>JAROYE020000001.1:2940000-4300868 GCA_029619315.2 Dynastes maya | reverse complement strand
AAATTCAGAAAAGAAGATTCCTTTTTTTAAGTTTGAAGCGCTGTAGCTGCCTAACCAAACAAGCTAGAAGGTTCTGCTTGGTCGCAATCGATTCAGCGGTTAATTTTCTATCTGAAACCGTCAACCTCGTCGACCAGAGATGCATCCCTAAGGAGAAATGAGACGAAAACTAGAGCGATGTCGATTTAAAGCCTCATTTTCACGTCATTTTTGAAATTCCGAAAACTTCAAACGCCCATATCTCCAAAACGGTTAGAGATATGCGACGTTTAAAATTTGAATCAGTGAAAGCCAGATATAGAAAGGTTACGTCTTTATCCCAATTGTATAGATGGGAATCTTCATTACAACAAGGTGGTACTAGATCGGACTATGTATTTAACAAATTTAGCGATGCTATGGACTCGAGCGCTATAGTTCATGATATGGACTTACGGAACTGGGCAATTGAAGCTAAAGAAAGTGTTGGCCTGGAAGATTTCAAGGTATCAATGAAATGGATAAAACATTTCAAAAGAACATATAAAATAGTATCACGAAAAATAAACAAATTTATTACTCGATCAAATGGTACAGACAAAGCAGAACTTGAGAGAATTGCGTCAGATTTCATTGATATGGTAAAACCATATATAGAAACGTATGGCAGAGAAAACGTGTTCAATGCAGATGAAAGCGGATTTCAGTTAGAGCTACACACGTCTCGTACTCTAGCTCCACAAGGTTCTAAACATGTAGAGTCGGTAGTCCAATCTGTATCAGCTACAACGCATAGTTATACAATTCTTCCTATAATTTCGGCAGCAGGGCAACTTCTACCCCTATTGTATATTGTCTTCAAGGAACCTGGAAGCAGGTTTGGGCTTAGAGTTCAACAAACTTTATTTTAAGCCGAAAACGTTCGTGTAGCGGCATCGGTATCCGGTAAGTGGTTTACGGATATATATCTGCCAAATACTGGCCCCAAAAGTGTGTTACTATTAGATTCATGGACGGGTCACTGCCCTTCCTCGTTGAAAAAATATATATCCAGTAACCAACAGAAAGACGTCCAAGTACTTGCAATACCTTAAAAAACCAACAGGAATAATACAACCACTTGATGTGTACGGCTTTCGTGCCTGGAAAGGATACGTCAGAAAATTTTCCGACCAAATTATGTTGGATAACTATAACGTTGACCTACATGCATGAAACAACATCATTAAATTACATTAGTCATTAGTTCATAACCAACTGTTCTCTCCAAAATATACGAGTTTATTTGCATATTCATGGTATAAAAGTGGATATGTAGATACGAAACCTGAACATTTTGAGCACCCTGTAACTTTTGCGTTTGCCACTTTCCAGGATCAGTACAGTGTCAGATGTTCAGTTTGTGGAGAAAGAGCACGAATACGCTGTTCATGGTGTAATGAAGCCTTTTGCTTTAAACATTTTTTTATGAATACCATTATCATAGTTCATTACTGTATTACACGCATAAGTATATAATAATTTCATTACATTTAGGTAATTCTGCATTATACTAACCTTTGAATATGTACTCTTGAATTATTTGTAATAGTGCATTAATGTTACTACATGTACTACATTTTTAAAGTCGATATAGTAATTCGTAAACAACAATTAAACATGTATTCACTTTCAGTCAATTTAAATATATTCGCCTATAATTAAATCAATTTTTGTTTTAATGCCCACAGTCTCTCCTAAGATAAATTATTTGAAAAAAAAATTGGGTGGGTTTTATACGGTTTAGGAAGCTATTTAACCTGGATGTGATTTCATCTGAAATCAGTGTGTTCCCTAAGAGGGGGAGGGGGTACCTATATTTTTTTTATTAATGAATGGGGTCAAATTACCGATATTTTGATAGGCAATGAAACAAGGAATATTTCGATATGTAACTTAAATTTTTTACTCGTCGCATTGCTGAGTTATTGCAAGAAAACTAAAAATCGAGGGGTGTTTCACCCCTAAAATGGGCGCCTTTGCAGGAAACGAAAGTGTCGCTGTACACCTGCCATAGTGGACTACCTAACCGCGGAGTTTCAGTTTTTTTCGAATTTTCGGGTTGGTGACCTTCCCTTGTTAGATGAATTTAGGTACAAAAAAAAGAACCAAAATAAAAAAATAAAGAGAAAGAAAAACGCAATGAAAATTGTTTCATAACATACCTTTATAACTGAAATTACCAAAAGTAAATTAACAAACATAAAATATGTCATTAATAGAAATTACAAATTTTGAGGTTTGTTAGAAACGTAGCGACATCTATTGTAAACATAAAACAACCCTTGACACTAAGAAATACAATTATGTTGGTAAAATAGAATTTGACACGTTACAATTTATACTGGGCTCGAGTAATATTTTGATTGGATTTCGCGTTGTTCCCTTTACTAAAACTCAATTTAACGAATATTTTCC
Organism: Dynastes maya; assembly: GCA_029619315.2. Classification (NCBI taxonomy): domain Eukaryota; kingdom Metazoa; phylum Arthropoda; class Insecta; order Coleoptera; family Scarabaeidae; genus Dynastes; species Dynastes maya. Next base: position 4,298,432 of record JAROYE020000001.1, on the reverse strand, counting down.
GTGCTGCATGATTGTAACATGTGAATCGCATTTTTTAGATATCATCAACACCCAAAACAGAGGGAAAAAAAGCAAATTGCACTTTATATTATAAAACCAGACGATTGTGTTATGCAACAAAACATTGTATTCGAAACATTTCCGTTTCAAAATTGTATTTCACCGATCATCAAAACCGATATAAAACAAATCGTCTCCCACCCTTATTTTCGCTAACAGATGCAGATATGCGTTGACGTAATCAATGTCGATACATATTATCCTCGATAAACAGGACAATAAATCTATTCAATCCACTTCCGTTTCATTTCATTTCATTCATTTTGTTTCCTCATCGAACTTATGTAATATAGAGTCCTTGTGTATGTTATGTGTTTCCTTAAAAAGTATGGGGATAAAGAAATAGAACAGGAAAGGATGGAAGGAAGTTGTCCCACATAATGCAATTACATTATTTTGTTTTCGTTTCTTGGGAATTTCGCTAAAAAAACTCCTAAAACTCTCAATTCCAATCTTCATCTCGTTGTATATAGATCCAATTTATGTCATGCAACATGCAGACATAAATAACCAAATGAATGTATTCAAATAGATGCCAACGGTATTGACGAGACGTGGCGCCATCAACGGTCTGGAGCTAAATTAGTAATCTTCCACTCGAAGCAGAAGCACGGCTACAATGGACAACTGCTGGATAGATTACTCTTTCCTTCTTTGGGAAGGAAAAGTCGATAATGACCGACTTCGTCTTATATGCTCAACTACGAGGTCTGTCTTAGAAGTAATGAGAATTGTCTGCAAAGACTTTGTTCTTCGATTTCGACATTCCATATATGCTATGTGGAGTTTTTATTTTTTGCATGTAAACCAACGTCAAAATTGGAAAAAGTAGCGTAATATATAGGCTTCATTAAACGGCGATGCCATGTTTTGATAGATAGCTGTAGTATCTCAACATTTTTCGAAAATAATTTGACAGCTACCACACATTAATTATAAGGTTAGTGTAATTTTAAGATATATTTATTATCTTCCAAATTTTAAAAAGGGAAAGTATTTCGGTTTGTTATTTAGGAAAGTAAAGTAATAGTTTCCGTTAATAATATTAATAGTAAGTATTCTTACACAACCCCCTACGTTGTTTCCCTAAATAAAAGTGTTGAGCTTGGGGTGCTTTCACCCCATCCAGTGGGCGATTAAGATAGATACTGTTGTTCTTGCACTACATCGATCTATAAACCCACAAAGTTTTATTTAAATCGGTGAGATAATAATACGAGATTGACAAAAAAATTTAATCTACATGTTAGAGATATAATTATTGACTTTCCCCAAAAAATGCCCCCATTTAAATTTCTTCTTTTCATCAAATAACCGTTGAAATTTTCCCTCCTCCATCTCGCAGAGCATTCACGCGAACAACCGACGTTCAATTGTTTTATACCAATACCGAGGCTGGTGTATCTGCAGTCGAGGGCCATAGGCTTCTTACGCGACCTCCTAAATCGTTTTTATTGTATACATCTGCGGCACCGCTAGCTCTAATGACGAGGCTCCCCCCTGTCCTGCCCTAACTCTAAGAAAAACGGAAGACTAAAACGAACAACGGGTCGAAGAACGAAAGAAAACGGAATCCGTGGTTAACCGTTGGGCATTGCGCGTGATGAAATGGGGTTAATTATGGTCTTCTGGTCGGTAGGATCCAAATGGAACGGACAAAGTTCTCCGAAGCGTAAGGGCGCCTCGGATTGGTGCGATTTCGAACGCAATCCTAGTGGAAAATTTTTGAAAAACATAATGTTGCGGAAGAAAAAAGTAGGGTAGAAGTTCCTGTATTTAACATTTCAAGATATATGTAGGACGTTATCAAGATAAAAGAGAAATATTTTACATTCCCTTTCTTGTTTTGTAAGGGAATATGATAATTTGACAGATTTTGCGCATTTTCTTCGTAATACACTTCTGTAGGAAATTAACGTGCCAATATATTAAAGTACCAATAAAAAGCATTCCAAACTATCCTAATTGAATATCCAACACATACAAACGGTGACAAACACATTAAATTAAAAAACAAACAATAGATAAACCCGATTTCCAACAGATTTTATCACAATTGATGAACAAAGTATTGCTTAACTTAATAGCGTCATTTTAAAAGTATCAAAGAAATACACTTTGTTTGTAGAATTGTCAAAAAGGGTCCAAAGCCTAATATTTATTAGATTGATGCATTAGTTTTGTCCGTGGAATGTAGTTTTCTCATTTCACTTTCAGCTTTTTTATGAAAGTATCTTATATAAGAATACAACGGAAATTATTTCTTCACTTTTCTAAATAACAAACCGAAATTGTTTCCCTTTTTAGAACTTAAAATTACACTTACTTTCTAATCACCAAAGTTTTTCAATCCATTGAAATACGCATGGTATAAAAGTGGATACATCACCGAACGGCCACCATATTTTGAAAACCCTGTAAGATTCTGCTTCCTGCAGAATACACCATAATGCGGTATTTGTGGTAAGCTTACGTTTATTGGTTATGCATGGTATAAGCAATCTCTTTATTTTAAACATTCCTACACGGATTATCATTATTGCAGTAACTATGTTGCGCGGACTGTTATAAGCAGTCGATTTATGAAATATGTATGTTCCACAATGCACCATCTATCTAATATTCTTATTATTACTATAGCACAATACGTATCCTAATGTATTTCTTAACTTACTTTTTAAACAGTCGTCAGTAAACTCTAAACTCACATTTTATCAGTTACGATTTTTTTTACACAAATAAGAATATTTCGTGGCAGATGTAATATATAAATCACGTAGCCTCTAGTATATACAAATTCTGACATTTACAAACAAATAAGGGGGCGGAGGTTATTTCCCTAAACAAATATTTGTTATATGGAAAGTGCTTACAGTTTATTAATCCACAAAGTTTTATTTAAATCAGTGAAGGATACCGTGCTCCTTTATAAATTGTAGAGGCATTTCTTGGCCCAAACTAATTTGAAATTGAAAGTTTTCTTTGTGTTATTGTATAGCAATTAATATTAATTATTTAATATTCGTATATCTCACCAGACAAATCAGAAACAGATTTCCCACATAAAATAAAATCATCATACCCGCCAGAAATCCCCATCTCCTGTATCCAAAGCAAATATCAAAAGCGTGTTTGTGGTCACTCTCTTAATATAATTTCCACGGAACTCCAGCAGCGCTCTCTTGCGTCGCTTTTATCCAACGCCACGTTCCGTACATTCTATTTATTCGTTTGTTATCGTCCTTCTAGATTCTACTTTACGCGACTTCTGGCAAATCTCCCAACATCAAGCTTCCAGCTATCCAGCCTACAGGGGGACCTTTTCGTCTCGCTTGTTTAAACTCGGCTCCCGTCCAAGGCCCTCCTTCCGTGAGAAGGACCTCGGGAGATTAACGTGGACCCCTGTCAAGTTGGCGACGAGCACCTAGCAGCTGTCATTTCGTTTTCTCCTGTCCCGGTAGGAAAGCGGATCATCTGGTTCTTATTCCCTGCTTCAAAGTTTGTTTATGTTGTATCTATGTGTATGTGTACGTAGTATGGGATATAGCGGATAGATGGCGATGTACCTATAACTTTTGGTATTTTTACAGAATACTTGATACTTGACAGTTGTTACATTTCCGAGCAGGCGAGGTAAAAGATTTAGGTGTTTGTAGTCATGTAGAGGAAATCTTTGCTTTTTTTTGAAAGATTTGAAGCTTACAAAAGGATTTGCTTAATGTGGAAGAGGGGGAGAAGTATTGTTTTCTATTTACCTTTTACCTAAAGTATAATACCTATTGGAATTATTACCAAAAAATCTTTTTACCAAGGCAGCGTCTTAAGTTTTTGCAAATGAGCACTAGGTGGCGCTATTGAGATTTGACATTATTATTTTCGTAAAATTTAACATTTGTTATCTTTGAAGCAGTGATTAAATTAAAGAGATGATAGTAAACAAGCTTCTCTTAAACTACGTATAATAACATTACATTGTCTTCATATTTATTACCTACTTAAAAACTATAACATTTAAAGAGAATAAATGGAGTTTTTTGGTTAAAAAAATGATTTCCATTGCCTCTAAAACCATCCTTGCATACAAACAGCATAAGATATAAACTTATTGTTAACATTTAGCAACGCAATAACTCCATGGTGTATGAATCACCATTTCAATTTGTTTTATTGGCTCTGTCATGTTGTGTGGGATAGAAGCAGATCGTACAGTTAACTTATGGATGGATGACTCCGTTAAATGTCGTTTTTGGTACATCAACGACGCATATTACACTCCGAGGTTTGCTTCGGTTACTATAAATAAAGTTGAGCAATCGATTAAGAGCAACGACATTATAGCTGGTGATTATGACATCATTAATCGGATTCGGCAAGAGTATTTTCCGACTTCGTTAAAGAGATTATGCGCTTTTAAATTGGATAGAACGAATAAATTAGCCGGTAAACAAGTGAATCCTAGCTTAGAACTGAGATGTTTACGTTGTATCTTTTATGAAATTCGCTTGTAATTGTAAGAAATTATAGGTCATATTGTCGGGATTACACAGAATATTACAGTCTTGTAATAAGATTTAGTGTGGGATTGATGTACTTGGGTGAATATGTGGTGCCAATTTAATTTGATTTAACCTAGGTCTCCGTTTCAGTAAATATTTCGTTTGCAGCGATTCTCAGACATCTTCACTGCGAGTCACTGTATATTAACAAAAATTGTTAATTTGGGAATAAAAGACAACATTAATGTTTAGATAACATCTCTTCTACGTTATAAAAGATTATTATAATTGTGTTATTACAATGGTGACAGAAGAAAATGTGAAAATTATAGAGGAATTACTCTCTTTAGCATCGCTTTTAAACTATATAAATGGATACTCAATAACAGATTAAAAGAAACCGTAGAAAAGCAGTTAGAGGAGAGCCAGAGTGGATTCAGGAGAGGACGATCAATATAGGACCATATTTTTACAATCAAGCAACTAACTTATAAAAAAGGGCAGGGATAAGGGCAGTGAAATGGCGTTTATAGGCTTAGAAAAACCCTTTGATAGTACCATAGTACACATGTATGAGAAAGTTTAATAAAAAAAGGTAATACACCCACATCTAAGACAAGGAATAAAAAGTTTGTATACAGAAACATGGAACTATGTAAAATACGAGAATAGAGAATCGGAGACAGTCTTAGTGACGACATAGTCAAAGAAGTACACAACAAGACAAAACAAATCTACATCGGCTATTGGAACCTAGAATCAGTAAAGATAGCAGAATATGCCTTTACTGAGGATGTAATGATCTGTGCAACACATGAATCTCTGCAAATAGTGCAACACGTTCACGCACAGCTATGCGCGGAAGAAGACGCAAAAAATGTTTGTGTTCTAGAAAGGTTTAAAAGTGTTTTAGAGAAAGATTCTGATTTTGGCACATTAAGACAAATTTGTGAAGGTGCGTCAACAGAACCGTTAAGTTGTTCCAAAGATTATTTTAATTACGCAAATATAACGTCACTAGATGTAGAACGTTCGTTTTCTGCATATAAACACACTTTTTCCTCACGCCGCACTCGGTTTGCCGAAACAACTGTGGAAATCTCTAATCTAATGTTGCAGATATTTAACAGACATTATTCACTTTGTGATTTCACGGAAGACTCTTAAGTCGGTAAGTGTTTGTATTATATTTTATTTCTGACCATTTATTTTGTGTAAACTTTTATACGCCCGCCACTGGCTGTTGGTGCAAATTGAGCAACTGTAATAATGAGGTTTGCAAACACTGATAAAAAAGAGATATAAATATGAAAATAAACAACATGAAACTGGAGCATGTGAAAGTATATAAATACCTAGGAGTAAAAATACGTAGCAGGGATGACACAGAACAGGAGATAAAAGAGAGAATAAGCAGCGCAACACAAGTATACCACACACTAAAGAACAGTTTTATAGGGAAGCAAGAACTAAGCAGAAAAGCCAAGCTGTCAGTGTTTAAATCAATATATGTACCTATATTCACCTTTGGAAGTGAAAGCTGAGCACTAACGAAAGCACAGAGGAGTAAATTGCAAGCGGCAGAAATGAAGTACCTTAGGAAAGTTAAAGGAATCACACGAATGAATAAAATAAGGAATGAAAACATTAGACAAGAATTAGGTGTAGAATCAATAAACGAAAGGATTGAAAAACAACAACTGATACGGTTTGGGCATTTAGTACGTAGGAATGAGGAAAGGCCAGTGAAGAGGTTATGGGAGGCAAGAGTGAAAAACAATAGAAGAAGAGGAAGACCAAAGATAACTTGGAACCAACAAATGGCCCGAAACCGATTTTGGAGTTCATTGCCACAAGAAATCAAACAACGGTTGTGTATTTATGATCCTCTATACAACAAGGAATTTATGGAATGGCAGCGGCCCGATGAACCTCGTCCCAGGAAAACGAAAGTCGTTCAATCAACAGAGAAGGTGAGAAGGCATATTGAGGACAATATTCATGCAAAACGTCGAGGCAAATTGACAAAAGGTGTTCGATTATTAAGAATTGGAACATCCACTGTGTAGTCCGCACATGGCTCCAAGTGGTTATTACTTATTTTCTCATTTAAAGAAAGACGTTAGGGGACGTCGTTTTAAGGACGATAGTGACTTGCAAGCAGCTGTAATGCAACATTTTAAGGGAAAAAATTCAGATTATTTTTACAAGGGAATAATGGAATTATTAATTGATCGTTGAAATACATGTATTGAAGTTAGGGGATACATTGAAAAATAAAAATTGTGTTTTACCAAGTTTATTCATTACATGAAAGGGTCTTTCATCGCATATCTAATTCATTTATTAATTGCTTTAATTTCAAATAAAACTTACACGAAAAATACGTCAATTTATCTAGGTTTTAAGTACAAAAATAAACCTGATTAAACAATTTAAACGAGATCAACATACTATATATGAGTACTAGATTTTTTCTATTATCAAGAATTCTAACAAAGTTGTTTCTTTATGTTCCAACACTAATAGTAATAACCTTATGCAATTAAATAAAATTATGAAAACTTTCAGTTATTTAAGGCAATAATTTTATAATTGGGATATTTGATAAATTTACTAAAATATCAACATGCCGTTATCTCTTTAAATGTTTTGAATTTTTACCCTTCTTCTTCCGTCACTATCTATCTTTTAAAGTAAATATATGAATACATTATCAACCAAAAGTATCTGAACAGTAATTTTTATTTTATTAACCTAGCAATGGCCATTCTTGAATTGTTCTTAGATATAAATTTAAATCTAAAATAAAAATGAAAAATAAGATTTTTTAATCTCATTTGTGTTATATTTGTTTTACGAGTGTTAGTGCTATTTTGAACGGCAAGATATGCATATTTACGTATACTGTAAATACGACATGTTTATCACATTTATACGGCCGTAAAACAACAACAGTCTTTAAGAATACGTCTCTTACGCTTACACACAGGGTCATGTGTAATTCTGTACACTATACCGCATTAGGATTATAAGAATCTCTGTGGTTACTCAGACGTTTTTGTGGTGGTAAAACAAATTACTTGATCTTGACAATTAGTAATACAAACGATAAACCTTTAATGAACTGTTTGTGAATCATTTACTTTGTAGACGCTCACGTCAGACAAAAATAAAATGTTTATTGTGTAAAACTTGTCAGCTAATAGGGATTTGTTTAGTGAATCTTGTGTTTGGTGTTTATCTGAAGGTTTATTTGGATTACCTTTCGTATGTGGTGAACTAGTTTTAAGTCTAAGTAAGTATAAAATGTTTTTCGTTTCATTTAATTTGCTAGATTATTCCTTATTGTTCTCATACCGTGTGCGAAAATCTCAGAATACAACTTTCATTATTGTCTATATTTTGTGGAGCTTCCTGTGACGCCAGACTAATCTAAAGAGCTCATTAGTAAGCAAAGTAATCATAACATTTGTCAGACTGTCAAATGTCAATTCCGAAATCTTGTTGTTTTGTTATTATATCTTGCATTTGTCATACTTTCGTTCTTTGTGCTCGTTATTATTTTATGTCATTTTAACTTGCTTTTTTCATTGTGGTTTCTCCTTTACTTTATCGAACTTTACTATAAATTAATTAATTAATAATATTAACAATATAATTTATTCCAAAAACTCCTACAAATGGATATGATCCTAATGGAAGAATGGTCAAAATGTAGTTTATATAAAATGAACTAATAAAAAGGTGGACAAACAAAACGGATGTTAGTATAAATAAAATGCGTAAAAAATAACTAGCAAGTACACTGAGCGACAGAGATCAAGGTACTCATCCATACTACAGTACCGTGCAATCGAATTAGGGCCACTTCGATTTTATACAAATATTTGCTATTAATATTATAATAACCAACATTTCTAAATATTTTCCGCAATAAAATGTTTTTAATTGTATTTAAGATAATCCTCTTAAGTAGGTATAAAATTCTCGTTATTACAACCCCTACCAAACATTCCTTTCTATCCAAGGTACGTTTAGGGTCGGTAATTGGTGACTGGCTTTACCTGCTTCAAGTTAGTTTACGTGTAGTTTTGATGGTGTAAAGTGCAAGTATTATGTTTTCGTGCTATAATATTCGTTTTACATGTTGTTTTAGTGTAATTAAATTGAAATTTCGTGACGTTTAGTTTTCTTTTTTTATTGATAAATTTTGTGAAATGGGCAAACGTAAAGACATTTCAAATGAGAAAAAAACAAGAATTCAAGCATTATTAGAGACGGGGCTGTATTCGCATCGGGAAATAGCCAGAAGAGAACGAGTTTCTCGTCAAACAGTCGACAGGATAGCGATGTCAAAGAAAGAAAATTTACCAGCGACTTCAAGTGGTCGTTCTCATTGTCGCGGTATTCGCAAAACTTCGCCACGGGAAGACAGAATTATCCTAAAAAGGGCATTAGAAAACAGGCAACTTTGCATTAAAGAACTTTAGCGTATATTACAGGCTGATACTATAAAAATATCAGATCGTGCACCGTGCTACAGGGCAAAAACAATTCTAAATATGTTTTCAGCAAGAAAATTGAAGATATTGCCATGGCCAGGCAATTCCCCCGACCTGAATCCAATCGAAAATGTTTGGAATTCTCTAAAACGTAGTTTATACATCTTGTATTGGGAGATGTATAAACAGTTGACGTTTTGAAAGCAAACATAACAAATAGCTGGCAAAATAATGCTCACCTTAAAGAAGCTGCAGCAGCGTGTATAGCAAGCATGCCAAAAAGGCGTGCGCTTTAAAACTAAGAAAAGGTCAACTCTCTAGCTCTAACCGTTCCGACGCTAGGACGTCTCAAATTTAAGAAAAGAAGATTCCTTTTTTTAAGTTTGAAGCGCTGTAGCTGCCTAACCAAACAAGCTAGGAGGTTCTGCTTGGTCGCAATCGATTCAGCGGATAATTTTCTATCTGAAACCGTCAACTTCGTCGACCGGAAATGTATACCTAAGGATAAATCAGACGAAAACTAGTGGGATGTCGATTTAAGGGCTCGTTTTCAAGCCGTTTTTGGAGGTCCGAAAACTTCAAACGCCCATATCTCCAAAACGGTTAGAGATAGCGGGCTGAAATTTTATTCCGCAAATGTGAGACCATAAGGCTAGAAATTGGTACCGTCAGGTTAGCGAAATTCCGACTTCCATTTTTAGGCCATTCAAAAATTTCATCACTTTGGGTAGAAATTTTTACGGCTATCTTGTATCTCGACATCCGAGCGAGCTAGGAGGTTAGGTTTGGGTCCGTTCGAAAGCTCTCGGCGTGCGCTTTAAAACCAAAAAAAGCCAACTCTCTAGCTCTAACCGTTAATATTTATGCCACAGCAAACTCGACCACTTTTTTTCGTGGGTAGTCCTTATATAGGTGTTCTATTTAAAATAAGAAAGTTGACGTCACGAAATTGACCTATTTTTTCTGTCTTTTCTAAGTCTTCTGTCGTTCAAAAGTTAGCATGGGAGGGGAGGGACACTTTAGGACCTCACTGTATAGTATATTTCGTTAGAGAAAAGTATATTACGTCATTAAAACATGACTATTCAAAAACAAATTAAACTAACCTCAACGCCGCATATAACGTACTATACCTCTTCCTTCACAAATATCTAACGTAATTACAACGTTCTGTTAGGCTACAAAATCTTTTTCTTTATTTCTATAAAACTGCGATCAATTACACCACAAAGAAAGTCTCTTTTTCTCATCGCAAATTGACATTAGAATGATGAAACGTACGCTGAAGACCCCCATACATCATACTAATTGAACTTCATTTGACGAGCTCTCTCGTTCGAAACTCCGCAAAACTTTTCGGTTTCGTGCTACCTAACGAAGGTCTCGCATGCTTACAAGGCATTTTCACCAGCGAAATCGCCACGGTCATTTAGCGAGCGTAATTTATTTACGTTTGCCACCTCGTTAGCTGGAATGTATTTAAACATAAATCATCTAATTGATAAATGTGTATACATATATACGAAACGGAAACTCACGTTTCTTAATGTGTACCTACTTTTATGTGTCTGTTTCCCCGCGAATATTGTCTATTTATTTATTTTTTTATTTTTTAAAGCTGGGAATTCTCTTATGAAAGGAATAATTCTTAAACTAACGTAGAAATATCTAAAATGATTCATCCTGCATCATCGTATCTTCATGCGCGACATCTCAGACGGATGATATCGAACTGCAAGGCTTGATATTTATCGGCTAGGATGCCGATGACATGCCCGGGATATGAATCATGGTTTTTGCGATATCTTCCTAAGCCAGACATCCAAATAATAGCGTCAGCGACGCGGAATATGTTTTGATAAGCCAATAAAATGAGAAAAATAGTCTCTTTTCCGTTAGAGATATTGGCGAGGTTGTCGGTCGATAGAAAATAAAAACAAAAGAAAAGATCGGGACGATGTTGAGGATTTAAAAACCAATAAAATTTGCAAGCTACTGTACACCAATCCACTTTCAGAAAGAAAAGTATTGCTCTTATGGAGACGGTATGCAACGTTGCCAGTGCCAGTGACGCTTTAGAGGCGCACCGTATAAGGTAAAACAATTCAAAATCATCTGTTTTTCTCTTGACGAATACGTTTCGCCCTTTCGCCTTCGGTTGCAAGCTTTCATATTCCAACTCTACAAATTCATCATTTTTATAATATACAGTCCCTGGCCAAATTACTTGAAACACTCAATATTTTGTAGTCTCTTCATAATAAAATATAAACTATACATGTATTATATTTTTTATTTATAAAATATATTGAAAAAATATTTAACATATGTAAATATTAAATAAGTAATTAATATTTAGTCCATAACCCATGATTTTTAAAAACACCCTTAATTCTTCGGGGCATACTTTCAATGCAAGATATGATTGTCTCTTTTATATCTTCATCGTTCTCCCATACATCCTTTATATTCTTCATTAATATTTCCTTTGTAGGGTTTTCTCTTTCATATACCTTACTTTTTAGTCGATTCCATACGTTCTCGATGGGATTGAGGTCCGATGAATTTCCGGGCCAACGTAAAAGAGGTATGTGATTGTCTTCAAAGAATTTCTTAACCTTTTTTGCCACATGGCAAGGAGCATTATCTTGCATAAATATACGCCCTATCGGTATGCGACGTCCTGACTTAAAATACGGTAATAACGTGTTTTTTAACACATTTATGTACTGCTCTTGACGCATTGTACCTTCTACAAAATACAAAGGGCCGGGTCCGTCTCCACTAATCACTCCCCAAATCATTACCTGCGGAGGGTGTTTTACAGTTCGAAGAACCGTGGACTCTTTGAGACGTTCGCCAGGTCGTCTACGAACAAATTGTGCTCGCTGCACTAACACACAGAGCGAGCACTCGTCGCTAAAGAAAACCTATTAAATAATGCAATAATTAAAAAAACAACACAATGACACAGGGATGAACCAAAATTGATAAATGACAGAAGCAGTGAACTAAACATCAAACAATCATTCCCCCTAACAGAAAAGCATGGCAATATTCGAGAATGTATTAATAACTTCTTACTGAAAGTGGAATGTTCTATAGTAAGTTTCTATTTGCTTCTTGTTGTGGGATTGAGTCCCAAACGAAAACCAATGAATCAAAAGTTATACGAATAGTCCTTGTTACTGTGTTCGTTTTATTTCAAGGACATGTTTACTGACACAAACGTGGGAAATATGTAGTCAGTAAAAGACACAAAATAAATATTACACACAGAGGTGAGCACACAAATTGAGGCAATCTTGTATACAAATAAACGGTGTGATGTCATATTTCTGTTCTTCAATATCTTCCACAAAACACATACTTATTAAAACGATATATCAAATGGGCAAGCTTTTTTCTATTCCATATTACCTCGCTATTCCGAGAACAAATGCAAAGAAAACAAGGAAACATCCATACAGGTCGTTGATATCAAGGTTAGCCAAGAGTTAACTACCATCTAGATAAAAAAATACCACATAAATATTCTTCGGTTTTAAAGAAACCAAAGTATCTACTACTGGTTTTGAAAATTAAAAAATTTGTGAGTTTGAAAAGGGTAGAGTATTTTTAAATCCACAAGATGCATTAAAAAAGGTTGGGAGTCGAAATTGTATTTTTTAAACAGTACACGACATTTATACAAGATGTTTAAATACAAAACTAAATAAATGTTAGTTCAAAGATTTGATTTTGATTTCGTAATCAGAAAAATGTATTTATATTTATTGAAAATTATTACTAATCAGTAGTCTGGGTAAATAGCGGTAACAGTCAGTGTAGTAGATATGTGGTGCGGGGTCGGCGATTATTTATTTCACGCGTTCACAGCGTCAGTACTAAATCGATGCCGTATGCGAGTAGTTCTGTGTATATGTAGGCTGTCGTAACTTATTCCGTAATTGTACGCTTATGTTTGCTTTAAAAATGCCGCAGTTAGGTACGTCTCGAAAACGACCAATTGCAGACACAGTTAAAAACTTTATAGTGGACATGCCGGACTTAATTTTTGATGGCGCTAAAATTCAATGTCTGGTTTGTAAAATCCCTTTAATGTGTTGGTCCAGAAGCCATTGTCAACGTCACATCGAAAGCAAACAGCATTCTTTCAAAAATTTACATTTGATTTATGTGTTACTCTTGTTTTATGTAATCTATGGTTTCGTTTACTAGATAAAGCAGCATTTGTCTCCTCCTAGAATAAATATGCGGACTGTAAATTGCCTAGTCGGACATCGATACGAAATGTAGTGCCATTTGCTCGTGAACATATAGAAAAGAGAATGAAAACGGAATTGAAAGATAAAAAACTGTGGTTGTGTGTGGACGAAACAACAGATCATCAAAAACATTCTGTAGTTAATGTAATGGTACGTACAATGGAACCACATCGACCGTCATCCTCCTTCTTACTTGTTTTCAAAAGAGTTATAAATTGTACTGCCGATAAGATTTTAAAGATGGTGTTGAACTCGTTGAACAAATTTGAAGTTTCAACTAAGCAACTTTTAATGTTTATGAGTGATGATGCCGCAAACATGCGTTCTTTGAGCCGATCTCTTAAAGAACACAATGGTAACTTCTTACATCTAACGTGTAAAGTCCATACTCTAAATCTTGCGACACAAACGATTCCTACATGTTTTCCACTAGTAAATGTATTGATTGCTAGTACAAAGGCAGTGTTTCTAAAGTCCCCGAAACGTACCCAACTATTTCACAAACTGTCCTAATTTACCTGAACCACCACAGCCGATTGTTATACGTTGGGGAACATGGTTGCAGGCTGCGTTTTACTACAACAAATATTTTGATCAAGTAAAGAAGGTAGTTTTAAAATTCAATCCGACAGAAGCTGCAGCAATCAAGAAAAGCCAGGAAATATTTCAAGATAGTCAAGTTAAAAGAGATTTACAAACTATTCACAACAATTACTTCGGACTAGCGGAGGGAATAGAAAAATTACAAAATGTTTCGATGTCGCTAGTGGATTCTGTTCAAATTGTGAATGATGTCCACGCACAGTTATGCGCTGTAGAAGGCGAAACAAATTGGTGTGTAATACGAAAATTTGAAAGTGTTTTAGAGAAAGACTCCGATTTTCTTATATTAAGACAAATTTGTGAAGGTGCGTGTGAAGATGCATTAACTTGTTTCAAAGATTATTTTAAATATACGAATATAACATCGCTAGATGTCGAACGGTCGTTTTCGGCATTAAAAAACATTTATTCCGCACGTCGTACTCTGACTTGACTGAAACAGCTATGGAAACATATCTAATGGTTCAACATATGTTACCCAGTTTGTGATTTCATGGAAGACTTTTAAAACGGTAAGCGTTTCAGCACGGTTTACAATTTATTTCTTACCTTCTATTTTATGTGTAAACTTTTATGCGCTCGCCACGCCTCTGGCTGTTACCGCATATTTGCACAGGTTACTAATCAGTATCCGGTGAAGGTGCTTATCTCGATGACATAATTTTCCAAAAATAAAATGGGCAATTATATACTTTTAAATGATGTATTTTGTTTTTATTAATTATAAATATTTTCGAAATTATGACGTTATTAAAATTTCCCGTTTCCCTGCCGCACCCTGTATATATGACTTCCCTTGTCTATCACTGGCATGAAAACAAACCAGGTACATCGTTGTCTGTGATACAAGCCCAAATCTTGTTTCCTTTTCCAACAGCAGTACTTGAGAAAGATAGTTAAATTAATAGATTGTCTTTACCCATACGACAAAACAATGACGTAGGTAAAAACTGAAAATAGACAAACTGTTTTATAATATTTCTCTTGGGTAAGATTAATGTTGACAATCGATATACCTACCTAGAATCCTACACTACACGTAACCTGTTGTTGTTATTAATATTATGCCTGTTGGTCCGTTGTTCTATCTGTGTATATCCTCTTCTCTGCCATTCCCCGGACGAATTGAATCCAATTCGAGAAACAAAACAATGCCCAACATTACAAACCGTTAGTTCTATCTCTCTCGCATGTATATATGTACGTGTATGTGCTTTACTCATATCGTATCGAGTTGACCCAGTTTCTGTTCTGTATCGCTCTCGAGGTATCCGCGGTAATTTCGCTGGATATGGATTTGTTAGGTATATTTTTCGTCGCCGCAGGTTACTAATATTTACGTAAAACCGTACTCGCAACGCAACTTGTTGCTGACGAAGGTGGTCGACGTTAAATTTGAGCGAACAAGTCTGTTGCTGTGCTGTCTCGTTAGCTATTGTTTCACGTGCGGTGGGAGTTCGGGGTATTACCTGGCCTGACGTTGTCATGTACTAGACGATTGCGTAATATGCGGAAAATGGAGTTTCAACCGTGGATAATTTGATCCTTTAAAGTTTGAGCGAGGGTAAGAACATAATGAGATGACTCGCGTTATGTATTCTTCTAGATTAGCTAGGTTATTACACATTCCAGACTGTTGGCAAATTCATAAAGAATTACATATTTCTGAAGAAGCTATAGAAATAGGAGGTGTTTGTAGGAATAAGGAGAACAACGATAATAAATTTAGTGATCAGTGATCACTAGAGCAACGCAAACTGCGCTGAAACCCAGTGGCTGACGCATAAAAATTTACACAAAATAAACACGGCCGGGACAATTCGGTATAAGCGTCAGTATAACTGCGACTCGAAAGCCGATCTGTTGTGTATGCATCTACGCTGTCGTATACTATATCGTAGTTCTACGTTTGTTTTGAAAATGTTTCCTACGTCGCGAAAACGACCAAAGTTGGACACAATAAGAGAATTTATTGCAGAAATGCCTGATTTAAAGTGTGATGGCGCTAAAATTCAATGTGTAGTGTGTAAAATAGATTTAATGTGTTGGTCGAAAAGTGATTGTCTACGGCACGTAAATAGTGCAGGGCATGTTTCGAAAAAAAATTCCTCACGAGATTATGACAAATTTAAATTTAATTTATGTGTTTATTGCATGTAATTTACCATTTCATTTACTAAGGAAGAAAGCATACGTCTCGTTTTGGAATGAATACTCGGACTTTAAGTTACCAAGTGAGAGAACATTACAGAGAGTTGTGCCGTCTGCTCGTGAGCATGTCGAGAAAAGAATTAAATCGGAGTTGCAAGATAAAAAACTGCGGTTATGTGTGGACGAAACAACAGATCGTAAAAAACATTCTGTGGTTAATGTAATGGTACGCACAATGGAACCACATCGACCATTACCCTCAATTTTACTAGCTTCCAGACGAATACAACAATACACTGCCGAAGTAATTTCAATGTTGGTGTTAAATATATTGGAAAAGTTTGAACTTTCAACAAATCAACTGTTGATGTTTATGAGTGATGGTGCCGCAAACATGCTTGCTGTAGGTCGATCTCTTGAACAACATTATGCTAACTTGTTGCATATTACATGTAAAAGTCATACCGTCAGTCTCGTAGCAGATACCATCAGAAAATGTTATCCCGAGGTAGACGCTCTAATAGCACATACAAAAGCTGTGTTTGTAAAATCCCCAAAACGTATTCGGGAATTTCATAGACTATGCCCCGGTATTCCTGAACCACCACAACCTATTCTTACTCGTTGGGGAACATGGTTAGAGGCTGCATTTTATTATCTTAAATATTTTGAGAATATTAAGAACATAGTTTTACAATTCGATCCAAAGGAAGCTGCGGCTATCAAGGAAAGCCAGTCGAAATTTCAAGATAGTCATGTTAAAACGGATTTAAAAACTATTCATAATAATTACTTCGGACTAGTGAAGGCAATAGAAAAATTACAAAATCCTTCGGTGTCGTTAGTGGAATCTCCGCAAATAGTGCAACATGTTCACGCACAGCTATACACGATAGAAGACGCGTTGCTTTAGTGATCACTGTAGAAATTCTCAAACAGAAGAACAGGAAAAATGTGATGCAAATGGAAGTAGCTCAGAAGACGAGAGTGAAGATGAATTACCGCTGCCAGAAAGAGTGCACAGAGAAAACAATTCTTGAATCAAACAAATATATATTTTTGAAATTATTTATTTAATTCAACAAAGGCTTTTTTGAGTAAAAGCACATTTTTTAAGGACAACAGATTGAATTTGTTTGAATGTACGCACGTTTTTATCTCACATGATTTTGTTGAGTCAAACAAATATATGTTAGAATCGTGCGCCTCGCGCGTCATCGGCAATTTCCGTTGCGTGAACCGAGGGCAATCGCAATCGTAATCCTAATTTAGGTTATGTGAGATGGTGGTTCGTAAGCGGTGAGATAATAATGGGTAAGTAAGATAATGAATTGAATAACTAACGTTAAAATTTCTGTATAACAAATAATCAGGATTTGCCACAAATTGATGAATATCAGAATTCATGTATTAGGGATACACAAATCTCGCCGATATCGTTTGCAAGGCCAGTAACACCAATGTTGGCAAACAGTTTAAATAAATTGCGATTCAATTCACCGCACACTTTTTAACAATGCTTTGATCTTTCCGTTTTCATATTTTGTAACTAATTGTTAATATATTTCCTCCTTTTTTGATATAACAGGTATTTCAGCAAATACAAGTGATAAGACTTGCATGCATATGTCGGTTAACGTATCTGCTGTTCTATCTCTTACCTACAAGTTTGACAAAGAACTGCATTCTTGAATCAAACATATTACGTTAAACTTGAGGTTATTTGTTTTATGAGAATCATATGTTTGAATCTAATGATAATTAATGAATTGCAATTTGGTTGACTGAATGCATATTTGTATGAATCAAGAACTTTTATTTTCTGTGTGCAGTATCTACTATTACTAGACTAAACGCCCTAATTTAGTTTCTACATTTGCCAAGCTTGAAAGAAGAAGCGTGCGATGAGAAATCAAGTGACCCTCTAGAATCGTGGTCATTGCTTATTAGTGACGACATATTGGAATTGGCTAATTGTCCAATACCCCGATCGATTTTTGTTTCTTCTTTCATGTATGAGATTTTTTGACCTCAGTACACGGCAGCAACGGAAAGAAGATGGAGACAAACTGGTAGCTATCTTCCAAATATTTGACTCTTAAAAAAAAAGTCCGCTTGTGCCTGCTTAAGAAAAAATCAGAATTACCACTTATGCAAACTTCTTCACCTTAATTTATTTGAATAGGCGGGTAGCATTAGGATACTTGAAACTGTTTAAAAGAGACCTTTACACCTCTTCAAGATGGGACTAACCAGAAACCTCTTGCAGAAGCTTCCCAGTTGAAGGAGAGATAGTGAAACATTTCCTCTACAAGTGTCTAGCTTTAGCGCCTATTAGAAAGACCATGCTGGGTGACGATCGGCTACGTCTTACCGCCATTAGGGTAATTCCTCTGGGCAACGTCCTAATATATACTAAGTCAGTGGGTTGATTGACAGCCTCAGGGCCTCTTCAGTACAGAGAGTATGCATAATAAGCCTGCTGTCGCCTAAATGCCATAAAGTCCATCTCATTCTCTCGTTCTCAATAACCATAACCATTCTCCTCCATCCTCCTAAAAGATTAGAAACAATAATAACAAGAACCAAGCTGGTAATGACCATACGGACAAACCAAAAGGTTACGAGTTACTTTTTAAGACATTTCAACACATCTAAATACAGAATCCCTCATCTTATAAGCAATGAAAGCTCGAAAATCAATACCACATCATCACCAATCCAATCGAGAGAAAGCGATGGTTTCCACATCCGTATGACGACCACCTTCCGTCTGCCGCCCGTTCCATAATGAGATATTTACATGTACTTGGGATAGAGGAAGAGCGCAGAAAAGGTGGTTAGTTCGAGAGAACGCCGTAGAGTGGCGCTAATCGAAATATCGACGTCGCCCGACTAGAGATATTTGATTTACGCGGAAACATGCGGAAGATAATCAGACGGTTTCCGGTTTTACCGGAGACGAGAATAACGCGGGTAGTTGATGAGGGGGAAAGGTGGAGATCGGGCGAAAAGGCTACTACGTTGTCTAGCATCGAGCAAAACAGTAGTAGATATTGGAAAAGAGTTCTTCTGCGTTAATTTAAATCTCGGCTGGAAAAATAATTGGTTTGGGAATTGATGGGAAAATAATTGAGATGCGATTAAGTGTTTTTAAAATTTTAAATGGGGAAATTATGGTGGCAAGCTTTCTAGGATATAAGCGTTGTTTTTCTTTTTATTGGCCTTGGTTTAGTTACTTAAATATTAATTGCTTTTTTCTGGGGCGAAGGGGGTGGGGGCCTTAGGCTTTACCTCCTATATAACAAGGCCTCAACGTTCTTCGATGACGTCACGCCGTGTTGGTGTTGTATCGCCATGCACGATATTAGCCTAAGCGGTAAAGGAATCGTTTTTTTCCGTTTCCTCTTTAAGTTTCGAAAGGCTTCCGATTTAAAGAGAATGCCAGTCAACTGAGCCAGAAAGAGGTATTTGTGGTTGATATTTAATCGAAACTAAGGGTCTTCCTATTATATGGTGTTTTATAGGCACTCGTTGGTAATTAAATATACCTCTTACGGGGAAATATTGAAATTTTTTTTATTTTTAAACAAAAACCTAATGTCAATGAAGTCATGTGTAAGGATTAAGTCACGTTGAATATTTTTAAAACGTTTCTAATTCTAAATTATACGTAAAATACAGACAAAAAAATATATAACTAGGGAATGTTTTTTCATGGCTTCTGGTGTTGTATTGAAATTTCAAACAATTTTTTCTACTGCTATGAAAATTTGAGGATTGCCAACACAATTAACTTAAATTTTATAATAAACTTTCTTAAAAACACACATATATGCAGGTACTATACAGGCTGTCTCACCAGGAAAATTCTAAATACCAAATTACTTTTCTGCCAGTCCCACACGCACAAAACCAGTGAGGAAATCGTGAATAACAATCCAAATACATGATTGGTGCATTGCTTAATTGTTAATTACATCTTCACAGTTTTTATAACCTCACCATCTCTCCCCTCATTACTACAGATTGCAGATGTAACCCAATCCTTGATGGGACATCTAAATGAAACTGCGAGATCGTTTCCGTTCAGCTTTAATTCGATGCACAGACAAATTACATTAATTAACGTTATTGCTACTGCCAGAGAGAGAGAGAGAGGGGAGTTTGAAAATGGTACGCGCTGTTGTCGTCGACGTTGAAATTCGTCCTTGTCTAGAATTTAGAATCTAGAGTGTCTAGACCGAGCTGTTTGGGAGATGGAAAAGGTAATATTAACCATTTCCCTTCACTTTTGAGTTCCG
Organism: Dynastes maya; assembly: GCA_029619315.2. Lineage (NCBI taxonomy): Eukaryota > Metazoa > Arthropoda > Insecta > Coleoptera > Scarabaeidae > Dynastes > Dynastes maya. Next base: position 4,278,045 of record JAROYE020000001.1, on the reverse strand, counting down.
GGAGTCGTTTCACACTTGGAAAAGTTTGTCAGAAATTAATCGACGCGTCGATTATTAAACTTTCTCTTCTTCAATCGAATTAATGATATTTCCAGCAGCCAGCAATCAGCTCCAATTAAATTCTACTCTCCGTGAAGCGAGTACAGCTTCTCGATAGCTTACTGGAAGTTTACAGACAGTTCGAAGGATAGTTGGAAATTTGCAGCATTTCTTTCTTTGCAAACTAACATTGGTGTCGTAAATCTAATCGAAGCTCAATGTTTTCTGACAAATTCCCAAAAGAAATATGGGTTTTAAATAATAATTGGTCCAAAAGGTGTTTTAGAAAACATTACAAAACACGAAAATGAATGCATGCAAAGTTCATATTACATAAATACATGCTAGTGTTATGCTAAAATTACAAAGAAGATCAAAGAAGGAAAGAATAAGGTCAAACAAGACACCTAGATCCCTGACTGATGTAGAATATTTGATTCGGATACCATTTATGGAATAGTTATACTCAACTGCTTGCATTTTTCAGGTATAAGTCTTGGACGTACAATTAGATATGTAGAGGGAAAGTTTACTTTCACAACACCAGACGAAAACATTGCTAATGTTGTTCTGCAGCACATTGCCAACGTGTAGAGATCTTCTGGCCAACAATAAAGTTGCCAGCGAACATGAGTTTCGCGAAATCGATAGCACCAAGTATGTCACCAATTAATGGAATAAATAAAAGCGGACCCAAATGTGATCATTGCACAATTTGAAATAAGTAACTAAGAAATCATAACTGTAATTCGGAAAGCCCAAAGGATCTTAACCTTTTCAAAAGAACGTAATTTTTACTTTGATCAAATGCCTTTTAAAAGTATAAATTAATAAAATAAAGGTCACCGTGACCTTTGTCATCAATCATATCGTATAATTTTTATTTTTATATGCCGCGTGCCCCATCAATAAGCCCGCCAATATTCTGAGACCTCCTTCATTGAAGGATACCCTTTGGCGAGCCTGATTTTATCCTGATACGTTTTACCTTTTGATTTCACATGAAGCTCACATTTATTAAAATTGGATCACAAGAACCATCAAGCTAAAATATGAAAATACAAAAAAAAATATGAAATAAATGGTAAAAACCCCTCAACGACAAGTAAGTTGATGTGACGGGGTGAGCTTGTTGATCTCCACACATTTTTTTCAAAACGCGGAATAATTTTTATTACAGCTACAGTTGAAAATTCGACTTGGCATAAATAGGTTGTCACAAAGGGAACGAGGATCCTTCAAGCTTTTAAACTCAGAATTGGATATTGATTTTTGATCCAAAACTCCACTAAATCGGAAAAAGCAAATTTTGTTTCAAGACTGTTGTCGCAAGAGAGTTCAATTAGACTCTCTTCTTCCTGCGAAGTGAATTCTGGTAGAGCTTCAGCACGAAAGGATCTTGGATCCACGCAAATTTCTCGACATTGTCTTCCTCAAAGTATTTAGCAAACCAGTCAGTCAGCTTTGAGAGGTGTTTCTTGAAAAGGGACAGCAAGTTTTATGAAACAACAACTTTATTACAGGCCACGTATTTCATCATCATCGATTTTCCTTATCCACAACTGCAGCTCTTTCCTAAACGCCGCACCTTCTCCAAAAATTTCAAAATGTGCATGTTATTTCCTTGCAGAGACAGAATATAATAATATATGGCACAAATAGGCTAATTTCAGCAAAAAGTCGGGTTCGGCAAAGTGCCTGGAGTTTTCATGACTTTCCTTTTGTAGAAAACGGTAAATTTCTTGACGTAGGTTGAATGCACGGGATAAAACATTGCCACGACATTCAGTGGCCTAGTTTTTATGTAGTTTACTGCGCCTACGACGCAATATGAAATTCAATTGAGAGCTCATCGACTTTGATGCAAGTGCTTCCCTATGGATGATGCACCTGCAATCCTCCATAGCGACCAGCCATTGATCAAGCTCCAACAGTACACATACCGATGCACTTTTCCCAATCCAAATCATTTTCGGTTATAAACTTGTCAAGCATCTCAAATAAATCTTGAACCTTTGTGCTTCCAATGATGCTTTTGCAGGTCTTCAAGGATAATATTATCATCCAGGAAGCGTACATAACAGATAAGGTTTGCGTCTTTATTACTGTTAATCGCCTCATCAACCTGCAGACCAAATTCCATGCCTTTCATTTTCTCTATTAATTGATCATTGGGATCCAGAGCTATATGATGGATTCTTCGACTAATAGTGTTGTTGGATAAAGGTACCTTTGAAATTAATCTTCCCCCCGATTCTCCCAGCATAATATTAACCGTGTCAAGAGCAGCCGATAGAATAAGATGTTCTGCGATGGTGTGAGGTTCTTTGCACTTCGCCACTCTGCCTGCGACCTTAAAAGATGATAGCAGTGCGTTGCTTGGTACTAAGGCTTCTGTAATAAACACACTTTTTTGCTTTTGTAAATCTTGTAGCTTGCTACTAAAGAATTCGCAAGATTTTTCAACCATGTTAGAGTGATTGATGTCGAGATGTCGCTTTAGGAAGCATACACTCAGTCGCTAAAACTTTTAAATAGAGCACAAACAGTGGTAACTCTTCATTGTTTACTTCCACTGAAATACAGTCCCTGGCCAAATTACTTGAAACACTCAATATTTTGTAGTTTCTTCATAATAAAATATAAACTATACATGTATTATATTTTTTATTTATAAAATATATTGTAAAAATATGTAACATGTGTAAATATTAAATAAGTAATTAATATTTAGTTCATAACCCATGATTTTTAATAACACCCTTAATTCTTCGAGGCATACTTTCAATGCAAGATATGATTGTCTCTTTTATATCTTCATCGTTCTCCCATACATCCTTTATATTCTCCATTTCTTTTGTAGGGTTTTCTCTTTCATATACCTTACTTGTTAGTCGATTCCATACGTTCTCGATGGGATTGAGATCCGGTGAATTTCCGGGCCAACGTAAAAGAGGTATGTGATTGTCTTCAAAGAATTTCTTAACCTTTTTTGCCACATGGCAAGGAGCATTATCTTGCATAAATATACGCCCTGTCGGTATGCGACGTCCTGGCTTAAAATACGGCAATAACGTGTTTTTTAACACATTTATGTACTGCTCTTGACGCATTGTACCTTCTACAAAATACAAAGGGCCGGGTCCGTCTCCACTAATCACTCCTCAAATCATTATCTGCGGAGGGTGTTTTACAGTTCGAAGAACCGTGGACTCTGTGAGACGTTCGCCAGGTCGTCTACGAACAAATTGTGCCCGCTACACTAACACACTTGTCACTAAAGAAAACCTATTAAATAATGCAAACATTAATTCAGTAAAAATCATGTTGTTAAGTTATTCACCTTTTTCCAATTCTCGTCTATGAAATCCCGATATTCTCTTGCAAAGTTGAGACGAGCAGATTCCATCTTTTCTGTTAAACGCGGCTTTTTTACAGGTCTTCGGACCATTAGGCGATTTTCGCGCAATCGGTGCCTGACAGTTCTGCTCGAAATCTCTATTCCTCTCTCTTGTAAATTTTTTTGAATCATTTTAATTGTAGCAAATCTATTGCTCAAAGCTTGATGAACAATTTCACGGTCAGATCTCTTCGAAGTTTTTCTTTTCCGACCGCACTTTGCCCGTCTTTGTGTCGATGTGCTAGCTCGTTCGTTTAAGTTTCTAGCTAAACACGATACAGAAGAAGGAGATACTTTCTGTAATTTTGCAATTTCTCGTTGTGAATGTTTGTTTGATCGTAGAAGAACTTGTATAGCGGCTATTTGTTCACTTATTAAATCTTTCCCGGTCATTTTCTATAAAAAAACCCAAATATTCCAATTTTTTTCAAATTCCAAATAATTAATTATTAAGAGAGAGATAGAATAACAATTTTACCTTTGCAATAACGATATATCAACACAAAATACTTAACGATACTCCACAACTTAGCTTCTATGCAGTTATGATTATAATAATTATAATATTTTAAAAAATATCGATGCATTCTCTAAACTGTAAACTCGCTAAATGTAAGTTGATAACTGAAATATTTATATATACGTACTTTACTCTTCTAAATATCATTTCTCTGGTATTTTTATTTATTGATACAATAATCTAGTCCCCCTATAAACGATCGGATTCAAAGCAAAAGAATATCACTATAATAGGATGGGAATTTCCAGGTAAAAGGGTTAATTTATGACATGATTCAAGTAATATGGCCAGGGACTGTAAAGCCAAAATTCAAATAGTTATCATCGTATTTACGATATTTCCGTTTCTTTGCTGCCCCATCACTTATCGATGCTTGATCACTCTCCCTTGAACTGTCGACTTGCTTATTTAATAAAAATCTTTCCATTTTCCTACGACTTTACGAAAACACAAAGCGACACACTGAAACAAAGCGGTCGCTCTTCTGGTAGCAGGCGTCTTAAAACCGTTTACTTTTCTTCTCAGATGTTTACTCTTCGATTGTTATTTAGGAACTGAACTGGTTCGCCGAAGTGGTGCCGTATTTATCGTAGCCACCCCGCCTGCCTAGAACTTTCGCGAAACTTCGACTATTTCCGATAGAATGCTGTATAAGTCTATTAGAAAGTTCTATAAACTTCACGAAAGTTCCATATTTTTCTGGAATATTCTATGTGCTTCGAGAATGTTCCACATCTTTCTAGAAAGTTCCATTAGCTTCGAAGCCGTTTCGAAATGTTCATTCTAGAATGTTCCAGACCGCTATGTCTGTCCGCGTTCGCAGGAGTGCCTCGCGGCGCCGCTGTTCACTCTCTACGGCGCCGTGGCGCACACTTAGGGAACCCTTGGGATGGAATATAGAGAAATTAGTACCAAACCAGTTACAAAAACAAAACATAAATCTAGAATAAAGCAAAAAGTTTTAAAATACCAAAAGCCAAGAAACCAAACTAGTAAAAGTAAATGTCATAGGTCACTAAGTTTATCGGTACATCCAAAAAAATATACATAAAAAAAGGACCAATTCGTTTTCACCCAACTAAAACAATTAAACCTCTAACGTTCACAAAAGACCGGTTCCGCAAAGAAATACAAGGTGATTTATATTCCGGAAGAGGAATTTAAGGATTTTCTTTCAATTTTAAAATCTCAATTACAATTCTTCCTAGTCCTTTTTCTGCGGCTAACCTCTCGGGGGTGAAGGCGCAGCATTAGACTTCCAGGTCAGTTGCTACTAACACCGCCTACACCCGCAAAGAAGTTCTTGGAAAGGTTTTCGATCGCTTTTAAAGGCGCTGGATATAAATCCAACGTACGTTTCCGAGAAAGGTTCATTTCCATGGTTATTAAATTGTTACTTTATTCAGATTAAGGGTGGTCTTATTTAACCTAGCTGAAGTGATTCGAGTTTCTACACAGAAAGACCTACATACTAACAATAAGTTGAGAAAATGGTACAGCTACTCCAACTAACATCTACAACCCCCTTTCTCCAAGCTATCCTTTCTTAATGATTTTATCTTGTTCTCAGAGATGCTATACTGCCAGTAATAACAACAGCAGCGCCATCTAATGCACATTAATAAAAGCAGGGGGACATTATTATAAAATAGAAGACCCAATTAATATATAGCGCCTTGACTCTCGTTGATCGTATCTCTCTCTTTTGTGCGATAAAACGGGCAGGATCGCGACTGACAAAAGCTTTCATTAAACGGTTCGCGCGATAAAAATGTCCTCCCCATTTTACTCTTCGTATATAGCGGCAAACACTGACTTTCCTTTATAATAAAAATATTTGCTCTATACACGGGAAGATAGGATGACAATGGCGAAATGATAATGTTTGTTTAGGAAGCGTCGGAAGTGGAAATGAGATTGAACATGTTAAATACGCTCCGGGAGACTTGATTTCTAACAGTTATTTTTAGTAAATAAAGGCTATTTTAATTGTATATCGCTGTAGAGTGTTCCGCGTTAATATCGATATATTGGTCTTATGAAGATTGTTACCCAAGAGTCTGAATGAAATTTGAATTACGCGCGTGAACGGAAGTGGTGTCATTCAAAGTGGAAAAGTTCTTTGTTGATGAATAGTTTGCCATTGTTATATTTGCTTGTGTTTATGATTTTTCAATGACAGATTTGAGAGAACAGCACGTCTGTACCAAGTACTATTTTAAACTCGGTAAGGCTACCGCAGAAACACATTAAACAACAGATTAGAATGATTACTGCTAATACAATAAAGTGGATTAACAAGTTTAAAAGTTATTTGTTGAAATTGTTTAAAAATCCAGAATATCAGTAGAACTATTACTAGCCTAATTATGTCCGGGCATGATTCACGCTCACAGCGCTGACAGCGTGTAGCGCCGTCCTAGGTAGGGTATCCCGCCCGACCCTTCTTGCAACACTGACGGTGTCTAGCACTGCCCTGGGCAAGATTCACCCACACAAGGCTGACAGCGTTTAACGCTGTCCTAAGTGGAGTTACCCTCTCCGTATCTGTAATATTTTATTTGCAAGAGTGTCATTTATTTAAATATAATTCACGATAAAAACGGCAAGTTTGTTTATCGCTTTTATTCCGAACTGTACATTACCGAAATTTCTGTATATTCTTTTTTCGCGTGTGGTTCTGTATATAAGTTTGCCTCCGAACTTAGCTTAGTTATGTCTATTCACGTTTGTGATTTTTCAATGACAGATTTGAGAGGACAGCGTGTCTGTACCAAGTTCTGTTTTAAACTCGATAAGGCTGCCGCAAAAACACAGATTAAAATGATTACTGATAATACAATAAAGTAGATTAACAAGTTTAAAAGTTCTTTGTTGAAATTGTTTAAAAATCCAGAATATCAATGGACTTTGGTAGAACTATTTCTAACCTAATCGTAAGCTGAAAACCATACAAGACATGTTGTAAAGTATTTGAAATGTAAGTGTCGCGCCAAACTGCGATTGGGCATTAAGAGAATTGTTCCTATTTGTTAGTTGTTGTCTTAAGATATCCAAAGATTCAAAGCTGTTAAGATAATTGCCTTTATTGGCTGTATGTAAAATAATAAAATTGATCTCAACGTTAAATCAAATGGGCTGATAAACATCGTCGCTTTCCGGTTCACAAGAAAATGCTTCTTATCTGCTGATAACATCTTTATCAACGCCACCCGTCTTTCTTAGTCTCCTTCAGTAAGATACTTAGGTATCATTCTTAACCAACGATTCACCTGGCGGCCCCATGTGGAGGCTTTGAGGAGAGAAGTTCACTCGTGCAAGGAATAAGCTATTCGCTCTCATTCGTAGGAGCAACCTCTTAGGCGTGAAGACTCAGTTAGTACTCTGCAAACAATGCTTAAGGCTGGTCCGTACCTACGGGGCGATAGCGTGATGTACAACCGATAACTCCCATCTTCAACAAACATGGACAAGGCTAAAAATCGACCCTTTACTGGCACAATAAATAAGTTTATCCGTAACTTTCCGCTGAGATAAGGCAGACTGTAACAAACATGTAAATACCGAAGAACACAGAAATAGAAAAAAAGGCGTGCCAACAAGAACTGCCTTTATTTTCGATTTATTTGTCATGATGATAACCTGTAATTTATCACTTCGTTTACTCGAAAAAGAACCGTTCCAGAACTTTTGGTGTAAGCACAACCCTGAATTCAAGTTGCCAACTACAAAAACGGTACGTAAGCATGTTTTATTTGTACGAAGACGTGGAAAGGAATTTCAAATCTACATTAAAAAAATTAGTTGCCTTGGTCATGTGTTGACGAGACAACAGATTGTGAAAGAAATCCTATTCTAAATGTTATAATGCGTGTACTGGATCCTCATAAACCGACATTTCCACTGTTACTATCTAGCAAAATACTGGAAAAGTTTAGTGGTGCAGCAATTGTGACGGTAATACTTAGTACGTTAAGAAACTTTTAAGTCTCACCACGTCAGGTGTTGATGTTTATGAGCGATGGTGCCGCGACAACGCGTTCGGTAGGCCGTCCTCTTCTTGAACACGGTTGCAAATATTTACATGCTATGTGTAAAGTGCATGCTTTACATCTTGTGGCAGAAACTATTCGACAATGTTCACCCGAGGTAGATGCATTAATAACAAGTACAAAAGAAAGTGTTTCTCAAATCTCCAAAACGTCTTCGATCATTTCACGCATAGTGTCCTGGTATTCGTGAACCATCACAGCCGATTGTTACACGTTGGGGAACATAGTTGCAGTGGGTGATGATACTGATAGTGGTGCTTCTACTTTTAATGTTCGGTAATCCCAATCCACCCCGCCAACCTACTTGATAACGCTGTTTAAGAGGATGAATGTTTCACAACTTTTCAGATATTACAATTTATTGATTGGTTCTGTTATTATTATTCGATTTATTACTTATTTTTTTGGTATTGTACATACCGAAGGAAGTACACGCCTATGTCGCGCAGAGACATTTCCTCGCTTTATTAATGGTTGCTATTTGTTTGTAAATGTGTTCGACGAATTTTCACCGGTTTGTATGTCCTTGCTATGCATCCCTTTGATGTTCTTTGATTCTGCGCTGTATACTGTGTCCTATTTGTAACTTCAGTAATTGATTCTTGTTTGAAGACATAAACTGTTCAATTTCCTTGACAATCAAGGAAGTTCAAAGAGAATTTGATTTATATTGCTATGTTATGAAGTTTGGAGATCTAGTTATTTATTTGTACAATATACATATAATGAAATGCAAGTCAGTAACTGTTCTCCTATTCAATTGGAATTACTTGGGTTGCCCGTATTCACCATAACATGGATTCTCTTGATCGATTGGTCCTCTAACTACTGAAGCATGTCGTATACAGTTGGAAACTTCGACTAAATTATCAATTATTCAATTGTATTATACGTGCATATCCGTTGTACGATGTAAGACAGCTTAAATGGGAAATTTAAAACGATTTGTTCTACTTCAGATGTAATATAATAATACGTAAATAAAGTTGAGAATAATATTAATAATTATATATATAAAGAGAGAAAATAAAACAAATCGTAAGGTAAGAAAAGCATTCTTAAATAATATCGCGGAAATTTTCTCAGTTAAGAAGCCATACATTGTACATTCGTAGTTTGCGACAGGTCTAAACGGAATCCCTCGCAATATGATGCATTGTCGACTAGGGGGAACCCATTCAATTATCAAAATTAATTATACTACTACCGCGCGACGTAATCAATTTTCAAAATTGTCTCTGGATGCTGTACAAGTGGCATCGGAGAGCTATTCATCTCTTAATGTGTTTTGAAGATATTTAACGTAATATAGAAAGAATGGGTTAAACATTTAAATCAACCATAGTTGCTTCTTTTGGCCCACATATACCACGCTGTTTAAAATAGCCTTCTTCATTACCTATTCGTAATAGATTTCTACATTGCCAATAACAGACTTCTTCTTTGACAGATTTCTTTATTACTGGTAATTACGTGACGAATTACTTAATTCTGACATAAGATGGCCAACTCAAAAGAAAGCCGAACATTTACAAATTTATTTTCTCCATTTACGACGACGAATTTCTTTTCGAAATTTCAAACTGTTCACGATTTATCTACGCGAGCGCTTTCCTTTTCTGTTCGATTTTCAAAGCCAGATAATTATTTTCAAGTATTTGAAGAAACCTCATATTTTTATTTATGCCAAACAAGTAAATGAGAAACTTCTCCGTCAAAATGCACCTTGAATCTAGCCTTCTTCTGGTTTTGATTCACAAAATTTGTTAGAACAATGAATACAAAAAGTAATAGCAGTAGCAGGTAGTTCCAATATATCCCAAGTCATTCATTAAGCTGGTCGCAAATCTGTAGAAGACATGTTTTAGTTTAGACAAATTTATTAAGAAATCTGCTATGAACTGTAGGTATGAATGGGTAAAATGGGTAATATCTCCAGTAAAGAACTAGATCAGTTACGCACTTGACAGATAACTTCAATTTTGTTTGAAATGTGTTGATTTAATTATTCTTTAGATAATTCTCCTTTTGTAGGTAGCAAAAAATGAATCAATTCAGTTAAGCTAGAAAATTTTACCAAAAGATAACTTGTAATTCATGTTTTTTCTTGTTTTGCGCAAAATACAATCTTCACTGAAAATGCTGAATCCATTGTGACGAACCATTTGACTCACAGATTCAAAGAACTTTTACTAAAAGAAAGAAACAATTTACTACTAGGATAATAACTTTGTCTTCTTTATTTAAATCGTTTTACGAATATATGATTATAAACCGTGTAGACTTCTTCTGAATGACTGGTAGTGTATATTTGCTTCATCTATCATTTCACATTCTTGTACTCTACGTCATTCAGAAGAAGTACTACATCGCCGTCCGCTAGAGCAAATAAACTGCTGCAGAATTTCATTCTGCAAAAGTTCTCCTGTCCCCCTTCTTGCAACGCTGCTGGCATCTAGCGCTCTTCCGGGCAAGATTTACCCTGACAACGCTGACGGCGTGTAGCGTTGTCCTAGGTGGGGTATCCCGACTCTTCTTGCAACACTAACGGCGGCTAGCGCTGTCCTGAGCAAGATTCACCCTAAGAACGCTGACAACGTGTAACACTGTCCTAATTGGGGTATCCCGACCCTTCTTGCAACACTGACGGCGCTTAGCCCTGTCCTGAAAATGATTCACCCTGACAACGCTGACAGCGAGTAGCGCTGTCCGAGGTGGGGTATTCAGACCCTTTTTGCAACATTGACGGCGTCTAGGGCTGCTCTGAGCAAGATTCACCTTCATAACGCTCTCCTAAGTGAGGTTACCCTCTCCGTAACCGTAATATTGTATTTGCAAGGGTGTAATTTATTTAACCCTAGGATGCATGGATGTTCGGATATACAGATTAACATTTCTCGGGTCCCTCAGGTCCGGTTGTTTTTTTACTCTGTTAAAAATATATAAGAACATGAAATATATTTAGCTCATTTATTTGTGCGTGTAAAAATCTTAAATAACTAAACAAAACTCTAATTAAAGATTACAGCTCTTGTCAATGTAAATACATGTTTAAAAGTAGCAATTTTTCGTTGCACACATTATTGCGACACTTTTCACAAACTAGTTTGTTTTTTCTGTCTAAACTAGAGGGACACATCATGCATCTCTTCCTTTTATTTGTAACGGCATCAGTAGCAGTTTTTTCAATGTTAATAAATTTCTTCATTCAATTTATTGAATTTCTTGGTATTTTCGGATTTTAAGATGAAGTTATGAAGCTTAAAACACCACGCTGGGCTTCGGAGGCCCGTGTTATGCATCCTAGGGTTAAATTGAATTCGCGATCAAAACTGCAAGTTTATTTACCGCTTTGTTTCCAAACTATGCATTACTGAAACTTCTGTATGTTCTTTTTCCACGTATAGTTCTGTACATTAATTTATGTCCCAACTTACCTTATTTTCCGAATTTTGTTTAAGTCTTTTAAATAGTAAATAATTTTGTAAATAAAATATATTTTTTTGTACGTAAGTACATCACTGAGCCTGATTTCGGAATTCCGTTTAATTTCATCTTCTAAGATCTTTTGTTTGTTTTTCTTTTTGTAAATAAAACATATTTTTAAAGTGTACTCACCTCTTGTTTCTGTCGAACTTTGAACATAATCGCTACCCAATGGTGGATTGTTAATGAAGGCTAGGCTCACGCAAACACCACTATACACCACTCGCATCACTAAAAACTATTTATTTGCGAACAAGTTTCAAATTTGCTAAAATTAATGCACATTAATTTGCGGTATTTTAGAAAACTAGTTCCAGATAGAGCAACACGCGTTAGAACACTGAGAAACAAAACGAATTCTCTTTTCTGGCAGATTGACATGGGAAACTTGAATGATGAACAGCCTAAATCGCAAAACAAAATCCTAATATATGGTGTTATTAATTGCTGCTGCCATAAACTTTACTTTCCATACATAAATAATCAAAAGATAAGTCCAGACACGTCCAGCTCTCCCTTTAAAACCTATAGTTAGTTCCCGAACATCACCTCGATCTAGTAAGTCCCTTCCTAAAACGTCCCTCCTGCTAAAACACTAGACCGTGATGAATTATTCCAATGTACATAGCGCAATTTCGTTTATCTACTTTAAATATGCTAACGCATAGAGTTTGAGCTTTAGCGTTCTGATTTTACCGTCCTGATATTTCGAACAACGTTAGATTCTAACGAAGGACGGAGGTTGCCTGCGAAAGGTCGACATTAAAACCCACCAGACCACGCAGATATTCTACAGTTAATCATTAATCTTGTTATCCTCTACGTGTATGTTTCCTTCCTTTCACATGGTGCCTCTGTTTTCTTAGATGGACAGCGTGGGGTGTGCGTTCTATTAAAGCCACCGTGTAGAACCAACGAGAGTTGGGTGATATTCAATTAAACGCAGGGAATATTAAATAACGTCCAACTGTGTTTCGGGGTGATGGAATGGTGTGGGGAAGTTTTGGACGAATTTTAAGCGAGTTTTAGAGTGGTCCCGTATGTGCGTAGATTCTAAATGATTGCGGTCAGATTGCGAATTAATCTAATTGAATATTTAAGTATGAGAGGTGTACTAATATAGTTATGGGCGGTACAAGGGGTACGCTTATTAATTGAAGTAGGGTAAGGTTGCCCATATTGAACCATTTTTCAATGAATCCGGTTTTATTTAAAAATAAATTGAAAAAAGTCAATAGTTTATAGTTTTTAAGTATAGGCTGATCATTAGAGAGCGGAATTTATGCAATTTGCATATCCCATATTTTTTATATGACAAGCAAGTGCTTCAGTATATATGCGAATAACAACAACTTTTCGAATTGATTGACGTAGATTAATTATTGCATATTTTAGTAATTTTTTCATATTTCAGCGATTATTGCATATTTTTGCACACTAGAGCATATTCGTGCCTCTTTTTGCAAATTTAGAACAAAAATATTTTTTTCTTTGAACTTTATTAGTAACGCTGGCCACGAGCGGTACCGCGCATCGGCGTAGAATCAGTTCGGACCGAGAGGAACGGTAGTATTACTTCGTCTGCGGAACAGTACGGACATTTTCGCTGCCGGTCATTTTCGCAATTGTTTATCTGTCCTAGAAAAATTATGATTTCGTCAGCAAAACGACCGCGGTCGGACAAACTTCGAAAATTTATTGCAGAAATTCCAGACTTAATATATGAAGGTGCTAAAATTAAATGTGTAATCTGTAAAATCCCGTTAATGTGTTGGTCCAGACAACATTGTCTACGACACGTAAATAGTGAAAAGCATGTCTCAAAAAGAAATTACACACGAGACAATGAAAAATTTATATTTAATTTATGCGTTACGTTTATCGCATGTAATATACCGTTTAATTTACTAGACAAGGAACCATTTATCTGCTTTTGGAATAACTATTCGGAGTGCAAATTACCAAGTCGAACATCGTTACGAAGAATTGTGCCATCTGCGCGCGAACATATTGAACAAAAAATAAAATCGGAGTTGAAAGATCAAAAATTGTGGTTATGTGTCGACGAAACAACAGATCGGAAGAAACATTCTGTTCTTAATGTAATGGCACGCAAATTGGAACCTCATCAATCGGCACCTTCAATTCTATTAGTCTCCAAACGAATACAACAGTGTACTGCCGAAGTAATTTCAAAGTTAGTGTTAAATACATTGGACAAGTTTGAACTTTCAACAAACCAACTCTTGATGTTAGTGAGTGATGGTGCTGCAAACATGCTTTCTGTAGGCCGGTCTCTTAAAAAGCATTCTGCTAATTTGTTACACATTACGTGTAAAATTCATGCTCTCAATCTTGTGGCGGATAGTATCAGAAAATGTTATCCTGAGGTAGACGCTTTAATAGCGCATACCAAAGCAGTATTTGTCAAATCACCGAAACGTATTCGCGAATTTCACAGTCTGTGCCCTCGTATACCAGAGCCACCAGAACCTATTCTAACTCGTTGAGGAACATGGTTGCAGGCCGAGTTTTATTATCATAAATATTTTGGTATTATTACTAGTCGAGGTGAACATTTCGATAAAACCAAGATTTAATTTTTTTTGTGTAAATTTCTTTGTTTTTAGAGTATTTTATTAAATCCAAAACTAGGTAACAGTATATTTAACGAGATGCCATGAACATCAGTGCAGAAGAAACATGGCAAAACCTACACTCCTTGAAAACAATAACCTGCCATTCTTTCGCATTGATCTCCGTTTATTTATAGGCAAACATTTATCGATAATTTCGTCGGCGTAACTCAATTACTTAGTACATAATTCATGCAGACCATCATCGTCTTAATCTAAAAAGACTAAGATAAGAGAAAAAAGGATAACGGGGTTTCTAAAAGGACGCTAGTTCCAGTTACCCGTCGGAAGAGATTTAAGATCACCGAGAGAATTAATTAGCAGCACCGTCGATGGGACCCTTCTCCACCCACAACCGCCACCCTATCCTCTCCTCCTGTACCTCGCCGTTCCCTTTCCCATCGTGCGGATGTGGAATGGGTGCTTTCTCCGGAATATTATTTGATTTATTAATAATGCGGGGCGTCTCGCGTTGCCATGAAAGAGAACGGCGTGCCTGCGGTCGTTTTATTAGATGTTTATAATTAATAACTGTGTGTTGATGTTGTATTCGCTTTGGAACGCCGCACCGCGAAAATCAAACAGGCGTATGGTGTCTAAAGACGATGGAAAACGATGCCTGGCGTTGAATAATATAATATAATTACCTGTTACTTTGTTATAGTTACGCCTCGTGGATGGCCACATCGAAGCGTTCGGGAAATTTAAGATGAAAACCGAAAGTTTAATAAAGATTCTTATAAGTCAGAAGGTGGTTTGTTTTCAAATACTTCCTAAATTGGTTTTTAAAGAGTTGCGTCACTCCTGTGATAGAGAATCGTTTACTTGTGTCAAGGCTGTCTGTCTCAATTCAAGACGATTACTGTTTTAATCATCCACAGTACAATAATTGTTTTAAATTAAAAGGAATATTTTCTTAGCGTTTTTTTCTTCGCTTAAGAGAAGTATATACTTGTAATGAAATAATTGTATTTCTTTATTTAAGGCAATTGTTAACTTGATTCAAGGAAATTCCTAGTATAAGTAAATTACCGTTATAACACAAAACAATAATTTCTTAAGGATAGTAAATGGTTTTCTTAATTCCAGGAAGCGTTTAGGAATTGTTTATAAATCAACAGTTTAATTTTCTTAGCATTTATTTATTTAGAATTCTTGAAATGCATATTATTTATTTCTACATTATTAATTGTGCTTACCTTGTTGTTGGTTTATGAGATTTAAATAAGTAAATAAGTGTCGTAGTGTCAAATTATGTGGTGAGGCTGCAAGTGCAGGATGTTGCGGCAGCGGCTGCTTTTCCAAAAGAGTTTCAAGACTGTGTAGAACAAGCCAATTATCCTCCCGACCTCATTTTTAATGTTGAGAAGACTGGAATTTATTGAAAAAAATTGCCATCACGAACCTTCATTTCCCAAGAAGAACGTTCCGCTTCAGGTTTTAAAGTTGCGGAAGATAGAGTCGCTCTTTTGTTGGGAGCTAAACCAATGTTGGTGTACCATTCGCAAACACCACGTGCTCTCAAGAGATGTTGCTAGTCTATTGGAAATGGAACAAGAAAACGTTTTTAAAGATTGATACACAGATTATTGTTGTCCAACCGTGCTTCGATTTTGTAAAGAAAATGATTTACCACCCAATGCAATTCTTCTCTTGGACATCCTCAATACCTTGCAGAAGAAAGAACACCATTGGATGTTAAGGTTGTTTACATGCCCCCAAATACAACATCACCTTTGCAATCAATGAATCAGGGTCCTATTGCAACTTTTAAATCCTATTACCTCCCCACCACCTTTATGAAGATGGTGAGAGTCTTAAACTCTACAGAAAAAATAATTAACGACTATGAGCGGTCCTACGGTATTTTGAAAGGCATTTACAACATCAAGGCAGCTTGGAACGAAGTGTCAGCAAAGCGTTTAAATGGAATGTGGCGTAAACTTCTACCAAAATTTATGTACGATTTCGAAGAATTAGAGCACGTGGAGAATGTTGTTGAAGACATTAGCAGGCTTGCGCGAGTGGTAGAATTAGACAATATGTCAGCTGAAGATGTGATAGAAGTTTTAGAGAACCACGATCAGCCGCTCTCCAACGAAGAACTAAAAGAATTATCCAACGAATTAAGTCGTCAACATTCAGAGGAGGAGAAAGAAAACGAAGAACCTCTAAGGGTTACAAAAACGGCCGATCTAGAGCGTATTCTTTCAACGATGGATTCCGAGTAATTTGACCCAAGCCCAAAAAGGCCTTGTGTCAATTGGTGTAAAGAAATGCTCAAAAAATTAAACATCGTAACAATTGACAAAACTTAGATATATTCGTATGAGCCGAAAACAAAGGAGCAATCAACTGTTTGAGTGTTCCCACATGGACCGAATCCAACAAAATTTGTTCGTTCATGAAGTACTTCTAAGAATATAGTTGCTTGTCTCTTTCGTTGTACTGGAAATGTCGCAAGCATTGCTTTGGAGAATCGAAGAACAGTTAATGGTGAATGGTACACAAAGATTTGTTGCCAGAAGTCATCGATGAAATCAGGAAAAACAATCGACAACGTCATATCTTTCATCTCTCACACAACACGTCAGACAATTGATGATTTGTAGGAGAGAAAGATCGAATTAATTTGAAAAACAATAAAACGATTTGTAGCAAAAAAAATTGTTTTCTTTCATCCTTTTTGTAAAAACTTAAATGATGCCCTTCGTATTAGATATCAAAATATGTTATATTGACTATTTTTAACGCATTTTACGAATTTTTACAGTAATATTTCGAAAAAAAAGATTATAACCTAGATTATCGCAAAAATTGCTTTTTGATAGGAATTATTTTTCTTGTTTAACGAATATTACATTAACAAATAATTCTGTTGATTACACTTCATTAATCTTCATCATATTCTTTCGTTAAAACGACCTACTTTTCTCCTTTCAGCGGTAACGACGATGTACAACGGTCCATTGAACTCTTGGACAGGGTGTTATCCGAATTCGACGACGTGGAGAATGCAAACCAGGTCTTAAACGTGAGTAGCAGATCCTAACGATTTCCTAAGCGCATCTTCGCAATCTCCAAACACTAAATTAACAATCGCAGAACTTCATTTGCTTTAGATTAGTTTAGTTCGCGCTCAAATCAACGCGATGACATTGCAAAACTTCAAATCGCTCTTTGATTTGAGATTCTTAAGTAGTTTATACCATAGTCTAATCGATTTAGAGTCTCACCTACAGCAATGCTTATAGATACAGCAAATTTCCGGGTCGTCGTCCGCATCGCAGGTCTGCAATCAAGAGACGACAGCTCCCGGCAACGCGCTTTCAACGCCGGACGATGAAAGTCCATCGTTGGGGCACCAATCCGAAGACGACGGCTACATGAGTATGAACGGGAGGAAGCCGAAGTTTAATTTGAGCTTCAAGCCGCTAACTGAGGTGCCCGTTCACCAGGAGAACCCGCCGATGAGGCCTGGGGATCCTGATGACTTCCCGCCACCACCGGAAGAGGCACAGAAACTGATTGCCTCGCTGTTTCCAAAGTAAATTCTTGCTCTGTTTTATATCCTTTATAATTACTTTGAAAATTTGAATTTTTGACCGTTTCGACAAGTTTTTGCCTTCCTTTTTTTATTTTTAAACTGTAACAAATCAGTAATCAAATTCATCAAAAAACAAATTAGACTATAATCAAAAATTATTACATAAATAATCCAAATTTCCCAACGATTTCTGAACACAAGATGCATAACCTTCTAGACGATCCCAATACATATACCAAAATGTTAAAGGATCCAACAACAAAATATCAAAAAGCCATTAATGAATTGGTCAAAAACTAAGGAACAAAAAGGTTAGATACACCACCGCTCATATGTATTTGGCCACCTCAAATATCAGGGTAAATCAATAAATATTTAAATTGAAATATTAAATATTTAGTATTTAAGTATGCACAAATGTACAACTTTAACAATTAAAATTATTTATTTGACCTAAATTTTAGATTCGTCCGTGTGACCTTTACGTTTAATGATTGCGTCGCATAATAGGGGCATTCTTGCAATTAATTTTAACAATGTTTCCGGAGTTATTCGAGCCCATGTTGCCTGTAGGTTGTTCCAGATGTCATCTGTTGAAATCGGATCAGTTTTTCTTACTTCCCGATCGAGTTCTTCCCATATCTCAATGGGATTCAAGTCCGGGCTTTGGGTGGCCATTTCCTGATTGTTAGTGTCCCATCCTCTTTCAACTGTTCTAAATATTGCTTGCACAATTTTGAAGTGTGCTTATTGAAATACAAAATACTGAGCCAAAATTCTCACACCAGAGGGTATTGCATTTTCCTCTAAGATGCGTTTGTATTGCTCTTTTCGCCTTATGCTTTCTAATTTTTACGACATCACCTGCGGATATATCAGCAAAACAACCCCAAATCATTACCGTACCACCGCCGTGTTTGACGGTAGAAACTGTGCATTGCTCTTGTGCGCGTTCACCTACAGATCTTCTTACAAACACTCGTCTTCGCGAACCGAAAATCTCGAATTTGGATTCATCGGTTCACAATACCTTGCTCGAATCTTTCACCGTCCAATTTCGATGTTCACGTGCCCAATGCAACCTCTTGTTCTTATTAATTTGGGGAAGTACGGGCTTTCGAATCGCAATTCGTCCGTGAAGACCGGTTTTTTGCAGACGGCGTTTAACCGTAGACACGCTAACCGGCTTCCAAAGTACAGTATTGATTTCTGCGGCGTCTTCTGGAGCTGTTTGTCTTCTATTTCGCTTGCTTAACACCACGATTGCAATATCTTAAACTGAGATTGTCGCCCCTGGTCTACCATTTCCTACTTTATTTAGAAAACTGCCACTTTCACTGTATTTTTAGATGTTATAATCAACTGTAGACGGATTTAAAAATAAATTTTTAGCAATTTGACGATGGCTTATGCTTAAGTTATGTTGTGCTACTACCAGAGCACGCGTTTCAACATTAATTTCCTTCCTTTTCGGTTTGTTTTAAAATTTCAAACGAAATTACAGACACTATTCGTTAAGAGATATTGTCGCTACTAACGTGGAACGATAACCAACGCTAATTTAAAAATATTACTTCCTTCTTTGTATACAAAAATCTAAAATCTAAAGATGCCCAAATACGTATGAACGGTGGTGTATCTCTCGAATTAACCAAAAAATTAAGAACCCATAATGCACATTCTCCAAAAATGTATGGTCTCCCAAAATTACACAAAGCAAATACTCCCCTTCGACCAATTGTGTCTTGTGTCCAGAATCCAACTTTAAAAAAAAGCTTTTTTTTAGTAAAACAGAAAAAAAAACATTTTTTTACCTTTTCTATCCCAACATTCAACGAAATTATTCTCACACGTTCCTCTCTATTCATAGCAGGGTATCTCCAGCTCATTCCGGCAAACGAAATTCAAACAGGTCGCGAGCTTTTCCGTTGACGCAGCTTCCGGTCAGGATGGATACCATCCCGCCGCCGCAAAACTTCCAGAACAGAGACGTGCCGCTCATAAATGGAATGCCGGACCCGAAGCATACGGCCACGCAAACAACCCTGGTAAGAATGCTTTTTATTTTCTCCGCCGAACGCAAGTAACTTCTTCTTATCTAACGCGTTTTGGATCTAACAAAGCCGCCCAGCAAAAGCTGAGGTGGAATGAAACGTGTTAACCCAAAAAGAGGAAAAGGATGGATAGGAAAGTGTTCTAGTGATGTGTTTTCTTGTTATCTTACATCTTTTTTTTCTTGTTAGATATATTTTTTTTACAAACTAAAGAATTGATATTGAATCCAAAGAAAATATGATATTTAGATTTGAGATATAACTTTAAAGGATATCGATGGATAGGCAAACAAAGAATGTGTTTGGGAATGAATCACATTGTTATATATTCATTTATTAAATTCGTCTTTTATACAGTCTTTTATTGTACTTTACACATGTTGTAAATTGTACCGCAATTATCTTTTTGTTGGTAGCTTCCATGATGGAACATATTTATCCCAAAAAAGACGAAAGTTTTCATTATCTAGTAGGTGTTGTGGGATGTTGCACGTGCTCATCATGAAAATAAAATCATATAAAAATTGCCAGTAGGGAATATTGTTTCTTAAATTCAATACATGTCGTTTACTTTTAATATGACTTCTACATTCAAATGTCGTGCGACCTAGCAACCCTATACCGCAAAATTTGCAACGAATGTGCAAACCTGTAAATTCCAAACCAGGGAAACACCAAATATATTTCTTCACATGCGATGCAAGAGGTACACCAGGCTTACCTCCCATGTTTTCGAAATCACACCGAACGATCGAACTCCTCAATGTCTACCGCATTACTGAACTCTGCATCCACATACGTACATACACCCTCCCGTACAGCGGGTGCAACCATTTGTCACGCTTTACTTATAATAACCTTGCTTTTGTTGCTTAGCGCATCCCCACTTTTCCTACCAACAAAGCACGGTTATTTGAATTATTCAGTGTTCAGTCTCGGCGCCCGGCATTCATGGATTACAACACTCGAAACAATCGGCGTTAAATATCGATGATGCTTGTTTAAAAAATTCTCATCAGCATTAGCTCTTTCCGTCATCTTTTCACAAAATTCCATCCTGCATATTTTATCACCTTCAAAAAGTTTCTGATTTGATTGTATTTTAAAGCTTTTATAATTGTTTTGTAAAATTTTTAGAACAGTTTCTCTACTAGATGACGTGTTGTTGTTATCTACTATTGCGCAAACCATAATTTCCTTTATTTCAACGTCCTCGTTTTGTGGCCTTTGTATTTGATGACATTTTTACATTTCAACAAACAACCTTTACTTTCAAACGTTCTTTATCGAATGGTAAAACAAATAAACTAGATCCAGTATCAATTTAGGCCGGGCACAGAGAGCTTCGCGACAGGTTAGAAGTGAGGTTGCCGCGCCCAATGCGACGTATGTATGCAGATGCATCGACACGGGCTACCTCAGCGAGTGAAATTATTGATTTATAGCAACAGTGTCTCAACCCTTCGCAGCGTTAGTCTTAATTATAGAGATAAATATACACTACCGTTCATGGAAGTTCGGGCAAGCAAAAAAATGTACGGAAGTCAAAGAAAATAAGAGAAATATTAAATGGCCATGTATTTAATACTTACTTACATGATTTTACATATTTTCAAACACAAATTTATTAAAAAGAAAAAGTTAATGTAATACAAATAATTTAAATCCGATTTTCATCCAAAAATCCACCTTTTGCCTTTAGGACTGCTGCCACTATTCTCGGCATCCGATTCACTAATTTTGCTAATGTTTCATTGGGCAAGCTTGTCCATACCTCCTGGAGAATGGTCCACAAATGTTCCTTCGATTTTGGACACTTTTTCCTAACACATCGGTCTAATTCTTCCCATAACAACCCTATCGGGTTCAGATCGGGGGACTGTGGCGGCCATTCCATAATTTTTAGAGTTCTTTCATTTTCATCTTGCTGCAGGTAATCTGTGCACAATTTAGATTTATGTTTGGGGTCATTGTCCTGTATAAATTCAAATCCACGACCAATTAATCGGACTCCTGACGGTATGGCATTTTCCTCCAGGATTTTCCGATATTCTTCTTTTTTCATTATACCCTCAATTTTGAGCAAGTCCCCTGTTCCGATTAAAGAAAAACAACCCCAAACCATTACAGATCCGCCTCCACGCTTCACCGTAGGAACTATACACTCCCGTAACATTCTTTCCCCTCTTGATCTGCGTACGAAAACTCTACGTCTATTTCCAAAAACCTCAAACTTGGATTCGTCAGTCCACAAAACGTTTTTAAAATCGTCCACTGTCCAATCTCTATGAGCTTGTGCCTATTTCAGTCGTTTCAGCCTATTTCCTCTTCGGAGTAACGGTTTTCGACAAGCCACTCGCCCATGCAACCCAGCCTCTTTCAGCCGACGTTTCACAGTACTCACAGAAACTTTGGAATCTCGCTCATTATTGAATTCTGCAGCAATTTCTGATGCTGTTAGTCTTCTATTGCGCTTACTAATTATTTTTATTCATAAATCTTCCGCAGTAGCCGTTTTTCTTGACGGTCCTGACCGATTACGATCTTGCACGTCACCGGTTGTCTTAAATCGAACTATAGTATCATGTACTGTAGATTTTTTTATTTTTAATTTATCCGCAATCCATCTTTCTGCGTACCCTTCCTGATGCAAGGTAATAATAGCAGATCGTTTTGAAACAGCTAGAGGCTTTCCACGGGCCATTTTAAGC
The DNA here is from genome assembly GCA_029619315.2 of Dynastes maya. NCBI lineage: Eukaryota > Metazoa > Arthropoda > Insecta > Coleoptera > Scarabaeidae > Dynastes > Dynastes maya. Next base: position 4,255,600 of record JAROYE020000001.1, on the reverse strand, counting down.
AGTCAAACCGAAATTATTTTATTTTTCACTTGCAGAACCACAGATACTTTCACAATAACAATCTCTTCAGAACTACTGCGTTTACAAATGTTATAATACTTTATAAAGGGTATACGAATATTTGCAGGTAACACGAGTGAATCAGCTAACCCTCCTAGGGGTTATTATAAAGCTTTATTGTCACTGTAATTATTGGGGATTTCCAACATAATTATATATTTTATGATAACGGTCTTATAATAGACAAATACTACCTGGAAATTGGTAAAAGGCGTCCAGAAAAGGTTAGTTTTAATAATTCCTCACAGAAATGTATATTATATAATTTTAAAATTTTTTCCTAAACAGTTAATATAATTTGTCAGCTTGCCCGAACTTCCATGAACGGTACTGTATGTATGTAACTGTTGCGAATGTGTATGTAACAGTATGTAACTGTTGGGAAGACCTACTGTGCCCGGCACGGTATGGCCATCATAATACTATTTTATAACCTGTATCTTTTGTTCGAACGTCAGCATTTTAAAAGCTTTTTTATCGGCCAAGGAGTTTAAGATGAAATAAAGCGTAATCGCTATTCATTTTACTTTAACAGAGGCAAGACTAGGATAGAGGGAAGAGTAGAGAAAATAAGAGAAGTTAACGTCTACATACAATATGTACAATACATAAGTACAATCGGTATGTTATCAAAATAATTTTCGTCTCGTTTAATTTGATTAAACGAGATAGAGGTTGTCTTCTCAGTCCATCAAATTAAATTTGACATTTATTTCTACTTTATAAATGCTTTACGAATATATCTGTCTCTTAGATAAATGTTGTGAGCAACGATCTTTCTAATTTTCCAAATCCCTCTCAGAAAAACGGTAACAACTTTTTCATGCATTTTAAAAATAAAAATATTGACAATTTGAAACGTCCTCGGAGAATTTCTTTGTAGCATTTTAATGGAAGATAATTTCAATGGATTTTCCTAGAAGAGAATTTCAAAGAAGAGATCCTAATTGGACAATTTCATTCAATTCCAAAACTTAATTACATATTTCATCTTAGAACTCAATTTCGGCATTCAGCCATCAACATATCCTCTTCCCAAGCAAATTCCAAGAAATACCTACAAAATTATCCGGATGAATCCGCATGAATATTCCGATAAAATACGACGTTCGTTCGTTGGATATTCGCAACGTTGAGGAAATGCACAATAATGTCCTAATTTTCCAATATGGATGTATTTGATCCGATATACGTTGGAAAATGTTGATATCCTAACGGAGAGGGTTACGTTTACCATTCCACGCGATTAGCTCTGCACGTGACAGTAGCAGATACAAGCGGAATGCGAGGAAAGGGGTATCTATCGATCTAGTTTGTAAAAGATGCAAATGTTTGTGAGGTAGGATGGAATATAGTTCAAAAATAAGGAAGTTGGTGTTAAAGTACGAGGATTCTTGAATAGAAACATGTTGGAAGCTTATGCAGCGATTGTAGAAGATCCCATATTAAAATGTTGATTATGATGAGTTTCCTACAAACTTAACAGCCAAGAAAAGAACTGAGTATTTATTGTGGAAGGTTACAAAAAGTATTAAAAGGGCAATAATGACAATACCGCCTATTAGAAAAGGGATAGGCGATTCGGCTCGTAGAATTCAACAAAAAGCTAATCTTTTAGCTGTCATATTTGCGCCAAATGAAACACAAAATAATTTTACACTGAGCATATAGAAAATATTGTCAGAAGAAATTGTTCCAGTCACGCTGAAAGAAATAGCAGACGGAATAAAAAATAAGCCCGAAAAAGACACCTGATCTAATCACATGACAGATTCTAAAACAAACGCCAGAAAAGGGAATTGTAATATTAACATATCAGCCTTCAGACTAAAGCATGTACCAACAAATTGGAAAGTAACAGAAATAATTATTCTGTCAAAACCTGGCAAACATCCACATAATACCAAATCATCAAGACCAATTTCACTCGATATAGCTTGCTTCTGAATATGGATGTGAAGCGGCGTTATTCCCAGCAGAACTTGACAGAGATATGCAAGTCTCTGAATATGTTGAAGAGTTGTACAGTCTTCTGAGTTGTTTTTGGCTACCATACGTGAAAGGCGTAGGTGATCATGGGTCTAATTATTGCTGTGTAGGACCAGAAAGTCATTTGAGGCTTAAGACACCAATTTCTTACCAAGCAACCTTCGGCATACTAGTGATGCCGTAATGGCTTTTTTTCTGTAAGTTGAAGATGTGGGAATTCCATGTTAGTTTTTTGTCAAACGTAACTCCCAAGTATTTAACTTCATCGCTGAAGCCAACGGTTTTCTCTTCGATGGAAGGTGATTTAAGACAGACTTTTCTTCTCCTTGTAAAAGGGACGATAGTAATCTTTTGCGGGTTTATGCGCAGGCTATGATTTTGACACCACTTATAGGCGTCTTTGCATAACTTGCGGTATGATATTCTCACATTTTGCACGGATCATGATTACCAGGTCGTCAGCGTACCCTCGCACCTCATATCCGTTAAAAGTTAAGAGATCATCTACAACAAGACCAACCAGAGTAGAGGTGACAGGACCCCTCCTTGGAGGCAGCTTCTGTTAGCCCTGATTGTTGTCGTTTCGGATCCCAGACTTTGGAGCATGACTTTAATCCATTTTGTAGGCGACGGGTGAAAATCTTTGTTAAAAGCATCCTCTACGTCCAAGAATGCACAGAGAGCTATTTCTTTTGCCATAAATGACGCTTACAATTTGCTTGTAATAAATTGAAGGACCGTTATTGTTGATTTGGCCTTCTAATGGACATGCTGGTTAGGATGAAGCGGGTTTGTTGCAAGTACTTCATTCCTTACGTATTGGTCTAATACATTTTCCATTCCTTTGAACGGGAATGAGGAGGGACTGATGGGTCTACATGCTTTAGGGTCTGCGGATGGCCCAGGTCACCTAATTTAGATTTTAGAATCACTTTAGATTTTTTTTCTTGTGGGATTATCTACAATCTAATGTTTTAGTTTCTCTACGAATTAAAAAAACAGAACGCGTCAAGAAACACTACTAATTACTTCAGAAGTTTTACAAAAAACCAGAAACGGGCAAATCTCTGAACATCTCCTGTAAGTGAAATATTTTTTTGCAATTAACATAAATTAGGTAATGCACTATCTTTTTGGAAATACTGCAAAAACTTTGTTTTCTGAAAACGTCTTTTCATCGCCTAATAAAAACATTGAACTTAAACCCTACTTTCATTTAATATTTTAGGTGCTTATTTTTTCGTATTTCCTTTCCCTTTTCTTTGTAAAGCTCCTCATATAGCTTTTTCTACGATGCGATGCATTTTGTTGTTCTCGATGAAGCGACCAACAATAATCACCCATCATGTTGATATTCCACCATCCCTGGTACCGTTTCTCCATCACCTTTATGTCCTGATGGAACCGTTCCCCCTGTTCTTCACTCATATCGCTCAAATTTTTAGGAAAAAAGTCAAGATGGTTGTGCAAGAAGTAGACTTTAAGGCTCGTCAGACATCCCAGATTTTTGAATTTGTCAATCATATTAGCTACGATAAGCTCATAGTTTGGGTCTTTCACATTGCCCAAAAACTTAAGTCACAACTTGCTTAAATGATGTCCAAGCCTCCTTTTTTTTTGTAGTCATCCTTGCTTCAAAGTTGAAATCGAATATCATTTTACGAATATCAGGCCCAACGAAAACACCTTCTTTCAGTTTGACTTCTGATAAATGTGGAAATTTTTCACACAAATACTTAAAACATTCACCATCTTTAGGCAAGGCTTTTACAAATTGTTTCATTAAGCCTAACTTTATGTGTAGAGGTGTTAGAAGGATCTTTTATCGATCTACTAAAGGTTTATGCAATATGTTCTTCTCGCCAGGTGTTAATGTTTTTCTTACGGGCCATTGTTTTGTGGACCAATGTCGATCCCTTGCCCTGCTGTCCCACTCACATGTAAAACATGGATACTTTGTAAATCTCTTTTGTTGACCAAAGATCATGCAAACAACTTTCAAATCCCCACATAGCATTCAATCGTGAGCCGGATAGTTATTTTTTTGTAAAATCATGTGAAGATTTTCGTAAGTTTCCATCGTATGGATTGAATGAACAACAGGCAGTGAAGCATAAGTATTTCCATTGTGTTTCTAGTTTCATGGAAACTAGAAATATGTAGAATACTGGACTTAAACTTAATGTAATTTCCCGAAAAACCAGAAGTTAAATTCAGAATTGTTAATCGATATGTTTTAACAAAAACGAGTTGTTGAAGATTATATTGATTACTGGAGATTGTAGAGTCAAACGGTACTCCATAATCTGAGAAAAAATAGATTAACTTTCTCAATTTAGTGCCTGGCTAAATCAGCCACATTTCACACTGTGCAAGTACGACAGGAAGAACATACTGATGAAGTAATTAGAATAAATTAGATCTTTGATCCTTATACCATTTGCTCTTACCATTTTCCAATTTACTTCCGTTGCAACGGAAATCGAGATGCCAGGATCTCAGATGCAGAACATTTTCACGACCCCACGACGAAATTTACAACCCCTATCCCTGCAAACGCGAAGAAGAAGAACTTTTTCTTTCCTTTTACATCTATAAGTTTTATTCTAGCGCACAAGTTAGGTGCGGTACCTAAAACTCACGTCTGTACTGCATTTATTTTTTTTTTGTTGCATCAGAGGTAGCCAGCTTTAGAAAACAGACACGTTAGTAGTGAAATACTGTCGACTCGTGTCGTCCCGTCCCAAAAAGGCGTTTTCTTGAGTAGTAAATTTGCGGCATGAATGCGTTCCATAAATTAGATCGCTACGGTCGAAATTCCAATACATATTCTCGATTGAACATGCACACATGAGTTACATCTAGGTGGTGGTTGTTGACCTTTACTTATTTCCCATTGTTCATGCATTTTAGGTTAGATATGTATGTATCTATATACGTATATCACTAGAGCGGGCCAAGAGCGCCACGCGCCAGGTTCGCAATCAGGCTGCCGGGCGCATATATGTATGTAAACATAGGTAATTTAAATATGTAATTATTAGGACGAGGACCAAAACCACTGTCTATTACGTCGTGAAGACGCGCAAATATACACCTGCAGTTTGGGTGTTCGTTGATAAATAGGGCGTTGTTCACAGTGGGCCACTACAAAAAAAAAGTTCATTCATCGACGGCTACGAACTAACAGCGCGCTTATTCATTTACGGATGACGCGCTCTATTCATCAACAAATGACGAGTCTGCAGATGTTACGTTTGCACCACTTCGTGGCATACTAGAAACAAGCGTCGGTGTGCTCGCTTTAGTGATTATGTCTAACGTAACTATTAAAAATAAACAGCCATTACCTACGAAAGTTAATAAATTTCTTAGTGAATTTGTGGATTTACACTACAATGGGAGTACAATTTTCTGTAAAGTTTGTAAAAAGAAACTACTGTGCTGGAGCAAACGTGATTGTGAAAGACATATAAATAGCGCACACCACAGAAATAAAAGAAATGGTGTGTCACAAGAACGTCAATTTCAATTAGAATTGCTTTTAACGTTTATGGTATGTGGTCTACCACTTCGTATACTTGATAAAAAAGCATTTCGAAAATTCTGGGGTACATACAATACCGAGTGGAGACTACCATCTCGGACAGCGTTACGGAGAGATATTCCACGAATACGTGAGGACATTGAAAATCGAATTAAAGCCGAATTAAAAGATAAACAGCTGTGGCTATGTCTTGATGAGACGACAGATTGCAAAAAAAATTCTATTTTGAATATAATAGTGCGCGTATTAGATCCTATTAAACCAAATTTTGCAATTCTATTAGCCAGCAGAAGATTAAAACAGTGTACTAGTAAAGCAATTACGGCCGTAGTTCTCGAAACGTTACAAAAATTTCAAGTGTCAACCAGTCAACTGTTGTTGTTCAAGAGCGATGGTGCAGCAACAATGTGTAGTGTAGGCCGTTCCCTTAAAGAAAAGTGTGAAGGACTTTTATATGTTACGTGTAAAGTCCATGCTTTACATCTTGTGGCACAAACTATTCGAGAGTGTTACCCGGAGGTGGATGCATTAATAGCAAACACAAAAAAAGTGTTTCTCAAAAGTCCTAAGAGGACTAGGGCATTCCACAGGTTATGCCCTGGTATTCGAGAACCACCACAGCCCATTCTTACGCGTTGGGGAACGTGGTTAAAAGCCGCTTTTTATTATAATGAACATTTTCAAGAAGTCAAATCCGTTTATTTTGCAATTCGTCCCTGCCGAAGCTAGAGCTATTAGGATGAGCCAGAAGGGATTTCTCGATATTTCTGTTGAAACACATCTAAAGAATATTAGCAACAATTACAAAGGGTTAGTAGACACGATAGAAAATTTGCAAAATTCTGGATTGTCGTTGGTAGAATCAGTGCAAGTCGTGGACGAAGTTAGTACATTGTTACACAGTATAAACGATGCAACAAGTGGACGAGTTTTAGCTAAGTTCGATAGTGTTTTAAAAAAGAATCCGGACTACACGAGATTAAGACAAATGTGCGATGGGGCATCTGCAGATTCCTTGACTAAGTCTAAAGATTATTTTAATTACGCCTGTCTTACTTCGGTAGACGTGGAACGGTCGTTTTCGAAATATAAGAACATTTTTTCGTCTCGGCGAACATCCTTCACCGAGGCAAATGTGGAAACTTATCTGATGGTGCAACTTTTTAAACAAGCCTATCCGCATTATTAAGAAGGATAGAATTTATTTATTATATCTTTATTTACAGTTACATTATTAAGTACAACAGAATAAAAAAAGCGTTCAGTTTCTCAATTATTTCCTTATTACATCCCATTTACAACGCATACCGTTTTCAATCAAATAAAAAATCATAATGAAAATAAAAACACCTCAGCGTGTACATATATATATCCGCTCTAATTACTAAACATTATTATTGCGTCAGCTTTTATTTTTTTACTCTTGTGTATTAATTTCGAAATATCACATATCTGCTGTGACTCACATATACGCTATTTACAATAAGCGGCCGTTGCGCCTGATTCCGATTCTGTTGGATGGCGCAATTTAGCCCGCTCTATATATCACTTTTGTGTTAGAACTAATAAATTATTTTCTAAGGGTAGTCGTTAAAGACCTATTCTTAACGGACTGACAAGTTTATGACGACTAGGGTAATTTACTTACAAACTAGAAGTGACAAGGGCTTGATTTATTTAGTTATACGAACAAAATTGAATGTATACCCTGTTTTAAGATGAGTTGAGTTCGAGCTATCCGCGCAAGTGGTCAATACCTAATCTAGTATACAGTCCACTCCAGTAATGAAATTCCATTAAAGTACAATTAAACAAAACACCATTCTAATTTGATTCTTGCAATACCTGCACTAGTTTTAAACAGCCATATAGTGGCAGATATTTTGTACGTATATTAATAAATCGTTATATATTTTGAGTAGGTGAACTGTCAAATGGATGTCAAAAATTTAATAGTTACCAACGTTTTACGGAAAAATATTTGAATGGATGCATATAATAAGTGTGTTTGGCGTTTGCCCTTGGATCCCTTGGTTCCTCTGCCCAGTTTGCCCTTGGATCCCTTGGTTCCTCTGCCCAGTTTGAGCTTCGTATTTGGATTTCTGATACATTTCGGGCTTAGTTCTTAGACATCGTCATCTGACCAAACTGATCTTGAAATCAACTTTCTTTAGATTTTCATATGAGGGGTAGTCTACTACCACCTCTTCAATATTCTCCATTCGTCTGTGTTGAGGCTTTCATTTTGGTCTTTAACTAGCTTAAAGATTTTATCACTGCTATCTTCCGCACTGTTTGTGAAGTAGCCGTTTAAGATGGTCGCCCTTGGCAGCTCTTTGTCTTCTAGGGTTCTTAACTTAGCTCCCTCCCAGAGTTGCAGCTATTCGATTGCGATTTCGTTAGAGTAGTTTATTGCAAGCCACACTGCCTTGAAGGTACTATCTAGAAATTTCGGTTTCTCGGCCTCTTCTTCGATGGTGATGATTTTAAGAAGCACTGGCTCATCTATGGCATTCATTTTATCCGCTGAGAGGTCCTCCCCTGGAGTATATGCAATTTCTTCTATTGGAGGGCGTCTTTGAAGCTAGGAGCTGTAGCGGTTTGCTCACGTGGAATCATATTGAAAGCATATGCGTACATTTTATGTTTCGCGCCAATACGTTGTTTTGAAAAATATGGCACGGTTCCTACTGAAGCCTGAAGATGGTTGTAAGAGTAAACCAACTGCAATACTTCGTTACGTTCGGTGTTACAAGTGTTGTTTTTCGTGCTTCCATCTGCCAAAACATATGAAGCTCTACTGAACCTTGCCATACAGTCTATTGCTAGTTGGAAGCAAATGAGAATATCTCTCAATGAACGGTCAAGAGATTTTGGGTATAATGTGATTACATTTTCCGTTGAATAAAAAATAAATTGAAAATATCTTAATTTTTATGATTCACACAATCATTGCCCATTCTTACTGTTGTATCAAACTGAAAGACAGTTTCTCATCATCCCTTCGCAGCGTTAGTCGTAATTATAAAGACGTTTGTAAGTATGTCTAACTTACGCAAAGAAAATAAACGACCGTTGGCTAATAAAGTCATTAAATTTATCAGTGAATTTTCGAAATATCAGTCACACGTACACTATTTATAATTCGCGGGCCATGCAAATGATCCGATTGTGTTGCGAAGACCGATTGTGCCCGGCTTACTTATTATTATTTATTTAAAGTATTTAAAAAAAGAAAACTAATCCGCTTTTACTTTTCTTTACAGCCAAAAACCCGTCATCAACGTCCATATGGTTGGGAGCACAACGATTTCAATCTCCAACCACCACCTCCACCCCCAGGCTACAGATATGGAAGCTTACCCTTCCAACACGGCATCTACCCCATAACATCGCCAACTAGAGTACCCCCAAGGACAATTCCAACTGCCATAGAGCGTCATAGAGAAGTTAGAAGGCGAGGTAGTGAAGATAACCTCTCCAGTGATTTAGAGGAGACCATGATGCGACCTCTAAGTGAATTAGCGGACGACGAACATTTCTCAGACGATTCCCTTGAAGAAATGTTACCTCCTCCACCTCCAGCTAGTAATAAGAGAGCTAGCATAGCATGGGAGGTACCATTAGATAATGACGAGGCTTTATTAACCCCTGGAAGTACTAAAGTGATTGGTAGGAGGAGACGGAAAAGCGGTTCACACTCTAGCACCAGCTCCATACCTAATAGATTGAAGGAATTTGACGATTGGCCCGATCCACCACCTTGTACCACCGAAGACGAAGTTACGTCACCGTTCTCCGATTCTGACGACCATATCTTACTACCAGCGGAATTGTGTAGCTCGAATATTTCCGGAACTAGCACCTACATCATCAGAAGAGGCAAGAAAGATCGAAAAACCCTAGTACAGTTAGGAAGTTCCGTTAATTCGAACTCATCCTTAAACTCGCGCTTGAGTTCGGACTTGAGTATACCCCATTCGCGCTATAGCACCGATCTAAACTCTAGACTAAGTAGGGAATTGAACACACCGAACTCGAGATACAGCGTAGACTTGAGCACACCTCACTCGAGATTAAGTCAAGAGTTAAACTCCCCGAAATCGAGATTTAGCTTGGATTTAAATAGCTCGCGACATATGAGCCAGGAGCTTTGCAGTTCCCCGTCGAGATTGAGCGCGGACTTGTCGAGTTCGAGATCGAGTACGCCCAGTAAATATTATAACGATTTCAAAAAACATAGCACGACCTTCGATAATATCAAATCGTTGATCAAAGAAGGCGTTATCGAACATTATGCCCCACCACCACACGAAACCGCAGCCGATTTTAATGCGTTAGCACCTCAGATAGTGAGAGTGGTCTCTCTACCGAGTTTGAACGCGGAAGAGATGACTCCTAGAAGGGAATTAGCTGTTACTGTCGAGGAAGAGGAGGATGGTGAAAGTCCCAATACGAATAGCGCCGAAATTTCCCCATTAAAGAAGATTGAGAAGAATATTAGCGAGTTGCTTGAGAGAAGGGACATTGAGATCTCAAGCATCGTTCAGGATGATAAATGCGTGATGAATGGCGTGGAGAATTTGAGTTTCGAGAAGAAAAAGCGTAGCAATCCAATAAATACACCGTCCAAATCGTGTGAAGGTCGTAGATTTAACGATTTACAAAAATCTAGTAGCCATGACGAAATTCAGCGATCTGAAGATTATTATAGACAATTGCTAATCGAAAATAGCGCACATTATCGTCCTAGGAAAACGGGCATTCAAAAATCAGAAAGTGCTAAAGAAATGTTAATCGCACACCGTGATAGAGAAAATAAACCAATCACAACATCTAACAGTGCAGATTTCCCTGTTAGAGTCGAGGTACTCCAACATGAATTTCCTCCGCTACCACCATCACCCGTCGAAGAAGACGAAGATGAATACACTGAGATACCGCAAGGATCCACAATCAAAGTCCGTGCTGACACTTTGCCATCAACAGAAGCTCCTGCCGTACCTCCACATCGCGAACCATCATCGAATTCCTTAAAGACAAGATCCATGGACGCCAATACATCTAGAGGACGTAGAAGTAACTTCCTCAACACGTCCTCTCGTAATATCCCATCGGAAAGACGAACCTTACCGATAGAACTGCAAGATAACAAACGGAGGACTTTCCAAAAAAGATCCTCGCACAGTCCACAAGAGGAACACCTCTTGCAGACATCATGCAGCCTTCCGGAGACCCCGATATTCGCACGTGGTTGTGATATTCCTCGTACACCCCATAGAAGAGCACCCGATATACCTGGCAATCAGACAACCCCAAGACAAAGTAGCACAATGGGTAGCATCAATACCTTAGGGAGTTTATCGACTGGGGGTTACAGGAGAGGTATGAGCAATGCTGGATTGGAACAAGCTATCGTTGGAGCAGAATTGTTGAGATTGGCCGGAGGTCCTGGGCGAGGATGGTACCCCAAACACAGGCAAAGAAGACCTGCCTCTATCGAACACCTCGATAGATTAGCAACTGGGCATAATCCGTGGGATTCGACTAGGAAACCTTTAACACTGCCTCCTAATTTGACGCCAAAGTTCTTCCAGAGATCCCCACGTGACGCCTTGAGAAGAGTGACAAGTTTATTGATTAGGAAAGGTTGGTATTACTAACAATAATAAGAAAATAATTACCTAAATTACAACCAATAAAATATTGATAAATTTGATAGTATCATCTACAAAATTTGCGCCATATTAGAATATAGGGACAAGTATATAGTTTTTGAAAAAGATACCATAATGCTGGTTTATTGATAAACATTTGGGAAAAACTAAAAAAAGAAAGTGTAAACAGAAAAAAAAAACGTTTTTGAGAAGGTTGTACTCCAAAATCGAACAATTCAGCCGCTAAAATGTTCCGTTCTTCTACTAAAGTACTCTTTCAATCTTTAGAGTTTCATCAAAATCTGAATTTTCAGTTGCCGGTGTTGGTTTAATTCTAACTAAATAACTATATTGAGAAAAAATTATAAATTCCACATTTACAATGTTTTTTTTTTTAATTATTTTGGGACTTCTATATGACTCCACACTTCTACACAAATATTTCAAAAAAGAATGGAAATAATAATGTTTTCCATATGGTACGAACTTTATGAAGAGCTCTGTAGATGATAAATAAATTGAATTTCAAAATTAATAGATTTAAATGAAATAAATTAACAAAATTGTTTGGAAATTCTTTCAAGAAGCTGGTGACACCACTGTTCTACTTTCAAAATTACTGTAATTGCGGCTTTTCAAATAATACACGCCAATAATTTGCACAAGAAAACTGTAATTCGAGCAAAGGTACCTGTATTACCGACATATCACAAACTAACCTAATACAGCTTACTACACAAAGATGTCGCCCCAACTTCCAAACAAACGGAACACTTCCCTGCTTTGGATTGGTTTCTTAACTTACTTTGTACGGTGCTGCCTCTTTTAATGAAACTCTACACTACATATTTTTGTGCAAACTGAGATAAATGAATCATTTGACCTTATCTGGTATCCTTGGGTGAAATTTTGATTCATAACCAGTAAATAATCGTTAACAATCTCGCTGTGCACGAAAATATTTACCGTTTTTTTGCTTTAAATGATTTACTTGACGAAATATTAGGAAAACTTGGGAAAATCTTGCTTTGTAAGAGTCGCTCGCACCATATACGGCAAACTGTTGACGAATGTGGGAAAATAGATCAATAAATTGGTAGAATAGGCGGAATAAGGGAGGCGTAGGTTTTTTACCCCGAAATTCCCATTGTTTCTTGTGTTGGTGATAGTATTTTATGATGAAACAGGATCTTGTCATACTATAGCTGTGTCATAATTAAGAGGAAATAGATCATTGATATAAATTTAGGTGGAAGAAAAATACTTTTAGAGATGATGAGTTGGGAAATACTTTGAATGGGATTTCAGATTTGTGCCGAGATGATGATTTTCACATTTGGGTTATATTCAGTATATCTTTGTTCATGTGGGATGAGATACGAATAGAAATTAAAGACTATGTTGACTTCTGTATGAAATTATGCATAAGATGAGACAATGGTCTGGTAAAGTTCATTTATTCTCCAAAGAAAGGTGAAATTAAAATTTTACATATACAGGGTGAGTCGGAGGGAAGAAACCAAACTCCAGGAGTGTATTGTGCACGTGAAAATAATGTAAAAAAACTCATATGTACTTGTCCGATTTTCATTTGTTTTCAAGTTACAGCGTAATTAGAAAGAAACAAAATTTCACATATTTACGTTTTTTAAAAATAACGCTCTTTTAATGAATGTTTAAAAATACGGCCTTTGACCTTTAAACCTTTTAAGGGCGCCTGTTGCTCTCCTGATTGCTTCATGTATTTCTAATTCGTCGAATTAATCCATCCTGAATATCGACTTTTACCTTATAAACTTCAATTTTGAATGAGCCTCATAAACAATAGTGTAGTGGTGTGTAGGACCACCGCGACCAATCCAAAGCCCCGAAAATCTATGATCTACATAAATGTTGCTTGACATGACGAGCGAAGTATGCAGGATCTCCATCATGCTGATAATACATTGGCTTTCTGATGTTTAGAAGAACATATTCTAATAGTCGTAATTCATTTTGTAAAAAAAATTAAGTAGTGCTGACATTTTGGTTTAAATGGGTAGTCATTGCAAGGATATTTTTATTTTATTTAAGACGTATTAACTCGAAAACAAGTGAAAATTTGAACCATTTAGAGAACAATAGTTAATTTCTTTTAAATTACGCTATAACTTGAAAACAAATGAAAATCGGATAAGAACATGTGAGTTTCTTTCCATTGTTTTCACGCGTACAATACACATACGGAGCTTGGTCGGTTTCTCCCGGCTCACCCTGTATACAGCGTGCCCACCTAGTACGTTAGTGGAAGATAATTCTTTCCCTGAATAATTTAGAGAAAAAGTTTTCAAGTAAAAATCATTCGTAGATAAGTGCTGCATAACATTAAGTTATATTCAAGTATACAGGGTGTTCAGTTTCCGCTCCACACGATACAAGTTTGGTTTTTTAAATAGAAACATCTGTATATTATTACGTTTTCGGAAGCCTCTCGTTAATTTATGTTGACTATCTTCAATATTCCCTATACCTATCTATCTTTGTTTTTGAGATAATTGAGATAGATTGAGAATTTTGCGAAATGTCGCTACTTCTTTAACGGCCGATATTTTAAACGCCTTACAAGCTAGGGTGATGATTCAAATTTTATTCGATTGGGTATTTCTTGAAGTTTTCGGATATGCATGGAAAAATTTTTCATATCACCTAGTATGAACAATAGGGCCATCGAAATCCTTGCCATGGTTGATTCATGCCATTTCAATTTCTTTTTAATGGAACACCTGTATATTTTTCCAGAATCTGAGAAATTGTTCTAGATTTTTTTTATAAAGACTTCCCTCTACCTAAAATATGCCGTTCTTTGGTAAATTAAATGTGAAGCTATATGGATAAGTTTTTTGCTCAATACTTTCATGAAATATAAAGAGCTTTCTAAACACCTGCAAAACAGAGTTTTTTTTTAATAAATTACAAATATTTCCAAATGTAGCTTAAATAAAAAATATTCAGAATATAGCTAGAATATAGAAATTTTAGCAGGATTTTATTTTCACATTCCAAATTTCCTAGCTCGCAATTTCGTCTGGCGGATAAATGAATTTTGCCAAAGTATTAACTCACCCTGTAAATTAGAGTATTAGGTACTCGCTAAGAATCAATTTTATCTCAAAAAGTCACGAGAATAACAGAGACCAGAAGATTTTACCTCTAATTTTAGGATAAAATAAATTTTGAATCAAAAAAACCATCTCAAATGACTACACATGGCATTCTGGACTTTCTAGACATTTACCAAAGCTATTAGTAACCTGGGCAAATATGCGGTAACAGCCAGAGGCGTGGCGAGCGCATAAAAGTTTACACATAAAATAGAAGGTAAGAAATAAATTATAAAACGTGCTGAAACACTTACCGTTTTAAAAGTCTTCCGTGAAATTACAAACTGGGTAACATCTGTTAAATATTTGAATCATTAGATATGTTTCCACAGCTGTTTCAGTCAAGTGAGTACGACGTGCGGAATAAATGTTTTTTAATGCTGAAAACGACCGTTCGACATCTAGCGATGTTATATTTGCATATTTAAAATAATCTTTGAAACAACTTAATGCATCTTCACACGAACCTTCACAAATTTGTCCTAATATAAGAAAATCGGAGTCTCTCTTTAAAACACTTTCAAATTTTCGTATTACACAATAATTTGTTTCGCCTTCTACAGCGCATAACCGTGCGTGAACATCATTCACAATTTAAACAGAATCCACTAGCGACATCGAAACATTACTTTTCTATTCCCTCCGCTAGTCCGAAGTAATTGTTGTGAATAGTTTGTAAATCTCTTTTAACCTGACTATCTTGAAATATTTCCTGGCTTTTCTTCATTGCTGCAGCTTCTGTCGGATTGAATTTTAAAACTACCTTCTTTACTTGATCAAAATATTTATTGTAGTAAAACGCAGCCTGCAACCATGTTCCCCAACGTGTAACAATCGGCTGTGGTGGTTCAGGTAAATCAGGACACAGTTTGTGAAATAGTCGGGTACGTTTCGGGGACTTTAGAAACACTGCCTTTGTACTAGCAATCAATGCATTTACTAGTGGAAAACATATAGGAATCGTTTGTGCCGCAAGATTTAGAGTATGGATTTTACACGTTACATGTAAGAAGTTACCACTGTGTTCTTTAAGAGATCGGCCCAATGAACGCATGTTTGCGGAACCATCACACATAAACATTAAGGGTTGCTTAGTTGAAACTTCAAATTTCTTCAATGAGTTCAACACCACCTTTAAAATCTCATCGGCAGTACTCTTTTGGAAGCAAGTAAGAAGGAGGATGACGATCGATGTGGTTCCATTGTACGTACCATTACATTAACCACAGAATGTTTTTGACGACCTGTTGTTTCGTCCACACACAACCAGTCTTTCAATTCCATTTTCATTCTTTTTTCCATATGTTCACGAGCAAATGGCATTACATTTCGTATCGATGTCCGACTAGGTAATTTACAGTCCGCATATTTATTCCAGAAGAAGACAAATGCTTCTTTGTTTAGTAAACGAAACGATAGATTACATAAAATAAGAGTAACACATAAATCAAATGTAAATTTTTCTTGGTCTCGTATGCCACTTTTTGCGGAAGAATGCTGTTTGCTTTCGATGTGACGTTGACAATGGCTTCTGGACCAACACATTAAAGGGATTTTACAAACTAGACATTGAATTTTAGCGCCATCAAAAATTAAGTCCGGCATGTCCACTATAAAGTTTTTAACCGTGTCTGCCATTGGTCGTTTTCGCGACGTACCTAACTGCGACATTTTTAAAGCAAACATAACCGTACAATTACGAAATAAGTTACGACAGCCTACATATACACAGAACTACCCGCATACGGCATCGATCTAGTACTGACGTTGTGAACGCGTGAAATAAATAATCGCCGACTCCGCACCACATATCTACTACACCAACTGTTACCGCTGGTTGCCCAGACTAGTTATTAGATAGCTAATTTCGACGTTAGAGGTAGTCAAAATGATTCTATAAATCTACCAATAGAATTTCTGACGATTCTTTACAAATAACGCATTAATTTTTCTAAAAATAACTACGTATTCCAAGACTAAAATCTCATTATCTTATATTTACACTATTCTTTCGAATTTCCAGGTAACAACGGTAAAGAACCAAGAAAGGACAAAGAAATCGTCTCGCCAACAATACACGAAAACACAAACGGTAAGTCCATGAAACCAAAATTGATTATTTTATCGTGTAACCATCAAAGCAATCCCATACGTTCATCTCCCAGAAGCCTCAATATCCCTTCGTCTCATTGACCCTTCCAGAATTGTCCCTCTATTATGGTTATAGCATCTAGCAATGAGTTGGGTCGTTGTTTCCTTTACAAATGGTCGAAGTCACCCGCAATACTTTCCCTTCATCCTTCTACACCCCGAAAACTCCCTACTGTTGAGCTAGTACTCCTTCGGCTTTCAAGTAGGATCGATAATACCTACGTAAAGTTCGAAGTTCTTGTCGCGATGACTCCCCAGTAAATCTTCCAGTGTATATGTATATGCGAAACGCCAGGATCTTTTATCGCGAAGCTACGGAATGAAGTAAAGGAAATTGGGGGAAGGGAAAGAAAAAAAGTTTTGACGTGAGAGATCCTTTAAGATGAAATTTTAAATTGAAAAAGCGATTTCCTTTTTTGTTTGCATCTTGATCTGCTTTGTTTACGAAATGTTTAAGAGATACGAACTTTAATAAGTTTTGGGATGGAATGGATAAGGTTTGTTGAAGAATTGGCGATTGATTATTTTATAAAATGCATATACTATCATGTGCAGAAGTAAAATATATTGCTAAAATATTAATCTGAAAGATGTAATATCTTTTTGTGAAGACATACTTAAAAATCTCGTCTTCCACTCCAAGAAAATCTAAACTATCCCCTTTGATTTTGCCCTTATACAGATTCGAGCGTGTTCAAATTCCATTGCGTCATAGTTGCACATATGTGAGACCTACGCTATCTGTATTACGGCTCGAAGAGTAGTAGTTTTTAGTAGCCAAACGGACAACGTGACGAGTGCATGAAAATGTCTTAAGTCACGAAAATTGAATACCACGCGATCATTACATTTTTAACAAAAGAAAGACATATGCCTAATCACATTAAACAATATTTAGACGGCGTTTATAGTGATTTATCACCTTCATATTCCACTGTAAAAAGTGGGTAAGATGTATCCGTTTAGGGCAAGGATTCCTTGAAGATGATCGGCCGATTGAATCGGCCAATTGAACTGCTAACGCTTCAAAACATTTCTAAAACAAGTATTCGCCGAATTCTCCATAATCATTTGAGGAATAAGATGTGCAACATGGATACCGCATCTTCTTTCTGCTCTTCAACGTGAACGTCGGGTCGAATGTGCGTGCTTGTGTTTAAACATGTATGGAGACGACCCGAAACCAATTTCGGAGTCCATTGTCGCAGGAGGTGAAACAATGGTTCTATATTATGATCCTCTATCCAAAAAAGAATCGATATGAGTTGCAAGCAGTTGTAATACAACATTTTGAAGGAAAAACTTTAGATTATTTATACAAGGGTATAGAATTATTAATTGTTCGTTGTAATAAATGTATTGAAGCGAGGGGAAATTATATTGAAATTTAAATTTATGGCGTCTTCTTCCTAAATTTTGCTTTGAACTTTGAGCTTCGTTAGGAGTTGTACAAAAGGTTTTAAATGTTAATGCTGTTTAATTATTTCATTAATCCAGCTTTGGTTTTAGTTTTATTCAAACAAGTTAGGTACTTTGATTAGATTTAAGAGCCTATGCAGTAAATCTTTTTCCGATAGCGGTTCAATTGGGTTGCTGGCCCAAAGATAATATGGGAGGCTGTTTTCTCCTCTTCATTACAAAAATCTGTATAGGGCATCCTATTTGTGTGTCCCTGTTTTGTACAGATGACCTCTTAAACAACTATGTGCTGTTAAAAGACATGTTACTCTCCTGAGTTAAATCCTGTCTTCTCCCAAGTAAAAGCTTGCATAAGGGATACCTTTTAAGTCTTTACAAGAACAATGACAAGTTTTTAGTACAAATCGTTTTATTGTTTTTCAAAATATTCGGCATCAAGCTTTACACACTTTTCCAAACCAATTTTATCTGTCTGAAGGTAGTATCTTCAAAACATGGTTTTTGAAGGCTTCAACGGCTTCACAAGGTGATAAAAATAGCTTCTTTGGCATTCAAATAATCAATTGTTTAACTTGCTGTATGAGAGCTGGCATTATCTCACAGTAAGTCACACGCTGATCCTCTTCAATCATGTTTCTTCGAACAACAACCAATTTTGGTCAACCTTCACGAAACTCATCACTGACGAAAGCACGACCATGACGAAATTCTGCAAAACCAGTTGTCTTTTCTGATGGTGCTGATGTTTCCCAATTATTCTGCGGGTGGTCATTACATTTATCAATCATTTTTTGAAGATGTGGATTCCAGGTCAGTTTAAAGTCGAAGGTTATAGGAATGGTTGACAAAATGCGGAAAATTCTATCAAATTACGGATTATAAAACGTAAAATTTAAATAAGATCATTACTGATAAGCGCGGAACCACCACCTATTTCACATGATACTGGTTCCTTCGAAGAATTGGCTTAGAAACGCTTGAAAAATTATTACTGTTTGGTATGTAAAAGTAGACACCTAAAGCAATTTTAAGATTAAAAGTCTCCTGATTTAATGATGGTACATCTTTCACACATACCAAATCCAATTTAAAAAATTCCAGTATTCCAATTTCAATTTTCCACGGGTATTACCTCTTATGGAACTTTTTTATGCGTCTAGACAGTATACAGATGAAATACATGAATCTATCTATATACCCTGGCAAAAGCATCATAACCTAAGCATGCTGGACTTCTATCTTTGTCCTTTTCAATGGCTGCGCCTTTTCTATATTTAAACCAAAAGATTTTGGTCTTTTATATGCGTTGAAATGCTATATTTATATATGAGTTCTCCCGCGTTATTTTCCTATTTAAATGAAAAATTGTTGTTGGCCAAGAATATATCTGTTGCGGTGCTATATTGCCTCGCTTCGTATCGCACATGTTACGACTATTTTTAGAACACTGTCGTTGTGAAAGAGAAAATAATAGTCGTGTCTTGAGTCCCGGTTGGTGACATCTATGCATGTATAAGGCATAATATGTATATACAAATGATTCTGTTCGATTGAATCGGATTGAGTTCGATTAAATTTGGTTGCTTTGATGTTTGCTTGTTAATTTGATACTATATACTATCAACAATGAATTTTTGATAGTTCCGAATGTTTAAACTACGTAGAATTTGGGTAAAATCTAAAGAATTTAATCGCGCCAAGTGTGGAGAACAAAAAAAAACATGTGGTATTGGGTCTTTGAATACTGCCAAATCTTTTTTCTGCCACGAAGAAGCGCAAGAACTTGCTAAATACGATAGAGATGCCGTTATTTCTTTCGAAAAGAAGCTTGCCATCTATACTAGAAGTTTTAGTGTTCGTTATCATTGTTAACGAACAGCTTTTATCTTTTGGCCGAATTCCTCCCAAGATCTTCGCTTGGCATCTTTGATCACGTGTTTAATTTCTGTTCTACATTCCTTGTATCGTTGATAGTCCTCCTCCTTTTTTGTTCTTATATATTGTTTCCACCTAATTTTCTTTTCTTTGCCTTTGGACTGGATATCTGGTGTCCACCATTGGCTTCTCTAAGTGTGTATGTTTGCTATCTTTGATGTTCCGCTTTAGTATATTCCTTTTAAAGAGTATCCACTTGTCTTCTATCTCTATGTCTGTGTAATTAGTTGATTCGAATGTCTTTTATTTTTTGTTGGTATATTGCTTTGACATCTTCATCTTTTAACTTGTAACTTCTTATCTTTTCTTTTATTATTTTTCTTCTCTTTTCCCTGTTTACATTTCCTATGTTCGTTATAATTTCCATGCGTACCAAGTAGTGGTCGCTGCCTGTTTCAGCATAAAAATGTAATAATTAAACGTAACTTCTTAACAGTGTGGATAGGATTGTCGAAAAACTTGCACCATCAGGTATATTTCCACATTTATCTCGGAGAAGGTTGTTCGCTGTGATGAAAAAAGGTTCTTATATTTCCAGAAAGACCGCTCAACATCTACGAAAGTAACACAGGCATAATTAAAATAATTCTAAAAGTTAGTTAATGAATCTGCAGATGGCTCTCCTTAATAGTTGTAGCTTCGTCATGGTCGAATTGTAAAATCACAGATTTTACTTCTTGGAAATGTTCAGAGTAATAAAAACTCGCTTACAACCATGCTCGTCAACGTGTAAGAATCGGCTGTGGTGGTTAGCGAACACCGGGACAAAGCCTGTGAAATGCCGGAATCCGTTTGGGAAATTTGAGAAACACTTTTGTTGTTTTTTTTAATTCTGCTTTGACCCTATTTTCCATATCTTTACGTATACTTGGTAGCTCTTTCCGTAGCGCTGTCCGTGATGGTAAATTCCGCTCGGGATTGTATGTACACTACCGTTCATGGAAGTTCGGGCAAGCAAAAAAATGTACGGAAGTCAAAGAAAATAAGAGAAATATTAAATGGCCATGTATTTAATACTCACTTGCATGATCTTACATATTTTCAAACACAAATTTATTAAAATGAAAAAGTTAATGAAATAGAAATAATTTAAATCCGATTTTCATCGAAAAATCCACCTTTTGCCTTTAGGACTGCTGCCACTATTCTCGGCATCCGATTCACTAATTTTGCTAATGTTTCATTGGGCAAGCTTGTCCGTACCTCCTGGAGAATGGTCTACAAATGTTCCTTCGATTTTGGACACTTTTTCCTAACACATCAATCTAATTCTTCCCATAACAACTCTCTCGGGTTCAAATCTGGGGACTGTGGCGGCTATTCCATAATTTTTGGGGTTCTTTCATTTTCTTCTTGCTGCAGGTAATCTGTGCACAATTTAGATTTATGTTTGGGGTCGTTGTCCTGCATAAATTCCAATCAACGACCAATTAATCGGACTCCTGACGGTATGGCATTTTCCTCCAGGATTTTCCGATATTCTTCTTTTTTCATTATGCCCTCAATTTTGAGCAAGTCCCCTGTTCCGATTACAGAAAAACAACCCCAAACCATTACAGATCCGCCTCCATGCTTCACCGTAGGAACTATACACTCCCGTAACATTCTTTCCCCTCTTGATCTGCGTACGAAAACTCTCCGTCTACTTCCAAAAACCTCAAACTTGGATTCGTCAGTCCACAAAACATTCTTAAAATCGTCCACTGCCCAATCTCTATGAGCTTGTGCCCATTTCAGTCGTTTCAGCCTATTTCCTCTTCGGAGTAACGGTTTTCGACAAGTCACTCGCCCATGCAACCCAGTCTCTTTCAGTCGACGTTTCACAGTATTCACAGAAACTTTGGAATCTCGCTCATTATTGAATTCTGCAGCAATTTCTGATGCTGTTAGTCTTCTATTTCGCTTACTAATTATTTTTATTCGTAAATCTTCCGCAGGAGTCGTTTTTCTTGACGGTCCTGGCCGATTACGATCTTGCACGTCACCGGTTGTCTTAAATCGAACTATAATATCATGTGTTTTATTTTTAATTTATCCGCAATCCGTCTTTCTGCGTATCCTTCCTGATGCAAGGTAATAATAGCAGATCGTTTTGAAACAGCTAGAGGCTTTCCACGGGGCATTTTAAGCAGTCAAACCGAAATTATTTTATTTTTCACTTGCACAACCACAGATACTTTCACAATAACAATCTCTTCGGAACTACTGCGTTTACAAATGTTATAATACTTTATAAAGGGTTTACAAATATTTCCAGGTAACACGAGTGTCACTGTAATTATTGGAGATTTCCGACATAATTATATATTTTACGATAACGGTCTTATAATAAACAAATACTACCTGGAAATTGGTAAAAGGCTTCCAGAAAAGGTTAGTCTTAATAATTCCTCATAGAAATGTATATTATATAATTTGAAAAATTTTTCCTAAACAGTTAATATAATTTGTCAGCTTGCTCGAACTTCCATGAACGGTACTGTACATCTCTATAATTACGACTAACGCCGCGAAGGGTTGATGAGAAACTTGCAATAAATCAATAATTTCATTCGCCGGGCTAACCCGTGCCGATTCATCTGCATAAATTTTGAGAAAGCAGAACTTTTTGCAAAAAGAAACCTTTCTGCATAAAATTGATAATAAAAAAGTTTCCCAAATGTGAAGAACTTAAGCGGACACACTGTATATTGGTGTAATTGCATAGCAAAACACCTCTCATATCAAGTTGATTTGTTAAAATTTGCTCCTCGTACGATTATAATGAGTAAAATTTTTAGATAACTAATAGAAATCGCAAAAAAAATATTTCTTCAACGTACTCCTACCAAATTTAAACGTCTTAGTATCTATTTTTAGCCTCATCCGTCGTCCGATATGTTCTTTACGCGTTCATATGCATTCCAGCTTCGTATTTTAAGACGCGAGGAAATTAGAAAACAATTCCGACTATGCGCTGCACTACTATGTTCCTCTTGATGCTACGTCCACGTCCTTCTGGTGTAGTAGCAAATTGCCCTTTTCATGCATAGAATGAAGATAGAATTTGCTTGGTTCACGTTTTCTTCTCGAACATCCAACTCGATACCGTTGAGCAGTGAGAGAGAAAAGAATATAATATGCATGTTTGTTGTATGCGTTTCCATTATATGTGTATATATGTGTAAGTTCCTCTGTTGTTCGTAGACTGGGGAACTGGAAACTTGGAACATTGTTATTTCTATTCTATGCGATATGAACCACCGGAAGGGCAAGAATCTAACCAATACCGATAGGATTAGTCATTGACTACACATATAAAGTATAACGTTATATTTGTAAATTATATATTTGCCTAATAGATACATAGATATGAACATATTTAGTGTCTGCAAACAATTCCAAAGATTATCAAAACAAATGTTAGTTGTTCCAAAAATTTCGATTCTATCAAGAAGACTTATTTTCTTTGAAAACGTGATGCTTCTAAGTTATCAATATACTGCCATGAATCATATCAGTATCCAGGACTTCGTATTATGTTGTATTATCTGTTTACGATATCCAGTAATGGGCAAAAGTCCGGAAACACCTCAATATCTCCAGTAATATTGCAGGTATCTCCGTAAAATTCAGTACCTGCATTATTGAATAGTATGCTTATAATCGGGAAGATTCTCTTAGATTCATTAAATAACGTCGGTCTATTTACTTCTTTTATCTGTATGAGAGGTAATACCCTCTACGTCATAAAAGCCCAGGAGGTAGTAGGAACAACAAAGAGCGTATTTCTTAAAATTCAAGGAAAAATGTACACAGTTGGTAATTTTACTATGAATCATGAAGCTAAATTAAAGCCATTTGAAGTAATATTTCAAAATTACGGTCAGTTATCGTCCCATGTTAGTAACGATAACAACTCTTAACGAATAATGCTTATAATTTCGTTTTAAAATTTTAAACCATGCCGAAAAGGAAAGAAATTAGTGTTGAAACGAGTGCTCTGACAGTAACACAACATAACTTAGACATAAGCAATCGTCAAATTGCTAGGAAATTACATTTAAATCTATCTATTGTTGATTATAACATCAAAAAATACAGTGAAAGTGGCAGTTTTCTAAATAAAGTACGAAGTGGTAGACCAAGGGCGACAAATCAGCTGAAGTTATTACAATAGTGGTGTTCAGCGAGCGAAATAGAAGAAAAACAGCTCAAGAAATCGCTGCAGAACTCAATACTGTACTTCCGAAGCCGATTAGCGTGTCCGCGATTAAACGCCGTCTGCAAAAAGCCGGTTTTCACAGACGAATTGCAATGCGAAAGTCCTTGCCTCGCCAAATTAATAAGAAAAAGAGGTTACAATGAGTACGTGAACATCGAAATTGGACGGTAGAAGATTGAAGCATAGTATTGTGGATCGACGGATCCAAATTCGAGATTTTCGATTCGCGAAGACGAGTGTTTGTAAGAAGATCTGTAGGTGAATGTCCACTAGAGCAATGCACAGTCTCTGCCGTCAAGCACGGTGGTGGTTCGGTAATGATTTGGGGTTGTTTTGCTGGTACATCCATGCAGATGTGATCTCGTAAAAATTCAAGGCAATGCAATACCCTCTGGTGTAAGAATCTGGTGTCAAAATGTTGTATTCCAACAAGACAATGATACAAAACACTTCAAAATTATGCAAACAATATTTAGAACAGTTAGCGAAGGAAGGGACACTAACAAACATGAAATGGCCAGCTCAGTGTCCGGACTTGGATCCCATCGAGTTATTATGGGAAGAACTCGATCGGGAAGTAAGAAAAACTGTTCCAACTTCAGCAGGTGACATGTTTAACAAACTACAAGCAGTATGGGCTCGAATAACTCCGGAAACATTGTTAAAATTAATTGCAAGAATGCCCCGATTATGCGACCCAATCATTAAAAATAAAGGAGGTCACATAGACGAATCTAAAATTTAGATCAAATAAATAATTTTAATTGTTAAAGTTGTATATTTGAGGTGCCCAAATACTTCTGAGCGGTAGTATACGTTATGCTCCGTCTTTATTGTAACACCCTGTATATGTATACCCGCACCAACCGAAAGAGATCATTAAATGGTATAAGTCCGCCATTGACACTTTTTCCTAGCTTTAACCGTTGAAACCTTACTTTGGAAAAACGAACTTTTGGGTGAATTTCAACGGCAAATTTCACCCCTTAAATATGCAACTCTGCAAAAACGAAAAGTGCCATTAAGCAACACTCAATGGGGTCTACAAATTTACAAAGTTTCATTAAAATCGACGATTAATACTTCGGGTAGTTCCCTTGTAAGACCAAGTATCCATTCTTCCTTTGAATCGTTGCTATTCCATTTGGAGACAGTGTAGCAACTAAACCAGTCCGCCTGTGTTATTATTACTTTTGTTCTTTTAATCGTCTGGCATTGGTTTTCGGGGATTGGACCCGATTTATCATTAATTAAATTCGTCAATCATTGGTCATTGTGCAGTGACATCCATTCCCCGATGTTTATTGATCGGATCGACTCGAGTTTGCACAGACTTCCATTATTATATTCGACTTGTACACCGTCGACGTTACAATGCGTTGAAAGGGCCTCAATGGCGTTCAATTTTAAATTCTATGACGGTAGGCGACCTCTATTGGAAAACACGTCGATCTACGTTTAAAATTTAATAACGCGATTTTATTGAATTACCCCTCATACATTTTAAATAACTTGTGAATTGCGATTGCAGAATGTGAAGGTTTGTTTTTCGCGTAATTCATCTTACAAAGTATTTAGAGTGATGCATTGGATCGTTTACAGGTTTAAATTGAGTAAATTTGAAGTTCTTTCGAAGTACAGTCCCTGGCCAAATTGCTTGAAACATTCAATATTTTGTAGTTTCTTCATAATAAAATATAAACTATACATGTATTATATTTTTTATTTATAAAATATATTGTAAAAATATGTAACATATGTAAATATTAAATAAGTAATTAATATTTAGTCCATCACCCTTAATTCTTCGGGGCATACTTTCAATGCAAGATATAATTGTCTCTTTTATATCTTCATTGTTCTCCCATACATCCTTTATATTCTTGATTAATATTTCCTTTGTAGGGTTTTCTCTTTCATATACCTTACTTTTTAGTCGATTCCATACGTTCTCGATGGGATGGAGGTCCGGTGAATTTCCGGGCCAACGTAAAAGAGGTATGTGATTGTCTTCAAAGAATTTCTTAACCTTTTTTGCCACATGGCAAGGAGTATTATCCTGCATAAATATACGCCCTGTCAGTATGCGATGTCCTGGCTTAAAATACGGTAATAACGTATTTTTTTAACACATTCATGTACTGCTCTTGACGCATTGTACCTTCTACAAAATACAAAGGGCCGGGTCCGTCTCCACTAATCACTCCCCAAATCATTACCTGCGGAGGGTGTTTTACAATTCGAAGAACCATGGGCTCTGTGAGACGTTCGCCAGGTCGTCTACGAACAAATTGTGCTCGCTGCACTAACACACAGAGCGAGCACTCGTCACTAAAGAAAACCTATTAAATAATGCAAACATTAATTCAGTAAAAATCATGTTAAGTTATTCACCTTTTTCCAATTCTCGTCTGTGAAATGTCGATATTCTCTTGCAAAGTTGAGACGAGCAGATTTCATTTTTTCTGTTAAACGCAGCTTTTTTACATGTCTTCGGCCCATTAGGCGATTTTCGCGCAATCGGCGCCTGACAGTTCTGCTCGAAATCTCTATTCCTCTCTCTTGTAAATTTTTTTGAATCATTTTAATTGTAGCAAATCTATTGCTCAAAGCCTGATGAACAATTTCGCGGTCAGATCTCTTCGAAGTTTTTCTTTTCCGACCGCACTTTGCCCGTCTTTGTGTCGATGTGCTAGCTCCTTCGTTTAAGTTTCTAGCTAAACGCGATGCAAAAGAAGGAGATACTTTCGGTAATTTTGCAATTTCTCGTTGTGAATGTTTGTTTGATTGTAGAAGAGCTTGTATAGCGGCTTTTTGTTCACTTGTTAAATCTTTCCCGGGCATTTTCTAGAAAAAAACCCAAATATTTCAATTTTTCTCAAATTCCAAATAATTAATTATTAAGAGAGAGATAGAATAACAATTTTACCTTTGCAATAACGATATATCGACACAAAACACTTAACGATTCTCCACAACTTAGCTTCTATACGGTTATGACGAAATATTTTAAAAAATATCGATGCATTCTCTAAACTGTGAACTCGCTAAATGTAAGTTGATAACTGAAATACTTATATATACGTACTTTACTCTTCTAAATATTATTTCTCTGGTATTTTTATTTATTGATACAATAACCTAGTCCCCCTATAAACGATCGGATTCAAAGCAAAAGAATATCACTATAATAGGATGGGAATTTCCAGGTAAAAGGGTCGATTTATGACATGTTTCAAGTAATATGGCCAGGGACTGTACTTATAGAAGTTTTTCGCTAACTTTTATACACCATTCAAAAAGCAACTCCCAATGTCACATGTACATTCTAAAAGAAGCGTGGTGTAATTAATACGGGTTATATTAAAGAACAATGCCGGTCCATATGCTTGCCATATGGTGTGTGTCACATAGGCTAGTCATCCTAGGAGGAATACAGTGATACACATAGATTGTACGTATGTAACATCTGGGACTATACAAAAGAACTCTACAGAAGACTTTTTGATGCCAGGAGGTGAATAGAATGTGATTTTTTCCGTTCTTATATCAAGGGCATTCTCTACCAGTTTACGGTATAAGGAACTACATGTAAACCTGCAAGCAGCCTAGGTGAAAAATTGATCGAACGATTTTCATTTTTTTTTCCAAAATACAATCTTTGAATCTTTATCTGCGACTACACCGGTTATTTTCACAAAATTAGTAAAATTAAGCGTAAAAAATTCATTTAAAGACTTCAAGCCCTTTGAAATGTAAGATAAAAAGATATTGATTTTAATTTTTAATCTACGAGGGTAAGTCAAAAATTACTTACACTTTTAGTTCTATAACTGTATTAAACAAAGATAGGTGTACAAGAGATACATTATTTTTCGATATAGTCTCCACCTTTAGCAATGCACTTGGTCCAGCGAGCCACAAGCTTCCGTATGCCTTCCTGGTAGAAGGTTTTCGGTTGGTCGTGGAACCACTTTTGCACCGTATCCCGAATGTCTGTGTCTGAGGCAAATCGACGACCTCTCAAAGCTTCCTTGACCGGTCCAAAGAGATAAAAGTCTGAGGGAGCGAGATCAAGGCTGTAGGGAGGGTGTTCCAGGGTCTCAAAGCCCAACCTGTTGATAATTTCTATGGTGTTATGGGCCGTGTGCGGACGGGCGTTGTCTTGCAACAACAAAACTTTCTTTGAGAGTAGACCACGGCGTTTGTTTCGAATTGCTGGTTTCAGCTTATTCGCTAACAAATCACTATACCTCGCACTATTTATGGTAGTCCCCCTGTCCAAGTAGTCGTCCAGTATAGGGCATTTTTCGTCCCAAAACACGGTTAGCATCACCTTCCCAGCCGATGGTGAGGTCTTGACTTTTTTCATGCTATGGGATCCTGGGTGTTTCCATTCCATACTCTAGCGTTTCGATTCAGGCTCGTAGTGATGAACCCACGTTTCATCAATGGTCACTATTCTGCTTAAAAATGCGTCGCCTTCCGTGTTGAAGCGATCCGGTAAGCGTTGGCAGATGTCCAAACGTTTGATTTGTTTTCTGCGATAAGCATTCGTGGTATACATAGCACACACACTTTACGAAAGTTGAGTTCATCGTGGATAATTTGATAGGCAGAACCTTAACCTCAACCTCACCTATGATAACTCGCCTACAAGGATCGTTCGGAAACTACGTGGGCTAACAAAGAAAACGCATTTTTTTCGACAAAAAACACTTTATTTTTCAAGATAGTCTCCTGCTCGCTCAACACACTTAACGATATTCCAAATTAGCAATACCTTCCTTGTAGGTCGGTAAAATCTCTTACCGCCGAGCCATTTTTTCAGGTTTGGGAACAGATGAGAATCGCTGAAATCATGAACTGGCAAGTCTAGATCCGGCAAGGCCTTATCCCACAGGTTCACAGCATTCTCGCCCCCCGGGTTATCATTTGCTTCGTATATACATATACGATTTAAAATAATGAAATGCCATTACCTTCCACAGGACACACTGAGGAGCCGAAGACGGCGAAACGCGTCTGTGTATGGTGGATAGGTGATGGCTTTTACAATTTACAATGTGAAAATCATAATTTTAATTCTTCCTTTATAGTAACTAAATTGGCAATTAAAGAATTCTTGCAGAGTATAAAAATTGTGATAACATTATAATTTTTTTCAATTCGTACTTCAACCTATTCGACGACAATGTTGTCAACTCTGTTGGCAGTTTGTTGCAGAATCTAACACCTAAAACTGATGGACAATTCTCAAAAAGATAATTATTTCTTGTCGAATGTGTTCAGAACGAGTATCTAGCTCAATTTTATGATTATGTGCTGTAATATTGCCTGTAACAATCAGAGAAATTATTTTCTAAGTTCAATAAATTCATTTTCCACGGTCGATAAGTCCGAGAGTGTCTCCTAGACACTTTTTCGGCAGTTTCAAATAAATTTATTAACACCAACTAACAACCATTAACGTTTTACGAAAATTAAATTGAGAGCAAAAAAAAACTAACTTTGACGGTACGCGAGACCAATAAAGTGTTTGAAAAAATGTTGGAAAAGATGTTGAGAAGATTAATTGAGCCAACATTAGAGGGCGCACAAGCTAGATAGGTATAGATAAAATTTGGAATGCGTTGGAAAAGAGGTGTATACCTAAAGATTTGATCGAGACAATCCTTACGTATCTCCAGTAGACAGCTGCGATGATTTCATTATTTCAGACAGTGTGTTTTGCATCATATCATCACAGAACATCGCTTTTTAATTAGGTTAAAACAATTGAGAGATCTCACTACTTGATAACAGGGAGTCTGGTAGCTTTCTCCAGACCGAACACGTCACGTCACGTCACGACACGACAATGCGACAGAATTAACATGCTAGGTTGGGTATAGGACGTCCTCGTATTGTTGAATCACCTCGCGCTGAAATCGGCTTACAATTCCAACCGTTTGATGCATATTAACGCTGTTTGTCGACCAATCAATCTGGTCTGCATCGGTCATTCATCGACGATTTTCCTTTTTTTTTCTGCAGTAGGTTGAATGAACATATGATGATTTTAATTAGCGTTAAAAATGAAAGTGTATGGAAATAAGATATTGTACTGCTATTGAATTGATTACAAAGGATATTAAAAGATTTTTAAAATGTACATGTTAATGTCCAAAATGATTTCCATTAATTACCGAAAAGGGGGGAACAAAGAAGAACAGATTTTGCGAAGCAGAATCTTATCACAATTCCAGAATTGGATTTCCTAGACTTTTTACTTTATCTCCCTAAGTTCTTGAGAAGCTAGTTTAGGCAAAGCCTTAATCATATCTTATCTATTGCTCCTTTTGGTTCTTCTATAATTATTTCTTGCTTCGTCTATGTTTCTGCACTACTCTTCTCTTCTAATAACTCCTCGTTGAGCCCTGTTTTCTGTATATCCTTACCTTCTGTAGGAGTCCTTTATAGATAGTATTCTCTACTGCGTTCCATAATTTAATTTTCTTCAGTTAGAATCGTTCCTTTCTTATCTTTAATATTCAATATATGCAGTTTTCATCATTTTACCAAACTCCCACCAGTTATAGTCCTCTTGACCATGCTCCTTTAATTTTTTTTTTTATAGTCTTCATAGTCTGAGTCCTTCTCTTAATATTTCTTCTACTTTATCTTCTTATCTTGGACAGGTGTTTTCATCCTTTCTTCTCACCAGTTTGTCCTTTTTCTAAATCTAGTCTAAAAATCTAGAATTGATACAAAACAAAAACATATTTACCAATATAAGGAGACATTCCTAACGCAGCAACTTTCAAAAGAAATCTTTGGCTTTCATGTTGGCTTAAGTCTGGCGAGCGAGCTGGCTATTGAATAGGACCATTAGTACCATTCCCTCCATTAGAATGTACGTCATTTAAATACTCTACAACCAACCGCGAGTTATGAGGCGGAGCGCCATCCTGTTGCTACCACAAATCATTGTGCTGTATTAAGGGAATATCTTCCATTGACCCCCGGGACGTCATTATGCAAAATATGTAAATAACGTTGCCTTGTCAAAGTTCCTTCAAAGATGCGTGGACCAATGGTCAGACGTCCATTAAATGAGTCTCACGCATCCAATGAGGATTTTCTGGAGCCCAGTAATGGCAGTTTTAGCGATTCACCTCCCCATTGTTATGAAATCGTGCCTCGTCAGTCCATTAAATGTTATTGGTAATCTGTAGGCCTTAATTCTTTCAGCAACTGCATTTTAAAGGGATGATATTTGTGAAACTTTAGTATCCTCTGCACTGTTGATTTACTTATTTCCATACCTTCTGCCACAATTCTAACTGAAATATGTGGATTCAATCCAACATATGCTAGCATATTTATTTGCATTTCTTCTGTTCTAACCGGTGTTACATGATGAGAATGTTTTAAATTTGATAGAAACAAGCCTGTTCGCATTTTAGCTTCAACATGAGGAAATGCCATATGTGATAGTACCACTCTGTTAGGAAATCGCTGTCCATAAAGTGTTGCTGCTTCACGAGAATTTTTATGACACTCTCCGTAAATTAATATCATATATCCACACGTTTATTTGGAGAAAAATCAGAAAGCATTTTAAAGATTTTATTACAATACTACTTCACTACGTATCTATACAATTGTATGCAGTACCGTTCATGGAAGTTCGGGCAAGCTGACAAATTATATTAACTGTTTAGTAAAAAATTTTAAAATTATATAATATACATTTCTGTCAGGAATTATTAAAACTAACCTTTTCTGGAAGCCTTTTACCAATTTCCAGGTAGTATTTGTCTATTATAAGACCGTTATCATAAAATATATAATTATGTTGGAAATCCCCAATAATTACAGTGACAATAAAGCTTTATAATAATCCCTAGGAGGGTTAGCTGATTCACTCGTGTTAGCTGGAAATATTCGTATACCCTTTATAAAGTATTATAACATTTGTGAACGCAGTAGTTCTGAAGAGTTTGTTATTGTGAAAGTATCTGTGGTTGTGCAAGTGAAAAATAAAATAATTTCGGTTTGACTGCTTAAAATGCCCCGTGTAAAGCCTCTAGCTCAAAACGATCTGCTATTATTACCTTACATCAGGAAGGGTACGCAGAAAGACGGATTGCGGATAAATTAAAAATAAAACACATGGTACTATAGTTCGATTTAAGATAGCCGGTGACGTGCAAGATCGTAATCGGCCAGGACCGTCAAGAAAAACGACTCCTGCGGAAGATTTACGAATAAAAATAATTAGTAAGCGCAATAGAAGACTAACAGCATCAGAAATTGCTGCAGAATTCAATAATGAGCGAGATTCCAAAGTTTCTGTGAGTACTGTGAAACGTCGGCTGAAAGAGGCTGGGTTGCATGGGCGAGTGGCTTGTCGAAAACCGTTACTCCGAAGAGGAAATAGGCTGAAACGACTGAAATGGGCACAAGCTCATAGAGATTGGACAGTGGACGATTTTAAAAACGTTTTGTGGACTGACGAATCCAAGTTTGAGGTTTTTGGAAATAGACGGAGAGTTTTCGTACGCAGATCAAGAGGGGAAAGAATGTTACGGGAGTGTATAGTTCCTACTTGGGGTTGTTTTTCCTTAATCGGAACAGGGGACTTGCTCAAAATTGAGGGCATAATGAAAAAAGAAGAATATCGGAAAATTCTGGAGGAAAATGCCATACCGTCAGGAGTCCGATTAATTGGTCGTGGATTTGAATTTATGCAGGACAATGACCCCAAACATAAATCTAAATTGTGCACAGATTACCTGCAGCGAGAAGAAAATGAAAAAACCCTAAAAATTATGGAATGGCCGCCACAGTCCCCCGATCTGTACCCGATAGAGATGTTATGGGAGGAATTAGACCGATGTGTTAGGAAAAAGTGTCCAAAATCGAAGGAACATTTGTGGACCATTCTCCAGGAGGTATGGACAAGGTATGCCCAATGAAACATTAGCAAAATTAGTGAATCAAATGCCGAAGATAGTGGCAGCAGTCCTAAAGGCAAAAGGTGGATTTTTCGATGAAAATCGGTTTTAAATTATTTGCATTACATTAACTTTTTCTTTTTAATAAATTTGTGTTTGAAAATATGTAAAATCATGTAAGTAAGTATTAAATACATGGCCATTTAATATTTCTCTTATTTTCTTTGACTTCCGTACATTTTTTTGCTTGCCCGAACTTCCATGAACGGGAGTGTATATGTACCACCCCATAAAAAAATCTAATTTTGGTAAAATTAATATTTTGGGGTTATTGGGCCTCTAGTAGGACCATGTTAAGTAGCGCAGATCAGTCGTGCCTCTAAAAAATTCCCCGGAGTTCTACCCTATAAAGGGATAAATATTAGTCCAATCTCAGACAAATCCATTGGACTATACTGGATGTTCTATTTAAAATAATCAAGTCATTATTGTATTGAAGTTTATTTTTATAATTTATTTAGAACACCTTCTATAACAACAGACCATTTCAATATTGGTATTAAGGTGTTAGATGCTCTATACTAACCGTCTACCAAAGAATTTAGTCTTTGATC
Organism: Dynastes maya; assembly: GCA_029619315.2. Classification (NCBI taxonomy): domain Eukaryota; kingdom Metazoa; phylum Arthropoda; class Insecta; order Coleoptera; family Scarabaeidae; genus Dynastes; species Dynastes maya. Next base: position 4,221,942 of record JAROYE020000001.1, on the reverse strand, counting down.
AATACGGTGAAATATAAGAAACACTTGCAGAACGTAATCAATGTTCATATATTCTTCAAGCAAAAGTGAAATGAAAATTTGAACAATAAGTATACGTATATATTTTAATCCAATAATATATACCTCCACTTATTGTTCAAATTTTCATTTCACTTTTGCTTGATGAATGCAAGGACTTTGACACACCCAGTACAATTAACGAAATTGCAAAAAATCGAAAAGCCATATTCGAACCCTGTTTTGGAGAAAAATTTGTGTAGTTTTTGTTTGTAGAATACATCTAAGTATAATGGCAGACACCTAAAAACGAAATATAAAATATACCTTTGCTGGTTACCCAACCATGCTATTGTATAATTCGGGAAACGCTCAGGGTGTACGCCGTTTGGGGGATTTTGAAAATCAATAAGCCCAGCAGACCATAACTAACACGATGCAAAAGTCCAAGTGGAAAATGGCGTGGTCTTTTTGAAAATAACATTTTAGTCCCATTTAGATAAAATTATAATGTTTGTATTTCATGTCAGAAACGTTAATTTCCAACATGGTTTCTGATTCTAAAAAGAAAGCATTGATCCTTGCTCAAAGTAGGGAAATAACGGAGAAAAACAAATATATAAAAATCAATTCGAATGTTATTTGTTCGGCACTCCCTACTATTACGACACATCTATTCAAATTCTACCCTACCGCCCGTGTAAGTGAATATCTATTTTAGATGCTTATTCGCAGCTGTAACCACCCTCAACTCCTATCGCAGAAACGGGGTTGTCCCCAGCTTGTCACAAGATAGCTGCATATCCGTTCAACTGAAGCAAATATCCAGTCACTGCGAACACACACACACAAAGCCAGACAGGATTAGAAAAGATATTCAACGGAAAACATCCACCAGGGACTTTGTGAGACGTGATATTCAACAAAACTGTTTCGAATGCTCTAATCTAAAAAGAGATCTTAAAGAAAGAATTTGTTGAAATAGAATATTTTTGCGCGGCGCACTTACAGGTTTAGTATTTTGTCCCGGCGCCCTTTTTAAAATATGTGTACAATGACATAAATCAGGTACAGAAGTGAAAACAAAAACAAAGGGAATGATGATCCTTACAACTTTTGAACTCAGAGCTGGATATTCATTTCTGATTGATATCCAAAACTCCACTAAATCGGAAGAAGCAAATTTTGTTTTCTTTCTGCGAAGTGAATTCTGATGGAGCTTGAGCACGGAAAGGACTTTTCTTCTCAGATAACGAAAACACAAAGCGACACACTGAAACAAAGCGGGCGCTCTTCTGGTAGCGGGCGTCTTAAAACCGTTTACTTTTCTCTCTTCGATTGTTATTTAGGAACTGAACTGGTTCGCCGAAGTAGTGTCGTATTTATACTAGCCGCCCCACCTACTTAGAACTTTCGCGAAACTTCGACAATGTCCGATAGTATGTTATATAAGTCTACTAGAAAGTTCTATAAACTTCACGAAAGGTCCATACTTTTCTGAAGTATTCTATATGCTTCGAGAATGTTCCATATCTTTCTAAAAAGTTCTACAAACTACGGGAACGATCTAGTCTAGATGTTCTAGAAAGTTCCATTAACTTCGAAGCCGTTTCTAAATGTTCATTCTAGAATGTTCTAGACTGCTATATCTGCCCGCGTTCGCAGGAGCGCCTCGCGGCGCACATTTAGGGAACCCCTGAGCTAAGTCATTAAATATGCTGCTATAGAATGCCCTAACAGCGTACACTATTGCAATACAAGGCATAACGCACATCTTCATCTCTTGCTAAGGCTACGTTTTCGCCTTTTAGCCCTCTTGTCCTCCTAAACTTCATTGGCATTGATTGATGATTGACTAACTGCATTGTCTTCCATACATTCCTTCACTTCAGTCCTCTTCCCGATCCATTCCATCCCCTGTTGGGCGAATTCTTACACCTGGCGGAGGTCTGTCCTGAGGTTGGACCGTCATCTGCACAAATGGATTTTTCGATATCAACGCCCTTTCCCACGAATTAATCCACAGGCCCTTTAGAAACATCTTGATCGAGAATATGTATAGATCTTTCCTAATTCTACATATCGTTTCGGACGTAATATGGAGCTCTTGTTATGTTTCTCAGTGTCTTATTTTGCTCGGTTTTCAGGCGTCTTATGTTTCCCTTAGCGATGGTTGATCACACAATTGCGGTATATGTCAAAGCTGGTCACAGACTTGATGTGTATATCAATAGCTTGGCTCTCATATCCAATTCACTATTTCTGCTGAGGAGAGGCATAAGAAGAAAACCTTCATGTGGATTCTCTTGAAATTGAAAATCATTCTACGTAAGTCGCTTTTCTGTGACAAAGATACTTCACTGAAGAGGGCCAAGGAAATTTATCCGGCTACGATTTTTTCCGGTGCTTCTTTAAGTTTATAAGTGAAGCGAACACATACTTATCATCGTTTTTGTATAATGTCCACTTACTAAACCAGCCTGTAAGGCGATTTAATCATCGAGTTAGCGTCCGCTCATCACGGGAGAACGGAAAGATGACGATATCATCCGCATATCCGCATAGGAATATCGTGGGTATAGAGGATATCCAGTTCTGGAGTCAGCAGTGAGCTCTGAGGGACGCCGGAGACATGGGTCCAGAATAAGATCTAATATTACCTATTTTCAGAGAAAGTTCGTCCTCGTAGATAGCTCTGTACCAACTTAATTATATTTCCATTAATACCCAGCTGAATCAAGCTTGTGTCATTTAGTGTAAGGAAACGCTCAAAAAATTCAATAGAGGATCTTCAAAATCAGTTATTAAGGGGCCTGGCCGCTGTCCGATTTTGTTTGTGTCAAAAACGTCATTTCATGAAAATTAATTTTACACACGCTCTGTTCACAAAATGGCAGATATTGTTATAAATAATGGAGTAAGCTTGTTGAAAAGGAATTCCAAGTTCAATCAATTAACCGGTGAGCAACGTCATGGTATATTACAAAAATTGTTGCAGTTGAAAGGCCAGAAGCTAAGCTGGGGTAACCCGTTTGTCCGTGGCTAGAATTTGGAAAGTGGCTGAAAAACAGTACAATGACGGTAAAATTTGTGTTGATGTTATTTCAAAAAAGAAAGGTAAATGTGGACGGAAACGTAAAGATTATTCTGAACAGTTAGCTAAAGTTAAGGACGTTTCTTTCAATCGCCGAGGGTCAATTCGTAGTCTGTCTTTTGCTGTCGATATTCCAAAGTCTACATTGTTCGACATTTACAAACGAGGAAAGAAAATAAAGCGTATATCTTCTACTGTTAAACCTTTGTTAACAGATCAAAACAAATTAGAGAGATTAATGTTTTGCTTGTCGAAAGTGAGACCGGATGGACGCTTTGAAGATTTGTACGATTATGTCCTCATAGACGAAAAATGGTTTTATTTAACGCAAAACAAACGCTCTTATTACATTATGATAGACGAAGAAGAACCCTACCGAAGTTGCAAGAACAAACGTTTTATAACCAAAGTGATGTTTATGGCTGCTGTCGCCCGACCACGTTACGATTCACATCGAAAACAATTTTTTAATTGAAAAATTGGCATATGGCCTTTTGTTTATCAAGAACCGGCTAAGCGACACTCGAAAAATAGACCTAAAGGAACTTTGGTTAAAAAAATGTGGAGTGCGTCAATTCAGCAGAATGTAGAAAAATGATTCTTGAAAACGTCATTCCGGCGATCAAGTTAACGTTTCCCATAAGTCATAAGCAAAAACCGATATTTATACAAAACCTCATGCTTGTGACGACGATGAAGAACTTCTGGGTCATGGTTCTACAGATGGCTGGTCTAACAGTCCCGATTTAAACGTTTTGGATCTTGGCTTTTTCAATTCCATACAATCTTTGCAACATAAAGCTCCGCCAAAAATAGTTGACGAATTGATCGAATGTGTTGAAAAAGCCTTTGACGATTTAGACAGAGAGACCCTTGGCAATGTTTTTCTAACATTGCAGACCTGTACGGAATCAATTATGTTGGTTGAAGGAGGAAATTCGTATAAGATTCCCTACATCAATAAGGCCAATCTTCGGCGTGAAGGACGCTTACCATCTAGCCTAGTGTGTTCCCAAGAAGCCGTAGACAAAGTTAGATCCCTCATCAATTAAATTTTATTCATAATTATATTAAATAGTACACCAATTTAATAAGAGTATCTAATTGACTAAAATTGTAAATGTATACCATAAATTCGGACAAAAATAAATTCCAAATGTATACCATATTCTCGGACGGAGGGAGTATCTCAGCAACATATCTGATCAAAAAGCTAAGTCAAAATATTCTTAAGGTAAGTTTCAAATTTACCCATGAAGAGGTTAGCCGCAGTAGAAGATAAGCCGTTTCTTCAATTTTCATTTACACAACGTGCAGAAGAGGATTTAAACTTGCATTAACCTTCCTCCTTGTCTTGTCCTCTTTACCATAAGTATTACAACAATTATTATTACTGCTAATATGTATACAACCACATATCGCCACGGCTGTTCTTCTTCTGTGTATATGTCTAGGTCAAACAAATATTTATCTACGTAAAGTAACCGAGCCGGTTGACCGCCAGTGTTCTCCGTTTTCTGTTTGCTCTTCTTGCTGTATACCTACTGGTAATACGTATTATGTACAAACACATAAAGGCAATAAACGATCAAGTACGGCACACAAGACGACCGCTGATCGCTAGGAAAATAAAGAGAGTGTATACGAATGGCGGAGTGGGCTCGAGAGGAACAGAAAAAAAATAATAGGGTCACGATTTGCAAAAGGTTACGATGAGACCGTCTGTAACCATGCGGTTCTCAATTGCGGCTGACTTGCTATAGTTTTGTTGGATAGAAGTAAATGCAGATGTCCTCTTACAGTATTCGACATAAACATTGTATTTTTATTCAAAATTGAGATAATTCCGTCACAATATACAGGTGTTTTTATTATAAAATGACAATACTCCGACAAAGGAACTTCAAAATCCGTATATAACATCGTAACAGGTGACAGGAAACTTGGATATGTTCGTACGAGCCAGAAACTCAGCAACAGTCAAGTGTTTGGGTGTTCCCAGATGAATTGAATCCAACAAGCATTGCTGAATGGTATACAATAATATTAATTACTCCGGAAGTGATTAGAAACAGAACCCAAGACAAGGTAAATGTTTTTCTGGCAATTCTGTGTGACTGGTTTGCATCTAACAAATTGTTATTAAGCCCGGAAAGAACGAAATTTATGGTACAGTCCCTGGCCAAATTACTTGAAACACTCAATATTTTGTAGTTTCTTCATAATAAAATATAAACTATACATGTATTATATTTTTTATTTATAAAATATATTGTAAAAATATGTAACATATGTAAATATTAAATAAGTAATTAATATTTAGTCCATCACCCTTAATTCCTCGGGGCATACTTTCAATGCAAGATATGATTGTCTCTTTTATATCTTCATCGTTCTCCCATACATCCTTTATATTCTTCATTAATATTTCCTTTGTAGAGTTTTCTCTTTCATATACCTTACTTTTTAGTCGATTCCATACGTTCCCGATGAGATTGAGGTCCGGTGAATTTCCGGGCCAACGTAAAAGAGGTATGTGATTGTCTTCAACGAATTTCTTAACCTTTTTTGCCACATGGCAAAGAGCATTATCTTGCATAAATATACGCCCTGTCGGTATGCGACGTCCTGGCTTAAAATACGGTAGTAACGTGTTTTTTAACACATTTATGTACTGCTCTTGACGCATTATACCTTCTACAAAATACAAAGGGCTGGGTCCGTCTCCACTAACCACTCCCCAAATCATTACCTGCAGAGCGTGTTTTACAGTTCGAAGAACCGTGGACTCTGTGAGACGTTCGCCAGGTCGTCTACGAACAAATTGTGCTCGCTGCACTAACACACAGAGCGAGCACTCGTCACTAAAGAAAGCCTATTAAATAATGTAAACATTAATTCAGTAAAAATCATGTTGTTAAGTTATTCACCTTTTTCCAATTCTCGTCTGTGAAATGTCGATATTCTCTTGCAAAGTGGAGACGAGCAGATTTCATTTTTTCTGTTAAACGCGGTTTTTTTACAGGTCTTCGGCCCATTAGGCGATTTTCGCGCAATCGGCGCCCGACAGTTCTGCTCGAAATCTCTATTCCTCTCTCTTGTAAATTTTTTTAAATCATTTTAATTGTAGCAAATCTATTGCTCAAAGCCTGATGAACAATTTCACGGTCAGATCTCTTCGAACTTTTTCTTTTCCGACCGCACTTTGCCCGTCTTTGTGTCGATGTGCTAGCTCCTTCGTTTGAGTTTCTAGCTAAACGCGATACAGAAGAAGGAGATACTTTCTGTAATTTTGCAATTTCTCGTTGTGAATGTTTGTTTGATTGTAGAAGAGCTTGTATAGCGGCTTTTTGTGCACATGTTAAATCTTTCTCGGGCATTTTCTACAAAAAACCCCCAAATATTTCAAGTTTTTTTCAAATTCCAAATAATTAATTATTAATAGAGAGATAGAATAACAATTTTACCTTTGCAATAACGATATATCAACACAAAACACTTAACGATACTCCACAACTTAGCTTCTATACGGTTATGACGAAATATTTAAAAAAATATCGATGCATTCTCTAAACTGTGAACTCGCTAAATGTAAGTTGATAACTGAAATATTTATATATACGTACTTTACTCTTCTAAATATCATTTCTCTGGTATTTTTATTTATTGATACAATAATCTAGTCCCCCTATAAACGATCGGATTCAAAGCAAAAGAATATCACTATAATAGGATGGGAATTTCCAGGTAAAAGGGTTGATTTATGACATGTTTCAAGTAATATGGCCAGGGACTGTATTTCATGCTCAACAGAGAAACACCAACATGATGAACTTTTATGTAAATGGCTCTTTGCTTGAGAACTGTAGTACAACCAAACTTTTAGGAATCAACATTGACAATACCGTACAATGGAAGAAACACAGCAGTATCTTGGAAAAGAAAATTCATTCAAAAGTCTTTGCTTTCAGATGTCTAAAATCGCAATTGTCTATATCCTTATATAACAAATAATAATAACAATAAAAAGGGATAAATAAACTTAAATATTCACTTATTAATTATTAAACTACATAAAAATAACCAAAAAATTAATGCTAATATAGCTCGTAATATTGGTGGAATCATTCCCGGCAAAAAGCAAAACGGAACCGCGCTGATGACGCCGGGTAGGCAGAAACATGTTCGCGGGGTTACGCTGTCCCTTTACCTCGCTTTATTTTTTGTCGGGAATGATTCCACCAATACCATGAGCAAGAAACCATTTCCCTGTGTGTACGAGCACTCGGCAAATTTTCCTAGTACAGAAGACGGTAGTATGATGCATTAGTGGAATTCACTTCACTGTTTCATCCAAACCGTATTTTAAAAAGCATCACATTCTGCCACTACCACACTTAAAAGGTATCCCTCGTGCAAACCTACACGTTACGATGCCCCTCTTTTATATATTACCGTCAAAATATGTGGATTTCTAGATGTCTGATTCCCAAGTTACCAAGAAACCCTTATAAATTTCTTATGTGACGATTCAGTTGGTAAAAATGGGTCCTGCGTGAATATAAATTATTTATACTACGCACAGATCTTCATTGTTAAACGTCATATACTTGGAAAAAGATGGAAAGAATTTGCGATCGTCTTAGAAATCTAAATAATTTATAAAAATATGTTACAATAGGACATATGTTCGAGACATCTAGGTAACTTTCTAAGAAACGGTTAACACTATATGGAACAGAATTTCTTCTAAAATAGCCTCAATTTTAAAGTAAAAAAATCAGGATTTTAGGCAAGGAATCGCCAATATCTCGAGAACCATTAAAGTTTTGAGCTTTATATTTAAGAATACGAAAAATAGCAGCAAAATATCTACTGGAATCAGCTCTTTATGACAAATTTCACCGAGAAACTATTGCTAGAATTTCGATAAATCGTAAGAAAGTCGTTATGGGTTTCGGAAGTGATTAATCGAAATATTGAGTTCAAATCATCAAAGATCATAATTTTTGCTTAAAACTTTCCTGACGTTGGGATATACAGGGTGTCCCGTATCGTTATGTTCGAATTTTTGGAGCGCAAAGTAGACTTGATTCTAAGAAAAAACGCAAAAGTTGTAGGTCGATGGTTATTTGTTTCAAAGTTATAGGCGTTTTAACGATAATCGTGGTAATGTTAATAAAATACTATTGATAATTTGCAAATGCCATTCGTGTTGGCCTTTTTTAAAAGAGAAATTTATTTAATTTTGATATTACTTCAAAACTGGTGAACAAATGCAACAAAACAGGCGTGAAATATGAATGGCTACTAGATCTGTAAGCCTACGGGCACAAGCTTGCATTCAAACAGGAAGCTGGACGTTTTGAAAATATTATTTATTAATTGAAGTTGCGTCATGTATAGTACGCAGCAGTGTATGTACTTCGTCCAATATAGTGACTCCACTAACGACAACGCTCTATTTTGTAATTGTTCTATTGCGTCATGTAATATAGTTGTTACGAATAGTTTGTAACTTTGTTTCAACGGAAATATCTTGAAATTTTGTCTGGCCCTCCCTAAACAGCTGCAGCTTCAGGAAGAACGAATTGTAGAATAACAGCTTTTACTTATTTGAAATATTTAGCATAATAAAGAGCTGCCTGCAACCATGTTCCCCAACGTGTAAGAATCGGCTGTGGTGGTTCACGAATACCAGGACACTGTACGTGAAATGATCGAAGACGTTTTGGAGATTTGACAAACACTTTTTTGTACTTGCTATTAATGAATCTACCTCGGGTGAACATTGTCGAATAGTTTCTGCCACAAGATGTAAAGCATGCACTTTACACGTAACATGTAAACACTTGCAACCGTACTCAAGGAGAACGGCCTACCGAACGCATTATCGCGGCACCATCGCTTATAAACATCAACACTTGACGTGATGGGACTTGCAAGTTTTCTAACGTACTATTGCTACACCAGTATACTTTTCCAATCTTTTGCTAGCTAGTAGCAGTAGAAATATCGGTTTATGAGGGTCCAGTACACGTAGTTGGCAACTTCAACTCGGGGTTGTACTTACAACAAAAAGTTCTGAAACGGTTCCTTTTTGAGTAAGCGACGTGGCAAATTACAGGTTATCATCATGACAAGTAAATCGAAAATAAAGGTATTTACATGCTTGTTACAGCCGGCCTAGTCCCGGCACATCAAATGTTTCTCGCACATTTTACAAACTATTTTAGCATCGTCGTAGAACAAATCTGGAAAGTCACAAATAAACTTATTTACTGTGTCAGAAAAGGGTCGTTTTTTAGCCCTGTTCACATTACACATTTTAAATAAATAATTATATATTTATGACGAATAACACGTAACACGAAACATAATACACGCTTTCGTTTCCTAAACTGTACGAAAAATAAACAAGCGGACGCTGACAAAACGATAATCGATTTTTGCGCACAGCTCGCTACTCCGGTGAAAAGCCTATGTATCGCAGAGACGATTACCTCACTCTAGTAATAAGTGTTTATTTACTTGAAGTTTATTTTCTGGTAAAACCTACAACGTTTGGGTTTTTTCTTCTTACAATCAAGTCTATTTTACGCTCCCAAAATTTGAACATAATGATACGGGACACCTCGTATACCATATAAACAGCTGTATTTCTTTCTATTACTTTTAACACGAGTTCCTTTTTCCAACGCAAGAAAAACAGAATTAGGTTATAAAACACGCTCTTCATTCAATATCGCACTTCATTCGCCCTTCAAAAAAACACATGCCATCCTTTGATTCAATATGTGAATGTCCAATATGTGTTGTGTCCCTGAAACTGTTGAGAGGTCCAAAATTACGACTTGTAACTTACCACGTCACTATATGTGTATGTGTGCTTATTTTTCTTGGTTGATGGTTCTTCAAATTTCGAATATAAGACGAGAGAATATATGTGTTACGTATGTATGTGGCTGCCTTCTTTTTTTACGATAGGCCGTTATTCTTCTCAATCCTCTCTGCTTTTTTCTATCTATAAAACTGCATCCTGTTTTGTTATCATCTAGAGAGCACAAGCCCGAACTCTGTTATATTCATGGATGTGTATGTAAAACGCGTGTACAGTAGTAAGTTGTGTTGTTGGAGTGGCTTACTTTATATCGTTAGGAAGTGGTAACAAAATAAACGTTATCCTCTTCAACGTGATCAGCGCACGAGGCCCAAGGGACCTTTTATCTCTAACACCCCATAATGGTTTCGGGAAGATATACACTTCTTGGAAAAGGAAGAGGTTATTTTAAAAGCATGTATATCGAAATAGATAGACATAGGCTATGAAATACAGGAAAAAACTTAGAATAAATTCTACAATTGTAGGAAATGCCACAATGTGAGTTGATTGCTGCACTGCTGCTAGGGGATTCAGAACTTCAGTAGAATCGAATGTCGAAGTCGAATCGAATAATTCATTCGCTAACGACAAACTAGGAATCGACCGATTCAGAACTACGGTCGAACGCGATTTGTTGTTGCAAGCTGGCAACAGAGCCAATTAGGACATTTTCACATTTGTGAAGTTCTACATTCTGTGAAAGTATACTAAAACTTGACAGATAACCAAATATAAAACTTTTAATACAAAACATTTACCGATATATTTCGTTATTCTTGAAAGGTAAACATAGACAAGATTATGTAATATGTACTTACATATACATTTATGTGTTTTCATTTCGTTTAGATGTTACCAATATTCCATAGGGCATTAGAAAATATAGCAGCTAATGAAAGAATTAATGCCAATGCGGAATTTCGTTTATATAGACGTTAGTTCCGAGACATAAGTAATCCTTTTGAAATACCTGACGAACGATTCAAGGAGCTGTTTCGTTTATCAAAAGAATTAGTTCGCAACCTTGTTGAATTGTTAACACCTCACTTGCATGTAACGCGACATTCAACAGCAATTTCCATTGAGCACAAGATCCTGGCAGCGTTGCGATTTTATGCTACAGGAGCATATCAAAGGTCTCTGGGGCAAGATTTAAATTTTTGTTTTAGTCAGACAAGCATGCATCGTATTATATATGAAATAACACTGTGTATTGATGAACACTTATCGAATCAATACATATGTTTTCCAAATACTGCAAATGCTAGACAACAGAAGAAAATTCCCTTTTAAATAGATGGAGAATAGGAGGTGTAATAGGTGCTATTGATTGTACTCATATTGCAATACTTTGTGCCAAGAATGAAGGTCATAATTATATGAATCGGAAGGGTTATTATTCGAAAAATATACAATTAATATGTGATGCTGACTTAAGAATATTGAATGTTAATGCAAGACATGCGGGGGCTACCCATGATGCATTTATATGGCGACATTCCGCTATACAAAATTATTTACAAAATATTCGCAGAGATGGAGAAACAAACTGCTGGTTGTTGGGTGATTCCGGGTACCCATTGCAACCATATTTGTTAACTCCAGTCCCTAATGCAATACCAAATACACCACAGGAAAGGTACAATAGAGCCCATGCATCTGCGAGAAATACAGTTGAGAGGTGTATTGGTTTACTAAAAACAAGATTTCGGTGTCTGCTAAAAGAGCGAAGTGCCAGATACAATCCAGAGTTCATGGGTACTATAATAAATGCTTGCTATGTACTTCATAATATGTGTATGGACGCAGGCATTGAGTTATATGAAGATATACATGAAGACATAGAAATGATTCCAAGAATTGAAGAAAATGAAGGGCATATTATAAGAAATGAACTCATCAATCTTTATTTCACATAATAGTACTAATTTATTTGAAGAGTATATTTACAATTTTTGTTTCAATATATCTACCATTTCTTTAAATGTTGTATTAATATTAACTAATTCCTCTTTTATGTCATACAAAACACCCAATGTTTCAATGTATAGTCCCTCCATTCCTTCTTCTTTCTTGCGTTTGTTTAAGGATGGAGTGGGTGTATCTATTTCTGAAAACTTTCGTTTTGGAGTTGAGTCGCTTATTTTTGAAGTTGTTGCTACAGCCATTTCATCTTTAACCCTTGATAATACTTCTGATGGTAACTATGAAAATGTTTTAATAACATTTTACAGAAATTGATAAGTAATGAAATAAACTTACATCCCGTTCTGGATTATCAGTGCCTTCGAAACTACTGGAACCAAAAATCTGCAGTACCCTTTTTTCAAAATCACTGAGGTCCTTGACTGTCTTTTCTCCTCCTCCAATTGCATTCTGCTCAAATTTTAATTGGGCAGCATGTTGCTTTGTCTTTGATTTGAGGCCTGTCCATGCCTTTAGTAAGAAATACATTGGTATATATTTTTGTGGGAAATTAGGTATTACACAAAAATATGACTGTCTTACCTTTTGCCATTTTTCCTTGGAGCGAACACCTAGTCCTGCAGAATTTAACAGATCTGTTAAATTTTCCCATAATTCTTTTTGTTTTTTTTCCCCTCGATTCCGGAGAAATTTCCCCTGGCAAAATTGAAATTACTTTCCATAAAATCTAGCATTATTTGCCAATGCGCTTCCTGGGTGTGAAATTTTTTATCCATTTTTATCTTATCACTATTTTAAAATCTCAGACTAGCACGAGTAAACTAAGTAAACTGAATTGAACTGAATGCAAAGAAATATTTGCCCGCAGGCCCTAATAGTCGATATATTGTACTAGGGGTTAATTTAGGGGAAAACCCTAAGAAAAACCCTAATATAAAACTTTTAATCATATTCCAAGATGTTCATGAGCGCAACAGAGATAAATATTCCGATAGGCAGAGATAGACAGATAATCGACAACGTCTTTTCCGTCGAACGTTTTTCAGGTATGTTTCGACGTCACGTGACTGGTTTTACGGTTCGACAGATGTTCTGAATACCGTGAATGGAGCCTATTCGACATATCGTTTAAAATTGCAACGATTCGACACGAATCTACTAGTTCTGAATCCCACTACTGGTTATTACTTGCAAATCGTTCAATTAGTCTCGTGTCAACACCTGTTATATCCCCAGTTACTTGCCGATTCTTAAAGAATCTTCTAACAGTATTGCCGTCGTTGCTTAGGTTCCAGTATCTTGCTTTACAAAATCATCTTTGAGTCAAATTCGGTTTTTAAATTCTTCTTGTATCTTCTTCTTTCTATCTTCTTTAACTGTTTTCTCTTCTTGTGTAAAATCCGACCGTTCTTCTCAGAGGATTTTTGGGAAAAATTTGAAATTTTCAAAATTTTTAAATTCTTCGTGGGAATTTTCTAGTGAACTTTCCAATTAATAGATCGAAATTAACGAATGTTAGGATTAAAATTGTAACTAACCTTGAATTCGAATGAAGCCAATATCACATAAACGCTCTGTTTATAATAACTTCTACATGAAACTGCCTGCTCTAACCGTCGACCCTTTGTTCTTTGAACAAATACTTTAATTTTACTATCGAACACTTTAAATCGGTATCGTAGTCAAGTAACACAAAATGATTCGATGAAAGCTGAATCGCGATTGATTAAAATTTTGGCGTCGCTTATCTTTCTTTTATTTGTAATCACGAAAGATGGCGATTGTTTCATTACATAGCAAAATTTTGATAATTTAACCCAAATATATATATTTTTTTGATGCATTTCGATGAAATGAAGTTATTTATAGAAATAGCATAGGATAATGCAAGCAGTAACACTATAAGCTGACTGAAATTCTGTCTAACAACATCAACATGTCGAAATACACTAACGATTTACTTAATAACATTCGGACAAAGATTTAATTTATGAAATGATATTTGAAATTCCTTTCAATTTACCCTGTCGTTTGTTTTAGATGACTTTTACATTAATTTTTACGATTTACAAGATTAGGAAGATTAGGAAATTAAACTGAAGAGTGGATTTGTCCGTGTTACCCTACGATCGTCGTTATCTGCACTTAACTTTATTATTTAACATCAACGCCTCAAGGCAAGTTGGCTGGGTGGAAATGGTCACTTGGAAAATTACACTTTTACCCGCAAGAGAAATTTTTCACTACCAACGAGTGGCTATGCTGGACACCCTAATCGTTCTAGATTGACAGCCGATGTTACTGTTGTTGTTGTTGTAAATATTGAACATTACAATACATTCACATAAAAATTTCAAACATTCTTCTGATGCAGATGTACTTATTACTGTCTGAACTACATATCTTGGCATCGTGTATTGTAAGATGTAATTCATGACTCGCCCTAAAATCCCGCCCAGAAACTGTGACTTCTGTTAGATTAAGTTGCCGAATTTGATCTTCATTTGCTGTAATTTGGTTGTTAACTATTATTTTGGTTTTCTGGGGAGTATCTTTGGCGTGGTCGAATTTTATGGGCCAACAATATCGTGTGGAAGCTGATCGAGGATTGTTTCAAAGTGTATGGGTTGGTTCTATTGTTGATATTAGTTGTAACGGTACAACAGAAACTATAAATTCGCATCTGTTACTTCTGCATTGGTGCTAAAGCACCATCGTGGCACCCACTTGCTAATCAATGTTAAATCCTTTTCAGTTGATTTGGACTTTCAGTCTCGCCAAAAGCAATGGCGCCGAATACTGTTTTACAAAAAAAAAATGAGATCAGGGTACTTCATTAAATAGTTTGGCTTTATACAAAAGCTGTAACATATCATGAAGAAATAAAATAAAGTGTTATAACTAGAGTAAGATAATCGTTCGTCGCGCCATAGGCTTGCGGTTTCTTCAATATTTATAATACCAAAAAAGAACTAATAAAGCGAATAATAAAAAAACTAATCAAGAATTATAGTATCTGTAAGGCTGTGAAACACTCACCCTCAGCAGCGTAATCAAGTAGGCTGGCGGATTGCATTGGAATTACTGAAGATGAGAAGTAGAAACACTATCACCAGTATTATAACCCAGTGGATAAGAATCGTAAAAAATTTATAGCATTAGATATGTTTCAATAGTTGTCTCGTGCAACCGTGTTCGTAGTGGTGAAAAAATGTGTTTATATTTGGAAAAAGATCATTCGACATCTACCGATGTAATGCATGTATGATTAAAACAGTCTTTGAACTCAATTAATGGATTAGTCGAAGTACCATTGCAAATTTGTTGTAATGTGATAAAATTGGAATCTTTCTCTAACACACTCTCCAACTTTTTTAAAACGCGAATATTTTTTGCGTCATCTATAGTGCGTAGCAGAGTATGTACTTCGTCCACTATTTGCAGTGATTTCACTAACGACAACGCTCTATTTTGTGATTGTTCCAGTGCGTCATGTAAACATTTATAGTTATAGTAGCTATGAATACTTTGTAAATCTGTTTCAACAATAGTACCTTGAAATTTTGACTGGCTCTCCTTAATAGCTGCAGCTTCGGCAGGATTGAATTGTAGAATAACAGCTTTTACTTTGTATGTGTACGAATTTGAACTGCTTTGCCACTCGGCAGATGTTTACGCATCGCATCAGACAGGCGCGCGCCGAGTTCCGTTGACTGCTCCAGCTGTCACGGCTATGCTGGGACGACACGATTATCTTACCTCGGTTATAACTAAAGCGTGGTTCCTTGTATGTACAGCGGGTGCAACCGTTTGTCACGCTTTAGTTATAACTGTTGTCAGAAGATGCGTTAGGGTCACGTAAAAGTCCAGCCTGACAAGCACAAATGTTATTTGTATGTCACATGTTTACATGATCCTACACCAAATGCCATCCAAATCGACTCACTCGAATTAGAAACGTTTCCACATTAATTGTTTGCTGGAAACTTGTCTATATCTCGTGAATAAACGTTTCTAGAAATTAATATCAGTTTACATTTAACAGGAAGTAGATATCATCTGTGTAGATTAAGCAGCGTTCTGTTTGGAATGATAGAGAAATTTTAATGGAAACCATTAGTGTATTGATTGCAAAACAAATAATCGGGAAATAAACTTCCTATTTTATTATAATTTTCGAAATGCCTTGAAATAATTTATAACGTTGTATTTGTTGCAATATCAAGTAAATAGTAACAAAAATATTAGAGTCAACATTTGATATAGTCACCTTTGATATAAGGAACATTTGATATAAGCAACCTTTGATATTGTCAACACATTTTTCATTTCATTCGATGTAATCACATCAACTGTCAGTCGTTAAAATAACTGTGTTAAAGATGGAAAAAAGAAGAGACAGTCTTTATCTATTTATAGAAAGTTAAATATTTTACAAGAAATTGGGAAGGGGACAAAAGTAAAAGCTGTGTGTGAAATATAATATGGACAAGTCAACACTTTCGAAAACAAAAAATTAATGCTAATATAGCTCATGGTATTGGTGGAATCATTCCCGGCAAAAAAACAATGTGGCAGAGAAAATAGCGCTAACACGTGAACATGCCTACCCGGCGTCATCAGCATGGTTCTGAGCACAATTTTTTGCTGTTAGAATTGCGTTTGCCTCTCGGTTTATGCTGCTAATCTCCAAAACAGCACTGAATATGTGTCTTTCGGCGACACCTATCGCCAAGAGACACAGTCACGCCGTCCCAGAGGGTAGCTAGACAAACCGGAGTGTACCGGAGCGTGACAGTGTCTGGCGCATAAAAGTTTACACAAAATAAATACGGCCGGGACAATTCGGTATAAGCGTCAGTATAACTGCGACTCGAAAGCCGATCTGTTGTGTATGCATCTACGCTGTCGTATACTATATCGTAGTTCTACGTTTGTTTTGAAAATGTTTCCTACGTCGCGAAAACTACCAAAGTTGGACACAATAAGAGAATTTATTGCAGAAATGCCTGATTTAAAATGTGATGGCGCTAAAATTCAATGTGTAGTGTGTAAAATACATTTAATGTATTGGTCGAAAAGTGATTGTCTACGGCACGTAAATAGTGCAGGGCATGTTTCAAAAAAAAATTCCACACGAGATTATGACAAATTTTAATTTAATTTATGTGTTTATTGCATGTAATTTATCATTTCATTTACTAAGGAAGAAAGCATACGTCTCGTTTTAGAATGAATATTCGGACTTTAAGTTACCAAGTGAGAGAACATTACAGAGAGTTGTGCCGTCTGCTCGTGAGCATGTCGAGAAAATAATTAAATCGGAGTTGCAAGATAAAAAACTGTGGTTATGTGTGGACGAAACAACAGATCGTAAAAAACATTCTGTGGTTAATGTAATGATACGCACAATGGAACCACATCGACCGTCACCCTCAATTTTACTAGCTTCCAGACGAATACAACAATGCACTGCCGAAGTAATTTCAATGTTGGTGTTTAATACATTGGAAAAGTTTGAACTTTCAACAAATCAACTATTGATGTTTATGAGTGATGGTGCCGCAAACATGCTTGCTGTAGGTCGATCTCTTAAAAAACATTGTGCTAGCAGATAGTATCAGAAAATGTTATCCCGAGGTAGACGCTCTAATAGCACATACAAAAGCTGTGTTTGTAAAATCCCCAAAACGTATTCGGGAATTTCATAGACTATGCCCCGGTATTCCTGAACCACCACAACCTATTCTTACTCGTTGGGAAACATGGTTAGAGGCTGCATTTTATTATCTTAAATATTTTGAGAATATAAACAACGTGATTTTAGAAATTCGACCCAAAGAAAGCTGCGGCTATCAAGGTAAGCCGCTTGAAATTTCAGGATAGTCAAGTTAAAAAAGATTTGGAAATTATTCAGAACAATTACATGGGCCTAGCGGATGCGATAGAAAAACTACAAAATTCTTCGGTGTCGTTAGTGGAATCTTTGCAAATAGTGCAACATGTTCACGCACAGCTATGCGCGATAGAAGACGCAAGAAATGTTTGTGTTTTAGAAAGGTTTGAAAGTGTTTTAGATAAAGACTCTGATTTTGGCACATTAAGACAAATTCGTGAAGGTGCGTCAACAGAACCGTTAAGTTATTTGAAAGATTATTTTACTTACGCAAATATAACGTCACTAGATGTAGAACGTTCGTTTTCGGCATAGAAAAACACTTTTTCTTCACGCCGCACTCACTTTGCCGAAACAACTTTAAAAACATATCTAATGTTACAAATATTAAATAGACATTATCCACTTTGTGATTTCACGGAGGACTCTTAAAACGGTATGTGTTTGAGCACGTATCACATTTAATTTATTTTGTGTAAACTTTTATGCGTCCGCCACTGGCTTTCAGCGCAGTTGCCTTGCTCTATTGAGGAATGGTTTTCGGAGCAATTTATTCCTGATGTAACATTTTACCTAACGTCAAAAAATCAACCTGTAAAGACTTTACTAATCGTCGACAATGCAACGTGTCATGGAGCGATTGACAATGAACACGCCAAATTGTTTTTTGCCTCCGAACATGACCCCTTACCTATAACCACTGGATCAGCACATCATTAAATCTCTTAAAGTACGTTATCGCAAGCATTTGTTAGCATTGTTGCGTTAAACATCATTAACTATTCAATTTTAATGAAATATTTTGCTACAACAATTGACACCATAAATTTAGTTGTATTTTTAGCATAATTTCGAAAATTAAATATCGTTCGTCAAATAATCATCTTGTTTATCAATAAATTTTAATATTGCAGTTGTTGGTTGTGTTAAATATCATAAAGTAGGATTCAGTCTTCCAGTTGCGTCCCTGCATGGCATGTATTATGCTATTTTTTAAAAATAAGAATATTTGCTATTGTGAGTGAAATGAAGGAGTGAAGAGATGCTAATCAATTTCTCACTTTTAGTCAAAATATTCATCCAGGTAACACATGTTTGGCTGCGTTCCCACTTTCCAGGTGTTCAGCATTTAAATTCTACCATAAATACGAAGTCAATGTTAAGTTTGGTGGTTTAAGAATACGCAAGGTACGTAACATATAAACATAAAGTTTATATTGGAACGTTACAATTCTAGGTTATGAGGAACACTCCCATACCTACAAACCGTACAATTATTCGTTTTTAATTTTACCCTCGTTTAAAACATTACAATACTTACAATTTCTAAACGAAGTTGTATTTTGGAAACCTCTTTTTCATTTGAATTTGTTACAAATGTGATGATTAAATGCAGATATTGTTATCTACTTTGTTAACCATGAACTACATTGGCGTACGCTATTCAGGATGTATAACTTTATTAATCAAACAAAAAAATGTTTAAATTAGATTAATGTTGCTAAAAAGAATCTCTATATAGACCAAAAACAACAAGATCTGTTAACTTTATTTACGGACTCGGAGAATATTATTTATCTCCATTTATTTAACGCCTTACCTTGACTCTTCAACTGCAATAAAACGTAACCTACGTACAACTACATACCTTACTATAAAACCTTCAATCGTGCTTGCGCTCATTACACCAACTCCAAGAAAAGAATGCAGCTCAACTTACAGAGGTTATAAATTACAAACATTCATAAAAGACGTACTACATGTACACCATTGAACTAAAGTTCGCAAACGTTCTATCGATTTCAAAAATTGTATCCATATACGATAAGCAAAGAGGAGCACATTTTATGTAACTGGTATCGCTTACTATAATAATAATAATAATAATAATAATAATAATAATAATGTTTATTGTCCAACAGGTAAACCCAATTACAGGACAAATATACACATTGTGAACACAATACATATTGATTTAAAAACATGACATAACTATACAAAAAACTATTATGTTTCGTGTATCATGGCGCCAACTCTCCGGTGAAAATATCACTAAATATCTTCTCAGCGTTCCTGATCATGTGATAGATTGGCGACCGCAAACGAAGATTGGTCCTCGGTGTCGGCATAGTAAAGGTTGGAGCATAACGAGATGCTATTCGAGGTACGTTGAATCCTATGTGGGAGACCAGCTGCATACAGTCGATCCTATCATTTAATAATTTGTGTAAAAATCGGGCGCTATGGTAATCACGACGGGATGACAATGAACGAAATTGATGCGATTCGAGAAGGGTGTTGTAAGAAGTATGCCAAGGCGGATATTCGCCATTAACTTTGAACGACAAGAATTTGAGGAATCGACGCTGAACACGTTCAATTGGAGCTTGATGGGACATATAGAAAGGATACCAAACAATAGAGGCATACTCCAATTTCGAGAGTACAGATGCAAAATAAAGGGATTTTAGCACTAGTGCGTCATTGAAGTATTTGGACGTTCTCATAAGAAAACCCATCATTTTAGAGGCAGATGAACAAATTTGTTCAATATGTATCTTAAACGATAAAGTTGGATCAAAAGTGACACCTAGATCTTTAAGATTGGTAATCTTGTCGATGGAAATATCGTTGATTTGATAAGTGGAGATATATGGATTTGTTTTTCTCGTGAAGCACATAAAATTACATTTACTAGAATTCAATGTCAGTGTATTGGATTTTGACCACTCGGTCAGTATATTAATGCTCGTCTGAAGACTCTTGACATCTTGTTGGCAGTTAATATTACAAAACAGTTTAACATCGTCGGCATAAGCGAGGACATGGCAAGATAAGGATGTTAAGAGGTCGTTTATGTATAGAATGAACATCAATGGACCAAGATTGGATCCTTGTGAGATACCGCTGCTAGATACAAATTCAAACGAATTAAATCCATTATAAAATACATAGTTAGTTCTTAGTTCATAGAAGGCACTATACTGTATAGTGCCTTTAATACAATTTATTAATGGCAGACACGATGACAAAATTTACGAGAGTTATTTGTTTTTAATTTCAAAATTCATTAAAAGAAATAAACTACATTACATACTCCTATCAGTGACGATGAAATCATATACCTAAATTGCCCCCAGCTCCCTAACTAATAAGGTTCATATTCACGAACTCTAGCTTGGAACTGTACAACAACCTTAATTCTTTTTAATGTTCAATTTGGCATTCAACAAAGCAATCCCGTAACAAAATAAATCATTTTCGCTTTTGCCCACTTCATTTATAAGTTATAATAATAATAATAATAATAGCACGGCAATAATAATTTTTAACTTTAGAGATACGGCTATCAATATACTAAACAAAGATATCTTGTATACACATACAGGCTCTCGTCTGGACGATATTAACAATCTACAGTACGTGCTACGTGCGTTAAAGACAAAAATAGAATCAATATGCATGCATTAAACGATGTGATTCACGGCTCGAAGAATACCATTGTTATCCTTCGCTGGCGAACGAAATGCTTGGTTTATCGCTTAAGCATTGTAGCTATAATAATATCACAATCATTAAACTTTGTATTCCGTGGATTTTTCGCGTTTTTTGTTACGAGCTGCTGTTTTAATACTGACATGTTCCTTGACGTTTTACTATACTGAGTTATTATCAACAGTTTCTGAACTTGACGTTGAAAATACGGATAAAAATAAAAGCTACAATGCGCTGTTGCGGCTGCATCCGTTGTAAGGAACTTCCTAAACCGCTGTCATCCGCTTTGCTGGTAGATTTTGAATATGTACGATGTAACAAAAGTAAATTTGGACAACTGGCAAGCGACGAGGTAGTGTCGGCATATCTATAGGTCTACATTGGTCAATTATAAATATCGTGGAGTTATTGCAAGAGCTCGATAAGTCCTTAATTCCTTCAAATTGGGAAAATGAATTTGTTACCGCCGCGCTTTCTAACGTTTCAGCTGAGAGACCAATGCCAATATTGTGCAGCGCTATCTACTGCTAATAGCCAAATTCACAGGCGTCCTACTTATGTATATGGTTGGTCAAGCGGTACACTAAACTTAGTGGGATCTCTTGCGTTGCAATAACATTACTAGCTCTATTAATATACAGAGTGTTTTAAAACAACGTTTACGGATTTTAAGGGCATGTAGTACGGTCGAAAATAAGGTAAAAAATCTGAATAAACATATGTCCGCAACGTGCTTTTACAGCATTCCCATTGGTACGACCGTACATAAATATCATACCACCCATTTCAGCATTTGAATACGTCACCATTGTAATTGGTATAAATTGCACAAAACTTCAAATTAAACTATCAAAAAAACAACAGCCAAAAAGCAAATGTTTACTGGGATGTGTTATCATTAAAGCGTGACAAACGGTTGCACCCGCAGAGGCGCCGTGAAAGGAGCTCTATTTACTATGCACATACAAGGAATCGAGTGGACGTTCGGTTATTATTAGAGTAACCTAAACTTGCAGACTCGCATAGGCGTCGGTATTACGGGTTAATATAAGAATACGAAAAATTCATAAATAAACTAAACCGGTAGAGAAGCAGGCATGTAGTGTCGACCTTGAATATAAATCATGTTAAACCGCGCTGAGAGAGATTTCGTTTTAGTACCGGTTGAGCTGTTGCAGAGATTAGTCGAACGGTCAAGGTTATGTACTTACGTGTCGCTTTTGAAAATATAGCTGGTGTTTTTTGTGTACATAATTAGTGTATCGTTTCATATAGAACTAATATTTACATACCTAAGAAAACAATGCCTCGTAATAGATTTGTTACTAATGTACATAAGTATGTGTCACTTTTTCCCCATTTAAAATATGACGGCAGTGCAGTTTTTTGCTTAATATGCAATGTTCGTTTGGCTGCATTGGACAGAACTGATTGCCAGAGGCATGTTAATGGTATTAAGCATATGAGAAATGCAAGAACTGAAATACCTTACACACTATTCCTCATACATTTATTAATTATGTTTACCTCTTGTAATGTTCCGTTGTCGTTGGTGAGAAAAGCAGCTTTTAAAACGTTTTGGCGACAATACGTTCCAAAGTACCCATTACCCTCACAAACACAATTACAGAATCATTTGCCGCGAATGAAAGAGATGCTAGAAAATGTGTGTAAACGTGATTTGTGTTCCAAAAAAATATGGATTACCGTGGATGAGACGACCGATATAAAGAAAAACAGTATTGTGAATGTAATAGCTCGCGTTTTATCTAGCGAGAACACAGCATCTCGATATTTGTTAGCTTGCAAACGTATTCAACAATGTACCGCGGAAAATATTCAAAAAGTGATAATGAACGCTTTGAAAAAATTTAAAATTGCCCAAAATCAAGTTGTGATGATTGTGACAGATAGTGCAGCAACGATGTTAAGTGTTGGGCGATCCTTAAAACATATATTTCCTAACTTAATACATATAACCTGCGTGCTGCATGCTTTGTATTTAGTTGGTGAAGTTGTTCGACAACATTACGGAAACGTTGATCGGATGATTGGAAGTACTAAAGCAGTGTTTCGTAAATCTCCTAAACCTTTAAAAGAATCTCGTAAATTTTGTCCAGGTATTCCAGAACCTCCTGAATCAATTTTAACGCGATGGGATACTTGGCTAACAGCAGCTTCTTACTATTTGATCCATTTTCAACAAATTCAATCAGTTATAATGCGATTTAATCGGAATGAATCCAAAGCAATTAGAGAAAGTCAAAGAGAATTTCAAGTTCCTCAACTTTTAGAAGATTTAACAACAATATGTACCAATTATACAGTATTACTAGATGCCATCAGAAAACTACAATGTACTGAATTGTCATTGCAGGAATCATTAGACATAGTGGAGAGTGTAAAAAATAAATTACACACATTAAATGATACGCCAGGATTATGCGCTAGTCAAAAGTTGGCAGATGTTTTAAGGAAAAATCCCGATTTTAATACTTTAGAGGCCGTTTATAATAAGTGTAAGAATAGTGAACTTTTAAGTGATTTTGAAAAACAGTTTCTACAGGCAAATATAACTTCCTTAGATGTGGAGAGATCGTTTTCTATGTGTAAGAATATTTTTTCTTGTCGACGCACAAGGTTTAAAGAAGTAACTGTGGAAACATATGCAATGATGCAAGTTTACAGTAGTTCACATCCTGATGCCTCTAATTTGTTGAATAATTAGCAAGTAAGTTTATTTATGAATTTTTCGTATTCTTATATTAACCCGTAATACCGACGCCTATACGAGTCCGCAAGTTTTGGTTACTCTAGGTATTATCGGTTGATCGGTGTACGTGTACTATTTATAATGTTCGAGAAACTAGTGGAACCGTCAGGAGCGTACCGCGCTAAAGTAGACACAGTATTCAAAAAATAATAGATTGTTACCTTTTATTGACGTATCGGTGACCACTGCAGTAATGTGCGACTGCTATGGTACGCCGCGTAGTACTGCAATATAAGCAATGCTTCCATTGTCGATTCGATCAGGCCTCGACGACGATCCGAAAAATTTTAGCGTGTGCTACTAATGTATATCTATGATTTTAGTATGGGATGTTTTTTCGTATTACTAATAGTAAAGGTTCTATTGAAGAATCTCGAATTATTGCTCCATCCTGTACATATAATTGCACACTTTCGTAAGTATATCAAAATAGCACAAGCTGACTGGATTAAAATCGAAAATCTTGTTTTACGAAACTCATCCACCTGTCGTACCGTGTTTGCTGCCCTTGTAGTTAGTTGTTTCGCGTTTGTTCCGAAGTTGATGAGCGGTTGTAAAACAAATACATCCTCTTTGCTGCAGAGGACAGGCACTTTACCCGCTTTAAATGAAAGTTTACTGTTAATTATGTAGATATAAGGGGCGCTATGCCTTCGTAGTTGTTTCCAATTATCTCTATATGTTGTTCGTATACTAAATTAACTTTAAAATCTTGTGTAGGTACAGCTAATTCTGATTGTAAAACACATATACCCAGACAAAATTCAATATTTTAAATTGCTGTTGGATTTTAAAGATCTCAAACGTCACAAATCCAAAGCTTGTGTCATCAGAGTTAGAGGGTACTTCTGGTTAAACATAAAAGTACAATAACAACAAAGAATTCTAAATCAGATGCATTATACGTCATTACACTTACCTGCAAAATTTCAACAATATCATCGTTTCCGTTTCAAAGAGATTTGCTCGATTCCAAACTTTATCCCAACCCTATATGTGACTGACTGCCTCAAACATCTTGCACAAAATGTAGGTAAAACGGTAGTTCCTTAGATCTATACTCGCCACTTTTAAATAGGGGACACCTTTAACCTTAAATTAGAATATGATCTACTTTTTTCAATCGAGAAACAATTTTTGCAAAAAAAACTTGACTTACTCAAATTTGGGATCAATCTGCAGAGGATTGTAAAAAGAATTGCCCATGTTGAAGACATTATCTATTAATGTGGAGGAACAATTCATTATTATTTTTTTTATCAAATGGATTAATGCAATCCTAGTGTTAATAAATGAAAATGAAAAATAATAAATAGTGTTAATAAATGAAAAAAAATGAAAGATTCTACAATCCTTTCAATTGCCATAAGACAAAATTAGAAGTTCGATACGCTTCTGATCTCTCTTGGAACTTAAAAATAATAATAAATATGTTTAATAAGAAGGAACAAAATTATTTTGTGATAAAAATGTTTATATGCTTTAAATTTATCTCTTATTTACTTTATTTGTTGTCGAAAACTTCTTATAATCACATTTTTGACATATCATTACAGGCTAATCAACCCTCAAGTTACGCGCGACCCCCTACTACAAAAAAAAACACACAAAAACACACCCAACAGAGGGAGACCAACACCACCACCCAACCACACCTTTCCAACTCCGCCCGGTGACCAAAAGGTGCGTGTTTTCGATTCAAATTCGAATTCAAGCTTCATCTCATCATTATTCACCATCTTTCTCACACACACGTAAATGTACACGCTATCTCCTTCTAGCACTCTAATTCACCTACTCCTATAACACCATGTCAAGCACCGCGCTCTCGAACTTATCTGGGTCTTCTCCGGCCTTAATTACAACGCCAAATTTTAATTAAATCATCAGATATGGGGATAATCGTCGTCCTTTAAAAGGAATCGCTTATTTCAGTTTGTGTGTGTTCGCCAGATGTCGTTTTGAGAACACCTTCGGTCTTAAACTTATCGCTGGAATTGAGAGTTGGGAAAATGGGAGCTGGAAGTAGTGGTGAGGGGATATTTTATGTTTGCAAGTGCAGGAATTGAAATTAACAAGATGTTTTAATTTCAATTTTGATGAGAATTCTGTATTCTGTATTTTGTTAGGTGGAAAGGAGAAAAGTTTCTTGGGAAATATGAGAAGTGTAATCTGTCCTAAAAGAAAGTGTAAGCTATAGGAACTGATTTAATGTGCTCGAGAAGAAATTTCTTATAATGAGAAGCCATTCAACGTGTTATAATGCCAAATGGTGCAAGTACTGTAAGATTTAAGTCCCTGCAAAGCTTCTGGTTTTCCAAAAAGTATTGTTATTTCCTATTTCTCATTGCATCTCATTTGTCAGATGTTGTTCGCAGTCTTGTGAAAGTACGAGGGTAAGTCAAATATTATCTACACTTTCGCCATAACAAGCTTTGAAGGTTATCGTAGTGGCGGCCGCTTGCGCATGCGTTGAGTTGGCGCCTCTGTGGTCATGTGTGCGGAATTTAATCACGATCGCGTCATTTGTCTGCTAGCTACAACAGCATAAGCATGTCAGCTCCGCTATTAGTTTGCACCAAAGAGGAACAACGGGCAGTGAGCCGATTTTTGTGGTCAGAGGATGTGAAAGGTGCTGAAATTCACCGGAGACTTTTGTCACAATACGGGGACAGTGCTTTATCTCGTAAAAGCGTTGTTTTGTGAATCGAAATGTTCCAAAGTGGCCGCCCGAGCGTAACATAAAAAGAGGGAGCTGGACGGCCGTCAACCTCGACCGCCGACGACAACATTCAGCAAGCTCGAGAGATGGTTACAAAAAATAATAACTTATGAAACACTTACCTTCTTAAACAGCGTTATCAAGTAGGTAGGCGGGCTGCTTCGGAATTACCGAACATTAAAAGTAGAAGCACCATTATCACCCACTGGATAAGAGTCGTAAAAAGTTGACACCATTAGACATGTTTCCACAGTTGTCTCGTTGAACGATGTTCGCCGTGGTGGAGAAATATGTTTATATTTTGAAAAAGATCGTTCGACATCTACGGATGTAATACATACTGTCGAATGGTTTCTGCCACAAGATATAAATCAAGCACTTTACACGTAACATGTAAACACTTGTAACCGTGTTCAAGAAGAGAACGGACTACCGAACGCATTGTCTCGGCACCATCGCTCATAAACATCAACACTTGACGTGGCGAGACTTGAAAGTTTTCTAACGTACTAAATATCACCCTCACAATTGCTGCACCAGTATACTTTTCCTGACAAGTTTACGACTAGGGTAATTTACGTGACGTGCAACTAGAAGTGACAAGGACCTGATTTATTTAGTTGTACGAACAAAACTGCATGTATACCTTTTTTTTTTAAATAAGTTGCCTTCTAGCCGCGCCAGCGGTCACACCAAATATACAGTACACTCCAGTAATGTAATTAAATTAAAGTACTATTAAACAAAACACCATTCTAGTTTGATTCTTGCAATACCAACTCTAGTTTTAAACAAAGACGCTGATAAAGCGAGAATCGATTTTTGCACAGAGCCCGCTACTCCGGTGAAACGCCTATGTATCGCAGAGAGGATTACCTCGATCTAATTATCATTGACTTAGATTTAACTATCAGCTGTAGTTGTAACCAACATAAAAAATAATTAAAAAAAAATTATGATCATATTGTACTTGCTAAGGAAATGCTTTAATAAATACAAAATATCCAAAAAACATTAGCCATTTACTACTTCTTAAAAGAACAATTTTATTCCGTTTGCAGATATTCGCGGTAAAGAGAGTTCAAAAGAGACAATAAGCCCAAATCCGATCAGCTGATACAACAATATGGTAGCAGCCTCTCAAGTAAATTTTGTCTTGTGATTATGACTCGAAAATAACCAATCTAAAGATCCAGATTTTAAAAGTATTCTTTCGAAATAAAAAAAGCAGACCACAATCAGAAAAATTAGTCCAGGAAAGCTTCTAAAACCAAACGTACCTATTTTTAAGCATTTAATTTTAAATTCGCAGGCTATTGCGGTTGATAAGAGTTATATAAATTTTGTTAAACAGGATGGTGTGGTTCGACGAACCACAAATTAAAAGTAAAATGTAAGATTTAAACTGCATTATTTTATTAGAAACAAGAAATCTAGCCTATTATTTTTCACTTGTTTTCATGAATAATGAGTTTAACATTTCTTAGAAAAGAAGAAGCAAAATAAGCCGTACCATTACGTCCTCTCACTAATTGTAATGTATTAAACTTATCACATGCAGTAAACCATAAAAATGAGAAATAGTCGCACTATATCACAATAACGTTGAACTAAAACATAAATGTACAGTACGTTGAGAAAATAATGCACAATGTTCATACCTTTGTTATTAAGTATTCTTTTTTTGAAAAACGCTGAAAATACGCCAATTTAACTTTTACAAAAAGCACCAATTGATAAAGATAGCACTTTTCATTCCTTGTTTTACAGCTATAACGTCATCATGTTTTTTCTTTGGATTGTAACCCCGATATACTTTTCAGAGAAAAATCATTAAATAATATGGACTCTTAGGCCCGCTGGCATAGCAACATTTTTTATGACAAATTTATTATAAAATGAGACACAGCGACAAAAACGAATAAACACCAATAAGGTCTGTCTCCTTGTCAGTTAGTGGCAAATTTGATCATCGTGGCAGACGACCCTTAGAATAAACGCTCACCTTCAAATAACCTCACAAGAAAACATTTGGTGGACTTAACTCAGGTAAACCAATTGGCCATTCAATTATTCCTCATTGGCTTATCTATCTCTCAGGGAAAGTATTGTTAAGAAATGTTAGAACATTAGCAGCAAATTGAGGAAGAGCTCCATCCTGCTGGAACCAAATTTGTAGGTGAGGAACATCAACATTGTCGTTATTTAGAAAAAGATTTGCCAAATGTGGAACCAAATTGCAATGTAAAGCTCCGAATATCTAGCGGCACTCAAATTTTCTTCAAAGGTGGCCTCTCATCACTCTAAGCTAAACATTTACTTTGCCTTGACACTGGCTGAACCTTGAATTCAGTTAGGATTCTCTTGGAGTCAATCTCTGCAGTTATGCTTATTTATTATATCATATAGGTAAAAAGTAGCTCCATCAGAAAACCTTATATTGGCTACATAATTTTGATCTAAATCATAACGAAATATGAATTCTTTCGTAAAATTGTGATTGATGATCTGAATCGTTTTAGTCAACTCTTGTAATAAGTGTATTTTATAACGATGGCACTTTTCTTTTCTTTTTATTTTTACAGCTGTCTGCGATCGATTCCTCTTTATCAAAGTTGGGCTAGAGCCTTTAAGCTTTCTTAACACTTTCTGTCTGAGTCAACCCAACGAATCCAATGCTTTTGCAGGGGACATATCACTTGTTCTCAAAGATTTTGACAACTATTCGGGCCACTCTACTACGGGGTGGATCCTAGAGGTCCTCTCGAAGTTGGACATTCCGGATAAACCAAGGAACGTTGACAGTAATTCTTTGAATTTTATTTTAAAAGTCCTCCAATTTATATATTTTGCTTGCCCCCTAATGTTGGTCTTAAATACGTGGTGTAGAATAATAATTTAGTTCTTAAATCGAGCGGGTTATCTCTTGCCGACAGAACAATGAAGGTATTCCTGGCATGGAAAAATCTTTCTCTAACGTAGTCGTTATGTGTCCTCCACGTTAGCCGCTGATCTAAGAAAAGATTTAGGTATTTCGCAGAAGAGCTCCATCCCATCTATCTCCCATCTTTCAGGAGGTTTCTTTCCCCTTGTAGATCTCATAGCAATACCCTCGTTGCCATTAACTGAAAGGCTGCACTTCGTCAACCACCTAACTGAATTGTACAATGCGCGTAGTAGGCTGTAGAAAGGTAAATGTAATGGTTTCATCCAAGTTGCATACTACAAATGTATGGATTGTCTTGGACTTCAAGCAAAATGTTCAATTTGGTATTTTCTTCGACTTGAAGTTTACCTTGTTGAAACTTTTTTGTAAAATTTTGGACTATCCTTCTTCTTGAAATAGGATGCTGTATTAGGATGTTCTTCATTAAATAATTGGCAAGCCTTCTTGTGTGTTCTTTTAGCCTATCACCATATGCAACCATTATCAATACTTCAATTTTATCCTTTTTTAGTCAAATGAGGTATTACTTTAATAACACTTCAAAATTTGTTACAGATAAATTTCAATTTGACAGTTCTTGTTTTGTGTGAGACCACCTTTTTTTACTTTCTAAACAAAACGTATTTCTGTTAAAAGAAACCACATCTATGCTTTTTGTTGATTTTTCTCAAAAAACAAAAAAATCTCGAACATCTTCAAAGTATTCACATGTGTGGCAGTTAATCTGAAAATGTTTTGTTAAAATTATTTTTGAAATACTCCACTAAAACCCTTGCCGCAATATTTCACTCGCATTAGAGCACTGTACGGGCCTGTTTTTCACGGCCCGGCCCGCCCGTGGCCCGTTACAGTATGGAGTAGGCCCGCCCGGCCCACCCGTTGCGTTCATTACCTCGGCACAAAGCCCGCCCGTTCGAAAATTTGGGCCCGTTTAGCCCGTCTAAATCATTTTAGCCTGTTTAAGTAATTATATTGGCACTGTCTATTTCTAAACATTGTTACATTTTCTTTAACCAAAAGAAAACGTAACACAACATTGCATACATTAAAATTATTAATACAAACGATAACGTAAAAACCAAACAGCATTTACTGCATTCGTTATATCCATTCGATGTATTTAATAAAACATTCTCGGCCCGTCAGGCCCGCCCGAACTCGCCCGCGGGTCCGGACTTTCCCTAGCCCGTGCAGTGCTCTAACTCGCATTGAAACGAATTCAGTTTTACTGCTGATGATGATAGCTTGGGTATTAAAACGTGCGTCCAGTGCACACAGAAAAAAAAGGTCTTGACGCAAACAAATATGCATTCAGGCAACCAAATCGTAATTTTAAATAGCGGCAAAGATATTTTTTTTTCATTTAAAGAAATATTTATTTTGACATCGTTATTTGATTCAAACATATGACCTCTTGAAACAAATAACCTCCAGTTTGATTTGAAAATATATCTGTTTGATTTAATATACGTAATATGTAGAGCGGGCCAAATTGCGCCATCCAACAGAATCGGAATCAGGCGCAACGGCCGCTAATTGTAAATAGCGTATATGTGAGTCACAGCAGATATGTGATATTTCGAAATTAATACACAAGAGTAAAAAAATAAAAGCTGACGCAATAATAATGTTTAGTAATTAGAGCGTATATATATATATATATATATATATATATATATATATATATATATATATATATATGTACACGGGTGTTTTTATTTTCATTATGATTTTTTATTTGATTGAAAACGGTATGCGTTGTAAATGGGATGTAATAAGGAAATAACTGAGAAACTGAACGCTTTTTTTATTCTGTTGTACTTAATAATGTAACTGTAAATAAAGATATAATAAATAAATTCTATCCTTCTTAATAATGCGGATAGGCTTGTTTAAAAAGTTGCACCATCAGATAAGTTTCCACATTTGCCACGGTGAAGGATGTTCGCCGAGACGAAAAAATGTTCTTATATTTCGAAAACGACCGTTCCACGTCTACCGAAGTAAGACAGGCGTAATTAAAATAATCTTTAGACTTAGTCAAGGAATCTGCAGATGCCCCATCGCACATTTGTCTTAATCTCGTGTAGTCCGGATTCTTTTTTAAAACACTATCGAACTTAGCTAAAACTCGTCCACTTGTTGCATCGTTTATACTGTGTAACAATGTACTAACTTCGTCCACGACTTGCACTGATTCTACCAACGACAATCCAGAATTTTGCAAATTTTCTATCGCGTCTACTAACCCTTTGTAATTGTTGCTAATATTCTTTAGATGTGTTTCAACAGAAATATCGAGAAATCCCTTCTGGCTCATCCTAATAGCTCTAGCTTCGGCAGGGACGAATTGCAAAATAACGGATTTGACTTCTTGAAAATGTTCATTATAATAAAAAGCGGCTTTTAACCACGTTCCCCAACGCGTAAGAATGGGCTGTGGTGGTTCTCGAATACCAGGGCATAACCTGTGGAATGCCCTAGTCCTCTTAGGACTTTTGAGAAACACTTTTTTTGTGTTTGCTATTAATGCATCCACCTCCGGGTAACACTCTCGAATAGTTTGTGCCACAAGATGTAAAGCATGGACTTTACACGTAACATGTAAAAGTCCTTCACACTTTTCTTTAAGGGAACGGCCTACACTACACATTGTTGCTGCACCATCGCTCATGAACAACAACAGTTGACTGGTTGACACTTGAAATTTTTGTAACGTTTCGAGAACTACGGCCGTAATTGCTTTACTAGTACACTGTTTGCAAAATTTGGTTTAATAGGATCTAATACGCGCACTATTATATTCAAAATAGAATTTTTTTTGCAATCTGTCGTCTCATCAAGACATAGCCACAGCTGTTTATCTTTTAATTCGGCTTTAATTCGATTTTCAATGTCCTCACGTATTCGTGGAATATCTCTCCGTAACGCTGTCCGAGATGGTAGTATCCACTCGGTATTGTATGTACCCCAGAATTTTCGAAATGCTTTTTTATCAAGTATACGAAGTGGTAGACCACATACCATAAACGTTAAAAGCAATTCTAATTGAAATTGACGTTGTTGTGACACACCATTTCTTTTATTTCTGTGGTGTGCGCTATTTATATGTCTTTCACAATCACGTTTGCTCCAGCACAGTAGTTTCTTTTTACAAACTTTACAGAAAATTGTACTCCCATTGTAGTGTAAATCCACAAATTCACTAAGAAATTTATTAACTTTCGTAGGTAATGGCCGTTTATTTTTAATAGTTACGTTAGACATAATCACTAAAGCGAGCACACCGACGCTTGTTTCTAGTATGCCACGAAGTGGTGCAAACGTAACATCTGCAGACTCGTCATTTGTTGATGAATAGAGCGCGTCATCCGTAAATGAATAAGCGCGCTGTTAGTTCGTAGCCGTCGATGAATGAACTTTTTTTTTGTAGTGGCCCACTGTGAACAACGCCCTATTTATCAACGAACACCCAAACTGCAGGTGTATATTTGCGCGTCTTCACGACGTAATAGACAGTGGTTTTGGTCCTCGCCCTAATAATTACATATTTAAATTACCTATGTTTACATACATATATGCGCCCGGCAGCCTGATTGCGAACCTGGCGCGTGGCGCTCTTGGCCCGCTCTAGTAATATGTTAGATTCAACAATACAGTTGTTTCTTTTAAAGAACTTCGTTAGTTTGAAACACATATAATTTTCTTTACCATTTATTTGACTTTACCTTTTATTGGCGAACATTCTAAAAACTCTATTTTTTTATTAAATTAAGACACAGATATAAACGGTAATCTCCTTAGAACCGCGAACGAGTGACAACGATAACTGTATAGTTAGGTGCTAGAAGGGTGCTAGGTATTATGACAAAAACGGTAGGTGATAGAACAGCAGATACCTCAACGGACTTGCGGACAAGGAAGCCGGCGAAACAATGGTTGTTAAATCTTGTTCCGCCGGCTTCCTTTACACCATTGTAAGTTTTTTGTTTTTTCTTCAACAACATTGAATTGTTGTTTAACTTTTGTGTTTTTTTACACTTCTGTAGTAATCACTGAAGAAGCTGTCAAATAAACAGCGAATGCTCTGATGAATTAAAAAGGAGTTTCATTAAAAACATTACCCGTTATTTACAAGATTTGGGAATTCATATATCTTGTAAACGATATAAAGATGACCCACAGTGTGGAGTATCATTGTACTCGGAGAATAATAGAGAATCCATTTTTGTTGGGAAAAAAAAATAAAAATTAGGATGACGCCATAGTTATATAGATTATGTAAAAAAATCTCTTAATAACTAGAATTATGAATATTGTGCATTATTTTATGGACACATTGTATGTAGCATAATTTAATATAGCACAATTACTCCAATTTTCGACAATTTTAACTAATTTCTGGGTCTATTTTGTTACAGGTGAAGAAAACCAAAAGAAGAAGGGCTTTTTCAAGAACTTCTGGAAGAGGTCGCGTCATTATTCTCTGGAACAGCAATAATCCGGGCGGAAAAAGGTTTGCCTATTGCGCCTACTGTATTGTATAAAATTTTAACCAACACCTCGTTTAAATATCCCCCTTGTATGCATAAGTATGTGAGTATTGTTTATCAATTAAACTTAAGTTCTTCGACATTTTGTGAATGGCAACAAATCCTAATATATACGTGTATTATATGAGAAAGTAATATATTGTATTATGGGTAATAGTATACAAGGTGTTCGCGGAATTATGTCTAATATCATGATTATTACAAGCAACCTAATATTTTGTGATTTTGTGGTAGAATTCCAAGGATTTCAATGGTTTAAACATTTGTCGACTTAGCGAACACCCTGTATATTATATACCACATATATAAAATAGCTGTAGATAATATTTGATATTTATATATTCTTAATACGTACATACCTTAAAAACTAACAATACAAAGATTACCTTATTATTAAATACAGACGAAAGATTTCATCCACTATTATGCTTGTATGAAATTGAAGAATTCTTCTTCAAATATACAATGTAATTTCATCATAATTGTTATTACTGATACCTTCAATGCATTACTAAATGTATCCTTTTTAAGAAAATTTCATGATAATTTATGATACAAACACTTATTGATGATTCATCTTGTACCAGATCTTATATAACTATTAATTATGCACAAGTGTCTTGATATGTATTAAAAAGAAACTGATAATTATAAATTGTGTCAGAAATACAAATATTACGTAAACATTTTTGCTGTTCCGTACTAATCGTACGAGATAAGGAATGATAACACTTTTTTTCCGTGCCGACGAAACATACAAGCTGAAAGTTTGTTTTTGCTCGAAATTAAATTTAAACCGAATTAAATCATTGTTAATATCATGTTTGGAACATCCTTTTTCACAAGTTGATATTAATTTATCTACTTTTGTGTTTGTTGGGATTATACAGGGTGAGTCGAGAGGAACGGACCAAACCCCAAGAATACTTATATGTTCTTACCAGGTTCTCATTTGTTTCCAAGTTACAAATAAACAAAATTTCATACATTAACATTTTTTTAATCATAGCATTCTTTTGAAAAATGTTCAAATGTACCGCCATTGACCTCTAAACATTTTATCCTTCGTCTACGAAAGGCACCTGTTGCTCTCCCGATTGCTCGATGTCTTTCCTTAATATCAGCTGCAGTATTTCTAATACATCGAATTAGTGTATCCCGAATATCGACTTTTCCCTTGAAAGCTTCGTTTTTGAACCAACTCCATAAATAATAGTCCAGTGATGTAAGGTCTAGAGAGCTCGGAGGCCAACCAATAGGACCACTGCGACCAATCCAAAGCCCTGGGGAGTACCTGACTTTGCTTTACATGGGTGGTCAATGCAATGATATTTTTAATTTATTTAAGACGTATTAACTCGAAAACAGGCGAAAATTTGGACCCATTTACAAAAGCGGTGGTTTAACATTTTTTAATTACGCTATAATTTGAAAACAAATGAAAATTGGATGAGAACGTATAAGTTTTTCTACTTTATTTTCACATGTACAATACACTCCTAGAGTTTGATCCGTTGCTTCCGATTCACCCTGTATACAGAGTGTTCATGTTCATGGATTTGGTTCAAAATGCATAAATTTGATCCCATGGTGTCTAATCTAGTGAACGCTCAACTCATTTACCAGAAAATATTCATCAAGCCAATTAAAAAGAAGAAATCATTTAAATGGACGCTGGACCTTACTTATGATAAACGACAATAGTCTCGGCACACTCCGCACCACACAAATTATTAATTAACTCGGAACAACCGTTTCGAAGACACGTGAGTCTCGAAAAGATAGGAAAAGTGTAAAGGTTCCTTTTCTTTATTGATTAGATTTGCATTCTTATTTATGTAAGTAGTCTCATAGGCGTCCAGTTCAAGCGACGAAATCACGTTTTTAATCAATTTCAGGTTTTCCAATTTAATATTATGCCCGGTTTCATTTATGTGTTGTGCTACACTAGACGCTTTTATCTTCCCGTACCTGTAACCCGATGCGTTCATTGAATTTAGTACATATCGCTCGTTTTGTTTGATCAATGTAGACTTTATCACAATCACCACATGCAATTTTGTAAATTCTCGACGCTTCTCTCATGTCCCGTTAATCTTTTGGATTGCCAAGAAGGTTTTTGAGTGTATTTCGCGAACTGAAACCTTTCGATACTCTGTGGAAGGAATATTTCGTATCGTGAATATATCTTGCGCACAATATCTAGGTCTGAATCCACCTTGGGATTCATATATTCTGCTTTCTGTTATTTTTCTAAATCTTTTCTCTAAATAATTTTCCATATACTTTGCAAGCGCTACTTAAAAGAGATATATTTTGTAAAATATGTCCTATATCTTGATTTGCTTTAAAGGCTTCGTCGTTAATTAAACGAGAGCGTAAAACGCTTAGTGGAATATTTTCCTGATCGTCATCATCAATGTCTAAAATATTATTCCAGCACTTCTTTATAACTGCAGTATTTACATTATTCCAAGCCATAGCTATATTTAAAACAGCATCTCTCAGAGAATAGTTTTTCAATGTTTCACTAAACTCTTTGTCTTTTGATAACAAATTGGTCAATAAATTTTTGCGATAAAATAATTTTGTAATTCTGATGGCATTTTGATCCATGGGTTGGATTAAGGGTGTCACATTTGGTGGCATATACATAACGGAGATCAATCCATTGGAACTTCTTAAGTCTGACTCAGGCGGATGGCTAGGGGCGTTATCTAATAATAATAAGGCCTTAATCGGTAATTGTTGGTTTTGTAAAAATTGTGTAACCTAAAAAGTAAAATGAAGTGTTATGATCTAATTATAAATAAGTAAATTTGTTTACCTCTGGAACAAACATTTCATGAAACCATTCTTTAAAAATGGTGGTGGTCATCCATGCTGCCTTAGAATGGTTGTAATGTACTGGACAGCTAAAATTTCGAAATGATCGGGGTTTCTTTGATTTTCCTGTTATTAAAGGTTTTAATTTGTGTGTTCCGGACGCGTTTGCACAGGCCAAAAAAGTTAATCTTTGTTTTTCAGTTTTTCTACCAGGTGCATTTTTCTCCATGTTAGATACATACGTCTTATCGGGTAGCAGTTTCCAATAAAGACCTGATTCGTCCGCATTATAAATTTGTTCCGGTAACAGGTCAAGATCTTTAAT
This sequence comes from Dynastes maya, assembly GCA_029619315.2. NCBI lineage: Eukaryota > Metazoa > Arthropoda > Insecta > Coleoptera > Scarabaeidae > Dynastes > Dynastes maya. The sequence goes on along the minus strand of JAROYE020000001.1, from coordinate 4,184,505 downwards.
TGTATTCTTCAACGTTTCCTTGAATGGATCAACTAATTCTGGTTGTGATGATAATTTCTCTCCTGAAATCTTTGAAAACCTTACGTTGTACCGTCTTTTGAATCTATTAAGCCATCCATTACTTGCAATAAATGTTGACGATTCATCGATTGATTTTTGCAAATTTATAGCTTTTTGTTTTAACATTAATCCACTAACGGGAATATTTCTCTCTCGCAATGAAATAAACCACTTGTATAGTGCCTTTTCCATTTTTGAATATGTAGATTTTTTTAGTATTTTAAATTTACGTATACCATCAACATTTTGATTTGTTTTTCTTAAAATTAATGTTCGCCTCTTCTTTATAGCACATATTGTAGATTTAGCCACTCCAAATTGTTTAGCTAAATCTGTTACACATTTACCTTTACTTAAGCTTTCCAATATCTCTAATTTCTCGCTCAGTTTTAAATGTTTCCTATTATTCGACATTATTTTAAACTCTTATTACATACATATACATACATAATAATAACACTTCTCATAACATGACGCACCATATATCATTGCCCTGAGTTTTTTAATGGAGCGCTCAAACACACCGAGCTCATACAAATCGAATAGAAGAATATACTAAACCAATTTACGATCATTCGTGGTGATGCACTTCCTATAATACATATTTAGGGTAATTACCGAACTACCAAAGAAAGAAATTCACTCTACCAGGGTTTCCCCTGTTCACTAAATCGGATCCCAATGTAAATTTTTCGGTGTTCACTATTTCGAGTAGTTCACTACAGCGAGAGATCACTCGAGCGGGACTCTACTGTACTTCGATAATTCTCACACCTTTCCAAATTACTCCTAATTGGAAAAAATCTTTCTCCTGTCATATTTTAGCTACACATTCCACTTTGGAATTTATCGCCCAAACATTTTGACTTGTGGGAATTCCAAACTTGACAGTAAAACGCAAATACCAATAAGCTTTTTATCTTCAAGTGTTTATCATTTTGAAAGAAAAATTTTACATTTGTACAGGAGCAAGTGTTGTGTATATCTGAATCATCTTTGTGCATAGATATGTAATTTTTGACGTTCCATCATTATCTATGATCTTGAAATTTGAAAAATACCTGTCAGATTTATTTAAGAAATGTCGCTTTTTGTTTGCTTTAGTGCATGTCTTCAAGGGGGTAAGAGGAACGTTTAACTCAGGATCGGCCGTAGTTTCTTGACGAGATTCTGAAAAGATTATATCTTCAGAATCTCTATTTTCACTTTCGATATTGTCATTGATTTAATCATTTACCCCGTACTTAGTCTCATTCTCTTCAAATAATCCATTAACGTCATAATCATTAATCTCTCCTGCTTCAGAATCACCACTCTCCAAGCACACCAACAGTTTTTTATCGTCCCCATATCGCTGATTGCCGAATATTACTAAAAATGACATTAAAAGGTCAGAATTGGATTCATTTGTTAATTTTGATGAAATATACGCCAATATGATAAGTTTTTATTTCTTCTAGACTTGTACTTACCATACAAAATTTTCTACGATCTTTTGAAAACAGTTTCGATCTCTTACTCGGTATTCTTATTCGTTTTCCAACAAAGCATGGACGTTATATGTATAGCGTATTATCGAAAACAGGTTGTTCGGTTTGGGACACCGTCTACGATCAGGTTTGTGAGCGTTGGAGGTTAGTGAACTCTTAAATCAGCTTTTGTAATACAGTATACAATGCAAGACGCCCATTTTATGAACGTCGTAACCTTGCCATCTTTTCAAAAATCGTTTAAGTGGTGCAAATTATCTAGGGATTGTAACGATAATGGTTTTTAGAGGAAATTTCTTCCTATACTTAAAAGCGAAGGTGGGCATAATCTAATCGTAGAATAAGATTACAATTATAATCGTGAACATTGTTATTGATTTTGTGACGTGATCATGATTATAATTATAATTACAAGTGCAATTACGAGAATATTCGTAATCGGTATTCGTCTAATTGTATTCCCATAATCATATTCTTTAATTCTAATTCGTGAACAACAGCATGTAGAACCATCGGGCTTTCGGTCAAAGTTCGATGAGCAAGCAAGCCAAAAATGTGGTTTGGTAAGATAAATGTACTAAATTGAATAAATATTCAATCATTTTTAAATACTTTGACATATGATAGTTACATACATACCTACAACAACAAAAATCTTCCCTACAACAAAATATGGAGTATTAAAAAAGAACAGTACGACTTTTTGTTACTCACTTACACCTAGGACCTCAGAATTGATCAATAAATTCACTCCCACCGCAACGTGTTTCTTGAATTTTCCATCGCTAAGCAGGTTTAATTTTGGTCTAGATAAAGAGCTTTTCTGTCCGTGCACTTGATGGTAGTGGTGTATTGAACTTTTCACAGATTTTTAGAACCGTCGGGTAACGCTTGAGCACTTGGCACTCTGCTTGGGCGTCATCCCGATATTGGACCTTAACCAATTCAGCTTGATCTTTGAGATTGCCTTGATGGCAAAAGTTGTCAGCATCGGGGTTCTCCCCAAAGTAAAAAAGAACTATCTGAAGGCTCTCTCTCCATCGGAATGCTGTCAGGGTCTTCGACCGTTGTAAAAGCTACTAGATTTTGTTATATAAGCTTCTGGAAATGGTGCAATAATTTCTCTTGAACCTGACTTTCAACTTTAGGGAATGAATCAGCTGCAAAAGCAAGGATTTTCTCTTTTAGAAGCATTGAAATTCAAAAAGGATAAAAACCGTCTTTTCAACACTTTAAATAGCCTTACAAAATTATAAATTATAGGGAGTAAAACTTTGTGGTATTCTCCAAAGAGCCGAAATAGTGAACACCAGGTGGCCATAAAAAGCCTTGCTCACCCCTTTTACCTACTGTCTTCCCACATGTTCAAAATATCTGCATTACTAAGAAAATGTGTTATTTTCAATTTTTGTTGAAGTTTGCTTGGGTCGAGCAAAAGTTTAGAATTAGAACTCGAATTATTGACCACAGCAAAAGAGAAGGGGTTTTTCTCCCAAAGTATGTCTTTTTCTGGATGGGACAGAATTTTCACCAGACATTGAGGTGGTCTTGATCCTTGTTTTAACGTCTTTTGTTTTAATTTTTCGACCTGTAGTCATACAGAAATAAATTAAAACGATCCAAGGCAACTTTGTGTGAGTGGTTCATAATTAGGAAAAACTCACAGCCTTAGCATTTATTATTAAAGAATTTTGTAAGATTAAGACCATCATTGCCGCCTTTTCCTAGAACAGGACAGGAAGAGATGACGGGAAATATATAAGAAGAGCATAAGCTAACAGTCCAACTCCACAATGCCTTATACCCGATAAGAATTAAGTAAATATGAAAACATATTTTCTATAAAAAAAAAAAAACTATGAATCCTTTTTCCACCAGATTTTTCAATTTTAATCCCATATCCGTCCAAAAAAACCTTTGTTATTAACTCCCAATGAGATAAAACCTTCCAAAATAAAATTATGAAAAACAGGCGTATTCAATTCAGCTAAAATTCTCTGCGACCGAGGAACATTTGTTATTTTTACGTCTACGGTCGCGTCATGGTGACCTACATCTTTTCCGTAGAAAAACTTGCGATTTCTAAAAGAAATAGACGATAAACAAGGACGGGTATGGCGAGGACGAATAACAACAACTGACACAATGGCACCGCAATATAACGCCGTATATGCCTGTTTTTTTTTCTTTTTCGCATACTAAGCAATTTCTGTATTAATGGGAAGCCTAGCTTGGCGGATTCTTGGCCCGCTGAAGGATTGATATTACAACAATGTTACTAGCCGAGGAAGCCACGTTATGATTTTTTTTCCATTCTTCTAGCAAAGCGAGGTATGTGACGTAATTGACCTGAATAACGATAAAAAATTGCTTTTATGAGCGTTAAAAGCTCAGTTTGTTCCATAAAACGGAAAATGTTTAACAAATGACTCCCCACGCAGTTTGTTACATGAATACACTTTTTCTTAACTAAATCTTTTATACAGGGTAGAGTAATAGTGCAAGATTCTTCGATAGCACCATTACTATTGATAAAAGCAGAAAAAAACTTTCTAAACAAAAATCATAGATATGCATTTTAATATATACAGGATGAACCAAAAAAGTTGGGGGAAAGTATCCTAAAATGACATACTTTTTTTTTTAATTACATTTTCTAAAAATATACTTTACTTGGAAAACCATTGTAAGATATACAAATAATACATTACTTTCAAAAGCATGGAATATTTGCCACAAATACCATCATAAAAAAGATAAAACATTATTTTGTTGGGTACGTCAAAAATAACATACAGTGAAAAAACGTTAAGATTACGCTTACGTTCGTAAGTCATAACGAATACTGATTTAGGACTTAGGTCAGTGCATTCTAAATACGTCCTCATTGTCCCCATCGTCGTTGCCATGGCCACCTTCATATTTAGCAGTTTCATTATCTTTAGATTGGCATTCCCACTCTGGTCTTCTACGCTAAGTAATTTGGCCCGAGTTGGAGCAATGAGCTTCTTGTGATGCTTCATTTTTGGAAGTCTCATTGACCATCTTCCTCTAATATCAACTCTTTGTTTTCTTTTCTTCTTTATTCTTCAAAATTGTGCGTTTATTTATTTGCTTTCTGCACTTCACTTGGTTTAATATTTTTGGAGGAGGAGATATTTCCAGAAATGATACTTTGGTAGTTCGTTTACTTCTGTTACATTAAAATACGAGGTACGTTCAGTAATTAACGAGAGAAATGGCTGTGGAAAAAAGACAATTTATACAATGACAATGAAATTTACACTACTTTTCAATGTAGTCTCCACTAACATTTAGGCAATTCTCCCGTCACTTTGTGAGCTTTCTAATTCCAGTGTTGAAGAATTCTTGACCTTGGTGTCCAAGCCACTTGTGTACAGCTTTTTTAATCGCTTCGTTGTCTTCGAACTTGCTGCTGCGTAAAAACTCTTTGAGCGGGCCGAACAGATGAAAATCGGATGGTGCAAGGTCGGGACTGTAAGGAAGATGTGGCAACACCTCTCAACCCAAATTTTCGATCATCGCGAACACAGGTGTCTTTATGGACCTGAGCCAACTGTCTTGGAACCCATCTCGAAGACGTTTTGCGATGATTCAGCTTGTCATGAATGATTGAATACACAGTTCTAACACTAACATTACACAAATCAGCTATTGTCACGATTTTTATACGTCTGTCATCGAGAATAAGGTCATTTATGCGATATTGTAGCTCGTCGGTAGACACTTCAATCGGTCGTCCGTAGTGATGAATATCGGTGATATTTGTTCTGCCCGATTTAAACTGTTCAATCCACTTATATACGTTTCCGCGGCTTAGACACTTTTCACCATACTGTTTCAACATTCTCTAGCAAATTTTGGCCGGCTTCATACCTTCGGATAACAAAAAATCTTATCATTGAACGTTGCTCTTCGACCGTACACGTTTCAGGAGGAGGCGACATTTAGAAATGAACAAAAGAGGTTATGTTTGCTTTTATTTCTTTCAAACAGCTGACTTAATTTGTCCCCAAGGTTGCCAATCTGATCCACAGACAGTTTCATCTAATAATATTCAGTAGTTTTCCCGCTAATGCAATTTGTCTCGTTAATTACTGGACGTCCCTCATATGACAAAAAGGTGAAGGTGTATAAAATGACATGCTATGTCGTTTTAGTAATTGCTGTAGTGTGTTTGTTTTCACCATTTTATAAATGAATACGAAGCTATTGAAGTAAATCCTTTATTGAACAAAAATTTCGATCGACCATCATAAGTACCATCATTATCTGCAACGCCAACTAGAGTACCATCGGCGAATAGACTTATCATGCATTCCTATACGATGTATCTTAAGTCATTGGTGGACAAAATCAACAGAAGCGGGCCCAATATCAAATCCTGAAGAACACTCAGGAGAACTTCCTTCAATTCAGGCATTTTGTTTCCGAATTTAGTTACTTAAAAACTTTCTACCAGATAATAATCCTTTATATCCGTTTAAAACAGAGGTTCCCAAACTTTTTTCTCGTAGACCACTTTCAAAATTTTACTGGTTTCGGTGGACCCCCTGCTGCTACATTTCTACCATATTCCCAAAACTCCTCAAAAAATGTGAAAATTAGATCTAACGATGGAAATTTGCGTCGCGGCTGAGTTCCAACCCTAAATTCGGAGTGGTAAAAATAAAAAGAAAAATAGTGTATTTCCTTGTGTTCTATTTATTAAAATATGATATGATTACAGACTTAATAGAATTAAAATTAAACATGAATAACGTAACGTAACTTCAACAATGCAAATCAAGAATTTAAAAAAAATAATTTTAATGGGAGGGATGTACTTGATGGATTGACAGCAAATTATCAATATTAGGCTTCCATTTTGTGAGGAATAACCGCAAATCTCCCCGTTCTGTGATGTTCAATCTGCTCCTTTTTTTTGTTAATAGGTTTGTAACGACACTAAAACTTTTTTCGACAAGGTATGACGAGGGAAACGCTATCAAAAGTTTTCTCGCAATTTCCCACAGCCCAGGATATTTTTCGGGTATTTCTGCCTGCAGCCAAAATGTTTGATAGCCTTTTTTAAATTTCACCTTCAGCTCCTCATTGGTGCTAAGCTCGAGTAGCTCCTCTTGTAATACCACATTCGCCACTTCCGTTTCATCAAATGGATTTATGATCCATGGTGGTATTTCCATCGTCAGAATATCTTCAAATCTATTTTTAAAGTCATCATGCACGGCATTTAAATGTTGAACGTATGTCTGAATATCCTCATCAAGACATTCTGCCTGTGACAAGTTTGGAAACTGGGAGAATTTACGCCGACTAATATTTTGCTTCATAAATTTCAATTTTCCAAGAAAAGCCGAAATTACACCTTTTGTTTTTATTAAATTTAGGCTGTCCCCTTTTAACTGCAAGTTAATCTCATTAACTTTTTTGAACAAATCTATCAAATACGCGATGTCTGCTTTCAATTTGATCAGGTTTTCCTTTAAATCTGGATCTTTACTTTCCAGAAACTGATTCGAAAAGTGAGTAAAATCTTGTTTAACATGCACCTGTCGACAACCAGCGTACTTCAGTATGTAAGAGCATTCGTTGGAAGCCTTCATCATTCTCGTCGCACAATTGTGCAAATAAACGGGTATTTAACGCATTGCTTCTTATTTTGTTAACTGCTTTAATCACAAATTGAAGCGATTGGTGCAATCTATCACTCAAATTTTTCGCTACCAGGTGTTGTCGGTGGATGACACAGTGAATTGCAGTTACTCCTGGTATAATTCTTTTAAGATGGCTTATAAACCCACGATATCGCCCGAATATGGCAGGAGCTCCATCTGCTGCCACCGAAATAATGTTTGTAAATGGAATCGATTTTTCCTTAAAAAGCTGACCTGAAAATACACTACTCAAAAAAATTAAGGGGGGTTTTAAAAAAAGGAAATTAAAGCTAAATAAACAGGCTATCTGATCCATAGGCCGGCCTAACTGAAAAAAAATTTTTCAAGCCCGTGGACAAAAAAAAACAAAATTGCAAAATTATTTTTTCGCGCTATCAGTTAGGATTGTATGAGAACCGTAGCTCCTAAAAATTTTTAGCCAAAAAATCTGAAAATTGGAATCTTAAAGCTTCAAAATGCTTTTTTAAAGTCTTAATACGACCATTTTTCACCGAAATACAGCCTATCAAAAATTACCGAAAAATTTGGGATTTTTTTTGCTCCCTTTTTTTTAAGTAGTGTATTATCTGCCTACATTGATAGGTAAAGCTAAGCCGACATTTTTGTTCTTTACTATCGAAAGCAGATAAATTTTCGTGGAGCTCCACTTATAACTTGTGCACCCCCATTTTTTTTTCACGCCAATGTAGACCCCCGTCGAGTCTCCCGTGGACCCCTAGGGGTCCACCTGGACCACTTTGGGAATCACTGGTTTAAAATCAATGAAATTTAATTCAATTTGTTTCAAAAGCTATTTTAACTTCAAAGCTCTTTTTTTACATATGTGTTAGAAAATATTTTCTAAAAGTGTTATAAGCCTCTAAAGTTTAAAAGATTACTTAACTTGATAAGCTTTGAAAATGCAATTGTTGAAAATCTCCACCTTATGCTTGCTTGAACTCGGATAATAATCTAAGGTGCCAGCCGAGAAAATACTTTAAAGGACTGTAATTGAGTGAATAAGTTAGCCCAACAATAACAGAAAAAAACAATAAAAGATTATTTATAACATTTTTAGAAAACATTTTGAGATATTGGCTACCCTGATCATTGTTACAGTAACTATTTCTTAAAATTAAACGAACAATTACTGAAATTGTAACATTTTAAATGTTTTAAATCTTCCTCTGAAGAAGGCTAAAACCATAAATTCGAAGTGTTTGTATCATAAATTAAGCTTAAATTAGAAACAAAATTTATCAACCAAACAAAAATAGTTCAAAAAAACTAGATGTAAATCAATCAAAATCCTACCTTCTTTCTCCTGTAGATTAGAAAAAAAATAGGTAAAATAGACTTGAAAACGCACAAGAAAACAACTGCCCCGCCCTTTTTCCAAACAACGGAATTGCCAAAATTAAAAAATCATAAATATTTTATATAGATACTGTAAAATTTGTAATAAGTAATAAATAAATACACATTTAAAAATCCTATGTAATATATATAAATTTATTTAAATTTATTTCTATATAGATATAGACGTACTGACAAGATTTTGTAATCAAAATAAATTTCATTATCCCAAAAAAATTAAACTGAATTAAAACTATGTGAAACAGCATTGCGCATGTGCAGTATCTTCATATTGCTCAGTTCAGTTGTAATCTTCTTTATAATATGATTAACTTTGATTCTTGAATATGGTGACAATTTGACAAATGGGTATAGTTTTTATTTTATATATTTTTTTATTTTTTAGTTTAAAAATAAAATGGTAAATTTTGAGTCAATGCACTGACAAGCAAACGTAGGCAACTATCCCCCTCAATATTAAACACGTATTTCTAGCTGCCTTTTTTCGATTTTAGGATGTAAAATTGTCCCTCAAAATTACCCCCTTCTCCCGAAAACACATTTTTTGCTATATCTCAGGAACAAGATGAGATATCGAATTCGTTTAAAAAGGGGATTGTTCCCTGTTACTAGCACTACACTTCAGATGAGAAAAAATCAGCGGCGCACCCATGGGGTCGGTAGGGGATTAAGAAAATCTCTTTTTCTTTTCGCCCCCGCCCACAAATATTGTCAATCTATATTCCCTCTTCATATCTTTAAACTACACAATAACATAGAAGATATTTATTTTTTAATTATTTTCTCAATGTTCATTTGAGGGGAGTTATTGTAATTTTAATGTATCCCCCCGAAATATATTTTTTTCTCTATATTTTTAGTTTTTAATTTTATATCCCGTTGTATTTTAAGTAAAAACTTTTTGTTATTGTCCTTGATTGATGATATTGATTATGTTGCAATATACAAAAATTGATATGAAATATACATATAGAAGCTGTCCCAGATCGAGTGGGATTGCATAGGTAACTTTCTTATCATTGAAGATGGAGATTTGGTTAAATGGGCAATGTTTTACAGTTTTATGTGCTGATTTAATCCATCTATGCCGGAATTTATTTTTTTTAATTTTGAATAAGTGGGATAGAGGTTTTAAACATACTTTAATACATATATTTTAATTTTGCTTTAAAAAAAAGTTATATTTGAAGGTGTTCTTTTTTAAGGACATTGGGCATTGGCGTCAATTATTTTTTAAATTTTATTTTCTGTGATAACTAACAAATCATTCCATATGTAAAGCAACCTTACACTTTGCAAACTGTTTTTGCACTTTTTTGTGACATTGTCTACAACGCGTTTGCTTTTCTTGTTTGACAAGATAATGTTCACTATTGTCAAACTTTGTTTCGACGTTCTCCAATGAAGAAAGGCGACCCCTTTTTCTGCAAACTCTATTTTTTGCAGGAAGTGTTATAGTAATTTGTTTTCTGAATAATAGTTGATCCACTGTGCCTCCTTGACGTCGGTGAAGATGGCATTTTGAACGCATAAATCCAAGAGATATGCGATCAGGCATAAATACCACTTTTTGCCTCCAATCGCAGTTCGATAGGAACTTATATTTTCATCACAGCGATCTACTCCCCCCCATAGAACAAATGTAACTAAAAATACTGTGAGATTGATCGACCATGGTTCTCGTATTTTTTGATTTTCGAGATACCTTCTGCAGTGGCTGAATTGTCAAATTGTTGATAGCCACGTTGACGATATTATTGTCGTTCCATTCGACAATCATACATTTATTTTCAGTTGAACGGAAATCATATGTGCCCCTAGGTTGTTTTCTCATCTCGGCTTTATTTACGGTATCTCATTCTCCCAAACAATTTTCTCTTATTGTCCCCATTACCTTGATATTTTTTTTCCAATTTCCTCTAAAAGGGGCATTGTCGCAAAAAAAATATCGCAAAAAATGTGGTACGACAATTTTTCTATATTTTCGAGAATGCTACAATAATGTAGCATTACAGATGGCCCTAGACCAAGCATTTTGTGCAAATAAGAAATTTGGGTTTTAGCCCCCTGGTGTGGTTCTACCCAAACACAGTACCCTTTGCAGCTCTCCTCGAAAATTGCTCCCATCCACATTTTGAAACCATATCTGATGGGTTTGCCTATGATAAATTGTTTGCAACTAAGTCTACTAAAATAGGGGACCATCGATTCGTCGACATTATGTGTTTCACATTTGGGTGCAAACAATTGAAAATTTTTATTCATTTTTTCAAAAAGGGGACGGACTTTTGCAAAGCGATCATATGCCACTAAATTGTCATTATCACAACAATGCAGATTTGATAATATAAACTCAAATCGGTCTCTCGATATTGCATTTGCAATGAGATCGTTGTGGGTATCCTCATTATTCTCCCAGTACATTCTTCTCCGCGGATCAGGAACATATCCACTCAATAGCAAAACGCCAAAAAATTCCCTCATTTCAGAAGCGGTGATATTTGAAGATTTATTCTTTTTTGCAGCGTACATGTTGCTGTAATTAACAAACATATCAATTACTTCATTAGTAAAGAGCTGCGAAAATAGTTCCGTTGGTGAGAAGAATATTTCTTTCTTGAGGCGTCTTCTTCATCCCACTCATCGTCGTCACTTTCAACATTTATTTCAACTTCTGCCCTCAATTGCGATCCCGGTAAATTATCCGCAGTCACAGCATCTTCCCTCTCCAGAATCCTCATCCGTCAAATCTTGACAAGCATTTATAGGTGGCAATAATGTTATATCAATTGTGTTACTACTTTGCAACTCATTCAAAGTAAGACCCCTAACAACAAAAATAAGGTCATGGGCCTAGTGTCCTTTTTTGAGGACAGTGAAAGTAATTTTGCTTAAACATTATTAAATTACTGTCGTAAAATAATGCCTATACAGTTAGCTTTAAATATAATTTGCGTAATGTTTACAAAAAACAAGAAAAAATCCGAACAAATAAAATATAACACTTACCCAGTCAATCTCAGATCAATAGGATAGCTGTTATTGCGAGGCATGTCGAAAATTTATTTAAAAAAAATAAACACTAAGACGTTCACACACGTGCCAAATGAAAAATGCACTTTTGATAAACACTTTCGAAGTGGAGCTATCTGTCTTGGCAGCGTTGAACTATAATTTAAACCAAATACAGATTTCTTTATCGAGTATTTTAAGAACGGCAGGCATAAATGGGTTAAAATCTATTTGAAACGGTTAAAAAAATTAAAAACTGTAAATTTCTTGTATGTCAAATATCTTCGTAAATATAAGAGATTATTTAATCATACATTATCTTACATCGTTGAAAAGAGAAAAAACCTAAAAATCCAATATGGTGTCCACTTAACTTGATACAAGTATCTTAAAAGCCACCATCTTGAATTTTTATTCAACATCTATTTTAGATTGGTCTTATCGACATTATCGAAAACAGTGACTTTCATATAAAACTTTTTTTCATATCTCTTATATTTACGAAGATATTTGACATACAAGAAAATTTCAATTTTTAATTTTTTTTTTAATAACTTCTGACGAGCTCGACATTTTGAACTTTTTCAAACAGATTTTAAATCAGCGCATAAAACTGCAAAACATTGCCCATTTAACCAAATCTCCATCTCCAATGATAAGGAAGTTACCCTTGCGATCCCACTCGATCTAGGACAGCCTGTATAACAATGTTCGATTCCTTCAGTTTAAAGAGGGTAACACAGCATTGAAACATAGATCAAATAAATTTTATCAAAAAATTTTTACTGTATTTTATGCGTTTGCCTAAAGCATTTGTTTCGAAAAATTTCCAATGTATAGTTTTGTAGATAAAATCGTGTATCTCTCTGATTAGAAAATATCAATTTCTATATGCGTAATAGTCTACTTGTATATCAACGCATAAAATGCTGTTACAATTTCTTAATAAAATTTGTTTGTTCTATGTTTCAATGCTGTGTTACCCTCCTTAACTTTTAAATATTAATTTTTGATCGCAAAAGTTAGAATATCAAAAATGTATAGCTGACAAGCCTATTACTGAACTGCGTAAAGACACTGCGCAATTGCACTAGCATTTCTCGTTTTAAATTTGGTATTTTCCCTTTCAAAGAATCTATTTAGTCATTCTAAGAAATCATTCCGATAAATACACTTTGTGAAAGTCGAACGATCGATGGTAAAATCATACCTGTTTCGTTATCTTTATATTTTTTCAAACTAACTGATTAAGAGTCTGGTTAATAATACTAATTGTTTTCATTTGCTACTAGATAATGCGCCCGGTTAGAATTTTACACTTCTCGATGGATTACAGCAAAAATTCTCTAGATAAATAATACAGTTGTATAACGATAACGATATTATATGTCTTAATCATTGAAATATGAACAGGTTAAATGCTTAAATCGATTCCAAATTAGGTTTGTTAGGAGTGGTTGATACAAGGAAACAATAAAATTTATACTTTGAATCGTTTAAGTTAATTTTGCAGGAAAAAATCGTCTGCGTTTACTTTCGGAAGACACCCAAGCTGCGCGAAAATTGTCAGCTGATATGTATTGGCCGTCTTAAATATGTTGACCAAAATACGCGCGCTTTTTAAAAGTATACGAGAAGGTTAAACGTGTATTAAATTGTATATAATTGTAATTTTCTATACAAAACAAATTTGGATTCTGATAATATTAACAGTTTTATAATTTATAATATTTAGTAATAGCATAAATCTTACTTATATGTATATTAATGTATTTTTTCTTAATTGTTCATTTCACTTTATGTATTAAATAATTTCTTTAAAAGAAAAGTAGGAATATTCAGTGCTCAAAAAAAAAAAAAATTGGTGAGAAATGTTTGGTCTGTTGTTTATAATAATTAATATTTTTACTTAATAAAAAAGAGTAATCGGAATGTAATTACACTTTTATTTATTACACATTTAAAGATAATATATACATATTTAAATTAACTATATCAAATATAATTTTAATTTAATCATCATCAGAAGAAAAATCAAAATCGCTGTCACTGTCATCATCAAGGTTTATAATAAGTTCATCGGTAAGCTTATCCATTATGTGTTCTTTTTGTATGTAATTTTCCTCAATATTCACTGCATGCCGACAAACATGTGACGATTCATCTTTTGTGATTTTTCCAAATTCTTCTTCAGCGAGTTCCTCGACATCATTTAGTTTAAAAGTTATATTTTTAAATGCTACTCTGCCCTTTAAAATTGCCCATTTCTTTTCAATAGGGTCGAGTTCCAGATGGTATGGGGGCAATCTCAACACTGTATGTCCATCTTTTGCAAATATAGAATCTATAGTGTACTTCTTGTAACTTGGTTTATGCACATGTACTAATCTATACAATTCAACTTCTGTCAAATTTTCATTAAATATGATGCCACGTTCACTTAGCCATTTTATCATTTCTGATTTTTTGCTGTTAGTAGTTGGATATTTAACTGAGAGAACGTTGTGGTAGCTTGCATTATCCATCACAACAACAGATTTAGGTGGCAAATTTGGAATCAACGGGTTTTTCTAACCACCTTTTATAATTTATGAAGTTCATATCGTTATGATAATCTCCACTTTTTTGGCCGGACTTATAGATCAACAAGGCATTATCAATAAATCCATGTTCACTACCTAAAACAATAAATATACAGTCCATGCTAAAAATTTTAGAAGAATTTTACTAATGTACTTGCATGTACAATTATTAAACGTTTCCCTTTTGATATAGGGCACTTAAGTCCATTGTTAGAGTTATCAACCCATTCATATGGAGTTGCGTGGCTGGCATGGAGGTATGTTTCGTCTAAAATACAATACTTTAGTTTTTCAACATCAAATAAAAATTTATTTTGCTTCACCTGTATACACGATTGGTCGACCTTGTAACCGATAATTTGTAACATTTCGGATATATGAGGATCTTAGCTCACGTATATTTGATCTTTCCATCAAAAGCTTTCGGTTACCAGTAGTCTTCTTCCACCTGTTATTTGATAAATATTAATTACTAAAATAATAAAAAAATTTGAATATTAGTACGTACTTAAATCCTAATTTGAATATTAACTTTCTTAAAAGAGCTGCGCTTGCCTACAAAACCATGGCATCATCTGACTGAAATTTTATTACATACAGCATTTAATGTAGGCCTCTGTTTGTCAGTTATGTGAAAATTGTGAATAACCTGACGTAAAACTGCTTCCCCAGCATTATCCACAGTAGATTTTGGTGAATGTCTTACAATATTGTCTTTTGAAGAACTGCCACTTTGCTCTGCTTCAACAGAATTACTCTTTCGAATAATTCTGACAACAGTACTTTTAGATATTCCCGTAGCTTCACTAACAATATGTAAAATGTTACCTGTAAACAAACATAATGACTTCACTGATATATGAATATGTAAAAATAGTATTAAAAATACTTAAAAAAAATATTATCATACCTTCTGTCTTATATTTTTTAAAATAATTGTAGACATTAAAATCAATGTTTCGTGATTGCTCATGCAAAACTTGTCTCTTCTTAGCGATGTTCGATGATTCGGACATTCTCACCTGTAACTAAATTATTCAATACAACTTAATTAAAACCTGTTTAAAACAAAATACTTACACTAGAATATTGCCCCTAATTCAAAATAGTTTTGAGAAAAACTGAGAGCACGAAACGAATTCAACGACAACACATCAACAACTGACGCCGAAATGAGGTAAATGTTTGTTCGTCTTACTGTAGGTAAGAAATACATAGCTATTTCTCTCGGTTAGCACCAACTTCTCTTTCTAATCCTAAAATGCGTCTTTGCGCTGGTGTCTTCCGAAAGTAAACGGACTCTATTAGTCTTCAAATTGTATCAGCTAAAATTTATTCTTGAAAAAATAAACTTAAATCAAGCGTATTTCGTCAAGATCTTGTAAATGAATTTCCTACTTTCAAACATCGGCTAGATTTGCTAATATCTGCACGTCTCGCTGATAACACGACATTAGAAGGCGTCTCATAGCTTAGTTAATGTTGAGATAAAGCACGAAATATGTATAAAATATACCAAGAACTTCTAATAAAAGCATTTCATTCGATATGATGGAGGAAAATAGCCTATGACCTATGAATTAATTATAAACGCATATTTTTCCATGCGGATATTGTATCACCTCGATAAGGAAAAACAACAACAAAAAACCGATGTAAACGTAACGCCATATGTTATCCACTTGGAAAACAAAACAAATGCTACTCGTGTAATAAAAGAGTATACAGTGTGCAGCATGTAAATTTGTTCAATTTTGTATTAACTTAGAATTTTAAAATATATGATGCTGCTCTTGTCTGATGTGCAATCAATTTACTTTAAGCTAATAATCCAAGTTAGTTGTATATTTTTCCATGTGAAACAATTAATATACTTGTTAGATGTGTAAATTTCCCGTGTAAACTTCCATGGTGAAGCACTCAACACGCTTTATCCAATTTAAAAATTAACCAAACTAGTTAGTTAACGAAACGAAAACACCCTGACTTGTAAGTGTAATTTGACATTTTTTGTATGATGTATGTATGATAACACGTATCGTACTATTACTACATTAGAAAAAGATTGAATTAAAGTAAAATATAATGTTAGGTGGTGTGATTTTCGAAAATTATATAAGCCAATTAATGAGAATATTTTTCATTGTAAAATGTGGTAATTTCCCTTGTTGATTCGTACGATTAGGGATTTGGTTACTGAAGAATATTTAGCAAAATATTAGAATTAGGAGAGGTATAATGTTTTGATTTTGCACACATGGTTCTACATGAGTAAACTGTCTAGTTCATTTCAATTTTGACATTATGAAAACATTCTTTTACGTGGAATTCAAATATGGCAGTGAAATCTATGCAGCCTTTACGTCATTTGAAAATATTGTATAAATTTCGTTATTATTTTATCTCATTTTAATTTATTTTGTTCATTGTTGTTCCTCCTTTACTTTATCGAACTTTATTGTAATTAATTAATTGTGGTAGGCTTGTTTAAATTTGTTAGTTTTTTATGTTGTTGATCTTACAATGGCGCATAGACCACGTAAGATAAACATTAAATACCTCATTTTAATATTCCATGAATTTAGCAACAATTACCACGAAGTGGAACATAATAAACACTGTATATTTCCGGCTGCATAAGGATGCAGCCGGAAATATTTTAAATTTACGCTAAGTAGGGATAGATAGTATAAAACGTACAGGGCGAACTACTTTTAACACAAGATAATATGATTGAAATTATTGTACAATTAGTTACGCAACTATGGCAAATAAGGTGACAATTGTTGCCAGATCTACATAATATTAAAATTGACCCTGCAATTTTGCATGGTTCTTGCCGAAACCATCATGAAAACCTAAAAAACAGAGATATTGTCTATCAAATACTAATAAAACAAATTAAAATGAGAGAAAATAATAACGAAAACAAAGAAGGAACGTATGACAAATATAATAATAATAAACACGAATAATTTACGTCTTTGGAATTGAGATTTGACAGTTTGGCAATTGTTATGATTACTTTGCTTACTAACGAGCTCTTCAGATCAGTCTGGCGTTACAAGAAACAATTTGACGCTCTTTCCTAGCTAACTTTGCGTAACAACAAAATTTGATTACCAAAACCTTTATTCTTGCATATCGTCATATTTCTTAAATTAACGCATAACATATGTGATATCGTTGGATTCGGCTTTCGATTACCTTTCCAGAAATGTAAAAATATACAGGGTGTTCTATTTAAAATAAAAAAGTTGATGTCGCTTCCGGTGACACCGGAAATACAATTGAACTGCCGATAATGGCAAAAGTTAGTTCACAAAAAATAGAAATCGACCTATTTTTTCTAAAAACGCTAGCTTCTATCATTCAAAAGTTAGCGGGTGAGATACTTTAGGTCCGCACTGTATATGAATTAATTGGATAATTGTTTTATCATTTGATGACATTTCTTTTTAGCAAGGTACTTAATTAATGAAACATATTTTGTTCATATTTAATTACTTTTGTTGCCTCTATTACTCTATTTTGTTTATAGAAATAAATAAATAGGTGTAAAACAAAAAATATATACAGTGCCATCCATAAAGTACGCACCATATAGGAAACTTCTTTTTTATGGGTTTTTCGAAAAAAAGTTATTCTTAGTAAAAGTTTGTACATCCCCTAAAATGGTACATATACTAATAAAATATAGATAATTTCTAATATTATACGGGGTACATTTAAAAACGTGATTTTGTCCCAAGAGTAAAGTACCCTTATTTTAAAAAATATCGAAAAATGTTATTTGAAAAAATTGTCTTGCATTAAAAATTATATCTAAATTTAAAATCATGGCCACCTAAGTCAAATTTTATTTGTTTACTTATTCTCTCAAATGTCTTCAAAAAACAAAATTTGTTTAAAACGATAAATAAAGGACATTATATAAATAACGTTTCATTTAAAATGTTGATTATATTACAAATTGACGAAATGTTATATCAAGTCAAGTCATATTTTTCAAAAATGTGACAAACTTAAGAACTTCTTTGATATAAAGCTCTTTTTATTTTTAACACCTAAAATTGCTTGAAATAATAAGATCGTAACAAGAAAATAACATTTATTAATACTTACTGGTTAGACTTCAAAAAATTAATAATTTCTCAACACTAATTTTTTTATTTTATCAAAGTGTTTCTGCCAAAAAATTATCTTTAAAGTTAATCCGATTTACGTCACTGAGTTTGACTACTCAAATAAGGTCCCATATTCATTAAATTACACCAGAACTTTTTGACCTGCTCATGCTACGAAACAGGTAAAACCTAGTCAGATATTCTTTACTTCTCAACAACTTCTAAAACAATAGCAATCTGCTTTAAATAATAATTCCCATTCGAATTTGAGGTTGAATCCGTAGTTTCAACAGGCTGCCATGAGATCGCTCTGCAGAATTAGATTGTACGACTGCTATAATGAAGTATAATTCAACGTAAAAGTCACTAGATCAACAAGGGAGATTGTAGAAGGTTACTTTCGAATATCACACCTTCCAATTAGGCACTGTACGATACAAATTAGAATCTATAATATGTGTAATTAACGAATATTATATTACGTATTAATCGTTCACAAAAAGTGCCCCGATTTTTGTATGGTTCAATTAAATGATATGTAAGAGATATACTATACTTCTACTACATTGTATAATATAGGCATTTATTGGTAGATAGTTTGACAAAAAAAAGAAAATCGCCCATCTGACTCCCATCAAACAAACAAAAGAAAAATATGGAGTCAGAAAAATGTACCCAAGAAGAAGTGAAACCTCTACACACTACACCTAGTAATGAAGTAATATATTCTAACTAATTAATAAATTTATTACTATTATTATTATTATAATTAATATTTATTAATGTACGATAACATAAGATCATACATTTATTGTAATACCGTTTAATTTTCAAGAGAGTAGCTCATTCGAAACCACGTTGAGATTTAAGTGTCTTATAACATGTGTACTCTATGTCACTGAAAGTGTACATTTCTAAATATATTGTTGTCAAAAAAAAAAAACATCCAGATGCTCAAATCTCAACAACTCTTGAAAACGCGTAAGATTTTTTACAATATATTGTATATTTTTGTAGCCGAATATATCGTGTGTTCGTTTTAATTTTACTGGAAATAAAGTACATACGTCGTATTTAGTGATAATCGTCGTTAGTGAAAAGAAAAACGCATATTTGTAAACTTGAAGGAACTGTATTATATTGATAATAACGCTTTATACCACGTTCGTTCGAAGAAAAATCATATTATGCAACCGAAAATAAGGAATTTTATTTTCTATAATAGATATAATTGATTTTGACGCTTTAATTTTCGTTATTACAAATAAATTTTATTTTTTCTTATTAAGATTATTATCAATTCTAATATATAAAACATGTTTTCTTTATGTAAAATAATTTTTATAGCTTTAATTTCATTTTCGCTTTATTCTTTTGTTTTTCAATTTTTTTTATTATTAATTTAATAATATCCTTTCTAGAAGAAATCTACGACTATGTGTTATCCCCCATAATTGTTTGATTTATTTTTGTAGATTTGTACAGTGAAATAGTGTTTATACATATACGATAATACAACTTTTATTAATTTATAAAACTGTGTTACTAATATGTAAATAAATTATTCATGCTTCAATCTGATTTGTTTTATTTTCCACTGAATAGTTTTAACAAACTAAAAATATATAAAAATTTGAATATCTTGAAGTGATTTTTAAATTTCCCGCTCAGAAATTAATCCTGTAATTTGATTGGTTGTTGTTACACCTGTCAGGTTTGTAAATGAATTAATACCGTCCGACAGACACCAACCGTTACTACTGCGAATACAAGGCTAAAGAACTTTGACGTCGGCAGGCTGTGACGTATTTTGAAATAGGCCGTCGATCAGCCATAAACGAGCTTACACGGTCAGACCGTCTCGGCGTTTTGAATTGGTTTATCCAAATTATATTGGTTTTATTTAAAAAAACATTGTATAATGATATTTCCGTACTTGGTTGGTGATACCTCCAATGTTTTTCTAGTGTTGTATGAGCGATAAAACCTTTTCTGAAACGATAAAAGCGAGGAAACCTAACCTCGTATTATTTATTTTTCAACAGCTACAGATTCAAGGACCGGTGAAACTATAACTGTAAGTTTAAAATATCCTATGCTTAAAAAAATGCTATTCCAACTCAATTCCCTAACTGTCCGTTGTATTTGATAAAAAACGTGAAGATGTTATTGTTCAAATAGTTTATATTCTTACGTTATATTTAACAAAATTATTTTTGAACACGGAGAGATACTTTTAAATATGTGTAATAAATGTCCTGTTTTAATACAATATATTTTAAATTTATCACCGAACGTAGCCATTTTGAATAATGATGTACAATTACAAATAGTAATAACACTCGACAACAGCCAAAATGTATCTAAAATAAAATCGACTAAATCTTACTATTTTTGGTGTGCTACGCCCGAAAATAAACTTATCTTTTTAATATTAGTTATTAACACTATAACCGCAAGTCTGCCTTGTACTGAACAGCCCCTGTATACAAACAAATGACAAACGCCACTATCGCGAATATTATGGAATTGAATAGAAAGTTCTCGAATATTCTCTAAAAATCTAGAAGCCGTATTTGGGTATATAAGCAGCTATAAAGCGGACAGGTTAGTCAGTCGAAGTTAGTGAGTCTAATCGAATAGTTGACAGTGTAAGATGTCTCGAAAGTGTGTAAACAATCCAGATCACTACTATTATGTTTGTGGTGAGGTGACTTTTGCGTCTCGGAAGCGGTCTATTACTCCATTGATAAAACAGGCATATCGGCTTTATTTCGGTTGCAAAATAGGGGATCAAGACAAACATTGGGCGCCACATATCTGCTGTAATACATGCGCTTCAAGTCTGAGAAACTAGTTAAATCATAAAAAACGATCTATGCGGTTTGCTGTCCCAATGGTCTGGAGAGAGCCTACAAATCATGTTAATGATTGCTATTTCTGCATGGTACCTCGTGTTGGGCAAGGCATAGGTATATCCAAAAAGAAAAAATCGGTTATCAACTATCCAAATGTACCATCTGCCATGAGACCTGTGCCTCACAGTGACGAACTTCTTATTCCCGAATCTCCAGGAACATTCACTTACGAATCAGATAATAGCGATACAGCGATTTGTCATGAAGAAGATATGCCATCAACATCAAGAGATTCTGATTTCATACCAAGCACGTCAAACCGCCAACCGCACAAAATAACCCAGTCGGAATTAAACGATCTCGTGAGAGATCTAAAACTTCCAAAAAGTAAGGCAGAGTTACTAGGATCAAGACTGCGGCAGTGGAACCTATTAAAAGACGATGTTTCGGTATGTGTTTTTCGTAATCGCCATAAAGGCCTAGTACCATTTTTTGACATGGAAAATAACTTGGTTTTCTGCAATAACATTACCGGTTTATTGGAGGTTTTAAATATAAACTACAAGCCAGAGGAATGGAGATTGTTTATAGACAGTTCAACATTCGGTTTAAAGGCAGTACTATTGCATATTGGAAATATTCTACCGTCTATTCCTGTTGGATATGCCGTTCGCATGAGAGAATCATACGAGAATATGAAGTACCTATTGACAATCATAAAATACGATAAGCACCAATGGCAGATCTGTGGCGACTTAAAGGTTGTTGCACTTTTACTTGGGTTGCAGCTAGGCTATACCAAGTTTTGCTGTTTTTTGTGTGAATGGGACAGTCGGACAAAGGCACTTCATTACAAAAGACAAGACGGGCCTGTTCGACAATCATTAGAGCCAGGTCAAAAGAATGTACAACATATGCCATTGGTAGACTCTAAAAAGATTTTGTTGCCGCCACTGCACATCAAATTGGGCCTAATGAAAAACTTTGTTAAGGCACTGAATAGAGATAGGCCAGCTTTTCAGTATCTGCGTCAGAAATTCCCAAGGCTAAGTGAAGCAAAAATTAAAGAAGGTATTTTTGTTGGGCCACAGATTCGAAATATTCTGAAAGACGAACATTTTGACAACACTTTAACAGATATTGAAAAAAATGCTTGAAATGACTTTCGCCTCGTGGTCACTTATTTCTTGGGAAATAAAAAAGCTGACAATTACGTTACTCTTATTGAAAATATGCTGTCATCGTATTAAAAAATTGGTTGCAATATGTTTCTAAAGATCCATTTCCCACACTCACGCCTGGACTTTTTTCCTGGAAACTGCGGAGCTGTAAGTGATGAGCACGGCGAATGCTTCCATCAGGATATATCAACAATAGAGAAAAGGTACCAGAGAAATTGCAATGCTTCCATGCTTGCCGACTACTGCTGGACTCTTGTTGGAGATGCTCCAGAAACAATTCACAAAAGATTAGCAAAAAGACGGCGCATTTAGTGACTAAAAGTGTAAAAGTATCTATTTTTTATTATTTTGTAGAAAATAAAATAAAAAAAATTGTTTTTGAAAACTCCAACTAGGGTTTTAATTCCATTGTCATTTTTGTATTCAGCGCCCCAAAATTACCAAAAAAATGCACTTTTCAAACAAGATACAACAAATAAACTAAAATTTGTTGTCCAGTGATTATTAGTCGATTAAATATCCACCACAAATACATCTTTTATGAAAACGGTGCTCGGTTACGTGTTTGGTTTTTGGTTTGAAAGTTCGTATTTCCAAAATGAAATCGAATGGGATGCAAAGAAGGGCCAAGTTGACGACTGGCATTCTCTTCAAACCAGAAGCCCTTCAAAACATAAAAAAGAAATGCAAAAAAGCGATTCCTTTGCTGCTTAGGCTAATATCGTGCATGGCAATACATCGCCTAAACAGCGTGACGTCATGGAAGAGCTGTGAGGCCTTCTAACGATACAGAAAGCTATATTAAATTATTGCAAAATCCAAAAACATCGTAACTGATATAATCGGTAAAATTTCACGGAACCAAAATATATTAAATTAAGCATTATCTCACCAAAAACAAAGATACCATACGAAATTAATTTTAATCTTAAGCATAGATTCCAAACAAAGCAATATGTAACTAGATGTTTGTTTTATAGGATGGTATTACGTAAGAGCTACTTTATCAAGACAAATCGTGCTTTAAATCTACAAGTGATGCGTACCAGTCTTTGGAATGTCGCTTTATACTACTTAAAGATGAGAATTATGGATATATTCAGCTTATACCATCAAATTATATCATTTGGTAACACTGAGTAATGGTTATCGCATTTGGATAATAGCAAAAGGTTACAGTACGGGTAAAATTCCCATCCAAGAAGGCCGAAGAACTCTGCGCTTCCACCAACGCGTTTAACGTACGCCAGACGTCGCTTGACTACGCCCTTTTCAATTCCACTGTCTGGATCGATGCAAAACACCGCGTCATCTTGCTGCCTTCATCCAACCAATCATCCTATCTTGCTCCAGGATACTGTACCTACCCTCTATCCATCTTTCCCTTTCAACGTAGCTAACGAACTCTAAATTTCCTCATCTCTACATTTTATCTATCTCTCTCTCTCTCTCATTGCGTTATCGGTTGTTCACTCCTGTTATGGTATCCTAGCTGCTTTCCGGCGAAAAATAAGAATATTATGACGATACTACGAGGCTATTGCTACCAAGAGAAGTTTGCAAGCTTTCTCTTTTAATATAAAGATTACGAAGATCTCTATGTGAGATTATTAAGTTGTTAGACAAGTGGAGAGAATCTGTTGGGGGTTGATTATGTGCATGAAAATGTGATCCCATTCCAATTAGAAACTTTGTTTAAAGTTTTTAGTATGTGAGTCTATGTCATTCAAAGATTTTAGTAATTATAACATTAGAGATTTATTTCACTTTGCCGATTTATTTTCAACTTCCCTTAATTATGTATTAGTTTCTCTTGACGTAGTTTCTTTATTTACTAATATACTTTTAAACTTAATTTTACAAATTATTGAAAAAAATTGGCCCATAATACAGTATGCACCAAAATATACAGGACTGACAATGTAAATTGTTCGAAATGTGCATCGCTTTCTTGTAGACAGAATTCATACGCAGATCCTCAACCGTATCCCGAAACAAAGGTTGCTGCGGATGATCACAGTTGAACACACTCCTATAACATACCCCACAAGTAGGCATCAAGTGGTGTAAGATCAGGGGAATAGGACGGGTATGAGAAGTAAGTACCACGTGAAATGCTTCTTCCCGGAAAATTATCCTGCAGAACGGTTAGAGTTTGTCTAGCTGTATGGCTGGTTGTCCGGTCAAACTCGGTCCATCTTGACGATCACTTTCGTATGAGCGAAAATAATATTCAACTATGAACACCTTTTTCTCCCTCGAGAGACCTATCTTCAATGGCAATTGTATAACACGACTTCCTTTACACTACTGGGAATACCTGCTGACACAGTTCTGTCAAGTTGATAAACGAGCATGTACGATAGATGAATTTATGATGAATTTATCAAATCACCTAAGTTTATTTTTGATAAGTTACTGGTCATTTGATAATAAATTTTATGCTAGAATTTTTGGTAAACCAATTAGCCCCATCCTGGCACAAATTGCCACACAGAGAGAAAAAAAGTTCTTAAATCAAACAAATATATATCTTTGAAATTATTTATTTAATTCAACAATCATTTATTGAAATGAAAGCAGATTTTTTAAGAACAACAATATGAATTTGTTTGAATGTACAAACGTTTTTATTTGACATAATTTTGTTGAGTCAAATAAATATATGTTAGTACTGGATCGCAAGTTATAAGGAGTGTGTTCAGCAAATCTTGGTTTAATGTTGTACGCAATATTTTTCGCATGTGTTTCTCTCTAAAACTTTTGAGATCTTTGATTCTTAGGCTTCTTCTGACAATTGACCGATAGGTAGAATAGCTTCTTTGATTATTATGGCTCCATGAAATAATATTTTATGTAAGCTAGCGGGCATATAATACCGCGACATACAATTTTGCGATTTCCAAGGCGTATTCCTCAAACGCTCTCACATCGATTGTTTACCAACAAGATAAGGTGCGTAATATCTAGTTTGTTAAAAAGGTGGTACCGGATGGCAGTAGCGTAGCGGTGGCAGCGTGGGTAAGGGTAATTTTCAACTCGTAGGCGATTTCGACAATACGGCGAGAGAGTTCAAAGCGACAGTACGTTGCACGCTGCACGCCAAATAAGTACGCGGAGATGGGACGCCCAAAGGGTGTAACGTTCCTTTCGAATGTGAATAAATATCTCAGGCATTTTCATGGATTAGAATAAAGAAGTCCGCATATTTATTGCAATAGCGGATTGCTAAGTCGCGATAGGTTTGAATGTACAAAACATTGTAAAAGCAAACGTCATGTATTGAATATACCATACTGGTAATTTTCGTGTTTTTTGGGCTAAATACGTTCCCTCATGGGAGCTGCCAACATCTATGTAATTACGTTACAATTTTCCACGTGTGTAAGGTACAGTAATGGAATGTATAAAAGACGAGTTGAGAAATAAGAAAATCTGCCTATGTGTGGATGAAACAACTGATGCTCAGAAACACAGCGTCATTCATGTTGTAGCGCGTCCTTTAAAACGTGATGGTCCACCAGCTTCATTGTTGTTATCCACTAAAAGGATTCATAAAACTAATGCAGAAACCATTGTCAAGATAATAAAAGACTCGTTGAGAGAATTTTGTATCACAGGAACCCAAGTCACAATGTTCGTTACTGGCGGAGCCGCAACAATGCTGAGAGTTGGTAGGATGTTGAAAATATGCTTTCCGACTCTTCTTCACATAACATGCCTCATACACGCATGTCACCTCGTAGCAGAAACCATTCGAAAGAAATATCCGATGGTGGATAAGTTAATAGCTTCTACGAAAAAAGTGTTCATCAAATCTCCCAAACACATCCGTGTATTCAAACAATTGTGTCCGCAATTACCACCACCACCTCAGCCTGTAATAACGCGATAGGGAACATGGCTCCAGACAGTATCTTACTATCAGAAATATTTTTCACAAGTGAAAAATGTCATCTTGAAACTTGATTCAAATGATTCTGCAGCAGTTCGAGATTGTCAGCAACTTTTTTCCAATTCGGACGTTCAACAATAAATAGATGAAATTTCCATGAACTATTCTGAAGTTGCACATGCTATTGAACAATTAGAAAACAGTCACTTATCTGCACAAGACGCATTAAATTGCATAAACAATTTACAAGCCGCTCTAAAAACCTTGACGAACACTATAGGAGTCGATGTTGCTCAAAAATTGGGTGCAACTTTAACGAAAAATCCCGATTTACAAAAGGTTCGGTCTATAACTGAAAATCATGAGTACCCAGATGAGGAAAAGGAATATCTGACATTTGCAAATCTTACTTCACTGGATGTCGAACGATCATTTTCGAAGTATACGACAACGTATTCACAACACCGTCGACGGCTGAATGAATCGACAATGGAAGCGTTGCTGATGTTGCAATTCTACGCAGCTTACCAGGGCGGTTGCCAATTGCCACAGTGGACATCAAGACGGCAGGAAAATGTAACAATATTATTTTTCACTAATATTGTATATTACGTACCTACTTTTATGCGGTGCGCCACTGTCGGTACCACCTTTTTAGCAAACTCTAGTCATTAGTGATTCCAGTACCACCTCCCTTAGGTATATCTACGAGCAATCCAATTCTATCTCTGAAGTTCTGCTGTATGGTTTTTTGTACTCAGCAAAATACAGGAAGTTTCTGGACAAGGAATTCATCCTTTTTCTTCATGGTCATGACATGGTCCAAGGTCATTGGTTTATGCAGGATGGGGGAAGAACACATCGTACGGCAGATGTGAGAGATGTGAGATGACAGAATCCTTGGATTAGATTACCCAATGCACTTCCAAGGTGGTATTGATCGGATCTTTACCCATGCGATTTTTACCTATGGGGTTATTTGAAGAGCAAAGTGGGGCAGACAAGTCCTAGGACTCTTCCTAAACTGAAAACCGTTATCACAACTGCTGTCGACCAGATCGACAGCGAACTCTGCTCACGCGTAATGGAGGGATTCCAGAACCGCCTCACTGCTGTCCTACTTAAAAATGGAGATCACTTTATCATTAATTTCCCATTATGTATTTCCTATTTTCATCATTAAAAATTTGTTGTCTCTCTTATTTGGCCTTGATTATTCTATTTGTTTCAAACACTTCTTGTAATTTTCATAATCTGCGTTTTTGAACGCTAGTTATATTTTTACATTAATAAATAGCAAATTTAATTATCTTTTCCAATATACACCCTGTATATGGCATAATATTTTTACGATACAAAAAACCGCATTGCCTGCCCGCTGTAAAGAGAAACCAGTGAGACACCCGGTGTAAGGTCTAAAGTGTCTAGTCTATAAGTCGCTTAAATTATTTAAATTAATTTCCTTTCCGGTTTTGTATACCCGCAGCATATCGTCCATTGTTTCCTCTGGCCGGATGTGGCGTCGTCTCCATGCAATCACATTAAATAAATAAAAGGCATTTCCTGGAATCTTAATGATACGGCAAAAGGTGAGAACTATTAGTATTCAGGAGACGTTCAGGAAGTTCAATACCAATTTGCTACCGCAGGCGAATAATATGTATTACACAGCTAGTAACTACATATAAAACTATAGATGGACTTCTAATTCAATTCCAAGACCTACCGAATTAGTTCCTGTAGTCGCTGTACAGCCAGTAAATAATTTCCTTATCAGTGAGATTTTTTTAACCCAGTTGTATTCTGATAGTTTTCCGCTACTGTGGTTTTGTGGCGATAATTGCATATTGATTTGGAGTAAGTATACTTCTTGTAAGTAATCTTGGGATTTTTTTTTCTACCTTACAAAAAAACTGCAAACCGTATTTCCCATATCAGAGAAAAGTAAATTCTTAGAACTCTATTTAGAAGAAAAAGTTCCCGGATATCAAATTAACATTTTAATGAAACTTGGTGAAACGCCTCTTCGGAAGTTGATAGATTTAGTTTTGATATATACAGGATGACTCAAAAAGAAGTTACACACCAAGGTTGTGAAAATTTAAATGCAATTCCCTGTATATTATTACATATTTTAATAGTGCGAGCTAGTCTGGGCAAACAGCGGTAATAGTCAGTGTAGTAGATAGGTGGTGCGGAGTCGGCGATTATTTATTTCACGCGTTCGCAGCGTCAATACTAAATCGATGCTGTATGCGAGTAGTTCTGTGTATATGTAGGCTGTTGTAACTTATTTCGTAATTGTACGCTTATGTTTGCTTTAAAAATGTCGCAGTTAGGTACGTCGCGAAAACGATCGATGGCAGACACAGTTAAAAACTTTATAGTGGTCATGCCGGACTTAATTATTGATGGCGCTAAAATTCAATGTCTAGTTTGTAAAATCCCTTTAATGTGTTGGTCCAGAAGCCATTGTCAACGTCACATCGAAAGCAAACAGCATTCTTCTGCAAAAAGTGGCATACGAGACCAAGAAAAATGTACATTTGATTTATGTGTTACTCTTATTTTATGTAATCTATCGTTTCGTTTACTAGACAAAGAAGCATTTGTCTCCTTCTGGAATAAATATGCGGACTGTAAATTGCCTAGTCGGACATCGATACGAAATGTAGTGCCATTTGCTCGTGAACATATAGAAAAAAGAATAAAAACGGAATTGAAAGATAAAAAACTGTGGTTGTGTGTGGACGAAACAACAGATCGTCAAAAACATTCTGTAGTTAATATAATGGTACGTACAATGGAACCACATCGAGCGTCATCCTCCTTCTTGCTTGTTTCCAAAAGAGTACTGCCGATGAGATTTTAAAGGTGGTGTTGAACTCATTGAACAAATTTGAAGTTTCAGCTAAGCAACTTTTAATGTTTATGAGTGATGGTGCCGCAAACATGCATTCTTTAGGCCGATCTCTTAAAGAACACAGTGGTAACTTCTTACATGTAACGTGTAAAATCCATACTCTAAATCTTGCGGCACAAACGATTCCTACATGTTTTCCACTAGTAAATGCATTGATTGCTAGTACAAAGGCAGTGTTTCTAAAGTCCCCGGAACGTACCCGACTATTTCACAAACTGTGTCCTGATTTACCTGAACCACCACAGCAGATTGTTATACGTTGGGGAACATGGTTGCAGGCTGCGTTTTACTACAACAAATATTTTGATCAAGTAAAGAAGATAGTTTTAAAATTCAATCCGACAGAAGCTGCAGCAATCAAGAAAAGCCAGGAAATATTTCAAGACAGTCAGGTTAAAAGAGATTTACAAACTATTCACAACAATTACTTCGTACTACCGGAGGGAATAGAAAAACTACAAAATGTTTCGATGTCGCTAGTGGACTCTGTTCAAATCGTGAATGATGTTCACGCACAGTTATGCGCTGTAGAAGACGAAACAAATTGGTGTGTAATACGAAAATTTGAAAGTGTTTTAGAGAAAGACTCCGATTTTCTTATATTAAGACAAATTTGCGTGTGAAGATGCATTAAGTTGTTTCAAAGATTATTTTAAATATGCAAATATAACATCGCTAGATGCCGAACGGTCGTTTTCGGCATTAAAAAACATTTATTCCGCACGTCGTACTCACTTGACTGAAACAGCGCTGTGGAAACATATCTAATGATTCAAATATTTAACAGATGTTACCCAGTTTGTGATTTCACGGAAGACTTTAAAAAAACGAAAAGTTTTCAGCACGTTTTAAAATTCACTCTTACCATTTATTTTAATCGAAGATTAGACTAATATAAAATAAAAAAGATCCAAAAAAATTATAAGGGTGAACGAAAATATACTTTTGATTTGGATTTATCTTTAAAGCAAAAAAACTTTCTTATTTAAATGGAAACCCTGTTTTCATTAGTATTTAGTTTCTAATTTTAACCATTTAAAAAATTGTTTTAAGGGTTTCCCTTACCTTATCTTATTTTTTTCTTGAAATTTTAGATTTTAAATTTTTCGAATATTCATTTCTTGCCATTTATTTTATTTTCTCTGATTCTCTGATTGTGTCTTATTTTGTCACGTTTTTATACTCCTAGCACCCTTCTCAGAAATTTCATTTCACACGCTCTGAATATAGATCTACTGACTTCTCTTTTATTGATAAACGATTTTAATAATGAACAAAATACCTAAGTACCTTATGTGCTCTATTTGTCCCCTCTTATCATCTTCAATCGTGATCTGAACATCTTTATATTCACTTCCTATTACCATTATTTCTGTCTTCTTTGTATTAATTCTTATGTTATATTTTCTATATTCCTCCGCCCTCTTTTATCGGCTGCCAATCTCTTTGCTTCATTCCTTGTAACACTCCTCTCCTCTAGCGCCTTTACCAAACTTGCGTTCCAGGTAAGGTTGAGTCTTCCCTTTACTTTTTTCCTGTTTTTCTTGCTTTTCGTCCTTCCTTGGATATTACTAAAACCTTTGTCTTGCCTAGATCCTTATCCCAAATTTCTAAGTTGTTTTGTAATTTATCCTCTAAGTCGGCAATAAGTGCAATATCATCTGCAAAGACGATTTCACTTCCTTTTGGCTACATTTCTCGATCACCTCATATATACCTACATATATATGTTGAAGAGTAATGGGCTTAAAACACCTCCCTGTTTCACCCCTTGTGTTGTCTTGAAGTAACCCGATTCTTGATTTTTTGTTCTGATTACATTCCAACAGTTTCGATATATCGATTTTATTGAATCAATCAGCCCTTTCTATACCTTTAGCTTTGAAGAATGCTTTTCCACCCAGCTTCTAATACTGAATATATGATCCATAGTACTGTGTCCGGGCCAGAAGCCACTCTGTGCATCATGCAGTTTGGGTTTCTACAGTTTTCCTCGGCTTTCTCTCCAAAATTCTCTCAAAAACCTTAGCTGCTGTGCGCATCAGCGAGATCCCTCTATAGTTTTCACAAGTGTATCGATCCCCTTTTTTGTAAATTGGGATAATTACCGCCGTTACCCAGTCTTTTGATATCCTCTTGGCTTTCCATACCTTGACGACCAATTTGTATAGCCAGTTTATCCCTTGTTCCCCCATATATTTAAGCATTTCAGAGCTTATTTTATCAATTTCTGCGGCTTTACCATTTTTCAAACTGTTGATAGCTTCCACTACCTCCTCTAATTCAATACCCTCTGAATCATCTGGATCCTCAGCGCCATCATTTTCTTCTGTGGTGTCATTATCTACTTTTGTCGTTTCCAGCAATTCTTCAAAGTACTCTCTCCATCTCGTAATTATTTCTGTTGGTTCAGTTAGTACTCTCCCCTTTTTGCTTTTAATTTGCCCCGTGTTGTAGCCTTGGGTTTTCCTCATGGATTT
Organism: Dynastes maya; assembly: GCA_029619315.2. Classification (NCBI taxonomy): domain Eukaryota; kingdom Metazoa; phylum Arthropoda; class Insecta; order Coleoptera; family Scarabaeidae; genus Dynastes; species Dynastes maya. The sequence goes on along the minus strand of JAROYE020000001.1, from coordinate 4,152,842 downwards.
AAGCACTTTATAAAAAAGGTTCTGGTTGCTTTTGCTGTCCTGCTCCATTTCGTTCCCGAAATTTTCCCAATCCTGTACTTTTGCTTCTTTAACTTTACGCTTTGCTAGATTTCTTACTTCTTTGTATTTTTCATAGGATTGTAGAGTTTTCAATCCTAGATAGTTTCTCCAAGCTACATTCTTTGCTTTTATTGTCTGCTTTTTATCCTCGTTCCACCACCTTGTTCTCCCCTTTGTTCCCCCCGTTATAGTGTAGCCACAAACCTCTCCTGCCGTTTCCATTACCTCTTTTTTGAATTGCTTCTAGGTATACTCAATATCTAAATCTTCTTCTCCAACTCTGTTCTTCTCAATTTTTTTTTAAACATAGTCCAGCCAGTATTTTTCCTCTTTTAGTTTGTATGATTTAATACTTCTCAATTCTCTAATTCCTTCTGTCGTTCTTTCATTAATAATAATATCTCTTAAGTTGATTTTAGCAGTTACTAGATAGTGGTCATTGCCAATTTCGAAGTTTTTGTTAATCCTTTCATCTTGGACCATTTTCCGGTGGGATTTTTCCGCTAGTATATAATCAATTATAGATTTTTCATTATGTCCCGGCTCCTCTCATGTAAATTTCTGATTATCACTGCGTTGAAAGAATGTGTTCTGTATACATAATTCATTATTTACGCAAAATTCTATTAACATTTCTCCGTTTTTATTCTTTATTGTTTCTCCATATGTACCTATGGTCCACCTAGTATTTTTAGTTCCGTTGCCCACTCTCGCATTTAGGTCTCCCAGCACCAATACCTGCTGTAGGTCTCAGGTTATACACTTGCTGAAGTTGTTCCCAGAATTTTTCCTTGACTTCTAAGTTTTCATTTTCATTTGGCCTTTATGCGATAATAATACATAGGTTCTCATTATCGTTGAGCCTTATTGTGGGGGTAATTAGTCTTTCATTTAATCCCTGCCAACATTCTAGAATACACCCCACACCTGCTCTTGCTCTTTCCTTCTTCTCAACTCCACTATATAGTATTGTGTGCCCATCAACGATCATTTGCCCCGTACCTTTTTTCTTCACTTTTGAGAGGGCTATCCGTTTCAACTCTGATTTTTTAAATTCTTGAACTAATTCCATTCCCTTCCCAGTCAAGCTTCTTATCTTCCATGTTCCACTCCGTATATTTTTATTCTTTTTCTTTATTATGTTTTCATTCTCCTTTTCCACAGCCTTTGTCGTCATCGGCTAATCTTTTCTCCTAGCCTCTGATCGATTTTTGATCCTGTACGCGTTCGAGTTATTGCTAAAATTTGTTCTCTTTCTTGTCTTTGGTCATATTTACCAAACCTTAGTTGCATCATATAAATATCCTTAATTCCTTAACAGGGCTTTTGATTCTGATTTAAACCCCTCTTAAACATCGAAACGACCATAACGCTCCCAAACTAAAACATCTAGAGGATTCGCAATCGATTCAACGTTTAATACAAAATACTTCATCGGGCAAAAGACCATAGTTAGCGAAGAAAACAAGCACTTTCCAATTTTGGAAACTGCAATCTTCTAGATCTAACTGTTTAAGTGCTAAAACACTTCAAAATTTATGAAACTAGTAACAATTTTGGATTTATCCCAAACTTAAACGCCCAAAACGCTTAGAACAATCGAAGCAAGCTATTTTGGTTTTATTCTACGTCGATGGTAGGCTAACAAGTTTCAGACTGACTGCCCTATTATCAAGTAAATACGTTGTAAACGTATCTCACTGTAGAACTATCAAGTTAGTAACTAAATTACAATATTGTTTACTTCAATGAAAGATTTTAATGTTCTCGGCTGCAAGAATATTGCTAGTAATAAAGAAAGAATATTGTCCTAACTTTGTTTCCCATATTTTTTCTTATTCCACTTCCACTCCTCCACATCTAGGCAGCTAATCAGGAAATATTGATCGGGTGTGCTCTAACTTTATTGGCCAACCATTAACATACAAAATGAATAACTTTTAGCATTATTTCACACCAAACTGTAACAAATTCTACATCCTACAGCTTTCACACTTCACAAATAGACTTCATTAAGTACCTATTTTACGAGATCTAACAGTATACACCATTCAAACGTTATACACACACCTAGGTTATACCTATATAAATATATTTTTTTATTACGGTCGGAGAAACTCAATCTTCAAAATCGTTACTTTTTTTTATAGCTACTAGAAAGAGGAGGCAATGAAAATATTATTACATCATTGGAGAAGGCAATAAAAAAATCCAACAAGATAAAGATTATTCAATAACCTACGGTATAATTAATGAACTTTAACTCTAACTCTAATCGATTGCTTACAAAATTCTCGGGTATGATTTGAGCGCGTAATTGCTTTATAAGAATGATTGATTTGTGAAAATATTTTGGTAGTATCGATGAGTGTTACTTCCTTCATGAATGATTAATGAAGGTAATAAATACGTTAGTTGGTATATATTTAGATTGTAACACGTCTTTACATTGCCTATCTTCGTCTGCATGTCAGAAATTCTTGTACCGGGTGTCCCAGATTCAATGTTACGCGCGATTGTTATATGAGGGGTTCTTATATCTTCCTTATTTGTAAAGATATAAGAACGCGCAACGAGTCATCGAAAATGATTTACAGGATTCTAAAAAATATACTTTTTAAAACTACCCTCTAAGAAACTTCCCCCAAATCATTCTACAAACAATTTTCAACGTCACTGCTCGATTTTATATCTCTACAAATAAGGAAGATATCGCCTGCAACATTGAATCTAGAACACCCGGTATATACAGCAGTGATGAGTTGCAAAGACGTTAGCTGCCAATTTTTAACTAACTAACAATATTTAACAACACGTAGCATCTAACCAATATAAAACATAGCTGCTAAGGAAATTAGCAATTCACAAAGCTGAATTTTGAACTGGAAATATCTTTTCCGCTCCCTGAGGAAGAAGAGGACTCTCTGAGGAAGACAGGGACTTCTTCCTCTCCAACAGTTTGAGAAAATTTCACTTAAATAATTTCTAACATTGAGTTGATAATGTGGTGGTGTCCCATCTTGCTAGAACCAGACATCGGAATTTAGATTATTGTCTATTAGTTCTCCTCTTAGAACCACAGAAGATGTGGCTCTGAGAGAGTTCAATGGTTCCTTGCACATGCAAGCCACGTATCATTTGCTTCACTTCCTCTTGTTTGGCCTATGGTACCCTTCGTGCCGCCTGCTTAATTGATCGACTGTTGCCGGTGTCAATTCGGTGACGTATAAGGTTGGTCCTTCCCTTATCGGTATGCGACAATGAGAAGACATCTCGCTAGTGACTTAACAATTCCCTCAGTTGTCTTGCTTCCTCGTCCTTCAAACACTCTTCGGAATGTTCGGAAATTTGCTAGAGGGCTTCTGGCAACTAGGAGGATTTGGTCAGGACTCGGCATTTCCTTCGAAGCTTTGGATTTCTTAGATTGCTTGACAAGTTCTTAGCACCGTACCCTTAGGGATCTTTTGAACATAGGTGTTGAAATTAGTGGTCCGGACGAGAATTGGTTGACCATAAATTTGAACCAAAGTCTTGGCTGGTAGCATTCCTTTCTTACTATTGTCGTTTGCTGGCTGTGACATGGCGTGGATCACCTCCGATCTTGATTGGTATGTTGCACTCGGATTTTGCTGGCATCAAAACTTTGAAGATGGTGTCTCCTGCGTGAGGTGTTGATATAACGATCTCGTCTTGACCCAACTTTAGTGTTGTGCTTTCCAAATCCAGTTTAACACAGTTAGATTGCAAAAAGTCTAATTTATCATTTAAGAAATAGTACCCAAAGAGACGGAATAATTTGATTCTACAGTAAGTCTGCTGTTTTCTCTTACGGCCACCACACCCAACCATCATTAGAATTCTTTTTTTTTCGCAAGGAAGCAAATCCTGCTCAATTTCAACATCTGCTCTAATTATTATCATGTATCCACTACTTTCTTTAAAATTTGAACCTGATTCTATTTTTAGAAGCCATTACACCTCAACAAACACAAATTAAAATACGAAAAAAATCAAGTGTAATTTCTCCAATTTTCTTCTGTACCTTCATTTAGATAAACGTTCCAGCCAAATAGGACGTTAAACTCGATCCCGTCGGCGTTGAATTATAGCAGGCTATTCACGAGAATGGGAAAAAACGCCACTGGTTATCCGTTATAAATACATTTCACCTCGTTTCTACACGTCCCAAAGCAACTAAACAAATGACAAGAACGGCCAATCCTCTACGTTATCGTTTTGTTTCTAGATCCACGCTCCGTCTCGTCTTATTTCTTCAGCTCACCCTGCAGTAAATGGAGCGTTACGAATGTGAATATAAAATATATGAAACGCGGACGAATAGCTTTGTTTCCTGACTGGCATCAATTATTAAAATAGAAGGGAAGATATTCTTCGATAACCTGGGGAAATTTCTACGACTTATATGGTTCTAAAGTTGGCTGACAATAAGAACAAGGAAGCGGCGTTAACTTTTTATGAAAGACATGTTTTCAGAAAATATGGACAAAATTTCAATTTTCCAAGTTAAACACTTTCACAGTTATAATTAAAGCGTGACAAATGGTTGCACCCGCAGAGACGTTTGTACGGGGGCGTGTATGTACGTATGTGGATGTAGAGTTTAGTAATGCGGTAGACATTGAGGAGTTTGGTCGTTCGGTTATTTATCGGATTCTCATTGTGTGTTTTCGAAAACATGGGACGTAAGCCTGGTGTACCTCTTGCATCGCATGTGAAGAAATATATTTGGCGTTTCCATGGCTTGGAATTTACAGGTTCGCACATTCGTTGCATATTTTGCGGTATAGGGTTGCTAGGTCGCACGACATTTGAATGTAGAAGTCATATTAAAAGTAAACGTCATGTATTCAATTTAAGAAACAATATTCCGTACTGGCAATTTTTGTATGACGTTATTTTCATGTTGGGCACGTGCAACATCCCACAACACCTAGTAGATAATGAAAACTTTCGTCTTTTTTGGGATAAATATGTTCCATCATGGAAGTTACCAACAAAAAGACAATTGCGGTACAAATTACAACATGCGCAAAGTACAGTAAAAGACTGTATAAAAGCCGAGTTGAGAAATCAAAAAATCTGGCTCACTGTGGACGAAACTACTGATGCTCAGAAACACAGCATGATTCATATTGTAGCGCGTCCTTTAAAACGTAATGGTCCAGCAGCTTCCTTGTTGTTAGCTAACAAAAGGATTGAAAAAACTGATGCCGAAACCGTTGTAAACATAATAAAAAATATGTTCAGAGAATTTTGTATCGTAAGAGCCCAAATCACCATGTTAGTTTCTGACGGAGCCGCAACAATGCTGAAAGCTGGTAGGATGTTAAAAGTATGCTCTCCGACTCTCCTTCACATAACATGCCTCATACACGCATGTCATCTCATAGCAGAGAGAGTGATACGGAAAATGTAAGTGAGAAAATATCTGAAAATGGACAAGTCGAAGTAACGAGTGGAACCGATCTAGATGAAGAAAGCGTTGGTGAAGAAAGACAAATTACACTGGCGAACAATTTGTAACACAATTTCTGTTGAGTTTGGTTTTTGAGCTGTTTTATAGTTAATTAGGCATGCTGGTTTTAAAACTGTAGTTACTTTTCTTCTACCACGTCAAGTTTTATCTCTACACCTTATGAGAATGTGATCACTCTCCGCGAAATCGAGCATGGATTGTAGGAAGCACTATTGGTCTCCTATTGTCTGACATAAACCTGCTCCGATGGGCGCCGGGTGAAGGACGCATAAGAGAACAGCGAGGGGTTTATACTTGTCTGGACTTGTTCAGTTACGCCTGAGATACTGTAGTGAGACGTTGTGTGTCGCTCTGAAACGGTGTAGCCCATTCCGACGTGGAGTCTGAGTTTTTGTTTATATACAAGGTTAGCAGTGTTTAGTGTTTACTTATATATGAACTGAAATTTTTCCTTATGTCTACCTCTGCTAGTTCACGTCGTAAGTGCTTAAACAACCCCGATTCGTTTTGTTACATATGTGTCAGTTTTACCATTCCCAGTCAAAGGACAAACATCAGTACATTTGTCAGGCAAGTCTATTTTGCCTATTTTAGAGTGAAAACCGGTGATCAAGATAAATCATGGGCCCCTCACAAAGTGTGTAAGCAGTGTGTTGAGGGTTAACGGATGTGGACCAAGGGAACACGTCATAAACTTCCATTTGGTATACCTATGATTTGGCGAGAGCCCAGAGATCATTCAAGTGATTGTTACTTTTGTATAGTGAAAACGTCAGGATATAACAAGAAAAACAAATGTAAAATAGAGTATCCTAGTTTACCACCAGCTATACGCCCAGTGCCTCATTCAGCCGAAATCCCAGTGCCAGTTTTCAATGAATTACCCTCTTTGGAAATACGAGTCTAGTGAAGATCAAAATGACCCCAACGAGGAAGATTTTGAAATTAAAGATGATTCCGTTCGTAATGGATTTGACCGGCATGAGTTGAATGATTTGGTACGAGATTTGGGACTATCCAAAAAAGCTTCAGAGCTCTTAGCATCAAGGCTTCACGAGAAAAACTTGCTTGAAAAGGGAGCTAAGGTATCCTATTTTCGATCAAGAGAAAGTGCGTTTCTACAATACTTTCGAAGTGATGATGGATTTGTGTATTGCCATAACGTATATGGTTTAATGGAAGAGTTGGGAATTTCAGCCTATAACGCAACTGAATGGCGACTGTTTATCTATACCTCAAAGCGGAGCTTGAAATGTGTTCTCCTGCACAATGGAAATTTATTGTATTCAATCCCGATAGGCCATTCAGTTCGTTTGAGTGAAGAATATGAACACATAAAAAGAGTCATTGATTTGTTGCAATACCACATGCACCAATGGATCATTTGTGTTGACCTTGAAATGGTTAGCTTCCTTCTTGGCCAGCAACGCGGATATACCAAGTATCCCTGCTTTTTGTGTATGTGGGACAGCAGAACTCGTGAGAAGCATTGAGTGCAGTCGAATTGGCTGCCACGATCTGACCTGAAACCTGGTGATCCAAACATTGTACATCAGCCACTTGTCGACAGAAAGAACATTATATATCCACCTCTGCATATAAAATTGGGTCTCGTGAAGCAATTCGTTAAAGCTTTGCCAATTGAAGGATACTGTTTCAAGTATCTCATTTCGGCATTTCCTAGCCATTTGAAAAGATAAAGGCCGGTGTTTTTGATGGTCCACAGATTCGGCAGCTTGTTAAAGTTGAACATTTCATCGGAACAATGTCAGAAATTGAAAAGAATGCTTGGTTGGCAACATTGTTAAAGACTATCTTGGAAATACACGAGCACAGAATTACGCCAAAATTGTCCAGCAACTCTTGGAGAGCTTCAAACTGCTAGGTTGCAACATGAGCACCAAATTGCATTTTTTACATAGCCATCTTTCTAACTTCCCGGAAAATCTTGGTGCAGTCAGTGATGAGCAGGGTGAGCGATTTCACCAGGATTTGAAGGTCATGGAGGCACGGTACCAAGGTAGATGGGATGTACATATGATGACTGACTATTGTTGGAGCATCAAGCGAGAATGTCCACAGATTAAATATTCCAGAAAAAGCTATAAGCGAACATTTTTGCCTTAATATGTAATTACCGTTCGATAAAAAAACAACTATTTGTATGAACACAATTTAACTTGCAGTAACTATTATAGCCTTTGTATGAATAAAATTATTCTTTATAAATAGTATATTTGGTAAGCTTTCACTTTATTTTCCTTTGTATGACTTTTGAGGGTAGTTTGTAGCTTAAAAAGTTGACATGATTTGACAAAAACTGCGGTTATTTTTGGATCCAGAGGCCAAAAGTTAGTTGAAAACAAGCCACAGATTTAAGACAGCGAAATTGCTGTTCCCCAGTGTTAGCGTTAGTGGAAAAAAAACATCTTTTGATAGATTAACTAAACCTCTTCGATGGCTGAACCTCCTAAGACGTGGGATGTAAGGGTGGTAGCACTAAATAGGTTCTTTTGTATTAGGGAGGTTGGCAATAAAACTCAGTTATATCTGCTCATCAAAATTGACACAGAAAACCACATATCACATTACCTACCTATGTACGTACCGAAATCACCACACGATATAATCTTCTGCAATTCAACCTATGTCAAGTTTTATTTATTTATATTAACATTCAAACAGACAACAGAAAATGTCCATATTCCCTTCATATTTCACCAGCAAATTACAATTAAAAATTCCATTAATTTAGGATCTTGCGTTGCGTATACGTTCGGTAGTAAAAACATATTATATATGTATGCGTAGAACAGATACAGAAATAATAGGAAATTTATTTTCTAGCAGTAGTTGCATCGCGTAATATAACATAAAAACGATAACAGCATTCACATTGACAGCAGACAGAAAAAAAAAAACAAATTACAAGCTACATGCTGATAAGATTAGACATATGTGAATATGTACTTTATGGGTATTTTTAGATTCTGTCGTGTTATACGTTTATAGAAAATACTTCAATAAAGATCGTATACACTCAAAACTACGCCTTCCATTGATTACCGAAGTAGTAAAATGATAACCGTAGCTACTGATAAGTTTTTTTTCTTTGAAACCCCTTAAGGTTAATGTTTTTAACTACAGTGGCGGCTGGTTGTGACGTAAATGGGAGGTCAAGGAGAAGGTTTTGATTCCCTCGTGTATTTCCGTTGTATACCATGTACATTGTACTTGACAACAAAAGATATATGAGGAAATAGAAGCGTTATCTTTGATCTCTCATTTATGCCACCACCAGCCGCCACTGCTTAACTACCTATGTTGAATGGAATCGTACAATATACACTACCCCTCGTAAGTATTTGGGCACCCTTGGATTTTAGATTTTTGTATACAAAGAATGTATTTACGAAATACATTCCAGCATTATCGAATAGTTTGCTAATAGTCAGATTTACTTTTATCTGTATGAGGTGATACCGTCATAAAAGCGTAGGTAGTAACGATAACAAAGAGCGGATTTCTTCAAATTCTAAGAAAAATGTAACAGTTGGTAATTTTACTATGAATCGTGAAGCTATAGTAAACCCATTTGAAGTAATATTTTTAAATTACGGTCAGTTATCGTTCCATGTTAGTAAGGACAAAATCTCTTAACGAATAGTGTTTATAATTTCGTTTAAAATTTTAAAACATACCGAAAAGGAAAGAAATGAATGTTGAAACGCGTGCTCTGATAGTAACACAACATAATTTAGGCATAAGCAATCGTCAAATTGCTAGAAAATTACATTTAAATCCATCTACTGTTAATTACAACATCAAAAAAATACAGTGAAAGTGGCAGTTTTCTAAATAAAGTACGAAGTGATAAACCAAGGGCGACATCAACTCAAGATATAACAATCGTGGTGTCCAACAAGCGAAATAGAAGAAAAACAGCTCCAGAAATCGATACTGTACTTCCGTTAGCCGGTTAGCTTGTCCACGGTTAAACGCTGTCTGCAAAAAACCGGCCTACACGGACGAATTGCGATTAGGAAGCCCTTGCTTCCCCAAATTAATAAGAGGAAGAGGTTGCAATGGGCACGTGAACATCGAAATTGGACGATAGAAGATTGGAGCAAGGTATTGTGGACCGAAGAATCCAAATTCGAGATTTTCGGTTCAAATAAATAATTTTAATTGTTAAAATTGTATATTTTAAATACCCCGAAATTTGAGGAGCCCAAATATTTACGAGCGGTAGTGTACATCTTATATATAAAATTGAACGCAGGACATTTTCAAATTTCGCGGACAATTTAAATCGGTAGTTTCCGAAATAAATATATTCCTTAATTTCTAAGGGTAATACATGCTAATATCGTTTTTATTGCAAGGAATACCAACATAAATAGTCCGCGATATTTAAAAATTTCCTGAAAAATTATTTAAAAGTTCAATTAATATGACAAGCCAACACAAATGACATTTGCATATTGTCAATAGTATTTAACATTACCATGGCTATCGCCAAAACGCCTATAACTTCGAAACAAATAACAATTGACCTACAACTTTGAGGTTTTTTCTTCTTAGAATCAAGTCCAGTTTACGCTCCCAAAATTTGAACTTAACGATACGGGACACCTTGTATACTTAGCTTTTTATAAAAATACTTTTAGAGGTCCAAGTGCATCTAATACGAACCAACATAAACCAAAACTTCCATGAAGCGTATTTTGTAGTAACTTCCACTGTTATTATATTATTGTTAGAAACTGTATTTGCACTTTTGCCTAATGTAATCTTATCTGGGTATAATCTACCATATCGTTTATGCATATTGTGACATCAGGTACTTCAAATGAAGTGGCAATTCGTAGCGCTGAGCGATAAAACACAGCTTGCAGTTATGTTACGATATTTTAATTAAAAGGACGGAATTTTGGTGTACATCCATGTTAAAATTTGAGGAAAAATTATGCATATCTACCTTTGATAAATATTTGCAACATTCCACGATATTTTCGTAAGGATGCAAGATTTTTTGTATGTTGTTTTCATAACTCGGAAGCTTGTGACAAAGCACTTACAAATTTCAGACCGCGATATCACCGAACTTACAAAGAGATATATTTTTCTGTCTAGTATCATCTACTTTGTTTGGAGGCCAATAATAATAATAATCATCATCTACTTTGACGATCAAAAAGCCACAACTAATCAGAAAATGAAACAAAAGCGAATTTTTCCACATTTTGATATACAAGGTCAGTTTCGATAGAAACTAAAGTGATCGCCGTTGCCTTAAAACGTTAAGCACATTATCGGAGTCTTAAAAAATATTCTCAAGGTCAAATGTTACAGTCGATTAAAAGTTGAATGAACCGAATCGTTAAATAACAGTGTAAGTAGATTCCTTACATTTGGCACTTTGTAGGCCTTGTACAATGAATAAAACCTTGGGCAGATGTTAAAAATATACTTACCTGCTTTAAATCTTGAATCCATGAACTTACAAAATTTTTAATAAATAGGGGGTACTGAAAACGTTTAAAATTTTCAATAAATAGGGGACATTGAAAATTTTTAAAATTTTCAATAAATAGGGGGCATTGAAAATTTTTAATTTTCAATAAATAGAGGGCATTGAAAATTTTTAAGATTTTCAATAGATAGGGGGTATTGAAAATTTTTTTAATTTTCAGTAACAATAACAATTTAAAATTTTCAATAAGTAGGGGGCATTGAAAATTTTTAAAATTTTCAATAAATAGGGGGCATTGAAAATTTTTAATTTTCAATAAATAGAGGGCATTGAAAATTTTTAAGATTTTCAATAGATAGGGGGCATTGAAAATTTTTAAAATTTACAATAAATAGGGGGCGCATTGAAAATTTTCAATAAATAGGGGGCATCGAAAATTTTTAAAATTTTCAATAGATAGGGGGCATTAAACATTTTTGAAATTTACAATAAATAGGGGGGGCATTGACAATTTTTAATAAATAGGGGGCATTGAAAATGCTTTAAATTTTCAATAAATAGGGGGCATTGACAATTTTTTAAATTTTCAATAATAATTTAAAATTTTCAATAAGTAGGGGGCATTGAAAATTTTTAAAATTTTCAATAAAAATAATTTAAAATTTTCAATAAGTGGGGGGCATTGAAAATTTTTAAAATTTTCAATAAATAGGGGGCATTGAACATTTTTAAAATTTTCAATACATAGGGGGCATTGAAAATTTTTAAAATTTTCAATAAATAGGGGGCACGCTTATTTACATTTTTATTTTTTTTAATTCCTTAAATTACGAAAATTTTTAAAAATTGGTAAATTTAAGAGTAAATAAAACACAGTAAATTATATAATACAAATTTATTATGTTTTCACTTAGATAGACACAATATCCCTTGCGAATTTATATCAGAAAAATTTACAAAGCTACTTTTCCATTCGTTTTTTAATTTTTTTTTGTTTTTTTTCACTCTAAAATTATAAGGAGGTAAAAAATTATAAACGTTCATTTTTATCATCGGACCCCGTTATCTGAGGGGCGTCGCCCTAATAATACGCGTTTTACATTATTATCGTTTACATGTAGCGCAAAATACAAAAAAGAAAAGAAACGAATAGAAAGTCATTATCATGTATTTTTTCCATTATTATTATAGTAAATAAAACCCCTCTTTTCCAAGATATCGTCATGTTTTTTTTTTAATTTTACAAGAAAGGGGGGCAAAGTTTTCTCTTAATTTTTTTTCAGAATGATGATTTTATGACATGATTGATGATTTTAAAAAAAATTATTGTAATAAATCGAAAATATTTTACATCTATTTTACTTTTTTTGATTGGTGAAACCAGGAACTAAAAAAAATGTGCAAAAAATAAAAATATATATAAAAAAATGATAAAAAAAATTTGAATACTGGCAAAAAAATTTACTTCGCTTTTTTTTCTACTAACTACACTTTTATCACAAAATTAGTATTAATCAGAATGGTGTATTATCTTTTTAATCTTTTAGCTTTGTTATGTGTGGCTAGGTTTTGGAAAAGAAAAATAAGGCATTTAAATTTAGATCACTAAATGAATGGGAATCAAAGAGATGTTAACACCAATCATAATTACGTTGGTTATCAATTAATTATACAATTGATTGCTTGAGTATACAAAAACACAAGAAGCAAGACAAGTACATTATCTATAGCGTTCAATTTTTTCTTAGTAGTAGTTGGGGAGTTTGATTGACTTTATTTTTGAAGGGGGGAAAGAATTTGGGGCGTTATACCGTATATTCTAGTCAGTTCGTACGATGTTAGTTACAAATTAAGTGTGTTTGAAAATAGAAAACTTACCATCTACTTTGTGCTTGATTCTTTTGGCAAAAATTCCGGTAAAGTCCACAAATTCTTGTCTAGATCACTACAAGAAGCAGGTATTGAAAGAACAATGTGTAATAGAGAAAATATAAGAAGAGTAAAAGGAGTAGGAAGATTTGCTGTGTATTTCAAAGATTGACCATCCAATTTTTTCATTTCAGAAAAATGATAGTGGGAATATTTCGTTTATATCAAGATAACCATAGAACAATTGAAATACACGGCGTACCTTCAAAATAGGGAAATTTTGGATGTCACATTTTTGGGATATCAAAAAGAAAAATAACAAAATAAAGAGAACAGCGGGACTAGAGATTTTTTTATTCAAAAACCCTAACTGTAATTTTTTTTTTTTATTTCAGTATCAAATATTTCTTGTGTAACCTTCTCACTTAAAAAAAAAATTTTTTTTCACCTTGCAGTATATCTTCAGAGATAGCGATTGTTTCTCATTTAATTTCTTTATTATTCTCTTTCTGTAAAAAGCTAAATAATCAAAAAAAAAAAGTAATGCGTATTTTTTTTAAATATATATATATATTATAAGAGTGTGCAAACTTTGTAGAGATTGTCGTCACGTTAACCTTTTTCCTATTATATTTTTAGTTATAAGTCAAATTTCTGCTTAAAATTATTAAAAATTAATCGAAAAACGTAAATTTTCAAAGAAAAAAAATTGTGACGACACCCTCGATAGCAGACACTGGCACTAAAATAATCTAAATATCCTTAATAAGACGTGAAAATTGAGACCACAGTCTAAAAAAAAAATTATTAATAATAATAATACAACACAGATTGCTGGTTACTTTATAAGCCGGTTTCTTATTCTTTGCATTCGTTTATAATAATCGAAAAAAAAAAAAGGAATATACATACAAAAAGATGGATTTTATCGAACAACTAACAAAAGATGTCAAGAAGTTAATTTTCATACAATTTCCGCTTTTTTTTTTTTTTTTAGAAGTGAGCGGGGAACTTATAAAATAACAGGCAAACTATATTCTACACTTCTTTAATCGAAAGAAAAAGCTGGAAAACATTTGAATATATCGCGTATATCAATTAGAATTATCAAAAATATCTATCAAAAAAAAAAATTAAATAAAAAAAATATAGTAAAAAAAGCAGTTCCTTTCCGACATTTTTTGTCGTTGTTGTTGCTTGTTGATGTTTCTTTTGTTTATAGATGTAATTATAACAATGCATTAAGTTATAAATGTAATTATTATCATGTAATAATATTATATATAGTATGTATAGAAAAATGGTATTGTTTCTTTTTCAGGCGCATTCTGCGTGGTACAGAAAATTATTAATAATAATAATATTCAATGTGTGTTTTGTTGTTGATTTTATGTTATGTTGTTGCTTTTTTTTTGTTGAAATTGTAGTTGTTGGTTATTTATTGATGCTTCGCTGTTTGATGAAAAAATAATATTATAAAATAAAGTTATACAGGATTGGCCGCATAGCTGTCCGATGCAGCGGCTGACACACTATCTGAAACAGAAAGAGAAAGAACGATTTGCTTAGTATGCAAGGAAAAAAATTAAGTTCTAGTGACATTTTATTAATAGAATCTATGAACCAATGTCCATTTACACACGAACTATATGTATTAAAGCAACTATTTCAAATAAATTGTTTCTCCACTTAGGCAATTTATTTTGAACACTTTGTATAACGACAGACCATTTCAGTATGATAGTGAGATGTCGCATGTCGTATATTAGCTACCTATCATAGAATTGAATACAATTTTTTCTTAGAAATCTCCGAAACTAAGATATGATTTGACTTGCTATTTTTGTGTGTGATTTACTAGTATGGAGAAGAAGCGAAAAATAGAGAGTGAATGCAGAACAATCAAAGATCAATGGAAGTATCAATATTTCGTGATTGAGTCCAGTGATAAGGCGCTATGTTTGATTTGCAATGAAACCATAGCCGTCCTCAAAGAATATAACATTAAACGTAATTATGAAACGAAACATTTTCAAAATTACTCAAAATATACAGGAAGTTTGCGGATAGAAAAATTTGAAGCTTTGAAGCGTGGATTGAAATAGCAGCACTCTTTGTTAATGAAAGTCAACACTGAACAAGAGGTTGCCTCTCGTGCCAGCTTTCGTGTGGCTCTTGAAATCGCAAAACGTGGAAAACTATTCAGTTTGTCAGCAAACACCGTGGCTCGGAGGGTACAAGACATCGCAGAAAATATCATCTCAACTGTCTGACAAAAATAGACATCTTGAGTGGTTTTCTCTGGCCTTGGATGAGTCAACGGATGTGTCAGATACTGCTCAGGTGTTGATTTTTATTCGAGGAGTAGATAAAAGCTATGAAGTGCATGAAGAACTTCTTGATATTTATAGTATTCACGGCACGACTACTGGGGAAGATATCTTTAAGGGAGTTGAAAATGCCATTAATAAAAATAACCTTCGATGGAAAAACTTGAAATCTATTAAAACATATGTGGTAAAAATAAAGGAGTGTCAAAGGCTGTAGAAAATGATGGTGGTTCAAAACCATTAGTCTTACATTGTATCATTCATCAACAGTCCTTGTGCGGAAAATGTTTGGATATGTCTGAAGTTGTAAAACCAGTCATATCAGTTGTTAATTTCATCAGATCCACTGGGCTGAATCACCGACAATTCCGCGAGTTTATTGAAGAGATTGGACAAAATGACTTACCATATCATACTGCCGTACGCTGACTTAGTTGCGGAAAAGTCCTTCGGCGCTTTTTTGGACTTCGAGCAGACATCGAAATTTTTTTGAATGAAAAGCATCGCCCTCTTACCGAATTACAAAATAGCGAATGGCTGTGGATGTTAGCATTCTATGTCGATTTGACAAAACATATGAACGAACTGAATTTGAGATTGCAAGGAGAAAACCAGCTTCTCCCTGATTTATACACTAATATCAAATCGTTCCGGCAGAAAATAATACTGTTTCAATAACAATTACGTAAAAAATATTTCACACATTTTAAAACATGTGAAATATTCAGCCACACTACTGAGTCTGAGTTTCCCGCCGATTTTGCAATCGAAGCTTTGAGTGCTTTGAAGATAAATTTTGATACTCGATTCTCAGACTTTGATGTCATTCCGAATGAAATTAAGATTTTTCAAAATCCTTTTGATACTGACATTGAAACCCTAGCCCCGAAACTTCAAATGGAAATTATTGATTTACAGTGCAGTGATATAATTAAGAACAAATATCAAAACTCATCTTTGTTGGAATGTTATAAAAGTCTTCCACTGCAACAATTTGCTAATTTGGATAAATTTGCTCGTGGGCTGTTTTCTGTTTTTGGTACTACTTACTTGTGTGAGAAAACATTCTCCAAGATGAAGTACACAAAGAATGTATACAGATCTCAGTTAATCGATGAGCATCTTAAATCTCTTTTAATAATTGGTACAAGTAAAATTGGTCCACAACTACAAACTATTGTCAGTGGAAAATCACAATTACATAAATCTCACTAGTATTTTTTACAAGTGGACATTATAAACTGTTAGTGGGATTCATTTCAATTATTTGTTAGTTATTATTAGAGTAACCTAAACTTGCGGACTCGCATAGGCGTTGGTATTACGGGTTAATATAAGAATACGAAAAATTCATAAATAAACTAAACCGGCAGATAAACAGGCATGTAGTGTCGACCTTGAATATAAATCATGTTAAACCGCGCTGAGAGAGAT
This sequence comes from Dynastes maya, assembly GCA_029619315.2. Classification (NCBI taxonomy): domain Eukaryota; kingdom Metazoa; phylum Arthropoda; class Insecta; order Coleoptera; family Scarabaeidae; genus Dynastes; species Dynastes maya. Next base: position 4,136,176 of record JAROYE020000001.1, on the reverse strand, counting down.
TTCGTTTTAGTACCGGTTGAGCTGTTGCAGAGATTAGTCGAACGGTCAAGGTTATGTACTTACGTGTCGCTTTTGAAAATATAGCTGGTGTTTTTTGTGTGTTGTAGTATTATACCAAGTACATAATTAGTGTATCGTTTCATATAGAACTAATATTTACATATCTAAGAAAACAATGCCTCGTAATAGATTTGCTGCTAATGTACATAAGTATGTGTCACTTTTTCTCCATTTAAAATATGACGGTAGCGCAGTTTTTTGCTTAATATGCAATGTTCGTTTGGCTGCATTGGACAGAACTGATTGCCAGAGGCATGTCAATGGTATTAAGCATATGAGAAATGCAAGAACTGAAATACCTTATACACTATTCCTCATACATTTATTAATTATGTTTACCTCTTGTAATCTTCCGTTGTCGTTGGTGAGAAAAGCAGCTTTTAAAACGTTTTGGCGACAATACGTTCCAAAATACTCATTACCCTCACAAACACAATTACAGAATCATTTGCCGCGAATGAAAGAGATGCTAGAAAATGTGTGTAAACGTGATTTGTGTTCCAAAAAAATATGGATTGCCGTGGATGAGACGACCGATATAAAGAAAAACAGTATTGTGAATGTAATAGCTCGCGTTTTATCTAGCGAGCACACAGCATCTCGATATTTGTTAGCTTGCAAACGTGTTCAACAATGTACCGCGGAAAATATTCACAAAGTGATAATGAACGCTTTGAAAAAATTTAAAATTGCCCAAGATCAAGTTGTGATGATTGTGACAGATAATGCAGCAACGATGTTAAGTGTTGGGCGATCCTTAAAACATATATTTCCTAACTTAATACATATAACCTGCGTGCTGCATGCTTTGCATTTAGTTGGTGAAGTTGTTCGACAACATTACGGAAACGTTGATCGGATGATTGGAAGTACTAAAGCAGTGTTTCGTAAATCTCCTAAACGTTTAAAAGAATTTCGTAAATTTTGTCCAGGTATTCCAGAACCTCCTGAACCAATTTTAACGCGATGGGGTACTTGGCTAACAGCAGCTTCTTACTATTTGATCCATTTTCAACAAATTCAATCAGTTATATTGCGATTTAATCGGAATGAATCCAAAGCAATTAGAGAAAGTCAAAGAGAATTTCAAATTCCTCAACTTTTAGAAGATTTAACAACAATATGTACCAATTATACAGTATTACTAGATGCCGTCAGAAAACTACAATGTACTGAATTGTCATTGCAGGAATCATTAGACATAGTGGAGAGTGTAAAAAATAAATTACACACATTAAATGATACGCCAGCATTATGCGCTAGTCAAAAGTTGGCAGATGTTTCAAGGAAAAATCCCGATTTTAATACTTTAGAGGCCGTTTATAATAAGTGTAAGAATAGTGAACTTTTAAGTGATTTTGAAAAACAGTTTCTACATGCAAATGTAACTTCCTTAGATGTGGAGAGATCGTTTTCTATGTATAAGAATATTTTTTCTTGTCGACGCACAAGGTTTAAAGAAGTAACTGTGGAAACATATGCAATGATGCAAGTTTACAGTAGTTCACATCCTGATGCCTCTAATTTGTTGAATAATTAGCAAGTAAGTTTATTTATGAATTTTTCGTATTCTTACATTAACCCGTAATACCGACGCCTATGCGAGTCCGCAAGTTTTGGTTACTCTAGTTATTATGCTTAAGTCAAACTTTCTGCCTATTATACTTGTCATGAGGCTATACCTAGGAAGTAAATAAAACCGAGTTATTATCATTCTGTGTTTTTTTATCCAACTTATCACAGCAACAATAACAACAATCAGCCATTAGCTGTCGCGGGCCGGATTTGGCCCGTGGGCCGTAGTTTGGAAACCACGGTTCTAGACTATAAAGATGATATAGAATATCAAAAATAAACTGGGCGTCTTTGATAGAACCGAAATTTTGTGGTATTATTACTTGAACATTTTTAAATAGTTCCATAAAATTTGTACACTTAAAACCTTGACAAAGAATGCTTTTCATCCAGATAGCAAGTTAATAACAAGTAATTATTATAATCATCAACTTTTTTTTGGGCACCAATCAAGCACAAGAAACATAAAATATAATTGTATTTTTCCAAAAATTAAAAACAACCCAAACACATGCTGAATACCGCTCCTTTTTAAGAAATTCATTTTTGAATTTCGCAAATTTTCATTCTGACGTTCGAAACAGAAGTTTGGAGCCGGGCCAAAATAATCCAAGTGGCTGGTGAAAACAAATTTAAGTGTTTTCGATCCGGTCTAAGTCAAATATACAAACTACAGCTGACATGAATACCGCAATAATGTATTCTGAAAATTGCAGTTTTGCTTTAATTCTCATTTTTAGCGTTAATAAGAGTATGTTTCCACGAACATGACGACTAGGCAATTAACAATTATCCAATGATCTAAAAATAACTTCGCCTTCATTGGAAAGGTTTATCAAATGTTTCTAGGAGTGAAAATTTTACTTATTTGGAGTTGAAAAATTGTTCTTTTCCAATCAAAATATGAGTCATTAGCATTTAGAATATTATACACTACACAGAATGTAAGTTTCCAAATCTAAATACATGCAGCACCTATTTCAGCAGAATGTTAAGGATTTTATATCTAAATAAGTCCCGCTAGACATCTGCAACAAAATCAATTGTTTCTTTTTCTTCTCAACAAATACTAAAACGATTGTAAATCAAAAATTGAACAATTGACCTATCATCCGAGTTTTGTTTATGTGCAGTTTTGTTGATAAACAATAGAATGTAATCCAGGAACTGCTATTCGCGTTCGGGAAATTAACATGATAATCCAATAAACATACAAATTAGAGCTGTATAATTTCGCATATTAGCATACCGATTTTGTATTGGTAAATGGAATGTCCTAATAACTGGTTTTGGAGAGGTTTGTTTATACCGAACACCTTTTTAATATCGTTGTTATGTAATTGTGTGGATTTTATTACGCGAAAATGGTCAATTTTATTGAGTAAAAATATGATAAATTTTGATTTCAAAGTTTTATATATATTTGCTTGGGGTGGAAGTGTGAAAAAAACGTTGCTAAACAGACGATTACGTTGAATATATCTTCAATACGGTTATTTAAGCAAATTATAATACGCAAAAGACATTCCAATCATTTATTTCTGAAATGGTCTAAGCCATTTTATCACCATCAAATCTAGCCATTCCGTTATGATGCAGTATTTTAATTTTTTTTTTGAACAAAGTTAGAAAACACTAATTACTAGGAAATGACCCTCCCCAAATTATTTACAGCCCACAGATCACTATTTACCTTAGCTATCGTTTCAATTACGTCATTAGTAGTCTGGGCAAACAGCAGTAACAGTCAGTGTAGTAGATATGTGGTGCGGAGTCGGCGATTATTTATTTCACGCGTTCACAGCGTCAGTACTAAATCGATGCTGTATGCGACTAGTTCTATGTATATGTAGGCTGTCGTAGCTTATTTCGTAATTGTACGCTTAAAAATGTCAAATAGCAGACACAGTTAAAAACTTTATAGTGGACACGCCGGACCTAATTTTTGATGGTGCTAAAATTCAATGTCTAGTTTGTAAAATCCCTTTAATGTGTTAGTCCAGAAGCCATTGTCAATGTCACATCGAAAGCAAACAGCATTCTTCTGCAAAAAGTGGCATACGAGACTATGAAAAATTTACATTTAATTTATGTGTTACTCTTATTTTATGTAATCTATCGTTTTGTTTACTAGACAAAGAACCATTTGTCTCCTTCTGGAATAAATATGCGAACTGTACATTACCTAGTCGGATATCGATACGAAATGTAGTGCCATTTGCTCGTGAACATATAGAAAACAGAATGAAAACGGAATCGAAAGACAACAAACTGTGATTGTGTGTGGACGAAACAACGGATCGTCAAAAACATTCTGTGGTTAATGTAATGATACGTACAATGGAACCTCATCGACCGTCATCCTCCTTCTTACTTGCTTCCAAAAGAATTATAAATTGTACTGCCGATGAGATTTTAAAGGTGGTGTTAAACTCATTGAACAAATTTGCAGTTTCAACTAAGCAACTTTTAATGTTTATGAGTTATGGTGCCACAAACATGCGTTCTTTGGGCTGATCTCTTAAAGAACACAGTGGTAACTTCTTACATGTAACGTGTAAAATCCATACTCTAAATCTTGCAGCACAAACGATTCCTACATGTTTTCCACTAGTAAATGTATTGATTGCTAGTACAAAGGCAGTGTTTCTAAAGTATCCGACTATTTCACAAACTGTGTCCTGATTTACCTGAACCACCACAGCCGATTGTTACACGTCTTGGGGAACATGGTTGCATGCTGCGTTTTACTACAACAAATATTTTGATCAAGTAAAAGGTAGTTTTAAAATTTAATTCGAAAGAAGCTGCAGCTATCAAGAAATGCCAGGAAGTATTTCAAGATAGTCAGGTTAAAAGAGATTTACAAACTATTCACAACAAGCGGAGGGAATAGAAAAATTACAAAATATTTCGATGTCGCCAGTGGATTCTGTTCAAATTGTAAATGATGTTCACGCACAGTTATGCGCTGTAGAAGGCGAAACAAATTGGTGTGTAATACGAAAATTTGAAAGTGTTTTAGAGAACGACTCCGATTTTCTTATATTAAGACAAATTTGTGAAGGTGCGTGTGAAGATGCATTAAGTTGTTTCAAAGATTATTTTAAATATGCAAATATAACATGGCTAGATGTCGAACGGTCGTTTTCGGCATTAAAAAACATTTATTCCGCACGTCGTACTCACTTGACTGAAACAGCTGTGGAAACATATCTAATGATTCAAATATTTAACAGATGTTACCCAGTTTGTGATTTCACGGAAGACTTTTAAAACGGGAAGTGTTTCAGCACGCTTTGTAATTTATTTTTTACCTTCTATTTTATGTGTAAACATTTATGCGCTCGCCACGCCTCTGGCTGTTATCTCATATTTTCCCAGGTTACTAATTATAACAGGAAAGCAATTATTATTTTAAAACTATGAGAATATATTAAATATTATAAAATGGAATGTCATGAAAAAACTGAAATTGAACGTACTTCATGTCAAAGAAAATCCGAGACGATCAACAAGGTATAAATGAGAAATGATTTCTTGCATCAAGAAAATTGATTTTCTTGCAAAAATCAATCTCTATCCAAGAAAATATTTTTATTTCGAGACTATAAATATACCGGGTGATCCAAGATGGGTGGCGAGGTACCATATATGGGAGAAAAAATCTTCATAAGAAAAGTGGCCAAGAAAAAATGCTGGAAATTATTTTGAAGTTCCTATTTCTACCGCTAGGGGGTCATTAAAAAAAATGATTTTTCTATAAAAATATACCCATATAAGTTGTCAAATAAATCTTATCGTCGTAGAACTAGTAGAATTTGGAATTCTTTTTGGGGGTCCTTCTTTCTGTAGAACAAAAAATAAGAGCTCGAGGAGGAGGGGTAATGTTTTATAATTAAATTGGCTGTAATTTCGCTTTTGAATTAACCGAATTTGATAAACAAGATCTCATTTGAAAGAGGAAGGTTTACTGATTAAAATAAAAGAAATAACCATGACCTATTGATTCTCAAATCCATCGCTAGAGGGTGTCATTTGGAAAAGTTACAGTTTTTATCATTTTTCTCAGAAATTTCAAATTATTATACCATATTGGGAAAGTAAATTACATTTCCAAGAAAAAATGTTAAAGAAGCAATTTGATATATCTATTAGTGTTTGAATTATCGCCAAAAGAATGATTAATAACACGATAATTCTTACATGGTCAAGCATGGAAATAAATTAAAATGTTAAATGAGTCAAGCTTTGATAAGTGCCATGTTGTAAAAATTTCTTTTTATCTTGATTCTTTTTGAGTTTTGTGTTCACCGTTTGTTAAATTTGTTCTGTATTCGTCAAAAATGGCTCCTATTCTAATGCCGACGCTTACGATATGTTTGCCGTATATTTTCAACGTTTTGAAAATGCGCTCCTTGCAGAACGTGAATATGCTGCCAGGTATCCTGAACGAACACATCATAGCAGAAAAGTGTTTCGGCGGTTAACAATGAGTTTAAGACAAACGGATAGTGTGCGTCCTATGCGAGTTCCCACTAAAAGGCGATTGGTAAGAAATGAAGACTATATTTTAAGTGTTCTTGCGTACGTGCGAACGGATCCGCATTTAAGTATCACGAACTTTTCTTCACATTTAGGTGTAAGTTACGGTTCAGAGAAATCTTAGGGATTTTAAGCTGCATCATCTAATTTTGCATCAGGCTCTGTCAGATTCTGATTTTGACAGGAGACTGGATTATTGCTACTGGCTGAAAAATATGTGCAGAGAAATTCGCCAATTTCCTTTTCAAATTGTATGGACTGATGAAGCTACTTTTACTAGTTTTGATAGAGTTAATTTACACAACATGCACTATTGGTCAGAAGCAAATCCTCACTGGATGCGGGAAGTTGATCACCAAAACAGATGGAGTGTCAACGTATGGTGCGGAGTTTTAGGACACAGATTTATAGGATCGTTTATCTTCAATGATCGTCTAAATGGCGACACATACCTCGAATTTTTAAGAAATGAACTTCCTGTTCTTTTAGATGTGGTTCCAACATGATGGATGTCCGGTACACTTTTCTCAAGGAGTACGCAACTTTTTAGATGTTGCTTTTCCAAATCGTTGGATTAGAAGAGGTAGTTTCTTTCCGTGACCTCCTACATCTCCGGATCATAACGTGCTAGATTTTGACGTGTGGGGAAGAATAACAGATATTGTGTATCAAACACGTCCAACTACACGGGAAAACATGTTCGAAAGAATTCGAGATGCCGTTGCTACGATTTCACGAACTGAAGTTTAAAGTGCTGTTTTCAGTATTACATACAGATGTGAGCATTGCATTGTGCAAAAAGGAGGTCTCTTTGAACATCTATAAATTTCCCGTTTTTGTTCGTTTTGTTTTTGCTTTGAACGTTTGATTAATAATATTAAAATAGTTGTTGTTTTGGGCCGTCGGTCTTTAAACACGCTTCAAATTTTGTGTCCCGCATAAACAGTCCTAAAAAGTCCTGGATACAGTACGAAGGAACAACAATTAAAAATCAACGAGGATGTTAAAAACACTAAAACAAGTATAAAAGAGTCTTAGTTAAATGTATAAAAATTTTTCCAATTTTACATAGCATGCTTGACCATGTAAAAATTAATTGTTCTTTTGGCGATAATTCAAACACTAATAGATATATCAAATTATTTCTTTAACATGTTTTCTTGGAAATTTAATCTACTTTCCAAATATGGTATAATAATTAGGTCGTTCCATTTGAAATTTCTGAGAAAAATAAAATCTGTGATTTTTCCAAATGACGCCCTCTAGCGATGGCTTTGAGAATCAATAGGGTCATGGTTATTTTTTTATTTTTTCAAATGGGATCTGGTTTATCAAATTCGGTTAATTCAAAACCAAAATTACGGCCAATTTAATTATAAAACATTACCCCCCCCCCTCGAGCTTTTACTTTTTGTTCTACAGAAAAAAAGCCCCCCCAAAAAGGCTTCCAAATTCTACTAGCTCCACAACGATAAGATTTATTTGACAACAAATAGGAACTTCCAGCATTTTTCCTTGACCACTTTTCTTATGAAGGTTTTTTCTCATAGCTATACAACTCTTGGTTCCTCATATATGGTACCTCGTCACCCATCTTGGATCACCCGGTATAAGAAAAACAAAAGAAATACGATTAAATTTACATTTATCAAATTTATTGAATATGAAAACATTACTATTGCAATGTCATAAATTGGGGAAAAAATTTGATTTATCGAAATCAATTAATTAAATTTACGGTCTGTAGGTGAGGAGTGTTCCCAGACACTCTTCCAACAAATTAACACGGAATATTTACGTTTTTCAAGAATTAAATTTGGAAAGAGAAAACAAACCTCAAATTCTGACGTTTCAATATAAACTCTATGTTTATATGTTACATACACGAACCCCTCGTATTTTGAAACCACCAAACTTGACTTGTTTCGTACTTAAAGAGTATCTAGAGCCGAAAGAGGGTCTAGGGACACTCCCGGACCTGCAGACCGTAAATTTAAATAATTTCGATAAATTAAAATTTTCTCCCGATTTATAACATTACAACCTTTCTAAAATGTAATAAATGTAAATTTCATCGTATCTCCTTTGTTTTCCATTCTAAGGCTATAATACTATAAAGATATTTTACGCAGAGTTTCATTTTCTATCGAATAATTGACAAATATGCAGGATGTTCAATTAAAAAAATATAAACAATTCAAGTTAACGCTGAAATTGTTTTTTCTCGTAACCGTTAAGATTTTCGCTAATTTAACCAACATCGTAGTTACAATAATAAGAAAGTTAGCCATAGTGGCCCAATAACTTTGAACAACCCGTATAATTAAGACCCTAGACCACTTGACATGAAGTAATTCTACCGAAAAAAAACTTAGCTTTGAAAGAAGAGACCATGGTAATGATTTGATTGAAAATACTTTGCGAAATGAATAAAATCATAACTGTAAATGGAAAACCAACACCCTCATTATCTCTTAATGAAAATTGAAAGCATCTGACGCCTGTCTATCAAAGCAAAAGATAACTTAACGCATTAATGGAATGGAAGGATTTAATTACACATCCAATTGCACCAGCTAGTGCTTCATTTTTCTTCTCAAATTACACCACAGGCGGCATTTCGGCATGAATTCGCATTAACGTATTTAAATAAACTCGTACATTTCTATGCAATTATTTTGAAGAGCTTTAATTATACACTACTCAACGTCACATGCAGATAATAAAACGGTTTAAATGATATCGAACACGGTTACTTAGATAAATGGAAAGATGGCAGGAACAACTTTACTTACCTCTAGTAACCGCAGTTAATTAAGTAATCGCCTAGCTTTTCTACAACGGATGCTGCTTGCTGAGGTTGGATAGGATCTTCGTAAAGTGAAACTACAACGGCTGAAACAAATAAGAGGAAAACGTGTTAATATTACACTTTAAGGTTTCTTTTTTAGCTAATTTGCATGTTTAATATCATGAGTATAGTTATTTTATCATATTTAATTTAATATTACAACACTTGTTTAGTTTATTTAGCAAATTTAACTTGTAAAGGAACACAGGTGACCCGAAAATTCATTTACATACGAAAAACAGCAAAATGTTTTTATTAAAAACTATGTAGGTTTACACGTGGAAAGAATGCCTAGTAACAATAACAAAAAATTAATGCTAATATAGCTCATGGTATTGGTGGAATCATTCCCGGCAAAAACAATGTAGCAGAGAAAATAGCGCTAACACATGAACATGTTTCTGCCTACCCGGCGTCATCAGCATGGTTCTGAGCACAATCTTCTGCTGCTACAATTGCGTTTGCCTCTCGGTTTATGCTGCTAATCTCCAAAACAGCACTGAATATGTCTTTCGGCGACACCTATCGCCAAGAGACACAGTCACGCCGTCCCAGAGGGTAGCAAGACAAACCGGAGTGTAGATGTCCACCGCCTATCGGGCAGCTCCTGGGCTGCCAAACGCAAGGGGGCGTTGTGCCTAAGCACAGCGACATCTATACGTGCAAATGATTCCTCAGGCTTACCATGATGTATAGAAATACACGTGAAAAGAATGCCTAGTAACAATAACAAAAAATTAATGCTAATATAGCTCATGGTATTGGTGGAATCATTCCCGGCAAAAACAATGTAGCAGAGAAAATAGCGCTAACACATGAACACTGCCTACCCGGCGTCATCAGCATGGTTCTGAGCACTATCTTCTGCTGCTACAATGGCATTCATTATAACCATTTTCAAAATTGTCTTAAGGTTTCCTACACCTGTATCTTATATTTTCTTAGTAATTTAGCATTTTCAATTTCGAATATTCGTTTCTTGCCATTTATTTTACAAAAGTAGGCTTTGACGGAACTGACGTTACTATTACTGCTTACCAATAGATGATATTTATCAGTAAGGTAAGATAATCGTATCGTCCCAGCATAGCCGTAACAGCTGGAGCCGCCAACGGAACTCGGCGCGCGCCTGTCTGATGCGATGCGTAAACATCTGCCGGGTGGCAAAGCAGTTCAAATTCGTACACATTCAACATCACTAGCGCGGCACGTGCGTGTGAATTAAATCAGGCGAGCGGAATACTAGTTATTCAAGAACATTGTCCAGTGTGCGCAAGGCTAAACAACGACCCTTTGCTGATAAAGTAAAAAACTTTATCGGTGAATTTCCAGATTTGTTGTACGACGGTGCTAAAATAGTTTGTAAAGTGTGCGAGAAAAATAGTGCAAAACACAGAAATAGAAAAAATGGCGCGTCAAATAGAAATTACTTTATTTTCGATTTACTTGTCATGCTGATAACATGTCATTTGTCACTTAACATACTGGATAAGAAATCGTTTAAGAACTTTTGGAACAAATACAACCCGGTGTTGAAGTTGCCAACTACGGCAACAGCACGTAAGCATGTTTTATTTGTACGCAAAAGAGGTGGAAAATAAAATCATATCTACATTAAAAAATCAGTTGCTTTGGTTGTATGTTGACGAGACAACAGATTGTAAAAAAAAAATCCATTATACATGTTATAGTTCGTGTACTTGATCAACATAAACCGACATTTCCACTGTTACTAGTTAGAAAATATTACAAGGGTGTACTAGTGCAGCAATTACGACTGTGATACTACGTTAAAAAACTTTCAAATCTCAACACGTCAAGTGTTGATGTTTATGAGCGATGGTGCAGCGACAATGCGTGCAGTAGGCCGTTCTCTTCTTGAACACGGTTGCGACTGTTTACATGTAACTTGTAAAGTGCATGCTTTACATCTTGTGGCACAAACTATTAGACAATGTTATCCCGAGGTAGATGCATTAATATCAACGTCTTCGAACATTTCACGCAGTGTACCGGTATTCGTGAACCACCACAGCCGATTCTTACACGTTGGAGAACCTGGTTGCAGGCAGCTTTTCATTATGCTGAACATTTCAAAAAAGTAAAAGCTGTTATTCTACAATTCAATCCTGCCGAAGCTGCAGCTATTATTATTACATGACGCACTAGAACAATTACAAAATAGAGCGTTGTCGTTAGTGGTCACTGCAAATAGTGGACGAAGTACATATTCTGCTACGCACTATAGATGACGCAAAAAATATTCGCGTTTTAAAAAAGTTGGAGAGTGTGTTAGAGATAGATTCCAATTTTATCACATTACAACAAATTTGTAATAGTACTTCGACTAATCCATTAATTGAGTTCAAAGATTATCTTAATTATACATGTATTACATGGGTAGATGTCCAACGATCTTTCTCCAAATATAAACACGTTTTTTCACCACTGCGAACGCGGTTCCACGAGACAACTATTGAAACATATCTAATGCTATCAATTTTTTACGATTCTTATCCACTGGGTTATAATACTGATGATGGTGCTTCTACTTCTCATGTTCAGTAATTCCAATGCAATCCGCCAGCCTACTTGATTACGCTGCTTAAGAGGGTGAGTGTTTCACAGCCTTACAGATATAATTCTTGATTAGTTTTTTTATTATTATTCGCTTTATTACTTCTTTTTCGGTATTATAAATATTGAAGAAACCGCACGCCTATGGCGCACTAATTAAAAAAGAGACAAACTACAAATAACAAATACATACACTTTATTGAACAAATAACAGACTTAGGTGTTCAAAATTATGTTCATCATTTTCAATGCATAAGCGAACTCTTTCTTAAAATGACTGTTTCACTTTAAACATATTATTTGGCGTTATAGAACGAAACGCTGTTCTTATTCGATCTTTCATATTGTCGGATCCGGTTGGCGGTATATCGTAAACAATATTTTTGATATATCCCCATAAGAAAAAATCGAGACTCGTTAGGTCTGGGAACCTTGGTGGCCAATTTTGTGGATGTTCGCGTCCTATCCATCGATTGGGATATTGCCTACCTAATTCTCTTTTGGATATGAAATGCTACACTTTCCAAAAGCGCAGGCGCATTTTAACAAATCCAAGAAACATGGCGCCATTTAAGCAGCCATCAAAAAAGTATGGTCCTACCATACGCATTCCATTATTCCACCCCAAACATTAGCAGATCATCTGTGCTAACGATCGAGGGTTTCAACAAAATTAAAAGAAATAATGAAAATTGTCTGTTAATTAATCCGTTATTATTGAAAGTTGATTCATCTGTAGAGAGTACCAAATCTAAGAAATGTTCACCATCTCCTAACTTTCCTAGAATCTAGTTTCAATTGGAGATTCCATAACTAAAAATTCATTTTCTTCTTTTCCGGTAATTGACTTTTGTCACACTTTTTTTATACACACCTATTCTTCGGAAAACTTGGAGCAGTAATAATAACATCAGTTCCGTCAAAGCGTGCTTTCGTCAAATAAATGGCAAGAAATGAATATTCGAAATTGAAAATGCTAAATTACTAAGAAAATATAAGATATAAATAAGTATAGGAAACCTTAATCTAATTTTATAAATGGTTAATATTAGAATCTAAATACGGTAATGAATATAGGGTGTTCCATTTAATATAAGCAAGTTATTTAACTTTAATGATAGTCCAAATTAAAAGTGTATTTTCGTCCGCCCAGTATAATTTTTAGGAATAGTTATTATTTTATCATCAAGTCTAATGCTTCGACTAAAAAATAAATACAATTAGACATATCTACCATAGACAGGTGTGTCTTTTAAATTTTGGTCTACATTTTCAAGAATAGTTAATGTCCCAAAAACGGCTTAAGTCAGGTATAGCAAACATAACAGTAATATACCTGGTATTCCATTAAAATTTTCGCAACTTTGGTGTGTAACTTTTTCTTTGGGTCAGCCTGTATATATCAAAACAATTTTAAAACTTGCTCCCTATGAACCTGCATAGCTCTTAATGAAAATATTTTAAAAATATGCCCCTTTTCGTATGTAAACCGATGGGAATGTGTTTTTTTTAATAAATATTTATTTTACCATTAAAAACCGCATGAACATATTTGGTTACCCGATATATTGCCAAAGATTTCGACGAATGTGCGCCCATTATCTCTCCTCTTCCTTGAGTTAAAAGAAACAACAGGACACTTTGGACCACAGGTCCAAAAAAAACTTTTTCGACCTTTCGAACTTCGACATCAGGAAAACTAACTTTCATACGTTTTAAAGATTGGTTTACAGATGTGTTTTTACAAAACGCTGGATCCGACACCGATTCATGGATTGGGCATTGTCCAATTTCGAATTTTGCTTACTCGGACTATATAATAATATCAATATGAGTATAGTGCTACGATATAGCAACAAAATTTAATAAATTCACAAATTGGAAAGATTCATACAACAAATCCTTGAATAAACAGTATTACTTTCCATTTAAAATACAATAAAGTAATAAGCAGACAGATTTGAACATTCATTAGACTACAGAAGTAATTTTGGCCGTCTAATTTGGGTCGTGTTTAATAACAAAAATTGACCTTTCGTATACTACCACCACTACCAGTGGCGTAAAAAAATGCATCCAATACAGACTCTGAATAGATTAATTCAATCTATTTGCATTCTGCAAAAGTCAAAAATTCCCTTTTTTGCGCCCAATTACTCAATTATAAAAAGAACCTATTGAAGAACTTGTTTCCCCAATCTATTCTCTTTCTCACAATAAAGCAATTTAGCACCAACCCATACTTCACTTCCACAAAGCCCTTAATCGCTCAAACGTCGCAAAGCTAATCCATCGTTCAAGGTGCTGATTGATACACATGCGTGGGTGACGAGGAGCAGACAGGAAGCCCAAACATATTCGAAAAGCGCATGCTACGCGAGCTTTGGCACACGCCGATGTCACACGCCGGACATTTTTAACAGCGCAAAGCGTTCTTTCCCCCTCTCAAAAATTCTCCTTCTCCGCCTCCGTCGACGACCTCATCCACGGACTGCTACTGCGCCTCGTAGAAGCAAAACGACCGACAGGTCACCACGTCGGATGCCGCTGTCGCCGGGTAGGAGATTGTTGACCTATTTGCCGTAACGTACACTAAACCGCAAAAGTATTTTGCTAATAGTTTTGAGTGTACAAGTTAAAAAGGATTTTTTATGAAGTGTTATTATGAATTCGTAGACAATTTAGATAACACTTTACTTATTAAATAAGTCCATACAACCAAAATTAACTAACGATAATGTTACTGAAGTTTTAAATCAAAAAATCTAATCGAAATTAACACTTATAGAAGTATGTAATGTTATAATCAAACTATAAAACGTTGTAATTTAATCTTAAAAATTAAATTTCATAACGAATTGTCAACAAAATCAACCAAAAAGGCTGCTCATAACGTGGAAGCATGATTATTGCTTGTTGTAAATTCAAAGAGAACATTTATGTTAAACATGCATTGTTTTTAGTGGACAATGTAATTTTTATTATTTAAATCCTGTTTTTATAGCAAAACTGCTTTAACGGCAGCCAAAAAAATAAGATATAGAGAGCGCTAGAAACCAGATCCTAACAAAATAGAAGACGAAAAAATTAAATACTATCACAAAAACAAAGAACTTGCTAAAGATATGACAAAAAAGAACACGAAATAAAATATGGATGGAGAAAAGATCAGAGTGAAATGAGAACAAGAAATAAAAGATTCACTGCAATAACACCCAATACTACTACACCTTCAAGTCCGGAGACACCACATACTCACGACGTTATTCAAAAACAAAGAAGATTAAAAATTTTGAGAAGAGATTGGTCAAAATTGTTTGGTGAAAATTTAAAATTAGAAGGCGAAATTAAATAAAAATAGAAAAACAAGTCCATCTTTACAAAAAACGATATCAAAGGCTAAAGAATATAACTCAAGAGTCTTCTTCTTCGACTACAAATTTGGGAAACCTGTTAGTTGCAACAAAGACTGCATAAATGGTACATTCGTTCCCCCTCATGATAGAAAAAATTACAAGGCAGTTTTGAAGAGTTTTGTAAACAATGACTGCCCATCAGCTCCTTACGACTGAAATCAATTAAATCTCAAGAAGACAAGTAAGCTATTAATGTAAAAAGTAAATTGAATTGTTCCCATCTATTGCGTTATTAATAAATAATTGATAATCTTGGTTAGGGATCGACCTATATGATTTTTTGTGGCCGATACCGATATAACGGCCATTTTTTTTATTATGGATATTTTGCTATAAGTACAAATTAGCTAAAATTGATTGATCTCCGACAATTTTTTGAAAAGAGAATATACAAAAATACCGTTACCATTGAACACAGTTTAACCGAAGAAGCACTACTAAAAAGAACACAGAACAAACTCGATATTCGGCAAATCCACTTTTGTTAATCGAATACAATCCCGTGCGGTGAATCCCCAAATTTTGCAACGCTCGGCGGCTCGCCGACACGCAACCAAGGTACTTCCTCATATTTACGAAAAATGTTCGTCAGTAATTAGTGAAAAATTATCACTTTCCTTATAGATATATGGACTTGCAAACACAATAATTAATTTCTCTCTTTTACTGCTCATTGGATAGATTTTAAAACGACTGAAAGATGTTTATTTGTACTGGCCTGCAAACATTTGCCAGGGACACATACAGCTTTAAATATTACCCAGATTTTAAAGGATTTAATGAAGAGATGGATTCACAATCAAGTGCGTTTGGTTTTGGCTGACAATGCCGCCCAACATGACAAAGGGTATCGACGAGGCTAAACTAAAACACCAACCTTGTATTATACATACTTTACAATTAGCCACTCAATAGAAAGTCAACGATCAATCATGGATTTATTGGCAAAAGCAAGGCATATAGTAACTCATTTTAGTCATTCCTCTTTGGCTTGTGATAGACTGAAGAATATTCAAAAGACTTCATATGGTGGAAAAATCTTTAGTTCAGGATGTATCTACAAGATTGAACTCATTTATATGTTGGAACTTTTGCTAGAACAAAAAACCGCTTTAAATATATTTATAATGGATGGCACCAGTAGGAACAGAATTTATAGCAAAAATGCCTGACCTAAATTATGATGGCGCTAAAATTCAATGTGTAGTTTGTAATATCCCTTTAATGTGTTGGTCCAAAAGGGATTGTCTACGCCACGTAAATAGTAAACAGCATTCTTAAAAAAAAAAATTGCACACGACACTATGACAAATTTAAATTTAATTTATGTGTTACCTTTATTGCGTGTAATCTACCGTTTCATTTACTAGACAAGGAAGCATATGTCTTCTTTTGGAATAAATATTCGGACTGCAAATTACCAAGTCGGGCATCGTTACAAAGAATTGTGCCGTCTGCTCGTGAACATGTTGAAAAAAGAATTAAACCGGAGTTGAAAGGTAAAAAAAACTGTGGTTATGTGTGGACGAAACAACAGATCGTAAAAAACATTTTGTGGTTAATGTAATGGTACGTACAATGGAACCACATCAATCGTCACCTTCAATTCTATTAGCTTCCAGACGAGTACAACAATGTACTGCCGAAGTAATTTCAAAGTTAGTGTTAAATACATTGGAAAAGTTTGAACTTTCAACAAACCAACTGTTGATGTTTATGAGTGATGGTGCCGCAAACACGCTTTCTGTAGGCCCGTCTCTTAAAAAACATGTGTAAAATTCATGCTTTCAGTCACGTGGCAGATAGTATTAGAAAATGTTATCCTGAGGTAGACGCTTTAATAGCGCATACAAAAGCAGTATTTGTCAAATCCCGAAAACGTATTCGCAAATTTCACAGACCGTGCCCCCGTATGCCTGAGCCACCAGAACCTATTCTTACACGTTGGGAAACATGGTTACAGGCCGCGTTTTATTATCATAAATATTTTGAGAATATTAAGAACGTGGTTTTACAATTCGATCCAAAGGAAGCTGCGGCTATCAAGGAAAGTCAGTCGAAATTTCAAGATAAGTTAAAACGGATTTAAAAACTATTCAGAACAATTACTTCGGACTAGTGGAGGCAATAGAAAAATGACAAAATCCTTCGGTGTCGTTAGTGGAATCTCTGCAAATAGTGCAACATGTTCACGCGCAGCAATGCGTCGTAGAAGACGCAAAAAATGTTTGTGTTCTAGAAAGGTTTGAAAGTGTTTTAGAGAAAGATTTTGGCACATTAAGACAAATTTGTGAAGGTGCCTCAACAGAACCGTTAAGTTGTTTCAAAGATTATTTTAATTACGCAAATATAACATCACTAGATGTAGAACGTTCGTTTTCTGCGTATAAACACACTTTTTCCTCACGCCGCACTCGGTTTGCCGAAACAATTGTGGAAACATATCTAATGTTTGCAGATATTTAACAGACATTACTCACTTTGTGATTTCACGGAAAACTCTTAAGACGGTAAGTGTTTGAGCACGTATTATATTTTATTTCTGACCATTTCTTTCGTGTAAACTTTTATGCGCCCGCCACTGGCTGTTGGCGCAAATTGAGCAACTCTAATTACAACTAACAAAAACTTAACTTTATATTTATAATATTAAATATGATAACTGTTTTTTTTTTATTTAATCTTTTTCCATTTTAAATGTTTTTTTTTTGTATTTTTTAAATAAAAATATACACTTATACCGTTTGTTATTTAGTATTTTTGTATTAATTTCTTTAAAAAATCCTTGATTTAAAATTATAGATATTTTTATTAGGCCGATACCGATATAGGCCGATATTGCACTTTACATATCGGCCGATACCGATATCGGCCAAGATGGCCGATATACCGATACCGATATCGACATCGGTCGATCCCTAATCTTGGTTAGTAAAATTTGTTGAAGGCAAATCTACGTTCTTGAATACTCTTTCTTTTTGTTAACTTTGGAATTACCACCGTCAAGTTTGTAGCTACATACGTTTTTGATTTCAATTTTGTCAATAATTCGTTTTCTTGTATTTTTTTTTCGATAAACAACATTAATTTTGAAAATAGGTCTTGATAATCTTTATTCAAACTTCAAAAGAGAAAACTTTAAATAGATGTTCAACGGTGGCGGCATCTGTATTCCGGACATTGTTCAGTTGAGTCATGTCACCAAAAAAACTTTTTCAAAGAATTTTCAATTTCAACCGTTGTTTTTTATTTCTCCTTGTTAAAAAGAAAAAAAAACATATTTTATTCTTGACAATTGTATTTTAACTTGTTGTGTTCGTCCCCCCTTTTTACACTTGATCTAATTTTAATATTACATTAATTACAAAATTTGATATGTCCATTCATCGCTTTACATCTGGAATATATTTTTTTATTGTTAAACGTCTTTTAAACTGTTATTAATAAAAATTGTAAGTATTTTATATTTAATCCTATATTTTATATTGCATGGAATACCTCAAGTTGTAACAAAAATATTTAAAAAAATATTTAAAAAAACAAAAATTAACCATTAATTTAAAATAATAAAATAAACTAAAAAAAGTTACTCTATAAATTGGAATTGGTCACTAATATAACAGCTTTGTTACAACTGGAGATTAGTTTTTCCAAATTACCATATAATTCTAAATTATATTTTGATTAAGTCTAACATTACTTATGTATTTTTACTATTCCATTTATAAACAATGTAATACAGCTACATGATATCCTCCTTCTAGCTTAACCTGAGGATGGGCTTTGACCTGAAAGCGGTCGTTATTTAGTTATATTAAAAAAGAATTTTGCGAGTAAAAGGACCTTTTTATCAACCCTTCTTCCCAAGAAAACTTTAAATGAATAACCTAGGTGACAAAAGGTAATCCAGGTGATAGGAAATTAAAGCGTTGTAAAAACTAGAATACAAGATGTTTAGCGCGGTATACTTTCAATAGTTACTAGATAAGGTCTAAAGCACAGCCAATACTACTTTTATAAATTGATCAATTTTTAAAATTTACAAAATATAATATAAACAACAGCTTAACTGAAAATTCCCGCGGCGTTACTGTTCCTGCACTTTCGTGACCAGAACGAATTCCAAAAGCCTTGCGTTCGACCCGTCGACCTATCGCAGGTCGTTCGTTCGGCCGCCAGAGACCAAACCGACCGGCTGGTTGCCGTGGAACGCTGCCAAGTGAATGCACGCTTTGCGGAGGATGCCATTTTAACGCAAGGGAGACGGCATTGCGGATTTTCTAGTTACGGGGCGCGAAATGCCGGCAGTATCCGAGTTGATCGGATGGGAACGCGGATTGACGAATAGGTCATGGGATTGCGTCCCGATCGTGGCTAAAAGTATTCGATTTTTTTTGTTTTAGTTGTTTCTAAATTAAATAATGGCGTGTGCTATGCATCAAAAGAAATAGGAAAAATAGATTTTTGAAGGTGGAAACTTCTTTAATAAGGGAAGAAATAAAATTGGTCTTCACTCAAAAAATTTTAAAATAACCATCTACCAGCAGAGTTGAGAAGTCTAAGGGGGAAGGAACTCATTCGGCGGGCAAAGGAAATACTTACACAAGAAGCCTTTTACACCCTAGAAGAATTATAGACTATGCCCCGGTAATCCTGAACCACCACAACCTATTCTTACTCGTTGGGGAACATGGTTAGAGGCTGCATTTTATTATCTTAAATATTTTGAGAATATAAAGAACGTGATTTTAGAATTCGTCCCAAAGGAAGCTGCGGCTGTCAAGGTAAGCCGCTTGAAATTTCGGGATAGTCAAGTTAAAACAGATTTGGAAATTATTTAGAACAATTACGTGGGACTAGCGGATGCGATAGAAAGACTACAAAATTCTTCGGTGTCGTTAGTGGAATCCTTGCAAATAGTGCAACATGTTCACGCACAGCTATGCGCGATAGAAGACGCAAGAAATGTTTGTGTTTTAGAAAGGTTTGAAAGTGTTTTAGATAAAGACTCTGATTTTGGCACATTAAGACAAATTTGTGAAGGTGCGTCAACAGAACCGTTAAGTTATTTGAAAGATTATTTTACTTACGCAAATATAACGTCACTAGATGTAGAACGTTCGTTTTCGGCATACAAAAACACTTTTTAAGTGTTTGAGCACGTATCACATTTAATTTATTTTGTGTAAACTTTTATGCGTCCGCCACTGGCTTTCAGCGCAGTTGCGTTGCTCTACTAATCGCATAAAATTACCACTAACGACATATAATATTCCATATCTTCCAATAGACACTACAATTTAGGTTTGAGAAGTTTATTTTAAACTTACGCCTTTCCAAAAAACCAACAGCTGTAAGTAATAAATGAAGAGGCGTTTTATTTGAAAGTGCCAATCAAGCGAACGTATTTATTACCCGTTGAAAACCAGATATTTTAAATGTGTAAATCCATACGATTTGACTCATTCTCCGGCGCAAACTTTCAAAAAAGAAAGATTAACCAATTTCCGATATTGATAGTGATTTATTTAAAATATCAATTACGCTTTTTCTTATAAGGTTGTAAAAGCTACTTGTAACTTAATAGGTTCGTATAATACAAGGATATTAATTGGAAATATGGTTTGAAAACCGTCGATGCATAAAACTACACTTTCTAGACCTTCGGCTGTTTAACAACCCGTCAGACCATGAACTTTAATAGTATGCAACAGCAACTGTGTAATAAATAATTAATATCAGTCATTATCGTATATTGCGATCAATACCGCATACACAAACAAAAGGTTTTATACAGAAAAATGTTGTGCCGAAGATAAACAGACATCTGCTCGGTTAGTGGCATGTTTGTGTATTTGTGTTTGGAGATGTTTTCAAACGGGTGCTATTATTATTTTATTAAGCTAATTATAGCGATAACGGGTCGACCTATAAATGATCAACAACCGGTTGCCGTCAGTGGATAGCATTACTGTTTTATAATACTTTTTGGGAAGTCACGAGTCAATGAGATAATACTTCTAAACGTTTAACATTGCAAATGTTTATGGGCTCATATATCGGACAGAGTTACGGGACTTTCAGCGATCCTACCGAGACAAAGGTGTCGTCTTTCGAAAAGCCAACGTGGGGATATGTCGATAAATAATAGAAGATGTCTGGCCGCTGGATTAATTAATTGGTGCTACTACTGAAGAGGTTAAATGATGATAAGTTCTTCGACGGAGGTTGTAGATTGAAATAAGTGAAAGATTAAAAGAGACAAGTTTGTATCTATATTAATATACTAAAGAAGAAAATTTTGATCATGTATCCCCACCATTCCTAAACAAACAGAGCCGACAGGTTAGGGCATTGCTAAGTCACGCCTATATCCCAACCGATTTCCATCGTTGATTATTACCAAAGACGAAAGTCACTTAGGATCGAGGGGTGACTTAGCGATGCGTCAGCATTAGAAGGGGCAGAGAGGCAGCATCGCATATATTCCATCCTCATCTAAGACAACGAAAGAATGATGTACAGTACCGTTCATGGAAGTTCGGGCAAAAAATTTTAAAATTATATAGTATACATTTCTGTGAGGAATTATTAAAACTTACCTTTTCTGGAAGCCTTTTACCAATTTCCAGGTAGTATTTGTCTATTAAAAGGCCGTTATCATAAAATATATAATTATGTTGGAAATCCCCAATAATTACAGTGACAATAAAGCTTTATAATAATCCCTAGAAGGGTTAGCTAATTCATTCGTGCTACCTGGAAATATTCGTATACCCTTTATAAAGTATTATAACATTTGTAAACGCAGTAGTTCTGAAGAGATTGTTATTGTGAAAGTATCTGTGGTTGTGCAAGTGAAAATTAAAATAATTTCGGTTTGACTGCTTAAAATGCCCCGTGGAAAGCCTCCAGCTGTTTCAAAACGATCTGCTATTATTACCTTGCATCAGGAAGAGTGCGCAGAAAGACGGATTGCGGATAAATTAAAAATAAAAAATCTACAGTACATGAAACTATAGTTCGATTTAAGACAACCGGTGACGTGCGAGATCGTAATCGGCCAGGACCGACAAGAAAAACGACTCCTGCGGAAGATTTACGAATAAAAATAATTAGTAAGCGCAATAGAAGACTAACAGCGTCAGAAATTGCTGCAGAATTCAATAATGAGCGAGATTCCAAAGTTTCTGTGAGTACTGTGAAACGTCGGCTGAAAGAGGCTGGGTTGCATGGGCGAGTGGCTTGTCGAAAACCGTTACTCCGAAGAGGAAATAGGCTGAAACGACTGAAATGGGCACAAGCTCATAGAGATTGGACAGTGGACGATTTTAAAAACGTTTTGTGGACTGACGAATCCAAGCTTGAGGTTTTTGGAAATAGACGGAGAGTTTTCGTACGCAGATCAAGAGGGAAAGAATGTTACGGGAGTGTATAGTTCCTACGGTGAAGCATGGAGGCGGATCTGTAATGGTTTGGGGTTGTTTTTCCTTAATCGGAACAGGGGACTTGCACAAAATTGAGGGCATAATGAAAAAAGAAGAATATCGGAAAATCCTGGAGGAAAATGCCATACCGTCAGGAATCCGATTAATTGGTCGTGGATTTGAATTTATGCAGGACAATGAATCCCAAACATAAATCTAAATTGTGCGCAGATTACCTGCAGCAAGAAGAAAATGAAAGAATCCTAAAAATTATGGAATGGCCGCCACAGTCCCCCGATCTGAACCCGATAGAGTTATGGAAAGAATTAGACTGATGTGTTAGGAAAAAGTGTCCAAAATCGAAGGAACATTTGTGGACCATTCTCCAGGAGGTATGGACAAGCTTGCTCAATGAAACATTAGCAAAATTAGTGAATCGGATGCCAAGAATAGTGCCAGCAGTCCTAAAGGCAAAAGGTAGATTTTTCGATGAAAATCGGATTTAAATTACTTGTATTACATTAACTTTTTCGTTTTAATAAATTTATGTTTGAAAATATGTCAAATCATGTAAGTAAGTATCAAATACATGGCGATTTAATATTTCTCTTATTTTCATTGACTTCCGTACATTTTTTTGCTTGCCCGAACTTCCATGAACGGTAGTGTACATCGACATTAAGAAATCATAAAAACATACCTTGTGTCGTTTTCATGCAATGTACGCCAACCTTGCCGAGTTTGGCTCTGATTACACGATCTGTGCCAGATAGGTATATATAACGATTCCCGGCTAAGGTGACTCCGGATGACGTCAGAATGTCTTGTTTTTCGAAACCCTGAACTAATTTAGCCAGTTCCTCTTTCGTTACCTGGAAAATACAAGAAACACGATTGTAAATACAAAAGATAGGATCTTAAGAGCATTGTAAAATAAATTTACTGGTATCTTTAAAATAGGCGGAATTTAAAAATGTTTCGAAAAGAAATAAGATAAGATAGAACAAGAAATATTACTTCCTAATACTTTGGTAGCATTAAAATTACGCATTTAAGAGAATTGTTCATGTTTTTGTAAGTTTAACGTTTAAGGAATTCCTTAGCACGAAGTAGAATTTAAAAACCAACATAGAAGTAACACGTTACGGTATTTCATTGACCTTCATTCTAATTTGATGTATTCATAGAAAGTTGGTCTATTGTTGTTGTAAATCGTTATAACATGTTTGACTTTTTCCTTTTTATGGCAAAGTGTAAGCGACATTCCTTGTTGATTGTAGGTAAATTTTAGCTTTGGCGTGTGCATTATGGATGTAATTGAGATTGTTTGAGGTCAACTTTCAAGTCTCAAAATAAACTCTTGGATAATTATATAGATCAGATTTAAAATTTCCTTGATTTACATCTCGCCGCTTACGAACCACCATCTCACATAACTTAAACTAGGACTACGATTACGATTGTACTGCGTTCACGCAACGAAAATTGCCGATGACGCACGGAGCAGACGATACGAACATAACATATTTGTTCGACTCAACAAAATTATCTCAAATAAAAACGTTTGTACATTTAAACAAATTCAATCTGTTGTTCTTAAAAAATGTGCTTTCACTCAAATGAACCTTTGCTAAATTGAACAAATAATTTCAAAGATATACCAGGTCGGTTGAATGGGGAAAAAGTTGCCCACTTATACGGCTAAGTGCAATCCGGGATTATATTTTTAAAAATTAATTCCGTTACTGAGATGGAGGGTGAAAACCAAGTGTGCGTTTTCTAAAAACCGTAATATTTTCTTCATTATAAAAAATACAGTCACCAAATTTTCAGTCTGGGGGTAGTTAATAATGAGGACATCAAAAATGGCATTAGAAAAATTCTAGGCTCACTAGATTCTTTGCGCTTATACCCAACTTTTGTTTTTTCTTGTGGGCGCCATATTGGATTTCTACATTTTTGAAGTGGTCATGAAAAATGCTTTACAACTATATATAACATCCCTACGTTCAATGAAGAAAACCTATGACAAATAGCAAAATTACGATTTGACCGTAGTAGGCTGGCACCTACCCATACATTTATTAAACAATCGCACCGGCTCTGAATTTTCTAGCTGTCAAACAGTCTTTGTGGCGTAAAAAGTCAGTGATTTGTGATTTTAAAATGGATCGTTTTCGAACAGAGATAAATATGATATGTTGGAGTGTTTTATTCTCTGTCGGAGAAATGATGAGATTGCCGCAGAAATGTATTTCAATAAATACCCAAAAAGACTTCAGCCAGGTAGAAGCATATTTCGGCGATTACGTGAAAATTTAATAAACCACGGAAGTCTCGTTAAGTCGAAAAGGAATAAGCACACAGACGAAAGTAAAGAAAATATGGCGCGAAATTGAAAATACCATAGGCGTCGCCCGATCAACAGCCAGTAGTATTTTAAAACGTTACAAATACCATTCCTATCGTGAGCGATCCTGCCAAGGGCTTCAAAACGGTGACGAAATCAGAAGAATGGAATTTTGTCAATGGTTTATCAGAAAACATAGTGCAATTCCAAATTTTACTATGGTCGGACGAGAGTTGCTTCACCAACTACAGATTATTTAATCGCAAAAATTCTGTTTTTTGGTCCAATGAAAATTCACATCTAATTCGTGGAGTCAGCCAGCAAGTGAAATGGGGCTTTAATGTATGGATAGGGGTTATTGGCATCTACACTGTTGGCCCTATCTTTTTTTAATGAAAACTTAACTCGGCTAGATATTTAAACCTCTTGCAAACAAATGCAGTAGAATGAATTATAGAACTCCCGTTTGCTACTTTGCAAAATATGTTTTTCCAGCAAGACCTGCTCAACGACAATGCTCAAATAGCGACAAACTTTTTAAATGACGAATATCTTGATAAGTGGATTGGAAATCGAGGACCAGTAAGTAGCCTGCTAGATCGCCGGATCTCACACTTCTCGATTTTTTTTTGAGGGTTATTTAAAAAATTTAAAAGTATCCATCTGGGAACGTGGATCTCCCCAGATGGAGGAACTGTGAACCAGATAGACCACGTGATAATGAATGAAAAGTTCAGTAAGGCCATAAAGGACGTGAGATCATACAGAGGTGCAGAAATGGACACAGACCACATCTTAGTCAGGGGAATATTAGATGTTAACTTTGCAAAAATAAATAAAAACATAAAAATTGGTGGTAAAGTCTGGCATGTGGAAGGGCTGAAACGGGATACGACAAGAGAAATAAACCAAGAAATCATACGGGAGAAGGTAATGGTCCATGACCAACAAGGATCAATAAATCAGCAGTAGAAAATATTGGAAAATGGTATTAGAGGGGCAGCGAACACAGTGGTGGGTGTGAGACAAAGGAAGAATAAGGAGAACTTGTTTGATAAAGACTGCAAAGAAAATAGATTAAAAACTCAAGAAGCTAGAAAGAAAATGATACAGAATAACAGCCCCGGAAATGTAGACAGATATAAAAAGCAGAAGAAACTAACAAAAAGGGTCTACGGGAGACCAAAAAGAGCATTTTTAGAGAAAAAGTTACAGAGGATGGCGGAAGAAAAACAAAAGTTGGGCACAAGCGAAAAGAACCCAGTGAGCCTAGAATTTTTCTAATGCCATTCTTGAAATCCTCATTGCTATCTCTATGCTACAAATTTGATGACTATTTTTTATAATAAAGAAAATATTAAAGCTTTTAGAAAACCCACTTTTGGTTTTCACCCTGTATCTCAGTAACGGAATGGATTTAAAAAAATGTAATCTCGGATTGTACTTAGCCGTATAAGTGCGCCACTTTTTCCCCATTTAACCGACCTTGTATCTCTAACGGTTTCCAACATACCCATTTACTTCATGTTATCCTGGACGCCCGGTATATTTGTTTGATTGAAGATGGTTTTTTTTTTTCTGTGAATTGGATCAGTTTTAGTTAACAACTAGTCTGGGCAAACAGCGGTAACAGTCAGTGTAGTAGAGATGTGGTGCGGAGTCGGCGATTATTTATTTCACACCTTCACAGCGTCAGTACTAAATCGATGCTGTATGCGAGTAGTTCTGTGTATATGTAGGCTGTCGTAACTTATTTCGTAATTGTACGCTTATGTTTGCTTTAAAAATGTCGCAGTTAGGTACGTCGCGAAAACGACCAATGGCAGACACAGTTAAAAACTTTATAGTAGACATGCCGGACCTAATTTTTGATGGCGCTAAAATTCAATGTCTAGTTTGTAAAATCCCTTTAATGTGTTGGTCCAGAAGCCATTGTCAACGTCACATCGAAAGCAAACAGCATTCTTCTGTAAAAAGTGGCATACAGGACCAAGACAAATTTACATTTGATTTATGTGTTACTCTTATTTTATGTAATCTATCGTTTCGTTTACTAGACAAAGAAGCATTTGTCTCCTTCTGGAATAAATACGCAGGCTGTAAATTACCTAGTCGGACATCGGAATGTAATGCCATTTGCTCGTGAACATATAGAAAAGAGATGAAAACGGAATTTAAAGATAAAAAACTGTGGTTGTGTGTAGACGAAACAACAGATCGTCAAAAACATTCTGTGGTTAATGTAATGGTACAATAGAACCACACCGATCGTCATCCTCCTTCTTACTTGCTTCCAAAAGAGTTATAAATTGTACTGCCGATGAGATTTTAAAGGTAGTGTTGAACTCATTGAACAAATTTGAAGTTTCAACTAAGCAACTTTTAATGTTTATGAGTGATGGTGCCGCAAACATGCGTTCTTTGGGCCGATCTCTTAAAGAACACAGTGGTAACTTCTTACATGTAACGTGTAAAATCCATATTCTAAATCTTGCGGCACAAACGATTCCTATATGTTTTCCACTAGTAAATAAATGCATTGATTGCTAGTACAAAGGCAGTGTTTCTAAAGTCCCCGGAACGTACCCGACTATTTCACAAACTGTGTCCTGATTTACCTGAACCACCACAGCCGATTGTTACACGTTGGGGAACATGGTTGCAGGCTACGTTTTACTACAACAAATATTTTGATCAAGTAAAGAAGGTAGTTTTAAAATTCAATCCGACAGAATCAAGAAAAGCCAGGAAATATTTTAAGATAGTCAGGTTAAAAGAGATTTACAAACTATTCACAACAATTACTTCGGACTAGCGGAGAGAATAGAAAAATTACAAAATGTTTCGATGTCGCTAGTGGATTCTGTTCAAATTGTGAATGATGTTCACGCACAGTTATGCGCTGTAGAAGGCGAAACAAATTGGTGTGTAGTACGAAAATTTGAGGGTTATTAACAACTGGTATAGTATTGGTCGCTCACTACTTAAGCAATAAAATAAATCTTTATTGACAGAAAATAGGGTGCTCATCTGCCAACACCACAACGATTTCAGCAACCCTTCTCTAAGCCATATTTTGTAGTTGCAACAATATTTTTCAACAGACAGTCAAGACGCATGTTAAACAGTAATAAATTTTAATTCAGTACACCATTTCATTTTTGTAAGTAATTTCATATATTTTAAGGAACTATTACAAGCATCTTTAAAAAAAAGTAATTGATATTCTTCCTTAATTATCGTTCCCCAGCATTTCAATTTAATGGCATCCATACATCATCGCAGGCCGCACACTTAATATTATTTCGTGTCTAACTAGGTTTGTTGACCAAGTGAGGCGTCTAAAAGGTCAGATCTAATTGACCTTTTCGCTGATAAAATTAGTCATCAGAGAATCCACGCTTTGAAAATACCGACATGGTTTAAGTGCATCGTACTCCCAAGGTTCAAAGGAGCCTGTTCCAGAATGGTGAGCTAGCGTGTGTAATATTTTTATTAATAGTTGACCCGGTAAATTTCATATCGCGTCCTATGCACAATTCAATTTTGGTTCCATTTAGACCGTACACTACAGTAATGTAGGCAATTTAATTAACACGTATCACAGGTGGGTCAGTGCATCACTAGTGACACACACAGACTTGAAAGATGCTTTAAGATAAATCTAACATATGTATCAATTTAATATCCATGTATTTCACGCGAATTTACATTACGTAAACGTTTTACTAATAAAAAAAAATTGATAAAAGTGAAATAAATCGATGATAAAACTAATCTCGAGATTAATCTATCATTAACAGATGTAATTCCGAGTATCTGAAATTAAAAAAAAAAAAACTATGTTACTTCACGCTTATCAAATTACGTAAAAAGTTGCTGGCAGTGGAAATTATGTAAGATATGATTTATACTTAAAATGAATCATTAACCCCTTCGCTACCAGGCACTGTTTGCGTGGCGCCCGCTCTGTACCAGATTTCATCAGTCGAAGCGCGCATGTTATACTCAATCAGTAATACATAAGTAATGTTTTATACTGTGTTTAGAATATTTATTGTAAAGTTTAGAAGTCAAAACGTAAGAACAATAACTAAAAGTAAATTATTTAATACAAAATACATTAAAAATTTAGTTATGAAAATCAATAAAATGTTCTTGCGAACATAATGCTACATTACATTTATAGCAAAAATTTACAGTATATCTAGTTTTTTTATATTTATTATAACAAATTGTGCAACGTCTTCTTTTTTGCTCGTTTTTTGGTAAAGAAATCAATTTGTGTTCTTCTCTCTGTGGTTGTGAAATTTTTTCATACGAGTTTTTTATTTCTTCATAATTGGGCACATATTTAGCTAATATATCTTCACACAAAAAGAGTGTATAATCTGACATAGGCATTTGCTTCTTTTTATTGTTACAGACACTATATAAAACTCTAGAATTTAGTACCATTCGTTGAAGCATGTGAATGCCAACCTTTTTGAACCAGCTAAAACTTTTGCGTGCAGCATTATAAGGTTCCAAATCCTGATCAACGGCGTCAACAGCCCCCATATTTTGATTATAATGCTCAATATGTTCCGGTTTTTTGTAAATAGTATTCTGTGTTGATGTTTGCCCCTTATTGTGTCGCGATTTTTCTACAAAAGAAGCAGTCAACTTACTCGTCAGAACGTATACTTCTCGTTTATCTCTAAACTTTACTAAAAGCAAATCTTTATTTCTAATAAAACACGATTGATATGGTCGAAGCTGTGTTTCATTTAGTTCTTTGGGCACTCCTCGGTTGGTTCTTATAGTTCCAGTAACGTAAGTGTTTTTAGAAAGCAAGAATTCTGCTAACCTAACTGACATATACCAATTGTCTATAATTACTTCACGACCTTCAGATAGATTATTTTGCAGTAGATGAACAATAATTCTTTCAGACATACTTAGTTCTTCTCCGCCAGGTATATGTGAAACATCGTATATGTCCTTGCCAATGTACAGAGAAAAGTTGTAAGTATATCCTCTTACTTCAGCAGCACTTGGGCAAAGACAAAACAATTTTAGGCCAAATCGAGCACGTTTGGTTTTTATAAATTGCTTGAAATGAAGTCTCCCTTTATATAACATCAGGCACTCATCTATTGCGCATATTTTTCCAACATCTATCAATAGCGTAGTATTTTCTCGTAAATATGCAAAAAACATCGCTAATCGGGTGAGTGGCTTTTTTTTGTCTACTGTTTTTGGGTTACTGAATCGTAAAAATTTCAAAATTGTCACAAATCTAGAAAAATATGTCTGCATGAGTTTCAACAATATGACAAAATAAAACTACTCTTACCTGTTTCTACTCATAACTTTTGCTGAAAACACTGGCGGGCCACCTAACAAAAATTTTCTACGCCAATAATCTGATATTCGGGGCAAATGTATCAAACCCATTAGAAAAATAAGCGCCATAAAAATGTACATTTCCTGTTCGGTCACATCTCGCCATTTCAAAGAATTTACTTTCATTTCATAATCGCATTTTTCTTCAAAAATACATCATTGCTCGTGTATTAGTCCAACTACATAATTGTCTAACAATTTTTGAAGAAACAAAAGCTTCAAAACATTTTCGTGTTGAATTCATGTCCCCCGGACCGATGGCGGGATGAATGTCGTAATCATTAGTATGTTCAATTAGATCCGTGTCTCTAACATCTTCAAATGGATTTGTAACAATTTTCCAATTTCCAAAACATCTAGGTTCTGTTTCATCTTCAAATTCAGAGTCAGAAAATTCTTCGTCAGAATCTGATATATCACTTTCTTCGAATTCGTCTTGATCGGGTAGGTACTCACTCGAATCTGATGATGACATGATTTTCACAATTTTCACATTTATAACACAAAAGTACACTACAATATGTTGATACTTGTTAAACTGCGGCTGCAATGCGAAATAAACATTTGACACGTTGTAACTGGTAGTGCAACTTAAAACATCTGTTCGCTCCCCCGCCACAAATTTTAAGAAAAATATAGAAAAACCAGGTTTCAAAACACCATCTAGAACACATAGAGCATGAATCAAACGATTGCATCATGGTTTGCTGCAAAATAAGCCATGAATCAACCGTTTGCATCATGGTACCAACAAGGCGCACGGCATGAATCATCCGTTTGATTCATGGTACCGAAGGGGTTAATACAACTGTAGATTTCATACGGCTAACAGAAACCATTTTGGGCGATATACAAGATGGAAATAAAAATGGGAAAGTTTTTAGTACTTCTTTAGTCCGTCTCAACCTTATTATGCAGTACAGGTCTTATGAACATACTGTACATTGTAGCCAATTTGTTAGACCACATTAAATTTAGGTTATTTCCGGTTATTATTTGACAGTTCATGTGGACAAACCATATATTTGGTTTAAAATCGTTTCGTCGCTTTGACTATTATATTATTTTATCACCTATTTACATTTTATTGAATATCAATGCATCCTTTTTATATATTATGTTAAGGACATGAATTAAATTAAACAATAAAAAATTATATGTATTTATGAAAATAAAACAATAACGGAAAAATATATTATTTTCAATTATTCAAAAAATTATCACTTTCTTCTTCCGATGATGATGAATACGCAACATGAATTATAAATTGCTTGATATCATCTGGCAAATTATCCACTGTCCACATACCTTTTTCAACATTTTTCACATGCTCGATGTAATTTTGCCAATTGTGAGCTGCAATTTTATTATAAAACTGTGGAATGAATTCAGACATATCTGGTTAAAACTAACGCATGTATTGCAAGAATCAAATTAGAATGGTGTTTTGTTTAATAGTACTTATTATTGAATTACATTACTGGAGTGGACTGTATATTAGACTAGGTATTGACCGCTTGCGCGGGTAGCTCGAACTCATCTTTTACCCTAGTCGTCATAAACTTGTCAGTCCGTTGAGAATAGGTCTTTTTTAACGACTTTTTGTGTTAGAATTAATAATAATTCTAATTAATTCTAACACAAAAGTGATTTATATAGATACATACAGTCCCTGGCCATATTACTTGAAACATGTCATAAATCAACCCTTTTACCTGGAAATTCCCATCCTATTATAGTGATATTCTTTTGCTATGAATCCGATCGTTTATAGGGGGACTAGATTATTGTATCAATAAATAAAAATACCAAAGAAATGATATTTAGAAGAGTAAAGTACGTATATATAAATATTTCAGTTATCAACTTACATTTAGCGAGTTCACAGTTTAGAGAATGCATCGACATTTTTTAAAATATTTTGTCATAACTGTATAGAAGCTAAGTTGTGGAGTATCGTTAAGTGTTTTGTGTTGATATATCGTTATTGCAAAGGTAAAATTGTTATTCCATCTATCTCTTAATAATTAATTATTTGGAATTTGAAAAAAATTGAAATCTTTGGGGTTTTTTTGTAGAAAATGCCCGGGAAAGATTTAACAAGTGAAAAAAAAGCCGCTATACAAGCTCTTCCACAATCAAGCAGGCATTCATAACGAGAAATTGCAAAATTACAGAAAGTATCTCCTTCTTCTGTATCGCGTTTAGCTAGAAACTTAAATGAAGGAGCTAGCACATCGACACAAAGACGGGCAAAGTGCGGTCGGAAAAGAAAAACTTCGAAGAGATCTGACCGTGAAATTGTTCACCAGGCTTTGAGCAATAGATTTGCTACAATTAAAACAATTCAAAAAAATTTACAAGAGAGAAGAATAGAGATTCCGAGCAGAACTGTCAGGCGCCGATTGCGCGAAAATCACCTAATGGGCCGAAGATCTGTAAGAAAGCCGCGTTTAACAGAAAAAATTAAATCTGTTCGTCTCAATTTTGCAAGAGAATATCGACATTTCACAGACGAGAATTGGAAAAAGGTGAATAACTTAACAACATGATTTTTACTGAATTAATGTTTGCATTATTTAATAGATTTTCTTTAGTGACGAGTGCTCGCTCTGTGTGTTAGTGCAGCGAGCACAATTTGTTCGTAGATGACCTGGCGAACGTCTCACAGAGTCCACGGTTCTTCGAACTGTAAAACACCCTCCGCAGGTAATGATTTGGGGTGTGATTAGTAGAGACGGACCCGGCCCTTTGTATTTTTTAGAAGGTACAATGCATCAAGAGCAGTACATAAATGTGTTAAGAAACACGTTATTGCCGTATTTTAAGCCAGGACGTCGCATACCGACAGGGCGTATATTTATGCAAGATAATGCTCCTTGCCATGTGGCAAAAAAGGTTAAGAAATTCTTTGAAGACAATCACATACCTCTTTTACGTTGGCCCGGAAATTCACCGGACCTCAATCCCATCGAGAACGTATGGAATCGACTAAAAAGTAAGGTATATGAAAGAGAAAACCCTACAAAGGAAATGGAGAATATAAAGGATGTATGGGAGAACGATGAAGATATAAAAGAGACAACCATATCTTGCATTGAAAGTATGCCCCGAAGAATTAAGGGTGTTGTTAAAAATCATGGGTTATGGACTAAATATTAATTACTTATTTAATATTTACATATGTTACATATTTTTACAATACATTTTATAAATAAAGAATATAATACATGTATAGTTTATATTTTATTATGAAGAAACTACAAAATATTGAGTGTTTCAAGTAATTTGGCCAGGGGCTGTAGTTGCACATCTCTTCCAGAAACTGCAACCAGACGAAAACATCAAGAAAGTGCACAGTATGGTTATGGTATTGGATAATCGGCAATTAAATGTGTGAGATAACTAAGAAGTGGTGGAATACATTTTACATCAGGAATTAAGTATGAGAAATTTGTTAAATGCAGGGCAAAGCAAATGCGAAAACGAATTTCTCTACGATGTTTGAAGCGTTTAAAAAAAACTAACAGAATTTCTGCCCCGATTTGTTACTACGGATAAGGTCCACGGTCCACCAGCATATGCCAGAAAGGAAACAACAATCAAAGCAGAAGGTGGAAGGCTCTGCACCAAAAAACGGCCAAGTCAATTGAATCTGCCGGAAAAGTCATGGCCAATGTTTTCTGAGGTGAAAAAGGTATTCTTTTTATTGATTATCTTCAAATACCATGTAAATCGTTTGGACCCACTGGATGAAGAAAGTCGTGAGGAACATCCTGGATTGCAAAAGAAAAAATATTGCGTAAACAGAGAATTGTAAGAGCATCCGCTCTATTCACCAGACATTCCTTAATCTAAAGAAATTTGTGACTGGAAATCGTTTTGAGTCAAATGAAGAGATTCTGCTGCCGTAGATTCATTGGAGAAGCTTGCAATTAATTTTAACAATGTTTCCGGAGTTATTCAAGCCCATGCTACCTGTAGTTTGTTCCACATGTCATCTACTGAAGTTGGAGCAGTTTTTCTTACTTCCCGATCGAGTTCTTCCCATAATAGCTCGATGGGATTCAAGTCCGGGCTTTGGGGTGGCCATTACATGATCGCTAGTGTCCCTTCTTCTTTCAACTGCTCTAAATATTGCGCGAAGGCCGGCTTTTTGCAGACAGCCGATTAGCGTGTCCAGGGTTAAAGGACACGCTAATCGGCTTCGAAAATACAGTATTGATTTCTGCGGCGATTTCTGGAGCTGTCTTTCTTCTATTTCGCTTACTGGACACCACGATCGCAATATCTTGAGCTGATGTTGTCGCCCTTTGTCTCCCACGTCGTACTTTATTTAGACAACTGCCACTTTCACTGTATTTCTTGATGTTATAATCAACAGTAGATGGATTTAAATGTAATTTTCTAGCAATTTGACGATTGCTTATGCCTAAATTAAATGTTGTGCTACTATCAGAGCGCGTTTCAACACTAACTTCTTTCCTTTTTGGCATGTTTTAAAATTCCAAACGAAATTATAAACACTATTCGTTAAGAGATGCTGTCCCTACTAACATGGAACGATAACTGACCGTAATTTAAAAATATTACTTCAAATGACTCTATTATAGCTTCATGATTCATAGTACAATTACCAATTGTTACATTTTTCCTGAAATTTCAAGGAATACGTTCTTTGTTGTCGCTACTACTTACGCTTTTACGATGGCATTGCCTCTCATACAGATAAAAGAAGTAAATAGGCCGATATTATTTAAAGAATTTAAGCGAATCTTACTGATTATTAACATACTATTCAATAATGCTGGAAAGTATATCCTAAATTCATTCTTTGTATACAAAAATCTGAAATTTAAGGGTGCCCACATACTTATGAGCGGTAGTGTACTTGTGCAACCGCAACTCAAGTCCTTGACGATCATTTATAACCTTCTTTCTCAAGTCTTTACAAGGGACCAGTATCAATAATCTGTTGTCATTGCACCAATTTGAATGCAACGACACGATTACGTCTTGGTTTACCTGTTTTAATATAGAGGCCCGGTAGATCAGATAAAATTACCTGTACATACTATAAAACGCGCATATATAAAAAGCATGACACATAACACATAACAGAGTGACGTAACGAGAGCAGTATTAAAAACCTCCGTTTTGCTAAAAACGCGTACCGCATTACTTAGATGACCAATCTGGAGCAAGGTCGTGCTGCGTCAAGTTGTAGTAGAATAGTAGTGACCTCTAAAAGTGAGATGGCAAGGATCGTTTGCCATGTAATCGGCAACATTAGGCTAGTTTGCTGTTAATACACCTATTTTTCATTTGGGAAAGCTACCAATTGAGTGTTGAAAATAGAAAAAAAACACTCCGTGTGGATATGCAACGCCCATGAGCTGCTTTGTGCCGCCGTGTGAATCCACGCATGTAACAGAGTTAAATTACCTTCACAATAACAAAAAAAAATCATCAGGTGTGATTTACATGTTTAGTAGTTTGATGGAGAGATATAAAGGATTAGCATATTTAATTTGGTAGCAGAAAAAATTGTAGAATTTTTATGTGGTTTTTCTGTGCGTTTTAATAATTAAAATATCTATCTTTTCACTATTTTTTAATTTATTGCAACAGTAACATAAGACAATGTTACTAGCAAATTCCAGTACAAAAATTAGAAACCCAAGTATGGAATATTGTTCTTAACGTTTCCATACTACTATCCAGTGTTTACAACTGAAATACTTGAAAAAGTTTTCTATTATATATACCGGGTGTCTAATGACATGCCTGTCACAGTTTAAGGATGCGCTGATCAAGTAATTTCAAGTCGAAAATGTCTATTGAACATACGCCCAAAACTCTATCGTAGCTGAGCTGTAAGCATTTGAAGTTTTAGGAAATTCTACTAATGCAGGTATAGTTGCCACTGTTAATTTCGCATGCAAGTCTCTGAATGTATTAAAGCTGCTGTTGCACAGTCTTCCGAGTTGTTTTTGGCCACCAAATGAAAGAGGCATAGGTGATCATTAAAGGCGTGCACTTCCTTCAGTAAGCACAATACCAAAAAATAAATAATAGATCGAATAATAACAGAACCAATCAAGAATTATAGTATCTGAAAAGTTGTGAAACACTCACCCTCTTAGCAGCGTTATCAAGTAGGTAGGCAGGCTGCATCGGAATTACCGAACATTAAAAGTAGAAGCACCATTATCAGTATTATCACCCAATGGATAAGAATCGTAAAAAGCTGACAATATTACATATGTTCCCACAGTTGTTTCGTTAAACAATGTTCGCCGTGGTGAAGAAATGTGTTTATACAGGGTGCGGCTGGGAAACGGGAAATTTTGATCATCGCCCTACTTCGGCTACGTTCGAGTAAACGATTTGAAAGTAGTGAGGTATTCGTACTTTTGATGGACTATTTAGTAAATATGAAACAGTGGTCAAGTCAGCAGCGTGCATTTGCTGTCAAAGCGTTTTATAAAAATGGCGAATCTATCACAGCCGCACAACGTTTATTTCGTATTCAATTTAATATTCCGCGTCGTGGTAGTGTACCATCAACCCATGCAATCAATATTTGGGTTAAGAATTTTGAAGAGGCCGGTTCAGTCCTAAAACGTAAGCCGCTAGGTGCTCAAAGAAGTGTAAGAACCCCAGAAAACCGTGAAATGATCAGGGCTGCTATCCAATGCGCTCTGCTCGTCGGCATGCCTTAGCCCTGCGTATTTCTGATAGATCACTTCGTAAGATTTTACACAGTGATTTAAATTTCCATCCATATAAGGTTCAAATTGTTCAAAAATAGATAATAATTTAGTTTCTCGGTTGGACTTTTGTCGCCAAATGCACTTTTCAATGAGAATGAGAACATGATTCATGTCAAAGGAAGCCCATTTCCATCTAAGCGGCTTCATCAATAAACAACTGTCGTTACTGGGCGGCAAAAAAAATCCAAAAATTGAACACCAGAAGCCGTTGCACAGTGACAAAGTAACAGTGCGGTGTGCAATGTCATCGTTTGAAATAATCGGCCCATACTTTTCGAGGACGAAAATCAACCCGTTGTAACAGTGACTTCCGCGCACTATGCCCACATGATTGAAACTTTCTTAACGCAACGTTTAACGAGATTTCCTGAATCTAATCGTCACACATGGTTTCAGCAGGATGGGGCAACATTCCATACTGCTCAAGCGTCCCTTGGCCGGCGAGATCTCCCGATCTAACAGTTTGTCGGCGTCCACTATTTGTAGTAACGCTCTGGTTTGTAATTGTTCTATTGCGTCATGTAATCCTTTATAGTTGTTACGAATACTTTGTTACTCTGTTTCAATGGAAGAATCTTGAAATTTTGTCTGGCTCTCCTTAATAGCTACAGCTTCGGCAGGATTGAATTGTAGGATAGCAGCTTTTACTTGTTAGAAATATTCAATATAAGGAGCTGCCGGCAACCGTGTTCCCCAACGTGTAAGAATCGGCTGTGGTCACGAATGCCAGAAGACCGTACGTGAAATGATCGAAGACGTTTTGAAGATTTGTGAAACACTTTTTTTTGTACTTGCTTTCCGTACAAATAAAACATGCCTACGGTGCCGTTTTCGTAGTTGGCAACTCCAATTCGGGGTTGTACTTATACCAGAAGTTCTGAAACGGTCCCTTTTCGAGTAATCGAAGTGACAAATTACAGGTTATCATCATGACAAGTAAATCGAAAATAAAGGCAGCCCTTCTTTTCTATTTCTGTGTTCTTCCGTATTTACGTGTTTGTTACAGTCAGCCTTGTCCCAACACATCAAACTTTCTCACACACTTTACAAACTATTTTAGCACCGTCGTAGAACAAATCCAGAAAGTCACAGATAAACTTATTTACCGTGCCAGCAAAGGGTCGTTTTTAGCCTGGTTCATATTACACATTTTAAGTTAATAATAATATATTTACAATAAATAACACGTAACACAAAGCACAACGTACGCTCTCGTTTCCTAAACTGAACGAAAAATAAACAAGCGGATGCTGACAAAACGAGAACCGATTTTTGCACACAGCCCGCTACTCCGGTGAAACGCCTATATATCGCAAAGACGATTACCTCACTCTACTAAAGGTGGTTAGCAGTTGAAAATTAGCAGCTAATGCTTTAGTAATCCGTCACTACTAGGATACAATCGACGAAAAGCAAATATAATTTTATTTTTGATAAAATTTTTGTGACGAATATTATAAAACAATATTAATACTATTGTAAATAAAATTTTGATACAACTCTGTATTCGATTAAATTTATGAACGGTAGTGTATCTACGATGACCTATCAATCTGTGCGTTACTATTAATAACCAACGCAGTAGAAAAATAGATAAAATAAATTAAAATCTCTTTTTAATAGATGAAAACAATGCCAACTCACACAACTTAGAATCCCATGGCGATAATGCGGGATCCTTTTTTTGAAACGAAAACTGAAGTAATGCCAGATGTTTCTTATTCTTGAAAAAGGCCACCGCTTAGATACTACAACATGTCTTTGCGTAGGGCCAAAAACTTTCGATTTCGACCGTGCATAACTTGGCCATGAATATCTAAATAATGTTAAATAAGACAAATTAATATAAGAAAGAAGTGAGTGTATTTTAAACACTTGAACTTGACACAGTTAAAACGGTCATGGTCACTTTACCTTGTAGCCAACAATATGCGTGTGTGTTTGTATGAAATTGCTAATACGCCCAATGCACTAGAATTGGTAAAGGACGTGATACGCATTCATCAAGCTGCGGTGAGCCTGATAATATAACAGCATTAACCACTCGTAGAATTCGAGACATTTACAAGTAGTGACAGCTGTATAATGGTGATAATCGCTTTCTTTTTCTTCCACGGTTGAACCGATTCAGAACCGCTCAAAACAGCCGTTCTTGTAAGTAATCCAGACTTTAATATCATATACAACTATACCATGATTTGCTTTGGTGAACCATTTTGAACGGTTCAGAATCGGTTCAAACGTAGAAGAAAAACAAGCCTAATATGAATCAAATTTATAGAATATTTTGCAACAAATAGTGTTTAAAATATTTTAATCAAACTTATTTGGGGATAGTTCTTAGAGGAAAATAAATAATATTTCAGAGACAAGATTTTTATTAAATAAGCAAGTCGATGGTTCAAGTGCGAGTGACCAAGCGTCGACAAGTGGTGGGGTAGCAAAGAAACGGAAATATCGTAAATACGATGATAACTATTTGAATGTTGACTTTACTTCAGTAGAAGTAAACAATGAAGAGAGACCGCATTGTATGCTTCCGAGTAAGCTAAAGCGACATCCCGAAACCAATCACTCTAACATGGTTGAAAAATCTCGCGAAACGGTTTACAAAAGCGAAAAAATGTGTTTACTAAACAACCCTCAGTACCAAGCAACGCACTGCTAGCATCTTTTACACGGTGGCGAAGTGCAAAAAACCTCACGTCATCACAGATGAGCTTATCCTATCGGCTGCTCTTGACATTGTTAGTATTATGCTCATGTATTACATCCGTGGATGTAGAACGATCTTTTCCAAAATATGAACACATTTTTTCACCACGGCGAACATCGTTCAACGAGACAACTGTGGAGACATATTTAATGCTGTCAACTTTTTACGACTCTTCTCCAATCTCGTGATCCAATCTAGTGATGTTATATTTGCGTAAGTAAAATAATCTTTCAAATAACTTAACGGTTCTGTTGACGCACCTTCACAAATTTGTCTAAATGTGCCAAAATCAGAGTCTTTATCTAAGACACTTTCAAACCTTTCTAAAACACAAACATTTCTTGCGTCTTCTATCGCGTATAGCTGTGCGTGAACATGTTGCACTATTTGCAGAGATTCCACTAACGACACCGAAGAATTTTGTAGTTTTTCTATCGCATCCGCTAGTCCCACGTAATTGTTCTGAATAATTTCCAAATCTGTTTTAACCTGACTATCCCGAAATTTCAAGCGGCTTATCTTGACAGCCGCAGCTTCCTTTGGGTCGAATTCTAAAATCACGTTCTTTATATTCTCAAAATATTTAAGATAATAAAATGCAGCCTCTAACCATGTTCCCCAACGAGTAAGAATAGGTTGTGGTGGTTCAGGAATACCGGGACATAGTCTATGAAATTCCCGAATACGTTTTGGGGATTTTACAAACACAGCTTTTGTATGTGCTATTAGAGCGTCTACCTCGGGATAACATTTTCTGATACTATCTGTTACGAGACTGAGAGTATGAATTTTACATGTAATATACAACAAGTTAGCACAATGTTTTTTAAGAGATCGACTTACAGCAAGCATGTTTGCGGCACCATC
The DNA here is from genome assembly GCA_029619315.2 of Dynastes maya. Taxonomy (NCBI): domain Eukaryota; kingdom Metazoa; phylum Arthropoda; class Insecta; order Coleoptera; family Scarabaeidae; genus Dynastes; species Dynastes maya. The sequence continues at coordinate 4,095,628 of JAROYE020000001.1, read as the reverse complement.
ACTCATAAACATCAACAGTTGATTTGTTGAAAGTTCAAACTTTTCCAATGTATTTAACACCAACATTGAAATTACTTCGGCAGTGCATTGTTGTATTCGTCTGGAAGCTAGTAAAATTGAGGATGACGGTCGATGTGATTCCATCGTGCATACCATTACATTAACCACAGAATGTTTTTTACGATCTGTTGTTTCGTCCACACATAACCACAGTTTTTTATCTTGCAATTCCGATTTAATTCTTTTCTCGACATGCTCACGAGCAGACGGCACAACTCTCTGTAATGTTCTCTCACTTGGTAACTTAAAGTCCAAATATTCATTCCAAAACGAGACGTATGCTTTCTTCCTTAGTAAATTACATGCAATAAAGGTAACACAAATTAAATTTAAATTTGCCATAATTTCGTGAGGAATTTTTTTTTTTAAACATGCCCTGCACTTTTTTCGTGCCGTAGACAATCACTTTTCGACCAACGCATTAAATCTATTTTACACACTACACATTGAATTTTAGCGCCATCACACTTTAAAACAGGCATTTCTGCAATAAATTCTCTTATTGTGTCGAACTTTGGTCGTTTTCGCGACGTAGGAAACATTTTCAAAACAAACGTAGAACTACGATATAGTATACGACAGCGTAGATGCATACACAACAGATCGGCTTTCGAGTCGCAGTTATACTGACGCTTATACCGAATTGTCCCGGCCGTGTTTATTTTCTGTACTTTTATGCGTCGGCCACTGGCTTTCAGCGCAGTTTGCGTTGCTCTACTGATAACGGTGCTTCTACCTTTAATGTTCGGTAATTCCGAGTGTTTCACAACTTTTCAGATATAATTCTTGATGATTGGTTCTGTTATTATTATTCGATTTATTACTTATTTTTTGGTATTGTAGTTACGGAAGGAAGCGCACGCCTATGCCGCGCAGAGGCATTTCATAAATAACAATACGGTACCTTTTTCTAATAATTTCTATTGTCAATAACAAGTAACACCATCCTACTATCTTAAATCCGGCAACGTTTAGTGCTCTGACATAAATAAGTAAATATAAGCCTCGTCTGGTAATTAGCCAAATTACAGAAAAGCATTAATTAAAATGCGTTCTATAATAAAAACAGATGACAAAACATCTCTCATGACATAGTTTCAAAAACAACTATTACGAAACGTTGCATTACCAATCTAGAAAATTCGCACACTTAGCCACATAAAATCTCATAAATCACGTCAATATTTATCTGGAAACAAGCCGCTTAACCTAATCAACATCTCGCATATGCATATCTACGAAACAATTAAGGATTTGAAGCGTATGATTCCGTAGAAGTAATTTGCATGGACAAATCGAGTAATCGTCACGTATTTATACCGTAATGGGGAACCATGATTCACAGTCATTAAAAAAAAAAACGTTATAGATGACGTTATGGGTTAAAAGTAATTTTAATCGAACAAATAGTGTCTCGGTTATTGAAAGTATCTACAAGACGCCTTCTGGAATGTTTATTAGTCAAATATGTTGCGTTTTCAAGTGTGTAATATTGTAAAGCAAAAAAAAAAAACTGGGTGTGAAAAATAAAAATAACATGCATCTCATTAGGTTACATACTGTGTAATGTGCAGAGTTTTGCTAATCAAGGCTATGAATAGTAATGTCGAGGAAAGTGAGCAGATTAATTATAATGAAATTATAATTAGTTAACAACGAAATTAATTTACATAATCCTGAGTTTTATTTACTAGAATCGAATGTTAAAAAGAAACCCCGTCTTTTTTGTGTTAGAAAAATGCATGTACGGTGTGCAACAAAACTGATGTATGATGTTATGATCAGCTTTCTTAAGTGACAAACGCTATTTTTTTGTAACAAACAAGGCGAAGACGATTGCGTCAGCTGGAAAAGTTATGGGGACGATTTTTTGGGTTCGCAAGGTATAGTCTTAATTGATTCTTTGGAGAAGGGAAATGCAATCTCGAGACAGAACTCTCTCTCTATAATCTCTACCATCTTGATTAAAGCTGGCTACGAGCGATACCGCGCAGTAGCGTAGAGTCGACCAGGCCTCACGTTCCACTACAGTTATTCTGCTAATAGAGATATTCGCTGCCGCAAATAATTTCGCTCATCTTTCAAATAAAAATTAAATAACACGTGCTCAAACACTTACCATTTTAAGGGTCCTCCGTGAAATCACAAAGTGAATAATGTCTGTTAAATATCTGCAACATTAGATATGTTTCAACTGTTGTTTCGGCAAAACTAGTACGGCATGAGGAAAAAATGCGTTTATATGCAGAGAACGAACGTTCTACATCTAGTGACGTAATATTTGTGTAAGTAAAATAATCTTTCAAATAACTTAACGATTCTGTTGACGCACCTTCACAAATGTGTCTTAATGTGCCAAAATCAGAATTTTTCTCAAAAACACTTTCAAATTTTGCTAGAACAGAAACATTTTTTGCGTCTTCAATCGCGCATAGCTGTGCGTGAACATGTTGCACTATTTGTAGAGATTTTTCTAACGGCACCGCAGGATTTTGTAATTTTTCTATTGCATCTTCTAGCCCAAAGTAATTGTCGTGAATGATTTTTAAATCCATTTTAACCTGACTATCTTGAAATTTCGACTGGCTTTTCTGGATAGCGGCAGCTTCCTTTGTATCGAATTGTAAAACCACGTTCTTAATATTGTCAAAATATTTATGATAATAAAACGCGGCCTGTAACCATGTTCCCCAACGAGTTAGAATAGGTTCTGGTGGCTCTGGTATACGAGGGCACAGTCTGTGAAATTCGCGAATACGTTTCGGTGATTTGACAAATACTGCTTTGGTATGGGCTATTAAAGCGTCTACCTCAGGATAACATTTTCTGATACTATCCGCCACAAGATTGAGAGCATGAATTTTACACGTAATGTGCAACAAATTAGCAGAATGCTTTTTAAGAGACCGGCCTACAGAAAGCATGTTTGCAGCACCATCACTCACTAACATCAAGAGTTGATTTGTTGAAAGTTCAAACTTGTCCAATGTATTTAACACTAACTTTGAAATTACTTCGGCAGTACACTGTTGTATTCGTTTGGAGACTAATAGAATTGAAGGTGCCGATTGATGAGGTTCCAATTTGCGTGCCATTACATTAAGAACAGAATGTTTCTTCCGATCTGTTGTTTCGTCGACACATAACCACAATTTTTGATCTTTCAACTCCGATTTTATTTTTTGTTCAATATGTTCGCGCGCAGATGGCACAATTCTTCGTAACGATGTTCGACTTGGTAATTTGCACTCCGAATAGTTATTCCAAAAGCAGATAAATGGTTCCTTGTCTAGTAAATTAAACGGTATATTACATGCAATAAACGAAGCGCATAAATTAAATATAAATTTTTCATTGTCTCGTGCGCAATTTCTTTTTGAGACATGCTTTTCACTATTTACGTGTCGTAGACAATGTTGTCTGGACCAACACATTAACGGGATTTTACAGATTACACGTTTAATTTTAGCACCTTCATATATTAAGTCTGGAATTTCTGCAATAAATTTTCGAAGTTTGTCCGACCGCGGTCGTTTTGCTGACGAAATCATAATTTTTCTAGGACAGATAAACAATTGCGCAAATGACCGGCAGCGAAAATGTCCGTACTGCTCCGCAGACGAAGTAATACTACCGTTCCTCTCGGTCCGAACTGATTCTACGTCGATGCGCGGTACCGCTCGTGGCCAGCGTTATTCATAAGTGTGGGGGGTTATGTTATTCAAGCTTTGTAGAACCGATGGGTTTTCTTATGCTTTTGAAATCTATCAAGGTTCCAATAATTCCAATAATTTTTTTACCGAACTGATTAACGAAGAACCTGCTTTAGGATCAAGTCCCAATATAGTTGTAAGACTGACTCGTGAAGTACCAAGAAATATAAACCATCAGTTATACTGTGACAATTACTATACTCCAGTACCATTATTTATACACATGACTCAATGGGGAATTTTTCTTAGGAACTATAAGAAAAAATAGAAACCCAAACATTAAAACAATGGGTAAGAAAGACTTCAGAAGAAAACCTGGTAGAACTACTGAAGAGTACATTGCTTAGAAAGACAACATAATAGTAAATATATTGTCTATCTTGATAATAAATCGAAAGAAAAGATTGTCCGAGTGTTTTCACGGAAAACAACCATTATATGGCCGGAGTTGATTTACTTGACAGCTATATTGGGACGTAAAACATTCCACTACATTCCAAGAAGTGGTATCTTCTTTTATTTCATTTAGTTGACATGGCAGTTATCAATGCTTGATTGCTTTACAAGAGAGCTAGAAAAGAACGAAGTAAATCTTCAAACTCGCTCAATTTATGGCAATTTTGGGTTGGAAGTTGCGGAATGTTTACACCTCATGGGATCTAATAAGAACAGAGATAATAGGAAAGAAAGACGAAGTCATCAGTTGGAAAATGAGTTGGCAGCCAAAAGTCGCAAAGGTTCTGCTATCTACACTTCGAACGTGAAAAGTGTTCAGTTTATTTGTTTCACTAAAGAAAAAAGCTGCTACAAATTATTTCATGATGTTGCTTATTTGCAACAATACCTTTTCTTATAAATAAACAAAAACAATTCATCATTATTAAAATGTACTTATCTGACATAATTTCTAAACTGAATTGACAAAAAATTGGCAACGGAACTATATTTTTACAATTCAAACAGCTTTGAACGACGCATTGCGTATTGATACCTAATCAGAAACCAATATCATCGTTATCCTGAGATAAGTACTCCACCTATACAATAAATTCAATAACATTTTGCTTCAAACGACATTTCATTGACAATTTGATCCCAATCAGCAACACCCAAAATCTAATCCACGTCATGCGATAACCAGCGCTAGCAAACATAATTCCTCAGTTAATATTCAATTTACTACTGCTAAAATACACCACTTTATAAGACCTCTAAATGTCAAAACCCGCCTCATTTGAACTTATACCAAAACCAGACATCGCCCACGCTTCAGACTTCTAAAATATTGCAACGGGAGAACCATTACGATATTATAATGCAGCTTAGCTTATCGTATCCTGGCAGACCCTTAAACCGGTTTATTACCTTTGGCATAACCAACGTCCAATGTCACGATAAGGTTTCAAGCGAGCTGTGCATATCTCGTGTAGTATATGGGTAAACAAATTAAATTAGGTAAAATATTAATTTCGTAACCCCAAATTCACGGTCTGCCGGTGTCAGACCGTAATCGTGTAATCACACCATGCGTAAAATGTAATAATTACATAAATATTTAATAAAACGGTGAACGAAATGCGGTGTAAATGCTTAAAAATATATTAAGTGGCATAAATAAGGTTTAACCAATTACAAGATTGATAATTAATTACATAAAAGAAAATATGACTCATCAGAGGTCCTCGACATTGAATCTACCGAAATTAAAATTGCATCAAATTATTTCTTAATTGACACTTGAAACAAAAAAAAAAAGAAATTGATGCACATTCTTCTGTGCAGAAATCTAACGGAAATTTTCTAGCCTGGTTTAAAAATCATATTTGCCAATTAGGAAAAAAAAATTAGAATTACTTATTTTGCTACCGAGTTCTAATTTAAAAAAAAAATTGGTTCGCTGATTTTTTGCATTATAACAAAAGGTTCAAACGAATCAAATCATTATTTGATTCATTTTTGCGGGTTTCCGAACAATGTAAAAAATTTACAGGAAATTTAAACGGGCAAGATGACGATGAGTCAACATTTTTATTACCACATTCCTGAATGAATTCCAAAATTAAGGCACCAATATAATAAATCCCAAAATGTATATAATAATTGTAGGATTTGGATCTTTTTTGACAATTCTACATGATTCTACAAACAAACTATATTTCTTTGACAATTTTGAAGTTTTAAAGTAACATTATTAACTTAAACAATTCCTTATTCAGTAATTACGATCAAATCTATTGGGCATCGAGTTTAACTATTATTTTTTTCTTTCAATCTAATGTGTTTGTAGTAATTTGTGTATTTTAGATATTCAATTAGTATAGTTTGAAGTTTAAAAATGAATTGTCCAAGGAATTTACATGGTGAGGGAAATTCTCAGTGTTGTATTGCCAATTTCTTTGGAATAAACCGCACTACAATAAGCCGTCTTTGCTAGTGTTCCATACAGCATCTTAATGAAATAGGAATTTATTGTTGAAGGCCAGGACAAAGACGAAAAACAATGCACCAGTGAAAGAGACGAACGTTTTCTTAGTCAATCTACTTAAAGAACCAGGTTGGTCACTAGCTCGATGTTAAGAAATGATCTTGAAACTACCCGTAACGTCTCGATTTCTACTCGAACAGTCAAAAGAAAGTTTTAAAAGAAGCTAGACTGGTTAGTAGGAGACCAGCAACTGCGCCACTGCTTACCAGAGAGACCAGAATTGTCAGGTTGCGTTTGTCAGAGATCCCAATAATTGGTCTATAGCTTAAATAATCCATAGTGATTGTGTGAGATAAAGTATGAAAAGTAGAAGTGAAAAAGTGGTCCAGATCTCACAAAATTCTGGTCTGTAGATGATGGGAAACGTGTTTTATCTCTGTTGAAACTAGGATGTGCTTAAAATCTCCTGATAGACATGAATGAACCTGGCGAAAATCTTTGGAGAAGTTTGCAAAGATTCCATTTGGCGTGGGGCTCTGCAATTTTCTGAGGTGGAATTTGTTATAACGCTTGAACATAGTTGGAGATGATTTTTTATTTACGCAAACAATGATCGATCTCACGTGGCCAGAGACATACTAGATTATTTCAATCGTGTTCATATACCGTTTATCTAGTGGCCACTGAAATTTCCGGACATATATTTAATTGAACATCTACGGGACATGTTTAAGACCTGCACCTGTTAATCTCAAAAATGCAAGACTCTACATGACAAAGACGAAAAACAATGCACCAGTGAAAGAGATGAACGTTTTCTTAGGCAACCTGCTTAAAGAACCAAGTTGGTCACTAGCTCGATGTTAAGAAATGATCTTGAAACTACCTGTAATGTCTCGATTTCTGCTCGAACAGTCAAAAGTTAAAAGAAGCTAGACTGGTTAGTAGGAGACCAGCAACTACGCCACTATTCACCAGAGAGACCGGAATTGTCAGGTTGCGTTTGTCAGAGATCCCAATTATTGGTCTATAGCTTAAATAATCCATAGTGACTGTGTGAGATGAAGTGTGAAAAGTAGAAGTGAAAAAGTGGTCCAGATCTCTCAAAATTCTGATTTATAGATGATTGGAAACGTGTTTTATCCCTGATGAAACTAGGATGAACTTCAAACCTCCTAATGGACATGACTGAGCCTGGTGAAAATCTTTGGAGAAGTTTGCAAAGATTCCATTTAGCGTGGGAGCTCTGCAATATTCCGAGGTGGAATTTGTTATAACGCTTGAACAGAGTTAGTTGGAGATGATTTTTTATTTACGCAAACAATGATCGATCTCACGTGGCCAGAGACATACTAGATTATTTCAATCGTGTTCATATACCGTTTATCTAGTGGCCACTAACATTTCCGGACACATATTTAATTGAACATCTATGGGACATGCTTAAGACCTGCACCTGTTAACCTCAAAAATGCAAGACTGCATGTAGCTGCCCAAAATTTAATTTGCAGCATGTCTAAGCTATAAAGGCGGCAATTCCCGCTACTAATATCCCAATAATCCATTTTTCACTTTTTCTATAATTTTAAGAATGACTAATGATTTTATTGAAATTACATTCTAAAAATTTAATTTTTTCTTGTAAAACACTTCTAAGCTCTTAAATAATGCAATTTGTTACTTTTCATTTAATTTCCATTAATTTCTTTAATAAAAAAAAACATTTTTGTTTGTAATTTAATATATTGGTGCTTTAATTTTGCTCAGGAGTGTACTTGGAAAAATATTGATATTATGATGCAGAATGTAGACTATATTGGCTTTTATTATACACCAAATAAAATTGTAAATATCTCCAACAGTATTGGCAATAAAATGTGAATAGCTGTCTTTGAAACAAAGGAACTCTAGCAAAGCCATCCCGATCCCCGAATAGCTAGCTTTCTGATCTATAGATTAAGATTACTTAAAAAAAAACAGCCATTAAATTTTACGAACTGCTTCTCAAAATCTATATAGATTGATATACAATTTATTTTAATAATTCGATTCTTATCAAATAAACAGGACGTTTTAAAAAAAAAAAACCTTTATCAGTGACAATTTTATCATTATTTTAAAGGTTAAATCAAGTAGCCTTAGATTGATTTTATATTTCTCGTATTTCTTTTGTTCATATATCATACAATCCCCTGTATATCTCATTGAAAAGCTTTAAATTGAAGTGGATATTGAATTGGTGCCAAAAAAAACTGTCGAGAGATCATAAAATTCCACATTTTCTCCTTTTAAAGACACAAATTCTATCCCGATAAGTTATCATTTATTTCGCGAGCGTACCAAATCAAATATTTATTCTCAATGAAGCATAATGGAAACATTTATTTCATATATTCAGTGAGAAACGGGGCTGGGCGATAACTCCCATGTGGAGGCTGACCACAAGCGATAAAATTGCGAATATGAGCGGCGAGTCTCCACTACACGTCGTTCAGACGGCAGCCATTTTGTCTCCAAGCCGGCTTTGTCGTGAAAAGCAAAGTTCGACGAGAATAAATCGAAATTTTAACTAAAAACCGGCAATTTCTTCCCGGAATGTGTTCGTTTCGAAAGCGACGAAGGAAAATTCCGCTTCGTATCGCGAGAGAAAGTCGAAAATACGCCCGAAAAAAGTAGCCAAGCCCAAAACTGATCCATTGTGTCCCCAGTGTGATATCTACGAGAATAAGCCGATTTTTATATTAACCTTTACGTTTTAGTATTGTTTTACGTTTGAAATACGTGTTTATTAGAAATCATCAGGGGTACTTACTTCGAATCCGTCACTTTTAGCCCAGACATTTCCATCCAAACCGGCAATGCATGCTTTTGTGACACAACGGGAAGCCACAAGTTGCTTGTCTACGTAATCTTGCCAGCTCATTTTGATTAATTATTACGTTTTAATTCTGTTAATTTAGCACGACACGCACAAATGGCTTAATACCCACAGTTTAATCACCAGCTACTGAACTAGCCGCACAGCAAACTGAAGCCACTCAAGCTGTCGTCGAGCAGGCCTTCTCAATAGCGGAAGCGCTCAATTGACATGCGCAGAGAAGACAATTCGCCGGGAGCCAACTGCTAAACATCTACATTTCTATGTTACTATAACGACAAATTTCTATAAATTAATGCATTTTCTAGAAGAATTTGGAACGTAAATTACCATAAATGCCTTCTAACTAACGCACAAACCTTGAACATAAGCACTAATTGAGATTTCTACACTAATTTCGAATACATAGTTTGCATTTCCGTTTTAACAATTCGAATTTTAACCGCCGCAAGCCGGCCGATTTGAAATAGTGGGCGTGAATAAGAATCAAATTTGCTAATTTGAAAAATATTGGAAATTAAATTGGGGTGAATTGTGAATTAATCATCGTTAAAATATTAATCGATACGTGAGATTTACGACTTAAACATTCAGTAATTTAATTTTAATAGAAATAGAATTAAGAAACATACACAGAGACATTACTTGAATTATAAACAAATTATGACAAAAATCGTTAAATTTCTTCTCAATGTGTATGGGTTAAAAATAAATAATGACTTCTGGAAGCCGAACGAATCATATTTTAATGATTCATACCGAAAATATTTGGATACTCATGATTCAATTTCTCTTTAAATAGTTATTCAAATGAAAATTCTTTATGGCAAAATTCATTGATACTTTCTTAAATATCGTTCATATTTGGGATATTATCATTTTTGAGGATTGATCGTTTATATTTTTCACCTTTCTAAAAATTAATTTATGGCTAATATTTACTGAAAGTTAGGCAACTTATTTAACAAACTTTGAAATAGGAAAGATTATAATTTATCGTCTTTGGGAAATTCATAAGAATTAATTTAAGAAATCTGTACTTACCTTTAAAACATAAACTCTTTCTCGGGAACTTCGCCGCCATTCTAATAGGACCATATCTTACCTTTCCGTTAAACAAACGCTTATTTCTTTGTTTCGTATTTTTAGCTTTCTAAACAATTTCTTTGTTTGGATAAGGATAATAGTTCTGTTTCAAAAATATCACTATAATAAAATAATTTATTGATAAGCAAAAAATTGTAAAAGATGTCCAAAAATAAAAAGAACTACCAACTGGACGAACAGAGAAACAAAAGAGAGAGAGAGAGATATAAAGGATCGGAAAAATTAGGTGTTATCTATCTCAATAATCAACGGTTTTGTGTTTTTGCTGCTGTTTTCTCGATATATTTAAAATTCTAGCTGTTGCAGTATGTTTTTAATCGGTTATCGAATTTTTTGTTGTCGTTGATGTTGTTTGAGTTGTACGAATTTTGTTGTTTTGTTTCGTGATGTTTAACGAACTAAAAGAGGAAGCAAAACCACTGATAGACGATTTAAAATGGAAATTTTTGATCTTTATTTCCTATTTTTGTTGACTGCTGCTGCCTGAAATGAAAAACAATCAATCAAAAACTGACATTTCACGCAGCTTCACATACGTCTCACAGGGTCTTGGTTCATGGAAGGTATGTTAAAATAAATCGGAAGCAAATAAAGAGATCATTCTCATATGTTGTTATATAAAAATAAGCCATTCTGTTGATGTAAATGATATAGCGGAATCTTTTTCAAAAAAAAAAAAAAAAAGAGCAAACGATGTAGAGAGATTAATCAAGACCTACTAGATTATTACGACAAATAAATAAATAAATAAGTTAGAAATCAAAGCCTACTCAATAATGATAACAATAATGGTAATAGGCTCTTGATTTTTCTCAATTGTCCTTCATTTTAAGAAAGATATATCAATTATTTCAAAGTTCTTTTACTTCTTACAGATCTCTTCGTACTACTAGCTGTTTAAAAGTATATTTAATTCTTTGTAGTCTACTTATTGACTGTATTAATCTAGTACGAAAAGGAACACGCCATCTGACGATTGACACATGAATTAATACACCAGTGGCGTTCGTATTGATTTTTGACGGGTTGAATCGGGGAAGATTTATGCCAAATAGCACCGTCTCTGTTTTAACGATAATTAAGAATCCTTATTTTATTAAGGATTGCTTAATTTCTAATGGATTGCATGTCCATGTATTAAAAAAAAAAACCTTAATTAAGTGGGGAATAGTAGTACAATAAAAACGGCAACCGTGTATCTTATATTTGTATTGTGCCTAAAGGTTAAAACCACAGTCGTGAAAACTGTAAATATAACCAAATTTCTGTACCGCCGTTGTTTGTAAATATTATTAATGCGATATTTTCTGTTCTGAGACTGTGATAAAATCGAAGAGAAAGTTTGCACGATTTGTTAATTTTCATAAATATCTCGGAAACTATAACAGATGTATTTTTTTTAGATTATGCAAATTATTTTTACAAAAAATATATAACGACGAACCCGGTGCTACCATACTTCTTTCAGAAAATAATTTATGTAATATACACTTCTTAAGGGTTATGTTCTAAGAAAAATTATTTAATAGATTCCCAGATACGTATTAACAAAAATTTTTAAATCGCGCAAATTTTTGGATCTCCGCGAGCGCTCTAAAACCAAAAAAGCTCTACTCTTTAGCTCTAACCGTTCCGATGCTAGGACGTCTCAAAATTTAGACAAGAAGATTCCTTTTTTTAACTTTGAAGCTCCGTAGCTCCCAAACCAAAAGAGCTAGGAGGTTCTGCTTGGTCGCAATCGATTCAGCGGACAATTTTCTATCGAGATCCGTCAACCAGAAATGCATAGCTAACGATAAGTCAGACGAAAATTAGAGCGATATCGATTTCGGGCCTCGTTCTGATGCCGGTTTTTGGTGGTTCAAACAACAACAAACGCCCATAACATACGAACGGTTGGAACAATCAAAGCAAGTAATATCTTTTTGATCTACGTCGAAAGCCGCGCTTTTTGGCGTATAACTCATTCGGGGCACTTTTTTATTTTGCAGGTGTTTTAAGACCTTTAAAAATTCCATCACTTTAGGTACAAATTTTTACGGCGATCTGAATTTTTCGGGTTGGCGGTGTTCCCTTGTTAGGACTAAACAAATTATGAATATTTTAGGTTATTCAAAAAAGAGGAGCAAATTTTAAATGGTTATTTCAAAAGGAGCAGGAAAAGGCTTTCAATTTCAAACCAACACCATGAAAATGTTTCAGAAAAGACCAAAATCATTCTATTCAGCCTGTGGTCTCTTTTAATCTTTGAGATGTTCGTTTTTGGTGGATTTTTACCTGCTGTTCTTCAAAATTATTACTACAGAGGTATCTTGTATCAATCTGTATTTATACCTTTACCTGTACAATATGAATAAATTAAATTATTAATTCGCTTAAACACTCTTATTGGTGGGTTATGCTTAATGCAATGGTAAGATGTCTATTCTAGGGGTGGGACTCTGTATAATATCGCAATATATACGTCGCTTTCTACCACCTACCCACTAGGCTTTCTTTTTTTAGTGGATTCACCATTCTTCAAAGTGAGTACAAATGAACAACATGACACAAATGAAACCAAGCAATAAATAAAATTCTATTATCCACAGAATCCCATTCCTAGTCAGTTACTTTTTTTTTTGAAAAAAAAAATCCGCTTATCATTTAACTTCTTATACAGGATGACCTAGCAAAATCTTAAAATCGGGGGATCGAAAAACCTTGGTAAATTAAAAAAAAAAACAAACAGAAATCCATTCTGGCAAATATAAAACGGCTAAAGCTTAAGTGAATTTAAGAATTAATCAAAGTTATAGTTTTCGCGCATGCGTGTTTACTAACTTAATCCTTATTAGTGTTTTTGAGGCCTTTCTTTTGCTAAAAAATGTGATTTGTAACTTCCTTAACTTACAATTTTGAAACTTATCTGAGTTGTGAGACATTCTTATTAGTCGTTTCATTTTGGCCATTTTGATACATAATTTTTCTAGTTTTACAGTAATATCTATGAATAACAGTCCTTTTCTCTTGCGCAGAATGATCGAATCAAAACGAAAATAGTAGGCAGTCTTGGGTTCGGCGCATTCTGTAATCTATCAATAACTTAATTTGCTGTCCGAGGTGTAACAGAATCAAGACAGACTGAAGACTATAAATTTGGAATTCGTGATAGGGCCTTGTACAGTTGATTTAGTGCGAAAAGATCAGAAAATAAATGTATGACTGGGCCAATAATCGTGATCTGAATATAGAAAATGCTTACAAGGTACAGTTTTAGCAGCCTTGTTGTACGGTGGGAATAAACCCATAAAACCGACCTTTTATGGCATTGTTTTCCAACGTCTACTTGAGCATGTGAGGATGAAAAATGTGCTATGGGATTCAAGAAAAATTAAGACGAATCTGTTTTGTTGTATGCAAATGCTTCTAGCGACCATCAGCTGAAACCTGCGTGATTGGTAAATATAAAAGAACCCAGAGTGAGCAATGCTTGGATGACAGCAGAGTTGTTTGATGGTTTTTGCATAATTTTGAACCACAAGTAAAGGATGACTAAAAAACGTGGAATGTCAGCAATTAGCTTGTTGTTAGATAACTGTACCGCTCATCCACTTGTTTCTGATTTGGTTCCCGGCAATACGTTTCCCGATTACCTACCACCAAGTGTGTCGCTGCCTTGATTCAAATGATAGATCAAGATAGAATTCAAAATTAATCCTATAACGAGCTGTCAGAGACTTTTTTAAACGGTAACGCTCATGTGTATTTTTTCTTGCCGTAAAACAGCTTATCACAACTTGTTTTAAATATCATTATACTGCATTATCTGCCAATTAAAATTCTTATTTTTGACGCTTATAAACTTTATTTGAAGAAATTTTCTCCAGAATGCTTTCCTAGGGAAATACTCCGACTGCAGATTTGCGATCAGCGACCCCGAAAAACCCACGACTAACATTTTTTAAGCGATTTTTCGAGATTATAAGGAAATGTTGGAAAATTTTGTCTAAAAATGTTTAAAACTAGAAGCACTATGGATTGAAGTTTGCATATCTCGAGGAAGGAACGTCGGATCGAAGTAAACAAAAATGGATTTTGAAGGAGAAAAATAGTACTAAATGATAGCATAAGCAGAAACGAGCAAAAAATTCGTTGTTCTTACAAAATAACCTCAAATATCGCCGAAAACCATCTTTTTGACACGTTGAGGTTAGGATATCTCGAAATTCTGGCATGTTACAGCAATCCTGTGGCCGGATTTGAAATCAGCGAAAAAATCAAATTCAACAAAAAAGTCCAATTTTGTTGAATTGTGTAATTATATAGCCCCGTGTCCTCGTTATGGGAATTTTGTTAATGGTCGGCCTACTTTGATAAAATCCAATTGTCCTATTGTGAACTCCATCATGATATAAAATAATGTAATTTCTTTCTTAGCCATTCTTGTAATTACGAGGGGGTATCCAAAAGAAACCGAACTGATGTGGTGGGCGGAGTTTTTATAGTACCGCGTTCCGCCGCTAGGAGCGTATAGGGCTACCATTCCCAAGTCAGTAAGCCAAGCGCCATTGCTAAAGAACGTTCCGTTCTGCTTGTGTGAATTTTTTAGTGGCACTTGTTTTGTGTGCTTGTCGTTTTTGCTATGGCTGATTCTCGCGAACAGCGCGCGGCCGTAAGGTTTTGCTTCTTGCTCTTCTTGAAATGTTAAAAACGGCCTACAAGGATGATGCTATTCCAAGGCCCAAACCGATGAAAATGTCGACAAAATTCGCGAAATCATCCTGGAAGATCGAGGACGGGGACCATTGAAGAAGTTGTGGAACTGTCTGGAGTGACTTGGAATTCAGTTCAGCGAATTTTAACGAAGGATTTGGGGATGAAAAGGGTAGCTGACGAACTCGTGCATCGACTGCTGACTACTGAACAAAAACAAGGTCGAGTGGAAGCATGCTGTGCTTTGAAAGAAGAGTTCCGAATTGATCCAAACTTTTTTCCAAAGTCATCGCAGGTGACGAATCATGATGGAACTAGGTATTAAAGAGTGAACGCTCCTCGCATAGGTCCTTGTGGTATAGTGGGTAGCACGCCCACCCGGCAAGCGGAAAATGTGAGGTTGGATCTCTTGCCGTGGACATATTTTTCATTAATTAATTACGTGGAAAATTCCAAGGTAAATTATAGATTTATATTAATGTTAACAATTATTTTAATGAAATCAAACAATGTAACAAAAAATTCTTTTGTTTAAAAAAAAATATAAAGTGTTTGTTGACATGTTTCATTTCAAAGAAAGTAAAACACATTTCTGAAGACAAAAAATTATCGAATCGTTTAAAATGTTCTCTATGAACCCTTGAAGGGCCGCTAAAATCAAGATTCAGTTTTCAAAATCCATCATGGTTATCAAAATAAGCCGATCATTCTGAAAATTTCCATAACTCCATAACTTCCCGTTCTAAGCAATTTGTCCTATTATCACATTGACCTGCTGTGAACGAAAAAAATACAAATAATGGATTTTATCAAATTAGGCCGATCATCCAAAAAATGTGTATTACACCATAACTTTTCTTTGTGAACAACTTTTCTCAGTAACATTTTGCCGTATTATTGATCGAAAAGGCGCTTTACCTGAATAGAAAATATTCTTTTCACATTTTGCCGTCTTAATTTCTAAAAAGTGAAAATCTTAAAATATTTGTCAGACCAAGCCAGAATCCCAAAACGTCAAAATGAAATTCTAAAATTTTTTGTCGATTATTCCTATACGGAACTCAATCCGAGGACACACTGCGCAAGCAATAAAAAAGGCATTTATACTACAATTTAATTTGTTATCATACTTTAGCCGTCATAAATTTACCTGAATGCAATAAGAACCTGAGTATTTCACGTCGATACAAAAAAAAAAAACTGAAATAAAGCCAACCAAAAACGATGCTCACATTTTATAGACCACTTTTATTTATTCATCTTTAAATCAATTCATCATCATTGTTTAATTACGAGTAAAGAGTCAATACAAAAAACTTGGGGCAACACTAATTGAAAATATTTTCATATGTATATATATATATATATATAATTAGAGACGTCATCATCGGTTATTATCGGCTATCATCGGAGGAGGTGGGAGTAGGCGCGCAGGCGCAGAACCTTCTTCGCCTACAGCGTTTGTGAATAAAATAACCTTTCCAGAATCCAACTAAACCCCTGCGGAGACGACGGTAATGCTGCTGCTTGGGGGCGGCGGCGGCGCCGAGAAATCGAGGCCGGCCGCCGCCCCAAAACCGTAGCGCCTGGCACGCTATGACCTTCATGCAGTACACCACGCCTGCTCTCTTAAAATAACTTTTTTTTTTGTTTGTTGTTCTTGTCGCTGTTATTTCTTTTTTTATATATGTATAGGTAGTATATATATATATAGCAGTAGGTATATATAGGAAATTACACTATATAAGTATTAATAATAATAGTTGTTGTACAAGCTAACCTATTACAATTACAATACAATAATATATTATTTTTTCTTCAAAGAATTTTTTTTGAGAAAAAAAATAAAGGAAATAAGAAGAGAAATAATAATAATAATAGGAGAACCAAGAGAATAATTAAAAAAAAAAAATAGCGAAACTAAACGATAAATATTTTCTTTGTTTAAACACACTTTTGATAAGTTTTTTTTTTTTTGTTTGTTGTTGTAGTGTTATATAATAATTAATTACAGGCCGCACAGTGCTGGCACTCTCTCGGCGCTAGCCTAAAGAAACGTAATGGCGCACAATATTTACTTTTTTTTATTATTCAATTTTTTCTTTTTGTTTCACACATTGGTCGCGGTGTCGTGTCACAAACGGAGACAAGACGACGCGGCGGAGATGCTAAATACTCACACCATATAAGAAACTCTAGGCAACGTCAGGGAAAACAGCGACCGAACGGGGATTGTTTAGATCAGGTCGGCCACGTTCATGGGCATCTCGTCTATGTGTGTGTTGTAGAATTGCTCGATGTCTTTGAGCGTACGCTTGTCGTCCTCCGTGACGAAGTTGATCGCCACACCCTTACGGCCGAAACGTCCGCCTCTGCCGATCCTGGAAAGAAAAGCGGCCCCCGATTGAGAAAACAAGGGGGATTGATGAGAAAGATTTGCGTTTGTACAGTTAGGTATACAGTGGTGGTCGGGAAATATGGGACGGTCAAGGAAATTCCTGTTTAATATGTCTTTTCAATACATTCTATCAAATAATGATGATTGGTCATGCACTTTTAGATAAAAACAATTTTTATTTCTGAGACCTTTAATTTTTGTCCTCGTCGATGGTTAAACAAAGTACAGGTGGGTGCCGTGTACACCGTTTTTTTCAAGGCATTTGATAAAGTTCATCATAAGTAGAGCGAGGTAATCGTCCCTGCGATACGTAGGCGTTTCATCGGAGTAACGGGCTGTGTGCAACGATCGATTTTCGCTTTGTCAGCGTCCGTTTATTTATTTTTCGTTCAATGCAAGGTTTTCTACACTGTAAATCTAGAAGCGTATGTAGGAAAACAGCCCGATGGACCCTTTTGCGTGGATAATTCTACGAAATCTGTTGTAGAAAGATTGATAGAACCTACAGTACCGTTCATGGAAGTTCGGGCAAGCTGACAAATTATATTAACTGTTTAGGAACAAATTTTAAAATTATATAATATACATTTCTGTGAGGAATTATTAAAACTAACCTTTTCTGGAAGCCTTTTATATTTCTCTATTATAAGACCGTTATCATAAAATATATAATTATGTTGGAAATCCCCAATAATTACAGTGACAATAAAGCTTTATAATAATCCCTAGGAGGGTTAGCTGATTCACTCGTGTTACCTGGAAATATTCGTATACCCTTT
This sequence comes from Dynastes maya, assembly GCA_029619315.2. Lineage (NCBI taxonomy): Eukaryota > Metazoa > Arthropoda > Insecta > Coleoptera > Scarabaeidae > Dynastes > Dynastes maya. The sequence goes on along the minus strand of JAROYE020000001.1, from coordinate 4,077,573 downwards.
ATAAAGTATTATAACATTTGTAAACGCAGTAATTCTGAAGAGATTGTTATTGTGAAAGTATCTGTGGTTGTGAAAAATAAAACAATTTCGGTTTGACTGCTTAAAATGCCCCGTGGAAGGCCTCTAGCTGTTTCAAAACGATCTGCTATTATTATCTTGCATCAGGAAGGGTACGCAGAAAGACGGATTGCGGATAAATTAAAAATAAAAAAATCTACAACACATGATACTATAGTTCGATTTAAGACAACCGGTGACGTGCAAGATCGTAATCGGCCAGGACCGTCAAGAAAAACGACTCCTGCGGAAGATTTACGAATAAAAATAATTAGTAAGCGCAATAGAAGACTAACAGCGTCAGAAATTGCTGCAGAAATCAATAATGAGCGAGATTCCAAAGTTTCTGCGAGTACTGTGAAACGTCGGCTGAAAGAGGTTGGGTTGCATGGGCGAGTGGCTTGTCGAAAACTGTTACTCCGAAGAGGAAATAGGCTGAAACGACTAAAATGGGCACAAGCTCATAGAGATTGGACAGTGGATGATTTTAAAAACGTTTTGTGGACTGACGAATCCAAGCTTGAGGTTTTTGGAAATAGGCGGAGAGTTTTCGTACGCAGATCAAGAGGGGAGTGTATAGTTCCTACGGTGAAGCATGGAGGCGGATCTGTAATGGTTTGGGGTTGTTCTTCCTTAATCGGAACAGGGGACGTGTTCAAAATTGAGGGCATACTAAAAAAAAAAATAATATCGGAAAATCCTGGAGGAAAATGCCATATCGTCAGGGGTCCGATTAATTGGTCGTGGATTTGAATTTATGCAGGACAATGACCCCAAACATAAATCTAAATTGTGCACAAATTACCTGCAGCAAGAAGAAAATGAAAGAACCCTAAAAATTATGGAATGGCCGCCACAGTCCCCCGATCTGAACCCGATAGGGTTGTTATGGGAAGAATGAGACCGATGTGTTAGGGAAAAAGTGTCCAAAATCGAAGGAACATTCGGATGCCGAGAATAGTGGCAGCAGTCCTAAAGGCAAAAGGTGGATTTTTCGATGAAAATCGGATTTAAATTATTTGTATTACATTAACTTTTTCTTTTTAATAAATTTGTATTTGAAAATATCTAAAATCATGTAAGTAAGTATTAAATACATAGCCATTTAATATTTCTCTTATTTTCTTTGACTTACGTACATTTTTTTGCTTGCCCGAACTTTCATGAACGGTAGTGTATGATAACATTAATCACGACCAGATTAAGTGGGATCCACTGTCTTCTTCAATTTTTTTTTTAATAATACGTGACTTCAAAGATATCGAGTATTTTAATTGAAAGAATTGCAATATATCACATCCCGAAGAAAAAATAACCATATTAAACTTTCATACATTGATAACCTGATATTTTATACAAAATAAATAGTTAAAATTGCTTCAAGAACATACAAATTGTTAAATTAGATTGACAACACCAAAAATTAAAAATCCGTCTTTCAATTTTAAACAAATCCTGTACTTTTTTTATCATGCCATTATTTTAGAAGCATTTGACGAAACCCATCATCGCAATTTGATAGAAAACATCACAAATGCATGTTAAGAATTAGTAAACAACTACAGGAATTCAACTTCTATTCAGATTCAATGTTAACAAACGCCTAAAAGACTGATAAACTTGTATCAATCTTTTTCTTGACTGTCTGCCTTATTTCTTTAGTCACCACTGTATAGATTATATCTAGGGAGGTTGTTTGCGATCTAAAAATAGAACCTAAGTAATTCATTTAATGAATAATTTAATAAATTTGATGGAAAAATCTTGTCAAGCAGAAAATGAGGAAAATATTAAGAAGATAGCCAGTAGCAAGTAAACAGGATGTTATCATTAAACATTGTAACCACATATTGTGTTAACTCTAATTATTATACCCAAGAAAAGTATCACGTAGGTATTAATTTATGTGACAACACTATATTTATTTTAACGATTTTACAGTTTACTGGCGCCTAGTACCTAAAAAAAAAATATATTACAGTGCCAGTTTCGGTTTACACTACCGCTGAAAAGTATTTGGGCACCCTTGGATTTTAGATTTTTGTATACAAAGAATATATTTATAGAATACATTCCAGCATTATTGAATCGGTAAGATTCAGTTAAATTCATTAAATAATATAGGTCAATTTACTTCTTTTATCTGTATGAGCGCGGGCAGTAGCGACAACAAAGAGCGTATTTCTTGAAATTCCAGGAAAATGTACCAGTTGGTAATTTTACCATGAATCATAAAGCTATAATAAAGCCATTCGAAGTAATGTTTTGAAATTACGGTCAGTTACCCTTCCACGTTAGTAACGTCGACATTTCTTAACGAATAGAGTTTATAATTTCGTTTAAAGTTTTAAAACATGCCAAAAAGGAAAGAACTTAGGGTTGAAACTCGTGCTCTGATAGTAGCACAACAACTTAGGCATAAGCCTAAGGTCAAATTGCTAGAAAATTACATTTAAATCCATCTACTGTTGATTAGAAAATCAAAAAATACAGTGAAAGTGGCAGTTTTCTAAATAAAGTAAAAAGTGGTGGACCAAGAGCGACAACATCAATCGTGGTGTCCGGCAAGCAAAATAGAAGAAAAACGGCTCCAAAAGTCGCCGCAAAGATCAATACTGCGATGCGAAAGCCCTTGCTTCGCCAAATTAATAAGAAAAAGAGGTTACAATGGACACGTGAACATCGAAATTGCACGGTAGAAGACTGGAGCAAGGTATTGTTGACCGACGATTCCAAATTCGAGATTTTCGGTTCGCGAAGACGAGCGTTTGTAAGAAGATCTGTGGGTGATTTACTGGGGTTGTTTTACTGGTACATCCTCAGGTGATCCCATGAAAATTCAAGGCATAATGAGGAAATAGCATCTTAGAGGAAAATGCAATACCCTCTGGTGTAAGAATGTTGGATCAGAATTTTACATTCCAACAAAGACAATGGCCTAAAACACACTTCAAAATTATGCAAGCAATATTTAGAACAGTTGGGAGAGGAAAAGACACCAACAATCATGAAATGGCCACCCCAAGGCCAGGACTTGAATCCCATCGAGTTATTATGGAAAGAACTCGATCGGGAAGTAAAAGAAAAACTGCTCCAGCTTCAGCAGATGACACGTGGAACAAACTACAGGCAGCATGGGCTCGAATAACACCGGAAGCATTGTTAAAATTAATTGCAAGAACGCCGCGATTATGCGACGCAATCGTTAAAAGTAAAGGAGGTCACATAGACGAATCTAGAATTTAGGTCATATAAATAATTTTAATTGTTAAAATCGTTAGATACAAATTTTAATGAAATTAGAGGTGCCCAAATACTTATGAGCGGTAGTGTATGTGATACGCATTGTAATTCTCAACCTTTACACAGGATATACTTAAATAGATATGTATACAGCGTGTGTCCAAAAACCACCGTCAAACTTTTTGGGATGATAGAAGATTTTTAAATTACCATCTTTTATTAATAATCTTTTTCACGGACATGTTTTATTTCGGAATTACGTAATATCGAAATCCACGCCTAAAATGTTTTTGGTGATTTTTAGACGAACGTTGTGCATAAATAATACCTAAATGACAATGAAACTACACAAACGATAGAAGAAAAAAATAACAATACAGAGATAACGTAGATGTTATTAGCTGATTCGCTGCGATGATTGTTTAGGTTGTAATAATATCAAATTTGTTGGACAAATAAATTACGTCAGCTAGATAACTACATGAAAAGCATTATTTCTTTAATAAAGGAAAGAAATTTATTTGAATTAGAAACAATTATATGGGATATTACCCTTTATATGTCCATTTGATTCGGTATAAGTGGAATATGTTTGAAATTGAGATTGTTATGAAGATTGAATAAGTGGATAAATTTATCTAACGTTGGAACTGCTATAAAGGGGATTTCCCTGATTAACCCAATAAAAAATTTACTTAGAAAGCTGTTAAGGTTTAAAAATCGCTTCTAAAAGTTCAAAATATATAAAACAAAGAAAGGATTTGGGCTCAAAGGTAGAGGTATCGTCCCTTTAATGAGAATAGCATGTAACTCTATTAAAAGGAAATTTACAGAAGACTAAAAAAAAGCGTTTGGTTTTAAAGTTACAATTTTAATCATTTTTGGGAAAACCTTTTTTCAGTTATTATTAGGTCGCAATTAAATCTCATTTTGGATTAAAAAATCGAGTTATATGGTTTTCTTACTAAGGCAACGATATGTATATCAAGTATTTTCAAAGTAGAGAAATCTTTTTGACCAAATATTTCACATTTATACTGCAAAATATATAACGTCGAGAATTAAAAGACGTCTTGAAAAGAATGGAATTGTAAATCATTCAAATAATGATATTTTACTAATCGTACAGCTAATAAAAAGCATCGTATACATTTTAATTTGATTTCCACAAGTTTAGTAGTGAAACAAGATCTTTCAAACGAAATCAAAAGAAATTACAAAAAAGAAAAATCGTACCTGTGAATATAATTTTCTCTATTCGAAGGTAGATCGTAGTTTATTACTAAAGAAACTTGTTGCACATCGATACCTCTCGCAAGCAAATCCGTCGTAATGAGTACCCTGGAAGAGCCAGTACGGAATTGCCTCATAATTACGTCACGTTCTCTCTGTTCCATATCACCATGCATTGCCGAGACGGTAAAATCCCTGCCGTGCATATTCTGCGTGAGCCAATCGACCTTACGCCTTGTGTTACAGAATATTACGGCCTGCGTAATCGATAACGTATCGTACAGATCGCATAGCGTATCTAATTTCCAGTCCTCCTTCTCGACGTAGACGAAGAACTGTTTAATACCTTCCAACGTTAGCTCCTCTTTCTTGACTAAGATACGGATCGGTGACCGCATGAACATCGTTGTTACATCTAAAACGTCCGCGGGCATCGTAGCCGACAATAAAATAACCTGTACATCCGCCACTAACATTTTAAATACGTCGTGAATTTGATCTTTGAAACCTCTCGATAACATCTCGTCGGCTTCGTCCAATACGAATATTTTAATATATTTCGTTCTCAGCGAACCACGATTGATCATATCGTACACACGACCAGGGGTCCCAACTACAACGTGGACTCCGGTATCTAATTTTCTGATATCTTCTCGAACGTTAGTTCCACCGATGCAGGCATGGCATTGCGCTGCCATAAAATCGCCCAGGGCAATGACGACCTTTTGAATTTGTTGTGCTAATTCTCGCGTTGGCGCCAAGATCAACGCCTGGCATTCTTTTATAGAAGTATCGATCTGTTGAAGAATGGCGATGGAGAACGTGGCCGTTTTACCAGTACCCGATTGTGCTTGTGCGATGACATCGTGGCCTTTCACACAAGGGATAATTGCTCTCTGTTGGATAGCCGAAGGTTTCTCAAAACCATAAGCGTAAATACCTCTCAGTAGTTCCTCTTTTAAGTTCATATCATCGAAATTGTCAACGACTTCTTCCCAGTTGGACTCGATGACACCATCGGGGTCCATGCCTGGAGGGCCATCATAATTTGGATTCTTCTCTGGGTCATTTTTATCCCCACTCCATTCTTCGTTTCTACGAAAAGACATAATACGATTAAAGAGCACACATCATGAGTCATTGTCAAATAACATATGTATTAGTTGGAATTGGTTAGAACAAAACAAGGTTATTAAGGTTAACGTTGTGAACAATCGAAACGAAAATAAGTCTATAAAATAGGGTAGAAATAGATTTAAAGTAATGAAATTACATAATTAAAAATCGGATACTTCACGTGGGTGTCTTTTCTAGGTTCTGTATAAGGAAAATGTTATGGATTTACCCGCCATAACTTATAGCATATAAATCAAGCTATTTTTAACGTTGCAACCGCATATTTAGTTTTTATTTCACCACTCGCGACGGTATTATATTTATAAAAATAGCAAGCACTTCACCACACGCCATGTTGGCATTGGGACATGCAAATCTTGCCGAAACACCGCTTTAAAAAACGGGAAGTACACATTTAACGATCTTATATTAATTTCGGTATAATTCTATTCATATCTAACGAATGATTAATGTGTAAATTACGCTAGCATACACAAGAATAGCCAAAAAAAAAACAAAACTTACCTTCTTTCAGACTGATACGACATGTTCCACTTACGTTTGTTAAAACGGAAAAGACTTCCACTGCTCGCCGTAAGCTACGATGTTCCTACGCCAAGATGGTCGCGTTTCGTTATCAGGAACAAATATAAGGAATTATCGACGATATGATGATTTAAATCAATTAGTGCTGTTCCTCTTTGTGTGCCGTATCACGCTAATATAAATTTTTCCCGTAACGAATTCCAAAACGACTCGTTCGAGATCGATTAATCAAGTGAAATATGTTGTTGCGGACGAAATTGGAATACGGGGACCTTACCCGGAAATCGTTTCAAACGTGTTTTAAGCCGCGAAGGTTTAAATTATGAAAGCAAACGTCTCGTTTGACACATGAATTTGGGCGAATAGAATTTCAAATAAATTCACTTTTTTTTTCGAAATGACACTCACTGAAAAAGCGTCCGTAATTTAATTGAGGACGTAAATTAAATAAAAATGTAACGAAATCCTAATAATTTTCACGTTTCTATCGTAAATAAATGCGCTTTCGCGGAGGTTAACAACTTGGATACCAAAGTTGTTCGTTTACGAAAAGCATAAATAAAAAAAAGGCGATTTATTAAAAAAATCTTGCAAGGCCGTTCGGTGAGGTCCTACAGTTTATTGATTTGAAAAAAAATCAAGGTTAAATTGCATATTTTTGCATTAATTGTACACAGTTTGCTTTATTTCAGTTTTGCTCTGTTTTAAGCCTGTTTTACACGCCTTAATTTATTTGCCAATTAATTGAACAAGTTCTTTACCAAGAAATATGCCGTTTTACATTCTACAATAAATTGAGCAATTTTTTAGCGATCGGGAATGCTCGTTTAGTTTCGTTAATAGTTGAACGGGGAAATTATGAAGCGGGAAATTTTCATCTTCTTATAAAAATAAATTGGCAATGCCTTTGTCAGATGTTTTAGCAGTTTTGGTATATGCACGGATTAGTTTAGATTGCTTCGGTTTCGGTTACATAATTAAAATTATCCATTACATCATGATCGTTGTAAACTTTCCAAATTTATCCTCACTTTACTTTAAAAACACAAAACAAAATTCGTAGATACTTCTCGGTTACTAGGTTGGTATTAAAACAGCAAAGTTAGTGAAAAATCGTGGCAAAAATAGAGCATGTTCTATTCAATTCAATCGGAGGATGAATTGTTCAAGAAATCGTATCGATTTTTACTGTTTTACACAGCACGATAAAATCGAAGATCAACTTGTTCAATTAATTGATCAATAAATGCCGGCGTGTAAAACGGGCTTTACATTTGTAAAATTCATACTTGCATACTTTTGAAGACCTTGTTAAAAATCGTATAAACTATAATCCGTTTATTTTATAATGATAATCCGCTTTTCTCTAACTGGTTAATTCAAATAAGTAGGTGTGGTAATACGATTCAAATTAACCAATAGCATTATATTTTAAATTCTATTGGTTGGTTGCAAATTAATTTTAACCAATCGCAATAGAAATACAGTTTTTAAATTTAAATGTTCAATTAATTGATCAATAAATGCCGGCGTGTAAAACGGGCTTTACATTTTGTAGAATTCGTACTTGCATACTTTTGAAGACCTTGTTAAAAATCGTATAAACTATAATCCGTTTATTTTATAATGATAATCCGCTTTTCTCTAACTGGTTAATTCAAATAAGTAGGTGTGGTAATACGATTCAAATTAACCAATAGCATTATATTTTAAATTCTATTGGTTGGTTGCAAATTAATTTTAACCAATCGCAATAGAAATACAGTTTTTAAATTTAAACTAAGCAATAAGCTTTTATACGGTACTTAACCTTTTCTCAACAAATTAAAACATACTCTTTCCGCGGGAATAATTTAAATCTACTTCCAATTAAGCAAAAGGAAATAAGACAACAATTTATAAGAAAATATATATTTTTTTCGATACTTCATCAGTAACACAACATAATTATTATTTAAAACATAATAATAATAAGAACAATCAACAATACATTACATAATATATGCAATATTAACATTTTAAATTAACAATAATATTACCAAGTAAATTTTTCTTTTTAGAATTATGTTATAAATTTCTTCATTAACAAATAAAAAGAAAATACAATTCAATCTCCTGAAATTAAATTTTATCACAAAGAAAAAGTATATGTTTATTGTTCTTATGTACACAGATCGTATTATTTGATTGCAGGCACTTCTAGAATTTAAATTAATTATTTTTATTTGCAAATTATTAGTAAATGGGATTGAATAGTGGAGTTAAGAACAAAATCGCAACGGCAATGTTATTTATACATCGAAGGCTATGCTATAGGCCTTAAAACAGGGCTCGTTAGCCGAATATTTAAGTAAGGGAATCTAAACGTTACCCCCGATATAAAACAAGGCCTCACAGCTCTGACGTCAGCAGGCTGTGACATATATTGGTTTAGGTAAACGATCAGCCATATTTATCGTCCCGACGTTTACACGTTCAGACCGTTTCTTGCGTTTTGAATTGGTTTATCCAAATTATATTGGTTTTATTTAAAAAATATTGTGTAGTGATATTTCCGTACTTTGTTGGTGATACCTTCTTTAATGTTGTATAAGCGATAAAACCTTTTCTGTAACCTAAAAGTATGACTCGGTCGGTCTATTCATAATACTGCGGCGTCGGCTGTCTTGTTTGCAGGTGTTCGCCGACCCTTTGCAGGTGTTCCGTGCCGTCGGCTGTCTAAAGGTGTTTTGTGTATTACGTGCTTATAACAATGCCGTATACCTGTTGCGTACCTGAGTGCTGCGGTAATTACAAGAACGGACCGAAAGTTCACACATTCGGTTTCCCCCCTAATCCTCAGATGTGTACAAAAACGGGTCTGTGCACTACATAGGGAAAACTTCACTCCAACAATGTATACTAGGGTTTGTCAGATACATTTTATAAAAGAAATTATTTATTTTTCAACTGCTACAAATTTAAGGACCGGTGAAACTATAACTGTAACTTAAAAAAATCCTAGGCTTAAAAAAAGATGCTATTCCAACTCAATTCCCTAACTGTCGGTTGTATTTGACAAAAAACCGTGAACATTTTATTGTTCAAATAGATTTATATTCTTACGTTGTATTTAACAAAATTATTTTTGAACACGAAGACACGTTTTTAAATGTGTGTAATAAACGTTCTGTTCCAATACGATATATTTTAAATTATATCACCGAACGTAGCCGTGACGTCATCGAAGAGCGTTTTGCCTTGTAGTCTCGGTGGTAACGATTTAAACCGTATTTTCTTTCTCTCGTACGTGGAGATTTCCCATAAGAAAAGTGGACATCCGTTTTCTAAAAACCTATCGTTCTCTCACTCTAATGTATACCCGTAGAGGTTGCCATACATCCAAATGTGTACATACAGCGTCGTCCAAAAATTTTTGTCCACCATTTATCAGCAGCAGCGATGTGACGTTTCGATACTGTCGGAGCGTGTGAGATGTGAGAATATTGGTGAGGCAGTTAGACGGAGAGTGTTATGCGTTCTTACCGAAGCGTTCCTCCGAGTTAGAACATAGAGATGTTCAAGATGCAAAAAGAATAATTTCTGTTTCCTATTTTAAATAATAAAAACAAACAACAAATGTGCAAATAGTAAGGATAAATTAGAAGTACGTCCTATCATAATTATTTGACTATAATTTAATGTCAGAATTTGGTTTTAACCAATTAGGAAGTAAACTCAACTTATGCTGTGAAGAAATGTTAGAGAAGAGCCCATCCGATAGTCCAGAGCTAACAAATTAAATTCCAAATAATGAAATGTCCATACCGTCCAGGAAATTATTTTTTTTCGGTGCCCAACGCAATGTATTAGACGTACATAGTTATTGGATTGTAACCACGGTGTCGCGCCCCTTCCATCATCATATTCGTCAGTTCATAAGTTCAATTTTGATCGGCATATAAGTCAGTCGCGACTAGTTAATGGTATTAGGTGTATCGCTATGCTTTATACCAGTTCGAAATCCAAGAAAATATTTATTCTTATAATTCACAAAATAGCGAAAATCTGAATTTAATTAATAAAGAAATTAACTTAAAACATCCACATCCTATAAACTACAATTAATGCTTTACAAAATCATAAAATAAGGAACTGTATTCTGGTAATCCTATTACCTAAAATAAAAAACTTAAATGTTTGAAGTATAAACACATAGCGAGAAAGGACACAACCGTTTGTTGCTATTTAAATCTTACTATCTAAAATAGGAAACTAAACATTTCAAATAAAAACTGGATTCTAAAATAAAAAATTTAAATGTAAATCGAACTGTATCATACAATAGCTGTAACTATTATTATGAACAACCAAGTAGAATTTCTAAGGAATGATTTGCATCAATAAATTAAATCAAATGCTCAAAAATTCTCCCGTTTTTTGTTGGCATTACGTTAGGCACCGAAAAAATTTGGTTTCCTAGACGGTATATTACTATTGGTACCGGTAAAACTATACACAAATCTACTTGTTTTGTATAAATTAATTATAAGTAAGAAAACGCAAAACTGCAACTTATGCGCCTATAAATTAGAATGAAAGGGCGATAGGTTTTTAGAAAGCGGAAGTTTACTTTTCTTATGGGAAATCACCATGTATTAGAAAGAGAAAAGATGGTTTTACATTCCCTAAGATACTCTACTATCGTTACAGTATTTACAATTGTTTAAAAATATAAATAACATCAACATTCCATTATAACAATGTTAAAATCTAAAACTAGGATTTGTTTTATTTACTGAGGATTATGTAGTGTCAGTTTTGAGTAAAAATATTCATTTTGAAGGTATATCAAATGCAATTTTATAAACAAAAAAATGAGATGGAATGCATTTGTCAAGAATGGAAAGGTAAAGCTGGTTAGTTATACCAACAGCGATTTTAAATTAAAAAAATTTGGATATTCTTTTGATCTTCATCAGGAATCTCGAATTTCATCCTAAATAAATATAGCATTTATCTACTACGTTCACAGCCTATTTTTTCATTAAATTGCCTGAAGAAGATAAGAAGAATACTCAAAAATTGAACAGGACGTTGTAATCGTCAAAAACAAGGATTTGTTTGGAATTGGAAATACAGAGTGTTTCCAAAAGGCCTATACAAAACGCTATCATAGATTTCCTAAGCTAAAATACAGAGTGCGGAAAAACAACTTGTAAAAAACTCGAGGAATGATGGGGGGAACCAAGATAGATATTTTTTTCTTATGGACGATATGTCAAATATGTTTAATCCTTCTACTGGAGATCAAAATTGCGTAACGATGATCTCAAAGATAGGCAACTTCAGTGCTGCGGCATTAGCGATATAGCAATAAACAATAAGGATTTTTTAATGCTATCGTGATTGCCAACTGCCACCATTCTCAATATTTTAGGTTATGTATACTATATAAATACCAATTTGTACTGTTCGTTTGTACCCATTTAGAGTAGTTCCGAGCAATCAAAACGATCACGTAATCATAATCCTATCACACTCTAGAACTAACGCGAGCAAGACAAACGAACAAACCTATTGGTGTAATGTAATACCACTGTTGTAGCACTCACTGATAGCAGCTTTAGTTACAATCTGAGATCGTCTTGAGATTTTAATGAATACTTTTAATGAACGACTTATTGTACGATTAAATAAGAATTAGGTTTTTGGAAAACAAAATTAATTTAACTTAACTTAATTATTGCTTATAAAAATGGTTCAAAATTTCCACCTTGAAGCTGTATCCAAAAAATGTACCTGCGGAGGATTGTCGGGTTCATTGGAAGACTCCGAGCGTATGTCTAAAGGTATCATTCCAAAGGGAACCCCAGAAAGCAGACTGCAAAACCGCAAAGTGCAGACCCCACGTAACAATGACTGGTTCTTACAGTCTTCTATGAAATATATTCGGAACACGGCGTTACTGCCGTCTGCTCCTGCACTTTGCCAGTACTGCCGCCGACTGCATCATGACAGTACCTATTTTTTCTATTGTAAAATGACTTTACGGATGCTGAAGAGGAGAAATTAGTTAATATTGTGTCAAAAAATTGTCGTTTATCAAATGATTCTTGATCAGTACTGAATAACTTCCTTCATCCGGTCTATTTTGAAATAAAAGCATTGTACGCTTTCTCCTTTTGCTAGTATATAACAATAAACAATCTTCGTCATCTTATTCTTCCAATAAGAGTCTCAAAATCGTTTCTGAAATGTTAAACTCGTCCGACATCTTGTCCCACACAAGCGCTTCGAAGCGACTGCGAGCCCGGTCTGTTGGCTGCATTCAGAATTGAAGCAATCGCAGCGTCGTTGCTACGGTCGGAATTATACCTCTATACATTCTGTCGCTTCACCAATGCGAGTTCTTCTTCTGACTCAACTCGTGTTGAATAATTTCTCATATGCCCCCAGAGAAAGAAAGCGATGGGCGTGAGGTCTGATGATCGCGGAGATTAGGAAATGGATCCTGCTCTTCCAATCCACTTCTCGCCAAATGTTGTCGTACGGTATCAGCAAAGCGTGCAGGAGTGCCAACGTGTTGAAACCACATATCTCGGCGGACATCTTCCAGTAGTTCTGGCAGAACTTTTTGTAAGAATATTAAATTCTGCGCAATTGTTTGAGGTGGTAACAAGTACGGACCAATTAGAAAATCGTCCACAATACCTAACCAATTATTTATTGAAAATCCTTTACGTGAGGCGCCCAAATATGGCTATTATGGTTATTGAAAATTCCCTCTCTTGAAAATTAAGCCTCATTGATGGAAACTCATCTCTTTCCATTGTTTGCTTTAAAAACGTTCTCCTCCTTCTTTTTTCTTAAGATCCTGGTACCCTGAGGGTGTTGGATATGCTGCTGTCTTCAGCCGTCTCTCGTCCATTTCTTCCATTCTTTCCCATCTCTGGCTAGTCCTCTCATATCCTGTACTGTTTTTTTTTTTGCTTTAAAAATAACAAGCAAATTGTGCCCTAACAGGAAAATCACCAGGATGTAGGCCATGAATTTTTTGCAGGTGAACGGCATGTATTTGCTGTTTGTGCAAAACATTCCAAATAATTCATCCAGCCAATTTACAATAGCATGTGTACTCGTACAGAGTGAGTCAACGATAGAGCAAAGTAAATTTATGATTTATTGGTAAAATTTGCTATAAAACTGTATACAGGGTGTTAACTAATTGGCGGAAAATGGACTCGTAGCGATATTGTCCGTATAATTGTGAGTTGAAAATCTTAATATGAAATTTTCGTAAATGTCATTTTTTGGCCACAGGATAAATGTTTGTAATTCAGAATTTTGACAACGTTACATGACGTTTAATTAAATAAGACTATTTATTGATTCAACAAAGTAAATTGAAACAAAGATCGTAAATAGTAACCATGACAACGAATATTTTAAAGAATCATTATGACAAATTTTAAAAATGAAAACCATTAACTTCGATACAGCGTTGAAGTCTCCGAGGAATAGCATCTTTGACTGGTTGTAACATTTCAGGTGTAATTGGCTGGACGGCTGCGTTAATTTTGGTTCCTCACGTCTTGTTGATTTATTGCTATTGTCGCATAAACTTTATCCTTTAGAAATCCCCAAACAAAGAAATCGAGGGGATTAAGATCTGCATATCTCGCAGGCCATGCAATGGGGCTATTATTGGCAATAATTCTGTCTCAAAAATGTTTCTGCAGCCAGATGCGTACGGCACGTGCATTATGAGAAGGAGCTCCGTCATGCATGTAATACATGTTTGGTCTTAGCACTAAAGGTAAATTGTCTAACATTTCTTCTAAGACATGTATGTAGCCTTCAGCATTTAATCTATTTTGAATAAATATTGGACCAATAACCTGCAAATATATAATTCCGAGCCAAACATTCACAGAGAATTTACGTTGATGTCCAAATTCATGAATTGCATGAGGATTTTCGTCCGCCCAAAAATGCGTATTGTGAATGTTAAAACAACCGTCTCTTGTAAATGTGCATTCATCTGTCTATAATATTTTTTGTACAAAATCTGGTTGTCTATTTATTAATGCCATCATTCTATTGCACTCGTCAGACTTTCAGTACAGGTCGTCATCAGACCACCAATGAAAACTAATCATCGTCCTGAAGATGCCAACCGCAGTGTTTGGCGAAACGTCGACTTCGACACATCAAAGACCACGGCCCATCAGTCCGGAAATATGTACTGCTAGTACAAATTCATACAAGGTGTGCCATTTTTTTAAAGTGATTTTTTAAAATCTCATTTTCTTCATGTTTGGACGATTATATTCAACATCCTGTAGCCGATATCTCAAATGTTTTATAGAGTACCTATTAACTTATTACATTTGTCTTTCCACTTACCAAATATAAATGTTTTTCTTACAGAAACGACGGTAAAATTGCCAATGAAATAGATGCTTGAAAATGTGAGTTTTTAATTTTAAAGCTGAATATCTCAAAAACAGCAAGGTTTCAATATACCAAATACATAACAAAAAAGTTTTAGAATTAGGCGTAGAATTAAAAAATTAATTCATATATAGGTGCCCCGTTTACAAAAATACCACTTCAGGTTGCTCTACTTTTTTATCGCACCCTGTATACTTTTATAATAATATCCTACAGATCTGGGAGCGGCGTGGCCTGGCTTGTGGGATCTTCCTTGACCTGTCAAAAGCTTTTGACTGCATTGATCATTCTTTGTTACTAAAGAAACTTGAATGCTACGGAGTACGCGGAGTGACTAATTCTTGGTTTTTATCATAGCTTTCTAACAGATATCAAATGGTCAAAGTAAACAGGGGTGGTGCAACAGCGCAGTCTAGACAAAAAACAATCAGTATGGGAGTGCCACAGGGTAGCGTACTTGGTCCTCTGCTGTTTATAATTTTTTTAAATGATATGTTCTTGTCAACTTGTGGTACCGATTGCACAATAACTAGTTATGCGGACGATACAAATCTATTAATTAGAGCGGACACATATGAGGATCTGTTGAAGAGTTGCAACACACATTTTGAAATTGTGGAGAAATGGTTTATATTAAATAATTTAGTATTAAACAAAGAAAAAACTTCGTGCATAATCTTTAGAAGTAATACTATTACATCAATACCAGATGAAATTCTTCTAGGCAATAATACTTGCAGAATAAGCGACTCCGGTAAGTTCTTGGGGATTTTTATAGATCAACACCTTAGATGGAACTTACATATAGACGAACTCTGTAAATCATTAGGCAAAACTTGTTTTCTGATCAAAACTCTGTCGCATGTGTTAGACATTGGTGCTTTAATGACTGTATATTACGGGAATTTTTATTCCAAAGCCAAATTCGGCATTATATTTTGGGGTCAATCGACTGATATCAACAGAATTTTTGTTCTACGAAAAAGAACAATAAGATTTATCTTTGGTAAGAACTATCTAGAAACTTGTAGAGGACTTTTCAAATTAGGTAACATTTTAACAATATACGCACTTTATATTTTGGAATGCATAATATTTATTTGCAAACATAAATGTAGTGTTACTGAATGCTTTTTTGAGCATGAATATTTAACAAGGAATAAAAATAATTACAGGCTACCTCAACACAGACTGACTGCTAGTGAGAAGTCTGTACAGTATGCTGGTATGACTTTCTTTAATAAGTTACCGAATAGTATAAAAACTATAACAAATACTGGTTTATTTAAGAAGCAGTTAATAAGGCACCTTTGCGATATAGAGCCGTATTCAATACGAGAATACTTAAATTATTAGAACCATGCAGCTTTCCATTCTCTGCTTTTATTACGATTTCTCTTTGCATTGCTTGCGTTGCAATGTTACTTTTGTGTTCATTTCCTAGCCAACAGTTTGTGATCTGCTTGTTAGTTGAGTATTGTCTCTCTTTGTGTACACATTTGACTGTTTCCTCTAACATTTGTTTGAAGAAATACATTGCTATTATTATTATTATTATTATTATTATTATATATTTTTAAAATGTGCGGACTTACTAATCATATCATAAGATATATACAGTTTTATCGCAAATTTTACCGATAAATCGTAAACTTATTTTACTTTATCGTTGTCTCACTCTGTACAAGGATTTTCTTCAAGATACCAAATAATTTGCTAGGAAAATGGATTTACTACACATAAAACTAATGTCACCTGTTTATAGGACAGTAATTCATGAATAGGTGCCTAACAAATTGCCTACATCTAGGGAGTTTAACTTTAAAAGATCTTTTATTTCCAGCAGAGAAATTATACATTTTTAGCCTATTGTTCCTAAGCTAAAAATGTATATCTTGGCTCCCTCTACCATTCTTTAAGTTTTTTAAAAGTTGTTTTTTCGTACCCCTGTATAATAATTTAACCCAATATATAGCCAGTCCAAAAGCTTTTCAACGTGTCAAATTTTTTTTGTTGTCATTTAAAGTTTATTTATAATTTAACGTCGCAGAAGATCCTTTAATAACAAATTTTATGCAAATACTACGATTAAAGTTATTCAATATTCAAAGTCTGTTGAAAATTCCTTGCACTGTTAATATATAATAGTAATTTTTGTTAATATCAAGAGAAAGGAGAGAACAAATATTCGTCTATCAACAAATTGACTCTTCCTGCCATTGCAAATGAACCCGACTAAACCCGGTACAACTTAAAACGAGTCCAACTGGAAGTTCAACTCGACTCGTTAAATTCCTAACAGCATTTAGCATAGATCTTTTAGAGATCTCTTCTAAACAATTACGATCAAATCTCAACGAATTACAATCACATTACATCTCACAAAAAAGCACAACCTAGTATTAAAAACATAACGGAAATAGGAAAAATCATATAAATAGACATCCTAGGGTGGCAGGTACTAACCAGCAGGGTAATATCATCGTCCTCATGTTCTATTCCATCCCGTGTTGGTACTTCAACGATCACAGATTGCTCCGACCAAAAAGGGATGTTGAAAGTACACTCCGTGGTGTTAAAACATTTCACGGTATGAGATACGTTGTTATATTGATACGACGGCTTGTGAATATCAAATATTGCATGCATATCGTTGCTAACGAAGTCGTTATCGGAGTAGAATATATAATAATAGTATCCATCGGAAGCTACTTCATGTACAGCTTCCATGTGTTCACTTCGTTCGAGGTAATGGATATCCTCGCATAAATGACTAGGTGGGAATTCCTGTTGTAATAGAATTAATCCATCGTAACACGTTAGGAGCTCGTTTTCGAAGCTGGAGATGTTGTTTTCATCGGAAGCGTTCGGTGTGTAATTTAAAGCTGTTCCGCCATGCTCAATTCGTCCATCTAATCGTTGTCCGGTTTCCCTTTTATTGCGTGTTACATGCATATCAATTTCCTCGTTAGAATTGAGAGATTCTTGCAATTTATACAATTCTTCCTGCTTTTTTAAAAAGTTTTTACGTGCGTGTCGTCTAGTATGATTTGAACTGTTTCTATGTAAATGACTGTGAGATTTATTTGTACTTTCCTGCGAATTTCCATTACTTATTTTATGAAAATCATCGATTAAATCACTATTTTCACTATCACTCTCATCTTCCGCAGCTGTATTCGTATCTTTGACGTTTGAATTAAGCGTATCGTGATCGTGGATTTCCTGAGCTCTCGTCTCAAAAGTCACCTTCACCTTTTGATAATCAACGTCCATTTGGGCGCCGAATTTCTTTAAGTTGTGTTCTAGAAGCCCGCACGTTCTTAAATGACGTTCTCCTCGTACTACTAATATGCTAGAGCCTTCGTATCTCGAACATACCTTCAACATAACCGTAGCACCTTTTAATAGATAAAATCCCCAATATTCCAAGGTATCGTCAGGTAACGACATAGATTTTTTTAGCCTGATATGCTTTCGTTTTGTACTTATCGTCGGTTTGTCATTTAACTGAAATGCATTAAAACTTGTGTTCATCCTAAGCGTATGAGAATTGCAAAACACCGAAGATATCCCATCTTCTATTGCTAATACATCTGATTCGGCTACGTAGAAATTAACATCAGCAAATACACTGTGACGTAGATACAATGGTGTTATGATCAGGATTGTTGGTAGAATCGCTGTCATCGTACAGAAGAGCGCTACACGTTTCACACCACGCATCTTTCCGATTTCTACAACAAAAATAACTTGAATTAGAACCTAGATTATGTCTAAAAAATGATTATTTAAAGCGTTATTTATAGCAGGGCAAATACCTATAGATGTTGCTGAATATCTTCAATTCTTTTGGATTAATACACATTAGAAACAGGTTTATTTGACACGAAGACGATGAGTTACACATAAATTGAAATTTGATTGTTTATCGCTATTATACTTAGAGATAAAATGGGATTTTATTACTTTAAAAATAACTAACAAGTCGGCAAAAATCGTTTGACACCTGACATTTTACAAGTGCAATTTTTATTCTATAGATGTCGCTAGTAATTTTAGACAATTTCGTCTAGCAATTAAATTTAAAAAACCGTGCAAAATGAATAAAATTAAATTTAAAAAACCGTGTAAAATGAATAAAAAATTTATGAATAACTTAATTTTAACCTAGTATTAATTACATAAACTAATTATGATCACTTACAACAACCTCCATCTTCTAGATAGGTACAAAATTGTAATTATTTGGAATTTTCAAAATATTTATCAAGGGAAAATTACTTAAATTCTAGTACAACCGTATCTCAAGAGAACACACAATAAATATTTACTTACATCTTACACAATTATTCTTATTTATTTACTTGAACATGAACACATAAGTTTACTTCAATACAAAATACAACGAAATAAATTAAAATATAACCGAGTAATTTAAAAATCTCAAAGAAAATCGACACATTTCCATCGTAGTATTAATTTCAAATTGTTAAAATCTACTAAAGAAAAACAAATAATTATTAGAATTTGCCAAAGAATACGTAAACTTATTAGATCATAAGACCTATTAGGAAAACCGTTCAAATTTTTAAAGTATACAAACGTCGCATAAATTACTTAATTTAAAATCAAAATATGTACTTTTGCTAATCTTTTGGATATCCCAAATTGTAAACAAGATCAACGCGATGTATTCCACCTGTAAATTGTTTAAAATTCGTATAAAATAAAGCTTAAGCATATCGTATAAATTGATGTTGTGCATCGCACGTATTGTTCTAATTTTTTTTTACTAAAATGGCGAATCTGGCCAAATTTTCAACATGACAATGCTAAATTTTTGTTCGCACATTTTGTTAACGGCACATATATGCGCACGAAGCTCAATTTCTCTTTAGAAAAGCTTCAATAAACCATTATATAAACCATTTTTACAAAAAGAAACTGCGATAAAAGTTAATATTTTTGGGAAATGCGTCTTTTAAATAATGTACTATATACCTAGAGTGGTATTTATTTATACACTCCAACATTTTGCAATATTTACATTAACAATATTCTAATGTTAAAGAGAGTGTCAAGTGTCACGAAATAATCTGCGATACATTATCTACATCGTAAATTATAAGCTTAACATTCTTCTATTTAGTAGTTAGTTCGATTCTTGATAAAAATCTTCGAACTCTGAATCTCTTAAAGAACTTATTTTGTCACATTTTCTATTTTAATATTTTACATATACCCACTCGGCATTTATTAAATTTCACCCATAATTAAGTTGGTAGTTCCGGCAATAAAGATCATATTCGTATGCGTTACGCTAGGAAATTGGCGACTATGTCCTTTATTGCCGGAACTACCAATTTAAATCATCCGCGAAATTTAAAAAATGCCAAATAGGTGCTTATTTATCAAAATCAAAAACCTATCACAAATGAAAGAAATTTACCTGAGAAGCATTTTTTTTTTCGAAAACTGACGGGTATCTGAAGAAAACAATGCAAGAATCTCAAATTCTAAGAAACAATCTATTGTATTTTTGTAAAATTTTACTTACCATGCAAATGCTGTACGGAACTATATTTGTAGCCCTTATAATAAATTACATTGGGGTTGCTCTGTAATACCATGGTCATTTTGGCGGTTAACACGTATAAAATAACCAAAAAAGAATTCAACAAAATCCTCACGACAACAAAATATAAAACAGTCGATTCAAAAATTACACAGAGCGAAGTTTTTCCATCACATCTTCACGTTTTTTGGCAAAAAGTTCGAAAGAAAAATTAGTGTTAATTATAGCGCAAATCGCAGATGACATACTAGGGTAATTTTGTAAATTTTTCTACATCGCAATTCGAAAAAAATCTGTTTCAACTAAATGTAACGATCTTTTAATACTTTTGAGAACAGTTACATTCTCTTACAACGGTCTACACTTCACTAAGCGCGGTCACTTCAGTGTCTTATTGAAACAGAATTAAATCAAAAAAGTAAATATACTAGGAATATGTAGTTGACGAGATAAATACTTCAATGTATTGTGTAAATTATATACAATATGTATATACATGCTTATACAACAATATGTATGTTTTATTCTATATAAGTCCATTTGTTATCTGTATACAGCGAATTACGTCTATCAATGAACACTTACCTATAATCTATCTTCAACAATGGAAACATAACTCAAAAAAATTAAAAAAAAATACTCTATTTTAAAGGATGAATAGACAATTTCCAGTTCTTTATTATGTGGTTAATAGTCATCAATATTTTACAGAACTACACATTGTTTAACTCTAATGAGATATAACATTAAATAGTAATTATCCATCCGAAAAAGTATTTCTTGGAAAAATACGGCACCCGTGCACTTAAATTTATTATTCGTAACTGTTTCGTGAGAGTACGCAGGTTTTAATTGTTACTTCTTATCTAAAAAAAGATCTTTTCCGGTTCGCCTCATATAATCAAATATTACAAATAAATAAACAAATTCTGAATTAAATGAAATTGCATAAACTTTACATTGGCACCTACTGTAGCAATGTAATTTTTACTAGTTGGCAACAATGACAATTGACAGCAATTAATTCATTTAGGGATATTTGCGTTACCAATCAAGCTTTCTTGACCAACATAACCTAGGAATATGACACATTGATTTGCCTTTTAAATATTACATTTTCACGTGATTCATATTACTTTATTTTTTTTAAATCTAAACTAAGACAAACTTCCGCATATATCTACGGATTTAATCGGGACAAAACAGGATTTATCTTTCTCTTAAGTGTTAAATGTGATAGCTTTGCTTGAACGATAACATCGTTCTGACCTATGTATTGTGTACGATTATTAATGGAAGTGATGTTTATGTGTTTAATGGTAAAGCAACAGATAAAGTAAGGAACAAGGACTAGTTTTTATCGTATAGTAAACGATATCTATATTTATTGTGCGTTTGTATATATGTATTGTATTCAAGAATTCTTTTACGCAAAGTATCTAAAATTGTAGCAGTACTGTTTCTATAGTGAATTCTAGCTAAATAAACGTTTATTTATATCTGATATGCGTTTAATTATAAGTCTTACTTCATTGATATTCTTTTCTTAGTCGACATTATAACTACACTTGTATTTTTTAAATTTCGCGGATGATTTAAGTTGGTAGTTCCCACAATAAAGGGCATATTCCACAATTTCTTAACCGACATCCTCTTTCTTGACTAGGGCTGGGCGATGAGCTCTGGACCCCCTTGTCGTCTAAGTTCCATCTGTTGTTGGGATTTGTTTCACTGGTGATCTCCTACCGTCAACCTCCGGTTCTCCCAATCTTGCTATTTAGTATTTTCTTCGCCCATTCTTACCATATCGCGAACTCTCAAAGTCCTCACTTGGGGTGGCGGCCTATAGTGCGGCTGCACCGTCTCCAGGACCAACGGGTTGTTAGATAGTGCTGCTCTCTCTCAGGATCCTCTCCATAGATGTTCCGGAAAGGTCTTCAACGTTGGGATGTCCAAATCTTCTCGGATGCTGTCGTTCCGCATATATCTTGGAGCCTACACTATGTATCTCAGTATCTTGTTTTGTAATATTTTCAATTTCTTGAATTTTCCCGGCGCGGCAGTGGACCACACCAATGCAGCGTAAGTCAAGATAGGCCGCAAGGTCGAGGTATAAATCGGCAGCTTAGCCTTTATGCTTAACTCACTCTTGTTCTATAGTAGTGACATCAGGCGTCCTTTCGCTTGGTTGAACTTTTTAATTATGTTTTCTGTGTGGCTCCTCCAGGTCAGTGTCTTATCAATCACCATGCCTAGGTACTTTACCGATGCTGACCAAGGTAGCATAAACCGGCCCACCCTCACATTAGACGACGCGTAAAACGAGCAGCGACACATTAGTCGCCATCGGGCAAACCACTCCATCATTCTCTCCGAGGCTCGCTGCAATCTTCTCGTAGTCAATCTCTCGTCGCGTGATGACGAATATAAAACTGTATCGTCCGCACAAAATGCAAGTTGTACCTCCGGTTCTTTGGGAATATTACAAGTGTACAGAATATATAATTCCGGGGCCAACAACGACTCTTGGAGCACTCCCGCGAAGATCGGCGTGGAAGAAGACCTCACTTCGCCCATCCTAACACAGAAGCTCCTTTCTCGCAGATAGCTACGCAATAATCTCACCATGTTAACATCGACACCAAGTTGCGCGATCTTGAACAGCAGTCCCTGATGCCAGACCGAATCGAAGGCTTTCTATATGTCTAGGAATATTGCCTGCGTCGTTTCCCTTCTCTCCATAGCATCTCTGATCAAATCCGTAAAACGTAACAGCTGGAGGTCCGTAGATAACCCAGATCTAAAACCGAACTGTTCGTATCGTATCGAGTTTATAGTAAAGATATCTTCTCTCAATCGACTAAGTATTACGGCCTTCGCTATCTTCGAAAGACAAGGGAGAAGGCTTATCGGCCTAAAGTTCTGCGGAAAAACGGGGTCCTTGCGCGGTTTCGGAAAGACAACCACCTCGGCGTGTCTCCATTTTTTGGGGAAATATGCAAGAGCATGCGTTTATGACCGCAGCCACCACGAGGAGTGCCCCCGGCGGAAGGTTTTTCAGGATGCGGTTGGTTATTTCGTCCGGGCCTGGAGCTTTCCCATTTTGGTTCTGTCTATGATGCCCCTAATTTCGTCTGTTCTGGTAAGTGGCAATTCCTCCGCGCAAGGAAGTCCGGACACGTTTGTTAAACTCCTCGTCATCTCCTTCTTCTTCCGGTTCTCGGAAAACGGTCTCGAGGCAATCTGCATGAGCCTTAGTCTTCTCAACGTTCGTATATACCAGACCTCTCAGGCCATGAATAGGTTTGTTGGAATATTTAGTTTTGTCAGATCTCAAGGTCTTGCTAAATCGCCACAGCGACTCATCCTCAGTGGTCAAAGATCTAATCTTCCTGCACCAGGCCTCGCTCCTGCGCTGTTCTAAAGCCACCTTTACGTTCTTGATGAGGCAGTTCGTAAGGGCACGATCAGAAGGATGCAGTGTACAATTTCTTAACGTAATAGAGACAAATATGTCCTTTATTGTCGGAATTACCAACCTAAATCATCGCTTTCTTCTATACAACGAAGATTTTTACATACGAATGATGAAAACACAAATGTACCGTTGCTTTCATAAAAATTGGGACAAGGGATACTATTATATTATCCATTTTAAACATGTCTTGTAAAATATGAGAATTAAATAATTCAATGTCAAATTGTCTGTCAGTATCAACCGTAAACCGATAAGTATTGTGCAGTACTTAATTATTATTACTTTTTCAATAAAAATGTTTATATTTTTTAAAATAATCTTTGATATATTTTTTGCTAAATGCAAACAGTTTTTAAAATAATCGAATTTAAGGTGTCTATAACTTTTAGGTTAAATGCAAAATATTGTCATTTTTAAAGTCATTGTCACAACACTCAAGAAACGTAAAAATAATGTCATTAGAGTTGTCCCAGATTTTTATGAAAGCAATGGTACCTACGAAAATTGTAATCTTGTTTCTTATCTACAAGATCTTGCAAATTTAATTACGTAATTTCGAAACAATACCTCCTTTTCTATAAAATTTTTCGTCCTGAATTCAAAAATGGAAACTGATTTACGCAGTTGATGCTATCTACACAGTTTGGTAATTGAAATCTATAAATTATTGTCTTTATTTTATTGTGCATGTGATGCGAATTTAAATAACAACAAATCTATTTCTAATTTAAGTGTATCTAATCTCATTATTAAATGCAATAAATAAAAAATCATACTGTTTACTTAACTATATAATTGAACAAGTAAATATACAGAGATGGCTAAATCTAATTTATAATATTAATAGGAATATACTGGTTTGAATTTTAAATGATAGTTATTGATTCCGGTCCTGGAATAGGAATTGTTTGCAAAGCTGGATACTTATGGGTACATTTAGAGACGCTTAGCAGCTGATAAGCTATATATGTAAGCAATTTCGCTGAACAGAGCAGCTAACCTACCGCTGACAAACAACCGCTGAAATATTCACTCAACGTGCAAATTATAAGCTGAATTTGCCAACGCTCTGTCAAAAGTAGTAGTGGGGAGCACAATTTTAGTGTATGTGGTTTAGTTAACCTCAAAAGTAATTACTATATTTATCTTTTAATAAAATATTATCTAGAATAAAAATGAGCAGCACTAACGGCAATAATATTAATAGAGCGGGCACCTTTTAAATTTCGCGGATGATTTAAGTTGGTAGTTCCGGCAATCAATGACATATCCCATTACCTCCGATGTAAACCAAGACCTAACAGCTCCGACGTCAGCAGGCTGTGACGTTTATTGATTTAGATAAACGATCAGCCATATTCATCATTTTGACGCTTACACGTTCAGACCGTTTCTGGCGTTTTGAATTGGTTTATCCAAATTATATTGGTTTTATTTAAAAAATACTATGTAGTGATATTTCTGTACTTTGCTGGTGATACCTGTAATGTTTTTCTTGTGTTGTATAAGCGATAAAACCTTTTCTGTTTATTGTAAAAACGTGAATCCTCGAGCAAGTCGAGAGAAAAATTGGAGAAAATTGGGCGAAATATGCAAGCAAAGTATCATTTACAATGATGAACTAGTAGTTGAAGACAACTACACCCACATAAAAAATTTAGGTCGTGGGAAACTATTTCACCCTCAAGATTTTATTGTTCGAATAGTTTTATATTCTTATATTATATTTAACAAAATTATTTTTGAACACAAAGAGATGTTTTTAAACATCTCTTCGTCTGCATTGTTTTTCTAGCGCTCTATAAGCGATAAAACCTTTTCTGAAACGATAAAAACCGGGTAACCTAACCAAACATGGCGTCGGTTGTTTTCATACATTCAGATCAATTCTTGCGTTTTGAACTGATTTATTCAAATTATCTTGGTTTTATTAAAAAAAATTGTGTGTAGTGATATCTCCATACTTTGTTGGTGATACCTGCAATGTTTTTCTAGTGTTGTATAAGCGATAAAACCTTTTCTTAAACGATAAAAACGAGGAAACCTAACATAGCACGGCGTCGGTTGTTTTATGTGTTTTATTTGTGAGTAAATAAAAGATATTATTTATTTTTCAACAGCTGCAGATTCAAGGACCGGTGAAACTATAACTGTAAGTTTAAAATATCCTAGGCTTCACTTATAACTTGTTCTACAAATACCCTACTTAAAAATTGTTGTGGGAAAAGTAATGATAGATTAGGTAAAACACCTCGTAATAGGAAATTAAAGACCCTGGTTAAATAGCATGTCTGTAAATTTTCTCGTGAAATTGAACAAAATTTCGAATAAAATTGCAATTATGTACTGTATCATTTCAAATTTAGTTTCGTCTAAATACACGCACAATTACAAATAATAATAATAATTAAACGATTAAATATCCACCACAAATACATCTTTCACGAAAACGGCGCTCGGTTACGCGTTTGTTGTTTGCTTTGAAACTCCGTTTTTCCATAATAAAATCGGATGCGAAGGGCTCAGTTGACGACTGACATTCTCTTTCAACCGGAAGCCCTTCAAAACTTAAAAAAGGAATGCAAAAAAACGATTCCTTTACCGTTTAGGCTAATATCGTGCATGGCGAAACATCACCTAAACAGCGTGACGTAATCGAAGAGTGTTGAGCCCTTGTAGTCGCGGTGGTAACGCATATACGCCAACTTATTAACGTAATACAGACAAATATATCCTTTATTGACGGAACTACCAACTTAAATCATCCGCGAAATTTTAAAAGTACCCGCTCAAAATATTAATAATATAAAAGTACTCTCTTTGTGGTAGATGTCGTTATTCATTCTAATCTCTTATTCGGAACGCTAAATTAATAAAGCTAAACTTTTTATTATCTTTGCACAAGAATTTAATGTACTTTTTGTATTTACAAAATGCATTTCACCTGTCGGTAGCAGATGAACTGTAGTTGCGGTTCATTCAACGATTTGTTCTGTGCTGACATCCAGTGTATTTCTGCTTAGCTGAACCGCCGATCATCTCTGAACGCACCCTATGTTTTATGAAATGTTAATGTCATTCGTTGCCGTTTGGTGACAGAATTAACATTGTTACATTGCACAGATCCGCAATAAGTACCTTTTGTATAAGTTAAAATGCGTAATTTTTTCTCTCGTACGCACTTAAAGATATGGATGTTTAAAAAAAACTTTTATTTCTGATAGCATCAAACTATAAGTTATCTGCTTTGACGCACACTACACTTTTTTTCATTTACCTTTCACATATTTTACTATTTATGAAAATAACAACATCTATAGGTTAAATCAGTGAAACCCGATGTTATAAATTTAATTTTGGCATTTTTTAAATTTCGCGGATAAATGCCTATATAATAAACGCCTATATAGCTCCTATTCTGCGTAGAATTATACAAACATCGCGTAAATCAGCCTTGAGAAATTGGCGAATATACCTTTTTTGTTGGAACTACCAACTTAAATCTTCCGCGAAAAATAAAAAAATACCAAGCGAGTCGCAAAAAATATAATTTATTTCAGATTTTAACGTATATTATTATTTTTGATTTGAAAAACTTCTTTTTTTGAAATCCTCTTTCCCTTCGTGTCTTTACCAGATATTTGGTATGTTCCGTACTGTTCTGTTGACGCATGCGCAAAACGTAGGTTTATCGATATTCTCCCATATTATTACACTCACTGAAGTTAGATTTTGGATTATTCACGAGCTTATAATTCGAAATTTGATTTACGTTACGCATTGGCCTTATCTATAGCGAATTCCTCTTTGTTTACATTTCTCAATATAAAAAGTTAGGTTAGAATTACTATATTTATCAGTGTCCAGTGCGACAAATGCATGTTCCTTTTAGTTCGGTGTAAGTACCGTTCAGTACAGTACTCTGAGGAACGATAGCAAGTATAGGTCATTGTTTAGAGTCTAGCTGTTAATATGTAAGCAAAACGGCGAAGTATTAAATGTTGTTCTTGTTAAATATGTTGTGTAGTTATTTTTGTACTGAAAATTATCCTGACGAGTAGTACCCTTACACCGAATGTCATTATTGTCAAGTTATCCTAAGGTGGCGTGTGTATCATTATATGATTTTATTTAAATTTTTACTTCGTTAAAACAAATTGGTTTCTTACATGTTATAAATACAAAAACAAAAAATTTAATTTTGACAGATGACTTGTCATCTATCACTTATAAATTGGCAGTGAATTTAATATGTTGATATTGGTATTAATGAACCACGACTCCCAATACAACCAATCTAACACAAAGAATATCACCAGATTCAAAACATTAATGTAAATGGAGAAAGGGTTATATAGAAAAAAATTATAATGGATTATAGCATGTTTTTTTATTAAAACACACTTTTAAACAACAGATACAGCGGCTGCACTTTCATAATATTGCTCATCCCCAGTTGTAAATCTTACAGAGAGGTGTATTGACGAAAATTCAGCACTACCAAAGTGATAATTTCTATATTTATCTAAAATAAATGAGGCGTCAAATGATTCTCTTCCGCGTCTATCACTTGCAGAGGCTTCAGCATTCTTAGTACGATATCGAGAGTTCATTAGAGTAACGTGTAGTTTCACGTTGTCGTATTGTTGACGTATGAGGCCTGCATAAACAGAAAATTATAATTTATGTTCACGTTTGGTTCCTTCTATTTGATTTTTTATCTGATTTTAAGTTAACAGTTGTGGTAATTCAGTGTTACCAATTCACTTTCTGTTATTTACCTAAAAATGGGCACCACTGTGATAATTAAATTAATTAACTGGGACGATAAAACAGTTTTCAATAAATTGCATTGGTTAAACGTAATTATACGTCAAAATTGACAAACAAATTATTAGAGTTCCTCACTAGCGCCAACGGGCAGTGACGGAGGTTCGATATAACCCTCAGTATAACTGCGAGTCTCAACCAGATCTGTTATGTATACATGTACGCTGCCATAAATACTATTTCGTAGTTCTTCGTTTGTTTTAAAAATGTTGCCTACATCGCGAAAACGACCAATGTTGGACAAAGTTACAGAATTTATAGCAGAAATGCCTGACCTAAATTATGATGGCGTTAAAATTTAATGTGTAGTTTGTAATATCCCTTTAATGTGTTGGTCCAAAAGGGATTGTCTACGTCACGTAAATAGTAAACAGCATTCTTCAAAAAAAATTGCACACGACACTATGACAAATTTAAATTTAATTTATGTGTTACCTTTATTGCATGTAATCTACCGTTTAATTTACTAGACAAGGAAGCATATGTCTTCTTTTGGAATAAATATTCGGACTGCAAATTACCAAGTCGGGCATCGTTACAAAGAATTGTGCCGTCTGCTCGTGAACATGTTCAAAAAAGAATTAAATCGGAGTTGAAAGATAAAAAACTGTGGTTGTGTGTCGACGAAACAACAGATCACAAAAAACATTCTGTGGTTAATGTACGTACAACGGAACCACATCAATCGTCACCTTCAATTCTATTAGCTTCCAGACGAATACAACAATGTACTGGCGAAGTAATTTCAAAGTTAGTGTTAAATACATTGGACATGTTTGAACTTTCAACAAACCAACTCTTGATGTTAGTGAGTGATGGTGCTGCAAACATGCTTTCTGTAGGCCGGTCTCTTAAAAAGCATTCTGCTAATTTGTTACACATTACGTGTAAAATTCATGCTCTCAATCTTGTGGCGGATAGTATTAGAAAATGTTATCCTGAGGTAGACGCTTTAATAGCGCATACAAAAGCAGTGTTTGTCAAATCCCCAAAACGTATTCGCACCAGAATCTATTCTTACACGTTGGGGAACATGGTTACAGGCCGCGTTTTATTATCATAAATATTTTGAGAATATTAAGAACGTGGTTTTACAATTCGATCCAAAGGAAGCTGCGACTATCAAGGAAAACCAGTCGAAATTTCAAGATAGTCGGATTTAAAAACTATTCAGAACAATTACTTCGGACTAGCGGAGGCAATAGAAAAATTATAAAATCCTTCGGTGTCGTTAGTGGAATCTCTGCAAATAGTGCAACATGTTCACGCACAGCTATGCGCGATAGAAGACGCAAAAAATGTTTGTGTTCTACAAAGGTTCGAAAGTGTTTTAGAGAAAGATTATGATTTTGGCACATTAAGACAAATTTGTGAAGGTACGTCAACAGAACCGTTAAATTGTTCCAAAGATTATTTTAATTACGCAAATATAACGTCACTAGATGTAGAACGTTCGTCTTCTGCATATAGACACACTTTTTCCTCACGCCGCACTCGATTTGCCGAAACAACTGTGGAAACATATCTAATGTTGCGGATATTTAACAGACATTATTCACTTTGTGATTTCGCGGAAGACTCTTAAGACGGTAAGTGTTTTAGCACGTATTTAGCCGTTTATTTTGTGTAAACCTTTATGCGCCCGCCACTGGCTGTTGGCGCAAATTCAGCAACTCTACAAATTATAACCTAACGAGCTAACACAAGCTAACAATAAGATTGATTTTGAAAGAGCTGTATACATTATATACTGCATTTTAAAACAAAGATAAGAATATAGAGCAATTAAGAAATAAATCATTTTACACAACCAAGTGTAACAAATCAATAGAACACATTTGTTTATTACTTTATGACACCTGTTCCTCAACTAATTTTAGATAGAATTACAGCACCTACATTTTTAATTTTTAAAGCTGAGTTTAACTTGTTATATATACAGGGTGAGTCATGTACACTGGCTCGGAAGATTACATCTTTGTAAATGATTTTACAAAACGTTTTTTGTTCTTGTGATCGAATCTGATTGTGGACATGTTTTAAAATTACAATGAAACCTACAGGATGCTTCTAAACTTTGTAGCTAACCAAAATTACTTTTCTTAATGGAAAATGGTGTATATTATTGCGTTTTTAGAATCCTCATTAAATTCTGAGGCGAAAAGCAATAAGGTACCATTATTTTAAAACTAAGCATTTCAGAGTTTTTAGGGTTTTATTTTTTTAAAAGTCTGCATTTACAGAAACATCAAATCAAAATAAAAAAAAAACATTAAAAATTACTTACCTCTTCTAGCAAAGTAATCAACAATTTGATCGGCCATTTTTTGAAAGCTTGTATTATATTTTGGCACATTTAACTTAACTTTTCCATACAAAACGTCCACCGCCGTAGGATCATCGTTCATTATTTCTATACCTTCCATAACGACTTTAAGAGGACCAGCATTCTTAAATATCGGACTAAAAAAAATATAATTATTATATCACACTATAAAACCCATTACCATCGATTGCATACTCAATAATATCATTTTTACAATCGTTTAAAATCCTTGTGGCGTTTTCTATCTCAAATTCATCCAGTAAAACGAACGTAGTAATCGTAAGATGTAATTTCTCGGATGATAGAAATATACTTTCTTCAACACCTCTCATTGGTGGCCCGTTTAACAATTTCGACTAGAAATATTCACATCGCAACACTTAACCTCGCATAACCTCAAAATTTTACCTTGAATGTTAGGAAATTCGTTTTGACCTCTTGCGATAAAATTGGAATTGATATAAAATGCGTAACGGTATGATTATCTCTCATTTGTAACACAATCAAATTGATACGAGTTCTTGCCGAACAAATATCTCTTTCAGAAGTGCCGGTTACGATAATATCGCCTGTCTCCCCCATTCGAGGGATTTTTATATGAGTACCAGTCTCTGTTTCTATTTCATGCTTTTTTGAGCCTTTGATTCCGATAATTCCTTTAAAAAAATAACTGGAATTAGGTGTAATATGCAATCTATTATAATCTAAGTCACTTACGGTGCTACGTGCAGAGTTGTTAGAAATTGTCCGCTCTTGGTTACTTTTATTTCTATGTCGTCATCTAATTCGGCACAATTTATCATCGCTTCTATTAAAGCAAAGGAAATATTTAATAAAGTTTGTTTGTGAAATATAGTTTAGGGCTCACCGTCATTTTCTGTGTAGGGAGTTAGTTGTGTTTCATTTTTTCTTGCTTCTTCAGTTCTAAAGCGGCGGAATTGACAATTTCCAATACGGACTATTTCAGGATTGTTAAAATCGTCTGGATTTGTTGAATACATAAGATCCATATTCTATTTCCTATTTACTTTTTGATTTTTTCAATAATAGAGGTTCAAAAACATTTGACGCTCAGTACTGCCAATATTATCAGCAGCAATAAAATAACACCAACTATTCCAGGACAAATTCGAATTTTTAAAATTCAAATTTTTCAAATCGGCAGAATTTAAGAATATGCAAATTTTGATATGTTTTCAAAAATAGTACTTTAGATATTTTTGATTAAAGAACAATTCCCAATTTAGCTTGTTTTAAATTTCGGGGATGATTTAAGTTGGTAGTTCCACTGATAAACATATTCACTTGCTTTCTGCTAAAGACTGCTTTACACGAAGCATAATTCTACGTACATAAAAATTATACTTCGCGTAAATCAGCAAAACAATACGAGGCAAAATTATATACGAACCATTTAGGCATTTACACACGATTTCTACAAGATACACATAATTAATATGTTCCTTTCTCGAATCCATATGCACCATTTTGTACATAATTATGCATCGTGTAAAACAGCCTTAAGAAACCGGCGCATCTATTGCCGAAACCACCAACTTAAATCAGCCGCGAAAATTAAAACATTTCGATTGAATATCGATTTCTTTATCGTTTACATCTCGCTACTATGGTAACACAATTTAAATAAATATTTGGAACAAATGTCTAAATTCTTCAATAACATTTAATCAGAGACCATCAAATAAGATCGATTTCGAAAATGAGTGAATTTTCTGGTAAGTAAAATAATCATATTCGCAACTAGTTCTAAAATTTGCAAATTGCAGACGATATAAATTTTACTGATCTAAGTTTAGATGACACCGACAAAGAATTTCATTCGATAGTGGGTCACATCGAGGATATACTCATGGAAGACAAGTTCCTCGAGCTGCACGATAACTTCATGGAGAAGTATTGGCAAGAATTCGAAGACGGGGAAGAGAATAAGTTTATTTATACAGATATTTTTAAGGAATATCAAGCTACGATAGAGAAATATATCGAGGAGGAGTTAGCGAAGAAAGTGGAAGATTTTAATATGTTAGCGTTTGAGGAAGAATTAAAGTAAGTTAATTTATTGCCATTTTTTTTAATTGATTTCATTCGTCGATCATATTTATTGTAGAAAACGACCAAACGAGCTGGATTGCAGCATTTTCGATTTATTATCGACGTTTACAGATTTCATCCAATTCAAAACTAAATTTTTAGATTATAAAGCTGTATGTATTTGCTCCTTTTCACTACTTACCCTTATTTTTCATGTAATCTTTCGTAGATGAAGGAAGGACACACAATCGACTTCTCAAACGACTTCTCCATTTCCAAATACGTTCCTTGTTGGTGATACATGCAGAACAGTGAAGTGATACTCTTAAATAGATTAGTTTTGGTAGAAATATTTTTATTTATTACAATTAAGTAAAAAAGAGAAAACAATAAAAGTATTTTACAATCTACGTATACTGTTAATGCATTAAAATCTCCATCTGAACTAAACGGCTATTTGTATCACCTGGCATACGGTATGGTAACATTCCTGTGAAATTCGTAATCACCTTAGCCTGACTACGGATGTCTTCTAATTGCTGAAATAAAAGAAATCACTAAATTGAAAATCAAGATTCAAAATGTATTGGACAAAGCTCCATAATATTGATAGTATTCATACTTACCGCATCAACAGACAAATCCTTCAATCTACTCGGAATAAACTCGTTTGCCTTTATTCTCTGATACTGCTCGTAGAGAATATTCATCGTTGCCAGCAGGACATCCGGAAGAACTTTGCACACATCGACATTCAATTTCTTGAAATTGCTAACCCGTTCATCTAAATCTTCCACTCTCAACGGCACCAGTTGCAAATCGATCAGGTTCTTTAAAGCCATCATGTACTGCTTCGCATGGTAGTGATCGAAAAACACCAACAAGTCTTTAAGTGCCGTGAACGAAGCGACAATATTCGGCGGACATTTAAATCCATCGGAGCAGTATCTGCTGTGTAGTTCCCGAACTCTGGAATGTATTCGGTTACGTAAAGAGCCCTCTTGCGGTGGCAAATGTACGACTTGGGAAAGTAATGTGCAGAAGAGGCTTAATACTTCAGGTTGATTCTAAAATGGAAATAGATTTTATGAATTGGCTTCTATGATAATTATTGTAAAAAGTTTGTATACACATACGTTCCAAAATCAGTTTATAAATTGCTTAGGTAATACGTATCGATGTACAGGTTGACCGACGGGAACCTAACGTTTTTGGGATGGCTACTATTCTGCCGGTAGGAGGAGTAGGGAGCCGAATTACCAAGCATTAATTTCGCCTTTCGTTTGTGCAGAATGGCGGGTCTGTTATTACCGTGCGGCGACTTTTTCGTGTGAGTTTCAACCGTGGGCGTCGTGGTACCGTTCCCGACCGCAACACGATTCTCAGTTGGGTTAATAATCTACGGATAACAGGATCTATTGTGAAAAAGAAGCCAGCAAATCCGATTAAGACAGCAAGAACACCAGAAAACATCGAGCGCGTGAGAGTCGCGCTGACTCGTAGCCCTGGGCGCTCTGCACGTAAACACGCCCGCGAACGAATTTTACAGAAAGACCTACAATTTCACCCTTACACGATGTGTGTTGCTCAGAAATTTGAGGAAAGAGATTATGCGCAGCGGCAGGAAAATTGCATTCAGGAGGATGGACACCACTTACCCGACGCAATCTTTCCACAAGTGATATTCAACTTCAAATGGCACGTAATGACTAGAGCGGGCCAAATTGCGCCATCCAACAGAATCGGACTCAGGCGCAACGGCCGCTTATTGTAAATAGCGTATATGTGAGTCACAGCAGATATGTGATATTTCGAAATTAATACACAAGAGTAAAAAAATAAAAGCTGACGCAATAATAATGTTTAGTAATTAGAGCGGATATATATATATATATCACGCTGAGGTGTTTTTATTTTCATTATGATTTTTTATTTGATTGAAAACGGTATGCGTTGTAAATGGGATGTAATAAGGAAATAACTGAGAAACTGAACGCTTTTTTTATTCTGTTGTACTTAATAATGTAACTGTAAATAAAGATATAATAAATAAATTCTATCCTTCTTAATAATGCGGATAGGCTTGTTTAAAAAGTTGCACCATCAGATAAGTTTCCACATTTGCCTCGGCGAAGGATGTTCGCCGAGACGAAAAAAATGTTCTTATATTTCGAAAACGACCGTTCCACGTCTACCGAAGTAAGACAGGCGTAATTAAAATAATCTTTAGACTTAGTCAAGGAATCTGCAGATGCCCCATCGCACATTTGTCTTAATCTCGTGTAGTCCGGATTCTTTTTTAAAACACTATCGAACTTAGCTAAAACTCGTCCACTTGTTGCATCGTTTATACTGTGTAACAATGTACTAACTTCGTCCACGACTTGCACTGATTCTACCAACGACAATCCAGAATTTTGCAAATTTTCTATCGCGTCTACTAACCCTTTGTAATTGTTGCTAATATTCTTTAGATGTGTTTCAACAGAAATATCGAGAAATCCCTTCTGGCTCATCCTAATAGCTCTAGCTTCGGCAGGGACGAATTGCAAAATAACGGATTTGACTTCTTGAAAATGTTCATTATAATAAAAAGCGGCTTTTAACCACGTTCCCCAACGCGTAAGAATGGGCTGTGGTGGTTCTCGAATACCAGGGCATAACCTGTGGAATGCCCTAGTCCTCTTAGGACTTTTGAGAAACACTTTTGTGTTTGCTATTAATGCATCCACCTCCGGGTAACACTCTCGAATAGTTTGTGCCACAAGATGTAAAGCATGGACTTTACACGTAACATGTAAAAGTCCTTCACACTTTTCTTTAAGGGAACGGCCTACACTACACATTGTTGCTACACCATCGCTCATGAACAACAACAGTTGACTGGTTGACACTTGAAATTTTTGTAACGTTTCGAGAACTACGGCCGTAATTGCTTTACTAGTACACTGTTTTAATCTTCTGCTGGCTAATAGAATTGCAAAATTTGGTTTAATAGGATCTAATACGCGCACTATTATATTCAAAATAGATTTTTTTTTGCAATCTGTCGTATCATCAAGACATAGCCACAGCTGTTTATCTTTTAATTCGGCTTTAATTCGATTTTCAATGTCCTCACGTATTCGTGGAATACCTCTCCGTAACGCTGTCCGAGATGGTAGTATCCACTCGGTATTGTATGTACCCCAGAATTTTCGAAATGCTTTTTTATCAAGTATACGAAGTGGTAGACCACATACCATAAACGTTAAAAGCAATTCTAATTGAAATTGACGTTGTTGTGACACACCATTTCTTTTATTTCTGTGGTGTGCGCTATTTATATGTCCTTCACAATCACGTTTGCTCCAGCACAGTAGTTTCTTTTTACAAACTTTACAGAAAATTGTACTCCCATTGTAGTGTAAATCCACAAATTCACTAAGAAATTTATTAACTTTCGTAGGTAATGGCCGTTTATTTTTAATAGTTACGTTAGACATAATCACTAAAGCTAGCACACCGACGCTTGTTTCTAGTATGCCACGAAGTGGTGCAAACGTAACATCTGCAGACTCGTCATTTGTTGATGAATAGAGCGCGTCATCCGTAAATGAATAAGCGCGCTGTTAGTTCGTAGCCGTCGATGAATGAACTTTTTTTTTGTAGTTGCCCACTGTGAACAACGCCCTATTTATCAACGAACACCCAAACTGCAGGTGTATATTTGCGCGTCTTCACGACGTAATAGACAGTGATTTTGGTCCTCGTCCTAATAATTACATATTTAAATTACCTATGTTTACATACATATATGCGCCCGGCAGCCTGATTGCGAACCTGGCGCGTGGCGCTCTTGGCCCGCTCTAGTAATGACAAACAATTTTGTGTATTAAAATAAAAATTACCGTAAAAAATAACTGTGTACTATTCATTTCAAAAACGTCAGATTCCCGTCGGTTACCCTGTACAAAAAATAGTGTAACAACATCTAGTAAGATCAACTACGGTGTTCCGCGGGGCTCTGTATTATGACCTCTATTATTTTTGATTTACTAACTATGTAATAGTGTCTCAGAAAATATGTTTTTAAACTTAATTGGAGATGACACATTACTATCACAACATGGTCAAAATTAAGTGATTAAAAATGAACAACTAAGGTTATGCGAATGTGATTATTAATTTTAAAAATAAGATCTTTTTAAAAATTATTAAATATTTACTCACATTTGCTATATCATACAAGTCAATAGCATCTTCAAACAATCCTTTATCCACTAATTGCTCGGCCACCAAATTAGCCACTCTTTCAGGTGTCACTTCCGGGTTATAGAATTCATCAAGCAATCCTTTAATTCGCACTCCGCTCCTCTGGACTCTTCCAAAGAACCTCTCATACTCCCTAGACTCCTGAACCAAGTCACTAACGCATATCATGTACATACTTCTTCCGTTGGAATCCGAGAACTTATTTAAGAGGTAGAAATAGTGAAGAGTCTCATTGTAGCATATTAATTCAAATTTTCGCACGTAGATCATAATCAATCTGACAATATTTAACCTCCGGAACGGTTTTGGATCAGCCGGATCGATGCTCACTAAACGAAAACGATTCTTTAGTAAAATTTGACTTCTTGAATCTTTTGGTACCTACGTAATGGCGAGGAGCAATCGCTAGGTCCCGCTAGAAGATATATTTCGTTTAACGCGATCGCCATATGTACTGCATGTACCCTGTATCTTTCGATACGTGAAAGGAATTCAAAAGCTGCTTCAAATTGGCCAGTCAAAACGAGAACTTGGAAGTATAGATGGGGTTGATTTATGGCATCGTAGTGTGTTTCACCATATTCATCAACGATAGTTTTCTGAAATTAAAATTATGACCTTGAATCTCTATATTTGACAGTTAATGTGAGGTTAGAATTTTGAGATGCTTGACGTATGTCAAACAAAAAAATCCCATAGATGGCACTAGCTAAGCAGCAATTTTTTTTCAGTGCTTACCTGCAATTCTTTATAATCGACGTGATCTTCTTTAGGAACATCAATTCGTACCAGACTTAATTTTAGCCATAGATAATCATCGGCCGTTTTAGCAACTTCGGTATGTTCATCAAGTGCGTCGCAACATCCAAGCACTGCCCATACAATCCTTTTGAAAGGATCGGTGGAGTTTCGGATGAACCGTCTATAATCGAATTTGACGTTATCCTCGTGCTTGAAGATTTCAGCTTTTGGGCGGTTGTTCAACTTCAGTTCAAGGATCTTGATCAAATTTTGGCAATCCACGCTAGAAAAATAATATTCCTGTTTAGAGTTCAGTTCTCCAAAGACAGTCTCTACTGTTTAAATGCCCTGTACACTGTAAATAGGAGCGATTGACTGTCAATGGTCAAAAGACGCAAGTTATCGTTTTCACGAAGAAGCGCATAATGCAAGACCTAAAACCAACCATGCTAGGAAGGATGGAGATTAGGGTGAAAGGAAAAATTTCTTTTTTCAAATTCTATGACGCCTGTATGTGGAATATTTGCCTTTCAATCAACCAAAATTTCACGGAAATCGAATTTATCCTTTGGCTGCCCCAACGACTCAAACATAAGTCATTTTAATTATAATACGGCATATTCAATAATCACCTCCAATTTCGATACTATCAAAAATAACATTGAGGAAATAAAAGAGTAATATTTGTCTAAGATCGCTAAAACCATCGGTCCTAAAGGATATAGCGGTAAATTTGGAAAATTGTAAAAAAAAATGCGTTACAGATTAAAAAAAAATCTTTATGAAATATGTCATAGGATTTCAAAAGACCACATCCCATTGCGTTTGTCTCAAAAGGAGCTAGGAAGAATGAGGCGTATATCAAGAGAAAATCCCTCAATAAGTCTTCAGAATTTCACGAAATTCGCCAAAGAAATGAGGGTGTGATGTGTGATTTAAGTACAGTGTGCATTAAAAGACATATGTAATTCCCTATCAACCTCTTAGAATTTGGATAACCATCTTGTTAACACAGAATTGTGTGTTGCTGACGAACACTCAATGTTCCGTATGGGTTTTCTTCGGCGCATATATTATTATTATTTTTCGTCGGGCCATGGCACACATGCCTTTAATCACTGCGACCTTAATAGATCTATTGTAACAGAATGCACTTATGTGTGTTAGAATAGTTGGAGGCTTTTAATAAGCCTTAGTACTACTCTAGGATCTGCTTCCTTCGGTTCAGTAAGTGCAAGAAATGGGCTACTGAAATGTTGCTGTCGTGTGCGACTGATGGCAACACATTCGCATAGGATGTGTTCTGCCGTCTCTAGATCTTCTTGGCATAGACGGCAGATTTGATCTTCAGCTTTTCCTAGTTTAAATAGGTGATATTTTAAGGCTACATGGCCTGTCAGAAATCCTGCCAGTAATCTGAGATCCCCCTTGCTGAACGATAGCGCTATTTTTGCTGTCTTTGGCGAGTATCATATCTGTGCATGTCAGTTATTCCGTTTATCCACTCAATCCTTCAATTGTTGACTCCTCAATATTCGCAGAAACATGTGGCCTTGGATCATCCATCTTGCAGTCCAGACCTTGCATCCGGTGATCCTTACCCGCTTCGGCATCTAAAGGAGTTCCTTGGTGGTCAACGGTTCAACAACGACGAAGACGCGAAAACTGCAGTTATGAATTGGGCCTTTTCATAGCGACAGATTTCTTCGACGTTGGAATTAATAATAATAATAACATATTTGACCAAAAAATTAATGCTACTATAGTTCATGGTATTGATGGAATCATTTCCGGCAAAAAACAAAGCGAGGGAAAAGAGACGGCGTAAACCCGCGAACATGTTTCTGCCTATCCCGGCGTCATCGCCGTTCTTTGCCGGAAATGATTCCACCCACACCATGAGCTATATTAGCATTAATCTTTTGGTTATTGTTACTAGTCAATCTTTTCATGTGTATAATAATATATTTGGTCCTGTATACATCAAATGTGTAGGACATGTCACAGAATTAGTCTACAGCTACATAACAGATAGAGAGTCATGGAGGAAGTTCTGTGGAGACATAGAAACCACATCTGAAAGTGCAAGACTTCATAGACTACTCGCTAAAGATCCAACAAATCCTCTGGGCAATATTAGAAAACCCACAGGAGGATTTACGAACACTGGGACAGAAACGCTTGAGGTTTTACTGGAAGCGCACTTCCCAGGTTCAAAGAATGTTAACCTGGATAGCATATCAAGTGGCCGGGACCTCGATTGGCCTTTCCGAAGGCCAAAGAAGGATGACTGGCAGCTAGCTAAACGGGCAATAACATACGACAGGATTATCTGGGCAATCAATTCGTTTGAGGCCTATAAGTCACCCGGACCTGACGAGATTTTTCCTGCCTTGTTACAGCAAGGTAAAGATGCAATAGCACCAGTGCTTTGCGGAATTTATAGAGCCAGTCTGGCGCTGGGTTACATACCATCCGTCTGGAATAGGGCTAAGGTCGTGTTTATTCCAAAACCTGGGCGATGTTCATACGCCGAGGCAAAGGCATACAGGCCAATAACCCTATCATCCTTCATCTTAAAGACCATGGAAAAACTGCTTGAAAAGTATGTCAGGGAAACCTCTCTAATAGAAAGGCCATTACATCCCAACCAGCATGCCTACCAAGCAGGTAAATCATGTGAAAGTGCCTTGCATCAGCTCGTGTCGCGGGTGGAGGCATCCCTAAACAATCAAGAAATTGCATTAGCTGCGTTTCTTGACATAGAAGGTGCGTTTGATAACACCTCATTTGCATCACTATTACAGGCTGTGAACAGCCATGGAGTAGACAACACTGTCTGTAGATGGGTTGGAGCCATGCTCCATGGTAGACAAGTAGAGGCAGCACTGGCAGGTGAGACAATGCAGGTATCTGTCGCCAGAGGATGCCCGCAGGGAGGGGTATTATCACCTCTATTGTGGGATAGACGAACTGCTGATCTTGCTAAACAATGCTGGCTACTATACACAGGGATATGCTGATGACATTGTAATACTCACTAGTGGGAGAAACGCCAGCATAATCTCAGAACTAATGCAAAGAGCATTAAAAATGGTAGAAGTATGGTGCAAGAAGGAGAACCTTTAGAGTAAATCCTGGAAAAATTGCACTTGTACCCTTCACTAAGAGAAGGAAATTGGACGGTTTAAGGGAGCCGATTCTTTGCAACGAAGTAGTACAGATCAGTCAGGAGGCTAAGTTCTTAGGTGTAACCTTGGACTCTAAACTGAACTGGAACTCACATTTACAAAAAATGACCGACAAATGTAAGAGGGTGTTAATGACAACCCGTAGAACAGTTGGGAAAACATGGGGACTCAAACCACATATGACGTACTGGCTGTACACTACAGTGGTAAGACCCATGATAACTTATGGCTGCCTGGTTTGGTGGCCTAAGATCACACAGAAGCATGCGATAATTAGTCTCTCGAAAATTTAGAGACTGGCATGTCTTTGTATAACAAGAGCTATTAAAAGCACTCCAACAGCTGCTATGGAAACCATGCTAAACCTACCTCCTCTTGAGATTTATATCAAGGGAGAAGCAAGAATGGGGGCATACAGACCGAAAAAATACTAGCAACTGGAGATCCCACAGTGGATCTGGGCACACCAGAATAGAAGCAGTAGTAACAAACCCTATCTATGATATGGGTAGTGATACAACAATCTCCAGGATCTCCTATGACAAACCTTTCAAAGTTTTCTTGAATTGGGAAGAATGGAGGGATGGAGAGGGGAGAAAACCAAGAACACTAGTCTGGTACACAGATGGGTCCAAAACGGGCACTACATCTGGCGTTGGTGTATCTGAGGAAAACCAGGGATACAAAGTATGTGTATCACTTGGGCGATACACCACGGTATTTCAAACAAAAATATATGCTATACAAACCTGCGCGTGGGAGAGTCTGCGTCGGCGACCGCAGGGTGAGACGATGTGCATTCTCTCTGACAGTCAGGCAGCCTTAAAGGCACTAGCATCTTATCGCATAACCTCCAAACTAGTATGGGAGTGCCTGCAAACCCTAATGGCTCTGTCTAAACACAACAAGGTCACACTGGTGTGGGTGCCAGGGCACAGGGGCATAGCGGGCAATGAAATTGCAGACCAGCTAGCGAAGGAAGGTTCAAAAATGAATTATATAGGCCCTAAACCGGGTCTAGGTATTATCAAGAGTGCAGTGCGTGGTGCAATTAATGAGTGGATTATAACACAACACCAATTAAATTGGAAACATGCAGCTGGACAAAAGCACAGCAAACGGATGATGGGAAGACCGTCGCAACATCTGACTGCTGACCTACTTGAATTAAACAAGATACAGCTTAGGGCAGCAACATGTCTATTAACAGGACATGGCTGTTTGAGAGGCCACTTGCATAAGATGGGGATCTACAAAGATGAGCCCTTATGTAGACTTTGCAATGAGGAGGAGGAAACAGCCTCTCACATTATTTTCGAATGTGCAGCGTTAGCTCAACGCAGATTCGCTATGCGAAGCACAATTGAACTACCAATGGAGAAAGATTTACTACATAGGCTGTTAAACCTGATTGCGGGAACTAACCTGTTTAAGTAAAACAAAACCGAAGCAGGAATAATACAATAAGCTATTAAGCTTCAGTGTTAAGGATATAAAGATCAGCCCTGCTCTGGTAGAAAATCAATCAATCAACCAATCAATCAATCACATAACAGATAAAAAATATGGAATTATACACACGAATCTGCGCTACAGACATCAAAATATTCCTCAGTAGAGTATACGCATGTCTGTAACAGGTATGGTTAAATAACTCTACGCTAGAAATAAGGTGAAATCTCTGAGGCAAGGCGTTAAACAACTTCAGACCCGGAACGCTAGCACAATTTTTAATCAAATTTATATTATATTTAGGTATATGAAAGTTTTGTTTAAATCTGGTGTTATATGAATGAAAATCACTGTCGACGGACTTATGTTTATATTGTGACAAACTGTCCGCACGAATTTAAAATTTTTTAAGCTAGAAAAGAGTATAAAAATTATACGATCGTCTTTTGTAGTAATTCTTCAAATTACCTTTCGATTTTATTAAATTTTAAATTTTCATCTTGTTAAATAATTTTCGATAACATTGTATATTACTTTTGAGCAACAGCGTGTGTTTCAGCTGGATATTAGGTATTTATTATTAAATATCCTTTGTTTCTATAACTATGCCGTTTTGGACATACGTTCATAAGAACTTTTATAACCAAAACAAGGAAAGGAATCATCTCTTAAAGTTTGTCACATACATTTAGAACCACTCTGTATATTATGTAAGTTACCCTGCACCGCTTACAACACAAAATTATCAATTAATTATTTCACATAAATTTGTGCAAGGTAATTAATAAAATAATGAATCAAATAATTCCCAAAGCCTTCGAATTGGCTCTGTCTGTTATAGCCAACGAGTCTAACTTGACATCAAGTTAAAGCGAGTTGCGACTCCGATTCAATTCGAAATCAACATGGATTGGGACCGCCTAAACCGGGTGTGAATTCCAACGACACCAACTCGAATTAAAATTAGAAATCACTATAGCTTTCGAGTTGGAAAGGGTTGAAATAGATCTGACAAAACATAGTGTCGAAATAACAAAGAATCCACGAGAATTACCTAGCTGATTTTAAACAATGCAACGCTGCACCCAAATCTCCACTTCTCAAACAATAATAGACCATTGGCCAAAGGGGTCTTTCATCGATTTGCCCATCTTGAAGTCCCAAGTACTCGCCTTGCAACCTAATTCCTACGAAACTCTTCACTAACGGGTAGGTACCTGGAACTCCTCCTCTTTGAGCTCTCAATAAATTTTCGTTGATGATATTACTCATGTAGACCTTATATCTGCAAGTGTTAAAGATTTAGATGTTAGAATATAACAAAATTTGATTCTAGAGATACCTATTCTCTAAATATTTTCGTCCTTGATTTGCCATTGTTTCAATTATAGCGTCCGTACCTCTAATTGCTACAGGATCGCTTCCATGCGGGAATGATGGTAATTCGGTCATGTATTTAATCATTTCCCACATTTCATTAACTTTCTAGAGGGCAAGCAATAAAGTTACATAGTTTAATTTAAAAATATTACAGTATAATCATTTAAAAATCAACTTACCGAGTCTTTAAACTCCTCCGAAGCTTTAGCAAAGAAAAGTACTGCGTTCGGTTTTGATAATCCCCTCGACAGAGCAAGATTATACTCGATAAGCTTAGAGGCATAAACGGTTTCTTCTCTTCCCATCAATGCTGAACCGACGCTTGGTTCCATGAACATTTGTTTTTGTTTACCCAACGTTATAAAATTACCTGATGGACCAATCATTGCATTTAAAATCTTCCGTTTTTCTTGTTTCCATTCACCTTGAATATGTTCCCAACTTTGTTCCATAATTGTACCAAAACACTAATAACAAAATAGAACTTGTAACGTTTTATAACCCAATTTTACATTATACACTTTACTTTCTTATGTTCTTCTTCAATTGTGCT
The DNA here is from genome assembly GCA_029619315.2 of Dynastes maya. Taxonomy (NCBI): domain Eukaryota; kingdom Metazoa; phylum Arthropoda; class Insecta; order Coleoptera; family Scarabaeidae; genus Dynastes; species Dynastes maya. The sequence goes on along the minus strand of JAROYE020000001.1, from coordinate 4,033,107 downwards.
TAACACACAATTACGCATCTCATTTTCCAAACAAGCTGTAATATCGACATCATCAACTGGCTCAACGGATTCAAATGTGCGTTTTGAGCTGATAACGTCTAATTTCTGTGCGATTCTTGGTAAATCGACTCCTTTAGAACCAAGCAATAAATTTCTACAAGAAAAAGTTACTTCCTTTCAAAAAAATCATCAAAGACTACATACGCTTGGATATCTTTGGCTCCAACTTGAGCAACTCTCGTATACAATTCGCTCGAAGCTTCTAAAACCTGCCGTAGGGACCTGTCAACTTTAGGTAATTCGGCTGTCTCTTCAATTTCATGCGTTAGCTTTTCAGCCTCGAATAGAAGATCCGTAAAATCGGTCATCTTTTCAAAATATTTCACAACACTCTTCAAAGTGAGCAATCTATCGCCACTGATAGGTTAACTTTACACTTTGTGTCTTAAATTTATGGGAATCGTAGGTTAAAATTTTGCGATTACCGAAGTAGGTTCATTAACGTGATCCATGTAGAGAATAAACTTAAGCTTTGACGGAATTCACCAAAGAAATAGTTTTAAAAACCGTTAAATAATAAGTAATTTTTTGAATCATTCACTAAAAACAACGGACTGACAGGTTTGGATGACTGTTGTTGATGGCGCAAAATTTGAAAAATTATTTAGGTTTGCATTTAGATTTTATAATATTTTGTAATGATAATACCCAAATCCAAAAATTGAATTAAATTATTTTTATGTAATAGATTTGAAAAATAATCCTTTTATCGCGGATTAAATTAAATCCAAAAACTTTACTCCTGCCATTCCTGACTTGCGCAATAGGCATACAAATTTGACCGCGATTTTTAAAATTCGTGAAACTATTTATAGAAAAATTCTTTTGTTGAAGTAAATAGAAATAAGTAAATTTCTAGTAGATATTATTTATTGTTATACAATACAGCACATGTTTATAACATAAAATAATCGGTAGCAAGATCAATGAATAAAATCGATAACATATATTCAAAATTTACATTTATTAAACCTAATATTTCCTTAAAAACCAAACAGACTAAAACGAAATTGCACAAAAAAAAACATTCACACAAAAGGCTAAAATATCGATATATAAAAAATGTACATCAAATAAGAAAGAGAAACCGTAACAAGTCGACTGAATTTGTGTAATTGTTATAATCTCTTTTAAATTGTTCCAAGTCCATTAGATTTATTGATAACCAAAGGAATAGCATGTTTTTTTTATGCGGAATGGTGTTTTCAGTAACGTAATTTACTCCATCTAGCGGCGAAAATAGAAACTAATATAGCTATCCCTGTTTGACCAAAACATAGTCCTATTTCCATCTCAAATTAATAAATTCAGAAATTTATTTAAACACTGCGTAGATAAACATTTTTATACAAAATTCCATAAATTCGTTTGGTATCCTATATTTAATTGAATTTCACTAATTTTGTTGGTACAGAAGCCCCATATTTACAAATAAATTTGTTAATTTCGCATCTTAAGGTTTGAATATTTGCGGATTTTAACAGTGTTGCCAGCTGTCCAATAAAAAATAAAATATAATCATATTTATGTATTCCTTAAAAGAGCACTTGAATAATATACCATAATACATATTATGTAAATAAATGCAACTTACAATATAATACAGAAGAAATTTGAATTTATATAATAGAAATAATCATAATGGACTAAAGTAAGACATCGAAAGGCGAAGAAATAGAACTTTATATTGATGTTAGTTGGGTAGTGAATTAGCTTGGTTTGTATTCGTTGCTATTCAACAATAACTGTGCTGACTTCGCTGCAAGGTCTGGGTCGAATAGAAGAGGCGTAGTTTCCCCAGTATTCTGTGGAATCAAAGGTGATCGTGCTATCGTTGGGGCAGTATATATAGATTGCACGTTATATTGATTTTGAGGAATACTAGACATCGAATAGGGATTTATTGGCGATGGTGCACTAGTGGGAGTACCGATACCCATCGGGTAAGTATAAATGGCTTGCGGCAGTTGGTTATTATGTGCAACAAATGTTCCAATTGCACTCGACATAGGCAAGTTCATATTTGACGGTGAATGGGAATGGGGTATATTAGGCGCTGTTGCTATTGGTATGTTCGAATAAGATAAACTACTATTCGTATTAGGAGGAATATTGAATAATGTAGGCGGAACAACATTAGAATTTGGGGCGATGTTAGAATTAACATTTGTCGTAATATTTGTCACATTTTGGTTCTGATTCGGTTCGCTAATTTGATTCGCGTTGCTTAAATTTTGATTATCTAACACTGGCAATGTATTTGTAATACACGTTGGTACGGTTTTCTCCATTGCAGTACTAGTTACGTTCGGAAAAGTGTACACTGCCGTTATTGGATTACTTGAGGTATATATTTGTGGACTCGTTGGTGTATTAACATTGCCTCGGACAGGTATCCTATGTAAGTAACCATAACCAATTCCGCATCCAAGACTTCCTTCGCCACCCCATTTTGAGTTCGGAGTGATAGTTACCTCACGGCATGCATCGTCAACACTATTATAAACATAAAGCTTTAAATTCCTCGCTTCATGCGCTTCAATTAATGCAAAAAGATCTTCGTTTTCTTGTAAAACGGAATCTGCACCAATTATGTAATCCGTAAATGAACATAATCCGGCTAATTCGGCTGGAGAACCCGGATGAACTTCTAATATGTGCCAAACATTCTCGTTGGCACCTTCAAACGAACAAAATCTTATACTAACACCTAATAATCCTTGACCACCCCATGTATCACTTGGCTCGATCGTTAAGCTTCTCACGTTTTGAGTCTTGCTACTATATACAGTCATGGGCAATTGTTTACCTGCAAGATTTAAAGTGAAATGTCATTTTGAAAAAGTGTAAAATTTATTATATACCAATTCCGTTTCGGAGGATTTGTTTTAATGTATCATTGTCCTGATCTAATCTTGTGCCGTTTATCGCGACTATGAAATCGAAAAATGCTTGTAATCCCGCTTTGCTACCTGGAGAATTATCTTGTACCTAATGATAGGGAGCAAAAATTTAATTTTACGGGAATTCGTTTCTTTCGAGATACGAACCCTAAGAACGTGATATCCTTCGGTCCCACCGCCGGGAATATCTACGCTTGTCGAGTTGCCCATAATTCGGGATTATTTTAAAATTACGTGGCAATCTAATATCAACATAACCCCAATCTTTCAAAATGACTGACGTTTCGCATCGAACAAATGGCGTGAGATTAGCTAGAAGGCGATTGGAGGGGATCAACTTCTTTTAGTAATAATTAATTTTTAATTTCTTATAAATTGCATCTAATTATTATGTGTGAATGTTTTCCTTTTATTAGAATATTAGAATTTTCTTTATTGTGTTTTTTAGTTTAAATTGTTGTTGGTTATTAAGGAATTAACGTGAAGTTTGAGAAAAACATATCAGGTTTGCCAATCACTATTCCTTATTGCCAACAAAATAGATCTAATACCTCGTGAATTACTATATATACAGTGCATTATTATTCGATCTTTCAGCATTGTTATTGCTGTATTTTGCTTAATATTGCACGATTATTGTTGATATTGAGCTTATCGAAAACAATGACAGATTAAAATGAATATTAATACCTGCGTTTCGGCATTAATCAGCGAGAAGAGATCGTGCAAAGCCAGTATTGTGAAAATGGCAATGTCATTTCTTTGTTATATTTAACAAAATTTATTCGCAAGTATCTATTTTTACGAATTTAGATTTGGTAAAAAATCGCGAGCATGAGGTAAATTTTAGTGCACAGTGATGACGCAAAACTATACTTTTGTTCGTATTTAGCGTAAGTAAATAATTTTTAATTATTTTCACTACTGTTTGGATGTCAGCTGTTTTGTGTTTATATATTTTTAAAACAATGAATACGCATTTCAATTATTTCTATTCAAGGCTTAACGGTTTTTCTTCAATTAAATCTTATCTTGAATAGAGAATCTCTAAAATTTTTTATTACTCTGTTTATATAAATAATTAACCTTTGTCTTACAAATTAATTTATGAACCATTAGTACTATACTTTCTTCAATTAGGTAAGTGAAAATTCAGCAAGATGCAGAACTATTCGACATTACACGAAGTAGGGGATCAGGAAGAGAATAGCGTGCTATTCCACGTAGCGGAGCCTTCGAGAGCGAGATGGAATCATATAGAAGACTTAGACTCGTTCTTTTCGAGAATGTATCGCTACCATCAAAGACACGGCTTCCTATGTATGCTTATGCAAGAAATCTTGGAATTGGTGCAGTTCGTTTTCGTCGTATTCTTTACAACATTCCTCTTGCACTGTGTTAATTATCCTATGTTATTCAACGATAAACAGAGTACTACGAAAATAACTCTAGCCGACGTTATACTGCCTACCGATCAATGGTTAAGCAATTTTACGCTATGGACATGGGTAATTTTATCGATCGCTATGTTAGTGTGGATGTTACGTTTGCTACGAAGCGTGTACAATATGATACATTTTTGGGACATTAAGCAATTTTTTAATACGGCGTTGGGATTTGCCGATTCCGAATTGGAGAACCTAACGTGGCATGAGGTGCAAACGAAAGTACGGGCCGTGCAATTGGAACAGGAGATGTGCATACATAAACCTGATCTCACCGAATTGGATATTTACCATCGTATTTTGAGGCAGCAGAATTATCTAGTCGCAATGACCAATAAACGCTTGATACCGCCAAGGTTACAAGTTCCGTTAATTGGTGAGGTCATATTTTGGACACGCGGACTAAAATATAATATTCAGGTAAGTTTTTGCGAATTTCTAATAATAAATAGGGTAATTTTGTTGTTTTAGAATTCTACATGTTTTTGTTTACAAATTCTAACATGTGCTAAAGATAAGAATCATATCAACATGTTTTTTAATATTGTTACACGTATAGGAAACCTTTCCATTATACTATCTTTATCTTAAACATTCTGAAGATTAAAAATTACACAACCTGAGGCATGTTTCTCCAAATAGAAATAATTATAAAAATAAAATAAACATTTGTCTTAAGCATCAGTTCTATTTTCAATAAGAAATACTGTATATGAAGTCATATCTTACATTTGTGTTAAAATCATGCTATCTTTAAATATTGTTTTGTTTTGGTAGTGCATTTCAGCTACAAATATTTTATCTCAACCTCAATACATCATAGTTCTTACATGTTTATACAGAGTGTCCACCTACTGCATGGGCGGAAGATAATTCTTCAAGTTTTGAAATAAAAAATATTCGCAGTGAGGTTCTGCAAAAATGTTTGAGTTAGAATTTAGTATTTCAATCTGAACTTATTTTTAGTTTGCTTTCAATTATTTAAAATCAAGTAGGCCTTCACAATTGAGCAAAAATGGTTTTGGTTTCAGGTAAAGTATCTTTTCTGTTCATAGTATGCTAAAATGTTACTAAGAAAAGTTGTTCAGAATGAAAAGTTACGGCGATATGTAAATTTTCAGAATGATCGGCCTACTTTGATAAAATCCTTTATACAGGGTGTTTGGTTGACCGACGTGTATCTTTAAGGAGGTGGTAGGTGAATCGGTTTGGAACTTATTTAACCAAAAATACCATTATACAAAGTGTCACGGTTTCTGAGAAAAAGCCAATTTAGTGATTTGACTAAATTAGACGATTTTTGCCACTATAAATTATAATTAGACACTATTGTAAGTTTTTTAATAATCTTTGATATCTATTCCATCAAATAAAGTCATTTCATACACTCTACATGTGATAATAAAATTTGGAATCACTGAAAATTCAAAAATCGTCTAATTTGGCTTTATTTCAGAAATCGGGACACTTTCTATAAAAGGGATTTTAGGTTAAACAAGTTCCAAACCGACTCACTTATCACCTCCTTTCAGATGTACGTCGGTGAACCAAACAGCCTGTACATCAATTTCGTTTCAGGTAAAGTACTTTTTCTATACAAATTTTCAGAATGATCAGCCTACTTTGATAATCATGATGGGGTTGACAATAGGATTAAAACAATTTGTAAAGTGTACAGTAAATTTATTAGGAGAGCGGTAAAATGTGTTGAGATGGGAGCTACGTAGCTAGGTAGAATGAATATGAAAATTGGAAATTTGATTTGAAAATTTGTTTTCGCTCTTGAAATAATGTTCATGTCCTCTTAATTTTATAACAACCTTTTATCTAAACTAACATTTTTATGTGGTACACATTAAAAGATTTTTTTCTATTGTCAACTCCATCATGAATATCAATGTAGTTCTGAGAATTTGCATAACTACATAACCTATCGTTCTAAACAACTTCCCCTAGTAACACTTTGACATATTGTGAACGGTAAAGGTACTTTACCTGAAATGAAAATAGTTTTTGTTCAACTGTGAAGGCCTACTTGATTTTAAAAAATCCAAGCAGGACTTATTTCCCGTACATTAAATTCCAACTCAAAAATTGTTTGTCTATCATACCTATCATCAGCTCCATCCTGTATATTTTTGCGTTTTTAGATACCGCTCTTCACTCCATGTCAACTGTCTTCAAACATTACCCATTCCTATCTAGCTTTACCTTCTGAGATAATTTGAGATTTTTGTGAAATGCCTTTGTTTCTTTAACGTTCGGTATTTTAAATGCCGTGATACAAATTTTATTCAGTTAAGTATTTTTTTGAGTTTTTAGCAGCTCGTTGAAAAAACAATTATATCAATTAGATTTTGCAAGATGGCCATCGAAATCGTTGCCATATTTAATTCATATTATTTAATTTTTTTTTAATGGAATACCTTAAAAGTGGAAAGGCCCCTGGCTTTGATGATGTCTCGAGCAAGGCTCTGAAGAATCTTCCTCCCAGTATGATCGAAGCCTTGCTTGTGGTTGTTATTTGGAAATAGGCCGTTGCCAGACAAGGATATTTTCCATCTGTAGAATTGCCGTCCCATAAGTCTGTTGCCGGTACTTTCTAAGGTTGCAGAGCTAGTCATTCTTACTCCTGAATTAACTAAACCTGCTTCGACTCTTAGAAGCAATCAGAGATTCCCTTGGACGGTATTTTTTGACATATCCAAAACGTTTGACACGGTCTGGCACACAGGTATCATCTAGAAGATGATACGGGCTGGATTCGGGGTTAGTATCACGAGGGTTGTTGCATCATATCTTTCTCCAGAGGTCCTTCTCCGTTTAGTGCAGTTGTTGTTTCTACTTCAAGCGCCCCGTCGGCTCTGGGGTACCTCGGGGATCATAGTTGGGACCAGATCTGTTCCTGCTTTACGTGGGTGATGTGCCAAAGGGAGCCGCAGTCAATCTCGCTGCCTATGCGGACCATACAACAATTTATGCAAGTAGTTGTGACGAGGGTGTAATGATGAGGAATCTTCAAAGAGTGGTGGACGATCTTACTAAATGGGCCAACAGGTGGCGACTCAATATTAATCAGGCAATGACCAAAGTACATCGAAGTCACTTTTGACCACCAGTACACCTGGGTGCGCCACATAGAGGTTTTGCGAAAAAGATTCGCCGTCACAAGGAACCAATTGCTCCCACTCATCAACAGGAGCAATCTCTTGGGCATTGATACCAAGCTTCTCTTACACAGGCAATGCTTGAAGCCAATTCTGAAATACGGAGCGCTGGCTTGGAGCACCAGCGGTAATTCCCACCTGCAGCGGCTGAAGAGAATATTGGTGTCCCTAGCCTGATTGAATAACTTAGGAAGGTCTTCAAGAAAACATAAAGTCAATAACAAGAGTTACAAGAATTGGGAATGTGGTCGACCTGGAGTCGGAAAAAACAAATCCTGAGACGAAAAATTAATCAAACTTGACCCCTTAAATTGTAGACAATTGACTGAAAGCCCTAGCAGTGTGGAGAAGCTGCCTACATGTGACAAAAGAGCTTAAAAGCTTTGAACTAGATCCAGGATGAGGGTAAAGACCCCAATTTTCCAGAATCTAATAGAAAAGCTTTTCTAGATTTTTTTTATATACACTTCCCTATACCCAAAATGCATCCTTTTTTAGTGAATTAAATATGAAGCTGTACAGATAAGTTTTTCGTTTAAAAACACAGAGTGCTGCTTTCTCTAAATTACTCAGGGCAGAAATATCTTGCACTCATACACTAGGCGGACATGCTGTATAAATTTAATGAAAGCCAGATAATCTAATGTTTTCATTATTTTTTTTTTCTGTTATTTTTTGATGCGTAATCTATTAAATCATAAGTGGGAAAATTGATTTAATTTAATCAAAGGCACCTTCGCTTAAACGTACATCAATCGCATATCAACCATTATTGGGCCATATGGTGCAATCTTCATTTATTAATTTCCTTTTTTTTTGCTTTTATATGTAAGCCTGATAAACGGTTATGACATTGGATGCTTTATTCCATTAAGTAATTAGTCAATATTAACCTTGGAAGGTCGCAATATAGGCAGAGATTGTTGTAGTACCTAAAATTGCTATTGATATACTGTGTCAATCAAATTTTTTTTAACTTGTCTATAAATATCTTTATATAGGCTGTTTTCTCTAACCCTGGCTAAATTGCACAAATTATTTTTAAATTGTTTAAAAATATTATATGACGATAATACGGGGTGATTCTAGATGTATGCTACATACTTTAAGGGCTAATTACTTAGGCTATTTTGATCACAAAAGTTCATATGAACCTATGTCCAAGACGGCTTGGTTATAGAAACAAAAGGATGTTTAATAATAAATTAATAAATCATCTACCGCATTAATCAATTTCGTAGTAAAGTGAACCGCTAAAATATACGTACACTGTTGCAACGTTTGCTCGCTATGAAAGTAAAAGGGCGTGAATCGCGCGAAGGAAATGAATCAGAATCAGTAACAGTCCAACCGCTGTCAGAGGACCATCGCCCTAGACTCTAGTCATGCATTATATCCCCAGTTTATTTCTTTAATTGATCATCCTTGCCTTTCTCAATCTTTTCTCCTTGGTTATTTTTGATTTGCTTTCTTTGTGTCTCGAAATTATACTGTGCAATAGTTTTCTTTTTAATTATGTTCTTATAAATTAAGAAGTCATGAAATGGTACCACATGAGCACTGCATTTGCACTGCAAATAACTGCTTATTATATCTATTATAATAACATGTTCAACTGAATTTTTACACATACAAATACAATTAATTTTGACATAAAATTCCATCAGGCTTAGAAAACATGTTTTCGTTTTGGAATTTGCACTTAAATGTTTATGTATTTATTATGCACTTACTATCATTTAAACATTTAATATTGGATATTTGGAGATGCAAAAATTTAATCTAGTTTATAATGAATTTTTGGAATTCATCATTTTTTCTTTTAAATTAAGAACGTTTCCTTTATTTCATATACGACAATAATACATTTAAGTATCTATATGGAAATAATCAACTATTAAAGTCCATCAATAGGATAAAAATTTCCATAAATCTGTATCGAGCAGATATCTCGAGCACGTATGCTAGGCGATTGACTTGCGACTGTGTGGGATTGTCTAGGAGCACTGAGGAGTGGAGAGGGCGTTCCTAGCACAAGCGCCAACATTATTCGCTGTATGCATGGGACCAGCGCTTATAAATAAAGCTGGCCACCAGCGGTACCACGCAGTAGCGTAGAGTCGACCAGGCCTCGCGTTCCACTAGAGTTATTCTGCTAATAGAGATGTTTGCTGCCGCAAATAATTTCGCTCATCTTTTAAATAAAAATTAAATAACACGCGCTCAAACACTTACCATTTTAAGAGTCCTCCGTGAAATCACAAAGTGAATAATGTCTGTTAAATATCTGCAACAGTAGATATGTTTCAACTGTTGTTTCGGCAAAACTAGTACGGCATGAGGAAAAAATGCGTTTATATGCAGAGAACGAACGATCTACATCGAGTGACGTAACATTTGCGTAAGTAAAATAATCTTTCAAATAACTTAACGATTCTGTTGACGCTCCTTCACAAATGCGTCTTAATGTGCCAAAATCAGAATTTTTCTCAAAAACACTTTCAAATTTTTCTAGAACAGAAACATTTTTTGCGTCTTCAATCGCGCATAGCTGTGCGTGAACATGTTGCACTATTTGTAGAGATTCTTCTAACGGCACCGCAGGATTTTGTAATTTTTCTATTGCCTCCGCTAGTCCGAAGTAATTGTTGTGAATAATTTTTAAATCCATTTTAACCCGACTCTCTTGAAATTTCGACTGGCTTTTCTGGATAGCGGCAGCTTCCTTTGTATCGAATTGTAAAACCACGTTCTTAATATTGTCAAAATATTTATGATAATAAAACGCGGCCTGTAACCATGTTCCCCAACGAGTTAGAACAGGTTCTGGTGGCTCTGGTATACGGGGGCACAGTCTGTGAAATTCGCGAATACGTTTCGGTGATTTGACAAATACTGCTTTGGTATGCGCCATTAAAGCGTCTACCTCAGGATAACATTTTCTGATACTATCCGCCACAAGATTGAGAGCATGAATTTTACACGTAACGTGTAACAAATTAGCAGAATGCTTTTTAAGAGACCGGCCTACAGAAAGCATGTTTGCAGCACCATCACTCACTAACATCAAGAGTTGGTTTGTTGAAAGTTCAAACTTGTCCAATGTATTTAACACTAACTTTGAAATTACTTCGGCAGTACACTGTTGTATCGTTTGGAGACTAATAGAATTGAAGGTGCCGATTGATGAGGTTCCAATTTGCGTGCCATTACATTAAGAACAGAATGTTTCTTCCGATCTGTTGTTTCGTCGACACATAAGCACAATTTTTGATCTTTCAACTCCGATTTTATTTTTTGTTCAATATGTTCGCGCGCAGATGGCACAATTCTTCGTAACGATGTTCGACTTGGTAATTTGCACTCCGAATAGTTATTCCAAAAGCAGATAAATGGTTCCTTGTCTAGTAAATTAAACGGTATATTACATGCAATAGACGTAACGCACAAATTAAATATAAATTTTTCATTGGCTCGTGCGCAATTTCTTTTTGAGACATGCTTTTCACTATTTACGTGTCGTAGACAATGTTGCCTGGACCAACACATTAACGGGATTTTACAGATTACACATTTAATTTTAGCACCTTCATATATTAAGTCTGGAATTTCTGCAATAAATTTTCGAAGTTTGTCCGACCGCGGTCGTTTTGCTGACGAAATCATAATTTTTCTAGGACAGATAAACAATTGCGCAAATGACCGGCAGCGAAAATGTCCGTACTGCTCCGCAGACGAAGTAATACTACCGTTCCTCTCGGTCCGAACTGATTCTACGCCGATGCGCGGTACCGCTCGTGGCCAGCGTTACTTATAAATTCTTACCTACCCTAGTATGTAGACTCTGTGTGAGTTCGCCGTTAACGGTAAATAAAACAGATTGATCGTCTTTCTCACAGTAATTTCTACTATTATTTTTTTTTTAATTAATAACCGGTTTCGTATGAAAACACATCATCGGTCCGTACGAGAATATACAAAAGGGACAAATCAGTAATCTTATTAACGAAATGCATTGACAATATTGAAAGATACATTAGCGAAAACAAATCTAAAATATAAACAACAAAATTCTTTTATTATAATAGTAAATAGGCTACAAAATTGAAAATTGTAAATGCATTTTAAAAGCCAGCCATAAACTGTAATGAATCAATACTTTATCACAATAATATTGAAATGACAAATAAATAAGGGATTGGTTTTGTAGAACCAGCTAGATGTCGTTTGTTTCTATAACTAAGCCGTTTTTAATATATGTTTATATGAACTTTTATGCTTAAAATAGTCCAAGAAATCGGTCCTTAAAGTTTGCTGCCTATCTTTAGAGTCGCTCTATATACAGAGTGGTGCAACTAAATTATTTCTTAATTAGAACACCTAGTATACCATATTAATTTTGTAATCTGCACTACATTCTGAATATTTTTTATTACGGGTGTATTATACATTAGTCTAATAGTTTGTGGGAAATTTGCAATTTAAAAAAAAAAGGTCTATTTTGCAAAGTTCCTTATATTTCACGGTAGCCTGTGGCAGACAGCTAGCATAAGCCATGTGCCATCTCGATACCATACTGAGCTAACCTGCTGTCATATAGGGTGTTCTTTTTCTCTAGAATGAGAGACAAAGCAGGAATTGAAAAACGCCACTTTCTTGGGACACCTATACATTGGATTTTAATATTTTGCAAATATGTAGAAGTTAACAGAATCTCTCAAAATAATCCCATCCCTACTTATTTTAATTCTAAAATAGTTTTCTTCTAATTTAAAAACTCTAATACGGATTTTTCTTACAGCTGCTTTTATTCTGGGGACCTTGGGCGCCATTCAAGAACCCCTGGCATCTACGAGACGAGTATCGTAAACCAAACATGCGACACGAACTCGCAAGAGATCTAGGAAGGCATATCCTATGGATATCCTTCGCTAATCTCTTACTGGCTCCTTTGATATTCATCTGGCAGATCCTATACGCTTTCTTCAGCTACGCAGAGATGTTCAAGCGCGAACCGGGTAGTTTGGGCATGCGCAATTGGTCCATGTTCGGTCGTATGTATCTACGCCACTTTAACGAACTTGACCACGAATTGCAAGCGAGATTATGCAGGGCTCATCGCGCCGCTTCGAGATATCTCGCGGCTTTTAGCTCGCCCTTGGTGACTATAATCGCTAGGAGTGTCGCGTTCATGTGTGGTGCGATTTTGGCCGTTTTACTTATTTTAACGGCGTACGACGAGGATGTAATAACCGTAGAGCATATAATTACGATAATGACAGCTTTAGGTGGATGCGTTGCTATTTGTCGTTCGATTATACCGGATGAAACAATAGCCTGGTGTCCTGAAACCTTACTATCGAACGTCTTGCAGCATACGCATTATTTACCTCCTGAATGGAGGGGGCAAGCTCACACCGCTAGAATACGTTCGGAATTTCAACAATTATTCCAGTATAAAGTCGTGGGATTGTTGGAAGAACTCTTATCTCCGATTATAACGCCTTATGTGCTGTGGAAACATGTTTATACACGCGTTTTAGATATAGTTGACTTCTATAGGAACTTCACTGTTTCCGTAGTGGGCGTTGGTGATGTTTGCAGCTTCGCGCAGATGGACGTGCGCAGACACGGTAATCCCGAATGGCACGAAACAGATGCGACCACCCCGACGGATCAATACACGCAAGCTGAAGACGGAAAGACGGAACTCTCATTGATTCATTTCAAATTCACCAATCCGCAATGGATACCGCCCCCGGAATCCTTGATGTTCGTAGAGAACGTCGAGAAGAACACGAATTCGATAGCGCCGCAAAATCAAGGCGATTTCATGTTGCAAACCGATATGACGGACAGTTCCTACAGAGGGGCCGCGTGGAAGGCGGAAGGACCCTTAAATTCGGTCACCAACGACATGAACATGAGCACTATGTACCTGCACGAGCGTCATTTCCGGCAAACTGGAAGCAGGTACCAGCAAAACGTGCAATTCCAGCAACTACATCGGCCTCTCGAGGAGACCACGCCTTTGCTCTTTAATCGTTGATCTTCTATCTCTAGTCCGTTAAGATTGCTCTTAATAAGCTATAGTTATTGTACATTACGTGTGATAAATTATTTCGACTTTAGGATGTAAATAAATTTAAGGTTTAAGTAATATTGTAATGGTTCTTAAAATAAAAAAATTACAAATATATTCTAGGTATATTATATATATATTGACAAAAAACGAAGAAAAAAGAAGAAAAATAAGTCGCCTTTTGTTTTGTGATAAGTTGAAATCAATAAATGTCTTAAAATTCTACATAATATGTTTTACTTTTGATATATGATTGCAGAAGGAATGAAAAAAGTTTCAATAAACATTCTAAATTAACTATAAAAAGTAATTAAATGAATTTAAGAAAAGATAAAGAGCCTATAAATGACCCCGAAGTACACCTGATACTTCACAAAATATTACACAATAGCAGGATGAAAATTAAGAATAATTTTACTGGTAAACCTGTAGAATCGATAGAATAGAAAATGCGTTTGTTAGAGATAATCGTATGGCTCATTTCTCATTACTATCAACTACGTTGCTTATACATCTTTATTCACGAAAACATGTTTTCTTTTTTAAAAATTTCGCCAAACATATTACAAGTTTCAAACAAAATCTCTACACGTAAAAAATTCTGCAGATTTTTTGCTAAATTAGCACTCTAGCAGACATTTTTAAATTTCGCGGATAATTTAAGTAGGTTTTTATATTCGCTAATTTCTTAACGTACTACATACGAATTTGATCTTCACTGCCAGAACTACCAACTTAAATCGACCACGAATTTAAAAAATTTCTGCTTAAGACAGTAATGATGATAATGAAAATAAAGTTCAATTATGTCGTAAATTCTTTGTTCAGGTCCGAATAAAACACTAGCATAAACAATTTAATAGTTTAATTCCACATAATACATAATTCTCCATGCTTTCACATAACCTTACTTCTCACTTCTCTTCTTCGGCTATCTCTGTCCTCCCTCCCTTCACTTCTCTCTAACGAACTAACTCCCGGCGTACCAACTATCAGGGAAGCGGGAAATTCAAAATTTCAAATTTACTTACTACAATTACTATTTTTATATGGCCCCTAAAAATGAGTTCATATTTTCTATGAAAAGTCAAATGAATAGGGCTCTAACAACGGTGTTTGTAATTTTTCTTAGTAAATGAACTTAGCGGCTATCTTATCCGCTCGATTCACACATCTTACCGTAAGCAGCGCATGCGTACTTCTCAGATAGCGATTCTGCAGGTTTACCAGTTTTATTTTTTATCTGCAGTAAACCGTACTTTATTTCAATAAAAATTAAACAAAAACATTGACCATATGTTTCTTTTCTTTTTTACACTGCCATTAGAATAATAAACATCGCCTATTTCTGCTAGTTTTTTTTACTATGTTGCCAACCTGGGTGGCGCTGTTAATTAAAGAATAAGCGCGAAATTTGAAAATTGGACAATATATTATTGAAGATTCGTTCCTAAACAAATTGTAAACCGAACCAATGAATCACATTCAACGACTTCGGATTTTTTATGTAGAGACATTTGAAAAAAGCAAACGTTACTCAAACACTAAAACTTTTATAAACAAGAAAAATTAATATATTTCGAAACTTTCGCATCACACAAAATCATATTTTGAAGACGCTACATTATTTACAAATACATATACCTTTATTAATAGATAAAACACACAAATAACTTATTTATCAATCAACGTGCCGCGTACTTTCTTAAATTCTTGCATTTGCTTCATCTCCTGCTTCCGTTTGTTCATACCTTTACGTTCCAGTTGTTTCTCGATTATTCTTGCATTATTAGCGTAGCTATCAGCAACTTCTCTCTATAAACAAGAATGCAAAGATTGGAAATCGGAAATAAAAATTATTTTTATAACAAAATTCATACAACTTACAGCTTCGATTTCATCCTCCTCTTCGTCAATTGTAGAAACCGTAACAGAGCTGAATTTTCCCATATTCTTCGTATGCTTCGTCACCATAATCTTCTTCGGCTTCTCGATAACTACCTGATTATAAATATCGGTAATAGGACCTTCATTCGTCGACTTGATAAGTGATCCTTTTACGATAAAGCTAACATGGCTCTTAGGTTCGTGCTTATAGTAAAGTAGTAGTCCACATTTTTTGCATTTTAATCGATATTGTCTTTCGATACCTTCAGGTCGCTTCAAATACACGGTTTCGTCGTTATCGACGATTATCTTATGTGCATGATTTGAACCGTCCAAGACTCTTGCACCGTCTCTTTTGCGTAGAGGTAACTTCTCCATGGGGCAGTCCAGAATCAGCGTCATCTGACCGCATAGGCAATAATAAATGTGTAAAGGTTTTTCGTCTCCATATTCCTCTTGATCTTTTGTGTCTGAACAAGCAATGCTTCTTGATACAACCTTAGGCATCTCTGAACATTATATTTACAGCGATTTACAGCAATTAACTTCAACAGAGTGAGGTTATAGTGTTATACATGAAATTAGCTGAGTACCTGTAATGTCTGCCAATTCAAGTATCTAAAATTACTAAACTATATGAATTTGTAATTTATAAAACGTGATAAGAATAATTATTACTTATTACGATAATATTAACAGTATTAGATAAGTTAACGTTACATCAGAATCAAATAAATATAATTAACCGTCAAGGAAATATGCATTGTAGATTTAAGAATGAAGTTGGGTACGGGCGAGGTCATCCAAAATTATTTGTAAACAAACATTTTTTCTTGTCGATTCTTAGTTTTTAACAATAAAATGGCATTAAAGGAGGTCGCAGATAAGTATTTCGGTAGCATTAATTCTTTAGCTAGTAGGATATACACGGATATGAACGAAACAAAGGCCTCATATGAGGATATTTGGAGCTCTCTAACAGAAGAAGAAAGAAGCCAAATTATGAATGAAACTATCATAAAACCTGAAATCTGTTTAAAATACAGCATCAAGCCGAAGAAAATTAACGTGAATATTAGGAAGAAAAATGAGTTTGCTTCAAAAATTGTATTGGACGATAACTGTTCGTATAGGGATGAACACTCAGCACCATTCTGCTTCCGAACACCTAGTCAGAGGAATTTAACTTTATTTAGTAATTCCGATAAAATTTTAAGTAAAACTCCTATTACGGAGAGCAAACCCAAGGAACCGAAGACGCCATTACTTATACAATTCAAGGTAAATGATCTATTTATAGTAAAACATTTCTGTGCTACATACAAATTCTATTATTCGTTTTAGACTGAAGATAACATATCGAGTAAACGTAACCAGGAGGCTGCGATGTCGAACATACCAAAAACCGGTCTGGATTTACTGGATAATTGGTAGCTTGTATCGTGATTACACAACGGTTAATCCAAAGATTCATCTATTTATTGCACATATTTGTTTTTTTTTCTAATATATACAGACTGTTTTCTTTTTTATCGTATACATGATTCTTTTGTATAACTATTTTTCGTGCTGTTATTTGAATAAATAACAATCAATTAAAGATTTAGTCATTTATTTTCTTTAAAAAAATCTACTACTCTTCCAATTCAACATAGGTAAACATTATTCCTAAAAAAATGGTTAAAAATTTGAACATCCTACGATAACCTATTGTTCTATGCGATATCCCACACTTAAACTACTCAGTAAATATTTTTTAAATTTCGCGGTCGGTTTAAGTTGGTAGTTCCGGTAATAATGGACATATTTGCTAATTTCCTAGGGCTGTTTTACACGACTGCATTTTTGAATTCTGTATTTGTTAAGAAATCATATTAATTGTGTGTATCAAACAGAAATCATGAGTGAATCTCTATATGGCTCCAAGTTAACTTTGTCCGGTTTTGCTGCAGTTTGTTGATTTACACAATTTTGATGTGTCCTGTAAAACAGACTTTAGCGCACTGCATTACCGGAACTACCAACTTAAATCGTCAGCGAAAATTCAAAAAAATGGTTATAAGCTCTTCTTTGGACCCCTGCACTACATTTCAGTATTTGATTATTATTTACCGCCATTTCTGAAAGCTCTAGCTTAATTTTATCGTCAAATTTTGATTCCACATGATCAATTTCTATAGGAAACCCATTTTTGTGAAAATCAAGGTATTTCTGACAATTGTGACTTTTCCCGAGCGATATGGATTACGTTAACGGCAATCGTTAGGGGTCAGCCGGTATAACCGACAGCGTCTCCGCCGAAAAACGTAAATCTTTCAAATTTCCTAAAATCAGTGTATGATCGTCACAGAAATGGTTTTTATTATGGAAAGGGACCCTGTAGAATGCGATTTTGTCGTCAAAATTTAAGTAGGATACTCAGAGGTGGCGATAAAGGGGTGATAAGGCTTTGAAATACAGCGGTTCAAAAAAGTTCAATACCTTGCGAACGTAACGTCGTAGAATGATGCAATTTCTCAGAATATTTCAGAAATAATTCGTTTACAGGTAACAGCATACTTAACATCCTAGGTGACTCCCGTTTCAATTCGACGCCTTACCAAATTTGAAATTTCACCGACGTTGAATTGAAACAAGCAATTCAACAGATATTGATTATCGTTTCAACTAGAAGTATATTTAATCGTAAGAACCTATTTATAACGTCGACGAATATTTCATAACGTTGTAATATATTCACTCTCATTCCGGAAATGCCGAGTTCTACGTAATTGACGAACTAGGCAAGGAACTTCCATTTTAATTTACGTAACGCAAGCCAATTATTTGACGATATTATTCCTCACCCACATCCGCAAATCAAATTTTTAATACTTAAATACAGGAATATATAATATGCAGATTGTTTACGTCAAGCTTAGACATAGGAATGACTATTTTTATGAATAAATCTTTAAAACTCCTAGTCACAAGGAGCGTGTGATTTATATTTAAGCAAGAAAATAAATATTAGTCGAGTTTATAAATTCATTAATTTATAAACGCACGATTTTTGTTCTTTTTCTTATTTATTTTTCAACATAGTCTCCTTTTACCTTATTACACTTGATACGACGGTTTTCCAACTTTTTTATCCCTTCCCAAAAGCAATTTTGTTCGAGCTCCTCAAAATAATGAGAAGTTTCGGTCATGACCTCATCGTTCGTTGCGAAACAGCGTCCTCCGAGCCATTTTGTTAGGTTTGGGAAAAGTCGCAGGGGGCTAGGTCTGGCGAATACGGTAGGTGGCCGATCAATTCGTAGCCCAATTGGTGCAATTTTGCCTGTGCAACGGTCGCCCTCTGAGCGGGTGCGTTGTCCTGATGGAAGAGAACTTTTTTGCGAGCCAAATCAGAGCTTTTTTTCGTCAAATCGGCGTCGAAATGGTCCAATAAATCTACGTACTACACGCCAGTTATTGTTTTACCCTTTTCCAAGTAATCAATGTAAATAATGCGTTTCGCATCCCAAAAAATAGTCGCCATCATCTTTCCGGTCGATCGGGTGGTCTTGGCCTTCTTCGGTGGGCCTTCGCCGTTTTTTCTCCACTGTTTTGACCGTTCCTTCGTCTCCGGCGTGTAGTAATGGATCCACGTTTCATCAACAGTGACGTATCGGCGAAAAAAACCCTTCGGATGGCGTTTTATCATTGCCAAAAGCTTATTCGAATCCGGCACACGTATGCGTTTTTAGTCGACAGTGACCAAACGCGGCACCCATCGCGCGGATAGCTTTTTCATATTCAAATGTTCGTGTATGATGTTACGTACACGCTCAGTTGACATGTTTAGAGCCTCTGCTATCTCACGCACTTTGGTTCGACGGTCTGCCATGATCATATCATGGATTTTGTTGATGGTTTCTGCTGTAATGACGGTTTTTGGGGCATCTGAACGTCCATCATCAAACACACTCTTACGACCACGAACAAATTCAGCTTTTCAAAATGTCACTGTTGTTAACGGCGCTGCAGACTCGCCATAAACAGCATCCAGTTCGGCTTTGATTTCTGCATTGTTTTTCCCTTTCAAATGAAGGTACTTAATCACTGAACGATATTCGACTTTTTCCATTTTCAAAAAACACAAAAGTTGCTTGCTTTTGACGGCTGTTAAAACCAAACTAATTGTGTTTTTTGCTTGAAATTTTGACAGGCGTCATGTGATGGATGGCAGATGTCAAAACCGAAAGGAATTCGTTCTTACGTAACGCCATCTATCGAAGGCTAGATTAATGTCAAACTACCCTCGTAGACGGGTTAAACATGAGAATGCTTAATTATACATCAAGATATCAGTTCTAAGCGTACAATTTAAGTTGGTGGTAACGATAATAAAGTACGTATTCGCTAATTCGATCTCTATTCTCGCAAGTGCCAACTGAAATTGTCGGCGAATCTTTAAATTTTCTGAATGGATTGTGAGTTATAAAACAACGTCTTTACAACAGATTACGAGTTTGTTTTCTGTAAGATGGTCGTTTATTTGAATATTTGTTGGAAAAGTCGCTAAGATCTTTCTTGATTTTAGCGCTTATTTTCAATTTTATGCAAATAATTAATTATTATTTATTTTAATATTCGTATATTACTGATTTTTGTGCGTAGGGAACAAATCCGGTACATTTGTGTCAAATGAAAAACCGTATAAACCGCCTTGAAAATAAATGTATTGTAACACAAATTATTTTTGTTTTAATTTGCCAACATCTATTTAATGAAAAGTATATTTACTTGAATATCTAACATTTGACAACTGGCAACAGACTACAACACTGTAAACAGTCCACTACTTTAACAATGCAGTAGTAGGAGTATTCTTGTGCGTCACACTTATGAAGTAAAACCGTGTTGATTTTTGTCTGTGAGGCAGCCGCGAATCTGGCTTCCTTTTTCAACATCAGTACTTGAGAAAAACAGTCAAATTAATAGATTATCCTTACTTATAAGCGTGGAAGGCTAAAATACACAAAGTCTAACATCTAAGGGTTCTAACGGCTAAGATTGACAATAACAGTCTGTATTCGAAACCTGATATTAAAACGATATAGAACTACATATTGTAATTTCTTAAATGATTTACGATCCTTTATATTACCTTATCTGTTAATCAAAATTCCTTGTAATTATACATTTCTAGAATTAAGATCTATCTAGACTGATATGTCATGGATTAAGTATAAGCGAAACAGCTGATCGTTTGCTCTGATTTTTTCGATTCTTTAGAATGATTTGCATTTTCAGGTTTTTTTTTCTGTCTAATAGAAAAGCTAAGCCGTTAATCTCATTAATTATAGCGTGATTAGAGTTTGTTAAAAAGGTAGTACCGGATGGCAGTAGCGTAGCGGTAGCGGCGTCGGTAGGGGTAATATTCAACTCGTAGTCAATGTCGACAGTACCGCGAGAGAGTTCAAAGCGACAGTACGTTGCACGCTGCACGCTAAATAAGTACACGGAGATGGGACGCCCAAAGGGTGTAACGTTCCCTTCGAATGTGAATAAATATCTCAGGTATTTCCCTGGATTAGAATATAGAAGTCCGCATATTTATCGCACAATATGCAATAGCGGATTGCTAAGTCGCGATAGGTTTGAATGTAGAAAACATTGTAAAAGTAAACGTCATGTATTGAATTTAAGAAACAGTATTCCATACTGGCAATTTTTATATGATTTTATTTTTATGTTAAGCGTGTGCAACATCTCACAATATCTAGTATCTAATGAACACTTTCGTCTTTTTTGGGTTAAGTACATTCCCTCATGGAAGCTGCCAACATCTATGCAATTACGATACAATTTGCCACGTGTGCAAGGTACAGTAAAGGCATGTATAAAAGACGACTTGAGAAATAAGAAAATCTGCCTATGTGTGGATGAAACAACTGATGCTCAGAAATACAGCGTCATTCATGTTGTAGCGCGTCCTTTAAAACATGATGGTCCACCAACTCCATTGTTTTTATCCAGTAAAGGGATTCATAAAACTAATACAGAAACCGTTGCCAAGATAATAAAAGATTCGTTGAGAGAATTTTGTATCACAGGAACCCAAGTCACAATGTTCGTTACTGACGGAGCCGCAACAATGTTGAGGGGTTGGTAGGATGTTGAAAATATGCTTTCCGACTCTTATCATCATATCACCTCGTAGCAGAAACCATTCGAAAGAAGTATCCGATGGTGGATAAGTTAATAGCATCTACCAAAAAAGTGTTCATCAAACACATCCGTGTATTCAAACAATTGTGTTCGAAATTACCACCACCACCTCAGCCTGTAATAACGCGATGGGGAACATGGCTCCAGGGAGCATCTTACTATCAGAAATATTGTTCACAAGTGAAAAATGTCATCTTCAAGCTTGATTCAAATGATTCTGCAGCAGTTCGAGATAGTCAGCAACTTTTTTCCAATTCGGACGTTCAACAACAAATAGATGAAATTTCCATGAACTATTCTGAAGTTGCACAAGCTATTGCACAAGCAATTATCTGCACGAGACGCATTAAATTGCATAAGCAAGCCGCTCTAGAAAACTTGACGAACACTATAGGAGTCGATGTTGCTCAAAAATTCGGTGCAATTTTAACAAAAAATCCCGATTTACAAAAGGTTCGGTCTATAACTGAAAATCAAGAGTGCCCAGATGAGGAAAAGGGATATCCGACATTTGCAAATCTTACTTCACTGGATGTCGAACGATCATTTTCGAAATATACGACAACGTAATCACAACACCGTCGACGGCTGAATGAATCGACAATGAAGCGTTGCTGATGTTGCAATTCTACGCAGCTTACCAGGGCGGTTGCCAATTGCCACAGTGGACATCAAGACGACAGGAAAAGGTAACAATATTATTTTTCACTAATATCGCATATTACGTACCTACTTTTATGCGGTGCGCCACTGCCGGTACTACCTTTTTAACAAACTCTAATCATGATCATAATCATCAGTAAGAATAGAAATCAATTATCTTTTGAGGGGGGTCGTTACTAATGTGGCAAATTTAAATTATTTATAAGGAATAAATTTTTATTTAAAAGCTGCACCGTTTCTTATAGGCAGATCATCTATAAATTTCAAGTGACATACAATAATTCTCTTTTTACTTAGAAACAAGCAGACCATGGACTAATAAATCACTTTGTGGGAAAAAAGTATCTGAGCGTATAAGCTGACCTATATTTCATCGTCTGCTGATATAAATGGTGGAATTCCACGTACCAAAAAACCTTTTTATGTACAGTCTGGGAGTCTGGAAACTTCCCGCTTTGGCAATCAAAGAGATGATGTTCTGCTCGATAAATACTGGATAAAACATACAACCACAACGAGTTGGCAAACAAATCATTCGTGTGGTGCTTCTTGGAAGTAATTTAGATTTTCGAAATTAACGTTCTTTAATGTTTCGATGGTTTGTTCGTTTTCTAAGAACTTAATTCTGGATTCTAACGATGGAAATTTGTTTTTAGGGGTGTTGATAGGAGCTTGATAGTTGAGATAAGTATTTCATACACTAAAATATTTTTTTTTTATATGTGTATATGTCTTTTGTGTATAATCAGTTTAAATTACGTGGAAACATATAGGACTAGTGCGAAGTCATTGTTTTTCTCTTTCTAACAATTTGTGTATATTATGGATAATAATGTACATATTTCCTAAAAATATTTTCAACTTCATGGCATTATGGATTAAACTGAAAACTAATATTAGCTTTCTCATTTCAAACGGAATATTATGTATATTATGGGTCCTTTAGACAGACCTTTCAAAGACAAGTTCAGCGATATACATCATAAATGTAGGACGTATCAATTTTGAGATATTCAATTTTTTCTGAAAAATTTGACAGACGCGGAGTTTTTAAACATCAATATCTTCTCTTCAGTATTACTAAAGCACGACAAACGGTTGCACCCGCAGAGAGGCCTGTACCGGAGGAGGGGGGGGGGGTATATGCGTATGTGGATGCAGAGTTCAGTAATGCGGTAGACATTTGTCATACTGTCGTGTGCATTTTTTTTTTAAGAATGTTGTTTACTATTTACGTGACGTAGACAATCTTTTTTCGACCAACACATTAAAGGGATATTACAAACAACGCATTGAATTTTGACCCCATCATAATTTAGGTCAGGCATTTCTGCTATAAATTCTGTAACTTTGTCCAAAATCGTAAAACTACGAAATAGTATTTACGGCGGCGTACATGTATACACAACAGATCTGTGGTTGAGACTCGCAGTTATACTGAAGGTTGTATCTAACCTCCGCCACTGCCCGTTGGCGCTAGTGAGCTACTGTACTCATCAGTCCAGTTCATGATGATGACTGAAAATGATATGTTACCTGCCCACCACCGTACCGCCTCAACTCATTGAGCGGTGACCTTTGAAAATGTTTAAGTTACTTTTGCCGCACCCTGTACATCATTAAATTCAGAAAAAAAATTTATCTAAAACGTTAAAAAAAACATATGTTGTAATTAAAATAAAAACACTTTTTGTTCCTAGCAATATTTTAATGAAGCCAATTAACAGTGTGTATTTATCCATTTTTATTTGATGTTTTGTTTTTTAAAATTGGATAGTAAATAATGGAGCTAAGACTTGGGGCGTTTTTCGTCAGTCACCCGGTATATAAATACCTGGAAAACAATAGTTTTTACCACAAGAATACGTTTGTTTGGAGCGTTGTAAAAAACATCATTGTAACACACTGTATCTACAGACAAATGGACTGTTGTACTCAATTCTACAGGTCCGTGTGACGGAACACGCACGCTACCTAATCTAAACGACACGCACAAGCGCGCCAAACGGAAAACGAAAATCATGAATCGTTCCGTATGGCTAGGAACCGTAGGAGAAGAAGAGAGACAAGCTTACAACCGTACGCATCCACGTGGTCGATTAAACCTTACTATATACATCTATATACATACAATGTATATACGCCATGTACTACGTGACGTAGGTTGTCAAACGCGTCAGCCAATGAACTTCGTCGTCGTCGATTGTTTACACGCTCCGCGCCACGGCCGCCTAGATGCGCTATGCGCCGTTCTTCCCCCTACCTGACCCGCTGTATTCATCTATCGTCATAGTAAAGCGGCGGCTGGCGCTACGTGAAAGACACGATCGTAGTAGTACACGTTTCGCGTTCAATGCGGGCACGTTACGTTTTTGTTGTTTGGATCGTGAATGCACGATAGATATTGACTTAGCATCGATTCCGCGCTGTTTTGTTTTGATCGTCACCGGTTTTCCCGCCATATTTCCGCGGTATCTTGAACGACTCGTTTCGATAGTGTTCTTGAGGGTTTTCCAACGCGTCCTGCGAGTTTTGAATAGAAGGGTAGCTTCTCACGGACGAGCATGTAAACAAGGTTCTCGACCTTCTTCCTGCCGTCTTGCGTTCGTAAACAAAACGTTCTGTTTGGTCTGTCGGGGTCGTTTGGAGTGAAGTGGAGTTATGTATTACCACCGTGCGTGTTCAACCTGTGGGAAAACTTAACGACGTACTATTTAATCGAAGACGAAAGCAACGAATGAGAATTTAACTTGACGGCGTATGTACGATAGCTAGTTTGTTGTTGTGTATATGCTGCGTTCTCGTTTGCCGTCTGTTTACGGTGTTCTTGACCTGTTAATTGTATGGTAGTATTCTACGCGGATCCTTCAAAGACGTCAGACATCACAGCGTGTTTCTCTTATTACTATTATTGTTGAAAGAAATGGATTTTAGTGTTCTGGCTAGACATGACAGATTGAACAGTAAGTTCTTTTTTTCTACCTATTTATACTCTCAAAACAATCCTAAATTTGATTGTTTCTTATTCAATTTTTTTAGATGATTAATAAAATCTTATTTAGGTAAATTAGAAGCCTGTAATACGTATCCGATTTTCTTTACTACGTCAATGTTTATATTTTAACGATGTTTTTTTTGTAGTATACTATTATGTTGTAGTAATAAAAGATAGCAGCTACTGAATAAGTAAATAAACATCAAAAAAAGTATGAATGAAAACAAACGCGTATACTACCGTCTTACGTAGTACGATGTTATGTTAGCATACACTATAGCTCATTGAAGTTCGAACAAATGTATATAAAGTAGTGTTAGGAGCCTTCTCCTACGTACTCATAAAAAGACACATCACTTGTAATTTTAATAATAAAATATATTAACAACATTACAACCTTCGTCACTATCAACTGTAACGTTTATTTAATAGGGTGTAGCATGAAAATATCATAGCATATTTAATAAAACTAGAACAACTACCTTGTCTAGGTATATTCTGAAGTTAGTTACAATCTGGTTACAAACATGTTATCATGAGTACCAACTCAATAAATATAACAGATTATACATATACATGTCTCACCGACCTATATATTCAACTGTCGCTAACAAGGCGGAAATTTCAAATTTTATTTAATTCCTAACACTCAGCCTATCCTGATGATTATAACCTGGGCAAATATGTGGTAACAGCCAGAGGTGGTGCGAGCGCATAAAAGTTTTCACATAAAATAGAAGGTAAGAAATAAATTATAAAACGTGCTAAAAGCCTTCCGTGAAATCACAAACTGGGTAACATCTGTTAAATATTTGAATCATTGGATATGTTTCCACAGCTGTTTCAGTCAAGTGAGTACGACGTGCAGAATAAATGTTTTTTAATGCCGAAAACGACCGTTCGACATCTAGCGATGTTATATTTGCATATTTAAAATAATCTTTGAAATAACTTAATGCATCTTCACACGCACCTTCACAAATTTGTTTTAATATAAGAAAATTGGAGTCTTTCTCTAAAACACTTTCAAATTTTCGTATTACACACAGCGCATAATTGCGCGTGAACATCATTAACAATTTGAACAGAATCCACTAGCGACATCGAAACATTTTGTAATTTTTCTACTCCCTCCGCTAGTCCGAAGTAATTGTTGTGAATAGTTTGTAAATCTCTTTTAACCTGACAATCTTGAAATATTTCCTGGCTTTTCTTGATTGCTGCAGCTTCTGTCGGATTGAATTTTAAACCTACCTTCTTTACTTGATCACAATATTTGTTGTAGTAAAACGCAGCCTGTAACCATGTTCCCCAACGTGTAACAATCGGCTGTGGTGGTTCAGGTAAATCAGTACACAGTTTGTGAAATAGTCGGGTATGTTTCGGGGACTTTAGAAACACTGCCTTTGTACTAGCAATCAATGCATTTGCTAGTGGAAAACATGTAGGAATCGTTTGTGCCGCAAGATTTAGAGTATGGATTTTACACATTACGTGTAAGAAGTTACCACTGTGTTCTTTAAGGGATCGGCCCAAAGAACGCATGTTTGTGGCACCATCACTCATAAACATTAAAGGTTGCATAGTTGAAACTTCAAATTTGTTCAATGAGTTTCAACACCACCTTTAAAATCTCATCGGCTGTACAATTTATAACACTTTTGGAAGCAAGTAAGAAGGAGGATGACGGTCGATGTGGTTCCATTGTACGTACCATTACATTAACTATAAAATGTTTTTGACGATCTGTTGTTTCGTCCACACACAACCACAGTTTTTTATCTTTCAATTCCGTTTTCATTCTTTTTTCTATATGTTCACGAGTAAATGGCACTACATTCCGTATCGATGTCCGACTAGGTAATTTACAGTCCGCATATTTATTCCAGAAGGAGACAAATGCTTCTTTGTCTAGTAAACGAAACGATAGATTACATAAAATAAGAGTAACACATAAATCCAATGTAAATTTTTCTTGGTCTCGTATGCCACCTTTTGCAGAAGAATGCTGTTTGCCTTCGATGTGACGTTGACAATGGCTTCTGGACCAACATATTAAAGGAATTTTACAAACTAGACATTGAACTTTAGCGCCATCAAAAATTAAGTCCGGCGTGTCCACTATAAAGTTTTTAGCTGTGTCTACCATTGGTCGTTTTTGCGACGTATCTAACTGCGACATTTTTAAAGCAGACATAAGCGTACAATTACAAAATAAGTTACGACAGCCTACATATACACAGAACTACTCGCATACAGCATCGATTTAGTACTGACGCTGTGAACGCGTGAAATAAATAATCGCCGACTCCGCACCACATATCTACTACACTGACTGTTACCGCTGTTTGCCCAGACTACTCATAGCAACTTTACAGTACAATCTAATTAATCAACAATGTCCTCTACTGCTTCTCCTCTGTTTCTAACAATAAACACATAATAACACGCTATTTTTGAAATGTTTACGATCGTGTGTGGGTTAACATACTTTTTCTTCCGTTTAATAAGTCGCAGCCGCATATTTTATCAAATAACAAATAAAGGCATTATCCAAAAGGCATACTTTGACGTATTTATAGAATATAACCATGTTGACGTGGACAAGCTTTATATTTCTTCCAGGAATAATATATCTAATGATTTGTTAGGTTGTTTACTCAATGTCCAGTTATATTTCTGAGTAAATAAAGAGACAAAAACATGTTTTATGGACTGAGAAACAATGTTATTTTCCTTTACGGAAAGTAGATTAAGGTGAAAGTGTATCCGTACATAATGCAGTAAATTATTCACGTTGCTTGTGATTTTAAGAAGGCTAAAGTAGAGGATATCTAGAGAATAATGTTAAAAAAAAGTGAACTTATAAAGTAACATTTCAAGAACATTATTTTCTTATATTATATTTTTATAGCCTTGAAATATACCCGGTATATTTCAAAGTTGGCAACTATTCTGGTATAACTGAAAGTCGTAGATAATTGAAAATATTTTAGTTCAATAGTACATGTAGGCTTTAGTATATTACCAAGTTTTCAGAACTTTCCGATTGATACTCTTTGTTATATCGATCGATGCAGTTCCTCCTGGGTCACCTGTATACGTAGACAACAATGAAAGTAACAGTAATAATTAGAGTTACTCAGTAGCGCCAACGGGCAGTGGCGGAGGTTCGATACAACCCTCAGTATAACTGCGAGTCCCAACCAGATCTGTTGTGTGTACATATACGCTGTCGTAAATACTATTTCGTAGTTCTACGTTTGTTTTAAAAATGTTGCCTACGTCGCGAAAACGACAAATGTTGGACAAAGTTACAGAATTTATAGCATAAATGCCTGACCTAAATTATGATGGCGCTAAAATTCAATGTGTAGTTTGTAATATCCCTTTAATGTGTTGGTCCAAAAGGGATTGTCTACGTCACGTAAATAGTAAACAGCATAAAAAAAAAAATTGCACACGACACTATGACAGATTTAAATTTAATTTAGGTGTTACCTTTATTGCATGTAATCTACCGTTTAATTTACTAGACAAGGAAGCGTATGCCTTCTTTTGGAATAAATATTCGGATTGCAAATTACCAAGACGGGCATCGTTACAAAGAATTATGCCATCTGCTCGTGAACATGTTGAAAAAAGAATTAAATCGGAGTTGAAAGATAAAAAACTGTGGTTATGTGTGGACGAAACAACATATCGTAAAAAACATTCTGTGGTTAATGTAACGGTACGTACAATGGAACCACATCAATCGTCACCTTCAATTCTATTAGCTTCCGGACGAGTACAACAATGTACTGCCGAAGTAATTTCAAAGTTAAATACATTGGAAAATTTTGTACTTTCAACAAACCAACTGTTGATGTTTATGTGTGATGGTGCCGCAAACATGCTTTCTGTAAGCCGGTCTCTTAAAAAACATTGTGCTAACTTGTTACATATTACGTTTATAATTCATGCTTTCAGTCATGTGGCAGATAGTATTAGAAAATGTTATCCTGAGGTAGACGCTTTAATAGCGCATACAAAAGCAGTGTTTGTCAAATCCCCCAAAACGTATTCGCAAATTTCACAGACTGTGCCCCCGTATGCCCGAGCCACCAGAACCTATTCTTATACGTTGGGGAACATGGTTATAAATATTTTGAGAATATTTAGAACGTGGTTTTACAATTCGATCCAAAGGAAGCTGCGGCTATCAAGGAAAGCCAGTCGAAATTTCAAGATAGTCAGGTTAAAACGGATTTAAAAACTATTCAGAACAATTACTTCGGACTAGTGGAGGCAATAGAAAAATTTCAAAATCCTTCGGTGTCGTTAGTGGTATCTCTGCAAATAGTGCAACATGTTCACGCACATCTATGCGCGGTAGAAGACGCAAAAAATGTTTGTGTCCTAGACAGGTTTGAAAGTGTTTTAGAGAAAGATTCTGATTTTGGCACATTAAGACAAATTTGTGAAGGTGCGTCAACAGAACCGTTAAGTTGTTCCAAAGATTATTTTAATTACGCAAATATAACGTCACTAGATGTAGAATGTTCGTGTTCTGCATATAAACACACTTTTTCCTCACGCCGCACTCGGTTTGCCGAAACAACTGTGGAAACATATCTAATGTTGCAGATATTTAACAGACATTATTCACTTTGTGATTTCACGGAAGTCTCTAAAGATGGTAAGTGTTTGAGCACGTATTATATTTTATTTCTGACCATTTATTGTGTGTAAACTTTTATGCGCCCGCCACTGGCTGTTGGCGCAAATTGAGCAACCCTAGTAATAATACGCAACCTTTACCATAAAACACCAGTACGTCAATGACAAGAAGAAAGTAATAAAAAAATGTTACTGAAAAGTGTTATAAATCTCATATAATATAATATCTGCTTCCAAGTTGCCAACTTAATCACTCTGGTTTGATCATACCGTATACAATTATCTTCATTTTTTTTGCAATACGATCTTCAAGACAGAAAAAAGGAATATCTAAATATGTTCAAACACGATTTTATTTCCATCGAAATGCATGACCTGATTCAATTTTGAGAGCCTATTGTTAATAGCACTCAAAAGCTAATACATCATCCTAATAAATACTCATATTGAGTTGTATTGAAAAAAACTGTGTTAAAATTAATTATCGTTTCTAATTATTTCTAATACCGATATTTTCTTTGCATATATTACATTTACTTCAAGAGGATCTTTATTTAAACCGTGATATATATGTAATATCCCTTAGTGATATCAAGAAAATAAAATTATACAATACCTATAACTTACATTGACATAGTTACAGATCGATATCATTAACCTATCTATCAATTGCAATTAAAATGGTTAATTCATCAATAAAAAAAAAAATTAAAAGATATGGCATCATTTATTATCTAATATCTCAATAAAAGGTTTTTTGAATGGCGGAGAAATGTACTTAATAAAATATATCTATAATACGAACGTAATCTAAAAAGTTTCCAGCCTAATACTGAAACAAGTTCTTTTTTCTGCTAAATTGTGTTTTATTTCTTAACCTAGTCTTCTTGTAAGTCTATATACTCTTCCCGGCAATGCTTCCATCTTATTAATTCGTTAAAATAGTCGTTAGCATCTTGTTTTGCAAAATCGGCGTTAACCTTCTCATTCGATGAAAATCTCTGTCCTCCGAGCGAAGCTTTAAGCCTAGGAAACACAAAGAAGTCGTTGGAGGACCAGATCTGGTGAATAGGGTGCGTGGTCCATCAGTTCGAACCCCAATTTGTGAATTTTTGCTGTGGAGACTACTGAAGTATGAGACAGTGCATTGTCTTGATAGAACAATTTGCTGGAACAAATGTGGCCATTCTCCCGCAATTTCTGCCTTCAACTTGTCAAGTAATGATGCGCAGCATGCCTCCAGTAAAGATAGTCGATGAACATAACTCCATGACTACCTCAAAAACTGTCGCCATTTTCTCCACCTTCTTTGGAGTCCACTGTTATGAATGTGTCTTGGCTTCAGGAATGCGCTGATGTATCCAAATTTCATGAACAGTTATTAATCGATGCCAAAACTCTGACTTATTTCGCTTAAACTATTTCATCGGGGCTTTGGAAATATTCGTTGGAATGCGTTTTTGGCTCTGAATGAGTAAATACGGCGCCCAAGGCGTGGTTAGCTTTTTCAAGTCCAATTCTTCAGTAAATATATAATGAACACCTTTTTTGGAGATGCCCACAGCATCTGTTATCTGTCTAACTTTACTTCGACGGTCGTCTAGATGTTATCGGTAGTGACTACAGTTTTTGGCCATGCCGAAGACCATTCAGCATTTGCCGGCTTATTCTCGTTTGCATCACCTGAATTTGTTAGGTTATCTAAAACTAGTGACGTTTCTTTGATTGGCGCAGCAGAATCTACCAAATTCTCTGCACTTAAAGAACCATGGTGACCAGTATCGTTGAAACTACGCCTTAGGGTGTTCATAGTTATTGCTTTGCTTCTCCTAAAGCTGTTTCTTAAGATATTGGCGACATGCGCAGCGGTTAACTCACCAGTACAAGCTGTCTCGGGTGTTACTTTGATTGTACAGATTTGATGAATCTGTTACGCTAATAATGACACGACCTCCGTTGCTACCATTCGCATTTTGCAGATTTGTTGTTGATTGATTCATCTCTACTAAGACGGCGTTGTAATCAGGTGGCGGTGGTGATGGTAGGATTTCTGAGTTTTATTGGGCGTTAGCTCTTTGCCAAAATAATTTCGCTATTCTCGCTCCCGTGGCTGTCGTGTATAATGGTGGAAGTGTGTATTTGGGCGGTGGATCTTCTGGCGCTATATTTGAAGCGGTTGGTGAGGCGTTATTTCCAGTCGCATTTGTGGTAGTTTCCTGAATGATTAAGTCGTCCATGTGCTCATCTAGTGGTGGTCGATATAATAACTGGATACGCCTAAACATACAAAAGAGTTTTTTCAGTTATATCACAAATATTCTTTCTATTACCAGGCATTGTAAACGTCAAGAGTATACGAGGTGTGGCAATTAAATAAACGGACTGGTGCTACTATCGGTAAACAGCGAGCACGCCACGGCAGGTTTGAATATGTCTGTGCTTGTAGATGCTTCCCCCACCCTGAGCTCGATGGGCACGGTTGTACCTCGCTCAGTCTCGCTGTATCAATCGTCCGTTCAAGTCCTTACGCTAGCGTCGCGTCGGAAAAATGAGTGTTCAGATCGAGCAACGAGTTAACCTCAAGTTTCTTGTGAAACACGAGGTTCTAACTACCCTTCGTGAACGAGTGAGAAGACGAAGACTCGATTTGTGGAAGAACAAATCCTGGATGCTCCATCAAGACAATGCGCCAGCCCATTCCGCCTTGTTTGTGAAGGCACCCACCGTACTCGCCCGACCTGGCCCCCTGTGACTTTTTTTATTTCCTAAGGTAAAATCGGAGCTTAAAGAGACAAGATTTGACAGCGTGGAAGGGGTGAAAGCGAAAGCGACGGAGGTTCTCAACAAGCTGACAGAAACGGACTTCCAGCACTGCTTTCGACAGTGGAAAATTCGTATGGAGCGTTGTAAGGATCAGCAAGGAGAGTACATCGAAAGAGATAAACTTTGTAATGTAATTGGTGATCAATAAAATGTTTTGTAGCACCAGTCCGGTTATTTAATTGTCACACCTCCTATAGTAATATGTGAAATTTAGATTTTGGACGGAAACAAGATTAAATTTAATGCCTAAGACGCAAATAGTGCAATCGCCTCCTAATCTTAATTTCCTTCTTAAATTTCTAAGATTTTAAATCTCTATAATGTTAACAGGTTTGTGAGAAACCAGATAACTTCTTATTATTAACTACCAAAATCGTTATCAGGTTAAGCTGTGTTCCAGGCACGTTCTGGAACGCCTCAGATAACCTGTTTCTCACGTTCACAAGTTTTTTCTTCCATCATGGAGCCCTAACAAAAATTATGCTGCTTTAAACCGGCTAAGGTGTATTATGCGATATAACATGCGATTATCTATCATCTCTCTTAACAATCTTCAAATCTAATGAGTAACTGTTCCAGTGTTAGAACACGAAATACCAAAAATGTGATACACACTATTTAAAACAGCTTTTGCATATTCCTAAAGACGTAAAGCGGATACTAAATTAATTAATTAAATTAAATTAAATAAAGATGTATTTTCATATCTGATTATTGAAATTTTATTTTCTATTATACAGCATTAGATAAATACTCCGAAATGCTCTGATTGAACCATTGATTAAAACGGAAAATATCCTTAACGAAATAGCCCTCTTTCGATCGGCGTCGATCGCGCGCCTTCACCTTGCTCGCGCTTTTTCGCAAGTCCCGTACAGTTTGCTCCCTTTTGACCCTCTTTCCCGTCTCTTCCCCGCCTACGGGCAACCAATCTACAACCGAGGACGCAAGAGAGGTTACGTGATTTTCACAATCACTTATTATATATAAAAAGTTTTTATTGACTTTTTTGAACATCGGCTAACATTGAACGTCCAACATGGCCGAATTTTTCAAAAGTATCTTTTAACGCATGCGTTATTATATTACCAACATATGTTTGACGAGGAACATCTTCATGTTGCACAGTTCGGTGTAAAAGTAAATGTAAAGTAACAATTGACACATTTGTATTGTGTCAATTTTATCCAAAACAACCGAATAAATCATACTTCTCACGTCAAGTTTAAACGAATATTTTTGTTATTTTTAAATCTGTATTTTTAAAAGTAATAAAACATGTTCTTATCGAAAATATATACACCAACAATAATGGCATACTTGATTGCACTAGATACTTTTGTTTACTGTTAGTTGTTCGTCTCTCGTACCGTTGTTTTGTTTCTCGTTCCTAGAATGTCAACAATTGAAAAACAATATGTTTTGTTTCTTCTATACTCGTCATTCGAGCGCTTGAAATAAGTGCTGGGAAATTTCTTGCCTACTGATATCGAATAACAAATGAACAACGTGATAATGACGTCTAAACTCGTCGTCTTATGGAAATATTCAAAAGAATTGTCTACAATGTACTAAAATGTAATTTGTGTATATACAGTCAGTCATAAAAGTGTTCGTACACCTACCTAATGTTCAAGAACATCAAATCTAAACATTGCATTATAATGCAGTATTTTTATTTCTTGTCACATTGAACATTTTTTAATTTGATGTTGGTGAAACTGTTTTTGACACATAATCCAATTGACATTTCTTTTTGATCTCCAATTTGGGTGTAGCTGTCAACTAAATGGCTAATATTTGTTTCTTGTTCTAATTTTTCTTCAGTGCGTATTGTTTATATCTGTATCAGGTTTATAATAATAATAATAATTCATGCCTTCACATCCCCCCAACAGCTTTCGATAATTACAGGGGGCATCGGCCAGCCATGAGATATTATTACGCCTGCGCCCGTAGAGCGTCTTAAGATATTTACCCTCAGTATTCGCCAAATTTGGAGCAAGGAAAACTACGGAAAACCCTACTCTAAGAATGACGGGCCCGGGGTTCGAACCCGGTACCCCGAGACTGGTAGCCCGGCGCGTTGGACACCGTGCTACCAGCCGCTAGCAGTCCCTTATGCATGGCATTTGCTATTGTGGTAGAGTGGTCTCTCGGAAATTTGATGCCATACTTATTACAAAGCATGTCCATTTCTTTTTGACTTTTCAATCTTGAAAATTGAGCAAAAAGACGTATTTCTTAAGACTGGAAAATGTCATGTACTATTCTTTTTTTTATTAGATGAACCTGTGTATATAATTGTATAATTTTTACGTAATCAATACGAAGAATTCCAAGTTTGAATAAAAACAAAAGCTATAATTATGTTTAGTTTGGACTTCATTATAAATGCTAATTTTAAGAATTTGTAATTTCACTCCGTCATTTGGCGCGATTTTCGTTGGAAATCTGATTTCTAGAACCACTAAAACAATAATTATGTGCGTAAATTCTTTCCTTGATCGAAAATACGATAGTAAATTGTTTTTCGTTGACGTGGATTTATCTTATTTACATGTTTAAAAAGCATTTCGAATAACATCCTCTTCGAAGTGGCACCATTTGCCTTGATACAAACTGTAATCTTTATTCTTATGTTCAGGTTACGAATTCCCTTAAGAAATTCATCCAGGTTGTTTTTAATAACTAATAAAAAATTAAATAATTACTTATTTAATCCCTTTTGCCTATCCACCTTTATAGGGTGTAAGGTATTGTGAAGGTGGGTTGTTAGCTTATGCTCTTCTAACATATTTCCCGCCATCTCTTCCCGTCCCGTGCAGTCTGCTGTGTATTCTCCCAGTTTTCTTCCCTTTTTACTATTTTAGTAATCCCATATCCTTCAATCATGCTTTTCTAGGTCTTCCCCTTATTTTCTTATTCACCCTGGCTTCTAGAACTTGTCTTACTATTTCACTATCTTGCGTGCTCTTCACCATCTTATTTGCGCTTCCCCGATGACTTCCGTTATGGGTTTCACTTCCAGATTACTTCTGATAATTGTATTCATAATCTCTTTTCATTTTTTTCAAGTCTTCTTAAGAAGCTCATCTCTGTTGTTGTTATTCTTGTTCGGTTTCTTTCCGCCATTGTTCACGTTTCTGCTCCGAATGTTAATGCAGGTGTTATTAATTTTTTGAATAGTTGTACCTAGCTGAACACCCTGTATACTTGAACATAATTTTATGTTATGCAGAACTTGTCTCCGAATATTTTTGATTTGAAAACATATTCTTTAAACTGTTCAGGAAAGGAATTATCTTCCGCTCATGCTCTGGGTGGATATGCTGTATATACTTGCCTTACAATCCTTCCAATTTTACAAGAAATTAGTTGCAGTTTCATACAAAATCATATTGCATTTTACTTGTGGAGTTGGCCATCAAGTGGAACAGCTTTTTGTGGATAGAAAACGTCAGATATAACAAATAAAATCTTTTATTCGCACATTATCTTGCCGTTCCATTAGCACCTTTTGTAATCTAAAAAGCTGTCTAGTTTTAGAACTGTTATGTAACAAAGGAATATGCCGAACATAAATTATCGATACTATCTGTGGATTTTAATGTAATAACCTAATTTCCTTGAAACTGGAAAAAAATTGCTTGGAGTGTCGTATATCTCTCTTCCTTTTTCGTAAAAAAAAAGAAAGCTAATCTTGATAGAGATATGGGGATATGATGATTGATAATGATTTACTTCTCCAAAAGTGGGTCATTGTATAGGACGAATGTTTCAAGTTAGAATTTTGCGAAATTTGGTCGAGATATTTTGAATTCTGGTATCTGTTTTTCTTCTGACTGAGTCTGACTATTCTTTTTATAATTGACATAGTAAAATAATGTATTTCTGATTTGATTTAACATTTAATGAAATAATACATAGTTACTAGTATATTTAGTAATAAATTTTGCTTAAGATAGAAAATAAGTAAATCATTTATCTGTACAGACGATTTCATTGTCAAAATGTATGTAAATGTATGAACTAAATGTTTCTTGCCTTAGGACTAGACCCAGATAGTATTGGTTAGTGACCAAGAGATGTCGAAAAACTTAATTCTTATCTATTAAAAGATTTGCTTATACACTCAAATCGTTTTCATCATTGGTGGCACATTTTTTATGTATTTTTTATAGTAAAGCGTTTGTTTGTTTCGAGCTATGGAGGACATTTTCCAAAATGTCGTTATCTTGAATGAAAATTATACCATACTATACAAACTAAGGCTGGGAATAATATTCTAATAATTCAAATATTCGAATTGGTGCATGTCTTAAATTCGAATATTAGTATATCCGAATATTCGAATAGTCGAGTACACAACAAAAACACAACTTCACTGACAACGCTCTCAAAAATCACGTGGTGGCAGTAGGAAGTTAAAACTCGGGCTGGGCGTCTGGAGCGGACTAACAAACATGCCTAGTGAGGGAGAACAACTACAGCGTTGCCAGATCGCTCGCAACGGTGCCAGTCTCATTATATTTCTAACACACTTCGTAATTCGAACATTCGAGTTGGTGCATGCCTTAAATTCGAACATTAGCATATCCGAAGTACTCGAATAGTAATCGAATACTATTCGAATAGTTGAATAATTGGATAATACTGGAATAAGTTTGCAAAAACAAACAAATTCGAATATTTAAATATTCGAATACTCGAGTACTATTCGAATAGTCGAATATTATTTGAATAATCGAATACTATTTGAATAGTCGAATACTATTTGAATAGTCGAATACTATTTGAATAGTCGAATACTATTCGACTAGTCGAATACTATTTAAATAGTCGAATACTATTCGACTAGCCGAATACTATTCCAATAGTCGAATAATTGGATAATTCTGGAGCAAGTTTACAAAAATACATTTTTGTGCATCTACTCCTTCGGAAAGAACATTTTCTGAAGCTGGAAATATTGTCACTGCAAAACGTTCCTGTTTAAAAGGAGAAGTGAAAATCTGTAAAAAAAAAATAATTTGAGTTTTTAACTCCTTCTTTTTGCATTGTTTGATGCGTTTTATTTGTTTTCTCTTACACTTTTATAAGAAATACATTTTTATTTTATGTGTCTTTTAAATAGATGTATTTTCCATATCTATTGTTCTATTTTATTTTTTGCTATTCCTAAATATACATACATGTATTTTTTATTTTTTATATTATATATACATTTCGAAAATTCGAATGATTTGATAATATTCGAATAGTTCGAATATCCGAATAAATTTCCAAATTACTAGTCGAATAACATAAGTTAAAAACTTTCCAGCTCTAATACAGACCAACACTGTAATATCGCTTAAGCTCTGGGGATTGCATCTATTCTGCCTATATTTTTAAAAGAACCTGTCACATCAGACCATAAATGTCGTATAAATTTTACATTAATTAAATTATAGTCGACCAAATATTTCCCAAAGGCTCGTGTTTAGACATCATTTATCACGCATATCGTTTCAAATTTCATGTAACGAGGTCATAAAAATCGTCCAAATTCTTGTAAAACAAATACGTTCCTACTGCGTCAGGCTGGCGTTAATTTATTTTATTGCTTGCCCATTTCCAGAGGCGTATTACGTTGTATTTCTAAGAGAAGCGCATATTCTACTGGAATCACCACATTTTCTTTCAAATTCCTTCCGATAAAAATTGCGATACGACGTTAACTTTGGACTGAAGTATAATGGATTAGAGATCTTATTAACAAAGAATTAAATGTCGCAATCCTAGATAATCCCAAAACAAAACAATTGCTTTAAAAAGCAATATATTTTTAATCTCACTTACCGATGATTAAGCTATAAATAGAAATAGAAAATTTCGAGTTTTATATTTTCTTTTGTTCCGTATATTACGGACTCTGAAACATTGTTCTTTTTGCTTTGAATGTTATAACAGTTGAAAACCATCATTTATTTGTTTGAAATATATATTCGAAAGATATAATGTAATTCCAAATAAATTGTTCTTATTCCAAGACCACCATGACGCCCTGTGTATAGCATCTTGAGTAATTAATTTGGGTGTTTAAGTGAGCCTGATCATTCCAACCAAGCTTTTTGAGGTAAATCATTTTGAACAGATTTGTGGCTAACATTGAAAGTGATGATTAACCTGGGCAAATATGCGGCAATAGCCAGAGGCGTGGCGAGCGCATAAAAGTTTACACATAAAATAGAGGGTAAGAAATAAATTATAAAACGTGCTGAAACACTTACCGTTTTAAAAGTCTTCACAAGTGAAATCACAAACTGGGTAACATCTGTTAAATATTTGAATCATTAGATATGTTTCCACAGCTGTTTCAGTCAAATAAGTACGACGTGCGGAATAAATGCTTTTTAATGCCAGAAATGACCGTTCGACATCTACCGATGTTATATTTGCATATTTAAAATAATCTTTGAAACAACTTAATGCATCTTCACACGCATCTTCACAAATTTGTCTTAATACAAGAAAATCGGGAGTCTTTCTCTAAAACACTTTTAAATTTTCGTATTACACGCCAATTTGTTTCGCCTTCTACAACGCATAACTGTGCGTGAACATCATTCACAATTTGAACAGAATTCACTAGCAACATCGAAACATTTTGTAATTTTTCTATTCCTTCCGCTAGTCCGAAATAATTGTTCTGAATAGTTTATAAATCTCTTTTAACCTGACTATCTTGAAATATTTCCTGGCTTTTCTCGATTGCTGCAGCTTCTGCCGGATTGAATTTTAAAACTACCTTCTTTACTTGATCAAAATATTTGTTGTGGTAAAACGCAGCCTGCAACCATGTTCCCCAACGTGTAACAATCGGCTGTGGTGGTTCAGGTAAATCAGGACACAGTTTGTGAAATAGTCGGGTACGTTTCGGGGACTTTAGAAACACTGCCTCTGTACTAGCAATCATTGTATTTACTAGTGGAAAACATGTAGGAATCGTTTGTGCCGCAAGATTTAAACTATGGATTTTACACGTTACATGCAAGAAGTTACCACTGTGTTCTTTAAGAGATCGGCCCAAAGAACGCATGTTTGCGGTACCATCATTCATAAACATTAAAAGTTGTTTAGTTGAAACTTCAAATTTGTTCAATGAGTTTAACACCACCTTTAAAAGCTCATCGGCAGTACAATTTATAACTCTTTTGGAAGCAAGTAAGAAGGAGGATGACGTTCGATGTGGTTCCATTGTACGTACCATTACATTAACCACAGAATGTTTTTGACGATCTGTTGTTTCGTCCACACACAATCACAGTTTTTTATCTTTCAATTCCGTTTTCATTCTTTTTTCTATATGAGAGCAATCACACATTTCGTATCGATGTCCGACTGGGTAATTTAAGTCCGCATATTTATTCCAAAGGAGACAGATGCTTCTTTGTCTAGTAAACAAACGATAGATTACATAAAATAAGAGTAACACATAAATTAAATGTAAATTTTTCTTGGTCTCGTATGCCACTTTTCGCAAAGAATGCTGTTTGCTTTCGATGTGACGTTGACAGTGGCTTCTGGACCAACACATTACAGGGATTTTACAAACTAGACATTGAATTTTAGCGCCATCAAAAATTAAGTCCGGCATGTCTACTATAAAGTTTTTAATTGTGTCTGCCATTGGTCGTTTTCGCGACGTACCTAACTGCGACATTTTTAAAGCAAACATAAGCGTACAATTACGAAATAAGTTACGACAGCCTACATATACACAGAACTACTCGCATACAGCATCGTTTTAGTACTGACGCTGTGAACGCGTGAAATAAATAATCGCCGACTCCGCACCACATATCTACTACACTGACTGTTACCGCTGTTTGCCCAGACTAGTGATGATGATGCAATGGACTGCGAAGAATGAATCGGTTCCGAAAAAAGCGGAGACTGTTTCATCGGCCCGAAAAGTGATGGCGACTGTTTTTGAGGATAGTCATGGAAGGTGAAGGCAGAAATTGCGGAAAAACAGTCGCATTTGAAGAAAAACCAAGTTTTATTCCACTGTCTTACACATCACTAGTTGACATGGCAAAAATTCACGAACTGGGGTTCGAATTGATAGACCACCAACCCTATTCACCAGATCTGCTTCCCCACCCAGAATATTTTATTCAAATTTCGATATACTTACCTTAAATACAACACCAATTCTCAAATTCTAAGAATAGAGAATCTGAAGTAATTATTTTTTTGGGTAATCTTTGTGGTAAAGGTTCTATATTGCGTTTACTCTTATAGATCCTCTAGCAACATAATTCTTCACTTGTTTGGGAACATTTCAGAGTCATTTGCAGCAGTATTTATATCGCCATGACTACAAGCCAAAGTATTCAAAACAAACTAAAAGCTCAAACGAAACTGATCGCCTCGATAATCTCCTCTGAGCGGAGGGAAAAAGTTCTTTTGGCGCAGGTTCAATAACATTCGGCACGCTATATCGCCAAGTGATTATATCGGCGTCTCGAATCGTGACCAACATATGGTCCGAAATTTATTTCTGGCGACTGAAACGGTCACGGTTTCCAACAAGCAGCTCGTGGTAATCTATGAGTTTGTTGTGCGCGTTTGTTGTGACTACGAGGCCGTATCATATGCCCTAAATTATCGATCATTTGAGACGTTAAACCTGTACATAGAACTTGTACATATGTTCCAGGGGGATATAAACTTCTGTATGAGCTTAAAGCCTGTTTATTTTGAAACAACTTGGGTGGGAAACATGCGATGACTGCTAATTTTGTCTGTAATATTAGTCAGGATTTTTTGTTAGATAATATTTCTGTTTTCATGTACATTTTTCTGAGAGATTGGTTCAATATACACATCGTATCCCAGTGGTGCTAACCCTAAATGATAGAAAAGATTATCATGAACTGCAATTTATCTTTTTTCAAGTAATTCTTCATAAGCTTTAACCTCCGTTGGTAATCTCAACAGGACATAGCAAGGTCAATCAACAAACGTACGTACAGTGCGAGTGAAGTATTGTGGTAAGGGCTTTTATGCCCGTTTGCACCGTATGCGAAATAAGCATTATTTAACTAAGCTATTCTTAAAGTTAGGAAAGACTTAAATACGATTCGCGTCAACAACCGTTGCAATAGAAACCGTTGCTTCAACATGTGACACTTATCTTACAACAGTGTTTGAAACTCTCGGTGATATTGTGGTAACTTTTATGAATATTTGTTTGATCTTCAATTTACCGCTAAAAGCGTAATTCTAACTGCTTTAGGAAGTGGTGCTGAAGAAATCTAAAAAAGGCTTAACTGGTTTGTATAAAACAATAAATAGTGTGAATATACAATGGAATGGTTATAGGACGTGGAAGTGTACCACAAAAAAAATTACTGGCCAAGAGGTAGAAGTCTAATTGTTAGAGATAAAGAACAGATAAAAACACGTAAATGCTGTTCGGAAAACCCTATTGCGGGTAGCATGACTTATATAACTGGCTGTATACATACGTATTCAACAGTCATGTATAATTTAAAAATGGAAAAAATTTTTATAATATTGTACTTTTTAAAGGATTAATCAATGAAGAGGAGATGGCATAAGTAATAATATAATATTAAAGTAATTAAACAGCTCTTTGTTTTCATAAAGCTAAAAATTATAAAACGATAAGCTTTAAAAAAGAGCGGCATAAAATTGGGACAAATAGAAAAAAACATAGATACACTATAATAAATCAATTATATAAAAAGTAATATATCTATATAAATCCAGAATTTTTGAAATTAGCGGGATATGGGCAGTGAGAGGAAGAAATTTAGAGTAAAACTCAATAGAAATTCCTATGCATTCTTTCGAAACATAATTGCACCTATAGGGTTTTTTTACATTGTAAATTTCTAAATTCCCATCATATGTTATCCTTGGTACAAGTATCGATGGCTTTCAGAGATATATAAAATAAGACAAATCTCGGTTGGTTGAGAGCTTTTCACTGAGTTATTGTCATGTGAATATATATCTTGCACTCATACGCCTGCCGAAAAACGCTCTGCATTTATAATAAATATACTATAACTTTATCGATTTTATTTGAAGTTACCATACATTACATGACTGATTACTAAAACAATAGGTACCGACACTTAAAACTTGGTTAAATAATTAATAAATACCTAACACTTTCATAAATTACTAAAAATAAATACTAACGTTTTAAATTTGTAAAATAATTTTTAATTAAATCATGACGGTATTATAATGTCTGCATTCCTAGCAATTGTGGTTCTTGTTCATGCACCTGCCCATTTTCAATCAAAC
This sequence comes from Dynastes maya, assembly GCA_029619315.2. Taxonomy (NCBI): domain Eukaryota; kingdom Metazoa; phylum Arthropoda; class Insecta; order Coleoptera; family Scarabaeidae; genus Dynastes; species Dynastes maya. The sequence continues at coordinate 3,989,890 of JAROYE020000001.1, read as the reverse complement.
CATTCAATTCATTTATATCTATATCTTCTGGTAGAACTGGTGGTTCGTTGTCATGCAATATTTTGTAGCACTGCCGTAGCAACTATAATGGTCGTAACAGATGATAATTTTAATCGCATACCATATGACAATACTGGAAAGCGACGTTTCCAAGTTATTTGGAAATTCTAATACATCTTCTATTAACATCAGAACTTTCAAACTAGTTAGTTTCGTGAGGCGAAATCTCATAAAAGTTAAATTCGTCCATATCATGAAAATAATTTAATCGGGGAAAGCCATAATCAATTATTTCCAAGATATGCAAATCACTTTCCAAAATATCATTCCACCGAAAAAGCCAAAGTTTGGTTATATTTCTACTATAAACAGAATAATACGTCAACTGATGCAAGTGAAACTAGGTTAAGTAGCGTTTAAGCCGCTCTTTCGAGGGCTTAAATTTAAGAACAGCTTAGGTAATTTAAGTATTACTTAAAATGCGGTGCAACGGAAACTGACATTTTAAGTCATTCTTAACTTTAAGCCTTACTTAATGCATACGGTGCAAACGGGCATTAGTGAAGTATTTCAGTATTAGAAAACCCACAGGAGAATTCACGAACACAAAAACGCTTGAGGTTTTACTGGAAGCGCGCTTCCCAGTCTAACCTTAATAGCATATCAAGTGGCCAAAATCTTAAATAGCCTCCTCGAAGGCCAAAAAGGGATGACTGGAAACTAGCTAAACCGACAATAACATACAGCAAGTTCATCTGGGCAATCAATTCTTTTGAGGCCTAGAAGTCTTCCGGATCTAACGATATCTTTCCTGTCTTGCTACAGCAAGATAAAGAAACAATAGGTACAAGTGCTTTGCGGAATTTATAGAGCCACCCTGAAGCTGGCTTACATACCATCTGCCTGGAGTAGGGCCAAGGTTGCGTTTATACCTAAACCTGGGCGTTGCTCATACGCTGAGGCAAAGGCATATCATCCTTTATTTTAAAAACCATGGAGAAATTGTTTAAAAAGTATTTCAAGGAAACCTCCCTAATAGAAAAGCCATTACATCCCAATCAACAAAACATGCGTATCGAGTAGATGAATTATATGAAAGTGCCTTGCACCAACTCGTGTCGCTGGTTTGGACATCTTTAAACAATCAAGAAATTGATAACACCTCATTTGAATCAATATTACAAGCTGAAAGCAGCCATGGAATAGAAAGCACTGTCTGTAAATGGCTGGTAGCCATACTCCATGGGTAGATAAGTAGAAACAGCATTGGCATAGCCATTAAAAGCATCCCAATGGTTGCTATGGAAACCATGCTATACCTAGCTCCTATGATAAACCTTTCAAAGTTTTTTTGAATTGGGAGAACGGAGAAATGGGGAGGAGTGAAAACCGAAAACCCAAATCTGGTTTATAGATGCGCCAAGAACGGGTACCTGCAGTGCATGTTTGAAGTGTGCAGAGAAGGCATTGTAGCAGAGATAAATGATTCAAATTCTCTCAAATCATCACGATGTATATGACCTTGGAACAAATATGCGCAAGATTATAGAAAAATATAATAATAATAAACACAAAATACCTAAAATTTCCATATTTTCAATTTGGGAGGTTCAATTTCAGAATCAACTTAAAATTTCTGCCGTAGCGTTGCCAATGATAAGACATTGAGATCCTGGCTGTTTATGATGGCATATTACGAAATTACGAATTTATTTGTCAGTAATAACATTTTATTTACTACGATGAAGGTCTCCATTTTAAACGAACTGGAACACGAGCATTCCTGGAAAATATTCACGGCTGACAATGTTCTAAATAGTTTGCTTCTGAGATATTTTGTTTACAATGTTTATCGTTTAAATTGAAGCTATTTCTCACGTCTAAATGCGTATTATAATATGCGGCACTAGTAGGAGACAATCAACGAGACCTCAATTTTAAGCGATGTTTATGTGTGTACATAACGTACTTTGTTACACAGTTGTTTTAGTAAGGTCACACCGTATAGAATAACAACTTAAACCACGACAACAAAACAAATGACGAACAAACAAGGTTCAATGTTAAATGCATAATTTGGGTAATTTGCAGCATGTCCTTATAAAGGTGTGCAAATAAAAAAATAATAATTTTGTGTATGTAGTCGCAGCAGACACTTGATGAACAAAATAAAACCGTGTCCGCACCGACCGTTTGTAAATTAATTGGTTCTGCACAATTATAACTTGAATTGGCTTCAGCAAAGGCTAGGACTTTGTATAACGTTTGACGCTTCACCCCAACCGATACGTTCCTTTTCTTGCCCTTCGTCTTCATCCAACTCTGCGAGATTCACTGGTTGAGAATTGACAACACTTTGAATAATTGCTTCATCAATCAATTCTTCCTCCATACGTTCATTCTTATCGATCTCAACCTATTCTACAATTCTCTCTTCGGATATATTTTCCAAAACACTACCTTTAGAACGAACCACTCCTAACCTAACATCGAAAACTTCAGTAACCGTGTCTAAATCTTTTTTTTTCCACAACAATTTGACTTGCTACATTATCGACTTGGATGACTACATTTAGCCAAAGTTTCCTCCAACATCGTTGTAAGGTCACTTCTTTTACTTAAGGGCATGAGAGTAGTAGCATATAGAGCATCTTTAACATTAAATTTCTTTTTGAACGTCACGGTCTGATTTCAAAAGAAACCTCTATAAAAACATTTCAATTTTGGATAACCCCTTGATCTATGGGTTAGATCAATGAGGTGGCAGAAGTGTTGCAAAAATCTTCCCAGAAACTAACTCAGCTATAAGCGGATGAGCTTTCCCGTTGTCCAATAGAAGGACGGCTTTGCTGTCTTCTGGTACGTTAACTATTTTGAACCAGTCTTTGGATTTTGTTGAGCGCCATAATGAACAGGCAAATTCGTAACGATTTTTAAAAGTCCTTGGCTTTTTATATTTACCAATTACAAAAGCAGTTGATCGGTGGTTCTCAGGCGCTCTAGAACACAGTAAAACTGTAATTCTATCTTTGTTTCTTTTAAAACTCTTAGCAGCTTTTTCATCTCCCCAAGTTAATGTCAGTGTTGGCAAAGAACGCCTGTTTCATCAGCGTTGTACTGTTCATTCATCAGTAGAGTTTGTTAAAAAGGTGGTACTGGCAGTGGTGTACCGCATAAAAGTAGGTACGTAATATACAATATTAGTGAAAAATAATATTGTTACCTTTTCCTGTCGTCTTGATGTCCACTGTGGCAATTGGCAACCGCCCTGGCAAACTGCGTAGAATTGCAACATCAGCAACGCTTCCATTGTCGATTCATTCAGTCGTCGACGGTGTTGTGAGTACGTTGTCGTATACTTCGAAAATGATCGTTCGACATCCAGTGAAGTAAGATTTGCAAATGTCAGATATTCCTTTTCCTCATCTGGGTACTCTTGATTTTCAGTTATAGACCGAACCTTTTGTAAATCGGGATTTTTCATTAAAATTGCACCAAATGTTTGAGCTACATCGACTCCTATAGTGTTCGTCAAGTTTTCTAGAGCGGCTTGCTTATGCAATTTAATGCGTCTCGCGCAGATAATTGCTTGTGCAATAGCTTGTGCAACTTCAGAATAGTTCATGGAAATTTCATCTATTTGTTGTTGAACGTCCGAATTGGAAAAAAGTTGCTGACTATCTCGAACTGCTGCAGAATCATTTGAATCAAGTTTCAAGATGACATTTTTCACTTGAGAAAAATATTTCTGATAGTAAGATACTGCCTGGAGCCATGTGCCCCATCGTATTATTGCAGGCTGAGGTGGTGGTGGTAATTTCGGACACAATTGTTTGAATGCACGGATGCGTTTGGGAGGTTTGATGAACACTTTTTTGGTAGATGCTATTAACTTATCCACCATCGGATACTTCTTTCGAATGGTTTCTGCTGCGAGGTGACATGCGTGTGTGAGATATGTTATGTGAAGAAGAGTTGAAAAGCATATTTTCAACATCCTGCCAACTCAGCGTTGTTGCGGCCCCGTCAGTAACGAACATTGTGACTTGGGTTAGTGTGATACAAAATTCTCTCAAGGAATCTTTTATTCTCTTGACAACGGTTTCTGCATTAGTTTTCTGAATCCTTTTACTGGGTAATAACAATGAAGCTGGTGGACCATCACAGTTTTAAAGGATGCGCTATAACATGAACGACGCTGTGTTTCTGAGCGTCAGTTGTTTCATCCACACATAGGCAGATTTTCTTATTTCTCAACTCGTCTTTTATACATTCCTTTACTGTACCTTGCACACGTGGCAAAGTGTATCGTAATTGCATAGATGTTGGCAGCTTCCATGAGGGGACGTACTTAGCCCAAAAAAGACGAAAGTGTTCATTGGATACTAGATGTTGTGGGATGTTGCACAGACTTGACATAAAAATAAAATCATATAAAAATTTTCAGTATGGAATACTGTTTCTTAAATTCAATACATCTTCTATATTCTAATCCACAGAAATGCCTGAGATATTCTAATCCGGGGAAATGCCTGAGATATTTATTCACATTCTGTCGCTTTGAACTCTCTTGCGGTACAGTCGAGATCGACTACCAGTTGAAAATTACCCCTACGAAAGCCGCTACCGCTACGCTACTGCCATCCGGTACCACCTTTTTAACAAACTCTATTCATCAGTAATTTTTCCAAACTCGACTTTGCATGTTGTTTTCCCGAGTCAGTTAGCTGAGCATGTCTCTCTTACATTAAACATGCGAATGCCATGCCAGTCACCTTCCGTTACATTCAAATCTAAACTTTTCTATAATCATTGGCTTGGTTGCAGGGTTTTTTATCTAGAATCTATTTTTTCTGCTGTCACGGACCAAGAAGCAAAACGCATAAATTCGCCTTTTGTTTTTTAATACAAATAGTTGAAGATCCAATATTAAATTCATTCATTATAACCTTTCCATTCTCACCTGTTTCCAGTGGTTTGAAGATTTCAAATTTCTGACTGATGGTAAGAGTGACCTGTTTTCGTTTCTGCCCTGTGTTACGGTGAAGAATTTTCTTTGCATTTCTTTTAGTAATTCAGTGTAGTTACAATTAGCCCCACCTTTTTCTGCTGAGTTCTTAAGAGTTGCCTAGGTCAACCAAGCTGATTTGGAGTAGTCATAGTCAACAAGATAAGAGGACGATTTGGAAATTTTTTGCATTGCCATTGACTTTCTAAATCCTACTAACAAAAAAACAGGTAAGTGCATCTCACCGATTTAAATGAAACTTTGTGGGTGTAAGAATTTAGTGTGAGAACAACGGTAACTATCTTAGCTGCCCAATTGCCAATTAGGCGGGGTGTAAGGCACCCCAAGCTCAACGCTACCCTTCGCTGTTTGATTCAAAATATGCCAAATGCCTTCAGCAGTAAGTACACATCTGTAAACCAATCTTTTAAATGCTGAGAAGTTAGTTTTCCGGACATTGAAGCGGATCAAAATTTCTAACTTTAAAGAATTAAAAGATAAAATTAAAATCACGCATGGTTTTATTATATACTGAAATAAAAATGTATCTCCAGTGACAAAACCGTTAAGATCATGTAAAACAGTTTAAATCTTGTCTTAATTTTTTTTTTATATCTCTCATAGTTTCTGAGCTATCGAGTCAAACAGCGAAGAGTAGTGTTAAGCTTGGGGTGCTTTACACCCCGCCAGTAGGCAATTGGGCATATAATTACTGTTGTTCTTACGTTAGATCGATCTATAAACCACCACTTACCTGTGTTTCCTTGTAAGCATTAGGCCAAAAATTTGTATTTCGAGTGTTGTGCCAAGATACGTCTTTTCTTGAGGCGAAACAAATATTTTCTTTGGCAGAAGAAGTCAGCATTATGTAACTGATGTAGTGTAATAATCAGTCGTTCGTTTTTTTTTTAGCTGCTATTTAAAGGGATCAACTAGTCCTGCGAAGCTTTTTCCCCGTAATTTATAAACAGAGAATTTCAAAACATTTTTTTTTATCTTAGTAAACAGCAGTCATTGGCACTAAATTCTTCATTTGCGTTTTCTTAACAACCTTGGACACAACCCAGGCATTCCAAAATTCTAATTTATATACTTTTACACACTTAGTTGTGATGCTTTCGTTTTAATTTCGCTTTTCCGAAGATTTATTCGATAAACCAGACGACTAGACTAATTCAAAATTCAATTCTAATTTAAAAAAGGACGATGTTTTACGATCGTCTGGGCATCCTTTTTTTTCTCTTATTGCGCAGAATTCTACCCTAGACCCTAGGATCTCATACGCCCGTAATAACATCCGTTCTCGAAATACTAGCATTCTCTCACGTCGCAGACTCCCTATTTCGCGTTTTATGCTTGGCAAAACACAAAAGCAAAACAGCAGAAACCCGATAGTCGTCTCCTGCATATTTCAAACATCAAACGGATCCGCTATAACTTCGTAATTCGTTCTAGGAGGACAGCCAGAGGTCATAGGCTAGTCGAACGCCGGCTGCCGAGGTTGTTTTTTTTTTTTTTGCTTGTTTGTCTACTTACATATGAGGGAAAGATTAAAAGCGAGTCTGTAGCAAGAACGGAAGTCGAAGGACGCGTTTGAAATGCATGAGTGAAGATAGATTATTGTTATTGTTTTTGTATGTGTATAAATCTGATGTAGTTTGATTTATTATAATGTTCCTGGTCAATGTGCAACTCAGAAGGTTTTCTTAGTGTGTTACTACCCGCGGTGCAGTATCTAGGAAATTATTTAATTCCTTCTTTCTTTAATATACGAAGATTTTGGTATTTTGTAGCCATGTACCGCTTACAACGTGTTGTAGCTTGTAGTGATTAGACGTGTTCAGTATCTAGACTGAAAGGAGCTCTGAATTTATTCTAGTGGGTGCAGCGAACAGTGCGAGTGGTTATAGTAAAAAACCGAAGGTAATAATACCATTGATTGCAATAATTACAATTTCTAAGAACAATTACATAGAACATAAATATTGTTGTAATAATAAAAGACTATAATCGATTGTAATAGAAAATTTATTTGAATAATTGATTACATAATGCAAGTATTACTCATGCTGTACGGGTTTTTTTTAATTAAAATATGTAAATTTAAGAAAACTTTTAACATCTCTGTATATCGAACAACGCAAGATCTATTATGCTAGGTTGGCTTTCTTCTTTGTATGCATATAAGAGCACCCGTAGTGAGCAACTGGCACTCGGTAGATAGAGATATATTTTCAATCGCTCTAATATACAAGGGACACGCTATATATTTTGAGATGCCACAAAAGTAGAGAAGATAGAGCTGGCAACACTGCATTTCTAAAAACTCTGACTGTCAGTTGAGTCGCTGCTGTCATAGGGTAAACGTGGTAGGTACGATTTGTCATCGAAACATGGACTTGTCAAGAGAACATGTACGCGCAATGATTTACTACGATTTTAAGGTCGGTTTAAGTGAACAACAAAGTCTTGAACGATTGCAACTCGCATTTGGTGATGAAAGTCCTTCACGTGCAACTGTGTTTCGCTGGTATAGCGAATTTAAAAGAGGACTGATATCGCTTGGCGATGAGGAACGTATCGCTAGACCCTGTTTACAAGTTACCGCTGGAAACATTGAGAGTATGATACGTATGATCGACGAAGATCCAAGATGCACCTATCAAGTGATTGAGGCAACTCTTGATGTTGGATCCGCAACAGTAAATTCAATTTTACAAAAATTGTTACTCGTTGGATGCCACACACGCTTACCGATTTCCAAAAAGCAGAGCGAGTAAGAATCGCTCGGGAAACATTGGAAATGTTAAATAATGGTGGAGATCGTATTCTATCAAAGATAGTAACAGGTGATGAAACTTACATCCCATTTTACGATATTCCTACCTGCCAGGAGAGCCGCGTGTGGATGCACCAACACCAACAATGGCCAAAAGGCAAAGGGCTGTCAAGAAAGTTATGTTCGCAGTTTTCTTCCGTAGTACCGGATTAGTAAAAGCCACGAAGCTGGAAAATCAACGTACAGTCACAGCAAACTGGTACACCACAAAATGTTTACCTGCAGTTCTTGAGTCTGCCAACATTCGCGGGTTAATGTTGCATCACGACAATGCATTGTCACACAGTGCACAGCAGACAGTTGAATTTTTACGTGAAAATAAGGTAAAAGTCATTGAACATCCAGCCTATTCGCCTGATTTGGCCATGTGTGATTTCTGGTTGTTCTTCAACCTAAAGAAACATTTACGTGGTCAACGTTTCACGACGGAGGATGAGATAGATGAAGCAATTCATCTATTTTTTGAGAGCATTCCAAGAGATGATTGGCTTCACGCTTTTACGTTGTGGAAACTTCGGTTACAAAAGTGCATTGATGCAGGAGGAGATTATTTTGAGCATCACAAATCATTTTCGTAAAAAGACTTGTAGTTTTCTTGTATCTCAAAATATATAGCGTGACCCTCGTATATAGAATTTAGTTTTCTTTCTGTTTCACCTCTATTAAAATAAATACAAGTAAAGTTAAAACAACCCATGTTTGTATACCCATATACCACAACAAAAACATTTCTCTTGTTCGTAGTTATGATCTCAGAACTGCTTAGTTGATCTTTCTTTTTCTATCCCTCCCACATGCCCTAACCATCTCATCCTTTGCACTCTTACTATATTGGTTATGGATGGTTCCTCGTTGAGTTCCATCAACTCTCTATTTGTTCCTTTTTTCCAAACACCTTCTTCTTCTTTCTCTCCATATATCCTTACGACTTTTCGCTCGAAAATTTTCAACGTTTCTTTATTTTTTGATTCAATATCCATGTTTTTGAGCCATATGTGACCAGTGGTCTGATTATTGTTTTATAGAACCTCTTCTTGGCATTTTTTAACGTATTTTTTGATCTGAGTGCTTGGATAAGACTTCCCATACTTGTTTGATTCTCACCTGTATTTCGCTCTTTTCTTCGCTTATATTTGCTATTTCCACTCCCGAATAATTATATTTTGTTTATATACTTCTTCCAATTCGTACTACATTCCGTCCGTTATTATTTTGATCTTTTTGTTTTCGTTTATTCTTAGTGTCTTCTCTATTCTCATTACTTTGGTCTTGCTTTCATTGATTCTTAAGCCTTTGTCCTTCGCTGCCTTTTCCAATCTTTTAAACACGTTTCTTAAATTTTCTTCTGTTCTGGTTATTAACACAATGTCATCAGTAGTCTGGGCAAACAGCGGTAACAGTCACTGTAGTAGATATATTTCACGCGTCAGTACTAAATCGATGCTGTATGCGAGTAGTTCTGTGTATATGTAGGCTGTCGTAACTTATTTCATAATTGTACGCTTATGTTTGCTTTAAAAATGTCGCAGTTAGGTACGTCGCGAAAACGACCAATGGCAGACACAGTTAAGAACTTTATAATGGACATGCCGGACTTAATGGCTGATGGCGCTAAAATTCAATGCCTAGTTTGTAAAATCCTTTTAATGTGTTGGTCCAGAAGCCATTGTTAACGTCACATCGAAAGCAAACAGCATTCTTCTGCAAGAAAGTGGCATACGAGACCAAGAAAAATTTACATTTGATTTATGTGTTACCCTTATTTTATGTAATCTATCGTTTCGTTTACTAGACAAAGAAGCATTTATCTCCTTCTGGAATAAATATGCGGACTGTAAATTACCTAGTTGGACATCGATACGAAATGTAGTGCCATTTGCTCGTGAACATATAGAAAAAAGAATGAAAACGGAATTGAAAGATAAAAAACTGTGGTTGTGTGTCGACGGAACAACAGATCGTCAAAAACATTCTGTAGTTAATATAATGGTACGTACAATGGAACCACATCGACCGTCATCCGCCATCTCACTTGCTTCCAAAAGAGTTACAAATTCTACTGCCGATGAGATTTTAAAGGTGGTGTTGAACTCATTGAACAAATTTGAAGTTTCAACTAAGCAACTTTTAATGTTTATGAGTGATGGTGCCGCAAACATGCGCTCTTTGGGCCGATCTCTTAAAGAACACAGTGGTAACTTCTTACATGTAACGTGTAAAATCCATACACTAAATCTTGCGGCGCAAACGATTCCTACATGTTTTCCACTAGTAAATGCATTGATACATTGATACATATATCACACTTTTGGTTGGGATTCCCTTTCTACTCTTTCAACACTAATTGAAGAACATCGTGCTTAAATGGATCTTCTGCTCAGGCTCTGATGACTTTAAATTTTTGAGTGTGTCGTTACGATACTTTGTAGGCCGTCAGTGAGGGTAATTTTAACCATTCTATCAGCTTTCCATTTAATTCCAGTACTCGTCGCTCAAATACTTTTTCCGTAAATGTATCGTTTGACTGCTTGAAACAAATGTGAAGATGACAAGCAGGTCAGTACTGTTTAAGCTGTTATTGATACGTGGTTAGCGTGAATATTGACTATTTCGTTATTTTGGGTCTTCATTCTCATTATTAGTTTAGCTACATTGATTCTTAAGCCTTGTTCTCGTGCTTTATCCAATCTTTAAACGTTTGCGTCAAAGATTTCTACTGTTTGGTTACACAATGTCATCGGCATATGCCATTATCTGACTTTTTGGTTATACATATATCACACTTTTGGTTGGGATTCCCCTTTCTCTTACTTCCTTTTCTAACACTATATTGAAGAACATCGTGCTTAATGGATCTTCTGCCTCAGGCCTCTGATGACTTGAAATTTTTTTGACGTGTGTCCGTTTACCGGTACTTTGTAGGCCGTGTCAGTGAGGGTAATTTTAACCATTCTTATCAGCTTTCCATTTATTCCCATGTTACTCGTCGCTTCAAACACCTCTTTTCGTAATATTGTATCGTATGCCTGTTTGAAATCAATGAAGATGACAAGCAGGGTCAGGTTCTGTTCTAAGCTGTTATTGACCACCTGTTTTAGCGTGAATATTTGATCCATTGTCGATCTATACTTTCTAAATCCACATTGGTACTGACCCAATTCCCGTTCCACATTCCAGTGATTTTGTACACTATATCCATAAGGGCAATGCCCCTATAACTTTCACACATCGTTCTTTCTTCCTTTGTATATATTGGGCATATTGTTGACTCTTTCCATCGCTTTGGCATCCTTTCTTCTTGCCAAACTTTTTTAATTAACGTAAATATACTCTTCTAGCCTCTTTCCTCCTGCTTTCAATATTTCCGCCTTAACTTCTTTTTTTCCTAATGACTTATCACTTTTAAGCTTTTTTATTTCTACAATCTCTTGTTGCATCGGTGGATGTTCACTTTCTATCGCTGGCACATATGCTTCTTCTAGACTACCCGTTTCTTCTCCTCTATTTTGCTTAAATTTAAACAGAAAAATTTAACTGTGGCAAATGATGGTGGCTTTCAAATGCCTTATGGACACACCGCCCGTAATTGACACCTCGTTCCCCACTGGACAGACCACCAACTTGATGTTTTCCTTCTCTTCTGATTATTTTTTGATTCTTGTTCTAAACTTTAGTGGTTTTTTATTCATAAAACGCAAAACCAAGCTCACTCTTCGTATCTAAATAAAATAATACGCAAGTAAAATAAGGGAAATTTTGCATAGTCAGCACTTGATATTCGGTGCCCTTATTCCGCTCATAACGAGGGCATAAAAACATTACGTAGGTGTATCTTTTTAACGCGCATGCTCACGAATTTGGCGGGAAGGGCGTGTTTGGAATCAACGGATCGATCTACTCCAAAGCTGAGTCGCACGAGGCCGTGTCTAGTCGGCGTTACGTTTTGTTATTGTTCGCGAAACGTAGTAGCCTACGCCCTGGCACTACTGCGACTCGGGTCGAGCCCCTTTTCCACCGCTTCGATCCGCTGCTCGCCTGTATATTATGTATTTGTATGTATGTGCGACGTAATCAGCTCTGGGCAAAGCGGGTCAACGATGCAGTCGCAGCAAGCGCTGGTCTTACTACTGCGAATGAAGACAGCGCCGCCGTGAACTTCTACGGCGACGATCGATACTACGTAGATGTATCCTTAAAAAGGAGGGACGCCGTTGTTGTGTGCATTACAAAATGCACTTATTATGAAACGAGATACCACGTATCAAGATCTATTTACATAAACAAAACAGATAAAAATAAATTCCATCCTTAAAACATAGTCATCGTATTGTGTGCTTTGGATACATTATTACAATAATCATAATTACACTTCATTGACACATTGGGAAGTGCAAAATTATGTCTTTCTCTTGGAAAGTACAGTCTCGCTAATCCAAACTACAGTCCCTGGCCAAATTACTTGAAACACTCAATATTTTGTAGTTTCTTCATAATAAAATATAAACTATACATGTAATTATATTTTTTATTTATAAAATATATTGTAAAAATATGTAACATATGTAAATATTAAATAAGTAATTAATATTTAGTCCGTAACCCATTTTTAATAGCACCCTTAATTCTTCCAGGCATACTTTCAATGCAAGATATGATTGTCTCTTTTATATCTTCTCCCATATCCTTTATATTCTTCATTAATATTTCCTTTGTAGGGTTTTCTCTTTCATATACCTTACTTTTTAGTCGATTCCATACGTTCTCGATGGGATTGAGGTCCGGTGAATTTCCGGGCCAACGTAAAAGAGGTATGTGATTGTCTTCAAAGAATTTCTTAACCTTTTTGCCACATGGCAAGGAGCATTATCTTGCATAAATATACGCCCTGTCGGTATGCGACGTCCTGGCTTAAAATACGGTAATAACGTGATTTTTAACACATTTATGTACTGCTCTTGACGCATTGTACCTTCTACAAAATACGAAGGGTCGGATCCGTCTCCAATAATCACTCCGCAAATCATTACCTGCGGAGGGTGTTTTACAGTTCGAAAAACCGTGGACTCTGTGAGACGTTCGCCTGGTCGTCTACGAACAAATTGTGCTCGCTGCACTAACACACAGGGCGAGCACTCGTCACTAAAGAAAACCTATTAAATAATGCAAACATTAATTCAGTAAAAATCATGTTGTTAAGTTATTCACCTTTTTCCAATTCTCGTCTGTGAAATGTCGATATTCTCTTACAAAGTTGAGACGAGCAGATTTCATTTTTTCTGTTAAACGCGGCTTTTTTACAGGTCTTCGGCCCATTAGGCGATTTTCGCGCAATCGGCGCCTGACAGTTCTGCTCGAAATCTCTATTCCCCTCTCTTGTAAATTTTTTGAATCATTTTAATTGTAGCAAATCTATTGCTCAAAGCCTGGTGAACAATTTCACGGTCAGATCTCTTCGAAGTTTTTCTTTTCCGACCGCACTTTGCCCATCTTGTGAGTGTCCGTGTATTTTAGCGGTTCACTTTACTACGGAACTATTATGAATCCAAACTCATATGCACTTCCCTTAGTTTTATCCTCAACTGTAGATTAGCTGTAGACACGAAAAAAGCGAATGCGTGATTTATATACACCTAACGCGATAAGACCAAAATAAATGCACTCAGAGATCTTCCGAATTCATTTTCAAGTGCACAACTTGTAAAGATGCACCGTATTTATAATATATGGCCTCTTAGGATTCTGAAATCTTATGTGATAAATATACGTCTATAAAAAAAAAAACGTATTACATTCAGCTTGAAATTACGCCTATTCATCATTGTATTGTGCCAAAAATATCCTCCAATGTTATAATATTCGAAGTCCGAAAGCTACGATCTCGTGCAAGTTATCCAAACCAGATAACTAGTGTCAAGGTGCACTTTAGACGAGTACCGTGAACGGCGTACGCCCGTGACAGCCATGAGATTGAAACAAAAAAAATCGAGAAGCAAACTCTAGGTCAACTCTCGATAACCGGTGCCAAGTGGGGAAGTTTGTGAAAAGGATCACGTAGCCGTCTTTGATCGAAGTATGTGTGTTTATGTAAGTTGATGGGTCTGTTCTTACTGTGATATAATTTATATGCTTTGATTCTATTGTTTTATGGAAGATATTTTACGTTAAGGCCCAAATCTGCGTTTTCTTTTTTTTTCTACATTAATTGCTCTTGGCGAAAAGAAATAATAATATATTTATTATCCAACAGCAGCCAATCTGCTAATTATAGAATAACATACATAAATAACCTGGGCAAATATGCGGTAACAGCCAGAGGCGTGGCGAGCGCATAAAAGTTTACACATAAAATAGAAGGTAAAAAATAAATTATAAAACCTACTGAAACACTTGCCGTTTTAAAAATCTTCCGTGAAATCACAAACTGGGTAACATCTGTTAAATATTTGAATCATTAGATATGTTTCCACAGCTGTTTCAGTCAAGTGAGTACGACGTGCGGAAAAAATGTTTTCCTAATGTCGAAAATGACCGTTCGACATCTAGCGATGTTATATTTGCATATTTAAAATAATCTTTGAAACAACTTAATGCATCTTCATATGCACCTTCACAAATTTGTCTTAATATAAGAAAATCCGGGTCTTTCTCTAAAACACTTTAAAATTTTCGTATTACACACCAATTTGTTTCGCCTTCTACAGCGCATAACTGTGCGTGAACATCATTCACAATTTGAACAGAATCCACTAGCGACATCGAAGCATTGTGTAATTTTTCTATGCCCTCCGCTAGTCCCAAGTAATTGTTGTGAATAGTGTAAATTTTAAATGACTTCTGAAAATTCCTGGCTTTTCTTGATCGCTGCAGCTTCTGTCGGATTGAATTTTAAAACTACCTTGTTTACTTGATCAAAATATTTGTTGTAGTAAAACGCAGCCTGCAACCATGTTCCCCAACGTGTAACAATCGGCTGTGGTGGTTCAGGGAAATCAGGACACAGTTTGTGAAATAGTCGGGTACGTTTCGGGGACTTTAGAAATACTGCCTTTGTACTAGCAATCAATGCATTTACTAGTGGAAAACATGTAGGAATCGTTTGTGCCGCAAGGTTTAGAGTATGGATTTTACACGTTACATGTAAGAAGTTACCACTGTGTTCTTTAAGAGATCGGTCCAAAGAACGCATGTTTGCGGCACAATCACTCATAAACATTAAAAGTTGCATAGTTGAAACTTCAAATTTGTTCAATGAGTTCAGCACCACCTTTAAAATCTCATCGGCAGTACAATTTATGACACTTTTGGAAGCAAGTAAGAAGGAGGATGACGGTCGATGTGGTTCCATTGTACGTACCATACATTAACCACATAATATTTTTGACGATCTGTTGTTTCGTCCTCACACAACGACAATTTTTTATCTTTCAATTCCGTTTTCATTCTTTTTTCTATATGTTCACGAGCAAATGGCACTACATTTCCTATCGATGTCCGACTACAATATAAACGCTGTTAAAATGGCCAAAATATATCAGAAGGCTTTATTACCATCTGGCTAAAGGTGTATGGAGGTCTTTGTCTCCAGATTATGCTATCAAATTGGTAAAAAGCATGCCTTGGAGAGTCCATTCCAGTCCATTGGTAATGGAGGTGACTGGACATCTTATTAATAATAAAGCATCACAGTCTATGTCATGCATAATGTGTGTAATTTTTTTAAAATTTGTTATCCTAAATTATTTTCGAGTTTCGCCGATCACGCTTGTGTCAAACAGACTGTAATTCGAATCGTCTTAACCGGCTTGTCTAATTCTTCGAATTGGTAAACAACAATAAATATAACCTGCCCGAACCTGTTAACGGCTTCATTCCAAATCGCGTTGATGGCGTTTATAGTTTGCTTCTCTATTTTGGGAATCGCGCTTTCGAAATGAGAATTGCCTTGCGTTCACGTCATTCTTTTCCTGGTAGATTTCATAGCCTTCATTTTCGAACGAAACTGGACCAGCGAGAGGATTCCTTCAGATTTTATTGTAGTTTAATCGAAATTACGAAGAAAATGTGTAAAATTAGAAGATATTAATGGGTTGTTGGAAATAGTACAACGCAATGGATTATAAATTAGCCCACAAGGAGGTCAGTCGTTGAGAAGGAACTTTGTTGATTGCTACCAGATGTAGCGTGTGTGTTAGCAACCGATTTGTATTTAGAAATAAAAAAAAAACATCCCGTATATTTAATTTTTTATTTAATATTATCAGATATTCGATAATAAAAATCTATTTAAAATGATATGGTGTAATCTACATAGATATAATATCATTTCCATTATCGTTTTTAATATCGAAACACTATCTTAATGCTAAATACAGGATGATCCAAAACTAAGCTACGGTTTCTTTCTCAACGTATATTTACATAACTGTAATAACTAATAACCATAACAGTTGGTTTATTTGTATTGTTCCCAAATTGCTTATATAAAATTGACTTATTGCTTTTCATTGTCAAAATTATCAAATCAACTTGTCTACAATGGAAATATACACAAAATACCGTCACTTATACTTGGTAATAATACTTAAATCAAAGAGTATAGATATATAGAGAGTCCACGCAATGTTAAAAATTCGCAATACATTTTTGGCGAGAGTAGGGAGCGCTCGCGTCAAGAAGTTCAAACGCTAGTGTCGCTAGGTGTCTTCCTCGTCAATCTAGATGTATCTGAATTAATTTAAACAATATAACGCTATTTTTAAGCATGTATTAAGTATTTTAGCATCCGATTTAATCGTAGGATTTTAAGCGAAAACAAACCAGAATGAGGGGTCTATTCGGTAACATTTCCGTTAAATTTGCTCTCTACCTGCTTCATTGTAAAGCCCTTGTTCTACTCACGTAGTCCCTCGTAGTAATGGCTATCCAGTTTGTTAATTTTATAACTATCAAATTCTAATTTTGCAATAGCTAGAGCTATAAATAATTTAGCTACAGCCATCAGTAATCAAAGTAGAAACCCTTCCAAACCCATTTCAAAAAATGTCGGGCATTGACACTTTTCCCTATCTCGTGGGCTCTCTATATATATGTACCCTTTACTTAAATGTTGAAAATAACCTTCTTAAAAGTTTGTTTCTGCGTGGTTGTCAAATCGATCGAAATACCTAGAAATCTTTATCCCATTCGTCTAAAACCTCAGGAGGAATAATATCAGTTGCAAAGTGTCAAATTAACCGGTAATCCAAACTTATTCGACAATCGCACGACGCGTTTAACTTCTTCTCCAATTTTCCTCATTCAACCGGACCATCTTGATTTGAATACGTGGCCTTGCCTGATAACCAACTTCGGACGCAATGTCTGCAGAGTTCTAACGATTTCACGGAATATTGCTATCCAATTGGAAAATTAAGGTGCCAATGCGTTGAGTTCAATTGTAGTTTAATGTGGTAGGTCGTCGGTTTTGCAATGGGTTTCCCTGCAAGAGTTCGAGATAAAATCCCAAGTCAAAAATCGGCGCTTATCATGTCCTATCAGAAGAGTCTCCGGCGACATATTTGGTTGGACGAAGGTGTACGTCTCTAGTTCCTATCGACTTTGCAATCGAATCTGTCAATTTCAAGTAACCATATCTGTAGTAACATTCCGGTTCAGTCTGTAGACGCGTTTCTATCGTGAAGGAACGAAGCCTTACACGTAGCATGTAGAATTGCGCGATTCTGTGGTTTGCCCTTCGCTTCCAAGAAGCCCAGTAGGTCTCACCATTCAGGTTCTCGGAAGTATAGATATTGCGATCTGTAAAGTTTGTAAACCTCGCATAAGAGTTAAATTTATGGTGAATGTTTTCTGCGTGAGAAAACAGCTGCAGATTCGATTCTGTGGACCACGTGGTATTTTTGGGTCTTTCACAATGTGAGGTCGTGTTCATGCTTTTGGTACTCAACGACCTGTCCAAAAAGACCAATCGCATAATTTGCCTGACATGTATTAAACCTCAGTTCGAAGTGACAGGTCTTTAGGAATTTTGTCTAAACTTTTGGCGGATGACCTCGATACATAGAGTGCAGCGGGTAAATAACGTTTCGAAATATTCAGGAATTGGGTCCCTCAATGTAGGACTCAACGGCCGAGCTCTTGGCGGTAATGTAGTGCGGTACGTTTTTCGAATAAACTCTTCCGAAAAGTACCTTTCATAAAGTCTATACCTTTCCTTCGTTTCTTGTGACGAAGCTGTACAGCGTGGATCATATAAAATTTGTCCATCCATTCTCTAAGATACCGTATCGGAGGAAGAAATCCTTCTCAAAATCGATTTATAATTTCAATTGTCTTCGGTAATTGTCACTTAGAATCTTTTCGCAAGAACGCAGCGCTTCATTTCTTGTGTCTAGCGTCCGAATTAATTCCTGATAATCAATCCCTGTATCGCACCAATTGCTTGGCTCATAGTTGATCGTAGCGATCCTTTTGCGCTTTGAGGAATAGAATTCCCAAAGTGGTGGATGGACCTAAACTGTTGGTCTCTTGCGATACACAGAAGGTACATTGCGAGATCGTACATCAGGAATTTGCCTCTCAATTATGGTTCATTCGGTGGACTCCTTGGGAAAATGTACTCGCAATCCTCGATTTGGTCATCTTGTGAGGTTTTCATGAGGAATTCGTGGTCTGATAGCTGTTTGATGAACATCGAGTTCTCTAGAATCAGTAAATTATAATTGTCTAAGACATTTCTGAGACGTTATATTAATAGTACCTAATCAGAAGACCTCAGGAAGGGAATATTCTGGGGGTTCCGGCGAAGGTGTACGTCTTTCTAGTTCCTATCGACTTTGCAAATCCGAAATCTGTCAATTTCAAGTAACCTTTGTTATCCAATAGTAAGTTTTCCGGTTTCAGGTCTCTGTAGACGCAGTTTCTATCGTGAAGGAAGCTGAAAGCCTCTACCACGCTAGCCGTGTAGAATCTAGCGGCGGATTCTGTGAGTTTGCGCCCCTTCTGCTTTCCCAACAAACCCCATAGGTCTCCACCCATACAGGGTTCCATCAGGAAGTATAGATACTTCCGATCTTTAAATGTTTTGTACAACCTCGCTATAAAGACGTTATTACATTTTATTTGAATGTTTTTCTCGTTGAAAACGTGCGAGATTCGATTCTGTTGGACCACGTCGTATTTTTTTAGGTATTTCAAAGCGAATGTGAGGTCTTTATCGTCTTTATGATAGACCAAATCGACCTGTCCGAAGCCCCCAATCCCTAAGGTAGCATGTGTTATTAAATCGCTCAGTTTCAAGTTTGCCAGGTCTTCTGGAAGCGGGTCTAAACCTTTTGGGGCGGAGGACCTCGTAATAGAGGTTGCAGGGGTGCTAAATACGTTTTGGTCGAAATATTCCAGGAATTGGGTCCTGCTCAATGTCAGGCACTCAACGCCTGAGTTTTGGGCGGTAACTGTAGCTTGGCGCGTATCGTTTTGTTCGAATAAAGCTCTCTCCCCGAAGAAGTCACCTTTCACTAAATCTACTACCTTTCCTTCGTTTTCCTTGGTGACCGAAGCTGTACCAGCGTGGATCATATAAAATTTGTCACCGATCTCACCTTCTCTCACGATTACAGTATCCGGAGGAAAAAAATCCTTCTTCAAAATCTGATTTATAATTTTCAATTTGTCTTCGGTTAATTTATTGACATTAGGAATCTTTTTCAAGAACGTTAGACGCTCATTTTCTTGTTGTCTAGCGTCGCGAATTAAAATTCTCTGATAATCATCCCGGTGTATCGCCCAAATCTTGCCTTGGCTCATAGCTTTGATCGTAGCGATCCTTTTGGCTTTGTAGAGAATAGCTAATTCTCCAAAAGTGGTTGGATGACTAAAACTGTTGGCTCTCCTATTGCCGATCAACACCCAGAAGGTACCAAATTGCGAGACGTACATCAGAGAACCTTCTTGGCCCTCTTCAATTATGGTCTCATTCGGGTGGACCTCCTTGGGGAACATGGTCTCCGCAATCTCCTCGATTTGGTCATCTTTGAGGATGTTTCTGAGGAATTCGTTGTCTGCTATAGCTGTTTTGATAACATCGAGTTCTCTAGAATCATAAATTATAATTTTTAAGTACCTATTTCCTGATGACGTTATATTTTGAAATAGTAAACATATCGTAAATCCAGACTAAATGCAGGAAGTGAGAATAGATTGTAATGGTAGACTTTGGCAGGGTCCCCCAATAATAAGGGTATTTTTATCTATTCCCTTTCTAACGCATCACTTAATTGTTCCGTCCAGTCCAAATTAAATGCTGATTGACACCATCTAGTTTGATGATAGTGTTTTGAAAAACCGAAAATTGAATGGACTGGTAAAATTTAGGAGAACCAGGAGAATATTTTAACGTTACCGATTCATTGTTTATGAAATTGAGGAGAATCTATTTCTAGCTTTCATTGGAGTTCAACAAAACAAAGATTGATGGAGTCTAAAAAGAGTCTTCAAATCGCAAAAAAATTGCGATTATCAACACATTGTCCGCATTACAGATTATAGGTTGGCTTAGCTTTCATCAGGACATAAATAATGGTTACTAAAATTTTCCAAATAGAATCTAACAAGAGAGTGGCAATTTTGGACATTTAATTCAAATATTTTGTTCCAAAATTGAAATGGTGCTTCCCATATTGGTTTGGGGAGGTTTTTTAGAGATGGGTTTACTAGGAGTAGTTTTAAAAAGTGTATTTTTTAGGATTTTGTAAACCATTTTCGACGACACCTTACTCGATCTTATATCTCTACAAATAAGGAAGATATCGCTTGTAACATTGAATCTGGAACACTCGGTATATTATGTTCGTCTAACTCCATTTAGAGCTTTAACATTACTACCTATAATTTAATATAAATTTGATTCACTTCCCTAGATATGCAAAAGAGTTTTATCGATTATACTACTTGAGAAATTCAGCACGGACAATAAAAGATTGGCATCTAATCCTAATGGGACATAAAACAACGAAAATTCCTAGAATATCATTTTTTTACTCACTCTTGTGTTTTGGGGTGTTTTTTGATACTTTGGTTACTATCCCTAATGATACTCGTGACGACAGGTGTTCTCCTCTTCTTTCCTGCAAGATCCCTTTCTGGTTTATCTTGATTTTCATAAGTTAAGAATTAGAAATTACCTGAGAGACGGTTCGGCGTGAAACTCTGACTATCCGTACATTTACCAAAGCAGCAAGGCATATTGGTTATTATCTGGTAGATGGCTGGCTGGGTTTAAATACAACAAACAGTAAGAACGTTTGTCAACATGTTCGGAACGCTTATCATTTGTACTATTCTCGCAACTGATGGCTTTCTAACTGCAGGCGCACAGTACTTGGTACCAGACCTTATCGTGACGCAGATTAGATAATCTGCTATGACAATTCCGTTTGCCATTAATGGTTTTTAGGAAATAGTATAACGTAGCAAATTGTAAATTAGGCCACAAGGAGGTTGGTCGTTGAGAAGGAACTTTGTTAATTGCTACTAGATGTAAAATGTATGTGGGCAACAAATTTATAGCAAACAACACTAAATATCGTTCATCCTCATAAAAAATAGAGTAAGATAAGTCCTATATACATTCTAAATCTAAGACATGCAAGATGTACGGGATAGGACGAAAGAGTCTTTTGTCATTGTAACACTTTACTTATATATATATATATATCAATCACGACCAAACTATTAAGGAAAGAGAAGTGCAAAAGCAAATCAGGAAGAAGGCAGAAGAAGAAAGAAAAAATGGAAAATGCATAAAAATAGGATATCAAAAATTGACCATTGATGGAGAAGTGAAGGAAATGGAATGATGAAAAGAAAAAATAGAAAATAAACCAAAAGAACCAAGATCAACAAGTAGTAAAACAAAGAACTAACTGTTTTAAAGGACGGAGAAAATATGACGAAATTTAGAATAACAATGGATAAGAATTTGGCAAGTGACATGGACACGACGACTATCAAAAGAAATTTTGGAAAAAAGAAAATAAAAAAGCACAAGGGAAATAGTTTATCGAAAACCAAAATTAAGATTGGAACTTGGAACGTTAGATGTATTTATGAAGTAGGGGCATGTAAACATCTTATAAAAATTATGAAAAAAATATGACATACAAGTTCTAGCGATACAAGAAACAAATCAAAAAGGAACGGATATTACAAACATCGATGACTACAACTAATTTATGAGTGGAAAAAAAGATAGGAAGCTAGGTACAGGATTTCTAGTAAATAAGAAACTTGGAGAAGCCGTGGTTGTATTTAGAGCTGTCTCCGAAAGAATATGCTGAATTCGATTACGTGGGAAATACAGAAAACTGAGTATTTTAAACGTTCATGCACCAACGGAAGAGAAGGACATAGAAATTAAGAATTCGTTTTATGAAAAGGTTGAAAATATATTTCATAGTATGCCCAAATACGATGTTAAAATAGTGATTGGAGACCTAAATGCAAAGATTGGAAGAGGAGAGATTTACTGGGGGAAAGAGTTTACATAATATGAGTAATGAGAATGGAAAAAAACTGATCGAGTTTACGTCTGAATATGACATGAAAATTGTGACTACATATTTTAATCAAAAATATATTCATAAAATCACATGGATCTCCCCAGATTCACGTACGCAGAATCAAATCGATCATATATTGATAGAAAGTAAACACGCTAGAGCAGTGAAAGATGCTAGAAGTTATTGGGGTGCAGACATTAATTCAGACCATTTTATGGTGGTAATAAAAGTTTGGACAAGAATTGCTTAGTAATCACAAGGAGAAAAACAAGGAATTAAAAAACGAAAGTATAAAAAGACATGTTACTAGATCTTGAACAGAAAGTTAGAAGGACAAACGGAAACTGATGACATAGAACAAAAATGGTTACAAATTCAATCAGCGGTAACACAGGTAGCAGATAAATGGCTAAAAAATTCGAAACACGCAAAACATAAAGAATGGTTTGATTCAGATTGTAAGAAGGCGCTGGAAAATAGGAACAAAGCAAGAATGGTAATGATGAAAAAAAAAACAGAAATGAAAATAAATTATCCTACGAACAATCAAGAAAACTTTCAAAAGCAATCTGCAGAAGAAAGAAACGAGAATGGTGGGAAGGGAAACTGCAGAATGTGGAAGATCATCTCACTAACAATAATATCAGAAGTTTCTACCAAGAAGTAAAAAAGAGTAAAACAGCAGACAATAGGAATACAGTTTATTGTAGAAATAAAAATGGAGAGCTCATTGGTGATATACCCAGAAAGTTGGGCAGGTGGGCCGAATACTTTGAAGAATTGCTAAACGATGGGGAAGATACCATTCAGGAGGCTGTTACAGAAAATATAAAACAGAATACAGACGATTACAAAAACCTGATAGAGGCACTGACCGATTTGGAAGTAATGGAAACTATAAAAAGACTAAAAAATAATACGAGTGCAGGGGAGAATGGGATTGCTGCTGAAATCTGTAAGGAAGATGGTCAAAGTTTGGTAAGCTGTCTAGGTAACCTGATTAAACAAATTTGGAGAGAGGAAGAAATGCCTAGGACTTGGAAGAATGCAGTCATCTGCTGAATTTATAAGAAAGGGGACAAAACCTTATGTAATAATTACAGAGGTATTGCTTTATTGGATGTCACCTATAAAATTCTGGCACTGATCATTAACGCTGGCCACGAGCGGTACCGTGCATCGGCGTAGAATCAGTTCGGACCGAGAGGAACGGTAGTATTACTTCGTCTGCGGAGCAGTACGGACATTTTCGCTGCCGGTCATTTGCGCAATTGTTTATCTGTCCTAGAAAAATTATGATTTCGTCAGCAAAACGGCCGCGGTCGGACAAACTTCGAAAATTTATCGCAGAAATTCCAGACTTAATATATGAAGGTGCTAAAATTAAATGTGTAATCTATAAAATCCCGTTAATGTGTTGGTCCAGACAACATTGTCTACGACACGTAAATAGTGAAAAGCATGTCTCAAAAAGAAATTGCGCACGAGACAATGAAAAATTTATATTTAATTTATGCGTTACGTTTATCGCATGCAATACACCGTTTAATTTACTAGACAAGGAACCATTTATCTGCTTTTGGAATAACTATTCGGAGTGCAAATTACCAAGTCGGACATTGTTACGAAGAATTGTGCCATCTGCGCGCGAACATATTGAACAAAAAATAAAATCGGAGTTGAAAGATCAAAAATTGTGGTTATGTGTCGACGAAACAACAGATCGGAAGAAACATTCTGTTCTTAATGTAATGGCACGCAAATTGGAACCTCATCAATCGGCACCTTCAATTCTATTAGTCTCCAAACGAATACAACAGTGTACTGCCGAAGTAATTTCAAAGTTAGTGTTAAATACATTGGACAAGTTTGAACTTTCAACAAACCAACTCTTGATGTTAGTGAGTGATGGTGCTGCGAAACATGCTTTCTGTAGGCCGGTCTCTTAAAAAGCATTCTGCTAATTTGTTACACATTACGTGTAAAATTCATGCTCTCAATCTTGTGGCGGATAGTATCAGAAAATGTTATCCTGAGGTAGACGCTTTAATAGCTCATACCAAAGCAGTATTTGTCAAATCACCGAAACGTATTCGCGAATTTCACAGACTGTGCCCCCGTATACCAGAGCCACCAGAACCTATTCTAACTCGTTGGGGAACATGGTTGCAAGCCGCGTTTTATTATCATAAATATTTTGACAATATTAAGAACGTGGTTTTACAATTCGATACAAAGGAAGCTGCCGCTATCCAGAAAAGCCAGTCGAAATTTCAAGATAGTCAGGTTAAAATGGATTTAAAAATCATTCACGACAATTACTTCGGGCTAGCAGATGCAATAGAAAAATTACAAAATCCTGCGGTGCCGTTAGAAGAATCTCTACAAATAGTGCAACATGTTCACGCACAGCTATGCGCGATTGAAGACGCAACAAATGTTTCTGTTCTAGAAAAATTTGAAAGTGTTTTTGAGAAAAATTCTGATTTTGGCACATTAAGACACATTTGTGAAAGTGCGTCAACAGAATCGTTAAGTTATTTGAAAGATTATTTTACTTACGCAAATATTACGTCACTAGATGTAGAACGTTCGTTCTCTGCATATAAACGCATTTTTTCCTCATCCCGTACTAGTTTTGCCGAAAGAACAGTTGAAACATATCTAATGTTGTAGATATTTAACAGACATTATTCACTTTGTGATTTCACGGAGGACTCTTAAAATGGTAAGTGTTTGAGCACGTGTTATTTAATTTTTATTTAAAAGATGAGCGAAATTATTTGCGGCAGCAAACATCTCTATTAGCAGAATAACTCTAGTGTAACGCGAGGCCTGGTCGACTCTACGCTACTGCGCGGTACCGCTCGTGGCCAGCTTTACTGATCATAAGAGAAAGGTTATGTTTATATAGAGATCGTTTGATAGGAGAGTATCAAGGGGGTTTTAAAAAAGGAAGATCAACGATATTCCTAATTGAGCAAATACAAAATAATAGCTATGAGCAAAATCTGGGATTGCATATGCTGTTCATTAACTGCAAACAGGCTTATGATTCAATTATTAGAAGCAAAATGTATGGTGCGATGCTGAAATTAGGAATACCCAAGAAAATAGTAAATTTGGTGACAATGACACTGAAAAAAACTCCGAGTGAAGTCACGATAAGAATAATGGTATCAAGGCAGTTTGAGATGAACAAAGGCTTAATTAAGGTATAGCCTTTGGAAATTGGTTTCGTCTAATAGGCGTGTTAATTTAAGGTGTAACTTGTATAATTCTATTTCTAATTGACTACGTCTTGCATGCTGATATCTGATTTCGTTTCGTAGCCATTGCTTTTTGGCATGGTTTATAACGTTTTGTGTTTTCTTTGCAATTACTGGAAACCTTTCATAAATTTTGGAAAGACATTGCGTTTTTTACACCGCATAAAAATAAGATATCAGCTTGTATTAACTTAATTCTAGTAAATTTATATTTAGAAATGAAAGAAAACAGCCTGTATATTCTATTCTTTATTGAATATTAATCAGATGTTCAAAGTCTATTGAAAATAATCCACACGGTGCGATCTACATAGATAAAATATCATTTTCATTATCGTTTTTAATATCGATGTGTAATATTATCATAATGCTAAATAGTTATATAAGGTGATCCAAAACTGAGTACGACTTGCATCTGAGAGTAATTCCACAAAACTAATAGTCTCAAGAATTGACTCACTTGTATTGATCCTAAGTTGCTTATATAAAATTAACTTATTGCTTTTCATTATCAAAATTATCAAAAAAAAATAACTTGTCTATATGGGAAATATATACAAAATATCATAATTTATTCCTAATGATTATACTTAATTGTTGAAAATAACTATCGTAAATGTCTTTCTCTGCGTAGTCCTCGAATCAATCGTAATACCTAGAAATTACTATCCCAAATGTCTAAAACATCTGGAGGAATATCATCGTCAGGTCTAAAGCTGTCGAAATGCCGGCAATCCAATTTATTCGACAATTTAGGAACGAATGGAGGTTTTAACTTCCTCTCTCTTAATTTCTCCCACTCGAAATCATCGAACCACCTATGTTTTCGAATATCATTGGCGCCTTGCCTCTGGTAACCCAATCTATCGGACGCAACCGGCTTACAGAGCTTTCTGACAATTTCTATGGAGTGGTTGCTCATCCACTTTGGAAAATTGACGTTGGCGATGCCTCTGAGTATCAATTGGTAGGTTTTCATGTAGCTAAGGTCGTTAGTTTTGAATGGGGTCTTCCCTGCTAAGAGTTCGAAGATGAAAATCCCCAATGTCCAAAAATCGGCCGATTTATCATGTCCCTTACTTAAGATTATCTCAGGAGCGACATATTCGGGAGTCCCAGCGAAGGTATACGTTTTTCTAGTTCCTATCGACTTCGCAAATCCAAAATCAGTCAATTTCAAGTAACCTTTATTATCTAGTAGTAAATTTTCCGGTTTCAGATCTCTGTAGACGCAGTTTCTATCATGAAGAAAGCTGAAAGCCTCTAACACGCAAGCCGTGTAGAATTTAGCGGCGGATTCCGTGAATTTGCGTCCCTTCTGCTTTCCCAAGTGGGTCCAAAGGTCACCACCCATACAAGGTTCCATCAGGAAGTATAGATACTTGTGATCCTTGAAGGTCTTGTACAACCTTACTATGAAGATGCTATTGCATTTTATCTGAATGTCCTTCTCGTTGAAAACGTGTGATATTTGATTCTGTTGGACTATGTCTTCTTTTTTGAGGTATTTCAATGCGAATGTGAGGTTTTTATCGTCCTTATGATGGACCAAGTCGACGCGTCCAAAGCCTCCAACCCCTAAGGTAGCATGTGTCTTTAAATCGCTCAGTTTCAAGTTTGTCAGGTCTCCATCTTCTGGAATCGGATCTAAATCTTTTTGGACTTCTATTGTGGGGGTGCTGAAGACGTTCTGGTCGAAATATTCGAGGAATTGTGCCCTGGTCAAGGTCAAGCATTCAGCGCCTGGGATTTTGGCGGTAACTGTAGCTTGGCGCCTATCATTCTGCTCGAATAAAGCTCTCTCGCCGAAGAAGTCACCTTTAACTAAATCTACTAGCTTTCCTTCGTATTCTTTGGTGACCGAAGCTGTACCAGCGTGGATTATATAGAATTTGTCACCGATCTCACCTTCTCTAACAATCACAGTATCCGGGGGAAAGAATTCCGTCTTCAAAATCTGAGTTATAGTTTTTAATTTGTCTTCTGTTAAATTATTAACTTTAGGAACTTTTTTCAAAAATGTTAGACGCTCGTCTTCCTGCTGTCTAGCGTTGCGAACTAAAATTCTCTGATAATCGTCCCGATGTATCGCCCAAATCTTGCCTCTGGTTATAGCTTTGATCGTAGCGATCCTTCTAGCTTTGTAGAGAATAGCTAACTCACCAAAAATTGACGGGTGGCTAAAACTGTGAACTTTCTTATTGTTAATCACCACCCAGAAGGTACCAAATTGCGAGACGTACATCAGAGAACCTTCTTCGCCTTCGTGGATTATGGTTTCATTCGCGTGGACCTCCTCAGGGAACATGGCCTCCGCAATCTCATCGATTTGGTCATCTTTGAGGATGTTTCTGAGGAATTCGTTTTCTGCTATAGCCCTTTTGATAACCTCGAGTTCTCTAGAATTACAAATTATAAATTTCAAGTACCTATTTCCTAATTACATTCGTGAAATTTTGGAATGGTAAGCATCCTATCGTAAAGCTAGACTAATTACAGGAAGTGACTAATACATAGATTTCAAACGGTTGACTTTGATTGCGTTTGAATAATGCGTTTTTGTTGGAGATAAATGGAGTATTGAACATTTTTGTTTAAGGAATAAAAATCATTTGGAGTTAATGATATCGTGTAGACAAAGATCTTTTGAACAGTTCCTAAAAAAAGCAAGGTCTTCCAGCGTATTCTTATTTTATCTTTTCCTTAATTAACGCGTCAAAGTCAGGTTTTGAGACGTTATCAAGTCAAATGTTGATTGGCACCTAGCTAATTTTGATGATAGTGTTCTTAGAATCTGAAGTTTAAAACGTAATAAAATTTAGGAAATCCCTTCTTAACAAAATGATTATTTAGTAGATTATATGCTTAACAGTTGTATGTTTTATCAAAAATTTCAACAAAAATTCTGCAAATTTCTTAATATTTTGTTGATGTAGATTAATAAGTACGTGTATTCAGAAGAATATATTATTATGTTATTGATCTATCGCTTATGAAATTATGATCTGACTCCAGATAAGGAGAATCTGTTTCTCACTTGCACTGGAGTTCAGCAAGCTAAAAATGTATAGAGTTTTGGGCATTTTTGTCTAAAAAGAATCTTTAAATGACAAAATATTACGATGGTTACAAAATTTTTCCAAACAGAATCTAAAATAGAACAGTGATAATTTTGGACATTGCTTCTGGACATTGCCTTCTGCTATAAGTTTTTTTTTTACTGGAAAAGAATCTAAGGCAATTGGCACTCAAAAACTGGATTACTTTAAGGTGGGTTGCAATCCTTACTACGGTCTACAAAGAAGCCACCTATACCAAGAAATTAGGAAGTGAAAGGAAAATCAAAAACCTTAATATTGGCAAAACATACCAAGACAATGTTAGACTCTTCAGAGATAGCGTAGACTGTGCTATCTTTTAGCTAAAGGGATCTCAAAATACTGGCAGTTTTATTGATGATTGATATATTATAATACTATGGTACTTTTTTATTCTGACTCCAAAGTATAGATGTTAAAAGTGTTGTATACAGTGATACAGGGCTAAATATTACGTTTTAAAAAGTAAGTCAGAAATGATTATCACCAATTTTAGCCGTGACATTTCAAAACCAACTAGTCTAACGCGTGGTTTTCATATCGAGCCTTGATGTTATACCTATTATTTGATATTAAATACATAAGATTCGTAAATTTGACTCACTTTCCTTGATATACAAAAGAATTTTATCAGTTATACGAGAGAATTTAAGCATGAACAAAAAAGATTAGCATCTAATCCAAATGGAATATTAAAAAACAATGAGAATTCCTAAAATATCATTTTTACTTACTCTGGTGTTTTGGGGTGTTTCTGGATGCTTTGAGTGCTGTCTCTAACGGTTGTCGTGATACCACTTCTTCTCTTCTTGGTTTCTAAAATATCCTTTTCTTATTCATGTTGATTTTAGGGAATTAAGGATTAGAAATTACCTGACTGCGTAGAGGACTTCCTAATAATCTTTTCGTTGGTCGGCGTGAAACTGTGACTCTCCGTACCTCTACCAAAACACGATGGCATCTTGGTTATTATCTGGTAGATGGTTGGCTGGGATTAAATGCAACGAACGACAAGGACGTTTGTCAACATATTCGGAACGGTTATCACTTGTACTGTTCTCGCCTTTGGCGGCTTTGTAACTAAAAGCGCACACTCCTTGGGAATAAACCTTATCGTGGGGCAGATTAGATAATCTGTTATAATCATTTAGTTTGGTATTCAGCTAATCTGCCTTTATCGCCATTCCACTTACGTGGCTATTGTATCGGATTCTCTTCAAGTTTAAATATGCAAATACAATGCTATCAAATAAATTTTGGTATCTGCTATAAACCATAACATACCATAGATGGCAAATATATAGCACCATAAGGCTGTATTTTTTCGCGGCAACTTTGCTTTTGTCTTCTTTTTACATTATTGTTTATTGAAATTGCACCAAGAGGAAAAATTATACCACTATGATTTTGAAAATGGGTTATTCCATCTTAGATTTTTTTCAAATTTTGTGAGTAGCTTCCACAACCGACTAAAGATAATTCCCTAAATTTTAAGCTCTTAATATGCAGTACATGACCTACAAGTGCCTCTTAAGTGATGACTGGTAAAATGTCGCAGATGCTCACAGACACCTTTTGCCATTTTTGTCAAGCTGTTATTCTGTAAATAAGAAATTTTTTGGGATCATGTTCATCTTCAAGTATCTCAGAAACTATTTGTCGAAGAAGCTTAAAATTTAAAACAGTTAAAAACATCTACTTTTTCACTAGTTACACAGAAGATAAGCTTTCTACATTGATTTCCCTTGAATATAGACTTCCCAGAAATTAGGATTTTTTTATCGCGACAAATTTGCGGCCAAGTTTGAGTACCAAAAGCAAGAGGACTAGTTGACTGTTTTTGTTGAAATTTGGAAGTTTGGGGCACTGATAACTACTAAGCAAACACATCGATTTTTAAAGAAACATCTTTCTTACTTACAGAATGACAGCTTGACAAAAATGGCAAAGTGTCGGGGAGCATCCGCTATCACTTAAGAGGCGCTTGCAGGTCATGTATTGCTCAGGAGCTAAGAATTTGAGGAATTACCTTTAGTCAGTTGTGCAACTCACAAAATTTGAAGAAACTCTGAAATGGTCGAGCGTGGGGACTTGTTCACTTGACATGGAATAACCCAAATGGCAAGGTTTGCTTAATGAAGGTATCCCCAACTCATTAGCTTTACCACTCTAGCAGACCCATAGCTTGATGACTATTTTCCGCTAGTTCTTTCTGTCTTTCCCTTTTTATCACTATTGTCTGTTGATATTTAACAGATTATTGTCTGCTTCTACTTTTGCCTACCAGCTAATCTCTGGTGGATCCTCATTAATCTGTTTGTGGCTGTAAATTCCTGCTTCCAGCTTCCTCTGCATGTGGTTCAGTCATCGGAAATGTCGAGGTTTTACCCAAAAACTCCTTTATCCTTTTTCGAATACTTTGCTTGCTATTTTCCTATCCCATAACTCCAACTTTATTTCTATCATTTTAGTTATCTTCCATGTTTCGCCTGCGTACATCATTATTAACCTGGGCAAATATGCGGTAACAGCCAGAGGCGTGGCGAGCGCATAAAAGTTTACACATAAAATAGAAGGTAAGAAATAAACTATAAAACGTGCAGAAACACTTACCGTTTTAAAAGTCTTCCGTGAAATCACAAACTGGGTAACATCTGTTAAATATTTGAATCATTAAATATGTTTCCACAGCTGTTTCAGTCAAGTGAGTACGACGTGCGGAATAAATGTTTTTTAATGACGAAAACGACCGTTCGACATCTAGCGATGTTATATTTGCATATTTATAATAATCTTTGAAACAACTTAATTCATCTTCACACGCACCTTCACAAATTTGTCTTAATATAAGAAAATCGGAGTCTTTCTCTTTCGTATTACACACCAATTTGTTTCGCCTTCTACAGCGCACAACTGCGCGTGAACATCATTCACAATTTGAACAGAATCCACTAGTGGCATCCCCCCCCCCCCCGTTGGCCGAAGTAATTGTTGTGAATAGTTTGTGAATCTCTTTTAACCTGACTGTCTTGAAATATTTCCTGGCTTTTCTTGATTGCTGCAGCTTCTCTCGGATTGAATTTTAAAACTACCTTCTTTACTTGATCAAAATATTTAGTAGTGAAACGCAGCCTGCAACCATGTTCCCCAACGTGTAACAATCGGCTGTGGTGGTTCAGGTAAATCAGTACACAGTTTGTGAAATAGTCGGGTACGTTTCGGGGAAACACTGCCTTCGTACTAGCAATCAATGCATTTACTAGGGGAAAACATGTAGGAATCGTTTGTGCCGCAAGATTTAGAGGATTTTACACGTTATATGTAAGAAGTTACCACTGTGTTCTTTAAGAGATCGGCCCAAAGAACGCATGTTTACGGCACCATCACTCATAAACATTAAAAGTTGCTTAGTTGAAAGTTCAAATTTGTTCAATGAGTTCAACACCACCTTTAAAATCGCTTCGGCAATACAATTTATAACTCTTTTGGAAGCAAGTAAGAAGGAGGATGACGGTCGATGTGGTTCCATTCTACGTACCATTACATTAACCACAGAATGTTTTTGACGATCTGTTGTTTCGTCCACACACAACCACAGTTTTTTATCTTTCAATTCCGTTTTCATTCTTTTTTCTATATGTTCACGAGCAAATGGCACTACATTTCGTATCGATATCCGACTAGGTAATTTACAGTCCGCATATTTATTCCAGAAGGAGACAAATGCTTCTTTGTCTAGTAAACGAAACGATAGATTACATAAAATAAGAGTAACACATAAATCAAATGTAAATTTTTCTTGGTCTCGTACGCCACTTTTTGCAGAAGAATGCTGTTTGCTTTCGATGTGACGTTGACAATGGCTTCTGGATCAACACATTAAAGAGATGTTACAAACTAGACATTGAATTTTAGCGCCATCAAAAATTAAGTCCGGCATGTCCACTATAAAGTTTTTAACTGTGTCCTGCCATTGGTCGTTTTCGCGACGTACCTAACTGCGACATTTTTAAAGCAAACATAAGCGTACAATTACGAAATAAGTTACGACAGCCTACATACAAACAGAACTACTCGCATGCAGCATCGATTTAGTACTGACGCTGTTACCGCTGTTTGCCCATACTAATCATTATTGGGCCTATCATAGTCTCATGCAATTTTATATTGGGGGTGTTAGTATTTATTTTGTACGTGCTTGCAGCCGTTTCTTCGCATTCTGCGAACGTTAAAGTTTTCAAAAGAAAGTTCAGAGAAAACTGAGAGCACACCACACAAAATCATACATATATGGTTTATGCACTCCGTATATTTTAATTTAAGGTGCTTGTAAATATCTTCCAGAGGAGAGATAGATCAAGGCATGTTAGTATAAAAAATGTCACAAATTTCAGAAACAGTGTACCGATACCTTTAGTTATTTTTTTCCTTCACTATTTTTTATTTTTCTTGAATTGTAACTTATTTTAAATACATCACGTACATGAGACTCGTTCAACATCTGAGAAATTTCTCTAATATTATTAGATCGGATGTTGCAGCATGGGTAAAGCATTAGCACGTTATCTTTTTTGTCGGAACTTTAATTAACGACTGGACAGGAGAAAACATCAATCATCGTTGACAGATGCATCCTTGCTATTCAAAAAAATTAATGTAAACTGTGGAATTCGGTTGCCATGTAATGAAATTCAATTTAGCATCGCAAATCTTAACGAACCATGTCTTCCGAACTAAATTTTATTACCAACTTCAAAGCATTTGTACGAATTGCTATTGTTAAATCTGGAATTCTCCGTAAAACACGCCATTCGGCAAGATTTCTCTTTGTTTCTGTGCAAATAACTAACGGGAATGCAAAAAATAGCCGCCGTTTATTACGTAAGCAAGCGCATGTATGCTCCGCAAATGTCACGCAGTAACACCAGTTAAAAAGCAGTAAAGCGACCACGTGAGTCATGCGAAACTCAGATTCTTTGAATTCCTCGAACGGCGTTGGTGGGGGCTTTGTTCAGTAAATATGTTCCCGGAATGTTTGTTAAGAAATTCGGAGAATTGAAATCATAGTTATTATACTCAGTGGCGTCGTTATTTATATGCATGTAATGATATAGAGAATCGTGGAATAGGTGTCGGGCTCCATTTCCTGTGAAACTATATTGATTTCAATTGATCCAATGCGGCATCATGAAGTTCGAGGAAAAGAAAAGTCAACTTTCTCACAATAACTCAAAATTTAATAACAAAAGAGCGACCGGTTTCGGGACCAAAGTCCCATCTTCAGGCTCGCTGAAAAAAAATATTGATTTCACTTACGGAATGGTTATAATACTTCTAATAGAGTAGGATGACCATTTAGGAATAGGAAATCTTAAGCAAATGGATGGAGATTTTGATCAAAATTGTTAAACGAGGAGAACAAAATAAGAAATGAAGAAGAATAATATCTTGCAATTATGAAGCAACAACAAGATGTAGACCCTCACCACTAAGTAGAGATCACATTAAAGATACAACAGGGAAGCTACAAAACAATAAAGGTCCCTGAAGAGATTTAACACATCTTCCTCTTAAACTATTAACAAAAACTTCGCGTCTTCTTTACGGCTTCCTCGATGACGTTGACGAAATCAGAAAGGCTTCCTCATGATCCACAAAAACATCATATTTAATCAAATAAACCAATACTACTAAGATAATATAACTACAACTATTACGATAAAATCGTTCTATCCAACAAATACACGTTTTAAAAACACAACCATATCACCGCATTCCGTTACAAGTAAAAAACACCCAAAATCATACCTCTAGAATGAGCTAACAAGCTGACAAATGATTTCGAGTGGAAAACGCATTGTTTTACTACGGTTTTAATCACAACAAAACAGATAAACGACCCAATATTGGCCGATTACTTCAAAAGATACTAGCCTATAGATAAGGGGAGAACAGAATCTTGAATATCTGCTTCACAAGCGCACTTAGCGATAGGCTTAAGGTCGATACAGTATCGTTGAAAAGTTACATTAAGTAGTGAATCTTAGCTTATAAGAGGAGTTGTGATATGGCTGAATAGATGGTTTAAGATTTGGAAGCAGATGGGATAGGTACGAGGCAGGCACCATAAATTCTCGGCCTGACAAGCTTATACAGGTTCTAGCGTACATGTGCGAGGTCTACACTATAAACAGTACCGTTCATGGAGGTTCGGGTAAGCTGACAAATTATATTGACTGTTTAGGAAAAAATTTTAAAATTATATAGTATACATTTCTGTGAGGAATTATTAAAACTAACCTTTTCTGGAAGCCTTTTACCAATTTCCAGGTAGTATTTGTCGATTATAAGACCGTTATCATAAAATATATAATTATGTTGGAAATTCCCAATAATTACAGTGACAATAAAGCTTTATAATAATCCCTAGGAGTGTTAGCTGGTTCAGTCATGTTACCTGGAAATATTCGTATACCCTTTATAAAGTATTATAACATTTGTAAACGCAGTAGTTCTGAAGAGATTGTTATTGTGAAAGTATCTGTGGTTGTGCAAGTGAAAAATTAAATAATTTCGGTTTGACTGCTTAAAATGCCCCGTGGAAAGCCTCTAGCTGTTTCAAAACGATCTGCTATTATTACCTTGCATCAGGAAGGGTACGCAGAAAGACGGATTGCGGATGAATTAAAAATAAAAAAATCTACAGTACATGATACTATAGTTCGATTTAAGACAACCGGTGACGTGCAAGATCGTAATCGGCCAGGACCGTTAAGAAAAACGACTCCTGCGGAAGATTCCCTTGGAGATGATGAGCCCCCGGTCAGCCAAATGAATTGATAACGCTTCAAAACATTTCAATTATTCAAGAAATGAAAGTGAAGGAATTAGCAGTGATGTCTAACATTTCCGAAACACCATTTAGGTATGAATAAGATTACTGCAAGATGGGTATCGTATCTTCTTTCTGCTCTCCAACGTGAACGTTGGGCCGAATGTGCGCCCTCGTTTTTAAACATGTGTTTTTAAGCATGTGATCCGAAACTGATTTTGGAG
Organism: Dynastes maya; assembly: GCA_029619315.2. Taxonomy (NCBI): domain Eukaryota; kingdom Metazoa; phylum Arthropoda; class Insecta; order Coleoptera; family Scarabaeidae; genus Dynastes; species Dynastes maya. The sequence goes on along the minus strand of JAROYE020000001.1, from coordinate 3,954,065 downwards.
TCCATTGTCACAGGAGATGAAACAATGGTTCTGTATGATCCTCTATCCAAAAAGGAATTGATGGAATGGCGGCTACCCAGAAAGACATTTTGAGGAAAAAACTTTAGATTATTTTTACAAGGGTGTGGAATTCTTAATTGATCGTTGTAATAAATGTATTGAGGTTAGGAGAGATTATATTGAAAAATAAAAATTGTTATATTTTATTTTTTTCTATATACAATACAAAATTGTAATACTTTTAGATGTTTTTTGACAGAGTTGAGGTGATTTAAATCATTTGAATGAAATCATGATTTAAATCAAATTATTTTATTATTAATGAAAAAAATATATTTTATGAAGACTTTCTTAATTCCAAATGTACAAGCCCATGTGATAAAAAGGTTCTTTCAACATCCGCAGAAGAAGTATTTCCACACAAAATTGAAACGATGATGTCAAATACTTGATCAATTTCTGATGAGATATCGGCCATTGTACTGCATTTTTACATGTTGTAATATTTCTTGCGAAAACATTGTTTCATGGAATGGTGATTTAACTTCCAACTTAATGGCAAATGGTAATAATCCAGTTTGATTGATTGATTTTCCTACCAAAGCAGGGCTGGTCTTTACATCCCTAACACTGAAGCTTAATAGCCTATTGTATTATTCCTGCTTCGGTTTTGTTTTACTTGAACAGGTTAGTTCCCACAATCAGGTTTAAGAGCCTATGTAATAAATCTTTCTCCATTGGTAGTTCGCATAGCGAATCTGCGTTGAGCTAGCGCCGCACATTCGAAAATAATATGAGGGGCTGTTTCCTCCTCCTCATTGCAAAATCTACATAAGGGTTCATCTTTGTAGATCCCCATCTTATGCAAGTGGCCCCTCACACAGCCATGTCCTGTTAATAGACATGTTGCTGCCCTAAGCTGTATCTTGCTTAATTCAAGCAGGTCAGCAGTCAGATGTTGCGACGGTCTTCCCATCATCCGTTTGCTGTGCTTTTGTCCAGCTGCATGTTTCCGATTTAATTGGTGTTGTGTTATGATCCACTCATTAATTGCAGCACGCACTGCACTCTTGATAATACCTAAACCCGGTTCAGAGCCTATATAATTCATTTTTGAGCCTTCCCTCGCTAGCTGGTCTGCAATTTCATTGCCCGCTGTGCCCCTGTTCCCTGGCACCCACACCAGTGTGACCTTGTTGTGTTTAGACAGAACCATTAGGGTTTGCAGGCACTCCCATACTAGTTTAGAGGTTATACGATAAGATGCTAGTGCCTTTAAGGCTGCCTGACTGTCAGAGAGAATGCAAATCGTCTTATCCTGCGGTCGCCGACGCAGACTCTCCCACGCGCAGGTTTGTATAGCATATATTTCTGTGCAATAGGATCAAGCAAATAAACTGAAAAGTGAGAAGACGTAGCTTGTTCGTATCTTTCTATAAATTTCTGTTTTGTGTTCTCTTCGGGACAACTGAACTGGAACATTTTGAGAATTCTTCCAGATAGACTAACAAGGAAAGTATTAGAGATCGGGAAAACGAGAGGGAGGAAAAGAGGGAAACCCAGGAGGATTTGATTTGAACAAATAGAGGAAGCAAGAGGGAAAGGTAAGACATTGGAGGAAATGAGAAAATTGGCAAGTGAAAGAGAGAGTGAAGGAAGGAATGGGTTATGGGGGACATGGAATCCCAATCCGATGCCTGAAAGGGCAGAAAGACAAAGATGAGGAAGATGTTCTCTTCGGAACTTTACAAAAATGCGTCTGATCGATTCTTCAACCGTATAAGATGTAGAGATTGGTTTTTATAATTTTGAGAAGTCTTCGGTCATTCTTTTGATTTGAATATTCGAACCTCTTTAAAAACAAGCGGATCAATGTCATCTTCATATTCTTCACAGATTTGTAATAATTTTAACCATTCATTAACATATATTTGAAAATAGTCAGAAAGTGCATTCAATCGAACATCTTGAGATAGTCTTGGTTTCTTGGCTTCTTTCTCATTGTACCAAGCATTGGGCAAATTGACATTATGCCACTTGAATTATACATATGTTCATTTACTTGTTTAATTTCTAAATCTTTAGCACACCTATAAGATACAATGGAGTATTTCAGACGTAGGCGTTCTGTAAGTTTTTTTCTCATATCACACAGCTAGTGACCTTCTTATTTATTACATCAATGCCCACATCTGTAAGATAATCTATTGTATGCGGATGCCCTGATGTATCTATATTTTCGAACCCTTTTGTTGTCAAAACCGCACAAATTATTGGTTCATTATGAAAATTGAGACCATCCATCAAGAGACATACACACTACGTTGCCTAATAGATGTTCACAAAATGATTTCTCCTCTTCAAATATTTCATTTAAAAAAACCGATTTTAACTGAAACCTGGAAGATGGAACATACCCTGGCCTTAGCATTTCAATTGTTGTTGGAACATCTTTAAATTCAATAGACCTGGAGCTACAATTTGTTGTCCAAAAATGACCCGAGCTATCTGCTTGTGTAATTCATGTTTCTTGTCCTGATCTGTTCTTACAGCATAGGAGTTTAAAATATCACCATTGGTACTGCTGCTACAGCAACTAGTACCAACATTTTTTGTTTTTTTATATGTTGTATAGTTAGAGCTTCTTCACTTCCTTTTCCTTGTCTTGATGGTTGGAATTCATTTATATTTTCACTTTCACCATCGCCATTATTTGATTGAGTTTTATTTTCAATGTTGGACATCTGATTGAAATGTTTTGAGGCGTTATCAGTGCAATTGGCCAACCGGGGCGCTTATTATCTTCAAGGGATTCTTGCCCCAAACGGAAACATTTTGCCCATTTTTTACAGTGGAATATGAAGGAGATAAATCACTATAAACACCGTTTAAACGTTGTTTAATGTGATTAGTAGAGTTTGTTAAAAAGGTGGTACCGGATGGTAGTAGCATAGCGGTAGCGGCGTGGGTAGGGGTAATTTTCAACTCGTAGTCGATCTCGACAGTACCGCGAGTTCAAAGCGACAGTACGTTGCACGCTGCACGCCAAATAAGTACGCGAAGATGGGACGCCCAAAGGGTGTAACGTTCCCTTCGAATTTGAGTAAATATCTCAGGCATTTCCCTGGATTAGGATATAGAAGTTCGCATATTTATTGCACAATATGCAATAGCAGATTGCTAGGTCGCGATAGGTTTGAATGTAGAAAACGTTGTAAAAGTAAACGTCATGTATTGAATTTAAAAAACCGTATTCCATACTGGCAATTTTTATATGGTTTTATTTTTATGTTAAGTGTGTGCAACATCCCACAACATCTAGTATCTAATGAACACTTTCGTCTTTTTTGGGCTAAGTACGTTTCCTCATGGAAGCTGCCAACATCTATGCAATTGCGGTACAATTTGCCACGTGTGCAAGGTACAGTAAAGGAATGTATAAAAGACGAGTTGAGAAATAAGAAAATCTGCCTATGCGTGGATGAAACAACTGATGCTTAGAAATACAGCGTCATTCATGTTGTGGTGCGCCCTTTAAAACGTGATGGTCCACCAGCTTCATTGTTGTTATCCAGTAAAAGGATTCAGAAAACTAATGCAGAAACCGTTGTCAAGATAATAAAAGATTCGTTGAGAGAATTTTGTATCACAGGAACCCAAGTCACAGTGTTCGTTACTGACGGAGCCGCAACAATACTGAGAGTTGGTAGGATGTTGAAAATATGCTTTCCGACTCTTCTTCACATAACATGCCTCATACACGCATGTCACCTCGTAACAGAAACCATTCGAAAGAAGTATCCGATGGTGGATAAGTTAATAGCATCTACCAAAAAAGTGTTCATCAAATCTCCCAAACACATCCGTGTATTCAAACAATTGTGTCCGAAATTACCACCACCACCTCAGCCTGTAATAACGCGATGGGGAACATGGCTCCAGGCAGTATCTTACTATCAGAAATAATTTTCACAAGTGAAAAATGTCATCTTGAAACTTGATTCAAATGATTCTGCAGCAGTTCTAGATAGTCAGCAACCTTTTTCCAATTCGGACATTCAACAACAAATAGATGAAATTTCCATGAACTATTCTGCACAAGCTATTGAGGAATTAGAAAACAGTCACTTATCTGCACGAGACGCATTAAATTGCATAAACAATTTACCAGCCGCTCTAGAAAACTTGACGAACACTATAGGAGTCCATGTTGCTCAAAAATTTGGTGCAATTTTAACGAAAAATCCCGATTTACAAAAGGTTCGGTCTATAACTGAAAATGAAGAGTGCCCAGATGAGGAAAGGGAATATCTGACATTTGCAAATCTTACTTCACTGGATGTCGAAAGATCATTTTCGAAGTATACGACAACGAATTCACAACACCGTCGACGGCTGAATGCATCGACAATGGAAGCGTTGCTGATGTTGCAATTCCACGCAGCTTACTAGGGCGGTTGCCAATTGCCACATTGGACATCAAGACGACAGGAAAAAGTAACAATATTATTTTTCACTAATATTGTATATTACGTACCTACTTTTATGCGGTGCGCCACTGCCGGTACCACCTTTTTAACAAACTCTAGTGATTCTTATAGCCTTTCTTTTGTTAAAAATTCAATTACGGCGCGGTACACAATTTTCGTTACCTGAGACATTTTCATGCACTAGTCACGTTGTCTGGTTGGCTACTAAAAACTACTACTTTTCTAGCCCTAATATATATATATAATAGTTTGAATACGCTAGAACCTGCATAAGCCTGTCTGGCCGAGAATTTATGGCACCTACCTCGTAACTCCGTCGACCGATCACATGTTTCAACAGGTTCGCGGATGGATTGTTGCCTTATAGAAATAAACATCTTGTCAATTTCTAAACAATTTAATTTATTATTATTGATTAGAAGATGAACTTGAAGTGCTTTTGGTTTTATTTTTAGGTGTTAACCATTACCTAGCATTGTCCACGCAACCTTTACGACGCTGACACACATACGCTGCTGTTATTATTAGCTCTTGTTGACACGCACTAAAGCCATTGCTTGTTACAAAATCGCCTTTGTCGCAGTATGTTGTAAACTACCTGCTTAGATAAGAGAACTCATAACAATCCCTGCTTCCCCTTTTCAAATTCTCGAGTACAGCTTTGTATATCCATAGGATATGATATCTAGCCTAAATAGAAGTGACTCCTGACTTCGTGCTCTCTTCATCTGTACGATAACCTCTGAATCTGCGTCAGAGCATCTCGAACTACACGTTCCGAATACTTACGCTGCCAAATGCTGTAATATGTAGATATGACAAGGTTTCCTGGATTGTTGTTTCTCTACGATCTACTAAAGATCTCGTGGATCTGACGTATGTGTCGTAACTATATTTGTGGAACATTTAAATGTTACGTTTTGCCCTCTTTTATGTATGTATCATGTATCTCCGTAAAATAGAACACGTGCGTATGAATTGTATTTCTTGTTTTGTTGCGTAAACGTTTCGTCTGTTAATATTGTATATGATGCCCAATTCCTTGTGTTTATATAATTAACCTTTCGGAGCTGTCGGGTTTGGGGAAAGCTTGCTGCCATCAATCAGAGTAACTTTGTATGTTTGATAGGGATATTTTACGTTGTTTTCTTGAATGTCTTTAACATTAAGTGTCATTGTGAAGCATATTTTGTATGTTATTTACGTAAGAATTTTTATAAGAGACATTTTGATTTATTCAATTATTGGGTATATTAAGAATAGTTTGGTTATAGATTTTTTTTTATCTTTATTCTTAATTAAACATTTTCCAAATACATCGCGATGGAGCGCCATCGCGTTGAAACCATATTTGTTGACGATCGAGAGGCGGAGTATGTTCGATCTTTTTAAAATGCGTCTCATCTAGGAAGTTAGATAGTGTTCTGCATTAGCCTGTGTGGTAAAATTTCTAGTTCAAGCAGTTGTTCGTTAAATGTACCAGCCCAAGTGTTCACACAGCAAGACTGAACTGTTCAGTCTTGCTGCTGATGATGATAGCTTGGCTATCGAAACGTGCGTCCAGTACGAATTAAGTGTTGTGGTAAGGGTTTTAGTGAACTGTTTCAGTGTTCCAGTGCCACAGTTTTAGAGTATCCGTTTACTGTAAACTTGCATCATTGCATATGTTTCCACAGTTACTTCTTTAAACCTTGTGCGTCGACAAGAAAAAATATTCTTATACATAGAAAACGATCTCTCCGCATCTAAGGAAGTTACATTTGCATGTAGAAACTGTTTTTCAAAATCACTTAAAAGTTCACTATTCTTACACTTATTATAAATGGCCTCTAAAGTATTAAAATCGGGATTTCTCCTTAAAACATCTGCCAACTTTTGACTAGCGCATAATCCTGGCGTATCGTTTAATGTGTGTAATTTATTTTTTACACTCTCCACTATGTCTAATGATTCCTGCAATGACAATTCAGTACATTGTAGTTTTCTGACGGCATCTAGTAATACTGTATAATTGGTACATATTGTTGTTAAATCTTCTAAAAGTTGAGGAATTTGAAATTCTCTTTGACTTTCTCTAATTGCTTTGGATTCAATCCGATTAAATCGCATTATAACTGATTGAATTTGTTGAAAATGGATCAAATAGTAAGAAGCTGCTTTTAGCCAAGTACCCCATCGCGTTAAAATTGGTTCAGGAGGTTCTGGAATACCTGGACAAAATTTACGAAATTCTTTTAAACGTTTAGGAGATTTACGAAACACTGCTTTAGTACTTCCAATCATCCGATCAACGTTTCCGTAATGTTGTCGAACAACTTCACCAACTAAATGCAAAGCATGCAGCACGCAGGTTATATGTATTAAGTTAGGAAATATATGTTTTAAGGATCGCCCAACACTTAACATCGTTGCTGCACTATCTGTCACAATCATTACAACTTGATCTTGGGCAATTTTAAATTTTTTCAAAGCGTTCATTATCACTTTTTGAGTATTTTCCGCGGTACATTGTTGAACACGTTTGCAAGCTAACAAATATCGAGATGCTGTGTTCTCGCTAGATAAAACGCGAGCTATTACATTAACAATACTGTTTTTCTTTATATCGGTCGCCTCATCCACGGTAATCCTTTTTTTTTTTGGAACACAAATCACGTTTACACACATTTTCTAGCATCTCTTTCATTCGCGGCAAATGATTCTGTAATTGTGTTTGTGAGGGTAATGGGTACTTTGGAACGTATTGTCGCCAAAACGTTTTAAAAGCTGCTTTTCTCACCAACGACAACGGAAGATAACAAGAGGTAAACATAATTAATAAATGTATGAGGAATAGTGTATAAGGTATTTCAGTTCTTGCATTTCTCATATGCTTAATACCATTGACATGCCTCTGGCAATCAGTTCTGTCCAATGCAGCCAAACGAACATTGCATATTAAGCAAAAAACTGCACAACCGTCATATTTTAAATGGGGAAAAAGTGACACATACTTATGTACATTAGTAGCAAATCTATTACGAGGCATTGTTTTCTTAGGTATGTAAATATTAGTTCTATATATGAAACGATACACTAATTATGTACTTGGTATAATACTACAACACACAAAAAACACCAGCTATATTTTCCAAAGCGACACGTAAGTACATAACCTTGACCGTTCGACTAATCTCTGCAACAGCTCAACGGGTACTAAAACGAAATCTCTCTCAGCGCGGTTTAACATGATTTATATTTAAGGTCGACACTACATGCCTGCTTCTCTACCGGTTTAGTTTATTTATGAATTTTTCGTATTCTTATATTAACCCGTAATACCGACGCTTATGCGAGTCCGCAAGTTTAGGTTACTCTAGTAATAACATATGCTCATGAAATATTGGTGGCAGGTGTTATAAATCTAAAATTCTCGAAGTTATTTATTGTTATGTTAAAATTTTCATAAAAAGATTTAGTACAGACATTACGATTTAACTGATGCGTCCCTTGAAATGTTTACCACAACTACGGTGTATTTAAACATGTAGCAAGTGACTATTACATTCATTGTTAATATTTACGTCGGTACTTCAAAAATAGTCCTCCGCATAAAATGTCAAGAACGTAATTATCTAGCTGCGCCCACAAATCCGTCATAAACAAATAAAAAAAACGCCTTTGGCATCGCTGAATAAAAAAAAACGATTTATCTCTCTCTTCAAAGAATCCACACCGGCATATATTCGTAGCCATAATCTAAGCAATTCGAAATAAGCACGAGAGAAAGCTCGATTTATGATGAAGGCAGCGGCATTCCATCGATCCGAATGATTTAATAAGTTGACGTAATCCCGTTTCGATAATAAAATGCACACGCATAGTCGGTTTCATTCATTGAAGTTGAGAAAACGGCCATTAGCTGGTTGAAAGCGAAAAATATGTTCCAAGCACGTTCGCTCTAAAAATAGCGCGAAGGTGATATTAGATCAGCTGTTTTGCTACTAGAATGTTACTTGCAAGCTATTATTGTGCAGGATCTATAAAGCGAAGTATGACCGCGGAAATAATACAGTTAGTTTAAATTTTTCTAACGGAAGGTCGTTCATTCTGTCTCTCTTGTAGCCTTGTATCACGTTTAAATCGAAGTATTGATCTTATGAAGATAGCACTAAACGTTGCGTTAGAAATTATATGCAAAACATATGCATCAGTTATTTATAATTAACGTGAAATGATTTCTATATAAATGTAAATATATTTACAGCAATTGGAGTTATATTTACGTCAGTTTATTATTATTTTAATAATAGCTGATGAAACTATTTTTGTTGGGAGCGTTACGGGTCCGTAAGGATAGAACCGATGACGAGGGGGTCAATACGGCGAAAGTTATATATTAGTAATAGCTAGAGCAACGCAACTGCGCTGAAAGCCAGTGGCGGACGCATAAAAGTTTACACAAAATAAATTAAATGTGATACGTGCTCAAACACTTACCGTTTTAAGAGTCCTCCGTGAAATCACAAAGTGGATAATGTCTATTTAATATTTGTAACATTAGATATGTTTCCAAAGTTGTTTCGGCAAAGTGAGTGCGGCGTGAAGAAAAAGTGTTTTTGTATGCCGAAAACGAACGTTCTACATCTAGTGACGTTATATTTGCGTAAGTAAAATAATCTTTCAAATAACTTAACGATTCTCTTGACGCACCTTCACAAATGTGTTTTAATGTGCCAAAATCAGAATTTTTCTCAAAAACACTTTCAAATTTTTTTAGAACAGAAACATTTTTTGCGTCTTCAATCGCGCATAGCTGTGCGTGAACATGTTGCACTATTTGTAGAGATTCTTCTAACGGCACCGCAGGATTTTGTAATTTTTCTATTGCATTTGCTAGCCCGAAGTAATTGTCGTGAATGATTTTTAAATCCATTTTAACGTGACTATCTTGAAATTTCGACTGGCTTTTCTGGATAGCGGCAGCTTCCTTTGTATCGAATTGTAAAACCACGTTCTTAATATTGTCAAAATATTTATGATAATAAAACGCGGCCTGCAACCATGTTCCCAACGAGTTAGAATAGGTTCTGGTGGCTCTGGTATACGGGGGCACAGTCTGTGAAATTCGCGAATACGTTTCGGTGATTTGACAAATACTGCTTTGGTATGCGCTATTAAAGCGTCTACCTCAGGATAACATTTTCTGATACTATCCGCCACAAGATTGAGAGCATGAATTTTACACGTAATGTGTAACAAATTAGCAGAATGCTTTTTAAGAGACCGGCCTACAGAAAGCATGTTTGCAGCACCATCACTCACTAACATCAAGAGTTGGTTTGTTGAAAGTTCAAACTTGTCCAATGTATTTAACACTAACTTTAAAATTACTTCGGCAGTACACTGTTGTATTCGTTTGGAGACTAATAGAATTGAAGGTGCCGATTGATGAGGTTCCAATTTGCGTGCCATTACATTAAGAACGGAATGTTTCTTCCGATCTGTTGTTTCGTCGACACATAACCACAATTTTTGATCTTTCAACTGCGATTTTATTTTTTGTTCAATATGTTCGCGCGCAGATGGCACAATTTTTCGTAACGATGTTCGACTTGGTAATTTGCACTCCGAATAGTTATTCCAAAAGCAGATAAATGGTTCCTTGTCTAGTAAATTAAACGGTATATTACATGCGATAAACGTAACGCATAAATTAAATATACATTTTTCATTGTCTCGTGCGCAATTTCTTTTTGAGACATGCTTTTCACTATTTACGTGTCGTAGACAATGTTGTCTGGACCAACACGTTAACGGGATTTTACAGATTACACATTTAATTTTAGCACCTTCATATATTAAGTCTGGAATTTCTGCAATAAATTTTCGAAGTTTGTCCGACCGCGGTCGTTTTGCTGACGAAATCATAATTTTTCTATGACAGATAAACAATTGTGCAAATGACCGGCAGCGAAAATGTCCGTACTGCTCCGCAGACGAAGTAATACTACCGTTCCTCTCGGTCCGAATTGATTCTACGCCGATGCGCGGTACCGCTCGTGGCCAGCGTTAATTATGATGCTAATGTTGATGAAAAATCGAGAACTAGCTTACCAGAAAGTTTTATAATGTGCTTACTTCGCTGGCCGCTTACAATCTTTTTCGGCATTTTGAACATTGCTGCCCTCAACGCTTTTGTAACATACAGAAGCAATTTACCAACATCTAAAATGATATACAGGCGAAATTTTCTGAAAACGCTCGCCATAGATTTAGCAAAAGAACATTTACAATACCGTTCAACAATTGCGTCTCTTCCATCCGATGTAAAAACGAGAATTAATTTATTAGTTGACAAAGAGATAGATGATGAACCCGCACCTAAGCAACAAAAAGTTCTCTCGGGTATATGTAAAGACTGTACGTCAAAAAAGGATCGTAAAACTAAAACTTCTTGCGCTTTTTGCAAGAAACTTGTTTATCGAGAACATGTAATTCCAGTATGTAGAAGATGTTTCGAATCATCTAAGATAGAAGAAAAAGTAAATGACGACGACTGTTAGATTTGATAGTGCTGACATTGACTACTGTATTGCGTATTCTATTTGGTGGTTGTTTTCCATAGTTTATATCATTTCAATAAATATAATAAAGAAACGTATAATTATATAAAAGGAATTTATTGCCTGTTATTATTTTAATCCTATACTTTATTAAAAGATGATATACATTCTGGGTAAAAACGTTGTTCGCAAGTTAATATTTCTCTTTAAACGTTTTAAATCCTTAACTCTAACGACTTAATTTAATATGTCCATAATAGTATCTAGCCAGTATATCGATTTATTAAAACGCTAATATGTAAAAGCTGCTAGCTACTTAAACCGATAATAATTCTTCGGTAGACAGACATACTTAGCGTCGAAAACGCCAAGTCGACAAATGGTTTCAGTGGCAGTAACCTATTAAGAGATTTGCTTGAAGCGATAGCAACTTATGCAAAGCCGATAACTGGGTCCTGTTGCACATAGGTGGCCTTGCATATCGTACCGAAAGCAAACAAAAACATGCGATAAGGAATGGAGGTGTAGTGTTGCTGCAATTAAAACCGATGAGTACATTATAGATATTTATAATATACATTCACCAAGCTAATGTTATAAATAGAGCGGGCCAAGAGCGCCACGCGCCAGGTTCGCAATCAGGCTGCCGGGCGCATATATGTATGTAAACATAGGTAATTTAAATATGTAATTATTAGGACGAGGACCAAAACCACTGTCTATTACGTCGTGAAGACGCGCAAATATACACCTGCAGTTTGGGTGTTCGTTGATAAATAGGGCGTTGTTCACAGTGGGCCACTACAAAAAAAAAGTTCATTCATCGACGGCTACGAACTAACAGCGCGCTTATTCATTTACGGATGACGCGCTCTATTCATCAACAAATGACGAGTCTGCAGATGTTACGTTTGCACCACTTCGTGGCTACTAGAAACGAGCGTCGGTGTGCTCGCTTTAGTGATTATGTCTAACGTAACTATTAAAAATAAACGGCCATTACCTACGAAAGTTAATAAATTTCTTAGTGAATTTGTGGATTTACACTACAATGGGAGTACAATTTTCTGTAAAGTTTGTAAAAAGAAACTACTGTGCTGGAGCAAACGTGATTGTGAAAGACATATAAATAGCGCACACCACAGAAATAAAAGAAATGGTGTGTCACAACAACGTCAATTTCAATTAGAATTGCTTTTAACGTTTATGGTATGTGGTCTACCACTTCGTATACTTGATAAAAAAGCATTTCGAAAATTCTGGGGTACATACAATACCGAGTGGATCTACCATCTCGGACAGCGTTACGGAGAGATATTCCACGAATACGTGAGGACATTGAAAATCGAATTAAAGCCGAATTAAAAGATAAACAGCTGTGGCTATGTCTTGATGAGACGACAGATTGCAAAAAAAATTCTATTTTGAATATAATAGTGCGCGTGTTAGATCCTATTAAACCAAATTTTGCAATTCTATTAGCCAGCAGAAGATTAAAACAGTGTACTAGTAAAGCAATTACGGCCGTGTTCTCGAAACGTTACAAAAATTTCAAGTGTCAACCAGTCAACTGTTGTTGTTCATGAGCGATGGTGCAGCAACAATGTGTAGTGTAGGCCGTTCCCTTAAAGAAAAGTGTGAAGGACTTTTACATGTTACGTGTAAAGTCCATGCTTTACATCTTGTGGCACAAACTATTCGAGAGTGTTACCCGGAGGTGGATGCATTAATAGCAAACACAAAAAAAGTGTTTCTCAAAAGTCCTAAGAGGACTAAGGCATTCCACAGATTATGCCCTGGTATTCGAGAACCACCACAGCCCATTCTTACGCGTTGGGGAACGTGGTTAAAAGCCGCTTTTTATTATAATGAACATTTTCAAGAAGTCAAATCCGTTATTTTGCAATTCGTCCCTGCCGAAGCTAGAGCTATTAGGATGAGCCAGAAGGGATTTCTCGATATTTCTGTTGAAACACATCTAAAGAATATTAGCAACAATTACAAAGGGTTAGTAGACGCGATAGAAAATTTGCAAAATTCTGGATTGTCGTTGGTAGAATCAGTGCAAGTCGTGGACGAAGTTAGTACGTTGTTACACAGTATAAACGATGCAACAAGTGGACGAGTTTTAGCTAAGTTCGATAGTGTTTTAAAAAAGAATCCGACTACACGAGATTAAGACAAATGTGCGATGGGGCATCTGCAGATTCCTTGACTAAGTCTAAAGATTATTTTAATTACGCCTGTCTTACTTCGGTAGACGTGGAACGGTCGTTTTCGAAATATAAGAACATTTTTTTCGTCTCGGCGAACATCCTTCACCGAAGCAAATGTGGAAACTTATCTGATGGTGCAACTTTTTAAACAAGCCTATCCGCATTATTAAGAAGGATAGAATTTATTTATTATATCTTTATTTACAGTTACATTATTAAGTACAATAGAATAAAAAAAGCGTTCAGTTTCTCAGTTATTTCCTTATTACATCCCATTTACAACGCATACCGTTTTCAATCAAATAAAAAATCATAATGAAAATAAAAACACCTCAGCGTGTACATATATATATATATATATATATATATATATATATATATATATATATATAATATATAATTTTCCGGGCTTGTGTATTTTAGGTAAACAATACATCCTAGGTAGTACTGGGTTTGATACCGTTAGTCTAAATCTTAAATTGTCGCTAATGACAGCCTTACATTCTAACATGGTCTTTTTGGTTTCTGTAATCATTTTAGACAAAGGATTTTTTGATGATTTTGAATAAGAACTTTGTGACAAAGTGGTGTTGACTCGACTAAAATAATCTTCTTTGTCTAAGATGACTACAGTGTTACCCTTGTCGGATTTTAAATAAAAACAATTTTTGTTTTTTAGTCTTCTAGCAATGATTTGATCTTTTCGTGCAATGTCAGGTGAATTCCTTTGCATATTTTCCAAAATTTGACTTTTACAAGCGGTACGAATAAAATTTTTTGTGTTATCATCAAAATTACTGATCGCGTTTTCTATGCCAACTATAATTTCTTCAACCGGAGGCTTATTAAATTTCAGGTTGTATTTCAAACCTTTGTTTAATAAGTCGATCTCTTCTTTGCTAAAAGACTCATGTGACTCGTTTTTAACTAATGCAGTTGGGTTAATTATCTCGGCAGGTTTCGGTTTGTTAGTGGTGACTAATTTGGAAAACTTTTTCTTGAGAACCTTTTCTTTATCTGAAACTTTCTTAGCAATAACGTCTTCAGTCCTGTTGAGATAATTAATCCATTCAAAATATTCTAAAATACATAGGTTGTTACAAAGTTGTAAATGTAAACTATATGCTTCTAACTCTAGTTGACTAATTTTAAAATACTTATACTTAATTTCTTAATTTAACCAACAACTTTTGGCCGAAGAAATAGCTCTATTAGCCGAACTTGATTTACTCTTGCAGTTAATTTGAATGAAATTCGGAAAAACATTAAATTTTCTACAATCTTTCAGAAATTTAATATCAGCATTAACTAGACTAATCTTACTTCTTACCTTAAAGAAACGGTTGAGTAAACTAGACCGGGAAGCCATCACACTAAAAATTATGCAATATGTATGTTTGTGTAAGGTTAGATTTTCACTTAGCTTGTTAGTTCAGTCTTGCTGCTGATGATGATAGCTTGGCTATCGAAACGTGCGTCCAGTACGAATTAAGTGTTGTGGTAAGGGTTTTAGTGAACTGTTTCATTTATTATTATTATTATTATTATTATTATTATTATTATTAATATTATTATTATTATTATATAAGGGTTTTAGTGAAATGTTTCAATATAAGCATTAACTTTGCATAGTTCAACCAAATGTATGATTGTATCAACAGTTTGTAAATTCGTAAGTTAAGATAATGTTTTACTTGAAGGAAGGAAATATTAAACTTTTTTTTATTCATCCAACTGCTATATATGTTTACGTTGTGACTTAGAAACCTCATATAATAAATCAAAAATATCTCAGTATGTAAATTATGGCCTTTGACTAATGTTACATTTAAATCGAGTAAATTATCTTGGCACGTAACACATGTTCTGTTTTATGTCAGCTACTATGTAAATAGAGCATATAGATTTATGTTGGGAGCCTTGAGATTTAATAGAATTCTCTAGAAGTAAGCATGACAAGCTACGACGAGTTAATTAGCGTAACAATTTCAAATTTTCACCTCAACTTTCTGCGATTCCGCAATTATTCCTAGCTATTGCGATATTATCTAGTGCATAACCAATCGAATTAGGTTAGAAAGCTACGAATTGAGCAAAAAAAAATCGTTCCTATTGCCGGTAACTGACCTAAGCCAACATAGGACAATTTTAATGTTGCTGTGTCAGCTTTATTATCCAATTTTCACGGTATGCAACAATAAAAAAGCTATTCAAGCGAAATTATATTTATGTAACCAATTGCGGTGAATTACATCAGTATTTCTAAAAATAGAACCTAATAGCTACTTTTATTTCATGTTTCCTAGAAAGAAGTTGTAGAAATTGCGTTAAAATAAAAATGTTGAATATTGATTGCTTATAGTCTTTAAAATTACTGCTTAGGCTTTGTGTGACGTTTAGTTGTATTGTAAGCTTACAAAATGCGTTCTTTTTTAAATAAATAAGGTTACTTTCAAATTTTTGAACAATTTTGATATACAGTACTGGTCAGTTCCAAGTTAACGATAGTAAAACGGTCGTATTTATTGTTTCAGTGGATCGAATAGACAAGATCTAAGTAAATTGTTCTTGGAACATGAAATTACAACAAATGTTATTAATACTTGTCAAAAATTTTATTAAAAATATCTTAGGCTAGAATCTCAAGATAGGACGCCCCAGTCATTCTTCCTTCAACGACAGCTAAATTTCCAACACCCGACTTCGAGAAACATCCCCACAGCATAACATTCCCTCCACCGTGTTTAACTGTGCACTGAAGAAACCGGTCTTGTAAGCCTTCTGATTTGCGACGCCACACTCTTTGTTGCTTCTTTGGGTTCAGAATCTCAAATTTAGTTTCGTCGCTCCAAACGACTTTGTCGCAGAAGTTAGTTGGTTTGTTGATAAATTCTCTAGCAAATGCCAATCGCCGAGCTTTATTTTGCTTACTGATAAGCTGGTTTCTTCTTTCTACCCTTAAATAATAGAAATGGAAGTAAAATGGAGTCGAATCTCACGAATACGGTGGTTCTGGGACAATTTAGAAGTGACAATTCACCCAGTTCTTCTTGAATAATTTAACGCTGCTATTTCTGCTTTTAAATTATCGAAAAATATGTCAGAATATGTCCTGCTACTAACCTGATCCCTGGTGACAAACGGGAAGTATCCGCTTAGAATCTCAAAATATTGTAGCCATTAATTACCATTTTTTCTATTTGGAAGAAGTAGTACCATGTTACTTTTAATATTGCCCTTACAAAATACAGTCCTTGGCTATGGACAAATATTGAACATGGAAAGTGTTGCAAGTTCTATTTGTAGGATTTTTCATATGGTGTCACCGTGTTGAAGAGTACATAACGGTTACAGAGAACGTCGCTGCCGTAAGTAGAATATTACATGGAGGTTCCTGACTTTCTGCGTAAGTACTATTGCGTTCCATGTAAAAAGCGATACAAGAAACCAGCAATTTCATCTGCACCTCTTTTTGCTAATGACTCATTCCATGTGTAACAATACCCTAGTTTTTGGAAAACACAAAAAATGGTGAAATTATAGACAGTTAGCCTTTTTTTATAAAAGAATGTATCAATGTCTCCACAAGGACATGGAAGTACAGCCTGTAAATCGAAGCAATAAACCCTTACATTTTCGTTTTCAGCTTTCTTTTCTTCTCTACTGAAGTTCTTTCCCCTTTGGTGTTCTTCATACTTTTCAACAAGTTCTGCTTTGGCTGCTTCACTTGCAGTTGTATATTTTCATCAAGCCCACATTGATCTTTTTGGGGTATATGAAAGGTTATGTTTGTTTCTGTGTTGACTATTTTAGCGTAACTTGAGAAATTGTTTCCTCTACGAAACTGATTTTTCTACATACAATCTGTATATTGCTGCAATAGATAAGCTACCATCTAAATATTCTTTATTTGTTTGTGCTCTGCAGTAATGAGAACTCATTCTCGGAAAAGAAGCAGTGTGGGACCTAATATCTTGCAGCAGATGATATATCATGGCCCTTGACAAATATTGAATTTATAAGAATATTCATTAAATGTAATCCTAATTTCGAAAATCTATAAAAGCATAATTGTTGTTAGTGTAATACCCTAATACATTATGGCCACAGATAATTGCTGGTTATAAAAATAATGCTTAGGGGTGCAATAAACAATGGAACAAAAACATTATAAAAAAGTTTTACAAAACTATTTATTGCCTTTTATTGGTTGATTGGATCCGACTCAAGGACCATATACTTTCATGCAAGACAATGCATGTGTAATGCGATACCTTGAATCTAAAAACCTGGGTGTACTACTACTAGTCTTCGGCGGTAAATTTTCTGGGTATTATCGTCGATAATAGTCTTACATGGTACTCACATATCGAGCACCTGGTGAAGAAACAATCATCTGTATTATTCGCAATCAGGAAGCTTAAGAAGTAATAGTTAAGGCGGCATATCTCACAAATTTCCACTCAATAATGAGCTACGGTTTACTCTTATAGGACACTTCTTCGGAAGTACAGGGGATTTTTATACCGCAGAAGAAGGCTATCAGATTTTTGTGCAATATGGAATATAGAGACAGCTGTAAAACTTACTTTAAAAGAGAAAAAAATTCTTACCCTCCATCCGCATTCATTTTGACAGCTGTCAGTCACGTCCATGAGAACAAAAAAAGATTTCTCTAAAATGGAAATTTTCATAGCTACCACATCAGTTCAAGAAATGATCTAAAGAGCACTGCATCACAGATTGGCCAGTTCCCAGAAAGCAATTGATTACTGGGAAACAAAGTTATATATGTAGTAAATTGCCAGAGGTATTCAAGACCTTACCTCTAACCCATTTTAAAGATAAAGTTAAGGCAATATTTTTTGAGCGACATTCAGGTTTTGTTTTTCATTTATTTATTTATTTATATGTACAGTGAGCGAAATAAGTCTTCGTACACCAACATAAGTCACAAAGTATAAGCGTTAATATATTAGTAATGCTTGAAAGTTGAACAAAATAATTGTAAGTTGTACACTGAAATGTTGTAAGGTATAGTTACTTTCAAGAAACGTTAGTATTTCTCTTAACATTAAAACAATATTTATAACAAAAACATATATATGTCTACCACTAACAAAAGGTACCGGGAAGAAAATGTTCGTACAGTCTGCATATTCTTATAACTAAAAAGTACAAAAAATAAACTAATATTTTGTGGGATACCCTTTAGAGTCTATAACGGCTTGTAGATTATACTAAGTTAGTTGTAACAGACATAACCATTTTTTTACCATTCTGCAATTAAAATACGCTTCAGTTCTTCTCGACTTGTTATTTCGAATTCTCGAATACGACGATCCAGCCCGTCCCAAATATCCTGTTAAGTTATTTGAAAGATTATTTTACTTACGCAAATATTACGTCACTAGATGTAGAACGTTCGTTCTCTGCAGATAAACGCATTTTTTCCTCATGCCGTACTAGTTTTGCCGAAACAACAGTTGAAACATATCTAATGTTGCAGATATTTAACAGACATTGTTCACTTTGTGATTTCATGGAGGACTCTTAAAATGGTAAGTGTTTGAGCACGTGTTATTTAATTTTTATTTAAAAGATGAGCGAAATTATTTGCGGCAGCAAACCTCTCTATTAGCAGAATAACTCTAGTGGAACGCGAGGCCTGGTCGACTCTACGCTACTGCGCGGTACCGCTCGTGGCCAGCTTTAATTATTATTATAGTAGTTGGATCAAATTTCATTCACCCTAAGAAAACATTTCAAAAAAAATCTGCTTGTTCGTCGTTAAAAATCTTCAAATTGTCACTTGGTATCCCAAAGAATTCTAAACAAGCTTTGCAACTAAACACAAGTTACACAATCTTTCGACTTTCATTTCTTTTAGAGTTACCCACCTAAAAAAAAAACGATCGTCAAACAAAAGCCGACCGCCTTATCGCTTTTGTATGTTTAATTATTCTACAGCTAATGCGATTATTCATTCGAACGATATGGAGTGGCATTTGCATAACGAAAACGTGTGTTAATTCACATACTTGCCCACCGAAAAAAACGCTTGCGTTGTTACACGTGATAGTCAATTAAACTATGTCAAAATCGTGGCGTTTTAGCCACGTAGATTTCGAGTAGGGTCGGATGGAAAGCTTGCGCAATAGATTGTAATATTGTCATCATTTTTTTTAAAGAATCACGATTGTTATTAGAATTCAAGTTGTCTCTGCGAAACATTTTACTAGCGGCAGGACTTTTGACTGAATATTAATAGATTTTTATTGAGTGGACTTCATAAAAGAACTATTTAGCATAGAATCCGCTAAATACCAGGAATTCCTGCATAAAATTTGCGTATCAATCGAGAGGCATTTCAATCATAAAGATCCTAATCGGACGACCTCAAAAACACAGGCAAAATACGATAGTATTACGTTCTGCTTTAATTTGCATTTGATCCAACGCGAAATGACTACACACATACATATGTAGCGTGAATTTACTAAAACCCAAACCTTATCACCTTCTATCCATCCAAATGAACCCTTTTGGGTATTCGCCATTTGCATTTTCCGCTGTCATAGATGTTTAATATTGAATATTGGGGAAACGCTATTTTAATATTTATGAATTTTTTCCGGTGTACGTGTATGTGTGTGTATGAGGGTGTTTTAATCGACCTACATATAGGGAAGGTTCCTTTTTAGCCCGATTGTATTCTATCAAAACGGGGGAGAAAGCGTTCAGGACGTGGAAAAGCTTTTATTGAAGCTCGTATTAAATTGGGGGGATGATTGACATTAGCATGGGAAACGGAAATGAAAACTGGTTCAGTGGGTGAGAGTGGAGAAGGCTTTTTTTGGGAGGTTATTGAATGAAAATTCGATATAACTATATGAGGATAGACTAAAAAGTTTCCAACCTAACATAGAAACAAGAATTCTCCATGTCAAATTCAATTTATTTCTTAACATGATCTTCTTGTAAGTCACTTTTCGCAGCAATCCTCTCAACGAAAGCAATTGGTCCTTCCTCTTCACAAGGAAATGCAGGAATTTAATGACAGATTTTTTCCATTTTTACAGAAGCACTAACATCGACCGACACAAGCGACTGTTAAACAACAACTCAGCGTCCAACATGGATGAAATTTTCAAAAGCATCTTTCAATGCATGCGCAATTATATTACCAGAATATTTTTGATGGATAACGTAATTTTCATGTTGAGAATCCCGTCGCATTTGACGCTTTTATTTGATTCTTTTGGAAAAAATATAATTGACAGAAATTAATAATTTGTTTTATTTTGTCAAAGTTGGGAAATCTAAAAAATTTACAATTAAAATGTTAAAAAAAGGGACAGCGAGACAATGATTATCAAGATATTTGGCCCCACGTTGGGTGCCACTTCTTGATGCGTTTGCACATGGCATGAAAGTTATCCTTTCTTTACTTAATTTTCTTCTGTGTGCCGATGCTTCAGATTTATTAACCAACGTTTTTTTGGGAAACACATTCCAAAAAAGCCCACTCTCAAGCGCGTTGTAAATTTGATCAGAAGTTAGGCCTAATCTCTCAATTGTAGTTAAGAAGTTTAATTTACTAAAACCACTAGACAGCTTTTCTCCCGAGACACTTAATTGGGGAATTCCATATCTCTTTTTGAACTTCTGCAACCACCAACAACTAGTGTTAAAGTCCTTAATACGTAGTTTCACAGAAAAAAACCTAGCTTTTTCATATAGCATGTCTCCAGAAATTGGGGCACCTCTAGCACGCCGTTGTAAAAACCAGGTATAAAGGGCGCTTTCCATATTAGGATGTTCACATGATTTCAGAGTTTTTCTTCCTCCAGGTCCGTTTTCAGAAGTAGAAGCGAGAAAATTGTTATGTTTATATGTTTAGTGTACAATGGTTTTTCTTCTAGGCGTTATCAAACAACATCTGGAGTGCCGCAGTGTTCCAACTTTGGACCCTTGCTGTTTTTAATATTTATAGATGACCTCTTACAATCACTAACGTGCCGCTTTTTAGCGTTTGCAGACGACTTAAAGATATTTCACCGAATTGATTCACTTTATGATGCCAGACTTCTACAAGAGAATCTGATAACTATAAGTAATTGGTGTATTGTAGTTAGATACACTCGAAAGGTGTCCAAAATCGTTTTTGATTATAATATACACGGTCTGAAGCTACCTTCATCGGACACTGTGAAAGACCTTGGAGTGTTATTTGATGATCGACTTTGCTTTGACCAGCAGATGATGTCGGTGTGCAACAGTGCTTGCAGAGTTCTTGGTTTCGTTCTTCGTAACACACGCACATTTACTGATTACTAACGCTGGCTACGAGCGGTACCGCGCATCGGCGTAGAATCAGTTCGGACCGAGAGGAACGGTAGTATTACTTCGTCTGCGGAGCAGTACGGACATTTTCGCTGCCGGTCATTTGCGCAATTGTTTATTTGTCCTAGAAAAATTATGATTTCGTCAGCAAAACGACCGCGGTCGGACAAACTTCGAAAATTTATTGCAGAAATTCCAGACTTAATATATGAAGGTGCTAAAATTAAATGTGTAATCTGTAAAATCCCGTTAATGTGTTGGTCCAGACAACATTGTCTACGACACGTAAATAGTGAAAAGCATGTCTCAAAAAGAAATTGCGCACGAGACAATGAAAAATTTATATTTAATTTATGCGTTACGTTTATCGCATGTAATATACCGTTTAATTTACTAGACAAGGAACCATTTATCTGCTTTTGGAATAACTATTCGGAGTGCAAATTACCAAGTCGAACATCGTTACGAAGAATTGTGCCATCTGCGCGCGAACATATTGAACAAAAAATAAAATCGGAGTTGAAAGATCAAAAATTGTGGTTATGTGTCGACGAAACAACAGATCGGAAGAAACATTCTGTTCTTAATGTAATGGCACGCAAATTGGAACCTCATCAATCGGCACCTTCAATTCTATTAGTCTCCAAACGAATACAACAGTGTACTGCCGAAGTAATTTCAAAGTTAGTGTTAAATACATTGGACAAGTTTGAACTTTCAACAAACCAACTCTTGATGTTAGTGAGTGATGGTGCAGCAAACATGCTTTCTGTAGGCCGGTCTCTTAAAAAGCATTCTGCTAATTTGTTACACATTACGTGTAAAATTCATGCTCTCAATCTTGTGGCGGATAGTGTCAGAAAATGTTATACTCAGGTAGACGCTTTAATGGCGCATACCGAAGCAGTATTTGTCAAATCACCGAAACGTATACTCGAATTTCACAGACTGTGCCCCCGTATACCAGAGCCACCAGAACCTATTCTAACTCGTTGGGGAACATGGTTGCAGGCCGCGTTTTATTATCATAAATATTTTGACAATATTAAGAACGTGGTTTTACAATTCGATACAAAGGAAGCTGCCGCTATCCAGAAAAGCCAGTCGAAATTTCAAGATAGTCAGGTTAAAATGGATTTAAAAATCATTCACGACAATTACTTCGGGCTAGCAGATGCAACAGAAAAATTACAAAATCCTGCGGTGCCGTTAGGAGAATCTCTACAAATAGTGCAACATGTTCACGCACAGCTATGCGCGATTGAAGACGCAACAAATGTTTCTGTTCTAGAAAAATTTGAGTGTTTTTGAGAAAAATTCTGATTTTGGCACATTAAGACACATTTGTGAAGGTGCGTCAACAGAATCGTTAAGTTATTTGAAAGATTATTTTACTTACGCAAATATTACGTCACTAGATGTAGAACGTTCGTTCTCTGCATATAAACGCATTTTTTCTTCATGCCGTACTAGTTTTACCGAAACAACAGTTGAAACATATCTAATGTTGCAGATATTTAACAGACATTATTCACTTTGTGATTTCACGGAGGACTCTTAAAATGGTAAGTGTTTGAGCACGTGTTATTTAATTTTTATTTAAAAGATGAGCGAAATTATTTGCGGCAGCAAACATCTCTGTTAGCAGAATAACTCTAGTGGAACGCGAGGCCTGGTCGACTCTACGCTACTGAGCGGTACCGCTCGTGGCCAGCTTTACTGATTACGGTGCTCTAAAGACTCTTTACTACGGGTTGATTCGAAGTAAGTTGGAATACGCAGCGATTATATGGTACCCTTATTACACATGTCACCAACTTCGACTTGAGCGAGTGCAACGCCGTTTTTTGAAATATTTAAAATTCAAGGAGACTGGTAACTATCCGCAAAGGAACTACGATCGTGGCCAGCTTCTGTCGCACTGTGTTTCATGGCTCCATGAACGTTATGAATGCACTAGTGCGGTGTTTCTCTACAGGCTCATTAATAATAAAATTGATTGTCCAGAGTTACTGTGTGGGGTACCTTTTCATGTTCCCGCTAGGGAATCGCGAAATGTATCTTCATTTTACTTGAAACCTGTGAGAACTAATGTAATGCACCTAGCGCCAATAAACCGCGTTTGTCGTTGCGCTGGTATGTTATATAAAGACATTTTTCTGGGTCAACTTGTTTAGTGTTACGTGTATATTATGCAACGTATGTATGTATGTATTCATCGTTATAGTCTTATGTGTATCTCTAAGAAGTTAATTTATTTCATTTTGTACTTTTGCTACACTTTAGATAATTTGTATGTATATGTGTCTATTTTGGTGTTTTACTGTTGGGCACAAATAAATATTATTATTATTATTATTATTATGTTTCTTAATATCCGTAATAGTAGATTTTCCGACGTTATAAATTTTAGATAATTGGGATGCCGATTCACCTTTATTTATAATTTCTATTTTTTGCAATAGGGTTAACATGTGGTGTTTCCTTTGTTGCGACATGTTTGCACGGTAGTGATATTCCAACTAAGAACGATACTTTCGGCTCACACAAGGGATTTCCCCGAAACAGCCGTGGAATTATCCACGCGTTGTTTCTAGCGGTACTTTTATTTTGTCAACCGACTCTACAAGCCGAACGACGTTCGTTAAACCAAACTTTGTTCGAATTATAAAGTCTTGTTCGGACCATCAATTTGGGCTACGTTAGTTCGGATTCTACCGAGTGAATAATGTCTTCTACTTTATTCAAATTCTGTTAATTTGCACGTTCAGATGAGATATGACTAGAGCGGGCCAAATTGCGCCATCCAACAGAATCGGAATCAGGCGCAACGGCCGCTTATTGTAAATAGCGTATATGTGAGTCACAGCAGATATGTGATATTTCGAAAATTAATACACAAGAGTAAAAAAATAAAAGCTGACGCAATAATAATGATTAGTAATTAGAGCGGATATATATATAATACATATATGTACACGCTGAGGTGTTTTTATTTTCATTATGATTTTTATTTGATTGAAAACGGTATGCGTTGTAAATGGATGTAATAAGGAAATAACTGAGAAACTGAACGCTTTTTTTCTCTGTTGTACTTAATAATGTAACTGTAAATAAAGATATAATAAATATCTATCCTTCTTAATAATGCGGATAGGCTTGTTTAAAAAGTTGCACCATCAGATAAGTTTCCACATTTGCCTCGGTGAAGGATGTTCGCCGAGACGAAAAAATGTTCTTATATTTCGAAAACGACCGTTCCACGTCTACCGAAGTAAGACAGGCGTAATTAAAATAATCTTTAGACTTAGTCAAGGAATCTGCAGATGCCCCATCGCACATTGTCTTAATCTCGTGTAGTCCGGATTCTTTTTTAAAACACTATCGAACTTAGCTAAAGCTCGTCCACTTGTTGCATCGTTTATACTGTGTAACAATGTACTAACTTCGTCCACGACTTGCACTGATTCTACCAACGACAATCCAGAATTTTGCAAATTTTCTATCGCGTCTACTAACCCTTTGTAATTGTTGCTAATATTCTTTAGATGTGTTTCAACAGAAATATCGAGAAATCCCTTCTGGCTCATCCTAATAGCTCTAGCTTCGGCAGGGACGAATTGCAAAATAACGGATTTGACTTCTTGAAAATGTTCATTATAATAAAAAGCGGCTTTTAACCACGTTCCCCAACGCGTAAGAATGGGCTGTGGTGGTTCTCGAATACCAGGGCATAACCTGTGGAATGCCCTAGTCCTCTTAGGACTTTTGAGAAACACTTTTTTTGTGTTTGCTATTAATGCATCCACCTCCGGGTAACACTCTCGAATAGTTTGTGCCACAAGATGTAAAGCATGGACTTTACACGTAACATGTAAAAGTCCTTCACACTTTTCTTTAAGGGAACGGCCTACACTACACATTGTTGCTGCACCATCGCTCATGAACAACAACAGTTGACTGGTTGACACTTGAAATTTTTGTAACGTTTCGAGAACTACGGCCGTAATTGCTTTACTAGTACACTGTTTTAATCTTCTGCTGGCTAATAGAATTGCAAAATTTGGTTTAATAGGATCTAATACGCGCACTATTATATTCAAAATAGAATTTTTTTTGCAATCTGTCGTCTCATCAAGACATAGCCACAGCTGTTTATCTTTTAATTCGGCTTTAATTCGATTTTCAATGTCCTCACGTATTCGTGGAATATCTCTCCGTAACGCTGTCCGAGATGGTAGTATCCACTCGGTATTGTATGTACCCCAGAATTTTCGAAATGCTTTTTATCAAGTATACGAAGTGGTAGACCACATACCATAAACGTTAAAAGCAATTCTAATTGAAATTGACGTTGTTGTGACACACCATTTCTTTTATTTCTGTGGTGTGCGCTATTTATATGTCTTTCACAATCACGTTTGCTCCAGCACAGTAGTTTCTTTTTACAAACTTTACAGAAAATTGTACTCCCATTGTAGTGTAAATCCACAAATTCACTAAGAAATTTATTAACTTTCGTAGGTAATGGCCGTTTATTTTTAATAGTTACGTTAGACATAATCACTAAAGCGAGCACACCGACGCTTGTTTCTAGTATGCCACGAAGTGGTGCAAACGTAACATCTGCAGACTCGTCATTTGTTGATGAATAGAGCGCGTCATCCGTAAATGAATAAGCGCGCTGTTAGTTCGTAGCCGTCGATGAATGAACTTTTTTTTTGTAGTGGCCCACTGTGAACAACGCCCTATTTATCAACGAACACCCAAACTGCAGGTGTATATTTGCGCGTCTTCACGACGTAATAGACAGTGGTTTTGGTCCTCGTCCTAATAATTACATATTTAAATTACCTATGTTTACATACATATATGCGCCCGGCAGCCTGATTGCGAACCTGGCGCGTGGCGCTCTTGGCCCGCTCTAGATATGACTGCTGGGCACTGCACCAGTCTCACGCAGTTTACTGAAAACATTCTTGAATCGGGTACTCTGCGGTTCTATTGTATTCTCTACAAGCAGCAACAGCGTTACCATTACAAAACCCGTATACAAATACCATATCGGCGTACTCAACATTTGTAAATACGTGCGACATGCTGAAACAGTATAGTAGTTTGTTGCTTAAACGATACACATTTATCACAGTAAAAAAATTTATTGTAATCTCAAACACAACCTCACAACTTGAACTTCAAAACAAAACTGACAATCGATACCCATACCAACACGCGAAATGGAAACGTTTCTCTGTAAACAGCTGTATCTCAGTAATCAATAAAAATTGGACATATGTTATATGGAATTTTTTATTCGAGTTAACCTACACTATAACCCACTAAAATATTTACCTTTCCTCCTGAAACACCCTGTATGTATGTAAAAAGAAAACATTAATATAACTGATACATTTCAACTCACTCGCAGCCTCTGCGAAAGCAAAAAAAAATGTTTGTATAATAATCCAATTTGAAATTTAAATTGAGGGAATTTATATTCTCGATACGCCTTGAAGATTTCGTTGACGTATTCAAACTAGAACTCCACGTCTTCATATCTTTACGTGTCGCTTGCACTACGTCTACTTAACGAAAAAAAAAAATGCCGCGGAATAAATAATTGCTTTGATGATGTGGGAAAAAAACCGCGCTGACATTGAAATTTCGTATCAAGGTTAGTACGATGTGAATAACGCGTAATCGTATAATTTTGATATCGGCGCTGATATCTTGCCGCAGATAGCCTGCCAATTATATAATTGGAACGAATTTTGCACTCAATCTTCCTTAGCGTTGGGTAGAGCGTTGTCCAAGGTCAGATACATGATCAGGAGTACAGGAGACGGTTTGTTAAGCTTATTTCCCATGTGAATTTCCTGTTCGATTTATTTTGTATTTAATGAAAATGTGACTCAAATAAGTACCCATTTATAAACATATTGTTGTGATTATATTAAAAGTTTATTTATTTTTATTTACTTACATTTGAAAGTGAGCTTGTTTACATTTTTAGTAACATTTGGTTGCAAGTAGTGCTTATGATTAGTCTGGGCAAACAGGAGTAACAGTCAGTGTAGTAGATATGTGGTGCGGAGTCGGCGATTATTTATTTCACGCGTTCACAGCGTCAATACTAAATCGATGCTGTATGCGAGTAGTTCTGTGCATATGTAGGCTGTCGTAACTTATTTCGTAATTGTACGCTTATGTTTGCTTTAAGAATGTCGCAGTTAGGAACGTCGTGAAAACGACCAATGGCAGACACAGTTAAAAACTTTATAGTGAACATGCCGGACTTCATTTTTGATGGCGCTTAAATTCAATGTCTAGTTTGTAAAATCCCTTTAATGTGTTGGTCCAGAAGCCATTGCCAACGTCACATCGAAAGCAAACAGCATTCTTCTGCAAAAAGTGGCATACGAGACCAAGAAAAATTTACATTTGATTTATGTGTTACTCTTATTTTATGTAATCTATCGTTTCGTTTACTAGACAAAGAAGCATTTGTCTCTTTCTGGAATAAATATGCGGACTGTAAATTACCTAGTCGGACATCGATATGAAATGTAGTGCCATTTGCTCGTGAACATATAGAAAAAAGAATGAAAACGGAATTGAAAGATAAAAAACTGTGGTTGTGTGGACGAAACAACAGATCGTCAAAAACATTCTGTGGTTAATGTAATGGTACGTACAATGGAACCACATCGACCATGATCCTCCTTCTTACTTGCTTCCAAAAGAGTTATAAATTGTACTGCCGATGAGATTTTAAAGGTGGTGTTAAACTCATTGAACAAATTTGAAGTTTCAACTATGCAACTTTTAATATTTATGAGTGATGGTGCTGCAAACATGCGTTTTTTGGGCCGATCTCTTAAAGAACACAGTGGTAACTTCTTACATGTAACGTGTAAAGTCCATACTCTAAATCTTGCGGCACAAACGATTCCTACATGTTTTCCACTAGTAAATTCATTGATTGCTAGTACAAAGGCAGTGTTTCTAAAGTCCCCGAAACGTACCCGACTATTTCACAAACTGTGTGCTGATTTACCTGAACCACCACAGCCGATTGTTACACGTTGGGGAACATGGTTGCGGGCTGCGTTTTACTACAACAAATATTTTGATCAAGTAAAGAAGGTAGTTTTAAAATTCAATCCGACAGAAGCTGCAGCAATCAAGAAGAGCTAGAAAATATTTCAAGATAGTCAGGTTGATAGAGATTTACAAACTATTCACAACAATGACTTCGGACTAGCGGAGGGAATAGATAAATTACAAAATGTTTCGATGTCGCTAGTGGATTCTGTTGAAATTGTGAATGATGTTCACGCACAGTTATGCGCTGTAGAAGGCGAAACAAATTGGTGTGTAATACGAATATTTGAAAGTGTTTTAGAGAAAGACTACGATTGTCTTATATTAAGACAAATTTGTGAAAGTGCGCGTGAAGATACATTAAGTTGTTTCAAAGATTATTTTAAATATGCAAATATAACATCGCTAGATGTCGAACGGTCGTTTTCGGCATTAAAAAACATTTATTCCGTACGTCGTACTCACTTGACTGAAACATCTGTGGAAACATATCTATTGATTCAAATATTTAACAGATGTTACCCAGTTTGTGATTTCACGGAAGACTTTTAAAACGGTAAGTGTTTCAGCACGTTTTATAATTTAGTTCTTCTATTTTATGTGTAAACTTTTATGCGTTCGCCACGCCTCTGGCTTGTACCGCATATTTGCCCAGGTTACTTATGATCTCTTCCTTGGATTTTCTCCCAGATTCATATTTTGTCTTTGTCTTACACATTCGTTTGAGTAATGTGCAATTTTGGTCTTGACGGAATGCTTGATCGTTACCACCGAAATTAGAAGGCCTCAGCGCTCTTCGATGACGTCACGCTGTTTAGGTGATGTATCCCCATGCACGATATTAGCCTTGGTGTGTGGTTAAGGAATCATCTTTTTTTGCATTTCTTTTTTAAGTTTTGAAGGGTTTCCGGTTTAAAGAGGATGCCAGTCGTCAACTGAGCCCTTCTCCACGTCCCATTCGATTTTATTTTGGAAAAACGAAGTTTCAAAACCAAAACCATATATGTGTGATTGATATTTAGTCGACTAACTATTATTATATTAATTGTACATGTATTTGGACGAAATTAAGGTTGAAATGATACAGTAATTGCAATTTTATTTGAAATTTTGTTCAATTTCACGAGAAAAATTATATTTAATTTCCTATTATGTATTGTTTTATCATTACGTTTCCCACAATCATTTTTAAGTAGGGTATTTGTAGAACAAGTTACTATAATTGCTGCAATACGATCACTGCTGTGAATCTGATATTTACATATATCAGTATCCAAATGGCTACGTTCGGTGATATAATTGGAATATATTGTATTAAAACAGAATGTTTATTACACAAATTTAAAATCATCTCTTCGTATTCAACAATAATTTTATTAAATACAGGGTGGGGCAGTCAAACCCCCTTTCTTCATATAGCTCGAAAAAAAGTTAAACAGAAAGAAAATTCAATTTATTGTACGAAATCTTAAGTACATGAGTGGGAATTTATTTATAAGCAATGAAAAGTTCAATTTTTGAAAATCGTGCCTGGTAAATAACGACCCGAAATCGTCGAAGTTGTGGAATGAAAAAAGTTGCCAGCATGTTAAGATACCGCGGTGATGTTACCGTTACAGCGTTGCCAAAATCGTCTCCAAAAAGGAATATGGGCCGATAATTCCCATTGAAGAGACAGCACACCACACGGTTACTTTAGCGGAGTGGAGCGGCCGTTCATGAAGTTCTTTAGGGTTTTCTAGAGCCCAATAGCGAAAATTCTGCTTGTTGACGTACTCACTAAGATGAAAATGAGCTTCATCGGTCATCCATATCTTATGAATGAGTTGTGGGTCATCTTCTAACATGCTTAACATTTCCTCGCAAAAATGAATTCGGGCCGCATGATCACGACGATTCAAAGCTTGGACTATTTGAATTTTGTATGGATGTAGGTATAGATCATCATGCAAAATTCTTCTTACTGTTCGGTTTGAAAGTCCTAGAGCAATGCTGTGGCGTCGAGCAGATGTTCGAGGGCTTCTTGCGATTCCACATTCTCAGGAGTGCGAATAGTCCTTGTTGAACCTTCAGTTTTCTTCGTTGTCTGACCTGTTGCTTCAAAGTTTTCCATCCAATTCTTACTGGTTTTTCTGTTCGGTACAGGAGCTCGAGGCAAGAGATTAAAATGTCGACGGAAGCGCCTACGTAACTTTCACCATTCAAATAAAACGCTTTAACGGCGAAACCGCGTTGTTCTCCGGTCCAACGCTGCATGACTACTAAAATTCCCACTGCCTAAAACGCGAAAGTCAAACCCCCACCTCTCCCCACTTTCCCTACTTCTTTTTCTATTTGAAAAAAGGTAGTTTGACTGCCCCACCCTGTACAACGTAAGAATATAAAACTATTCGAACAATAACATCTTCGTGCTTTTTGTCAAATACAACGGACAGTTAGGGAATTGAGTTGGAATAGCATTTTTTTAAAACCTAGAATATTTTAAACTTATAGTTATAGTTTCACCGGTCCTTGAATCTGTAGCTGTAAAAAAATTAATAATATCTTCTTTTGCAAAGTGTAACTCACAAATAAAACATACAAAACAGTCGACGCCACAGTTTTTAGGTTATCGGGTTTTTATCGTTTTAGAAAAGGTTTTATCGCTTATACAACACTAGAAAAACATTACAGGTATCACTAACAAAGTGCGAAAATATCACTATACAGTATTTTTTTAAATAAAACTAATATAATTTGGATAAACCATTTCAAAACGCAAGAAACGATCTGAATGTGTGAATATCCAATCTACAAATATCAGGACACCTACCTTAGGTGAACATTGTCGTATAGTATCGTCGAATAGTATCGTCGAATAGTATTGTAACAGATGACGAAACTTGCATATATTCATACGAGCCGAAAACAAAGCAACAATCAACTGTTTGGGTGTTATCAAAGGAACCAAATCCAACAAAAGTTGTTCATTCACGAAGCATTTGATTGCTTGTTTCTTCCGTTGTACTGGACGTAGATTTTTGTAACCTCAAGAAGCTGTTGAAGCATACATTTTGGAGATATCACCTTTAGAGTAGAAAAAATATTTGGAAAATTGGTTGGAAAGCATGCAAAAGTGTATAAATCTTAATGGCGAAAATGTTGAAAAACAATAAAACGATTTTTTTTTTAATCTTTTTCTTTCGTTTTTAAGTGATTGATAAAATTTGAAGAACCGATCTATAATCTATAATAATAAATAAGAGTTTCACACACGTAAATTTTAATTTGAACCTTATTTCGTAGTACTGTCGAGATAATTTGAAAAATCCATCTCACCTGTTCAGATTTAATACCAGTAATCATGATTTATGTAACTATTCGTCAGCTATACATATGTATACGTATTTACCTTTTGATTCACAATCACAACCCAGGCACAATCGCTAGACTTTTCGGCCACGACAAATTGTTCCCAACTTATCTCGAATATTACGAAATAAACGATAGCATTGAAAACGTTGTATGTATGTATTATATATAAATATGTGTATGTGCTTATATATGTTAATACGTAAATGACTCAACTTCACGTTGCCGCTATTTATAGACGTAGGCTAAGGTGCGTGGCCTGTATATAGCTAATTAATACGGGTTAGGAACTAAAAAACGTGATTGTACACTTTTTTCTCGTGATAGTTGTAAAAATAGTAAGTAGGCCTTGGACGTAAGTAGTTTTAAAGGTTTTTAGGAGTATTGCAGATGGTTAGATTAGATAACAGATAGAGTTATGTGTTATAGTTAATAAATGGGTAGAATGTGAATATTTTCAATTTGAAAAACAAACTATTAAAGAACTGAAGAACAACAAAAGCCCAGAGGTAAACGAAATCTATGCTGAAATGTTAAAGGCAGGAGGCAAACAACTCCAGATGAAGCTATTTGAACTGATAGAACGAGTGCGGAAAAACGAGAAGATGCCATAAGATTGGTCGAAGGCTCGTATATGCCTAGTGTACAAGAAGGGAGACAGGCAGATCTGTGAGAATTACAGGAGGATAGCTTTGCTGGATACTTGCTATAAGATACTGGCAAGGATCTTCAGACGAAAGCTGAATGAATATTCAGATAGCATACTGAAAGAGTACCAAGCAGGTTTTCGAAACAATAGATCTACAGCAGATCAGATGTTTACCCTTAAGGAAATGCAAACTATATGCTACGAACACAAAATAATTTTGTACAGCCTCTTAGATAGATTTCAAACAGGCGTATGACACAATATGCAGGGAAAGAATGTCCCGTTCAATGTTACAATTGGGGGTGCCAAGAAAGCTGATTAGATTGACAAAGATGACCCTAGAAGAAACAACGCGTGAAATAGGATGGAATGGATACGAGTCTGAAGAGTTCATAGTAAGAAGAGGACTTAAACAAGACAAACCACTGTCAATGGCACTGTTTAATCTGATGCTAGAGGCGGTGGTGAGAAACAGCAGACTAAAGGCAAAAGAAACGATATTTAAAAATGAGCACTAGTGTCTAGCATTTGCAGAGGATCTAATGCTAATAGCAAAAACAATAAAAGAGCTAAAAAAGATTACAAAAAATCTAGAAGAGGAGGCAATTAAAGTTGGCTTAAAAATAAATTGAACACAAATAAAATACATGATAATGGGAGACATAAAGAATGATACCCAAAAGGAATTCATAATTTTCCTGTCTGACAATAGAGAGCACAGGTTTGAAAGAGTGAAGAAATTTACATATTTGGGTGTACTAATAGAAGAAAATGGAAGAGAAGACTACGAAATAAAAGTAAGAATGGCCAAAGGAAGCAAGAAGTTGGGAAATCTAAGAACCGTAATAAAGTCCAAGTACGTGGCCAGAAGGGCAAAAATGAGAATTTACAAATCAGTGGTAAGACCCACAGCAACTTACGCATGCTGAACCTGGGTGGTGAACAAGTCAGAAGAAAAGGCAATTGAGAGATGGGAACGAAAGATGATGAGAGCTATTTTTGGAGGCGAGCACACAGAGAACGGCTGGGAGAGAAAGACGAATCAAGAACTTAGAGAACTTTATGTGGACCCCAGCATTATAAGATACATCGAGACTCAAAGAATTAAATGGTTAGGACACATAGAAAGACTTCCAAGTGGAAGAATTCCCAAAATGATTTTACATAGAGGTCCAGTTGGCGCAAAAAGAAAGGGAAGAAGGTGAAGAACTTATTCTGCCAGCTGCAATTGAAATTATAGAAACTATGTTTGGAGATAATTTTGCCAAACAATTACAATCCATACCACTATCAAATGATACTGTTGCCCGTCCAATTGATGATATAGCTGAAGGTGTACAGCATCAGCTTTTCGGGAAGTTGTGTGAAAAATTTCAATTCAGCTTGATGAGGCAACAGATGTCAATAAAGATGCTCATTTAATTGCCTATCTTGGATTTTGTGATGGTACGTCAGCATTAGAAGAACTACTTTTCTGCAAACCAATAGAACTCGAAGCAATAACACTTGCATTGTTTGCTATCTTAAACGATTTTGTAAACGAGGAAAAATTGCGTCGGAATATGCACCGATGGCGCTCGTAGAATGTCTGGAAGATTCCAAAGTATACAAGTACTTGTGAAACAAAAATCTCCACAGTGTGTCTGGACAAAAGCATGATCCACTCTGTCTTGCAAAGAAATGAGTCCTGGTCTGAATACTACGCCATCGACGGTTGTAAATTATATAAAAATGAGACCCCTAAAATCAAGAACCTTTCCTGCACTTTGTAAAGACATGGATGCAGTACATTTATCGTTATTATTTTATTGCGAGACAAGATGGTTATCATGTGGGAGCATTTTGCAGCATGTTGATGAATTAAGAGATGAAATCGCAATTTTTCTAGAAGAGAAAAACAGACCGGAGGCCGAGAAGTTCCGAGATGATTTATTTGTGATGAAATTGAGCCACTCGGTGGACATATTCGAGAAATTAAATACCTTAAATCTTCAACTCCAAGCAACAAACACACATATGTTGGATACGAATGATAAAGTTAATGCTTTTTGTAGAAAAATGGAATTGTGGAGCATAAATGTAAAGCAAAAAAGCTTAGAAATGTTTGCAAATGTGGAAGAATGTGTTAACATTTACAAGGTTGAAGAACAACATGTAAAAGTTGTTTTCATAACCATTGAAAATCATTTAGCTATGCTAGCAAGGAATTTTAAAAGGTACAATATTTCCTTGCCGATGACAATTTGGGTTAGGGACCCATTTCAAAATAATCCGCAGTGTTTTCCAACTGCTGAAGAAGAAATCTCTATAAACTTCACGGCCAGTGGCGAAATCGAAAAACAATTTAGTAATAAATCACTCTTTGTCATATCAACGTCAATAAATCACTCTTACAAGCTCCACAGGTTGAGAATCGCTGCGACAAGGGCAGTAAATACAGATTTGGAATCGTCACCATCATAGGTTTAAATTTGGCAAAGTTGCCAAATTTTGTGTTTGTTATGAATCCGAAGATTCGAGATTAAAAAAAAAACAAAAATTGTCATTTTCTTCTTTTACGCCTGGCACCTTTATTAGGCACTGCAAAAAAAGGAAAACCACATTCTCGAGACTACTTTCGATCTTCTATCTATTGGTGTACTCAAAATATTTATATGTCGTTTCAGTCCTTTGTGGCCATCAGCAACTTTCTTATTTCTTATCGGCGCCATATTGGATTCTATCACCGTCAGAAAGATTTTTTTTTATGATTTCAACCATGTATAACATGTTAAGAAAAGTTTTCGATATTATGCTTTAATTGAGGAAGAAGATATTTTAAGATTAAATAAGGTAGCAGTGAAATTTTCAACCTGTCAAATTTTTTAATTAGCTAGTAATCGAAAAGTGTCGTACACCAACGAAGAGAAACAAGATATGTTAAGTATTTTTCATTCATCAAACTGAAATACAACAATAGCAAGTATACAGTCCCTGGCCAAATTACTTGAGACACTCAATATTTTGTAGTTTCCTCATAATAAAATATAAACTATACATGTATTATATTTTTATTTATAAAATATATTGTAAAAATATGTAACATATGTAAATATTAAATAAGTAATTAATATTTAGTCCATAACCCATGATTTTTAATAACACCCTTAATTCTTCGGGGCATACTTTCAATGCAAGATACTATTCTTCATTAATATTTCCTTTGTAGGGTTTTCGCTTTCATATACCTTACTTTTTAGTCGATTCCATACGTTCTCGATGGGATTGAGGTCCGGTGAATTTCCGGGCCAACGTAAAAGAGGTATGTGATTGTTTTCAAAAAATTTCTTAACTTTTTTGCCCATGGCAAGGAGCATTATCTTACATAAATATACGCCCTATCGGTATGCGACTTCCTGGTTTAAAATACGGTAATAACGTGTTTTTGAACACATTTATGTACTCCTCTTGACGCATTGTACCTTCTACAAAATACAAAGAGCCGGGTCCGTGTCCACTAATCACTCCCCAAATCATTACCTGCGGAGGGTCTTTTACTGTTCGAAGAACCGTGGACTCTGTGAGACGTTCGCCAGGTCGTCTACGAACAAATTGTGCTCTCTGCACCAACACACAGAGCGAGCACTCGTCACTAAAGAAAACCTATTAAATAATGCAAACATTAATTCAGTAAAAATCATGTTGTTAAGTTATTTATCTTTTTCCAATTCTCGTCTGTGAAATGTCGATATTCTCTTGCAAAGTTGAGACGAGCAGATTTCATTTTTTCTGTTAAACGCGGCTTTTTTACAGGTCTTCGGCCCATTAGGCGATTTTCGCGCAATCGGCGCCTGACCGTTCTGCTCGAAATCTCTATTCCTCTCTCTTGTAAATTTTTTTGAATCATTTTAATTGTAGCAAATCTATTGCCCAAAGCCTGATGAACAATTTCACGGTCAAATCTCTTCGAAGTTCTTCTTTTCCGACCGCACTTTGCCCGTCTTTGTGTCGATGTGCTAGCTCCTTCGTTTAAGTTTCTAGCTAAACGCGATACAGAAGAAGGAGATACTTTCTGTAATTTTGCAATTTCTCGTTGTGAATGTTTGATTGTAGAAGAGCTTGTATAGCGGCTTTTTGTTCACTTGTTAAATCTTTCCCGGACATTTTCTACAAAAAACCCCAAATATTTAAATTTTTTTCAAATTCCAAATAATTCACTATTAGGAGAGAGATAGAATAACAATTTTACCTTTGCAATAACGATATATCAACACAAAACACTTAACGATACTCCACAACTTAGCTTCTATACGGTTATGACAAAATATTTTAAAAAATATCGATGCATTCTCTAAACTGTGAACTCGCTAAATGTAAGTTGATAACTGAAATATTTATATATACGTACTTTACTCTTCTAAATATCATTTCTCTGGTATTTTTATTTATTGATACAATAATCTAGTCCCCCTATAAACGATCGGATTCAAAGCAAAAGAATATCACTATAGTAGGATGGGAATTTCCAGGCAAAAGGGTTGATTTATGACATGTTTCAAGTAATATGGCCAGGGACTGTAGATTTACATTGTATCCAGATCAACAACAGCCACATCGTATTATTTTTGTGGATCTTGATAGAAACTTGGCCGAGAATAGATCGTTTACCGAGCCGCGTAATGTTTATGTCAACAAGAATTTGAATGAAAACCAGCGGGATATTTTTTAAATGGTAAATTGAGGGTATGTTTTTGCAAAGTTGATGTAACAATAAATGAACATCACAATAACAGTAATAATAAACAATAAATCAACACAGAATTGCCTAATCAATGATTCAATGATGATTAGTCACTAATTATCTTTACTATGGTGTAATTTCTTTACGTTCCCGCACTTTCTAGATGATAGAAATCCAAAGAAAATGCAGGGAATCATTTTACGTGCCAGACATCACGTTGATACACGGAACTGGTACGACTTTACTTCTTGGTCGAGATAAGCCCGGCGTTGTTCGGGTCGAAAGGCAAAAGCTGTGATGCCACCGCTTAGCCTTAATAACTAACGCCATACACATCGTATCTTACGTGCTGCATTCTGATAACGTATTATATGTATCTCGTACGGTACGGTTTTACATAAATGTGTACATTGACGGTTACGTCAAGGCGGAGTTCCGTTGCTATCATTTAACGGTAGTCGGGTGCGACGTTTCGCGAGATATTAATCGAGAAATCTCTCTAAACGGGACAATCACCGTGGTTCTCTCTTTTTTCGAATCGGGGTTTTTCGAAGATGAAACGATTCTATGGTAAGTCTCTACGATCCAAAACGACTCAAATTTTTTATAATACGATTGGCTTTTATTAGATTTTTTTGGTTAATATTGGAGTCCTATTTTCTTTCATTTAATAGGCGACCGGTTTCGTATCAATTGCGATACATCTTCAGGCCAGAATTCTTCATAATCCTAAAGGAGGGAGTCCTTGTGTAAAAATTATTTTTGTTTAAATTGTGCAAATTGTAAGTAAAATATAAAATAGTAAATAATTTACTATTTTACGAAAATAGTAAATAATTTATTATTTACAACACATTTATGTATGTTCGCACAATTTAAACAAAAATAATTTTTACACAAGGACTCCATCCTTTTGGATTATGAAGAATTCTGGCCTGAAGATGTATCGCAATTGATACGAAACCGGTCGCCGATTAAATAGAATTTGTGAGAAAAATCGGACCTATCACTTGTTTTATTTCCCTTTATTTATGTATTTATTCATTAGGAAAACTCACAAGATAAAATCCCAATTTCGGATTAACATAATATGGCATATTAACAAACCATACAATCAACTTATATTGGACTCTACACGAAACGTTTACTTGCATCAAAACTGTCCGCCTTAATTCAAGACAATTACTGTGTCAATTATCCAGAATACAATAACTAGAGTTGGCCACGCGCGCCAACGGGCAGCGGCGTTGTTTCGATCAGGCCTCGGGTTCCACTAGAGCTATTGTGTGTAGATGTTTGCTGTCGTAAATACTTTCGCGTAGTTGTTAAATAAAAATAAAATAATGCGTGCTCAAACACTTACCATTTTAAGAGTCCTCCGTGAAATCGCAAAGTGAATAATGTCTGTTAAATATCTGCAACATTAGATATTTTTCAATGGTTGTTTCGACAGCCCGAGTGCGACGGGAGGAAAAAATGTGTCTATATGCAGAAAACGAACGTTCTACCATCTAATAACGTTATATTTGCGTAATTAAAACATTCTTTGAAACAACTTAACGGTTCTGTTGACGTACCTTCACAAATGCGTCTTAATGTGCCAAAATCAGAATCTTTCTCTAAAACACTTTCAAATTTTTCTAGAACACAAACATTTTTTGCGTCTTCTATCGCGCGTAGCTATGCGTGAACATGTTGCACTATTTGCACAGATTCCACTAACGACACCGAAGGATCTTGCAACTTTTCTATTGCATCTGCTAGCCCGAAGTAATTGTCGTGAATAATTTTTAAATCCGTTTTAACCCGATTATCTTGAAATTTCGACTGGCTTTTCTTGATAGCGGCAACTTCCTTTGGATCAAATTGTAAAACTACGTTCATAATATTCCCATAATATTTATGATAATAAAACGCAGCATTTAACCAAGTTCCCCAACGTGTAAGAATAGGTCCTGGTGGCTCAGGTATACGGGGACACAGTCTGTGAAATTCGCGAATACGTTTCGGGGATTTGACAAACACTGCTTTTGTATGCGCTATTAAAGCGTCTACCTCAGGATAACATTTTCTGATACCATCTGCCACAAGATTGAGAGCATGAATTTTGCACGTAATGTGTAACAAGTTAACAGAATGCTTTTTAAGAAACCGGCATACAGAAACCATGTTTGCGGCGGCATCACTCATTAACATCAACAGTTGGTTTGTTGAAAGTTCAAACTTTTCCAATATATTTAACACTAACTTTACAATTACTTCGGCAGTACATTGTTGTATTCGTCTGGAAGCTAATAGAATTGAAGGTGACGATTGATACGGTTCCATTTTACGTGCCATTATATTAACGACCGAATGTTTTTTACGATCTGTCGTTTCGTCCATACATAACCACATTTTTTTTTCTTTCAACTCCGATTTAATTCTCTTTTCAACATATTCACGAGCAAATGGCACTATCCTTCGTAACGATGTCCGACTTGGTAATTTGTACTCCGAGTAGTTATTCTAAACCAAGACAAACACTTCCTTGTCTAGTAAATTAAACGGTATATTACATACAATAAAAGTAACACATAAATTAAATATAAATTTGTCATAGTCTCGTGTGCAAGTTTTTTTTGAAGCATGCCGTTCACTGTTTACGTGCCGTAGGCAGTCCCTTTTGGACCAACTCATCAACGGGACATTACATACTACACATTCAATTTTAGAGCCATCATACGTTAAGTCAGGAATTTCGGCTAAAAATTCTCTAACTTGGTCCGCCTTGGGTCGTTTGCGCAACGTATGCAACATTTCTAAACAACACGTACCGCGCTCATAGAAGGTCGAAGCTAACTGTGGCTTGTATGTAACCGTATAGATAGGACGCAGCTGCCTGTTGGCGCTCGTGGCCAACTCTAACAATAACTGTTTTAAACCAAAAGAAATATTTTCCAGGCGTTTTTTTTCTCCGTTTAAGAGAAGCGTGTAATGAGTAGAGCCCGGTAATTGGAGAGCAATCGCAGCGGCGGTGTGACTGTGTTCATATTGAAAAAATAGTTTCTTTGGTTATGTGTTGACGAGACAACAGACTGTAAAAAGAAATCAATTGTAAATATTATGGTACGCATACTAGACCCTAGTAAACCTACATTACCACTGTTACTAGCTAGCCGAAGACTACAAGAGTGTACTGCTGCAGCAATTACGAAGGTTGTACTTAATACGTTGGAAAAATGTCAAATTTCAAAAGATAAAGTGTTGATGTTTATGAGCGATGGCGCAGCGATAATGCGTTCGGTAGGCCGTTCTCTACTTGAACATGATTGCAAGTGTTTACATGTTACGAGTAAAGAGCATGCTTTACATCTTGTGGCAGTAACCATTCGACAATGCTCTCCCGAGGTAGGTGCATTAATAGCAAGCACAAAAAAAGTATTTTTGAAATCTCTCAAACGCCTATGTTCATTTAACACAGAGTGTCTTGGTATTCGCCAACCACCAAAGCCAATTCTTACACGTTGGGGAACATGGTTGTAGGCAGCTTTTTATTATGCTGAACATTTCAAAATAGTAAAAGCTGTTGTTGCACAATTCAATCCTGCCGAAACTGCAGCTATTAAGGAGAGCCAGTCGAAATTTCAAGATATTTCCGTTGAAACAGGTTTAAAAAATAT
This sequence comes from Dynastes maya, assembly GCA_029619315.2. NCBI lineage: Eukaryota > Metazoa > Arthropoda > Insecta > Coleoptera > Scarabaeidae > Dynastes > Dynastes maya. The sequence continues at coordinate 3,912,982 of JAROYE020000001.1, read as the reverse complement.
TCGTAGCTACTATAAAGGATTAGCTGACGCAATAGACCAATGAATATGCAATTTTTAACAAAATATGAAGCAAGTACGAAAAATATGCAACTTATGCAACAAAAATTCTTTTTTACCCATATTTTAATAGTAAATATGTTGAAATGGATAGGCATATATGCAAAAAATACAAGATGCACATTTTTCATAAAATCCGAAGCCTAGTGATTATAAAGAACAATATCAATACAAGATTTTCTACAACGCAGTTTCTTTAAAATTCCCCCGGCGCCAAAAAAAAAAAATTAAACAAAAAAACATCACCAGAATATAATTAAGTTGGGAGGTAATGCTAACTTGTAGCACGTTTCTTTCGACGATGCAAAAAAGCAAATAAGGAAAAAAAAAAACAGCACCAGCATGTTTAACATATGGCCTTGAACTCTTTTAAAATCACGCGATTATTTTTAGCATGGCTCGGTGTTAATGTACGCTATATGGCGTCTTCTACTACACCAAGTTAGTAGAATGGAGTCAATAATCTCTTAAGAAGTGAAAAAAACGCCAAAAGAGATAGACGTTGTTTAATTATTTACACGTTGGGGTAGCTGAGAGGTTGTGTAGCTTCTACATTGTCGCTCGTGAGAATTTGGTCGGTTAAGTAATACGTTTGGGTAATGATTAGAGTTAATTTGGAAGTTGATGTTAGGGAAATATAAATATTGTTGTACAGGGTTCGTCAAAAGTAACGCATTAGTCTAATATCTCTGTAACTATAAATAAATTTTATAAAAAAATATTGAACAAAATTTGTTTCTCAAGTTATTTTCTATTATTTCCCACCATTTGTGAATCTTCCAACCAACAGAAAGGTTGGACATTGTAATTTTTCTTAGAGAGCCGTGAAAATGAAACAATCTGATTATATTCCCATCCTATTCCGCTTAAAATGGAAACGTATGTAGGTATTCTCATCTCTGAACAATATGTACTTCCGGAGAAACGAGTTACTCTGACGTACATAATAGACGTCAAGTACATACATCTAAAATAGGAAATACTCGGCTTGTTTGTGTGTTATTCATTTATTCCGTTTATTCAACAGACAGCAACTCGATGTTTTCCGCAACCTTGTTGTCCCGTCGGTTCCTATGCGTGTAATCGCATGTGAGTGGCACCTAGAACGTGGGCAGTTTACGATTTAATTGAAGCTGCTATTTCTATTTGCATTTTTTTTTTGTTTTGTTTTTCGTCGTGACCTGTACGAGACGCGGACAGAAATAATTTTGTACCGCATCTCTTTGCAATCTGAGAAGGTAAACAAGTTACATATTGTGGAACGTAGGACTTGTTTTGATGGGAGGTAGGGTATGTGTGGACGTATAAAACATGTCAGCAAACATCGCGTAAACAATAAACATTTTAATTAAAAACACGTCCTTATATATGGATAAACAAAGAGAATTTAGACTTTCTAATTGTTGAAGGCCTATAGAGTTCGTTGATCTTTTGAAAATGCGATAATTTAAATAAATGAATATCAGATCTATTTGATTATAACGATTTAGCTTCTTTGAGAAAACGAAAACACTTAACAAAGTGAGGCCAACATATAATGAATATGTTTACATTGAAATCCATCGTCTTGCAGAAGTGCTGGCACAAAATTATGGCTCATGTAGCAAATAACGACCCAGACACTGAATATGATGCTGAAGATCTAATTCTTCTGACTGAATTGCGGCTTTCCTTGGCTGAAGAGATAACAGATGTTTCGGATATGCTCAATGCTCTCACTGAGCAAAATTTCACGAACGCGGAAATACGTAACTGGCTTGAAAATGATGAAGATTTGTTACCACTGGAAGACATAGACGCTACGATGAACACCACGATAGTAATGACAGTGAAGGTGCGGAGTTAAATAATACAAACCAGACTGTTAAGAATGACGAGGCAGTTAAAAGTTTCAATGTGTGCATAAAGTGGGCAGAAGAAAGTAATATCCCACTACATGATGTTCTTGTACTTCAAAGATTAAAAGAAACGACTTTTATAATGAACCAGAAAAAGATTAAGCACAAATAATATAAAATTTAATAAGAATGCTTCTGTTTTACATATTTTTTTTGTTTATGCACTATTTTCTAGCTGTTTTGTATTAAATGTTTCACTTTTCAATAAAAAACTGTATATACAGTCCCTGGCCATAGTACTTGAAACATGTCATAAATCAACCCTTTTACCTGGAAATTCCCATCCTATTATAGTGATATTCTTTTGCTTTGAATTCGATCGTTTATAGGGAGACTAGATTATTGTATCAATAAATAAAAATACCAGACAAATGATATTTAGAAGAGTAAAGTACGTAGACCACCTGGCGAACGTCTCACAGAGTCCACGGTTCTTCGAACCGTAAAACACCCTCCGCAGGTAATGATTTGGGGAGTGATTAGTGGAGACGGACCCGGCCCTTTGTATTTTGTAGAAGGTACAATGCGTCAAGAGCAATAAATGTGTTAAAAAACACGTTATTACCGTATTTTAAGCCAGGACGTCGCATACCGACAGGGCGTATATTTATGCAAGATAATGCTCCTTGCCATGTGGCAAAAAAGGTTAAGAAATTCTCTGAAGACAATCACATACCTCTTTTGCGTCGGCCCGGAAATTCACCGGACCTCAATCCCATCGAGAACGTATGGAATCGACTAAAAAGTAAGGTATATGAAAGAGAAAAACCCTACAAAGGAAATATTAATGAAGAATATAAAGGATGTATGGGAAACGATGAAGATATAAAAGAGGCAATCATATCTTGCATTGAAAGTATGCCCCGAAGAATTAAGGGTGTTATTAAAAATCATGGGTTATGGACTAAATATTAATTACTTATTTAATATTTACATATGTTACATATTGTTACAACATATTTTGTAAATAAAAAATATAATACATGTATAGTTTATATTTTATTATGAAGAAACTACAAAATATTGAGTGTTTTAAGTAATTTGGCCAGGGACTGTACCTCTCTTAAGTGGAGAAAAAAACGCTAAAAAATATTTCTTTTGATTTAAAACAGTAATTGTATTGTGGCTAATTGAGGCGGACAATGCTGACACAAGTAAACGTTTCTCTGTGTGCATTGTTCCGTGATAATCTTTGAAACCCTATTCTTATTTTTGAAAAAAAGAAAAACGATGACATACAACATTGTTTTTACGCACAGCAACTGCATAATGACCACTTATCATTTTAATAAATTAACGCACTCTTTCACTAGTCACGTATAAAGTACCACTTACATATAAGGGTAACAAGCAATAATGTGAAAGCTAAATTTAAACTAATGAAAAGTATTTACTCAAGAAAAAGAGGAAATAAAACGATTAAAACGCAAAGTAGCACGCGACACTCGACGCCATGTCGAACGCAGCTAACGTCACGCATTCTCACATGATTTTGATTATATCGTCAGATAAGAATTGAGCAATCCTTGTAACGTTTATTATCCATGCTTCTAACCCACGTTGTACTACTTCTTTGCCTACTTTTATTACAATTTCTACAATCAATTTGAACTGCGTGACATTTTTATGATCCTTACAAGTTACTTTGGAATTACTTTTGCTTGCAATACTGATAACAGTGATAACATGCAACACCAAATATTTTGATTAAATCGACAAATTTCCGAATGTTCGGCAAATTTTTCATGCATCTAAGGACGTACATATATCCGAATTTTGCGAACTTATCGAATATCAAACGATTTAGTTATGTAAATAAGCATTTCGACAGCAAATTCTTCTTGCGTTACCAAGTGTAATCTTGGTAAATAACCTTCTATAAGATTTCACGGCATAATTACTCATAGTCCTGGCGTCAACTGTTTTTTTTCCCAAACAATACCAAAGATAAACTTCTAACATTTCGCTTTCTTTGCAGATGAGATTGATACGGTTTTTATATAAAATGCTGGGCAAATATAGATCGAGAATTATAAAATTAAAGAGTGCCTCGGTTCTTTGTGTTCTCCGTTGTACGTTAAGAATTTCAAAAGGAAAAAAGAAGGTCGCTTCTCGATAAGCGGCTGTTAGTTCCTTACAATGTTATTGGCTCTTTTTTCGTCGCAAGATGACGTCTTTAGATCTCTGATTTCTTGCCTCATTACTTATACAGTGAAGTGCAGAAGTCCGGAAACGCCTGAATATCTCTAATGATTAGAGTTGCTCAATTTGCGCGAACAGCCAGTGGCGGGCGCATAAAAGTTTACACAAAATAAATGGTCAGAAATAAAATATAATACGTGCTCAAACACTTACCGTCTTAAGAGTCTTCCGTGAAATCGCAAAGTGAATAATGTCTGTTAAATATCTGCAACATTAGATATATTTCCACAGTTGTTTCGGCGAACCGAACGCGGCGCGAGGAAAAAGTGTGTTTATATGCAGAAAACGAACGTTCTACATCTAGTGACGTTATATTTCCGTAATTAAAATAATATTTGGAACAACTTAACGGTTCTCTTGACGCACCTTCACAAATTTGTCTTAATGTGCCAAAATCAGAATCTTTCTCTACAACACTTTCAAACCATTCTAGAACACAAACATTTTTTGCGCCTTCTACCGCGCATAGCTGTGCGTGAACATGTTGCACTATTTGCAGAGATTCCACTAACGACACCGAAGGATCTTGTAATTTTTCTATTGCCTCCACTAGTCCGAAGTAATTGTTTTGAATAGTTTTTAAATCCGTTTTAACCTGACTATCTTGAAATTTCAACTGGATTTCCTAGATGGCCGCAGCTTCCTTTGAATCGAATTGTAAAACCACGTTCTTAATATTCTCAAAATATTTATGATAATAAAACGCGACCTGTAATCATGTTCCCCAACGTGTAAGAATATGTTCTGGTAGCTCAGGCATACGGGGGCACAGTCTGTGAAATCTGCGAATACGTTTTTGGGGATTTGACAAATACTGCTTTTGTATGCGCTATTCAAGCGTCTACCTCAGGATAACATTTTCTAATACTATCTGCCACGTGACTGAAAGCATGAATTTTACACGTAATATGTAACAAGTTAGCACAATGTTTTTTAAGAGACCGGCCTACAGAAAGCATGTTTGCGGCACCATCACTCATAAACATCAACAGTTGGTTTGTTGAGAGTTCAAACTTTTCCAATGTATTTAACACTAACTTTGAAATTACTTCGGCAGTACATTGTTGTACTCGTCTGGAAGCTAATAGAATTGAAGGTGACGATTGATGTGGTTCCATTGTACGTACCATTACATTAACCACAAAATGTTCTTTACGATCTGTTGTTTCATCCACACATAACCACAGTTTTTTATCTTTCAACTCCGATTTAATTCTTTTTTCAACATGTTCACGAGCAGATGGTACAATTCTTTGTAACGATGTCCGACTTAGTAATTTGCAGTCCGAATATTTATTCCAAAAGAAGACATATGCTTCCTTGTCTAGTAAATTAAACGGTAGATTACATGCAATAAAGGTAACACATAAATTAAATTTAAATAAAATGTTGCTTTATGAGAAGAAACAAATTGCAAAATTAGGATTGCTCTGGCACTATCATAACTTCAGAAAATTCAAGCCTTCCATCGAAATCCTTCCCAAAAGGTTCGTGCACAAGGTTAAGTTTATATGGATGGTATACTTCCTTTTTTAAAATTCTTCTTACTTACACTAAATCGGTGAGATTCATTTACCTATGTGCAAGACTTGTTATAGACTTTTTCGATACTTCTTCTAACGAAATTACAACATTCATTTCATATCATTACCAACAATATTATAGAGATATTTAGGTGTTTTCAGACTTTCGCTCATCACTGTATGCTTCAATTTACTTAAGAGCAAAAAGTTTTTTATCTGTTTGAGTGTCAGATGTCTGATGTGTGATTGATGTTTAAACCGGATCAAGATCTTTTTTTCGAATGGTTCAAAAGATAGCGCGATTGTTTGTATAACATTGCCTAACGAGAATAAATTAACTCCTCAATCATGAGGCGTATCACAATAATAAATGATAAGGCTTCACATGAAAGAACATACGGCCGGTGTTGATTTAACTCTGTTCAAATCGTGTCAATATTATCGATATCGTTTTTTTTTTCGTAAATCGTTCAAATTACTTTTATTGATTGTTGTTACGTAATCTGTGCGCCCAATGTGCGTAAGGTGTGGAATTTCTCAAGGCTCTATTCTTGGCCCACTACTGTATTGTATACATCAACGATTTTCCAGCTAATGTTGACGGGGTTGAGATATGTATGCATGCAGATAATACTTCGCTTTACTCCATCAAAAATCAATTGATGCTATTAAGGATGCTGAAGATTGGTTTGCTGCAAATAAATTAAAACAAGACACAAAATCTAGTCTTCCCCACGACATATTCGGGCCAGTTTCCAGCAGTTCAATAATTTTCCTGGGTATTTCATGCGATGCTCGTCTGACTTAGTCTCACTACATCGGAGATCTAGCCGTCTAAGCCGTTATCCGTCCTCTTTGCTATAAAGAAGCTGAAACATATAGCCACACAAGACGCAGCAAGATGCATATTTTGCAAACTTGCACTCATTAATAGAGTAAGATAATCGTTCGTCGCGCCATAGGCGTGCGGTTTCTTCAATATTTATAATACTGAAAAAGAAGTAATAAAGCGAATAATAATAAAAACTCACCCTCTTAAACAGCGTAATCAAGTAGGCTGGCGGATTGCATTGGAATTACTGAACATGAGAAGTAGAAGCATCATCATCAGTATTATAACCCAGTGGATAAGAATCATAAAAAATTGGTAGCATTAGATATGTTTCAATAGTTGTCTCATGGAACCGTGTTCGCAGTGGTGAAAAAATTTGTTTATATTTGGAGAAAGATCGTTCGACATTTACCGATGTAATACATGTATGATTAAAATAATCTTTGAACTCAATTAATGGATTAGTCGAAGTACCATTACAAATTTGTTGTAATGTGATAAAATTGGAATCTTTCTCTAACACACACTCCAACGTTTTTAAAACGTGAATATTTTTTGCGTCATCTATTGTGCGTAGCAGAGTATGTACTTCGTCCACTATTTGCAGTGACTTCACTAACGACAACGCTCTATTTCGTAATTGTTCCAGTGAGACATGTAAGCATTGATAGTAGCTATGAATACTTTGGAAATCTGTTTCAACAGAAGTATCTTGAAATTTTGACTGGCTCTCCTTAATAGCTGCAGCTTCGGCAGGATTGAATTGTAGAATAACAGCTTTTACTTTTTTGAAATGTTCAGCATAATAAAAAGCTGCCTGCAACCAGGTTCCCCAACGTTAAGAATCGGCTGTGGTGGTTCACGAATACCGAGACGCTCTGCGTGAAATGTTCGAAGACGTTTTGGAGATATGAGAAACCATTTTTTTGTACTTGATATTAATGCATCTAGCTCGGGATAACATTGTCTAATAGTTTGTGCCACAAGTTCTTAAACGATTTCTTATCCAGTATGTTAAGTGACAAATTACATGTTATCATCATGACAAGTAAATCGAAAATAAAGTAATTTCTATTTGACGCGCCGCTTTTTCTACTTCTGTGTTTTGCACTATTTACATGCTTCCTACAGTCGTTCTTTTGCCAGCACATCAAAGTTTTCTGGCACACTTTACAAACTATCTTAGCACCGTCGTACAACAAATCTGGCAACTCACAGATAAAGTTTTTTTATTTTATCAGCAAAGGGTCGTCGTTTAGCCTTGCGCACTCTGGACATTTTTAATTAAAAATTTTCTTGAAGCTCGCCTGATTTAATTCACAACCACACGCCGCGCTAGTGTTGATGAATGTGTACGAATTTGAACTACTTTGCCACCCGGCAGATGTTTACGCATCGCATCAGACAGGCGCGCACCGAGTTCCGTTCGCTGTTCCAGCTGTTACGGCTATGCTGGGACGACACGATTATCTTACCTTACTCATTAATGTGTTACGGTCTTCTCTTCTAGGGGATCCTTCCGTGGATCCCCAAAGAATTTATTTTTTTTTATAAAAAAAGGCCATCAGATTCCTGTGCAACCTAGAATTTAGAGATAGCTGCAGAACGTATTTTAAAAGAGAAAAGATTCTCATCTCTCCATCGGCATTTGGGAAGAAGCACCTTTTTTATCCGTAATTAAAAACCAACCGTCCCAGGGATATGAACAAAAACTATCATAGTTACCAAACCAGAGGAAGAAATGAAATCAGAGTGTCGTATCACAGACTGACGTATTCCCAGAGTATTAGGGAACAAAATTATACAATAAAGTGATCAATCAAAGGGTAATATTGAAGTATATTTATAAGTAGAGTAACCAAAACTTGCGGACTCGCATAGGCGTCGGTATTACGGGTTAATATAAGAATACGAAAAATTCATAAATAAACTTACTTGCTAATTATTCAACAAATTAGAGGCATCAGGATGTGAACTACGGTAAACTTGCATCATTGCATATGTTTCCACAGTTACTTCTTTAAACCTTGTGCGTCGACAAGAAAAAATATTCTTATACATAGAAAACGATCTCTCCACATCTAAGGAAGTTACATTTGCATGTAGAAACTGTTTTTCAAAATCACTTAAAAGTTCACTATTCTTGCACTTATTATAAACGGCCTCTAAAGTATTAAAATCGGGATTTTTCCTTAAAACATCTGCCAACTTTTGACTAGCGCATAATCCTGGCGTATCATTTAATGTGTGTAATTTATTTTTTACACTCTCCACTATGTCTAATGATTCCTGCAATGACAATTCAGTACATTGTAGTTTTCTGATGGCATCTAGTAATACTGTATAATTGGTACATATTGTTGTTAAATCTTCTAAAAGTTGAGGAATTTGAAATTCTCTTTGACTTTCTCTAATTGCTTTTGGATTCATTCCGATTAAATCGCATTATAACTGATTGAATTTGTTGAAAATGGATCAAATAGTAAGAAGCTGCTGTTAGCCAAGTACCCCATCGCGTTAAAATTGGTTCAGGAGGTTCTGGAATACCTGGACAAAATTTACGAAATTCTTTTAACCGTTTAGGAGAGTTACGAAACACTGCTTTAGTACTTTCAATCATCCGATCAACGTTTCCGTAATGTTGTCGAACAACTTCACCAACTAAATGCAAAGCATGCAGCACGCAGGTTATATGTATTAAGTTAGGAAATATAGTTTTAAGGATCGCCCAACACTTAACATCGTTGCTGCACTATCTGTCACAATCATCACAACTTGATCTTGGGCAATTTTAAATTTTTTCAAAGCGTTCATTATCACTTTTTGAATATTTTCCGCGGTACATTGTTGAGCACGTTTGTAAGCTAACAAATATCGAGATGCTGTGTTCTCGCTAGATAAAACGCGAGCTATTACATTCAGAATACTGTTTTTCTTTATATCGGTCGTCTCATCCACGGTAATCCATATTTGTTTGGAACACAAATCACGTTTACACACATTTTCTAGCATCTCTTTCATTCGCGGCAAATGATTCTGTAATTGTGTTTGTGAGGGTAATGGGTACTTTGGAACGTATTGTCGCCAAAACGTTTTAAAAGCTACTTTTCTCACCAACGACAACGGAAGATTACAAGAGGTAAACATAATTAATAAATGTATGAGGAATAGTGTATAAGGTATTTCAGTTCTTGCATTTCTCATATGCTTAATACCACTGACATGCCTCTAGCAATCAGTTCTGTCCAATGCAGCCAAACGAACATTGCATATTAAGCAAAAAACTGCACTACCATCATATTTTAAATGGGGAAAAAGTGACACATACTTATGTACATTAGTAGCAAATCTATTACGAGGCATTGTTTTCTTAGGTATGTAAATATTAGTTCTATATGAAACGATACACTAATTATGTACTTGGTATAATACTACAACACACAAAAAACACCAGCTATATTTTCAAAAGCGACACGTAAGTACATAACCTTGACCGTTCGACTAATCTCTGCAACAGCTCAACCGGTACTAAAACGAAATCTCTCTCAGCGCGGTTTAACATGATTTATATTCAAGGTCGACACTACATGCCTGCTTCTCTACCGGTTTAGTTTATTTATGAATTTTTCGTATTCTTATATTAACCCGTAATACCGACGCCTATGCGAGTCCGCAAGTTTAGGTTACTCTATTTATAAGAATAAATGTTTCTAATGCAATAAATGGTTGTTTGGGTAACTCGTGAATTACACAATGCATTGTGTGTTTTTTAATCGCTCAAGCCTTTGATTAAACAATTTTAGAATGTACCTCTATTTTACTCGACTTGCAAAAAATCCATTCGCGTTATTCAAGCTGTTTGATCAAGGATTCGTGCAATTAAGAAACACGCCCATTATATCATTCAATTCATGAATTGTCATTAAATTAACATTTCATGCTTTCAACCTATATTTCTATAAAAGTCAGAGGTGCCATATATGGCAATATTTATACATACAGAATAAACGATTAGTGTTATTGAAAAGAATTTGGTAATATTATTTTGTATCATTTTCAAATATCTTTAGACACTAACGAGATAATTTCTCACTTATTTCTAACAACCAACTTACTCTCAAACGAAACACAACACGTACTTATATTGCTTGCATCTTCTAAACGATTTTCTTTCTTTATTTTCAGATTGGTGTCGATTTCCCAGAATGAAGTGCGTGTGTAGTGAAAGTACGGCGAGTTACGAAAGACTTAACGATGGTCTTATCGATATCGGTTCCACATCTGAAGACAAGGACTTCTCCAACGAGAAAGAGGTAATTTTAGCAATATCTAAAAGTTTATATGAAAGTAGCTTGAAAAGTTACAAGCTTCGAAGATGCTCAGGCGGGGGTAATTTCTATTAAATTGTAATTACACAAATCATTCTAAAAATAAAGTAAATAAAATAAGCACCTATTTCTTTATGTTGTTACTCAAGTAACAAAGCAAACAAAAGTACCGAAATGACCAAAGCACAGACCAAAGTACTAAAGCGGGCGGCAGCTTCCATTGATATTTGATACGACGCGGCGGCATATTGAATTTGAATTATGGGGTGTTATGAGCCTCTGAAAAACAGTCGAATTTTCGATGACTCCTTTACCTTATTGAAATATAATAATAATAATAATAATTCATGCCTTCACATCCCCCAACAGCTTTCGCGAATTACAGGGGGCATCGGCCAGCCATGAGATATTACGCCTGCGTCCGTAGAGCGTCTTAAGATGTTCACCCTCAGCATTTGGAGTAAGGAAAACTACGGAAAACCTTACTCTGAAAGTGACAGGCCTGGGGGTTCGAACCCGGTACCCCGAGACTGGTAGCCCGGGTCGCTAGGCGCCGCGCTACTAGTCCCTAATAATATAAAAAATATAAAAATATAAATGTTGCCCAGCGCCAATTTCTCTTAAATCTTTGTAACGAAAGTTTGTGGATTGTATTTATGTAATTATTTGTGACTCGCTTATATAAAGTTTATTCTGAATCCTGTGCATCTATACCAAGATTTTACACATTTGGTAAATTGAAAACTAATAATTAGAACCTGGTAACAGGGAGCCGTGCCATAGCTGCACCTGCCTAGTATACAAAAACAAAGGTAAGAAAATAGAAAAAAAATAACAGAACTAATACGTAATTATAATATGTGAAAAGTAGTGAAACACTCACCCTTTTAAGCAGCCTTGGCTACGGAACACTAAAACTAGAAACACCATTATCAGTATTAACATCATATGGATAAGAGTAGCAAAAAGTTGACACCATTAGATGTGTTTCCACAGTTGTCTCGGTGAGCGATGTTCGCCGTGGTGAGAAAATGAGTTTATATTTTGAAAAAGAGCGTTCAACATCTACCGATGTTATACATGCATGATTAAAATACTCTTTGTACTTAGTCTGTAGTCTGTGTACTGTAGCACACTCGCGAACTTTTCTAAAACGCGATTATATTTCGCGTCATGTATCGTCAGTAGCTGTGTATGCACTCTGCCCATAATTTGCAGAGACTCCAATAATGATAACGATCTATTTTGTAATTGGTCTATTGCGTCAGCTGATCCTTTATAGTAGCTACGACTATTTTTTAAATCTGTTTCAACGGAAATATCTTGAAATTTCGACTGGCTCTCCTTAATTGCTGCAGCTTCGGCAGGATTGAATTGTGCAACAACAGGTTTTACTATTTGGAAATGTCCAGCATAATAAAAAGCTGCCTGCAACCATGTTTCCCAACGTGTAAGAATTGGCTCCGGTGGTTGACGAATACCAAGACACTCTGTGTGAAATGATCGTAGGCGTTTGGGAGATTTTTTTGTGTTTGCTATTAATGCACCTACCTCGGGAGAGCATTGTCGAATGGTGTCTGCCACAAGATGTAAAGCATGCTCTTTACACGTAACATGTAAACACTTGCAACCATGTTCAAGAACAGAACGGCCTACCGAACGCATTATTACATCAACACTTTCTCTTTTGAAATTTGACATTTTTCCAACGTACTAAGTACAACCTTCGTAATTCCTGCAGCAGTACACTTTTGTAGTCTTCGGCTAGCTAGTAACAGTGGTAATGTTGGTTTACTGGGGTCTAATATGCGTACCATAATATTTACAATTGAATTGTTTTTAGTCTCTTGTCTTGTCAACACATAACCAAAGAAACTGTTTTTTTAATATGCGTTTCATTTTCTTTTCCACGTCATCGCGTACAAATGCAACATGCTTACGTGCCGTTTTCTCCGTTGGCAACCGCAACTCGGGATTGTATTTGTCCCAAAAATCCTTAAACGGTTGTTTATCGAGTAAGCCTACTGGCAAATTATAGTTTATCAACATAAGAATTACATTAAAAAAAAATGCACTTCTCGGTGGCATGCCTAATTTTCGTTTTCTATGCTGTGCGGAATTTACGTGTCTTGTACAGTTCCACTTCTCATTTGACATGAAATGTATTTTGCACACTTTACAAACTATCTTACTCCCGTTGTAAAACAAATCGGGAAAGTCAGAAATAAACTTATTTACTATGTCTTGAAAGGGTCGTTTTTTAGCCTTCGACATGTTCACTAAAAACTACAATTAATAACTACGTCTGTATCAATAAAATCAACACGCCCTATCCGTTATCCAGTGTTAAACTGAACTGAGTGATGATGATTTGTCGTGTCGTATCATAATCGACCAGCCCTCCCCGCCATCCTAAACACCGCCGCTGCGATTGCTCTCCAGTTACCGGGCTCTACTAATAATATATCTAATAAATATGTAAGGAAATTTTTTCTTTACTACATATTTTCTTTGATTATTGTTATACATAAAAAAAATTGTAGCAGCAATAATAACGGCAGATAAAAGAAAACAAACGACAATTCTTAGTTTCTGTAAAAAAAAGGAAAGAAGCTGATGATGTCGATAATGTCGCTGTTCTCGTTCCTTCACCTTCACAGCCTTCAACATTAACATCTACTGAAGTAACAGAACGATATTCTAAATCTAAATACGATATTGCATCATACAAAAACAAATTTTTAACATCAGAGGAAATATTAGATTCATTAAATGAGCTTTGGAAACCAGATCCTCAATTTTCATTTCCAACAAATGCAAAAATCAAGAGAAGTTTTCAATATTCCTGGTTTGACAAATTTAATTGGATGCTATATTCTGAAATAGAGAGTAACGTTTATTGTAAATACTGTTTTTTGTTTTCTTCTACTTCAGCGGGAAAATCGAAAGAACAATCTCCTGAATGTTTAGTAGAATATGGCTATTCAAATTGGAAACATGCCTTTGAATATTTTGCCAATCAGCAAACAACTCAGTATCACAAAAATTCTATTTTAACACTTCACAATCATTAAGATATCAAAAATAAAGAAAAACTAAATCTATACGCGATCAAATTGATATAAACAGTTTATTACTAAAAAATTTTTACTTTAGTCCCCACTATCTGCCCTAAAAATCTCCTCTGCGCGTTATAAATCACGCTGTATGTATGTGATTCGTATTGTATATGACTAAGTTTATGATCGCTATAAAGTTAACGACAAATAAAACAGCCATTTCAATAAAACTTTAACGTGGAGACATACGGACATGCATACTTTTCAATTCGAAAGTACATGCGTAACAATAAGTCAGAGTACATTCTGTTTTACGGCCAACAATACCTGTTTTGTTTAAATTTAATTACATACATACGAGAGCGTCTAGAACCCAGACGTATTGTAGTGAGGTATTAAACTATAAAGTATTTCATGTTTAATAGCGTTTTTACGGTCGTAAAGAAATATATCAAGATTTTATATGGGAATACGATTTATTAGTAAAAAAATGTTCAATTTCTCGAAGCTCGTCCTTAACTATAACTTTAAATACATACTTTTAGATGGCCTACAACCAGGGGCGGATCCACGGGGAGGTTTTCGAGTCCGGACCCCCCCTTTTCGGGAGCATTGGGAACACGAAATTTTTATACTTGCGCCTAGTCAATTGGCAATTTAAGCATATATAAAATAATTGGGATCAAATCGATTCGATTATGAATATTTAAAGAAGCAAGACCATTCAGACGTTCCTGTCCCATCGTGTTTCTCAGATAGTTTTCCAAAACTCGTAAGATTGTGTTGATATTTTCGAATGTTTTTTCGTTTATTACCTGAAAAAATGACGTAAGTTCAGAGTTGCGATACAAATTTATACAGCAGATGCGAAGTCTCCACATTTTGATTTTTGAAATGAAATTTGCCTCTGAACAATTCAATATTTCTTCATAGAATTTGTAAAGGTCAAAACTTCGAAAAATTGTTTTGTTTTTCGAACTGCCTTTGAAGATGAGAAATGTACAGTCCCTGGCCAAATTACTTGAAACACTCAATATTTTGTAGTTTCTTCATAATAAAATATAAACTATACATGTATTATATTTTTTATTTATAAAATATATTGTAAAAATATGTAACATATGTAAATATTAAACAAGTAATTAATATTTTGTCCATAACCCATGATTTTTAATAACACCCTTAATTCTTCGGGGCATACTTTCAATGCAAGATATGATTGTCTCTTTTATATCTTCATCGTTCTCCCATACATCCTTTATATTCTTCATTAATATTTCCTTTGTAGGGTTTTCTCTTTCATATACCTTACTTTTTAGTCGATTCCGTACGTTCTCGATGGGATTGAGGTCCGGTGAATTTCCGGGCCAACCTAAAAGAGGTGTGTGATTGTCTTCAAAGAATTTCTTAACCTTTTTTGCCACATGGCAAGGAGCATTATCTTGCATAAATATACGTCGGTATGCGACGTCCTGGCTTAAAATACGGTAATAACGTGTTTTTTAACACATTTATGTACTGCTCTTGACGCATTGTACCTTCTACAAAATACAAAGGGAGCATTATCTTGCATAAATATACGCCCTGTCGGTATGCGACGTCCGGGCTTAAAATACGGTAATAACGTGTTTTTGAAGACATTTATGTACTGCTCCTGACGCATTGTACCTTCTACCAAATACAAAGGGCCGGGTTCGTCTCCACTAATCACTCCCAAAATCATTACCTGCGGAGGGTGTTTTACAGTTCGAAGAACCGTGGACTCTGTGGGACGTTTGCCGGATCGTCTACGAACAAATTGTGCTCGCTGCACTAACACACAGAGCGAGCACTCGTCACTAAAGAAAGCCTATTAAATAACGCAATCATTAATTCAGTAAAAATCATGTTGTTAAGTTATTCACCTTTTCCCAATTCTCGTCTGTGAAATGTCAAACGAGAAATTGCAAAATTACAGAAAGTATCTCCTTTCTGTAATTTTGCAATTTCTCGTTGTTAGTGTTTGTTTGATTGTAGAAGAGCTTGTATAGCGGCTTTTTGTTCACTTGTTAAATCTTTCCCGGGCATTTTCTACAAAAAACCCCGAATATTTCAATTTTTTTCAAATTACAAATAGTTAATTATTAAGAGAGAGATAGAATAACAATTTTACCTTTGCAATAACGATATATCAACACAAAACACTTAGCGATACTCCACAACTTAGCTTCTACGGTTATGACGAAATATTTTAAAAAATATCGATGCATTCTCTAAACTGTGAACTCGCTAAATGTAAGTTGATAACTGAAATATTTTTATATATACGTACTTTACTCTTCTAAATATCATTTCTCTGGCATTTTTATTTATTGATACGATGATCTAGTGCCTCTATAAACGATCGGAATCAAAGCAAAAGAATATCACTATAATAGGATGGAAATTTCCAGGTAAAAGGGTTGATTTATGACATGCTTCAAGTAATATGGCCAGGGACTGTAAGTATGGAAAAATAGAATATAAAATGTAATTCTGTAGTAGTCCTCAAGTTCTTGAGTTTCGACTTTGAAACGACCTTTCTGACGACTGTATCGATGCGTCATTTTAATTTCGATCTCGTACTTAGAGCAAATTTCAGCAACACTTAAATAATATGGAAGCATTAATCCATATTTTCCCGCTTTTCCTTGCAATCTTTTAATTTATTATCTGATAATATTGTGACTTCTCCGAGATCTTGATATTTCAACTGCAGTTTGCGACTCAGAAGCAAGACGATAAAATTAATCAATTCCATTGCATGCCAGGAGATTTGAAATTCGATCGTTAAAATCGCCGCCAAAACTTGAGAAGCCTTTTGAGAAGTTTTTCCATCTTTCAATGTTTGAAGTTCCACGTAGGACAAATTGACTTCTTCCTTTTTCTTGATATTTTTTTATGGAATCTGCTAAAGGTATTCCAGAAACGTCAGTAACCTCACACACATTTTTATCCGAATCCAAGCATCGTATACAAATGGAAAATTGTTCTATGCTGGAAATATCAGTCGTTTCACATGCTAAATCTGAGAATCCTCGCACATGACAAGTTCATGACAAGTTTCGATTATATCATTCTGTATTGTTTTGCTTAAAATGATGCATTTTTTGGAGCGGACAAGAGATTTTTCTTTAAAATTTCCTCACCTTCAGCTCGATACCGTAGAATGGCACGAAAGTTCCTTTCGTTCGAAAATTTCTTGTCATATTCGTAGTTTATGTCGGGCTCATTTTTATATACAGATCCATCGTCTCCATGACCACGAAGGGCTATTCCTTGGCGTTAACACAAAACTGTGGCGCTAACTATAGGTTTGAATCTCTCATAATTTTGTGCTCGTTCATTTGTACATTAATAGATTTACTTCTACCGAGCTCAATATCACCCAAAATGGATTTTTTTATGGTAATCCAGGTTCTCGTGGTTTCGGAAGTTTTTTTTAGTGTGCCTCTTCTCAGCCTAATATCTCCTTTTCCACCGGTCTTCACTCCAAAAGCTACGCAGTACGTACAATATCCACCATTTTTTTTAGCCGAATATGTCAACCAGTTAAATTCCTTCAACTATTTTATTTTGGAAAGATAAATTGTTCGCGGTTGGTTTTGGAAATTGAAACACGGCCGGTGATACCCATGAATCATCAACAATATTCAGTAATTCGCACGGGCTTGTTGCACTTGAAGGATTATTTGCAACGACACCTATGTCATTTGTAGACGTCTCCATCACCCCCTCTCCCTCCCTCGAAATCCTGGATCCGCCCCTGCCTCCAACCATCTTTTCCTTGGTCCACCTTTTCTTTTTCTCTGGTCATCTCCTTCGAAAAGTGCTTTTCTTGCAGGTCTTTGATTCTTCATTCGATATATGTGACCTAGCCACCTTGCTCTCTGGCCTTTAACTGTTTGTATGATATTTGCATATTGGTAAACATCCATAACTTCGTTATTAATTCGTCTCCTCCATTGTCCATCTGCATCTTTTATACCTCCAAATTGTACTTCTTAAAATCTCTTTCCTAAATTCCAACTTTCATTTCATTAATTTTGTTGAAGATCCACGTTTCATAACCATAGATAACTGTATCTCGGCTTACTGTTCTGTATATTGTTGCTTCCCATTTCTAACATAACATCCAAACGAACTACTCGACAAGGCTTAGAGGAAGTAGAAAATATTCTGGATTTAGTAGAAGAAGATCCATGTATCCATATTTCTAACGTTTTTGAATAATAATGCATTTGTCTAAAATTCACGGTGAAAGAGCTATTTATAGCCAAAGGTAAACCCTGTATTTAGATATTACCTTCAAATGATTTCTGGTGTTAGTATTGTTCGATTACCATGACAACAGTAAACAAACATATTATTGTAGAAATATTTTCAGCCTATATATATATAAGTAATTGCTTATTGAATCCTCTATTTAATATTCTTTACACGTAACATGTAAAGACTTGCAACCATGTTCAAGAAGAGGACGGCTCACCGAACGCATTGTCGCGGCACCATCCCTCATAAACATCAACACTTGACGTGGTAAATTTGAATGTTTTCAAACGTACATAAGTATCACTCTTGCAATTACTGCACCAGTACACTTTTCCAGTCTTTTGCTAGCTTACAGCAGTGGAAATATCGGTTTATGGCGGTCCAGTACACGTACTATAACATTTAGAATAGAATTTCTTTTACAATCTGTTGTCTCGTCAACACATAACCAAAGCAACTGGTTTTTTTAATGTAGATTTAATTTTCTTTTCCACGTCTTCGTACAAATAAAACATGCTTATGTGCAGTTTTCGTAGTTGGCAACTTCAACTCGGGGTTGTACTTATACCAAAAGTTCTGAAACGGTTCTTTTTCGAGGAAGGGAAGTGACAAATTACAGGTAATCATCATGACAAGTAAATCGGAAATAAAGGCAGTTCTCGTTGGCACACCCTTTTTTTTCTATTTCTGTGTGCTTCGATATTTACATGTTATAGTCCGCTTTGTCACAGCACATCGAATATTTCTCGCACACTTTACAAACTGTTTTAACACCGTCATAGAACAAATTCGGAAAGTTACAGATAAACGTATTCACATTACACATTTTAAATTAATAATTATATATTTGTAATAAATAACACGTAACACAAAACACAACGCACGCTCTCGTTTCCTAAACTGAACGAAAAATAAACAAGCGGACGGTCACAAAGCGAGAATCGATTTTTGCACACAGCCCGCTACTCCGGTGAAACGCCCATGTATCGCAGAGACGATTACCTCGCTGTAATAATAATTATAGACTTCCATTTGTCATTGTAAATCAAATAACAAGTTAGCTGTCCATTCCTTTATATAGAATTGATTCCATGTGTTTCTGTTGTGTAATAATTATAATTGCTATGAGATAATTATAGATGGTTGAAATGATTTATTGTCTTTTCAAGTGGTTTTGGGTATTTGATAACATTCTATTTATACATAGAGAAAGTATTGTCTTGACATTGATTTCATTACATTTTTCGAGATAATCATCATATGGTTATTAATAGTATTGAGAAGTCCTCTTTGATACTCTCATGCTAAATTACAATAAAATATACTTAATACTAATAAAAGAAAAACCGTAAAGATCAATTTAAATTCTCTCTTTTTTTCTTATAGGAGGAGCTATGTTTCTATAATGACGACGGTAGCTACCAGATGGTTGTGGTTGAGAAGAACTTGTGTGCTAGTGATCTGTGTCAGTTGTTAGCTGTTAAAAATCGAGTCGCGAAAAGTGTTAACTGGAGTATAGTGGAATATTGGATGGATCTCGGTGCAGGTAAGCTTTAACCTCTTTCGCTTCTAATGTTAAACGGCAACAATAGCTGGCGTTAATTTTAAATCGAGTCTATTCACTTTAAAAATACAGCAACGAAGAAATCATCATCTATGTAGCCTTCTGCCATTGCAGTTGGCTTCTACCCCCCGCCTCTTTTTAGGGCTGTGCTGTCACCTCCTGCATCGACTAGCAAGATTTCTGAAGATCGTTGAAAAGAGTATCATGTGTACAGTTCTGGGTTAGGATGATTTAAGAAGGTGGCAATTTGTTTCCCCATCGCTGAAAACTTATTGATGCCAATTCTTTGACAGACACAATTTGCTAACCCCAAAATGGGGAAAGCTGTTGACCCACCGAAGCATACAACCGACTTCCCACCAACCGTCCAGCTCCACCACTGCCAACGAAACCCAACCAATCTCCATAACATTAGCGGGGAGGAAATTCGTACTTCCTCCAGCTCTCTCTCTCTCTCTCTCAATTTTTGTTTACCCTCTTCTGTTTTATTATTTTCTGTGTCTTTGTAGTGTTATTTGTTATTTTAATCCCTCCTAACCTTATCTCTTTCTAGCTGTAGTCTTCTCTGGTAAGCCGGGCATGCAAAATCTTCAGCTGAATGTTCCCTTGGCCTGAAACCCAACCTCTTGCAATTCGGACACTCTAAAATCACCTCCGTGCACTCTCTCGTCTTATGTTTTCTTCGACATCTTGCGCAACATTCCTTCTCCCTGCAGATTCTTGAAGTATGTCCAAAACCATAGCACTTAAAGCACCTTAAGATGTCAATCCTCTCTTCTATAAAGATCGAAAGAAGATCCAAATAGAGCATACCTTTCCCCCGAACCATTATTGCGTCCCACACCTCTCCGGAGACTGTTACCACCCAATTTTCCTTGGTCGGATTACGACACGTTCTCGCATAAATGATTGAGAATCCCTCCTCCCATTCTTTCTGACTAATGTCCAAATGTGCGTTTTGTTTATATAAGTCCTCCTTTAGTTGTAATCCATTCCTTCCTTTTTCCACCCCAGTCAGCATCAATCGCGGTTTTTTAGTTTTAACATCTACTCCTTCCAAACACGACACCCTGGAAATAGCTTCATCCAGTTTAGTTTTCTGTTCGTAACTTCCGCATTGTAGTAGCAGATTCCCATCTCTTGTTTCCCTTATTTGCCTAAACCCACCCACTTCGTTTACATCCAATCTTTCGATCAGTTTACCCCTTATTTTCCTGCTCTTTACTCCTTCCTTTTTGCTCTTAATAATCGTGACTTTCTTCCACCCGTTTGTTTCAATTTCTCCTCTCCCTCTATATTCTTCCGTTCTGTCGATTCCCCCTACGTCCTTCAGTACAACTTGTGCGTAGGTCTTCCTTTTTTCCCATCCAGTCCTAACATCATTGTCTCCGTGTTCCCAGTCTCGTTCCTGATGTTGCCGATCCCGTGCTCCCGTCCCCTCTCGACTCTCCTATCTCTCATGTCTCTCCCGTCTCTCCTGTCTCTCCCTTCTTTCTTGTCCCCCAAGCCTCATCTGCCTCTCCTCTCTCTCTTGTCTATCCATTTCCCTCTCCGTATTACGTTCTAATTTCCTATTCCTTTCTTTCTCCCTCCGCAACTCTTCTTCCAGTTCCAGCACCCTCATTCTAACTCGATATGTTTCTTCCGTTAGCTTGCGCTTTTCTTCTAACAACTGTTTTTCGGTTCTATTATGTTCCCTTAGCATTGCTAATGCCCACGAACCCACTTCATCGCACTTATCTCTGATCGATACTTGGTTCGATCTGGAGAAGTAAAGTTTCCCATTAACCTCGTTCCCCGTTGCTATCTTAATTTCCTGCATCGCATTCAACACCTCTTCCAAGACATCCTCTTCCCCTTTTTCTACGATTGCACTTCCCTCATCTTCACTTTCCTCGACAATTCTTTGACTGGCACATTTTCCCGTTTAAGAAGAAGGAGGAACATCTTGTGGGCGTAGAGAGATTTATTCACAATTTCATAGAAATTTTCTGTCATTGTAGAACTGTGAATTACTTTGGTTTTATATCTTAAAGATTCCCAATATTCATTTCTGTTAATTCATTACTATCAGTAACATTACGGATAATTTCATGTCATCATCAGCATTTTAAATGAAACTATTTATGTGTTCGGAACTAAAGTTTTTTTGCTTCTTTTGGTTGATAGCCGTGTCTAGCTTAATCTTCTTCTTCTTCCTCTTATTGCGGGCTAATGCCTGTTCCTACCAGGTTAAGGGTCCTCGTTCGTTGTCGATATCCGACTCTTTCCATCTCTTGGAGAGTCTTCCAATTGGTCTTCGTGTTTGCGATCTACCATCGCGAACCACTCTTGCTATTCTGGCGTTAGCACATACGTATTCATTCCAGTTTCTTCTGCGCTGTCTCTCCCATCTTACGACATCCTGCACATCACATTCGTTCAAAATATCCGTAGTAGTATCGCTGAGAGCGTTCTAGATCAACCATCCAGGTGTACACCAGACCAGAGCCTCTAAGAAGTGTATTCCCAGGTGTACTAGAGGTGCACCCCTTGAGTGGCGGTTGTAATTGGGGAATTGGCACGGACGAGTGCCTTAACGTTGTGAAGTTGTTCTGTAGTGACGTAATCTAATCTGATTTTTTGTTGTTATTGGAAGATTGCAGTTGCTATTCAGGCTAATGAGTAGTGACGCAGGAGCCTCATTTAATATATTTGAAGCTATTCATTCGCTGCCGTTGACCAGTTTACTACCTGATCAAGAGCTGTTACGTACCTGATCAAAGGTATGTAACAGCTTTTGATCAGGTATGTGACAGCTTTTGTAACACTGATTAGCCCGAACAACAACTGCAATCTTCTAATAGCAACAAAAAATCAGATTACATCACTAAAGAATAATTTTACAACGTTACGGCATTCGACCGCGCCATTACCCCAATTACAACCGCCATCCAGGGGGTGCATCTCTAGTACACCTGGGGGTATACTTCTTAGAACTTCAAGTCATTGCCGATGTCACCTGGGCCACCCCGGACCACGTAGGCTTTCCTGGATTTTGCAAGCAGAAAGTTCTCGATTGTTGTTTGGACCATTTGGAGTATTTCCAATGGAGCACAATCTTCCTCATCATTGCTACTATCTATTCAAACGTTAATTCATCAGTTTTATCACAAAATAGAGGTACATTAATTGGTTTAAAGACGTAAATAAGCAATATGGCGACACTTGGCTGTTAGGTTCGATTGTCAGCTGCAGAAATAGTGAAATACTAGTTTTTGGTTTTATATTTGTGACAGGTACTATTTTTCACGAAAAAATGCAGTAATTGCGATATAATTAAATAGGTGTGAGAAAAAATTGTTTATTTATTTTAACAAACGACATTTCACCTTGCTTAAATTAACCAGGAGCACGAACAGTAGCAAATAGTAAACCTACAGCATATTTTTCTATCTCATCTAACGCTGTATTCTTAAAGTGGATGGACTATAATTTAAAATGTATTTAAAAACCTTTAATATCATCTTGTTCAGTTTCATTTTTATTTTACATGATGACATCTATCTCCAACTTCTAAAGATGTAATCTGTGCCATTACAACAAAGTCCTGTCAAAATGTAATTATCAAGATTTGACCATTTGATTTGATAAAACAATCTTGGAATCCTAAAATTACTTCCAAATTAAAAATCAATTGATTTAAACGTGGTGATACATTTAATTATCTAATGATAGTAATGATCTGATTTAATAGCAAGATCCTAGGTTTAAATACATTAGTGTTTATTGAACTTATTACCTTGTTTACTTATTCGTATGGGAAGTTGAAAGAAACCTGCAATATCTTATGATATGCGTTGAAAGTCGAAACAGCATAATAAATGAGAATGAAAATAAGTTGTGCTAAAATTACACTCGTTGCCACTGAGCTAAAGCTAACGAGTTATGTTATTTTGTTTGTGCTTAATATCTAGGATGTAACCACTCGCTTTGCCACCTCATAAATGTTTCAACGGTTTGTCAAATTAATCAAAGCTGCGAGGCAACAAGCTTGGTTTAAATTGTTTTTTTACAATCGTCGCGAAGTGGTATTGAGATTACTTGAGTGTGGTTCTTAAAATACAGGTTTTGATTTATGATACGTTTAGAACTTAGAGTTATTCTGCTAATAGAGATGTTTGCTGCCGCAAATAATTTCGCTCATCTTTCAAATAAAAATTAAATAACACGTGCTCAAACACTTACCATTTTAAGAGTCCTCCGTGAAATCACAAAGTGAATAATGTCTGTTAAATATCTGCAACATTAGATATGTTTCAACTGTTGTTTCGGCAAAACTAGTACGGCATGAGGAAAAAATGCGTTTATATGCCGAGAACGAACGTTCTACATCTAGTGACGTAATATTTGCGTAAGTAAAATAATCTTTCAAATAACTTAACGATTCTGTTGACGCACCTTCACAAATGTGTCTTAATGTGCCAAAATCAGAATTTTTCTCAAAAACACTTTTCTAGAACAGAAACATTTTTTGCGTCTTCAATCGCGCATAGCTGTGCGTGAACATGTTGCACTATTTGTAGAGATTCTTCTAACGGCACCGCAGGATTTTGTAATTTTTCTATTGCATCTGCTAGCCCGAAAAAATTGTCGTGAATGATTTTTAAGTCCATTTTAACCTGACTATCTTGAAATTTCGACTGGCTTTTCTGGATAGCGGCAGCTTCCTTTGTATCGAATTGTAAAACCACGTTCTTAATATTGTCAAAATATTTATGATAATAAAACGCGGCCTGCAACCATGTTCCCCAACGAGTTAGAATAGGTTCTGGTGGCTCTGGTATATGGGGGCACAGTCTGTGAAATTCGCGAATACGTTTCGGTGATTTGACAAATACTGCTTTGGTATGCGCTATTAAAGCGTCTACCTCAGGATAACATTTTCTGATACTATCCGCCACAAGATTGAGAGCATGAATTTTACACGTAATGTGTAACAAATTAGCAGAATGCTTTTTAAGAGACCGGCCTACAGAAAGCATGTTTGCAGCACCATCACTCACTAACATCAAGAGTTGGTTTGTTGAAAGTTCAAACTTGTCCAATGTATTTAACACTAACTTTGAAATTACTTCGGCAGTACACTGTTGTATTCGTTTGGAGACTAATAGAATTGAAGGTGCCGATTGATGAGGTTCCAATTTGCGTGCCATTACATTAAGAACAGAATGTTTCTTCCGATCTGTTGTTTCGTCGACACATAACCACAATTTTTGATCTTTCAAACTCCGATTTTATTTTTTGTTCAATATGTTCGCGCGCAGATGGCACAATTCTTCGTAACGATGTTCGACTTGGTAATTTGCACTCCGAATAGTTATTCCAAAAGCAGATAAATGGTTCCTTGTCTAGTAAATTAAACGGTATATTACATGCGATAAACGTAACGCATAAATTAAATATAAATTTTTCATTGTCTGGTGCGCAATTTCTTTTTGAGGCATGCTTTTCACTATTTACGTGTCGTAGACAATGTTGTCTGGACCAACACATTAACGGGATTTTATAGATTACACATTTAATTTTAGCACCTTCATATATTAAGCCTGGAATTTCTGCAATAAATTTTCGAAGGTTGTCCGACCGCGGTCGTTTTGCTGACGAAATCATAATTTTTCTAGGACAGATAAACAATTGCGCAAATGACCGGTAGCGAAAATGTCCGTACTGCTCCGCAGACGAAGTAATACTACCGTTCCTCTCGGTCCGAACTGATTCTACGCCGATGCGCGGTACCGCTCGTGGCCAGCGTTAATAATTACGCATGAAAGACGCTTTTGAATGTTGGACTCGGAAGTACAGTAGTGGCTAGATAAAGGTTACCACCAGCATTTTTTTGAGAATGGAGCAGAAGCTCTTTCAACAACAAAATAATTGTTTACAGTTATATGCTGTATGCCGAAAGCAACAATACATATCCACATTTACTTACCAATTGTTAAATTATTAAATAAAAAAAAAAAAACGAAAAAAAGACTTTCGGCCAGTGGGTCGTATGAGACAGACAGAGGTAAACATAACCTCTTTTGTTCATTTCAAAATGTCGACTCTTCTCGAAATGCGTACCGTGGAAGAGCAACGTTCAGTGATAAGATTTTTGTTATCCGAAGGTGTGAAGCAGTTGAAACAATACGGTGAAAAGTGTTTAAGCCGCAGTAACGTGTATAAGTGGATTAAAAAGTTTAAATTGAGCAGAACAAGTGTCACCGGTATTTATCGCTGCGGACGAACGGTTGAAGTGTCAACCAACGTGCTACAAAATCGCATGAATGACCTTATTCTCGATGACAGGCGTATAAAAATCGCGACAGTAGCTGATTTGTGTAATGTTAGTCTTGGAGCTGTGTATTCAATCATTTATGACAAGCCGAATTATCGCAAAACGTGTAATTCTGCGCCCAGAAAACGCGAGGGATGACCAAAAATTTGGGTTGAGGGGTGTTGCCACATCCTCCTTAGAGTCCCGATCTCGCACCGTTCGACTTTCATCTGTTCGGTCCTCTCAAAGAGTTTTTACGCGTCACCAAGTTCGAAGGCAAGCTGTACAGAAGTGGCTCGGACACCAAACTCAAGAATTCTTCAACACTGGAATTAGAAAGCTCACAAAGCGATGGGAGGCTACACTGAAAAATAGTGTAAATTTCATTATCATTGAATAATCGTCTTGTTAATTACTGAACGTCGTTCGTAAAACCCTGTATATTACTGTAAAATCTATCTACATACATACATATTGTTGTTCACGTGACATTTCGTTACGAGATCTCGTGGATCTAAATCTACCGAAATCGAAATTGACGGGTTGACATTTAACGCAAACACATCATAATAGGTATGATGTGGCGTCGACATCCTGTTGGTGTATTTTCATTCAATCACTCTTAATAGCGTTCGCAGACCAACGATCTTATACAGCTGCAGGTTCTTTCGAAGAAAGCAATTAAAGAAACAAGAAAATTACTACGTGACAACCTTCAGAATTCCAACAAACTGTCTATGCCATTATATCTAATGGAAATGGCGTAGATATTGCATAATGCCGTTGCATGGAGCTTTTCACGTTGAGGTAGGAGCGCCACACCTTGTTTGCATTGACGTGTTGTGTTTTGCATGTAGTTAATATTGTTTTAAATCGATAATATGATAATATAATAATAATAAGCAAACAGATAAAACTAATTGTTAATATTCTAAATTCCCTAAGGCTATTTTCAAATTTAATAAACAATGGTATAATAAAAATTTCTGGGAACGAATAGGTTAAGTTGTTCTTTGCTACTGGTACACATGCTGTATTTGTTTTCTGGGTGGTCTGAAGGATAAGATTTGTATCTTCTGTTTCGATCGAGTTTTTCTTAGGACTTAAGAAATCATACATACCTCGTATTGTTCTACTTCCTCTATTTTAACTATACGCCATATGGACATCTGGTGTTATGTATGTAACTATATACTTAGAGATGAAGCTGCATTTCGATATTTACGCAACAGACTCTACTCTCAACTCTCCTAGAAGTAAGGCGTAACTGTATTCCATTAATATATGTATGTATATATTTATCATTAGAAAGTTAGAATAAAATTAGTGATAGCAACCACGATGATTTTGATTTCATGAACACACACGAACCAATCTTATTTTCAATGTTTTTACGAAACAGTATGCATTTCTTGAACAAGTCTAATCTTTCGCAATATATAATCAGGAAGAAAATTATGTAATATATAAACAACATACAACATATTTAGCATTGCTAATCTTTGATTCACAGTCATAAATCTCAACATATCACTAATGCGTGTGTATGTATCTTGGTTTAAGTTTATGCGGTAGTTTATTTTGTAGTTTTTGTAAATGAACATTTTCTTCTGTGATATTTACACAAGTCTAAATGAATGATGAACAATAATCAGAGTACGGCGCAATTGTAGTCTTGTAAACTAGTATCTTGGACTGTTGTGAACTACTATATTAATTCTTCTAAAATTAACGTATTCTTTTGCTTATCGTGCGAGTTTGTGCAGGCCTCTCTTCTTCATATCGTCCACATCATCCTTATTATCTGGGCACTCTTGATTTTCAGTTATAGACCGAACCTTTTGTAAATCGGGATTTTTCGTTAAAATTGCGCCAAATTTTTGGGCAACATCGACTCCTATAGTGTTCGTCAAGTTTTCTAGAGCGGCTTGTAAATTGTTTATGCAATTTAATGCGTCTCTTGCAGATAAGTGACTGTTTTCTAATTACTCAATAGCTTGTGCAACTTCAGAATAGTTCATGGAAATTTCATCTATTTGTTGTTGAACGTCCGAATTGGAAAAAAGTTGCTGACTGTCTCGAACTGCTGCAGAATCATTTGAATCAAGTTTCAAGATGACATTTTTCACTTGTGAAAAATATTTCTGATAGTAAGATACTGCCTGGAGCCATGTTCCGCATCGCGTTATTACAGGCTGAGGTGGTGGTGGTAATTTCGGACACAATTGTTTGAATACATGGATGTATTTGGGAGATTTGATGAACACTTTTTTGGTAGATGCAATTAACTTATCCACCATCGGATACTTCTTTCGAATGGTTTTTACTACGAGGTGGCATGCGTATATGAGGCATGTTATGTGAAGAAGAGTCGGAAAGCATATTTTCAACATCCTACCAACTCTCAGCATTGTTGGGGCTCCGTCAGTAACGAACATTGTGACTTGGGTTCCTGTGATACAAATATTCTCTCAACGAATCTTTTATTATCTTGACAACGGTTTCTGCATTAGTTTTCTGAATCCTTTTACTGGATAATAACAATGAAACTGGTGGACCATCACGTTTTAAAGGACGCGCTACAACATGAATGACGCTGTGTTTCTGAGCATCAGTTGTTTCATCCACACGTAGGCAAATTTTCTTATTTCTTAACTCGTCTTTTATACATTCCTTTACTGTACAAATTGTATCGTAATTGCATAGATGTTGGCAGCTTCCATGAGGGAACGCCCAAAAAAGACGAAAGTATTCATTAGATACTAGATGTTGTGGGATGTTGCACACACTTAACATAAAAATAAAATCATATAAAAATTGCCAGTATGGAATATTGTTTCTTAAATTCAATACATGACGTTTACTTTTACAATGTTTTCTACATTCAAACCTATCGCGACTTAGCAATCCGCTATTGCATATTGTGCAATAAATATGCGAACTTCTATATCCTAATCCAGGGAAATGCCTGAGATATTTATTCACATTCGAAGGGAACGTTACACCTTTTGGGCGTCCCATCTCCGCATACTTATTTGGCGTGCAGCGTGCAACGTACTGTCGCTTTGAACTCTCTCGCGGTACTGTCGAGAAATTACCCCTACCCACGCCGCTACCGCTACGCTACTGCCATCCGGTACCACCTTTTTAACAAACTCTACAAATTAGCGATTGTATAAGAGAAGGGATCGATTAAGGGCAGGGAGATTATAGGGTTTATCAACATGAATTGATGCGGTTATTTGACTTAGGTAAGTAATTCTTTCTAACTTTCTTCTCTGTAGTTTACTAAGAAATTTGTGGAAAACAGTACAATCATAACGAGTTTCCCCCTTTTATATCACTAAAATGTATTCAACGATCCACTCCCACATTTCATCTTCGGATGCTATATCTTCCAAGCGGTAAAGTTGAAATTTCATGGAGCTTTGTCGCCTGATTCCATTTACTACATTCCCTACGGCGACAGGTTCGTCTAAAAGTGGTGTAGAACGTTATAGCGTCTATGAATCTCGGCTGAAAGAGGATTCGCAAGAATGAAACGTAAAAGTCGGCGTGAGGTCATTGAACGCTTCCAAACGCGCTGGGTACTTCGCGTCGCGTCTATATTCACTAGCGGTGTGGATTATACGAAAAATGGTATTCGAGAACCGTGACCTAACCCATAGGAGCTCCGGTAGTGGCCGTAATAGTTCTGTTTTCATCACAATAAAGGCGCTGTTACGGCCATTAACGGTCTGCTCTGCAACGCGGCGTGAGATACGTATAGTGTGTTGCAATAGAAGTGGCTTATGGTATTAAAGAGACAATTTCAATCAAAGGGTTGAATAAGAAAAGGAAATTAAAATCAGAGCTGTACGAATCGAAGATTCATGAATGGAAAAATTTACATTACATCTTGAATATCATAGAAAAAACATTGAAATTTATAATTGATATGTGAAAGGAATACAATAACTAAAATCTAGCCTGCATTGTGCAATATATTACTACTGAATTGGTAGACAAGAACAAGTCGATGTTGTCATGTAATGAGATAAATCAAACACAGAACTAGTCAATTATCTAACTTTATTTGTACCGTGACTATAACTAAACATCTCGTTTCTGTTGTATATGTTACCGTTACTTTGATAAATGTGTTAGTATGCATAATAACTGGGTATTATACATAATAACCGGGTATTATACATAATAACCGGATATTATACATAATAACCGGGTATTATACATAATAACCAATAAAAGTGGTTAATCTAATAATATGTATGCAATTTATTATTTTAACCCAAGCCCTCTTGGCTGAAGCGATAAATTACAATATTTAGGAAGTACGGAATTTTCATCAGTGCTTGTGAAATAAACAGACAATGTTTTATTCAACGAAAAAATGTTTTATTCAACGAAAAAATGTTTTATTCTTACCATTTGTAAACAAACAACCTTCTACTTGTTAGAACATGGCAAACTGCCATGGCATTTCGAATTACAGAGTAGCCCATGCTTCTTGCAGCTACATTTTCCTAAAAGACATTTTCCCTTGCAGTTACATCTCTTGACACCTTGACCACCTGTGATTGAAGATTTCCTGGCACACTCACGCAGAGTCACAATTACATCTGGAACATCCTCTTGTGAAATGAAATTCTCCTTACAAATGGCAAACTGGTTCCTAGAATACTTTTGAGCCAATCGTCCTTCCTTAGTGCCAGTCTCATACGTCTTGCCATCAGCATCCATCTGCAGAATGACCCCAAGAATGTTCCTGGAGTCACTTCTATCCCTGTCGACATCAGGAACCCGTATTTTTACAGTATCTCCAATCTTGCCTCCTGGAAACTTCGATTCAGACATTAGCCTCTCTCTTTTTTGCCAGGCACTGGAATGCACTTATGGCATTTTCCCTCTTCTTTTTAACAACGTTGGTTTTGTTTGAAATCATATTTTCCCCGGAAATATCCTCTACAGCACTACCTCCGTCCCCTGTTTGTCCATCTTCCTTTTCACCATTCCCTATTACTTCCCCATCTTCTTCGCCACCATTCTCTGTTTTTCCATCTCCATCTCGTACTAAAGCACCTGAAGAAGAGTCGATTAAGGTTTCCAGATCTTCTTCAAATTCCAGGTTTCTGATGACATCAGTAGAAAGTGATGATGTTGTAAGACCGACTTTTGCTGGAACCCCAAACATGGCGTCATATGGGCTCATGAATTGAACAAATCTCCGACCAGCATGTTTTCAATGTTCTGATTTGCGCGCTTCACAGAGCCTTGCCACTAACCATGTCTCGGCTTTCCATGAACTATCTTCAATCCACTCCACATTTCGCATACTTCTTATCACTTTGTAGTATGCTAGGAGCGCCCAAAATTGTGAAAATATCAAGCAGGTTATGTGTAACTTCCTCTGCTCTTTTACTTTTCAAAGGCCGCAACTGTACAAATTTCGTAACATGGTTCTGGTAAACGAGGATGAATTTGTAGTCGTAATCAGGCTGACTCTGCATGTCAATTAAATCAACCTGACATCTTGAGTTCCTCTCCTTAAAAATGGGACGCACTACAAGTCCTTTTTTTGCCACTTTTGATTTCTTTTCACTGGTTTCACATAATGTCAAGTACATTTTTACCTGTTCTTGAGTGATGTTTTTGTATCTGTTCTGCAGCCGCTTCAAAATTCTTGTTCTTCCTCCATGTCCAATCGCCAAGTGTGTCTCATGAATTATGTTGAAGATCTGCTCTGTATGCACATAATAGCGGACTGATGATGACTCGTCACTCACGGGGTATATTAATTTTTCATTATCACCCAATTTCATAATGTCGTACCGCTTCAATCGTTGATAATCCTCAGGTTTTTTTCCCACTAGTTCTAGATTTTGACACTCGCACTTTCTCAATTAAGTTCTGGTAGCCTTCTTTACTCATCATCCCACTATTTTCCTTCTTATTCTTAAAAGAAAATATTTCTTTTGATTTAAAACAATTATTGTATTATGGATAATTGAAGATGTAATTGTCTTGAATTGGGGCGGACAACCTTAATACAAGTAAACGTTTCTCTGCGTGTAAACGGTTAGGGATAGTGGGCTGAAGTCTTATTCCAGAAATATGCGACCATGGGACTATAAATCGGCACCGTTAGATTAGCGAAATTACGACCTTTTTTTATGCCCTTCAAAAATGTCATCACCTTGGGTTCCAATTTTTACGGTTCTCTTATATCTCGGCATCCGAATGAGCTGGGAGGTTAAGTTTGGGTCCGCTCGAGAGTTCCCCAAAAAAAGCTCGCGACTGTTTCAACTTAGAGGAGCAATAAATTTGTAATAAACCATCGTTTCTAGTTTATCTTGTAAAGTTTTTCGTAGCGAAGTGGCTAATTTACAATTGTGGTTATCCCATTTAAGGTGATTATCTAAAGAAGACGTAATAAGAGAATTAACAGTAAATACGTAGTGAAGAGAGATTGTGATCAATTAAACTATAGATTTATTTTTAAAATGAATTGATGACTCTCAAGAAAATATGGCAATAGCTAATTAATTTATATCACTTATAAAACCAGTAGTTCCTAAGTTAGTTGGAAAAAATTTAAGATTCACATAATCAAAAGCTTTAGCAACATGCAATATTACTCCTATCTAACCTATCACTAGATACACTGCTCGAGATTCAAAATCAATAGCTAGGAAATTTTTACATTACATTTCTTTCAGTGATTTATTAAGAACATATGCATCCCATACATCAGATTAAATTAACCTGCAATTAAGAACAATAAAACCTAATTTGATGTGATAGAATTGACCCGGGCTTATTGATCTCGTTTAATTTCCAGACGGTGCATATTTTTGTCGTTCGAATATGCGTCGGGTGTTGCGATATGGCATTTACAATTAACAATTAAATAGAAAATGCATTTTTGAGAACGCGAACGTTGCGCAACGTTGTATAACTAGTAATTTAATGCATGTTTTTGCGACAAAGGACAGATTTGGGTTGAGTAAAACAGCGGCTGGTAGTAGAGATCGCTTTAGTGTGGAAAATTTCAAGTTTGAATGCATTAAATATGATACCGGGTTGTTTATATGAATATATACGAGGGTAAGTCAAAAATTACTTACACTTTTAGTTCTACAATTGTATTAAACAAAGATAGGTGTACAACAGATATATTACTTTTCGATATAGTCTCCACTTTTA
Source organism: Dynastes maya (assembly GCA_029619315.2). Classification (NCBI taxonomy): domain Eukaryota; kingdom Metazoa; phylum Arthropoda; class Insecta; order Coleoptera; family Scarabaeidae; genus Dynastes; species Dynastes maya. Next base: position 3,879,725 of record JAROYE020000001.1, on the reverse strand, counting down.
GCTATGCACTTGGTCCAGCGATCCACAAGCTTCCGTATGTTTTCCTGGTAGAAGGTTTTCGGTTGGTCGTGAAGCCACTTCTGCACCGCATCCCGAACATCTGTGTCTGAGGCAAATCGACGACCTCTCAAAGCTCCCTTGAGCGGTCCAAAGAGAAGAAAGTCTGAGGGAGCAAGATCAGGGCTGTAGGGAGGGTGTTCCAGGGTCTCAAAGCCCAACCTGTTGATAGTTTCTATGGTGTTATGGGCTGTTTGCGGACGGGCGTTGTCTTGCAACAACAAAACTTTCTTTGAGAGTAGACCACGGCGTTTGTTTCGAACGAAAAATAAACAAGCGGACGCTTAGAAAGCGAGAATCGATTTTTACATACAGCCCGCTATTCCGGTGAAACGCCTATGTATCGCAGAGACGATTACCTCGCTCTAATCATAAGCATCCGATATGTCGTATTTAAGAAAGCAAAATTCGGACAGATAGAGCTTAAACTGCATATAAAGAGATTAAGGAGCTTAAGGGCCGTCAGCTCAGCGTTAGCAGATCTAGATTCTGTAGGATAAACGTTACGAGAAGATCTCTAGATGAAGAACCACCATCGGCCTTAAGGTTTTGTTTGATTTTCCAAATATGTCTCTTGTTATGGATAATTTTCACGTAATGAAGAAAGAAGAAATGATAAATAACAGCATGCATTTGTGAGAGATAGATTTTGAAGGAGACTGAGTCCTTCGTATTGACTGACTGTATTTTGAGTCCAGCATTGGCCAGAACTACATCGGGCAACCACCTTCGTGTAGGCTTACAATATGTACAAGCTGGTAATGACTGTTATTACTGCTGAAATTTCAAGAAATAAAAATATAAAAAGTTACATGAGAAAACATAAATTCTGTAAAGATGATGAAATTCGTTAGCAACTTTACATGTATCTTAATTAATAATGCACTGTTTGTTTGTTTATTATTGTTTTCTAATTAATAACACATCCACATACCTACTTCAGTAAATATTTAATCTTGCCTTGACTAGTAACACACCTACCTTCAGATAAAAACATTGAAGAGAGTTCATATCATTAGCGTAATGTAAATATTTAATCTCATCGTAGATATATCTTTACCACTTATATTATTAACGATAATGTGTCAGCATATTTAGCTTCTATACGGCGATTTACGAGATATTACCTGCTTCAAAAGATAAGATAGGCAATACGCATTCCTAATGGTAATTTGATGACTTCTTTGTCGTCTTTTACTTTACATTTACTAGGCTGCAAAATATTGCAGGTTCTCTCATTCGTTTCTTCCTTTTACGGACAGGAGAATCGTAAACTCGCCTCTTCATTGCGTTCCACATCCTGAATGTTCTATACGCTTAAGCATAAAGGAGACTCATCAAAGTTCTTTACGATCATCTGTAAAATGAGTATATGTGATCTTACTCGAGGCGGTTGTAAAAAGGGTCGAGTTTGTTGGCTGGGAAGGCAGTATTTTATGTTTTTAATGCGTCTGCGGTGCCTGTGGTGCTACCTATTAAAATTAACGAAGTTATTCATTAGAGTCTTGAGGGGTTTATTGTTTAAAATGCGGGCCATGCTTCATTATAATTTGCAAAGAGAAACCCGGCGTGCAATTGGAACTTCTAAATTGGAAGTCGAAATTTTCTAGTCAAAATTGTTTCGAAAATTATTGTAATGTTAAAATTGCGCATGCGTTAAAAGATATTTTTGAATGTTTTGGCCATGCTGGAGGCTCAGCTGTTGTTTAAGAGACGGTTGTGTCAGACAATGTTATAATAATTACCTCTCCATCTCTGCCAAATGCATTAAGAAGAGATACGGAAAAGCTTGCAAAACTATTTCCTAATACGGGGTACATCTTACGATTACCGGGCCAGTACCGGAGAATAACTCGATATTTCGTGAATTCATTGTGGCATATTTGATTCCATTGGGTCGTACATAGGACAAGGAATTAATTTATTTTTCTATAATAAAATCTTTTAACGCACGTTTTAAATAGGTATAGCGGAAAGCCGACACTGCTAATCCTTTCTAAATTCGCCGCCGTGTCGAACCAAAATACTAAAGGGACTGGTGAAATAGTCTTTTCTTTTCATAAAACTTGTATGGTGGTACACCATTTTATCGATATTAAAAATACTAAAACAACCGCTGCATTATCGTCGTCTGTAGCTGTTTTTTGCGCGAAAACTTTTTTCTTTTAAATGAACATTGCACCCTTAAATTTCTCGCCAGCCTAGTTTATCATACGTTGATTGAAGATTTTGGGCATGACGTTTTAGTTTATTGCGATATTGACTTTTGCTCCTGTTGTTGGAGATTTTGTTATTTATGGCATTTTCTTTTAGTTATTATCCTAGTGTTTATTTTTCTTTCCTACTACTCTGGGTTATCGCTTACTACATCAGATTTGCTATTAGCATTGCTGTTGATTTTCTGATAGCTAGAATAGAGTTAAAGTTATTTATTTATTTTTCTTGAGGGACTACACTTCTTTTCCCGTGTGACTTTTCTCTTAATATTTAAATACTTCAATTGAAAGCGTTGGTTGTGTTTACATTAAGTCGAACACCTGATTGCTAGGGTGTACGAGTCGATAGATCTTGGGTGCATTCTGCAAGTCTACAAGCAGAGTTGCGCGTTTGTTCTACGATACGTGCACGCAGCTTTTTGTTGTTTTCGGTTATTTTATTGCTTCCAGCTCTTTTAAGCTTGGTTTTTCTTTATTTATTTATGTATATTCATTAAACCTTATTTACGTATTTCTTCATTTTAATTTCTCAGTTGAGCATCTTCCGTTTTCTATGTTCTATGACGTGTCTTCGAGTGGGGAGAATTGCATTTTCCACTATATTTCCGGCCTCTTGTCGTTGAATTTTATCACTTGTGGCCTGATTGTTGAAGCTGTTAAGACGTTAGTGTCACGGTAGTGTTTCCTATTTTGTAATTTTTGGAATTTATAACGTTGAGTGGATATTTATGGAAACCTACTCGTAATTTTCCGTTGCCGCTAGGTTTTGGTTTTTGGTTGGAAATATTGTAGAGGATGGCTTTGCAACAAAGCAAAACTGGTACAAAAGACCAAGTTGAAATTAATGAGCACAAATTAGCTATAAAATCATTTCCCTAGATTAGGTTCACAAAAAAAAACAAAGGACATTTCTTAAATGTGAAGATATGAATATAACGTTTACGTTTAATTTACTTTTTGGTCAATTTTATGTTGATGTTTTAGTTTACTAGATTATTATTGTGATGATCACTGTAAATCGTAGCATTGGTCATTATCATTATTAGAGTAACCTAAATTTGCGGACTCGCATAGGCGTCGGTATTACGGGTTAATATAAGAATACGAAAAATTCATAAATAAACTAAACCGGTAGAGAAGCAGGCATGTAGTGTCGACCTTGAATATAAATCATGTTAAACCGCGCTGAGAGAGATTTCGTTTTAGTACCGGTTGAGCTGTTGCAGAGATTAGTCGAACGGTCAAGGTTATGTACTTACGTGTCGCTTCTGAAAATATAGCTGGTGTTTTTTTGTGTGTTGTAGTATTATACCAAGTACACAATTAGTGTATCGTTTCATATAGAACTAATATTGACATACCTAAGAAAACAGTGCCTCGTAATAGATTTGCTACTAATGTACATAAGTATGTGTCACTTTTTCCCCATTTAAAATATGACGGTAGTGCAGTTTTTTGCTTAATGTGCAATGTTCGTTTGGCTGCATTGGACAGAACTGATTGCCAGAGGCATGTCATTATTCTATCTTGTAATACACGTCTTTGAGCATCTGAATACACTCCAATTTAATAGTTTTCTTTCGTAAGCTCGTAACCAACTTTTCCAAATTTATCCGTTTGTTTATTTATTTATTATTATTTTTTTATGTATTAAATGACTCGTGTCATACGTTAAATTTGAGATTTTATTTTACTCAATTTAAATTTTCCCGCAATCCCTTTTTTCCAGCATTAAAATTTTGTTCGCCATCTTCGCGGGTTCCTGTTTACCTCGAACACCTAACAGGATTATTTCAAGCAGGTAGCGCCTTATAAATGTAATTTGTTTTTGGTAAGTATTACTGACCCACTCCCTCGCCGACAAGCAGGCTGGTACCTTGAATGTGAAGGTATCGCTATTTTAGAAATTACGGGGGAAAGTTGTTTGCGTGGAACTCGGTTATTTTGGTTTCCTCTTTTTGCCATTTGAAGGCGCTAAAACGTAGTAACCACAAACTGAAATTTTACCTTCAAATCTTTCCATCAATTTTTCCAATTTATTTATACTTTCAGATATATTGTTTTACGTGCAGGAGCTAGTGATGGTATCTTACCAGATAAAGTGTTTTGTGTGTTAGAAACATTTTACGAATAAACTCGTTCGTTGTATTCACGAAAACTTGTTTGTTGGAACAAAGTCAATAAAAAAAGTGTTTTACATTAATTAACTTTTTGCTTGTATTTACATACAAAGTGTAATTCTTGTACAAAAACATTCCTCTAACTGACATTTTATATCTCGCACCTCTTCCTGTAATGCGCCAATGTAAATAATTTAAATGAATTTTTTCTAACCGGGAAAGGTTATAGAGAAATGAGACTGGCGTCTATAATCCTACGATATCCGTTTATTACGCTACATTAAACCTTGAATTACACTTTTTTTCCGTTTACTACGGGCTTTACTATTATTACACGTATCAACTAACTCTCTTTGTTCGAACGTAAACACAAAAAACAACCAACGGCCTATGTCTCTGTATATTTCTCTATTTTTATCACGTTTATGCGCGGCGAGAGTGTCGTGCTATTTTTACGTTTCCCCTAGTATTTATATTCGACTGGAAAATGTTTATTTGAAAGTAAAATAAAGCCTACTTTAATGCGAAGCAATAAAACGCGAAGATGTGTGTGCGAGATTACACCAGCGCTATTTACGTTCGTAGCGTTTAAATACTGACGGTGTAAAGGGTCTATGTTTACATTTGAAACGCTGAATAAGTACCTACCTTGATATAACGCTGTTTTCAATCTTGGTAGTAAAGATGGCGTAGTGTTGAAGCAATCTTTGCAATTAAATTTTAGAACAGCCATGGTAACTTCGGTATCTGATCCTTGTTTAAAGCAGAGCAATTAAATTACGGAATTAAATGAAAGTCATGCAAAATTAACTAAACAAATGAGAACATACAGCAAAAAAGAAATTAATTGTAACTTATTGCAATTAGCAGAACGAGTCCTCAAACAAATTGTTGGCTTTTTTGTCATTTGAGTGACTGGAGTTTTGTACACAGTACATTTGTTCTACAGGGTGATTTATAATAGGTGTAAAAAACTTTCGATAACCCGTTCGGGAAGTCATTTTAAACAGAAAATGTTAAATAAACATAGGTCCTATCTTTTTTATTAATCTATCCTTTTTTTTTCTGTATAGCAACGAGTTTTACCTTTTAATCCAAAGAAAAAGTATTTTGTCATATGAAAGTTGTACCAATGGACTTACTATACTATACTATAATTGAATAAATACATATGTAATAACACTTTTGAAATAAAAAGTATTTCATAATAATTTATCTAAACGTCTAGACGTCTGATAATAAACTTGATCTGATCTGCTAGTATGAGTAGTTATTATTTGCTTCATTATATAATAACAACAACAAAGAGATTTTATCGCGAAAGTCTTTATATGGAAAGTATTTGTTATTTTCGTATGCGTAATTTAATAAATATTAGAATGGATTGCCAAACACAAGTAACCGTATTATTTACATACTTACTATCTAGTATTAAAATCATTTTATTAAACATCAATAACATCCTGTATATATAGAATTGTTTTGAAGTGATATATTTAAATAGATAATAAAAAATTCTGTCACGTAGTTGCTGATAAGTTCATATATATATATGCATACGACCATACTTAAATGTTTATAATTAATATTAAAGTAATCACTTCGAGAACTCACAATCAGAGAAAACGCGACGAGAAGAGTTGCACGAGTTAACATTGCCAATATTCTGTACGTGTTACAAATAACTTTTAAAATTGAAAGTATTGCAAGAACTCCTACGACACCAGACGAAATAGAGTTGCACGACGCCTTAAAAGATATTATTGTTAGAGCTTCTGAAGAAGGTATGTTTAGTTTCGAAAATGAAATGAGTTTGGAATTTGAATCGCCTTCAGAACCACATGAACCACAGTTTGTTGAATCACTATCTCAAGAAGAAGCTAATGAACATTGGGAAGAATGTGTACCTGAAGAAGGAGGTAGCGTTGTAGATGCTAACTATAAAATTGAAGCTGTAGAATTTTGGAGAAGTGGGAAGAAAGCAAGACGAACACTCGAAAGTGTTAAACAGAAGTTTAAAAAGGTAAAATCACTTCAGCAGTTGTATAGATGGGAAAATAACGTTAATGAGGGCGGAACCAACAGTGAAAAAGCAAGATATATCGCGGAAGAAGTACTTACACAATTTCAAGACGCGCTAACACGAGGAAATATAGTGCATGATATGAATATTCGGACGTTGGGCTTTAGAGGCAAAAGACAAAGTTGGATATACAAGTTTTACAGCTGGACATTGGTGGATCTGGCATTTTAAACAGGTGCATGGTATTGTATCCCGTAAAATAACTAAATTTGTTACACATTCTGCTGTATCTGATACAACTGAATTACGCGACGTAAGCGATAGATTTATAAATCAAGTAAAACCTTATATTAGTTCTCTTGGAAGAGACTATGTTTTTAATGCAGATGAGAGTGGTTTTAATATGGAAATACACTCTGGTCGTATATTGTTTCCACGAGGTGAAAAGCACGTTGAAGTCACTGTACAGTCTCTGCATTCTATTACTCATAGTTATACCATAATGCCTACTATTTCCGCAAATGGAAGATTATTGTCTCCACTTTTCCTAGTTTTTGAAAGAGGTAAGCGGTACTTTTAGGTCCTCGCGTACAGGAAACACTCTTTCGCCCAATAAATGTATACATATCTGCATCTACATCTGGAAAATTAACATCCGCGCATTTCAAAACATGGTATACAGATGTTTTCTTGCCAAATGCTGGTCCCAATAATTTATTACTACTAGATTCATGGAGTGGACACTGTCCAGCGGAACTATCTACACTGACACCAAAAGACAAAAATGTGAATATTTTGACCATTCCAAAGAAGACGACAGCATTAATTCAACCCTTAGATGTTTATGGTTTTAGATTATGGAAAAATTTTGTAAGAACTTTTTCTGACCAAGTTATTTTGATGGGCCACGATATAAACTTGCATCATAGAAATACAATTATTAAGTTCCAGTCTTTAACCCATAATCAGTTTTCGTCTCCGAGATTTTTTAGTGTTTTTAAGTATTCTTGGTACAAAAGTGGATACGTTGCGGAGCGACCAAGTGCCTTTGAAAATCCAGTAAATTTCTGCTTTGCCAAAACTGCACAATCCACACCACTGTGCACTATTTGTGGAAAGCCGGCTCTTGTACGTTGTTCTTGGTGTAAGCAATATCTGTGTTTTAAACATTTCTTTTTAGATTAGCATTATTGTAACCACTATATTGAATAACATTTGTATAAGTATGTTATGCATGTAATGTACTATATAAGTACGTATGATAAAATTGGCGATACCTGTATATATATATATGTATATATATATATAATATATGTTATATTATTTAATAAATGTACTAATTCTTTTGTATACCACTGTACAATCAATGTAAGGCATTTTTATCTTGTAAGGTTCACACATTATAATTTAGTTAACGCTGCAACTTTGAAAGAAAGTCACATATAAATGTATATATGTATGTATGTGTGAAATTTATATGTTTGCAAATACAAATTGCAATGTAAACTTTGTCATTCTGCAAAACAACTAGTTACTCTGTTATATTTAGTTGCGGCTATATTTCAGTTCCGGAGGTATTTATAATAATATTCAATTTATAGATGATTATTTTTCTCTCCTCTAACCCAAATTTCCCAACTCCCAAATCGGTATGTTTGCTTACATCATAAAAAATGTTTGTAATATTGTTGATATTAAAGTAACACAACCGGATAAAGTTAGTATGGTTAGATAACTAACTCTGAACATCCTACTGTAAAACTGTTATTACATACTCAATTATAATAAATAGTACGTCCTCTGGTACACATTTCACATGACAAAATATTTTTTTCTGGAATGAAAGGTAAAACTCAATGATAACAATGTATAAGATTGAATTCAGTATGAAACAGCCCCTCTTTTCCGATATTTAAAAATTTTGGACTTTCCAAAAGGGTTGGGGTTGGGGTAATTTTTCTATTAAAATTAATACTATTTGAAATAAGGGTTATGCTATTATTTAGTCCTCTTCAAACAATTAAAAACTTGTCTTAACTTTTTTTCAATATCTCCAATAGTTTTCGAGATATTTTGCACAATATAAACGGGTAGTTTTTCTTAAGAGCGCCCTCCACCCCACCTACGGAGGATTCCGCCGATAAAAATAAGTGGGATGTTCTTACCTTGGACCCCTCTACAAATCCACAAAATTTCAATTTTTTTGGGGAGTCCGGGTTGCCGGTGTTCCCTTGTTAGTTGTGTTATCTCGTAGCTTTGTGAACGTTTCGACCTTATTTGCCGATTATATTAGTACTTTAATTATCAATAATTTGCCGACCGCACATGTCATAAATATACACGAATCAATTTGCGTTAATATAACAGCTGTCGTACAGGAGATTAAATAAATTATTACTTTATTACTTTTTTTATAATGGGGAAATAAACACTTTTTTTTTTGTTTACTTTCCTTATACAAGCAGCAATAGTACGTTTCGAGAGCTGTTTTTATGTTTTAATTATCAAGCTTGACACGGTTTAGATCTACAAAGAGATGTTGTTTGATGTTTTGATTTTTATTCTTTGATTTCGCATGTATATTGTGAATGAAATTATTTATGAGTATAGAATTTTGTATTGTAAATATATGATCGTTAATGTGTTATGTACAATTTCGATGGTTCCACGTTATTTTATTGCTAATTTTATTAACAAATATCGGTTATTATGATCGGAGTAAGTTGTTAAATAGATAAGAGAGATTGAATTGCTTGGAAATAAGTTTATTTTTAGGGTGTTTTATTACATATTCTCTATGACTGTCAAATGAAGATATAAAACAAATTAATTCTGATATCCTTGTACAATAAATTAAGCTGCATATATCTCATTTTTTTTTATTTTAATGGTTGGTGTTTGTTCGGTTTGTGTTGCTGGGCAAATGTTAATAAGATGTTATATTCAGGCTTCCGTCGGTGAATTACGAAAATCTGTAATTTGCTTGGAATTTCCGACGTAATTAAGTACTTGAAAGAATCTCGTTCCAGTAAAGAATGCACATTAATAATTGCACTTACCTTGTTTAAAAAGTGTACGACATATCCGTACATAACGCAGTAAATTATTCTCATTGCTTGTGATTTTAAAAAGGTTAAGGTAGAAGTTATCTACGGAATAATGTTTAAACAAAAGTGGACTTAAGATAGACGTACATATAAGAAAGGTACCTAGAAGCAATAACCAAGGTAGTACTAATATAAATAGCTTATGGTGTTGGTGGAAACATTCCCGGTAAAAACAATGTGAGAAGAGAAATGCACTACTGCATTTTGCTCCTGCTGCCCACATTGCTGTTGATCTCTCAGCTTATGCCACTAATCTTCAGAAACAGCACTGAAATATTTCCTGGCGCCACCTACTGCCAAGAGATATAGTCATGCCGTTCTAGAGAGTAGGAACAGCAAGCGGAATACATACACCACCGTTCATGGAAGTTCGGGCAAGCAAAAAAATGTACGGAAGTCAAAGAAAATAAGAGAAATATTAAATGGCCATGTATTTAATACTTACTTACATGATTTTACATATTTTCAAACACAAATTTATTAAAAAGAAAAAGTTAATGTAATACAAATAATTTAAATCCGATTTTCATCGAAAAATCCATCTTTTGCCTTTAGGGCCGCTGCCACTATTCTCGGCATCCGATTCACTAATTTTACTAATGTTTCATTAGGCAAGCTTGCCTATACCTCCTGGAGAATGGTCCACAAGTGTTCCTTCGATTTTGGACACTTTTTCCTAACACATCGGTCTAATTCTTCCCATAACAACTCTATCGGGTTCAGATCGGGGGACTGTGGCGGCCATTCCATAATTTTTAGGGTGCTTTCATTTTCTTCTTGCTGCAGGTAATCTGTGCACAATTTAGATTTATGTTTGGGGTTCATTGTCCTGCATAAATTCAAATCCACGACCAATTAATCGGACTCCTGACGGTATGGCATTTTCCTCCAGGATTTTCCGATATTCTTCTTTTTTCATTATGTCCTCAATTTTGAGCAAGTCCCTTGCTCCGATTAAGGAAAAACAACCCCAAACCATTACAGATCCGCCTCCATGCTTCACCGTAGGAACTATACACTCCCGTAACATTCTTTCCCCTCTTGATTTGCGTACGAAAACTCTCCGTCTATTTCCAAAAACCTCAAACTTGGATTCGTCAGTCCACAAAACGTTTTTAAAATCGTCCACTGTCCAATCTCTACGAGCTTGTGCCCATTTCAGTCGTTTCAGCCTATTTTCTCTTCGGAGTAACGGTTTTCGACAAGCCACTCGCCCATGCAACCCAGCCTCTTTCAGCCGACGTTTCACAGTACTCACAGAAACTTTGGAATCTCGCTCATTATTGAATTCTGCAGCAATTTCTGATGCTGTTAGTCTTCTATTGCGCTTACTAATTATTTTTATTCGTAAATTTTCCGCAGGAGTCGTTTTTCTTGACGGTCCTCCCCGATTACTATCTTGCACGTTACCGGTTGTCTTAAATCGAACAATAGTATCATGTACTGTAGATTTTTTTATTTTTAGTTGATTGATGTAAGGTAATATACAATCGTTTAAACAGCTAAGCTTTCAGGCTTCAGCAGAGTCAACGAAATTATTTTATTTTTAACTGAAACGCAGATACTTTCACAGATATAATCTCTTCAGAACTACTGCGTTTACAATGTTATAATACTTTAAAAGGTATCGAATATTCAGGTAACACGAGTGAATTATAACTTCCTATGATTATTATAAAGTTATTTCACTGTAATAGGTTCCACATAATGATTATTTAGAAATGGTAAAGGCTTCTAGAAGGTAGTTTTAATAATCTCAAATGTAATTATATAATTTTAAAATTTTTTCCTAAACAGTTAATATAATCTGTCAGCTTACCCGAACTTACATACAAAATCTTATGATATACTTGCAGATAAAATAACAAGGCATTAAAAAGTGTACGTTTCTGGAATCAAAGCCCTCGTGGTGTAGTGGTTATCGCATCCGCCCGGCAAGCGGAAGGTGTCAGGTTCGATTTCTTTCCAGGAACAAATTTTTCAAGTATTTAGTTACGTCGGAAATTCCAAGGAAATTGCAGGTTAACAAGTTGCGTATGTCCTTTTCCACACTAAAAAAATGTTAGTAAATTTTTTACTCAAATGCTAAAATTGATCCTATAGGTTCAATACTGATTTTTAAAGCTAGTGTTACAATTCTAGCGAACTCGAACAGAGTGAAGTTAATGTAATGAAACTGTTAGCTGTTGAATCAACAACATTTATTTTGTTAACCCTTCAGTGGTGACCTTGGGTCTGAGATACCCAGTGCAAAACATTTCATTCTATTTTATATCTAGAAATTGGTTACAGATTTGGTTAGGGTATCTTCCTATTACATCTTCTATCTAGATGGCGTTGCTTGTTTTATTTCTAGTTCAGGTTAAGACAGTGAGCGAATCAACAAATTTATAATCTGCTCTGGGCATCAGAGACCCAAGGTCACCGCTCACTTTTGTGAACATTCCATTCTAAAACTCTATTTTCACTTTATTCGTTAAAATCTAAAATTAGTTAACGAGCGATTACAAAAAGACTGCGAGAAGAACCAGTTGTTGTTTGATAGTGACGATGAGGAGACAGACCCTAATTTTTATACATATTTAATGTTACAAATATTAAATAGACATTATCCACTTTGTGATTTCACGGAGGACTCTGAAAACGGTAAGCGTTTGAGCACGTATCATATTTAATTTATTTTGTGTAAACTTTTATGCGTCCGCCACTGGCTTTCAGCGCAGTTGCGTTGCTCTCATCATAACTTTGTGTTCTTTTTTATGTACTACATGTAAGTAACGTAGATTTTCTTACATGTTCACGTTATTTTTTTGTTGTTAAATAAACACGTACAATATTTAAACTAACGCCATAAATGTATAAGCATATAACAATTGCTTATAATAAGGTCATGACCGCATATATACAAATTCATACAATTTCTAACCAGGAAGGAAGTATATAACAACCATTTGCTTTCGTTTACTTTCTCCCCATTTTCTCTAGGATATAAAATAGAAACTATTGTCGTTATTCAAGTGCAATTAATGCAATTCTCTGCTTTATGTACGCGTTCTGAAATTTGTTTCGCGGCAATATCAATCTCTGGCATATGGTAAATTTATTACCCCGTAACATTAACGGTGACAGATCAATTTATCTTGTCTCTGTGATTTTCTCTTAATTGGAGTATATTCCAGCATCATTTTTTAGTTATTTTTGCATATTATATGCTGTACATTGCGTGGGACAATATGCAGATGATCTTTTCAGGAAAAATTATGAATAAATCAACTTGATTCCTAAGGCTTTTGGATACCTCTCTATAACTCATGTCAACTTTCTTCAATCTACACCCATCTGTTTTAATTTTTAAGATAATTAAAATAATTTGAGATTTTTGCGAAATTCCATTAATGGTTGAAATTATAAACTTCTTACATGCTATAATGATGATTCCAAATTAATTCAATCTGTTAGAGTTTACAGCAGCACATTGAGAAAACGATTATATCGACTAGAATCTATAATGTGACCATTAAAATCGTTGCCAGGTTTGATCCATGTTATTTTCTTTTCTTTTTTAATGGAAAGCCCTGTAGATTTTCTCAGAATCTAGTAGAAAATCTGTTCTAGAATTTTTTTATCAAAGAAATATCACAACATAGACTCAAAGCATTTAGTTTAACGTTAGATGAGTGGACATCTGTTAAGAACCGTCGATACATGAACATTAATATCCATACATGTGTTTCTTTTTTTTGGAACCTTGGATAATGTATTCATGGATCTATGCCGGCCGATAAATGTTTATCCCTCATTAAAAATAAATTACAGGAGTTTGATATTTCCATCAAATATATAGTGTCAATTACTGCGGATGGAGCTTCAATAATGAAGAAAGTAGGAAAACTGATCGGTATAAACCATCAGTTATGTCTAGCACATGGTATACAATTGGCTGTAACCGAAGTGCTTTATAGCAAAAATAATTTAGAACGAATTGAGTGTGAAAATGAGGAATTTGTTGAACTAGTTGATACAGATCATTCTGATGACGAAGACGATGAAAGTGATGGTGGTATATCTACTGACTCCCAATTACATTCTATACAGGATATACAATTAAATTCGCTGACAACAAAGGTACGAAAAGTAGTCAAAATCTTTCGCAAATCACCAATAAAAATGATGATGTGTTGCAAAAACATGTAAAAGAAGAATTTGGTCGAGAACTTTCGTTAATAATGGATTCTAAAACACGTTGGAATGGCTTACTGATTATGCTAGAGCGTTTTTCGAAGATTAGAAACTGTGTTAGAAAGAGTCTCATAGATTTGAAGTCAGATACCAGTTTTACTGATAACGAGCTTACTTTGCTTGCTAATACTCCTGTATCTCTTCTGTGCAGTCTTGAATTCCAAATATAGATATAGAGATAGATATAAACTGCACGAAATTTTTGCGCGACATCTAGTCCTATAGGATCCGTCAAGCTTTCTAAAGCGGCTGCTAAATTGTTGATGTTATTTAACGAGTCTTGTATAAATAAGTGAGAATTTTCTAACTGCGAAATAGTTCGTGTCACTGCAGAATAGTTTATGGAAATGTCATCTATTTCTTTTTGAACGTCCGAATCGGAAAGAAGTCGCTGAATCTCGCGAACCGCTTGAGAATTAGAAGAATTAAGTTCGAAAAGGACATCTTTCACTTGGGAATAATATTTGCGATAGTAAGATACTGCCTCGATCGAGGTGATAGCGGAATTTGCGGATACAATTGCGCCACAATATGAATCACGCTGTGTTTCTGAGCATCAGTAGTTTCGTCCATAGTGAGCCAAATTTTTTGATTTCGCAACTCGTCTTTTATACAGTCTTTTACTGTACTTTGCACATGTTGTAAATAGTACCGCAATTGTCTTTTTGTTGGTAGCTTCCATGATGGAACATATTTATCCCAAAAAAAGACGAAAGTTTTCATTATTTACTAGGTGTTATGGAATGTTGCACGTGCTCAACGTGAAAATAAAGTCATACAAAAATTGTCAGTACGGAATATTGTTTCTTAAATTCAATACATGACGTTTACTTGTAATATGACTTCTACATTCAAATGTCGTGCGACTTATACCAACCCTATACCGCAAAATTTGCAACGAATGTGATATATTTCTTCACATGCGATGCAAGAGGTACACCAGGCTTACGTCTCATGTTTTCGAAAACACACAATGAGAATCCGATAAATAACCGAAGGCTGAACTCCTCATTGTCTACCGAATTACTGAACTTTGCATCCACATACGTGCATATACCACCCCGTACAGCCGTCTCTGCGGGTGCAACCATTTGTCACGCTTTAATCATAAGATTTACCGAAAATGTTATTTTCTGGTTAGATTTTTTCATCTTTTCTTTATAATCCTTTTCTTTATAATCCAGCACAAAAATTTGAAACTTTCTTTTTTCAAATTGTTTCTTTTCAAGTTGCCTTGGTTTTTTTTTTACAAAACTTAATCTGTTGATTCTATTCCTTCTACAATTATACAGGCCTTGTAAAGCGAATGCGTACAGCACGGTGTCTCTCAACGATTGGAGATCAGAAGTCAATCGCGCCGTCGCGTCCTCTGCTCGCGCGTAAGTTTGTGTGCTCTCACTTGCTTGTCGTAACGGCCACATTTTTTGCTGTACACATTCGCTTTACAGGACCTGTATATTATTGCATTACAGATTTTTCAGGTCTTTTAAAAGGTTTTCATACCACTTTCTTCTAGGTCTGTCCTTTTTTTTCTTCTCAATTCCAAATTTGTTTCAAGTCCGAATGATTTGGTTTTTTGTTTTATTCTTCTGAATACTTTTTGGAGTTCTATTTTCGTTTTTGCAATTATTGTTAGGTTATCGCTGTATGCTCTGCATTGATGTTCTCTACTGTTAATTGTATCTTGTCTGTTAGGTAGGTTTCCTTTGATTATAACCTCGAGTATGAAGTTAAAGAGCACACAGTAAATAACGGGTCATCTTGTTTGAACTTACTTTTCACCTCAAAATCTTTTGATTTGTGTCGTTTCCATAGGATCACATCTTGTGTTTCGCTTAATATCCTTTTTGTTAGCTTTATGCGCTTCTGTGTTATTTTGAAATTTTTCATCTCTTTATATCACGTCTATCTCTCTCATACGACTGTTTGAAATTTATGAACAATGCACAATATAGGTTTTTTTGTATTCGTAACACGTCGTTTGGATTTCTTTCTGTACAAAGATTCTAGAGGTCTATTACAGATCTGTTTCTTCTGAGACCTGCTCGATGTTTTCCTCGTGCTCCTTCTGCATGTCCTTCTGGTCTTCTTTTTATTATGGTTGCATATATCTTCTAGGTTGTATCGAGAAGGGCTATCCTTCGGTAGTTATCACAGATTTTGTCCCTTTTTTTTGTAAATCGGGCGCAACAACGCCTTTATTCCAAGACGCTTTTAATTACTCTGTGTATATGCTCATTTTTCCTACTATTTCTGTGTCTCCTGAAGTTTTATAATTTTCCAAACTTTTAATTATTTTTTTTACTTCCTCTTCTGCTAATTCTTCTTCTTTTAGTTCTTGTCTTTCATCGAAGTGTATTCTCCATCTTTCGGCGACTCTTTGTGGGTCTCAGATAAGCGTTTCTTCGGCATCTCCAAGATCATTATAAATCACCAAGAAGTATGGCGGTCGTTACGAACTAACACGTGGTTCTAAACTGTCGGGGTGACGACCAGGTTTCAGAAGATGTAACTCTTTTAAATTTTCACCAATATTTCGCTTTTATTTAAGGCTTCATCAGTGTGATTGATGAATTCATCACCGCTTCTTAAATGTACATCGTAAAAGAAAGAATTTTAGTTTGCAAGTTCGGTCTATCTACTCAACTTATTTATTGACCCTGATGAAGCTTTAAATAAAAGCGAAATATTGGTGAAAATTTAAAAGAGGTACATTTTTTGAAACCTGGTCGTCATCCCGACAGTTTAGAAACCACGTGTAAGATAATCATTTTAATTTCCTGATGAAATGTTCCCATCTCCTTGTTTTGAAATGTTTCTTCTAGTTCCTTGAGTTTATTTTCGTTTGCTTTTCTTTTTTGCTTTTACGTGTTCTTTTGTGTGTGTTTCTTACTTCTTTCTACCTTTCTTTGTTTTCCTCTGTCTCATGGTTTAACAATTTCATCCTCCTACAGTTATGCATTTCCTAACCTGTTACTATCTAATTAAACATTCTTTAATAACGTTATCAGCTACAGAGTTAAAATTGAGACCTTATATGCTTTATTGTGTTTGATTCAATCTTTGGATCAAATCGTTTTATAATCTTGAAGCCGAAATTTAAACATTAATATAAGACTCGTAAAAATAAATCCTCATCATGCTTTTCTTTTTATTTCCAGAAAGACTACTCGAAGACCACGAATATGTTCTCTCAGCGTACAGAGATATGAACATTTGGTCAAGACATGCCGACGTTAAATTCGTTTTTAGAAAAGAATACAGGAAGTATGAATTTTTTCGAGATCCCCAGGTAAGGTTCTAGTCGAAAACGATCTACAATCTAATAAATTAAAACAAATTTTTGCCATATTTTTTTGTAATATATAAAAAAACTTATTTACATTGGAATTTTCTTTCAATAATAATTTATTTGTTAGGAAAATTTGAGCACAAACAGATGACAATTCCAAAGTAGCGTTCGCTAATAGACACTAGAGACAAAATAACGAAATAATGTCAATGTAAGCAATAAGCAAAAGAACTTGCATACAAAAATGTAATTTACAGAATAAGTAAATTTAATGAAATATAAAAATAACATTAAAAAAAGATATTCATTTTATTGGCGCCATCTATCGGATACTAGTCGAATTTAATCTAGTCCGCAACCATCACTGTGGAAGATTCCTACTTACCGACCATATTATAGTTCAACGCGTCTCTAACAGATGGCGCCGTATGCATCACTCCAACGTCAACTACAGAAATAACATGAATTATTTTCGTCTGCTTATAAAAATACTGCATTTTATCGAGTATATTTGTTACTTATCGCTCGTAAATTACCTACTATTCAAGAAATGACATTTCCTCTTTTCTTTTCTAAGCAAATTCCGCATAATTGACGACGTAATCAGCGCGGCACGCACAACTTTTTATCGATAATAACGCGAATGTATGTACATATTATGTATATGCATATTGCGGAGGAATTTTTTCCTTTACTTACATACTTTTGCAACAAATTGTTTTTGCGTGCTTACTTAGTTGGTAATATACTTCCTGGTCGCGTTTTACGACGATGTTTGACGTCACGGTCTAACTTTTATGCCTTTACTTATTACACGCGTATTACATTTATTTTATTTGTTTGTTTTTCTCGGTTTATTCAGGTTATGTAACACGTTTATGGCTTATATTGGTCGGTTTGGGATAGGTCGTGATATGTTATTTGTTTTTTGCTCTATTCCATATTATTGTGGTCGAGTTTTATATGGAATGTTGTTGATGTAAACATAACCTAACCTATCTATAGAATATAGAAGTTATTACTTTTAAACTTTTCGATCTATAGCGGTTCTTTTTCAAAGGTTCAAGTGTGATATCTGCTGTTAGGGAATCCTATACGCCTCGTTGGGCCGTCACCACACGTTAAAAAAGCGTATACCGGGTGATTCAGCGTACCTATTCCAGTACAATATCTTTGTTGTTAACAATGGAATTGATTTAATTTTTTTTCACCTAGTCTGAAGTTAGAATTTAACATTTTTCTGATATTGTTTAACCGGAAGTTTCGCATTTTAAATTAAAGGCCATATTTTTTTATTGCCTCATTATTTTTATGATATCATATATGTACACATTCCTTTCGATAGTATCCTTAAAATTGATTCTGAGTTTAAGAGGTTTTAGAGGACTTTAATTTTTTTTTAAATTTTATATAGCAGGCTATGGAAAAGAAATTTCTTTTTGACGGTTTAAATTCTGCTTATTTGTAACTTCTGTTTCTTACTATTATGGATTTTACTAATAGAGAATAATATATAACCTGGGCAAATATGCGGTAACAGCCAGAGGCGTGGCGAGCCCATAAAAGTTTACACATAAAATAGAAGGCAAGAAATAAATTATAAAACGTGCTGAAACACTTACCGTTTTAAAAGTCTTCCGTGAAATCACAAACTGGGTAACATCTGTTAAATATTTGAATCATTAGATATGTTTCCACAGCTGTTTCAGTCAAGTGAGTACGACGTGCGGAATAAATGTTTTTTAATGCCGAAAACGACCGTTCGACATCTAGCGATGTTATATTTGCATATTTAAAATAATCTTTGAAACAACTTAATGCATCTTCACACGCACCTTCACAAATTTGTCTTAATATACGAAAATCGGAGTCTTTCTCTAAAACACTTTCAAATTTTCGTATTACACACCAATTTGTTTCGCCTTCTACAGCGCATAACTGTGCGTCAACATCATTTACAATTTGAACAGAATCCACTAGCGACATCGAAACATTTTGTAATTTTTCTACTCCCTTCGCTAGTCCGAAGTAATTGTTGTGAATAGTTTGTAAATCTCTTTTAACCTGACTATCTTGAAACATTTCCTGACTTTTCCTGACTGCTGCAGCTTCTCTCGGATTGAATTTTAAAACTACCTTCTTTACTTGATCAAGATACTTGTTGTAGTAAAACGCAGCTTGCAACCCTGTTCCGCCACGTGTAACAATCGGCTGTGGCGGTTCAGGTAAATCAGGACACAGTTAATTTAAAACAATTTTTATTACTTTCTAAAGTATTGGCATTAAATGTGAAGTTACTAGAAAGAAGCATTTGCCTTTTTGCAAAGAATATACGACCTGTAACATATGCACGATCATTTCCACTCGAACTCCAATGCAGAATACATCCTCCTTTTCGGTGTTTCGCGCACGACACCAAAACGATACACTTAACGACCAAAACTGCATTTCATTTCCTGCGTTTTCCAATGAACGCACACAGTTATAGACATTAAACAGCCGTTTCATAGGCAGCGAGTAAGAGAGGCACTACGCTACTTTGTATATCGAGGAAATGCATCTTTAAAACGGAGCAAACGGTGGAGGGGAGAGGGGATATTCGCAGACTGTGTTAATTCTGCTGTACTTCCTCTCATTTTGTACGAGTTTCGCGATTTTCCGTTCTGCAAAACGAACGTTTGCTATTCGAGTGGTTTAATTTGCATAACAAAGACACGGTACTGTTGGTTCGACTTTTCGATCGAATTATATAGGCAGGAAATGCAACGTGCTGAACCAATTTTTCGAGTTAAACGGCCGTGGAATGTTCTACGGTAGATTTCGAGGGGTGATGAGAGTGTTATACAGGGTGTGTTCGAAATATGGAACGGGAATGCTTTTGTAAATAAGTTATATGTTTAAAATGTGGTTCTGTGAAGAATAATTTGATCTTCTTATCCTGTTGTAAAGGAAAAACAATTTCAAAATGTTTAGATCTCAATGGTGGTATTTTTTAACATTCATTAAAAGAACGCTATGATTAAAAAAAATGTAATTTATGAAATTTTGTTTATTTATAATTACACTATAATTTGAAAACAAATGAAATTATTTTCACGTGCGTGTTACATTCCTGGAGTTTGGTCCGTTCCTGCCGACTCACCCTGTATTCAAAGTGAAACCATCTGCATTATCAAGCAAGAAGGACAACATTTAGCTTTCTACAGCCATGATTCAAAGATAAGCCAAAGTAGAAATGCAAGAAGAAGCCTCCGCTTTGGTGTAATATCGTGGAATTCCGAGTAATTAAGGTTCAACAAACGAGTGCAACGTCAGAAGCGTATCGCGCAAAAGTAGGTACGCGAGATACAGTATTGTTAAAAAAATAATATATTCTTATCTTTTATTGACGTCTTGATGTCCACTGCGACAAAATACTATTGTCCCGGTAAGCCGCGTAAAATTGCAACATAAACAACGCTTCCATTGTCGATTCACTTAGCCTTCGACGTTGGTTTGAAAACGTTTTCGTGTATTTCGAAAATGATCGTTCTACATCTAGCGAAGTAGGATTTGCGTAATCCAGGTATTCCTTTATCTTTTCTGTGCATTCTTTATTTTCGGTAATAGACCGAACCTTTTGTAAATCGAGTTTTTTATTTAAAACTGCACGCTACATCTAGTCCTTTAGGATCCGTTAAGCTTTCTAGAGCGGCTTGTAAATTATCTAAAGTATCTAATGAGTCTTGTAGAGATAAGTGACTGTTTTGTAACAGCGATATAGCTTGTACAACTGCAGAATAGTTTATGGAAATTTCATCTATTTGTAATTGAACGTCCGAATTGGAAAAAAGTTGCTGACTCTCGCGAATCGTTACAGATTCATTTGATTTAAATTTTAAAATTACATCCTTCACATTTGCGAAATATTTATGATAACAAAACACTGCCTGGAGTCATGTTCCCCATCGAGTTATTACAGGCTGAGGTGGAAGTGGAACACAATCGTTTGAAAACGCGGATATGTTTGGGAGATTTCACAAGCACTTTTTTGGTAGATGCTATTAAATTATTCATCATCGGACACTTCTTTCGAATGGTTTCTGCAACGAGATGAATACGCGGGTGAGACCTGTTATGTGAAGAAGAGCCGGAAAGCATATTTTCAACATCCTACCAACTCTCAGCATTGTTGCAGCTCCATCAGTAACTAACATTGTGACTTGGGTTCCTGTGATACAAAATTCTCTTAACGAATCTTTTATTATCTTCACAACGGTTTCAGCATCACTTTTTTCAATCCTTTTACTGGTTAATAACAAGGAAACTGCTGGATCATTACGTTTTAAAGAACGCGCTACAACATGAATCACGCTGTGTTTCTCTGCATCAGTTGTTTCATCCACACTTATGCAAATTTTCTTATTTTTCAACTCGTCTACTATACAGTTTTTTACTGTACCCTGCAAATGTGGTAAATTGTATCGCAATTGTCTATTGGCTGGTAGTTTCCACGAGGGAACATGTTTATTCCAAAAAGAACGAAAGTGTTCATTGTCTACTAGGTGTTGTGAGATGTTGCACGCACTTAGCATAAAAATAAAATCGTGCAGAAATTCCCAGTATGGAATATTGTTGCTTAAATTCAGTACATGACGTTTACTTTTAATATGTCTTCTACAGTGAATTGTATCACAGCCTATCAATTGTATATTGCAAATTTTGCATTGAATGATAGTACCTGTATATTCCAACTCAGGGAAACGGCTAATATATTTATTCGCATGCGATGCTAAAGGTAAACCTCGCTTACAACGATCCATGTTTTAAACGACGCACGCCGATAAACCGATAATTATTGAATGACTAAACTCTCCACTGGCTTCGCATCGACCTAAATCCAAATGCTGCTGTGATAACTAGGACGCGTATATATTATCAACAAGGCGTGATCTGGCGGTACTTTTAAGAAGCGAATCAGAAGATATCAATTTAACGAGCGACACTCAGTAAATGCACCTATTGCAATGTTGATGCGATCCAAAAAGAAAAAGAAATAAAAGAAGCAGAGAATAAGATGGAAACGTGTGATATATAAGACTTGCTTTCAAATTTACAGCAATTGCGAACCTGAAATGTGAATCGAGGTGAATTGCGTCGAAAATATGTAAGGGAACTTTATAATTCGCTGTAAAACCGTTTTTTGGTTCGAAATATATGTATGGGTGCTCATTTCTGAATACAGTTACTCATGTGATTGTCAAAAACCAGGTATATTATTGTTTAAATGGCCCATTTCCAGTTTTGCTTTGAAAATGTATGTCTGAGGATGATGAATCACTTTCGTGAATTTCGTCACTTTAAGTCTTCATCCTTGTTTTTCTCATATTTCGTCCTATGAAAGAGAATACTTCCGCTGATTGTTTTCTCCTTTCATTTCGTTTTTCTGGAATTACAGGAACTGGCCTTATCTCTCTAAATATTCTGAAGCCGTTTCAGGACACATTGCCGTTTCTGGTGTACTTGGGGGTAGGTGGTTGGAATCTTGTTGATGGTCCAGGGATAGGTACAACGGTAACATCCGAAATTACAAAAAAGTGATTGGGAATTGCATCTGGATTCAGTAGGAAAATAGACCTGTAGCTCTGAAACCGGAATACCTAATTTCCGCTGAATTTCCCTATTATGGTCCTTGCTGGAAGACGAGTAATTTGTCTACCAGGATGGTTGTCCGTCAACTGCCTCGACTCCCGCTGTAAATTATGCTTGTGATTTGAAAAACGATTGGGTTAGCGGTTTTAGTCTATAATATAAATTGACATCTAAGTTAAGAACTGTTCTACCTGCCCGTTTCTTTGTTGTAAAATACTCCTTCAGTCGTTTAAGGAAAAGGTCCGAAGTTATATAGGAAGATTTTTGATTCACAAAAGCTGTCGACCCCAAAGCATATTTGCGGCACCATCACTCACAAACATCAACAGTTGGTTTGTTGAAAGTTCAAACTTTTCCAATGTGTTTAACACTAACTTTGAAATTACTTCGGCAGTACATTGTTGTACTCGTCTGGAAGCTAATAGAATTGAAGGTGACGATTGATGTGGTTCCATTGTACGTACCATTAGATTAACCACAGAATGTTTTTTACGATCTGTTGTTTCGTCCACATATAACCACAGTTTTTTATCTTTCAATTCCGATTTATTTCTTTTTTCAACATGTTCACGAGCAGATGGTACAATTCTTTGTAACGATGCCCGACTTGGTAATTTGCAGTTAGAATATTTATTCCAAAAGAAGACATATGCTTCCTTGTCTAGTAAATGAAACGGTTGATTACATGCAATAAAGGTAACACATAAATTAAATTTAAATTTGTCATAGTGTCGTGTGCAATTTTTTTTTTGAAGAGTGCTGTTTACTATTTACGTGCGGAAGACAATCCCTTTTGAACCAACACATTAACGCCATCATAATTTAGGTGAGGCATTTCTGCTATAAATTCTGTAACTTTATCCAACATTGGTCGTTTTCGCGACGTAGGCAACATTTTTAAAACAAACGTAGAACTACGAAATCGTATTTACGGCAGCGTACATGTATACACAACAGATCTGGTTGAGACTCGCAGTTATACTGAGGGTTGTATCGAACCTCCGCCACTGCCCGTTGGCGCTAGTGAGCAAACTCTATTTATTAGCCTTATCTTGGCTATTGTTTCCAGGCACTTTTTGCATGTGTACTTCTACATTAAGTTAATTTTCGTTTGAACATTATACTGTAAATAATCTCTACTTTATCCTTTTTAAAATCGCAAGCAATGTGAATAATTTACTGCATTATGAACGGATATGTCGTACTGTTTTAAACAAGGTAAGCGCAATTAATAACATGGATATAAATAATATGCATTTCAAGAATTCTAAGTAAATAAAAGCTTTATTTTAAGAAAATGATTAATGAAGAATACCCAAACGCTTTCTGGAATTAAAAAAACTATAATTTTTTGCGTTATAATAGCCATTTACTTATACTAATAATCGCTTTGTTCAGATTTTCTGCAAGATTTTCTTGAATAAAGATAACAAATGTCTTAAACAAAGAAATACAATTATTTCATTACGGGCATATACTTCTCTTAAGCGAAGAAAAAAGAGGATAAGAAAATATTTCTTTTGATTTAAAACAGTTATTGTATTGTAAATAATTGAAACAGTAATTGCCTTGAATTGATGCGGACAGTCTTGATACAAGTAAACGTTTCTCTGCTTGAATCGCTTTTCATTTCAACAACCTAATATGCCTTGTTGTCTTAGAGGAACTCAAAATAGAGAATTGGCTTCTCCGACCGAGGGTTCTAGGCGGAACATTATAATTCCTCGTTGCCTCATCAACGCCCATTTCACCAGCCTCTATTCGTTTTATTGATTCGGCTAGGTTTTCCTGACTCCATTGCTTTCTTTTAGGTCAACATATTTTTTCGAGTATCTTATTTGCATGACTAAAATGCATATATTCATGATTAGAGCGGGCCAAGAGCGCCACACGCCAGGTTCGCAATCAGGCTGCCGGGCGCATATATGTATGTAAACATAGGTAATTTAAATATGTAATTATTAGGACGAGGACCAAAACCACTGTCTATTCCGTCGTGAAGACGCGCAAATATACACCTGCAGTTTGGGTGTTCGTTGATAAATAGGGCGTTGTTCACAGTGGGCCACTACAAAAAAAAAGTTCATTCATCGACGGCTACGAACTAACAGCGCGCTTATTCATTTACGGATGACGCGCTCTATTCATCAACAAATGACGAGTTTGCAGATGTTACGTTTGCACCACTTCGTGGCATACTAGAAATAAGCGTCGGTGTGCTCGCTTTAGTGATTATGTCTAACGTAACTATTAAAAATAAACGGCCATTACCTACGAAAGTTAATAAATTTCTTAGTGAATTTGTGGATTTACACTACAATGGGAGTACAATTTTCTGTAAAGTTTGTAAAAAGAAACTACTGTGCTGGAGCAAACGTGATTGTGAAAGACATATAAATAGCGCACACCACAGAAATAAAAGAAATGGTGTGTCACAACAACGTCAATTTCAATTAGAATTGCTTTTAACGTTTATGGTATGTGGTCTACCACTTCGTATACTTGATAAAAAAGCATTTCGAAAATTCTGGGGTACATACAATACCGAGTGGACACTACCATCTCGGACAGCGTTACGGAGAGATATTTCACGAATACGTGAGGACATTGAAAATCGAATTAAAGCCGAATTAAAAGATAAACAGCTGTGGCTATGTCTTGATGAGACGACAGATTGCAAAAAAAATTCTATTTTGAATAATAGTGCGCGTATTAGATCCTATTAAACCAAATTTTGCAATTCTATTAGCCAGCAGAAGATTAAAACAGTGTACTAGTAAAGCAATTACGGCCGTAGTTCTCGAAACGTTACAAAAATTTCAAGTGTCAACCAGTCAACTGTTGTTGTTCATGAGCGATGGTGCAGCAACAATGTGTAGTGTAGGCCGTTCCCTTAAAGAAAAGTGTGAAGGACTTTTACATGTTACGTGTAAAGTCCATGCTTTACATCTTGTGGCACAAACTATTCGAGAGTGTTACCCGGAGGTGGCTGCATTAATAGCAAACACAAAAAAAGTGTTTCTCAAAAGTCCTAAGAGGACTAGGGCATTCCACAGGTTATGCCCTGGTATTCGAGAACCACCACAGCCCATTCTTACGCGTTGGGGAACGTGGTTAAAAGCCGCTTTTTATTATAATGAACATTTTCAAGAAGTCAAATCCGTTATTTTGCAATTCGTCCCTGCCGAAGCTAGAGCTATTAGGATGAGCCAGAAGGGATTTCTCGATATTTCTGTTGAAACACATCTAAAGAATATTAGCAACAATTACAAAGGGTTAGTAGACGCGATAGAAAATTTGCAAAATTCTGGATTGTCGTTGGTAGAATCAGTGCAAGTCGTGGACGAAGTTAGTACATTGTTACACAGTATAAACGATGCAACAAGTGGACGAGTTTTAGCTAAGTTCGATAGTGTTTTAAAAAAGAATCCGGACTACACGAGATTAAGACAAATGTGCGATGGGGCAACTGCAGATTCCTTGACTAAGTCTAAAGATTATTTTAATTACGCCTGTCTTACTTCGGTAGACGTGGAACGGTCGTTTTCGAAATATAAGAACATTTTTTCGTCTCGGCGAACATCCTTCACCGAGGCAAATGTGGAAACTTATCTGATGGTGCAACTTTTTAAACAAGTCTATCCGCATTATTAAGAAGGATAGAATTTATTTATTATATCTTTATTTACAGTTACATTATTAAGTACAACAGAATAAAAAAGCGTTCAGTTTCTCAGTTATTTCCTTATTACATCCCATTTACAACGCATACCATTTTCAATCAAATAAAAAATCATAATGAAAATAAAAAC
This sequence comes from Dynastes maya, assembly GCA_029619315.2. Taxonomy (NCBI): domain Eukaryota; kingdom Metazoa; phylum Arthropoda; class Insecta; order Coleoptera; family Scarabaeidae; genus Dynastes; species Dynastes maya. Next base: position 3,853,228 of record JAROYE020000001.1, on the reverse strand, counting down.
ACCTCAGCGTGTACATATATATATATATATATATATATATATATATATATATATATATATATATATCCGCTCTAATTACTAAACATTATTATTGCGTCAGCTTTTATTTTTTTACTCTTGTGTATTAATTTCGAAATATCACATATCTGCTGTGACTCACATATACGCTATTTACAATAAGCGACCGTTGCGCCTGATTCCGTTTCTGATGGATGGCGCAATTTGGCCCGCTCTATTCATGATACAATATGGTATTTGTTCGGGGAGACAAAAACGTGTTTGAATTATAATTTATTCAATACAGTAAAGATGTCTCGTGGCTGCAGGATACCGGTGCAAGAGTAGAACATGTCACTAAACAACAGTAATAAAAAGTGAAGCCAATATAAAAGTCAAATATTCACAACCAGTTCTACAAGGTCATATTTGTCTATGAAATCGCAGATGTGTTGGCCTCACCTCGACGTGTATTACACTGTACATATTCTTGTTTCTTCTTTAATATTCATTCGGAAAATAATACAAACGTTGAGTGGTGTAATTAAACACCTTTTTCTTCATGTAAAGCACTTCTTATTTCGTGATGACAAGAGGTGTAATTCGTACATATGCATCAATCTAAAGATAGCTACATCAATTACGAACATCATCATCTCTTGACGACACACATGAAGCTTAATTGATTGCATAATGGGGGAATGGCGTGAGCTTGAGGTATCTCGGTCTCATTAAACGATGGGTCAGACAAATCGTCGATTATATCGCCCACGCGACTGGGTTACATAACGGACAGGTAATTAAAATCACACGCCTCATACCGGTCAGGTAAGCTGCTCCATGGCTTGGCCTAGGAACGTAGGCTGTACGAATAGTATTGGTAATAATATTGATATTATATTGTGATAATTGAGAATAACCTTGGATCGACTACGCTAAATTTGTTGAAATTAGAGTTCTGTACGTATAGAAATATACACTGGCGCTCATAACATTAATGGAGTAGCTCAAAAATTTGTTAAAAAAATTCAAATTGTGTCAAAGATAAGATTTTATTTGTTTTTCATCAAAACAATCGCTGTTTAGCGTTCATTGTTACCTTACGAATGCGAGGCATTCTTCCCAATAGCCTGTCTAGGTAGTGATTATCGATTGCATCCCAGCTAGTCAGTAGAGGTGAGAACAGACTAAGCAAACGTTGTTAAACGGCAGTTGAAAAACAGTTGTACAACAGTTGGCCAGCTGTTGGCGAATATACACATACTAGAAGTTGATAAACTGTTCGGAAACATTGACCTATCCAGTTGCTTGATGTACGTTCAGTGTTTGCCAAAATGAGCAACGAAGAAACCTAGAAAGCGGCAATGGGGAGACCTGTGTTCAGATTGCAAGAAAATCTAAAAAGTAAACCTTATGTAACATATACCATACGAGCGAGCGTTCTATGATCACCTTGATGGACGTTTCTTACACGGCCAGATATTAATATACTATTGGGTTCTGGTCCACTGTCCCCAATTAAAAACATGTCTTCCACCCCGTTTACTGAATGCATTTGGTATTCTGCGGGAACTACGATTTCTTCTCTCCTCAATGGAGATTGTGGAGCAGCTTTGGAGGAGTACACCCAGTAGCCGATGCCTTATTGCCAGATAAGCAAACTCAGACATATTCTAAGATGATACGTTTATTACAAAATGTTGAACCCACTAAATTCAGGAATGATTTCATGTGATTTTGAGCTCGCGGCCATAAATGCTTTCAAGGAAGCATTTCCAAACGCTACAATATTAGGGTGCTTGTTTTATTTAACAAGAAACCTTAGGAAGTTTTTAGGGAAGCACCCAACTATATGGAAGTTGATTGTCGGCTTAAAAACAGTTCAGCGAGGGAGAGACTTATTTTTACAAACAGTTAGTAGCTGGAAATAATCCGCCAATTAAAAAGCGAAAGTTCACAGATGCAGGCAACCGGATTAAACATTTAATTCAGATGTATCACCGAAGAAATATTATTGAATTTCTTGGCGGTATATCATACAATTATGACTAAACAGATACTCTAAAACTGTGGCACTGGAATACTGAAACAGTTCACTAAAACCCTTACCACAACACTTAATTCGTACTGGACGCACGTTTCGATAGCCAAGCTATCATCATCAGCAGCAAGTGTTGTGGTAAGGGTTTTAGTGAACTGTTTCAGCATACAATTATGAAATGAATCCATGACCTTATATTTTTCGTAATAATATAGGTTTATATATTTTTGAATATATGTATGTTCATATATTTCTGAATCTTTTTCGCACCCAAATGTCTTACACTCTGTGGAATACCCGTTTTACCGGCGACCAATATAACGAACGGAACTGGCTTTTACGTGACGAATTTACATTGCGACATTATTGAGATTCCACTTGGCGAACGAAAAGGTTTTGTTATCACCGCTCCACGTCAAATTAAGGAATTGTTAAAAATGTCATAAAACCATTGAACCCAGAAGGAAATACATTCAACTAATTGCGTCGTATTTTTCCACGGTTAAGTGGGATACAAATAAAAGAAGATAGATGTCTGAATCTGAATGTTGATCTATTGAAATTTCATTTTGAAAATGCACTCAATGACATGGAGCTTGTAGCATGGGATTGTGTGAAAGCGGTTATTGACAATGTTCTCGGAATTCATCGATGCGAAAATTGGCGTATACTAATTGAAGACATGCTCACTGCTTTTCGCCGTTTGTACGTTCAAATGTCATTAAAAAATCATTTTTTGCATTCCCATGTAGAAGAATGCGCCAAACAATCACCAAAGGAATATGACGAGCATGGCGAGCGTTTCCATCAAGTGAGAATACAGCGGCAAAAAGCTACATGCTCTTTTGGGTGATATTTGTTGAAATTTACAAGAAGAAGATGGCAATACAGAAGAATCAGGGCAATCAGAGAATGAAAAATGAAAAATTCAAGAAAAATGTTTTTTTTTGCAAAAAAATGATGAAAAAATCGAGTGAATCGATTCAATTTTTTTTGAATTAGTTTCTATTCGATGTGTGTTGGTCGATACGATTCCTATTCGATCGATTTCCATCGATTTAAATTCAATAAATGGTCAAAAAATAGAAATTACGTTTTTTGGAATCTTTGGGCCTAAAATTTTTAAATCGAAATTGCTCGAAAACGCGAGCTAACTTTTAAAAACGGTTAGCACCATTGGATTCAGCATACTCGAATTAGGTGCCCGGCTTGTTGCAAACAAAAAGTTCTCCAATTCGAGCACAGTGTTGTTAATCGATCGTTATGATAAACCTATTGAAGTTAGGAGAGATTATATTGAAAAATAAAAATCGTTATATTTTATCAATGAAACAGTTCACTAAAACCCTTACCACAACACAGTGTTGTGGTAAGGGTTTTAGTGAACTGTTTCAGTGTTCCAGTGCCACAGTTTTAGAGTATCCGTAATATTTTATCAAGTTTATTTTTTCTGTTCCACGCCGAGAATTTATGGCGTCTACCTCGTACATTTTACACCACTGTGCGGTAGTGCAGAAATGTGTAATGATAATAAGAATATGGGCATACCTAGCGTAATTTAATAACTCAAGATAAGCCAACTTATTAAGTATATTAGCGGCTAAAGACAAGAATCTCGTTGACCAGTTAATCCGCTTATAACCAGTTTTACAACATATGACAGCCATTTTTATTATCTTTACTTACAAAGGATGCAACATTGTTTCAATATTCCCGGCATACAACAATTCATCACTAAAAAAGTCATAGAAGACGTACAGAATCGCCTTGAATTAATACGAAACAACCGAGGAGAAAGAAGGTGGCATTTATCGGGTGTACCTGCTTCGTATGTTACTGCTTTTAATTAATGCGCACCCAGATACAAGAAACACTATCATAAATATGTATGTAAGATGCAAGTTGAGTAGCACACGCCATGACATACGTAGAAGGCAGACAATCTATGGGAGAAATACGTCTGCGGTTATCGAACTTAGAAACCTTATCCGTGCTGTAGGATGCTGATTGCTATTTAAACGACATTAATCAAATATTTGACAGATTGAAATTACGAAAAAGGAAACTGTTTGAAATTAAGCGTAGTCTGCGCAAGTTGTTTCATATTCATGAAATGGGTACGACGTTGCCTTGGGCAGGGAAAATATCTAATACATTGATGGTGTACTTCATAATTGCTGAACTATGCAAAATTAATATGGAAAGTCTTGTATATACTCATTTTTTTTTTGTTTTCGATATATGCATTATATAAAAAGTGATAGGAGTTCACTAAAATACTTAAATCCATATTTATGTGCATATATTACATGGTAATCGCCTTTTTAAGGGATGTAATAGAAGTTACGCGATAAATGATTCTGACGAAAATCGCGTAAGTCAAGGTATAAATATTAATTTTGTTTAATTGGGACCTAGTACTTAAAAACACACACAGGCAGCTTTGATACAAGTAAACGTTTCTCTGGGTGTAGTTTAGAAGAAGAGTATTTAGTAAAATTGCAATTCTTTGTAAATGTTAATACTAAATACTACCAAAAATAAACTAGCTATGTAAAAGTTATTTCGATGTCGATGGCTTTATAAACTCTAACAAATTAATTTAACCAGAGGATGCCTTTTTCTTTTCTCACAAACATTCTTCGTAGCAAACTGTAACGCATATTTGTAAGCTCTTTTCAATTGAGCTAACACCTTCTGTCGAGCTTGTAATTGTCATGTGCTTTTCTAGTGGATCTTGATCACTTCAGTAATGTTTTGCTCATGCATCTCTAGCAGTTCATCAATTCTCAGCTCCTGACTATGTTGACGTCATCACTATTGACTTCTGAATCTAATTCCCCTGCAAGATTAACAACTTCTTCTATCGCATGATCGACATGATCAGTTTCGGGTATTGTTTCCGTCTCGCTTCTAAAGAAAGATGAACAAAGCTTCTTCCAGACACTGTTTAATATGTTTTTGGGAATTTCATTTCAGGATTTTTCAATGATTCTTACGGCGTCCAAAATTTTGAATTGTTTCCAAAAATCTTTAACAGTTATCTTACTGTTTTGCGTCATAACATCGTTTAAATTGGCAAACGAACTCCTCGTATAGTAAACCTTCAGTGTTTTAATGACTCCCTGGTTCATCGGCTGAAGCAAGCTGGTTGTGTTTGGAGGCAAAAACACAACTTTTACACGTGGTGACTAGGTATATACATGTCAATTATAAGCATCGCTTTAAATGGAATCTATTTAGACATGCAATAACGTTCCACTTCCGGTATGGAGGTGATTAAACTAGTCGTCAAACACGGAAGCTGTCACCCAAGCTTTATGGTTTGACTTCCAAATAACTGGTAAGCTAATTTTAGATGTATTTTTTTCAGACTCTTGGGTTTTCGGAGCGGTCAATCAAGAGAGATGTATTGTTATGTTATGTTATGTACAATCACCAGCTGAATTTCCGCCACCTTTACTATCAAAGATACCTTAAAGCTTGGGAAAGGTTTTTCTTGGCGTAGGATAAAAGTTCTTTTAGGCATCTGCTTCCAGAACAGGCCAGTCTCATTCGCGTTAAATACAGTTTCGCTGCTGTAGTCATCTTTTTCTATCATAGCCTTAAGTCTCTCGGGAAACGAAAATGCAGCTTCTTTATCGGCACTGGTCGGCTCTCCACTCTCCACGGTGCTGTGCCAATCACAGCGAGTTTTAAATCGGTTAAATCAACTTTTACTAGCTGCAAAGCTTTCATTTTTTCCCCGTTTGTTCCTTCATCTTCTCAAAAATCAGCTCAGCTTGCTAGGATACAGCGTTCTGATCAACTAGGCAATTATTTACCTTTATTTGATTATCACACCATAACTTCAGCATTGTTTCCATGTTAGCAATAATACCATTGTGTTGAGGAATTATGCTTAAGTTCAAAGATTGAGCATTGAGATGGAGGCTGTGGATTCCGGCAGCTCTTCTTTGCCAATTCACAAATTTCTTCCTTGACAATGTTAAATTTACGTTCCAAGGATATAGTTTTCATTCCCTTATTTTATTTTTGGTTTGAAAAAGGTATAATAAAACAATCTCAACTATGGTCCATCAACAAATCATTATTACTAGTGGTACGTTTTCTGTAGAAGTAGGTCTATTTTTAACTTATTTCTATTTCTTATTACTGTAATAAATTGAGGAAAGGAATCATGTTATCTGTTTCGGGTTTGTGAATAAATTTGATAGAAGGAATTTTTGAATTTAGTGCAGTTGTTTGCTGGTGTTAAAGGTACAAAATGTGTTATCAACGTGAGTGATCTAAACAAGACTTCCAAATTTATCCGTAATGAAGTTAACCATAGAAGGAAATAACCTGTTACCCATTGCCTTTTCTTAAGTTTCGTGATAAAATGTATTATTGATCTGTAAAGAACATGCCAAAGTAAAAATATTCCAAAAAGGCACGACTTATATTCTGAAATGGTGAATAGCACAATCTTGCTTGGCGAATATTATGTGCATATTGAGTTTGGAACGCTACAATGTCATCATCAGATGAAAATTGTGAGACGAAGCAACATTTAAAAGAAGGTACATTTATGTGCAATTTACACTTGCTGGTGGGTTGGAATCATGCCTTTCAACTTCTTCTATACTCTTCAAGGCACCAATTGATGGGTTGTGCAGCTTGAAACTGGTGAAGGTGGTTTGCGGTGCATTTATTAAACTATTACCTCCGATTGGTGACTATTTTTCAAAATTATTAGAATGATTTCTTCTAAAAATCTCTAAAGAATACTTATATAACCTTTCCAAACCTCAATCCCATGGTTCTTAAGGAGTCTTCCTTGTTTCCTGTAGAACATATCAACTGTGGAAGTTATCACCAGCTGGGATCATTTGTCAACCTCCAAGCTTGCGCGAATATCTATGCACTTCTTAGTGTTTCAATCGATAAAAGGGTTTGACATTTGGAGGGATCACCACGCGATAGTGTTGAAGTGGAAATGGGAAAATAAATAAAAGAGATAAATGAGAATATATTGATGTAGTTCTTTTATTGGAGCTTTCCAAATTTCTTGAGACATATTTCGCTAGAACAATATATGGAGAACCTATCGAAATTGGTAAGCATTTCTAGTAGTTTTCTGCTGACAACTTCACTTAAATCTTTTCTATCAGGATGTAGGCTATACCCACTCTGTAAGAGCAAAATTCTTTAGAAAATGACGTGAATTTTGCAAAGATTCTATGCACGGTTATAAAATATTCCAAATTTGATCACGTCGTGTTACTTCAGAAAGTAAAAGATGCAATTACCAAAGCAATTAACATAACCTAAATGATTAAACTTTAAATATCATTTTATGATAATTGGATCTAATACACTATCCACCTATATCTCTCGATATGGATGGGCATTGTTTCTTATACCTATTGACATTTTGAATGGTCCTCGTATTAAGATTAAAATTAAAAAATTACATAACAATCAACGATGCCTTGGACGTATATTTGCCGCCATACGATTCAAATGATTATGAATATTTTATTATAATGTTGCGTTCAAAATACAATGGTCTGGCTGGGAGTATCTTTGATGGAGTTCTCAAGGTTTATTCGCAACTTACGCGTTGTAGAACGAGAAATGTGTTTAGCTGTTGTACAGTAATGAACAGTTGGAAGTTACGTGTAATAGTAGGTTGTCAGATTGCTGTAGAATCTAACAAGCTTTTGCAAATGCTCTTTTATTCAGTTTACCAAGAATAGAAATTTATTTTCAATACACTTTAAGTGGTAATGCTTTGAATCAGGTAGTGGCAGACGGATTTGTGTGTTGTAACACATGGGCTGAAAAGTCCCGGGCCTAGCACATAGATGGCGCTAGTTTTATTGCATTCACCTGTTTTGCAGTTAGTACTAACCTTAAAAAGACAGCTGTTAAAATTTCATGATATTCTATTCATTAGTTTGTGAGTTATTGTGCTAGGAGTGACGCTACTTTTGTTATTTCCAAAACAATGGATCAAAAACAATTTCGTGTTTTAATTTTACACTGCTTCTTGATGGGAAAAAATACCGTTCAAGCAAAGCAATGGCTTGAAAAGTGTTATGGGGACTCCGCTCCATCAGAAACAACAATAAATCGTTGGTTTGCTGACTTCAAACGTGGTCGTAGAGACACCGATGGTGCAGAACGCAGTGGACGTCCTAATGAGGCGGTAACACCAGAAAACATCAAAAAAATCCACAAAATCGTTTTGAATGATCGAAAAGTGAAGTTGCGTGAATTAGCTGACATCGTAAAGATATCAAAAGAACGTGTTGGCTTTATATTGCATGAGCATTTGACTATGAGAAAGCTCTGTTCAAAATGGGTGCCGCGTTTGCTCACTGTTGACCAAAAACAAGAACGTGTTGATGCTTCTGAGCAGTGTTTGGCCATGTTTAAACGTAACAAACCGGCATTTTTGCGTCGATATGTGACAACGGATGAAACGTGGATCCATCACTTCACTCCGGAATTAAAACGATCGTCATCTGAGTGGACAGCAACTGGTGAACCTCGTCCAAAGCGCCCGAAAGCACAACAATCGGCTGGAAAGGTTATGGCCTCGGTATTTTGGGATGTGCGTGGTGTAATATTCATCGACTATCTTGAGAAGGGAAATACCATCAACAGTGAATATTATACAGCGTTACTGGAGCGTCTGAAGGCCGAAATTGCAAAGCAACGTCCGCATATGGCGAAGAAAAAATTTTGTTTCATCAAGACAACGCACCGTGTCACAAGTCAATCAAAACAATGGCAAAACTACATGAATTGAACGTCGAATTGTTCCCACGTCCACCGTATTCGCCAGATTTGGCTCCCAGCGACTACTGGCTGTTCGCAGACCTAAAAAAAATGCTCGCCGGTAAGAAATTTCGCTCGAATGAAGAGGTTATCGCTGAAACTGAGGCATATTTTGAGGCAAAAGATAAATCGTTTTACAAAAGTGGTATTGAAATGTTAGAGCAGCGCTGGAATGATTGCGTTGTTCTTGATGGAAATTACGTTGATGAATAAAGCTAATTTTGAACAAAAAAAAACGTGTTTTCTTTGTCAGGCCCGGGACTTTTCAGCCCATGTGTTATGTGACTGTAATTGATTTTTTGTGATCACATTCAGAGTTTGACTGAGCGAGGTTATAGACCATTGGGCTTTGTAATATGCTCCTGACAATTTTTAACCAATTTAACTTGATTTTTCCAACTGTTGCTCTCTTCCATTCGATTGTAGCTTCAATTTGAACATTGTGGAAATGAGTGTGTTTGTTATTATTATTATTAATTTAAACATATGTGTATTAAATCGTTGGTAATCCGACGTTGTTTAGCTGCCGCTTTACTTTTGACTAGATTATCACAGAATATTAGCGTAAGTTTAGTTTAAGGCATGTTTTCGTTTTGTTATGTTGCACTTCTGGGTGTGTAAGAGGAACAGGTGTGCTATTTTCAACACAACTGATATGCATCCTGTGTTTTCAAACATTTATTAATGGTTTTGTTGGAAATAAACTATTATTATCATTCCATCTATAGCCAAAAACAGTATTCTGTATCGGACAGAATTACGATATTTTTTTAATGAAATTGAGAAACTATAAAAATTAATTCTTAAATTCAGAAAATCGATTTTATATACACTTCCTGGCCATCGCATTTGGACCACTTAAAAATATGATTTTGGGGTAAAATTAAAAAAAAAAAACAGCTGGTAATGTTGGCAAGTAAGTATAATTTGAACATATACTTACTAATATTTGCTTGTTCCTCCTCTGTGTTTTATTATTTCCTCAATCCTTTTTGGCACACTGCCAATGCAGCTTTTTATGGTTTTTTTTTAAAATTCCGTCGCTATTATGCCATGCATCTTCAATATGTTGTAATTTCTCCTTTGTAGTTGAGTTTCGTGTACTTACGATGCTTTTCAAGACATTCTATACATTTTCAATTGGGTTTATGTTTGATGAATTGCCTGGCCAAGGTAGTACATATAGATTTTTAGATTCAAGGTATCGCTTTACACCTTTTGCTTTACGACACGGTGCATTGTCTTGCATGAAAGTATGTATATGGTCCTTGAGTTGGATCCAATGAACCAATATAACGTATCAAATAGTTTTGTAAAACTTTTTTATATTTGTTTTTGTTCCATTGTTCCGTTAACGAAATATAGTGGTCCTGGTCCTTCTGTCGTAATACGACCAAACCATTAGAGATGGAGGGTGTTTAATAGATGTGATCGTACATGTTTCTTTATAGCACTCTGAAGGACGTCGACGAATAAATTGATTTCTCTCTGTTAGGAGTTTTAGCCGTGATTCGTCGGTATAAATAATCTAGGAAAAAGTAAAAAATATAGAGAACCATTAACCGAACTATGAGGATGAATTTGACCAAAAATAGAGATGAAAAATGAAACTTATTTTTCCCCAACCTTCAACTGTATATTTATTATATTCTTTAGCCCATTGAAATCGTGTCACTTTAATTTTACATGTTAGTCTTGGCTTCTTTTCCGGACGTCTGCATTTCAAGGCTGATTCATGAAGACGTCTACGATCTGTTCCGGCTGATACTTGTATACCTTCTCCACTAAGAATTTTATCAACACCTCTAGTGGATAAAAAACGATCTTCTGTAGCCACTTTTACTATACGACGATCATCTCTTACAGTTATTTTGCGTTTGTTGACACAGTATGTTCTGCCACTACTTGTACTAGGAGTATTCTCCTTAATTAACTTCGCGATTCTCAGAGCAGTTTGATGTGATATACCTTTTTTTTGTGCAACTTCAGGTTGAGAGAACTCTCCCGTCTCTAGAAAACCAGAAATCCGTGCTTTTTTCTCTGTGGTTATATCCTTCTTCTTTCCCATTATGACAATAATTTACCGCGCACAAATAAAATTAACACTCTTTGAAATATGGGTTCTTTGGAAAATCTGTAAATTTAATATTTCTTAAGTGGTCCTGTTTGCATGGTCAAGGACTGTACTGAAATTAATATTAACAAAAAAAATGTTCATTCGAAATAATATTTCTCAAAAATGTTGTAACAAAAACTTTAAATACTTTTGTTTTTTGAAAGTGGAAAAATGTGCCAGTATATTCAAATCTGATTCTTTGCCATTAGGGAAATAATTAATAGTAATCGCGAACTCCTGTATATTTCGGTTCTAGTTTTTGTAGGAAATGCGCGTACTTTTGCCGGAGGCCATCTTGGAGGAATTCCTCGAGAACATCTCGAATATCGATCGCTGTATCGCGCATACGTTCGCGTTCAAATTTTTTGGCGGGCCGAATCCTCGAAAATTAATTTCTTGGCCTACGTAGGACCTAACGGAACGAAATATGCCAGAAGGAACTCCCCGAAGGCCAAAGTATAGTCCCCTAGCAGTCCTGTAATCGTAAAATGTACCCCGTAATCGAAGATACCTTTGGAAGTTTCTCCCCATCTATTCTTACTTATCCGACGGGGATGGAGAGTGCGAGATGGAGACAACAGTAATTATTACTATAGTAATTTTCAAAATGTTTTCATCGAATCGTTTTTTTTTTATTACTTTTTTTTTTTCAAATTTATTCACACATTATTTTTTATAGTACACTTTGTATAAATCTTAGCTCACTTTTGTATATTTTACAATAAGAGTAGATTTTACGAAGTTACCGACAAAAGCATGATCCTAAACAAAGCTAATTGTGAAACTTTCAACTGTCTACCTCTGTACAAACAATATAATAGATGTAATATAAGTACGTATCCATATAATGTGTCTGCGAAGTCGCACCTAGCCCATTACATATACGGCGCAACACAAAAGAGAGCTCACGAGTACCTTTTTTTTTCTTTTTTCGTTGTTCATTATTTTTTTTTTTCGTTTTTCTTTCAATTCAATTATACGTTCACACCCAAATTAACACCTGCTAATGAAACACGCCATGTGTATTGAAAATGTGCAAGCCTACATTGGCATGGAAAAAGGTAGGGATTGAACGACAACACCTTTTGACCAAGCAACAATATCCATTGTTCGTCTTGTTTCTCGTTTAAGCCTGATGAGCGTGTGATCTGTAGAGCGGGCCAAGAGCGCCACGCGCCAGGTTCGCAATCAGGCTGCCGGGCGCATATATGTATGTAAACATAGGTAATTTAAATATGTAATTATTAGGACGAGGACCAAAACCACTGTCTATTCCGTCGTGAAGACGCGCAAATATACACCTGCAGTTTGGGTGTTCGTTGATAAATAGGGCGTTGTTCACAGTGGGCCACTACAAAAAAAAGTTCATTCATCGACGGCTACGAACTAACAGCGCGCTTATTCATTTACGGATGACGCGCTCTATTCATCAACAAATGACGAGTCTGCAGATGTTACGTTTGCACCACTTCGTGGCATACTAGAAACAAGCGTCGGTGTGCTCGCTTTAGTGATTATGTCTAACGTAACTATTAAAATAAACGGCCATTACCTACGAAAGTTAATAAATTTCTTAGTGAATTTGTGGATTTACACTACAATGGGAGTACAATTTTCTGTAAAGTTTGTAAAAAGAAACTACTGTGCTGGAGCAAACGTGATTGTAAAAGACATATAAATAGCGCACGCCACAGAAATAAAAGAAATGGTGTGTCACAACAACGTCAATTTCAATTAGAATTGCTTTTAACGTTTATGGTATGTGGTCTACCACTTCGTATACTTGATAAAAAAGCATTCCGAAAATTCTGGGGTACATACAATACCGAGTGAATACTACCATCTCGGACAGCGTTACGGAGAGATATTCCACGAATACGTGAGGACATTGAAAATCGAATTAAAGCCGAATTAAAAGATAAACAGCTGTGGCTATGTCTTGATGAGACGACAGATTCTTTTTGATTCTATTTTGAATATAATAGTGCGCGTATTAGATCCTATTAAACCAAATTTTGCAATTCTATTAGCCAGCAGAAGATTAAAACAGTGTACTAGTAAAGCAATTACGGCCGTAGTTCTCGAAACGTTACAAAAATTTCAAGTGTCAACCAGTTAACTGTTGTTGTTCATGAGCGATGGTGCAGCAACAATGTGTAGTGTAGGCCGTTCCCTTAAAGAAAAGTGTGAAGGACTTTTACATGTTACGTGTAAAGTCCATGTTTTACATCTTGTGGCACAAACTATTCGAGAGTGTTACCCGGAGGTGGATGCATTAATAGCAAACACAAAAAAGTGTTTCTCAAAAGTCCTAAGAGGACTAGGGCATTCCACAGGTTATGCCCTGGTATTCGAGAACCACCACAGCCCATTCTTACGCGTTGGGGAACGTGGTTAAAAGCCGCTTTTTATTATAATGAACATTTTCAAGAAGTCAAATCCGTTATTTTGCAATTCGTCCCTGCCGAAGCTAGAGCTATTAGGATGAGCCAGAAGGGATTTCTCGATATTTCTGTTGAAACACATCTAAAGAATATTAGCAACAATTACAAAGGGTTAGTAGACGCGATAGAAAATTTGCAAAATTCTGGATTGTCGTTGGTAGAATCAGTGCAAGTCGTGGACGAAGTTAGTACATTGTTACACAGTATAAACGATGCAACAAGTGGACGAGTTTTAGCTAAGTTCGATAGTGTTTTAAAAAAGAATCCGGACTACACGAGATTAAGACAAATGTGCGATGGGGCATCTGCAGATTCCTTGACTAAGTCTAAAGATTATTTTAATTACGCCTGTCTTACTTCGGTAGACATGGAACGGTCGTTTTCGAAATATAAGAACATTTTTTCGTCTCGGCGAACATCCTTCACCGAGGCAAATGTGAAACTTATCTGATGGTGCAACTTTTTAAACAAGCCTATCCGCATTATTAAGAAGGATAGAATTTATTTATTATATCTTTATTTACAGTTACATTATTAAGTACAACAGAATAAAGAAAGCGTTCAGTTCTCAGTTATTTCCTTATTACATCCCATTTACAACGCATACCGTTTTCAATCAAATAAAAATCATAATGAAAATAAAAACACCTCAGCGTGTACATATATCCGCTCTAATTACTAAACATTATTATTGCGTCAGCTTTTATTTTTTTACTCTTGTGTATTAATTTCGAAATATCACATATCTGCTGTGACTCACATATACGCTATTTACAATAAGCGGCCGTTGCGCCTGATTCCGATTCTGTTGGATGGCGCAATTTGGCCCGCTCTAGTGATCTGTTGTATCAGATACGGGGAATTTTTTGAATTTTTTGGTTGGAGAATTGCTTAGAATAGGTTTTTCTAGAGCAAATTTTTAGTTAACAAGGAAATGTACCCAAACCACATTCAGATGAAAAACGGTTCTGGAGGGTGAAATCGTATTTTGAAAGTCGGGGATTACTTAAAGGAAAAGATATCCATAGACAAGGCATAGAAATTATCGCCAATATTTTGAAATTTTATGAAACAAAAAGGCGAAGATGATAAACTAAGTATTCCCTTGAAACATTACAAGGCCAGATTACTTGCTGCGATCGGTATATTAAAAAAAAAACATTCAAAAGTATTGCGAAAGAGTGTGAGGATGTATATTCAGGGAAAACTATTTCTTTTTCCACTCCTCATAAGAAGAGACCACGTGAAACTCCGAAGAGTGCAATTCATGTCAACCTTACACATTTGGTCAACATTACAAAAAGGAGGAACAAGAAGAGAGCAATTGTTGAAAATTTCTGAATACGTCTTTAATAATAAATTTGTTATTAGCGGGCGCCATAATTCACACATAATTCCTCTTACACAATTACGATATTAATTTGCATTCACCTAACAACATTATTAAATTACAATCTTTAATGCATAACCAATTATCTTCTACAAAATATCATGATTTATTTGCTTATGTCTCGTACAAAAGCCCCACCCAGATCATTTCGATAATCCTGTCACTTTTGCCTTCACAGAAGATTTTCAAATTCCATCGCGATGTTCCGTACGTGGCTCCCGTGCTATAATACCGTGTTCCTGGTGCAACTGTTTTTTATGTTTTAAGCGTTTTTTATGAAGAGGGACATTACCATATAGATTAACTAATTATTTATATATACATAAGTTATATTTTTGCAAGTATGCCATGTAACATGTATTTTTCTTATATCTATATTAACGTATTAAACATAATTCTCCCTATTTCTTTTTTTTGTACCTATATTACATAAAATAAAATATAATTTTTATACTGTTCGAAGAGCTCCGTAACATACATAACGTGGGAGTTGAATACACTCATCAAAGGGGTGGAGGAGGGCACCATAATTTTTTTAAATTGAATTAAGGTGCTATTTTCATGTATGTGATAGAGCTCGATGAGACGATTATTTTGATATATAGTTGTGTTCCAGCCATTGCCGAATTATTTTAAGAAAACCGAAAATCTACTAAACTTTCGGAGATAGTTTCACCCTCTTAAAACGAGATTGGGCCGATAAGGAAAATACTTTCGAACATCCTTGGGTGTGGACTACTTGTTCACAAAGTTTCAATTTTTTTCGAATTTTCGTTTTCGGAATGTTGCCTTGTTAGTGTTACTTTTGTGCTTTCGTCTTGTGAAAACTAGATGCGCCTATAAATTTTCTGAAATGTGTGTAAGCTAACATTTTGCTTTTGTTGACGTTAAACTTATGAAGTAAGGTAAAACAGGAGGGTTTAGTTAGATTTTGCCACTATGAAGTAATAAAAATGCTACGATCGTAAATATAATAATATGTATTTCGGTAATTTCGATATCATTTAAATGTTTACATTTGGATATTAAAAATTACATTCAAAATGTTTCTGCAAGCATGGTATCGTTTGATTCTTCCTCGATTGTCCATGTAGATATAAACTGGCTTGCGACAAATTTCGCAGTAACCATTTGGAACGTGATCAATCCTAAAATGGTTTCGTAAATCTTTCGATGTTTTACGAAAGTGAATGCCGCATTGCTGGCATTTATATGTTACTGATTGATAACGCGGATGCGTCTCCATTTATTACATTAGAGTTTGTTTTCTTTATTATACGAAAATTTGTTTTTCCCATTTTCGGGCAATTGTAATAGATTGCTATGGTAGCGTTTTCGTAAGAATCATCGCGTTCCTCATTCCGTGTTCTGTAATTTGATGTGCATATCCGTGTGTTCTTAATACTACTGGCGCTTCTTCTTCTTCTTCATATTTTGCATGGTTTAGTTGACGAATGTTGTTTTCTTTTTTATCGAAAACAGAAAATCACATAGTTAGGCTCGAACGCTAGCTCACAGGAACACGTTCTATCGTATGTGGCCTTTATCGCGCTGGGCTATCCAGGTGTACTGATAACGCTCTCATAAACGTGACATAAGCCCGGATGGACGCCAAGGTAAACATATGACACTCTTCACACTCGGGGCCGATCGAGTGACTAACTATTTGTACACACACAAAGGGTAGGCCATCGGAAAAAGGCTTCAAATTATTACGTGTGTTTTTGCACACAGTAGGTCTACACACCAACGTTATTAAAAGCGTACAAACGACTCGCATCGAATCGATCGGTTTCCACTCAATCCCCTCGTGGCTCTCTCGCCGTACATACATAGATATAGATAATTTCACATTTTCCCAATGTGTTTAGTATGTATGTATATCTACTATTCCACCAATAAATGTCAATATTTTGTAATATCGTGAAGAAGTAAATATATACGTCTACGTTTGAATAATCCTAAATAATCTAGCAATAAAACATTAAAGAAAGTTGAATCATTTTTGTTGTAAATATTTTACGAGAAAGAGAACATTTTATAATCGAAATGTTATTTAAATTGTTTAACGAAGCAAACGAAGTCCTTGGACGGTATAAAAATAATCCATTTCATTTCCTTAAATTACTATACGCAGATATTTTTAATTTATGTTTTAATGAAGCACGAGAATTATATATCTACTTTTTCGAGGCTAAAGTATTATTTGGAGATGAAATTGTATCAGAATTTAGGTAAAACGTTGTTAAATGAGGTCTAGGAATATTTTAATTTATTAATTCCTATTATTTCTCATTCATGAAACAATTTTCTTTCTATTTTCCATTCAAATTATCGACGCCGCTAGCACATTTTGTTCGCGCAGCTAACAATGACGACATACATATGTACTTTTTTGTTTCGGTTCGCTCTACAAGACACTACACATCCAACGTTACTTCTATTATTATCCACGTGTTGCCCTCGATTCATAATTTTGTTATAATTACATTGGTTATTATATGGAAATTATTAAGATCGTTCCAAAGGAGACATTGTTAAAATCTTAATGTGAATTTTTCTCAACGGTTCTATTGTATTACATATACACGATTTTGAACGCATGTCGTGGTTAATTGCGATATTCTACAGAGAGGTTGCAACCTATTCAATTTGGTTTTATTACATGTCGCAATTTAATTGGTTTTATTAAAAAAAAAAAATTTATGATATTTCGAAATACCAGCTCCTCCACCAAATTTGTCTCATTAAGAAATTTACTGTCTTTCGTTTTTGATTAAAAGAGAATTTGCCAACAATACATTTTCTTGCTCCTTTAACCTCCTGAGGAGATATACAAAAGATCAAAAACATATAAATTAGTCTCACTGTATTAAGATCATGTATTTTATCCTTTTTGATCGAAATCCTCGACTTGTTATTGTTGTCAGATTCTTGTAGGCTCGTAGATACCCTCCTTTGAATTATGGGAGTTAACTTTTCGTTTAGCTATTGTTTTCCAAGGAATTAAGAGCGAGGCTCTTTCAACTTCTCAAGTTTATCCCCTAATTTTGTAGACAAGTTAGAATTATGACTCCTATAACTTTTCTTATGTAATATATCTTTATCGCAAGCGTTTTCGGATTCTGTCGGAATAAGTTCAAAGGAAATAATTCATTCCCCGTAAAATGCTTTCGGCCGGTAAGTGGTGCCGAAATCTGAAGATTATGGATTGAGGATTTGAAACGTTTTCAATCTTTTTTTTCTAGCAAGGTCATTAAATCATTTTAATTTTAACGGATTAGATTTGAAGGACTTCAATAGATCTTTATTTTTTTTTTGTTTCAGCAATTCTTTCCAACCGAGATGATAGATATGGAGAGCTGCGATGATTATAGAAGTATCAATTTCAGTTTAACCCACTTGTTACAGGTGAGTACTGAGAAATGTTTATTTACTACATACAAAACGAAATTGACAAGTGCTTATTACTTTTGATGTAGCAGGCATTGAACATACGTTTTCTATACTTTATTTAATGTAGCCTTCAGAGGTTCTTTAAGTGGTGCACCTTCCTTACGTGGAATCCTTTCTTCCTCGTCTTCATCCTTATCGCTTCTTTGCTCCACTGTTAATGATGAAATAATCTCTTCATCTGTAGCTAGAATTTCTTCATCCCTTTCCACGAGCCATTGTACAATTTAATTATAGTCACGCCTATTTTTTCACCATCATTGACTTAATAGGATTCAGTATTCTCTGAGTATCCTGATCATCTAATAACACTGGACAACAGCCAAAATGTATCTAAAATAAAATCGACTAAATCTTACTATTTTCGGTGTGCTAAAACCGGAAATAAACTTTTTAATATTAGTTCAAGTTTTAGAGATACGTGATGTCATGTGTCCATATATATTAACACTGAACAGCTCTTGTATACAAACAAATGCCTCAGTCATAAAAAACGATCTATGCGGTTTGCTGTCCCAATGGTCTGGAGAGAGCCTACTGGAGAGACGAACATTTCGACAGCACTCTAACAGATATTGAAAAAAAGCTTGATATTTTTGTATTCAGCGCCCCAAAGTTAACAAAAAAATGCACTTTTCAAACAAGATACAACAAATAAACTAAACTTTGTTGTCCAGTGTAATCTATGTCGCAGAGTACCTAATTGAATAGAATCCTCATTTTCATCATTTGGGTTAAACAGTTCATTCACAATGGCGTAGACTAGAAGCGTCATTAAGAAATAGTATCGCTGGCACCAAAATTTTTCAAAAAAAGGCGGTATATCTTGGACCATCTTCGGATATGATAGACATCAGTAGAAATTTGCGATAATCCAGTTTCATCTTTTGAATCACATGTTGATCCGTTGGCCGAATAGGGAGGGAGGAGAAGCAATTAAATCCTTCATTTTCCTTTTAACTTCTGGTACCAAAAAAATCATGAAACTATTTACGAAAAACATCCATGGTAGCCCATTATTTTCGTTCATATGCACAACGAGAGGTTTTGGACTCTTTTTTAAGGTCCTATGTCCAAAACAGTCCACTCCCCACGATTTTCTTCTCTTTCCAGAGTTGAGGAGTCAGCCCTTAAGCCGTCTAATCACTGAAAGATAACGTAACTTTCTCTTCCCGAAATCCTAAATATTATTTCCCAAGTACGTGTTGAAAATGTTATTCTGGTAGATGACGTCTTGAATTCTGACCATTTCTGTTCTTCATCGGGGTGAGGGCGGTTCTGGAGCTCCTCTATCGTACGGGCCAGATGTGGATTGGAGGAGTTTCCCACTTTCTCTAACGTGCTCTTAGACAGCTCGCGGAACGATGTTATTTGGAGGTCCTGGCGCAGTTGTGTGTTTTTAACAAGCCAAGACGCGTTTACGATTAACTTTACGACCTTGCTTTGAATAACCTCCAATTCTCCACTCTGTTTAAAGATCCTAGGTCCAAAATAGTCTACTCGTCAGCATTGAAGACCTGATGAGGTGTTAAATTTATTTCTGCAACTTTCATTAAGAATGTTTGCTGAAATGGTTCAACAGCATATTCATTGGCGGATAGTGTTTTGCTACAGTTGACAATTGACGAATGCCATTAAATTTTTTTTAGCTTGTCCAAACATCCGGAACTTGCTTCAAAATCGGTTCTTTCAGTTATGTGTTGATGAAACCACTTTTTCGCATAATATCTCATCAGATACTAGAATGTGTTGTGAAAGCCTTATAAAAAGTTTTGGCATATGGACTTTGATCCGAACGATTTGAGGGTTCTTTGCCCCGGACAACTGACTGCTAATGAAATGTAGGAAATAATTTCATTCTGTTTCCTTTTAACGTCACTTGCGTTAAGAAGCGGATTGTTTCTTTGTTAATCATTTACCGTACATCTGTTTCTATATATAGGGTGATGCAGGTGTTCATTATATTGCCCAGAAAATAATTTCTTTTAATCAATGCTCTTCGGATAATCGAAATTTTGATGGGGTTAATGAAATGAGAATTTTATCTGAAGCTTGTTCAGAGTATTGGACTTTCCGAGTGCCGCATATATATATATAATATTCAAACGTACAAAAATTACACAAATGAAAAAAAAAATTTGATTCAGTCTCCTCTAGAAAGGATTCATTTAATCATTTCATTCTGGTGGTATAAATAAATTATTTGTTATCCAAATATTTTGTTGCATAAATCCATACGTAAGCATTTGAAAATCTCAAAATTATTGGCTGAATATTGTCTAGTGTCTCGAAAATGTTTCTAATTTATCTATTGCGAAACAGTTTCTCCGGATATAATCTGAAGTTTATATTAAATACGATGAAAGGTGCGAAATTAAAAAGTGAACGATGAATCAACTTGTTTCACCTTAATGCAAAAGCAGAACGACGCCGAGTTAATTAATTGAGGATCATCAAGTGCTAAATAGGATGGAAACTGAGAAAGTTATAATTTACGGTCGAGTTTCGATTTTACATAAAAATTAACTCGATCTGCGGAATGACGGTATAATACGCGTAGAAATTGTGCGTTGTCGTTTGTCTGTGTACAGTCTACGAGAAAATTATATTTATTCAATTTTTTATGTCTTTATAGTCTGTCTCGGGCACTATATGTAAAATAAAAAATCTGGAGTGATTGTGTGGAGCTAGTTTTTCGGGAAAATGATGGGTGTATTATTAGATTATGGCTGCTAAGAACGGTGTTGAAGTTACAAATTTGCTACACAGGCTGATTAATTTTCGAACTGATCCAACGGTTTGAAAACTTTTGGCTTAAATAATTCTTTACAATTGCTGCATTCTGAGCCGGTGCGCCGTCTTGTTGCCACCATAAATACTCTAGCTGATTTAATGGAATATTGTTTTCTAAGAAGTTACATGCGTAGGTGCGAAGAATGTTTAAGTTTCATTCATGGCTGGTCCTACGAGACGATTTCCTAAAATTCCCAAAACGATGTTGTGGTCTCCTTGCCCTGTTCAGTTTGGGATTTTGTACTGCCCAATAATGCTCCGTTTTCTATTAAAGATTCCAGATGGTCGACAATAAATCAGCCTGTATACGGCTTTTACGTTAACAGACGAGGTACACATGTACACCATCACCGACATCATTATAATATCATAACCATGTTGCTTAAATCCTTATTGGAAATAGTAAACTTTACATTTGCAGGTTATGATGGCGGCCAAATATAAAAGCATAAAATGTAAATGTTATATGTATATCTATTTTACTTTTTAGATAAGCAGTAATTTTGATTCTTGAAGGGACTTATCTTATTTCATTAGGTATTCATTAAATGTCTTCGGAAACACTTGATTAACAATATCATCCTTTTCGAAACTATCTCTCTATCCCACCGTTTTTCAATCTTTCTGTAACTTAAGCTATGGCTTCTTTTATGTGTCCAATATGATTGGAAATAATTATATTTTCAATCCAGAGTTGCTGTAATAAATATTGTTACTCGCTATTCCTGATTTTCAATTTTTGATAGATGATGATGTAGGGTGTTCATTTTTGACAGTGCTGTGGTAGTTGGCATTGTCCAAAACAACTATGGAAGACTTTCCCAAATTCTGAAATAATTGATTTCCAAACCAATTTAAGAAATTATCTCTATTCTTATCGTCACGATAATTTTCTACTGTTTACTGAAAATATTAACTCAGTCCAGGTACAAATCCATCAACAGAGTGCAACGAAATATACTTCCGACTAACTTTTATTGTTTTAATGGATGGTGCACTGGCATTTTGCCAAGATTTGCCTACAGATGGATGGTTTCGCAACGGAAAATAAATTGTCTTCATGCGAACGCATTGTCGCAAGAGACCAACGCGTTCCATTGCAATAGGATTATCTTTCTTGAATTAAAAGCCAGTATTATTCAATATTCTTTTTCTTTGAAAACACGGTTCAACTATTCCAGAGTGACGCGTTGTCCTGAAAATACATATTTAGTGAGACGTTTTCAGATGATAGCATAAATACCGACGAGATTGTTGTAGTGCAAAAAGTTAACAGATTAGTGGGACGTCTTTCCCGACATTTAAAAACAATAGAGGTCAATATGGCTCTTAAATCAAAGGAAGGGAAAAAATTAAAGAATGTGGATGCAGAGTTCAGTAATGCGGTAGACATTGGGGAGTTGGGTAGTTCGGTTATTTATCGGATTCTCATTGTGTGTTTTCGAAAACATGGGATATAAGCCTGGTGTACCTCTTGCATCGCATGTGAAGAAATATATTTGACGTTTCCCTGGTTTGGAATTTACAGGTTCGCACATTCGTTGGAAATTTTGCGGTGTAGGCTTGTTAGGTCGCACGACATTTGAATGTAGAAGTCATATTAAAAGTAAACGTCATGTATTGAGTTTAAGAAACAATATCCGTACTGGCAATTTTTGTATAACTATATTTTCGTGTTGAGCACGTGCAACATCCCACAACACCTAGTAGATAATGAAAACTTTCATCTTTTTTGGGATAAATATGTTCCATCATGGAAGCTACCAACAAAGAGACAATTGCGGTACGATTTACCACATGTGCAAAGTACAGTAAAAGACTGAATAAAAGACGAGCTGAGAAATCAAAAAATCTGGCTCACTGTGGACGAAATTACTGATGCTCAGAAACACAGCGTGATTCATATTGTGGCGCGTCCTTTAAAACGTAATGGTCCAGCAGCTTCCTTTTTGTTAGCCAGTAAAAGGATTGAAAGAATTAATGCCCAAACCGTTGTAAACATAATAAAAAATATGTTCAGAGAATTTTCTATCGTAGGAGCCCAAATTACCATGTTAGTTTCTGACGGAGCCGCAACAATGCTGAAAGCTGGTAGGATGTTAAAAGTATGCTTTCCGACTCTTCTTCACATAACATGCCTCATACACGCATATCATCTCGTAGCAGAAACAATTCGAAGCAAGTATCTTAGGGCGAATGATTTAACATCATCTACCAAAAAAGTATTTGTGAAATCTCCCAAACATATCCGCGTATTCAGGCAATTGTACCCGCAAATTCCGCTACCATCTCAGCCTGTATTGACGCGATGGGTAGCATGGATCGAGGCAGTATCTTACTATCGCAAATATTATTCCCAAGTGAAGGATGTAATTTTCAAACTTAATTCTTCTAATTCTCAAGCGGTTTGCAAGAGTCAGCAACTTTTTTCCGATTCGGACGTTCAAAAAGAAATAGATGACATTTCCATAAACTATTCTGTAGTGACACAAACTATTTCGCAGTTAGAAAATACTCACTTATCTATACAAGACTCGTTAAATAACATCAACAATTTAGCAGCCACTCTAGAAAGCCTGACGGATCCTATAGGACTAGATGTCACGCAAAAATTTCGTGCACATTACCGCAGTGGTCATCGATACGTCAATAAAAGGTAACAATCTATTATTTTTTTATTAATACTGTGTTTACTTTTGGGCAGTACGCCCCGGACGGTTCCACTAGTTTCTCGAACATTATAAATAGTACACGCAGACCGATCAACCGATAGATAGATAGATAGATAGATAGATTTATTTCATGTTTTTACAAAAGTATTACAATCGTCATATATCTAAATTAGTATCTAAACCAATGTCAAATGAATCACATCAACACAAAAGCAGACCACGAAGAATTAACTCACACAAGAAAACTAGGTTTTAGGAAAGATGTAAATAACAGGAGGCGTGTCTAAGTACTCTGCAACAGAGTAGAAACAGTGCGTAAGAAGGTAGGTTCTAATTGTTCTCTTAAATTTATTCATATTCAACTTTGTAATATGCAATGGCAAATGATTATATAATTTAATATTTAAACAATTTTTAATTAATTTAGAAAAACGAAAACTTGCGTCTTTAGCAGATGATATCAACGTAGTATCATCCGCATACATGACACATGCATCGGGTGTAATATGTTCAAAAAGGTCATTTACATAAATGATAAAGAGGAGAGGTCCGAGGACGGAACCCTGAGGAACTCCATATTTAATAGTAAGAGACTTGGAAACATTACCCTTAACATCCACAAATTGCGAGCGATCAGACAAGTAAGAACTTAGTAAAGTATGAACATTTCCCCGTACTCCATATGCAAAGAGTTTGTCGAGCAATACATTATGATCAACACAATCAAAGGCCTTGCTGAGGTCACACAACGTAATTCTCGTGCGCAAACCATCCTCAAGACCCTCAACCATCCGGAATATTAAATTACACACTGCCTGAGCAGTGGAGCGACCCTTTCGAAAACCAAATTGCTTTTCGTTAAACAAAGATTTTGATTCAAAGAAGCTTATCAGTGTTTTTCTTTATAATTATTTCAAAAACCTTGCCAAATGTTGGTATTATTGAAATAGGGCGATAGTTTTCTACATTGTTTTTATCTCCCTTCTTATATATAGGGACTACCCTTGTTTTTTTAAAAACATCCGGAAAACACCTAGTTCGATACAATCATTAAAATATGCTGCTAAGGGAACCGCGATTTTATCGATGCAACTCTTTACTAAACGACCAGACATACCGTAGCAATCGACAGAATTTGAATTTTTCAGGGACATAACAGCTTCGACAACATCGAGGGGCAGTATAGATTTAAAGAAAATGGAGCTAGAATTTGTAGGTAAAAGGCGTTTATAATTCGATGGCTTATTTACAGTAGGAAGAGATCTTATAACATATTCAGCAACATTAACGAAATAATTATTAAAGTCGCTGGGATTAATTTCAATTTCAAGATTATCATTTTTTATGTTATTACATTCGTATCTAAGGAGTAACACAGGAGATAACAACCGAACATCCACTCGATTCCTTGTATGTAGATAGCGTGTGCAACCGTTTGTCACGCTTTACTGCTAATTCAAACAGTAATATCTTAAATTAAGGTGGACAAATAAACGTTTCTCTGCGTGCAGCCATCGATAAGTCTAAGGATGCCTCTATCTCACGGTAAGTCACATGCCGTAAACCAGCTGTAAACAGTATTTTCTGATGGCACTTGTATGAAGCAACTTCTGGCCTTTGGGGAACGAGTTTGTCAATAGAGTAAAAGTAACAAGTTTGTCAACAGTTGCTCAACAATGCTTCTTTAGATTGGCCTTACCTTAACTGCAATTGCATCTCAACTTCTCACCTTTGAGTTGTGTTAACATACGTTTCTACGTCTCCGCGAAGTGCTCGCGGTAGAAATATATCGTTGCGAGACATATCAAAAGAAATATCATCGTAAGTGGTGTACTGACGACTTCCGTACTTCGGTGAAATTTTGTAGTTTTATCTATTGACAACGTCTGTAATTACAGCATTAAAAAGACGGTTGGTGCAATTTCATTTGAATATGTCAAACTTCAAAGAACTTCATGCAAGTCCAATATCAAAGCGGTTTTTAATTTTCTAGGTTAAAATTTTTCTAAAAAAAAAATATTTTACCGCTGACTGTATCTATTTCATCCGGTCGTTCTTGTCTCTAAACGACAATTTCCCATAAATAGCAGCGATAGCGCGATTTATTTTTACGCTTTTCGCTTAATTATTTACCGAGTTAGTAGTCCGGTTGACTTTCACGCGATCGTGGCGCCGCCTAACGCCCGGAACGAATCTAACGTGCTACGGCGCGGATCGGCTTGTCGTCCCATTGGTACAACGGCTTGTTGCCAGGCCCGCTTGGATCTTTCCTCTACAGCGATGCACACATCGAGTTTGGAGAGTCGCGAGCGGCGCTTTCAGGTGAAAGGAAAATCGATAGTCTGGTTGGCGGCTATATACGGGCAGGCCGAGATATAACTGGAAACTGGAACGCGTATTTGGACGAAATGAAATGAAAATCGGCTTATATTAGTATTATTACAGTGATAATTTTAGAAATATGTACACTATCGACCATAATTATTTGCCCACTCAAAGAAATACGTATAAATAAAGGAAGTGTTAACTGAAACTTTTAAAACAAAGAAATTGATGGTCTTTATTCATAAAATTTATTTGACACGAAAAGAATTAAATCTTCGTTTCGACTATTAATGATTGCTGCACACACTTGCGGCATTCCCTCTATCAATTTCGTCAGAGTAACGGGTTTAA
Source organism: Dynastes maya (assembly GCA_029619315.2). Classification (NCBI taxonomy): domain Eukaryota; kingdom Metazoa; phylum Arthropoda; class Insecta; order Coleoptera; family Scarabaeidae; genus Dynastes; species Dynastes maya. Next base: position 3,826,818 of record JAROYE020000001.1, on the reverse strand, counting down.
TTTTAAACCAGACTCTTTGTAGTTGTTTCCACAACGACTCCTTGGAAGCTGGAGGATTAATTTTCACCTGCCTGTGGAGTTCTTCTCACAAAAGCTCTATGGGATTAGCATCAACGCTTTGAGAAGGTTATTTCATTAATTTGATATTGCTTTCGCGTTCCATCGATTCTAAATATTTGCGGCACAGTTTCGAAGTGTATTTCGAATCATTATCATGTTGAAATATAAAATAGTCACCGATTATTCTCATTCTAGATGAGCATTTGTTTCCAAAATTTCCCGGTAGCGCTCTTTTCTTAAAATTCCATCTATTTTAACCCTTAACTACTATCGCTTATTTGAACTGACATCACTACTATCATGGGGACAAATATAACCCGAATTTTCAATTAACTGTAGAAACAATAAAAGTGTTTCTTTGGAAATTCCTGTCCTACTGATGTGAGTGGGAGTAGAACAACGCAACTGCGCTGAATGCCAGTGGCGGACGCATAAAAGTTTACACAAAATAAATTAAATGTGATACGTGCTCAAACACTTACCGTTTTAAGAGTCCTCCGTGAAATCACAAAGTGGATAATGTCTATTTAATATTTGTAATATTAGATATGTCTCCAAAATTGTTTTGGCAAAGTGAGTGCGGCGTGAAGAAAAAGTGTTTTTGTATGCCGAAAACGAACGTTCTACATCTAGTGACGTTATATTTGCGTAAGTAAAATAATCTTTCAAATAACTTAACGGGTCTGTTGACGCACCTTCACAAATTTGTCTTAATGTGCCAAAATTAGAGTCTTTATCTAAAACACTTTCAAACCTTTCTAAAACACAAACATCTCTTGCGTCTTCTATCGCGCATAGCTGCTGCTCGTTCCTGCTTTCCACCTTCGAACAAACGTTCTTCTCTTGGAACCGAAGAGTTTAAATTTGGACTCACCGGTCTACAAAATATTTTTCCACTCATCAACTGTCCAATGTCCACGCTCTCTAACCCACTATAGCCGTTTTATTTTATTTTGCTTGCGTAAGAGTGGTTTACGGGAATTTTTTGTAATTTATCATTAGCCCGGTTACAAAACTGAAAATATTTTTTTAAATCCTGTTCAGCAAGTTCCTGATGTAATATGGTAAGGATGTAAACGATTTTTCTTTAATGTTCATTGAACAAATCGTCCATTTACAGCTGTGTTCTTACTTATACTTCTATGGCTTATATTTGGATCTTCAGGATACAGGCTGTTTCTTCTTCATACCTTATGTCTATGTTGTATTCTTCTTTGGTTTTTCTTCTTCTTTTCAGAATCCAACTCGGAACAAGTTTCATCGAATATTGAGTCTTCAGATTCCTTTGGTTCATCATTTTGGTCTATCCTATTTACAGTTGGCGTTATTTCTTTTGCCATGCTTGACAAAGTTCTTTCCTCTACTGTTTCCGCGTTACGCGAAAAGTTCCCTTGAAAATTTTCGTTATCACCGAACACACTTTTCGTATTAATTTGTAAGGTTGGTACTTGTTTTGAAGTTACTTTACCCAGTTTAGGTTCATCTTGAACATTTTCTTTAACGTCTACATTTCCTTCTGATGCTATTTCGATATATTCTTGTTCTTCTTCATTCTCTTCATTTTCATCAATTTCCGTGTCAATGCTTTCCAACCTTTCGACCACTTGTACTTTAACTTTTAACCGTGAGTGGCCTGCCGTAGTAAACCATATCTGTCTAATATTTTACAAGCTTCTAAGGCGCATTGTACGAGGGATGATCGTAAAATAAGGTTCCCAAAGCACTACAGTAGCAATAAGACGTGTTAGGCAAAATCCGACAACATTGACGTGTGCGGCAGCTGTCCCACTCTATATACGTACCACTCCCGTCTCGCTACGCCGCTCAGTGTTGGCTAAGCAGCCGTCCGAGATGGAATTCCCAATCGCCGCTACCGCCAGGTGCGAAATTCACGCTGTGATACGTTTTTTAAGCGCGAAACGGGTTTCACCTATAGACATTCATCGTCAATTAACCGAAGCTTATGGAGAAAAGTGTATAGCTGTTCAACACGTTCGCAAATGGTGTAGGGAATTCACTGGAAGTCGGACGGAAATTCACGATGAAGAGCGGAGCGGAAGACCATCAGTTTCAGAAGAAATCGTTGAAAAGATCGAGTGCATACTGCTTGAAGATCGGAGGGTCACCATTCGTCAACTCGTTCTTCGGATTCCTGAGATTTCCAACACCACAATTGAAAAGATTTTGACTGGCGGCAGAATTTTACGATATGGGGATACAGAAGTTGGAGCACCGTCTGCAAAAATGTTTGGATAGAAATGGCGATTACGCCGAAAAATAGCTTAAGTTTTTACCTTTAAAACGATGTGTAATGTTAAGGAAATAAAGAATGCTGTCTATTTTTAAAAAATATGGGAACCTTATTTTACGATCATCCCTCATATAACAGCTCCTTTCATTTTTCCTTTATGAAGAACTTCAGCAGTGATAGGTATTTCATGCTCATCATCCAAGGGTAGTTCTATTTTGCATAGGAAATGTCCTATTCTCTGCTCTGTACAATCATATTTCAAGTCATATCCTTTCCTTTCCATAAAACCTCTTTAAGCCTTTTTGGGATCATCCAAATGTAATTCTTCGTTGGCGATTTGTGCAAAAGGATTCTCTGTTAAGTCAGTGTCTTCATCAGCATCCTCATCTAAAAAGTATGCAGGTGCAAATAAAAACTTTAGTGTGCAAGGTAAAAGTGTAGAATTACCAAGATCCCATTTCTGAAAGCTTCCTCTTCAGGTTCTTTTCTTCTAATCAATCCCTCTTCCCATCGTTTGTTCATTTAAAAAAGTGAATTCTACTGCGTCACCTTTTTATTATAAAACACCCAGTATATCGGAATATGTCTTCTGAAGATGCAGAAACTAGCATACAGCTTGAATAATAAAAGACGGAGGTACCTTTGCTGCACCCTGTATATTATCTTTACATCTTTTCTTTTAAAAATTCGATATTGTGGTAGCTGGTGAACATGACTCATCCCTCGACATTTTCTCTTCATCTAAACAAATGTTCCTACAAAGCAAGCGAATACATAAATAAATAATTTCCAATCTTTCATTTTTCATTTTCTCCTGTTCTTTTTTATCTCTGTTAAAAAAAAAATGAAAACAAACGAAACGAGAAGGACCCTCCTAACATTACAATTGCATTGTTTCGACAAACATTTCATACATACAAACATATCTTCCAACTGCTCGAAATTGAAATCCCTCTAACTTCTCCGCTGTTGTTGTTGGGCTGTTCGCTTTTGCTACACTTTTAAAATTTGCACTCGTATTTCTGTTCCTCTTCCACGTGATCTTCAATTTTCATTTCCACAGCTCGCGTTCGGCGTGGAATAGAAGGACAAAAAACGCTATCCTCTGTCCTTTCTTTTCGACTCGCTCTATCTCTTTTAGTTGTTCTAACTTCCCGCCTTCGTACACGAGCAAATAAACTTCGTCGGGCCGATTCTTCGGAGCTACGGAAGTAAGACGGCTTGCTTTTACATTTCCGTTTGAATTAATGCATAAATTATGAACTAATTTGCTGTCCTTGTTTTCGCGGAGTGTTTGTTTGCATGGGGATGTGTTTGCTTTTGTAATGGATGATATAGTCGGTTCCAAGAAGGAATTGAAGACGATTATTTCACTGTATATCTCAGTATTAATACAACAAGTACTGCTTAGATTAGTGAAATGTAAATTTTAAACTATGTATTTAAAATTTTACGCAACGCTTTAAGCTTCCTTAAGATCATCTGGAGTGTAGTGGTATCACAAAATTCCCTAGTCTACTTGCATTCTAATACGCATTGTAGCTTTTGTGGGGATAATTTGGTGGTAGAAACATTGCTTGAATGCGTTTGTCTTCAGTACATAGTTCTTCCAGAATGGGATGTCCAAGGGCATTATCCAAATGTGCAAATTCAGATCTCTTATTTTCCTTCTAACTTGAGAAAAAATCATGAAATTATTTAAGAAAGATTTAGACTTCTCTTAAATACCCTAGGTACATGATAATTTTATTTGGAAGAACTCTCCAAAACAATCCACTCTCGTCGGCATTGTAGACCTGATGGCATGTTTAATCCATTTCTGCAACTACCATTAAACATGTTTAATGGAATTGCTCAACAGTAGATTCATCGGCAGATCATTTTTTGCTAATTGATGAAGGCCTTAACGGTTTTGTAACTTGCCTCAAAATCATCTCTTCTGGTTATTTGTTAATGAAACCACTTAGCTTTTTCGTACAATATCTCACCAGATATTGGAATATGCTGTACCTTTAGTTGTAAAATCCATGTCAAAAGTGCAGTTGAGATATCTGGATTTTGACACGATTTGAGAGCTTTTCCGGGGACCGTTAGCTCTTGATGAGTAAGCCGGGCACAATCCATCTTCGCAACAGAATCGGATCAATCGCACGGGCCGGGATAAACAAAGTAATTTCTTCAAAAATCTGTTGTCGCCCTTATTCATGGTTTTGAAAGAACAAGGTGGTACATTTAGACCACGAGTAGTAGAATCGATGTTACACGCAGAAAATATTTATATAATTGCTTCATCATCCGGAAAACTAATAACAGCATTATTCACGGAATGGTTCACAAAGGTATATCTTCCAAATACAGGATTACAAACAGTTTTATTGCTAGATTCGTGGACTGGTCATTGTCCATCTAACTTAAAAGACCATATATCGGCCGACAAGAATGCGAACATTCTCACAATACCAAAGAAAACCACTGGTATGATACAACCCCTAGACGTCTATGAATTTTGTGTTTGGAAAAATTTTGTTAGGAAATTATCTGATATTATACTCTTACACAACTACGATATTAATTTGCATACGCGTAACAACTTATTCTTTAGTGCACAATCAATTATCTTCTTCAAAATATCATAATTTATTTGCTTATGCATGGTAGAAAAGTGGTTATATTGCGGACCGGCCAAATCGTTTCGCGTGCTATAATACGGTGTTCCTGGTGCAGGAGAACGGCCTACACTACACATCGTCGCTTTGCTTCATCGCTGCATTGTTGTAACGTATCAAGCACTACGCCTGTGATTGCTTCGCCAGTATACTCTTTTAGTCTTTTGCTAAAGATCACAAATTTCGGTTTAACAGAATCTAGCACTCGTACTATATTCAAAATAGAATTTGTTTTACAATCTGTCGTCTCATCAAGACGTAGCCACAGCTGTTTATCTTTTAATTCTGCTTTGATCCTATTTTCGATATCTTTACGTATACTTGGAATCAACTTTTTGCCTGATAACATTCTAGTGTTTTGAAATGTTCCTTTCCGGTTTAATTTATTATATGCACGTTGGATTGTCGATCTTTCTTTTTCATGTATTATAAGTGTTGTAATGCTTGAAAAGTTTGAAAGAGGAATTTGATGTTTGATGAACCAAAAGGTGACGTACGTCTTCTAATGTCATCTTTTGTATCTCGTCTACAGGTGCTTTTCTCAAATTCGCAGAAAAGAAACTAACCTGAAAATTATCACGTTTACGCGCGCTTTCTATGCCGAACTCGAGCCAAACTTGAATTTGAAATTAAATTTAAACACCATTGACACTGGAAATTACTTTGAAAAGGCAATACACAGCTGCACAAGTCTTCTTTCAGAAAAAAATTGAGCTAAAGCCGATTGCCTTGGCGTCTCTTCGTTCATGTTATCTATTGCTTTTGTGTATAGTGAATCACAGCAAACTACGATACACTTTTGGCATACATTTGACACTACTTTATATTCTTACAATCAAATTATATCTCACTTAATGTCTTTTTGTTTTAACACATTTGTATTACAGATTGTAATATTCTACTAGAGTTTGCGATCTAGTACCAGTAACCGCAAAAATGCGCGAACCCTAGTGACCTTGACGATAGAAAGAGTGATATATAATTTGAGAAATTAGGTCTTAAAACCAAATAAACTTATTCTCCGTACGTTTAGCGAATGAATATGGAGCAAAAACGAAGTATATACAGAGTGTCCAGGATAACATGAAGTGCATTGGAATATTGAAAACCGTTACAGATACCAGGTTGGTTAAATGGGGGAAAAGTTGAGCACTTATGCGGCTAAGTACAATACAGGGTGAAAACCAAACGTATGCGTTTTTTAAAAACCTTAATATTTTCTTTATTTCAAAAATTGCCTTAGCAAAATTCTAGGCTCATTGGGTTCTTTGCGCTTGTACCCAACTTTTGTTATTCTTATGGGCACCATACTGGATTTTTAGATTTTTGAAATGATCATAAAAAATCCATACATTTATTAAACAGTCGCAACAGCTCTGGATTTTCTAGCTTTCAAACAGTGTGTTGTGGTGTAAAAAGTCAGTGATTTGTGATTTCAAAATGGATCGTCTTTCGAACACAGACAAATATGATATGTTGGAGTGTTTTATTCTCTGTCGGAGAAATTATGAGATGGCCGCAGAAATGTATTTCAATAAATACTCAGAAAAACTTCAGCCAGGTAGAAGGATATTTCGGCAGTTACGTGAAAATTTAATAAATCACGGAGGTTTCGTCAAGTCGAAAAGGAATAAGCACACAGACGAATGTAAGGAAAATATGGTCCTACAAGTTGAGAAACCCCGTATTTCTTTACGCAAAATTGAAAATACTATAAGCGTTGCCCGATCAACAACCAGCTGCATTTTAAAATGTTACAAATACCATCCCTATCGTGAGCGACCCTGCCAAGGGTTTCAAAACGGTGACGAAATGAGAAGAATGGAGTTTTGTCAATGGTTCATCAGAAAACAATGAAATTCCAAATTTTACTATGAAAATTTTATGATCGGGCGAGAATCGCTTCACCAACTGCGGATTATTTAAAAAATACTGTTTTTTCGTCCAATGATAATCCACATCTAATTCGTGGTGTCAGGCAATGTATGGATAGGTGTTCTTGGCCCTATCTTTTCTAATGAGAACTAGCAGAACGAATTATGGATTGGAAATCGAGGACCAGTAAGGTGGCCTGATAGATCGCCGGATCTCACGCTTTTTTTATGGAGCTATTTAAAAAATGTGCAAAATTTAGTGTATTAGAAATCCTATCAAATCGTAGAAGAACTACGTCGGGCAGTTGAAGCAGATGTAAATGGAATTGGTTTAGACACAGTCAGGCAATCGTGTGAAGCAGTCGCTAAACGTTGTAGGTTGTGCATACGAGAGAATGGTGGCTTGTTTGAACACCTACTTCAGCTTGAATTCTAGGATTCTGTTAATTTTCTTTTATTGTTGTCTCAGTCACTGATTTCGGTCATTTTGATTAAATAGTAATAGTACGTTTCATATTACTCTTATTTTTGTTTTAGTGATGCTAGGTGGTCAAATTTATATCAGCGTTCTTGTGAACCATCTTTAAGTACTACGACAGCTTACAGTTGTTGAGCAAGCACATACGTTAAATAACAGCCTACTACTTAAGTTTCTCCGCATTTTTTAAGTAATATTGCCGGGATGGGAGTGCTATTGCTGGAGTGGGGATACCATTGCTGGAGTGGGGGTACTATTGCTGGAGTGGGGGTACCATTGCCAGAGCGGGGGTACCATTGTTAAATGGTAATTCTGCTATTCTTCATTGAACATAGGGATGTTATACATGGTTGAAAAACATTTTTTTATGACCATTGCAAAACTGTAACAATCCAACGTAACGCTGTCCGTGATGATAAATTCCACTCGGGATTGTCTGTATGCCAAAACTCTTAATTTTGTCACATTAAAAAGAAGTTGACTTGAATTAATGGCCAATTTGTAACATTAACTTTTTAAATGAAACGTTATTTACATAATATCGTTTATTTATCGTTTTAAACAAATTTTATCTTTTGAAGACGATATTTGAAGAAATAGATAAAAAAATAAAATTTGACTTAGGTGGCCATGACTTTAAATTTGGGTATAATTGTTAATGCTAAACAATTTTTTCAAATAGGATTTTTCGATATTTTTCAAAATAAGGGTACTTGACTCTTGGGACAAAATCAAGTTTTCGGACGTACCCCGTATAATATTAGAAATTTTCCATATTTTATTGATACATATTTAATTTTAGGGGACGCACACATCTTTATCAAGAGTAACTTTTTCTTGAAAAGTTGATAATAAATAGAGCGGGCCAAGAGCGCCACGCGCCAGGTTCGCAATCAGGCTGCCGGGCGCATATATGTATGTAAACATAGGTAATTTAAATATGTAATTATTAGGACGAGGACCAAAACCACTGTCTATTACGTCGTGAAGACGCGCAAATATACACCTGCAGTTTGGGTGTTCGTTGATAAATAGGGCGTTGTTCACAGTGGGCCACTACAAAAAAAAAGTTCATTCATCGACGGCTACGAACTAACAGCGCGCTTATTCATTTACGGATGACGCGCTCTATTCATCAACAAATGACGAGTCTGCAGATGTTACGTTTGCACCACTTCGTGGCATACTAGAAACAAGCGTCGGTGTGCTCGCTTTAGTGATTATGTCTAACGTAACTATTAAAAATAAACGGCCATTACCTACGAAAGTTAATAAATTTCTTAGTGAATTTGTGGATTTACACTACAATGGAGTACAATTTTCTGTAAAGTTTGTAAAAAGAAACTACTGTGCTGGAGCAAACGTGATTGTGAAAGACATATAAATAGCGCACACCACAGAAATAAAAGAAATGGTGTGTCACAACAACGTCAATTTCAATTAGAATTGCTTTTAACGTTTATGGTATGTGGTCTACCACTTCGTATACTTGATAAAAAAGCATTTCGAAAATTCTGGGGTACATACAATACCGAGTGGATACTACCATCTCGGACAGCGTTACGGAGAGATATTCCACGAATACGTGAGGACATTGAAAATCGAATTAAAGCCGAATTAAAAGATAAACAGCTGTGGCTATGTCTTGATGAGACGACAGATTGCAAAAAAAATTCTATTTGAATATAATAGTGCGCGTATTAGATCCTATTAAACCAAATTTTGCAATTCTATTAGCCAGCAGAAGATTAAAACAGTGTACTAGTAAAGCAATTACGGCCGTAGTTCTCGAAACGTTACAAAAATTTCAAGTGTCAACCAGTCAACTGTTGTTGTTCATGAGCGATGGTGCAGCAACAATGTGTAGTGTAGGCCGTTCCCTTAAAGAAAAGTGGTGAAGGACTTTTACATGTTACGTGTAAAGTCCATGCTTTACATCTTGTGGCACAAACTATTCGAGAGTGTTACCCGGAGGTGGATGCATTAATAGCAAACACAAAAAAAGTTTTTTCTCAAAAGTACTACGGGACTAGGGCATTCCACAGGTTATGCCCTGGTATTCGAGAACCACCACAGCCCATTCTTACGCGTTGGGGAACGTGGTTAAAAGCCGCTTTTTATTATAATGAACATTTTCAAGAAGTCAAATCCGTTATTTTGCAATTCGTCCCTGCCGCTGAAGCTAGAGATATTAGGATGAGCCAGAAGGGATTTCTCGATATTTCTGTTGAAACACATCTAAAGAATATTAGCAACAATTACAAAGGGTTAGTAGACGCGATAGAAAATTTGCAAAATTCTGGATTGTCGTTGGTAGAATCAGTGCAAGTCGTGGACGAAGTTAGTACATTGTTACACAGTAAAACGATGCAACAAGTGGACGAGTTTTAGCTAAGTTCGATAGTGTTTTAAAAAAGAATCCGGACTACACGAGATTAAGACAAATGTGCGATGGGGCATCTGCAGATTCCTTGACTAAGTCTAAAGATTATTTTAATTACGCCTGTCTTACTTCGGTAGACGTGGAACGGTCGTTTTCGAAATATAAGAACATTTTTTCGTCTCGGCGAACATCCTTCACCGAGGCAAATGTGGAAACTTATCTGATGGTGCAACTTTTTAAACAAGCCTATCCGCATTATTAAGAAGGATAGAATTTATTTATTATATCTTTATTTATAGTTACATTATTAAGTACAACAGAATAAAAAAGCGTTCAGTTTCTCAGTTATTTCCTTATTACATCCATTTACAACGCATACCGTTTTCAATCAAATAAAAATCATAATGAAAATAAAAACACCTCAGCGTGTACATATATATATATATCCGCTCTAATTACTAAACATTATTATTGCGTCAGCTTTTATTTTTTTACTCTTGTGTATTAATTTCGAAATATCACATATCTGCTGTGACTCACATATACGCTATTTACAATAAGCGGTCGTTGCGCCTGATTCCGATTCTGTTGGATGGCGCAATTTGGCCCGCTCTAATAATAAAGCAGTTTCCCGTAGTGCGTACTTTATGGACGACACTGTATATCATTTACGGGAATCAAAACAAGTATATAATAAATTATTTTTCCATTACTTTTAACTAGAGGAATTATATGATGTCTAATCACCAAGTTAAAAGAGGCTATCTAATTTTATTCTCTTTATTAATCGAAAAACAGGTTATATATTCTTTATAAATTACAAAAGCAAGCATAGTTACATGAAATTCATTATAAATGTGAACTAGGGAAATTACTGAAACGTAAATTGTAGTTGACGACCAATTCAGGAAAGCCTGTTAATTTAATGTAATTACGTCTGTAAGATCAAGGAAAACCAATTTTTCAGTACACGCCGATAAATGCCAATATATTCAAACTTTATTAAGTTCTATGTAACCAAGACGTTTATGACGTTTAAAGTAGAGATCTATAACGACAGTTACCACACAAATAGTGTATATTTAATCACAAAAAAGATGAAATATACAATCATGAATAAATCGAAGGAAAATGAACAGTACAAACAAATTTTACCATGTGCACATATTGCATTTTAGCAGGTTGATGTTAATAAAGTTATTTTTAAACATTTTTAACAATAAGTGCCTGATCGAACGAAGTAGTTTGTTGCTATATACGTAACATTTTGCATTACCTTGCAATTTATTCGATTCTAAAATGTACGAAAGCAAGTTTGTGTTAAATTGCAAAAGAACGAATATTTTAACATACGACCTTTTGAAATTTTTTCTTAATTTCTTTTTTAATTTACAGTTAGATTTATAATAAATCTTCAGAAAATACCAACGTACTGCTGGACATGTGTGGCAGGGCACACAGGTCTACGTCATTTTGGATATAGGATCCTAGTTTAAGGCTAGAAAAGGACATAATGGAAGTTAGCAACTGCATAATATGTGTCGTGTAAGATAATATCAATTGACGAGTTGACTAAAACTACTCTGGTTAAACATACAAACCCTAAAACCCATAGAAGGGATGGGGAGGAGTTTAATTGAGATCCATGGAATGTAGCGAGCCATCTAAAGATTTTAATTCCTGTTGGAACAGCAATCATTATTGTTGTGTGTGTGTCAACGTCTATTTCAACTGTGAACATGTGGTGGGCTCGTACAATGAATCCCAATAAACCAAACGCTATTATAGCACAGATTATTCCGAGTGTTCCGAATGTTTCTATTTTCCTTCTTTCTTGACTAATAATGTGGGAGATTATCCCAAATCCAGGGAGAATTAAAATATATACTTCAGGGTGGCCAAAGAATCAGAACAAATGTTGATATAAGATTGGGTCACCGCCTCCAGCTGGGTCAAAGAAGGAGGTGTTAATGTTACGGTCGGTTAATAGCATAGTGATTGCTCCAGCAAAAACTGGAAGAGAAAGAAGTAGGATAGCTGTCAGTATTACTGATAAAGCAAATAGGGGTATACGGTCAAAGGTTATCCCGGTTGAGCGTATGTTAATTACATTTGTGATGAAATTTACTGCCTCTAGAATTGATGAAATTCCTGCTAAATGTAAGCTAAAAATTGCTAAGTCTACAGAGGCTCCTCTGTGAGCAATATTGGCTGATAGGGGGGGGGATATACTGTTCATCCAGTTCCGGCTCCGTTTTCTGCTTCTAGTTAGGAGAAGGGTTAATGATGGTGGCAGAAATCAGAATCTTATAATATTTATTCGGGGGAAAGATATGTCGGGAGCCCCGGGTATTAATGGTACGAGTCAATTTCCAAATCCACCAATTATGATCGATATAACTACAAAGAAGATTATAATAAAAGCGTGGGCTGTTACAATAACGTTGTAGATTTGATCGTCTTCAATTAATAATCCCGGGATTCCTAGTTCAGCTCGAATTAATAGTCTTATTAAATTAGGGGCGCTTTACTCTTGGGGCAAAATCAAGTTTTCAAACGTACCCCGTATAATATTATAGATTTTCCATATTTAATTGATAAATGTTTAATTTTAGGGGATGTACAAACTTTTATCAAAAATAACTTTATTTCGTAAAACACATAATAAAGAAGATGCCACTGTATATGAAAAATTATGCACTACATATTTTTTGGTTTTTAGTGTGATATACTTTACGTTTCATTTTAAATTTGAAATTACAATGTTACAGAATAGTTGCTAGAACAACAATTTCGAAAGTTTCTCTGGAAATTAATGTGTACACGCATTTCTTGTCTTCAATGAATGTTTCTCTCGAGAAACACAACATGATTCCCGTCATCCTCCATCTCCTCTCATTAATCGTTGCAACAAAGTAGCAGATATTTAATTATGTACCGGCAAAACGACGGGATCGCCTGTCGCAAACGATTTACTAATAGATTTCCAAGCCAAAAATAAAAAAGCCCTAGGTCAGTGACTGACTGATTTCGTTTTATCCACCACACATACATACAAGCGAGTTCCTAGATGCTCCGTGTAAAGCGTAGAGCGGCACGATTGCGTCTAGGGGTTTTGCAAGCGTACGAAACGAATTAATGCAAATAAAACGGTTATTTTTTTGGAGATTATCTCGAATTTCTTCGAAAGGTCGGTCGTGGACATCGCGTTGTTATAACTCTAAAGCAACTGTTTCTAAACCTTTCAGAAAAAGAATTGTACCCGGTGTCTGGGTTGAGGTTTACTTTCTTCATGGGAATAAATTTGTGTATCTAATCTGGTACAAACTTTGTATGGTGTTAATAAAAAACAACAATTTTATGTATATGTGGAATCATGGCAAAATAATAATACCGGTCAGCGGATTCGATTTCGTTTTTTGGATGGAAAAACGTGTGCAGAAATCAAAGAGAAGTTGGATGCAGTACTGGTTTAATGAATTTAAGTGTGGCCAAACATCCGTCTTTGATGAGTAAAGCGTGACAAATGGTTGCACCCGCAGAGACGCCTGTACGGGGGGGGGGGGGATGTACTTATGTGGATGCAGAGTTCAGTGATGCGGTAGACATTGCGGAGTTGGGATGTTCGGTTATTTATCGGATTCTCATTGTGTGTTTTTGAAAACATGGGACGCAAGCCTGGTGTACCTCTTGCATCGCATGTGAAGAAATATATTTGGCGTTTCCCTGGTTTGGAATTGACAGGTTCGCACATTCGTTGCAAATTTTGCGGTATAGGATTGCTAGGTCACACAACATTTGAATGTAGAAGTCATATTAAAAGTAAACGTCATGTACATGCACATGCAACATCCCCCAACACCTACTAGATAATGAAAACTTTCGTCTTTTTTGGGATAAATATGTTCCATTATGGAAGCTACCAACAAAAAGACAATTGCGGTACAATTTACCATATGTGCAAAGTACAGTAAAAGACTGTATAAAAGACGAGTTGAGAAATCAAAAAATCTGACTCGCTGTGGACGAAACTACTGATGCTCAGAAGTACAGCGTGGTTCATATAGTGGCGCGAAAGCAACCGTGCTATACCTGTTATTTTCCCAGCGAGATAACAGTTGCAACCGTTATTGGATCCATAACAGTTATAAAATAACAGATAGTTAAATAATGACCCATCCCTACTATCCACCATATTTGTCAAATTTGACCCCCTGTGACTTCTTTCTTTTTCCAAACTTGAAGAGGTGGTTTGGAGGAAAACGGTTCATGTCACGCGAAGAGGTCATTGCCGAAACAGTGGCCTACTTTTCAGAGTCGGACAAATCCGATTATACATTTTTTTCTCAAAAATGCATATTAATTACAAAGAAACCGTAGCCAATTGAGCACATTTATTTCATTAAGAAATGACTTTTAATCTCGGAAGCATAAGCTTTTCGGAATTTTGTTGCCCAGTGTTATTAAAATAAAACCGGGATCATTAGAAAGAAATTATTCTTTAGGCGAATCAAAACGAAGACCATCTCTCATCCTATTTGAATATAGATTAAAAAAAATATCTTACCGTCTTGACAACTTTCATTATCTTCTTCATCTTCATCTCAAAAGATATTACCATTTTAATACGTACAAAATTTGCCACCGGAAAACGATTTGTTTCACCTTCTTTCGTTTATCTTTCCCTCAATTCACCCCCGGAAAAAAGACGATATTAAAATGAAAATGAAAAATGAGATAGGTCAAAGAAAAAAAATGAAAAAACCCCAGACTTTTACTTTTTCCTTTAGCAACTTCGTAGGTGCAACATCTTCTATTAGATTAATCGATAAGGCATTCTGTAGGTGAACTTTACTTAACGGTTGGGTAATAATTTCTCGGTAAACGCTTTTGATAAATTGCATTTTCCTAAAGCTCCATGAACGCTCCATCTTCGTTCCTCCCTATTTCGTTCGCCTTACCCGGCAAAAGCAATTTTAAACCGCCTTCGGGGTGAGCTAGAAGACATTGGATGTTTTCGGAGAGTTCACCTTTAATAACTTCAACGAGGGGATGGGATAACAAAGCTCGGTGTGTTGTTTAAAGGCGATTTATTGGTGTAATTTTGCTGGAAGACGTATGCAACTATATTCGCTACTTACAAGGAAACACCGTCAACCCGAAAATTTAGATTTCGGCGAAATTCTAAAGACTGAAAGAGTATCTTGGCATAAGAACAACATAATTCCTATTTAGCGGCCGAATCGCTTGATTTCGGGGTACAACCGTTACCTACGATACTAGAAGGCTAAATGGCTTTGACATCAGCAGGCTGTGACGTATTCTGCAATAGGTCGTCGATCAGCCATAAACGCGTTTACATATGGAGACCGTCTCTGCGTTTTGAATTGGTTTATCCAAATTATATTGGTTTTATTTTTAAAAAATACTGTGTAGTGATATTTCCATACTACGTTGGTGATACCTGTAATGTTTTTCTAGTGTTGTACAGGGTGAGGCACGAGAACTAAGTGGTTTTGGATTAATTATAAAATCCACGTTCCGAAAATTAAATCTAGCATGTAAGACCATTACTATTGACACACTGTTAAAGGCGTTGAAGAAAATTGGTCTCCACTCTATCAGCAGATCTCTATTCATTTCGGCGATTTGCTGACGGATTGCCTCTTTCAAGTCAATAAATGTACTGGGCTTGTAATTGTAAACACGTGCATTCAGGTATCCTCATAGAAATAAGTCACATGTGGACAAGTCAAGGCTCCGAGGGGGCCACAACACGTCACCAAATCTCGAAATGAGATGATTAGGAAATAGGGGTCGAAGAACAGCCATTGTTGCTCTGGCGGTGTGTGCCGTGGCCCCATCTTGCTGAAACCACAAATGCTGACGATCAATGTTCCGTCTTTGTAATTCAGGGATGAAAAGTGTCACCATGTCAACGTGACACTTACTTGTTACGGTAACGGTCACCCCATTTTGTTCGAAAAAATAGGAACCGATGATGCCAAATTTTCCCATCGCGCACCAAACTGTAACCTTAGGGGTATGCAGTGGTTTCTCGTGGGAGTGTCAGGGATTTTCCGCAGCCCAATACCGACAATTTTGTTTATTGACGGCTCCATTAAGGTGGAAATGGGCCTCATCACTCATTGCCACCATAATGTTTTCATTTTGTTCATAAAGTGCAAGCATTTCCTGCGCAAAATGCGCTCGTTGGGGGGTAATTCCTTACAGTTAGCTTCTGCACAATCGCTAACTTGTAAGGGTGAAATTGTAAGTCTTTATGCAAAATCCGTCTTACCATGCGATTCGAAGTGCAGCAGAATGTTTGCGAGCAGAGCGGCTTGGGCTTCTCAAAATCGCTTGTCTGACCCTTTCAACGTTCTCCGAAATACGTGCATTTTTTTTTCCGTTATTGAGCCTGTAATTCGAAGATTATTAACCCAACGCAAGATTGTGTCACGCGAGGGAACAGAGTTATTTCGATGAACATTAAATCTACGACGAAGCGCACGTTGAATTGCGGTCACCGACTCGTTATTTTTAACAAAACAATCGTACGCAAACATCCGATGTTCTAATGTCCACCGCTCCATGATGGTAACTGACAGTGAAATGCTATAAGCCAAGGAATGCAACACCAGCTAACGCACGCCCCTCCTTTCTATAACGAGAGAGTAATGTCCCTTCCAAAATCACTTGATTCCCGTGCCTCACCCTGTATAAGCGATAAAACCTTTTCTGAAACGATAAAAACGGGAGAACCTAAAAACTGTGGCGTCGGCTGCTTTGTATGTTTTGTTTGTGAGTTACACTTTGTAAAAGAAGATATCATTTATTTTTCAACAGCTACAGATTCAAGGACCGGTGAAACTATAACTGTAAGTTTAAAAAATCTTAGGCTTAAAAAAATGCTATTCCAATTCAATTTCCTAACTGTCCGTTGTATTTAACAAAATACTTGGATACTGATATATGTGAATGTCATATTCACAATAACGAACGTATTGCAACAATTGTAATAGCTAAAGCTGGCCACGAGCGGTACCGCGCAGTAGCGTAGAGTCGACCAGGCCTCGCGTTCCACTAGAGTTATTCTGCTAATAGAGATGTTTGCTGCCGCAAATAATTTCGCTCATCTTTTAAATAAAAATTAAATAACACGTGCTCAAACACTTACCATTTTAAGAGTCCTCCGTGAAATCACAAAGTGAATAATGTCTGTTAAATATCTGCAACATTAGATATGTTTCAATGTTGTTTCGGCAAAACTAGTACGGCATGAGGAAAAAATGCGTTTATATGCAGAGAACGAACGTTCTACATCTAGTGACGTAATATGTGCGTAAGTAAAATAATCTTTCAAATAACTTAACGATTCTGTTGACGCACCTTCACAAATGTGTCTTAATGTGCCAAAATCAGAATTTTTCTCAAAAACACTTTCAAATTTTCCTAAAACAGAAACATTTTTTGTGTCTGCAATCGCGCATAGCTGTGCGTGAACATGTTGCACTATTTGTAGAGATTCTTCTAACGGCACCGCAGGATTTTGTAATTTTTCTATTGCATCTGCTAGCCCGAAGTAATTGTCGTGAATGATTTTTAAATCCATTTTAACCTGACTATCTTGAAATTTCGACTGGCTTTTCTGGATAGCGGCAGCTTCCTTTGTATCGAATTGTAAAACCACGTTCTTAATATTGTCAAAATATTTATGATAATAAAACGCGGCCTGCAACCATGTTCCCCAACGATTAGAATAGGTTCTGGTGGCTCTGGTATACGGGGCACAGTCTGTGAAATTCGCGAATACGTTTCGGTGATTTGACAAATACTGCTTTGGTATGCGCTATTAAAGCGTCTACCTCAGGATAACATTTTCTGATACTATCCGCCAAGATTGAGAGCATGAATTTTACACGTAATGTGTAACAAATTAGCAGAATGCTTTTTAAGAGACCGGCCTACAGAAAGCATGTTTGCAGCACCATCACTTACTAACATCAAGAGTTGGTTTGTTGAAAGTTCAAACTTGTCCAATGTATTTAACACTAACTTTGAAATTACTTCCGCAGTACACTGTTGTATTCGTTTGGAGACTAATAGAATTGAAGGTGCCGATTGATGAGGTCCAATTTGCGTGCCATTACACTAAGAACAGAATGTTTCTTCCGATCTGTTGTTTCGTCGACACATAACCACAATTTTTGATCTTTCAACTCCGATTTTATTTTTTGTTCAATATGTTCGCGCGCAGATGGCACAATTCTTCGTAACGATGTTCGACTTGGTAATTTGCACTCCGAATAGTTATTCCAAAGCAGATAAATGGTTCCTTGTCTAGTAAATTAAACGGTATATTACATGCGATAAACGTAACGCATAAATTAAATATAAATTTTCATTGTCTCGTGCGGCAATTTCTTTTTGAGACATGCTTTTCACTATTTACGTGTCGTAGACATTTGTCTGGACCAACACATTAACGGGATTTTACAGATTACACATTTAATTTTAGCACTTTCATATATTAAGTCTGGAATTTCTGCAATAAATTTTCGAAGTTCGTCCGACCGCGGTCGTTTTGCTGACGAAATCATAATTTTTCTTGGACAGATAAACAATTGCGCAAATGACCGGCAGCGAAAATGTCCGTACTGCTCCGCAGACGAAGTAATACTACCGTTCCTCTCTGTCAGAACTGATTCTACGCCGATGCGGGGTACCGCTCGTGGCCAGCGTTAGTAATAACTAACCTGGGCAAATATGCCGTAACAGCCAGAAGCGTGGCGAGCGCATAAAAGTTTACTCATAAAATAGAAGGTAAGAAATAAATTACAAAACGTGATGAAACACTTACCGTGTTAAATATTTTGTGGAGTGTGGAGTGTACCTATGTCATTAGTGGTTTCTTAAACACCACTTAAAATATGAATTTCTACATCTTCATTAATTTTATATTGCATTCTATTAGATTAGGTTATTTCTTCAAATATTCAATCGTTCTAAGACATTTAACAATTCACAGTACGGTTAAACGGATGTGGTATTGTGGAAACTAAATAGAATTGTGGAATAAAGCCAAGAGCCACTCTATTCTTCACGTTAACTATAAGCGTCCCAATTAGTACAGCAATTTATATTCGAAACCTACAATCCGCTAAAAATAGCTCATAATGTGTTGGAAATAAATAAATTGGCGGTTACGTATTGCATAATAGGTTATTAACCTTCAGATAAACAAAATTATCGATCGGCGTTATCGACACTCTGTTTTGCAAATTAAAAATACATTTACATCCGTTAAAATCTAAACAGATCGTAAACAATGTTTACTTTGACGTTTTGGGGAATATTTGTAATTCAAAAGTTTATTAACTGCGGTTAAATTTTACCACACACCGATGTATCTTTGTGTTCAGGAAACGAGATCGCTAATAGTGAATGAGACCGCTTGTATTTATCGGTCAATCACATTCTGAGATATTCATATACGGCTAACGTGTGATATCCCAATTAAATTTTAGAGATTGCGATCAGGATAATAGACGATAATGTGTTTTCAGATGGTAGATTACTGCGTGCCAAATAAATAATGCAACCAAGAAAGCTATGTGATCTCGAACGTTAATCATGTTATTTTGATTTGTTTTGCTTGTAAACGAAAAAAGTTTTAAATTCTAAATCGTTTGTGAAAAATAGAATCAGAAGAATATAACATAAACATTGGTTCAAAAATAACTTTGGGGGATAGCGACCAAAAGGTACAAAGTGTTCACTCGAGGTGTTAATTTTTAACTTTAAAAACGCAATTGGGGAAGATGAACTAATATTTATTTGGAACCATCTAAAAACGGGGAAGGCATTCCAAATCATGCCCTGAAATTCTTTTAAAGATCATCAACACCACTCTGTTATTCCAACACTCTTCTACGTCCTGGAAGCATGCCATCGTTGTCATTCTTCTAAAAACATACAAGGACCAACTGTTCCCGCAGAATTATCGTCCTATCAGTTTACCTTCCTCTTTTTCTAAGGTAGTGGAAAGAATCATTTCAACCAGGTTCAGAAGTGAAGTTGAGGTGTTGAAATCACTTCCTGACGAACAATTCAGTTTCCGGGAGAGAATATCCATTATCTTTCAATTGCTAAGACTAACAGAAGACATCAGGAACGCTTTTGAGAGGAGGTTGTATTTTCAGATTTCGCGCAGATCTTTGACACTGTTTGAAATGAAGGACTAATCTTTAAAATGATCTGGATGATCGTTGATTCAGCTTTGACTATGCTAATTTTGTCATACTTGAGGGGTGGTTCCCGATTATCGTCGAGTCCAGCAAAGATCGCTGCTAGGCCCGGAGTTATTCCTCTCGTATGCCTCGGATATTCCTTGATATTCTGTGGCCAGCCTGGCCATGTGTGCTGTGAGATTCTGCTGGTGCAGAACCTATAAGAACTGACGAACCAACTCGTCGAATGGGCGGCCAAGTGGTGACTTCCCATCAATGAGAACAAATCAATAGCGGTTTAATTTATGAAAAAGCGCAACCTGCCAGGGCGAATTCGATAAGATGCCTCGAACTACAACTGGACTGTCGTGTTACATGGAAGGGCCATGTCAAGAATAAGTTCATCGAAGCGAAGACCAGGCTGATGCCGCTCCTTTACAGAGGAAGTCCATTGGAGATCCGTACTAACCTATGAAGCCATGGCTTGGTCAACTGCAGCGAGAAGTCACCTTCAAACTCTCGAAATTCTCCAGAACTAGATGTTGAGATTGATTACTGGAGCTCCATGGTTTATCCGAAATGAACAAATTGGAGCGAACCTGAACATTTCTAGACTTGTTGACTATCTCCGAGACTTAGCTGCCGGTACTTGGAAAAGGGCCACCAACTACAATAACCAGTTCCTGGCTCGAGCGGTTCTTGATTCGCGAGATAGCCCACCTTCTAGGAGAAAGATATTAGGGACACCTGCCCTCACTACAAGACGTTACAGTACGTTGTTTACCAATTGCGTGATTATTGGTGTTAGTTTTTTTGTGTTCTCTTTCAATATGTTCAATTTTATCAAAACCAGGAGTTTAATTTTTTTGCAATTCATTTATGATTTTTCCTACTTCTTCATCCATTGCGTATTTTAATATCGCTGTTTTTACTTGCTTTTTGGTTGTAGTCGCTACCGACAGGATTTTGTTTTTGTTGGTTTCTAGCCAACTCTTTCCCTATATTGATGCAATACGAGGGGCACATTGTATGTTTCTGAATACAGGATAAGAACAAAAAATATGGAAACGAACGATATTTATTCTTTTTCAAAGTACTCTCCTTTATATTTAACGCACTTCGACATCCTCTCAGACCATTCTGTAAAACAGGTAGCCCAGGTTTCCTTGGACACTGCACTAACATGCTCTTCAAATGCATTAACAGTTTCCTCTGGTGTTAAAAAATTGATTCCACGTAATTTCTTCTTAATAGTTGGAAAGAGGAAGAAATCACACGGAGCTAGATCGGGGCTATAAGGTGGATGTGACATTAATTTTATCCCAGCAGAGCGAAGAAACTCTGTTGTCAACTTGGCAGAGTGTGCAGAAGCGTTGTCATGGTGTAACACAATTTGTTTTCTCTGAACTTTTGACAACAATGTTGGCAAGCAAATGGTGGTATACCATTCTGCATTAACTGTTTTCCTAATCTCTAGAAGAACAGAGCAAATGTAACCAGTACGGCTGAAGAAAGAGGCAACCGTTTGTTTGGTACAACTTCGTGATTGTTTTATTTTTGTGGGTCGCATTTCATTTTGAAACATCCATTGGGTAGATTGCTGCTTCGTTAATGGATCATAGCAGTACATCCATGTTTCATCACCTATAACGATATAAACTGCCTTAGACGTATCTTCATGATAACGTTCAAAGTTTCCTAGGCACCAGTCGGCCCTTGCTTTTTTTTTGATCAGCTGTTAAACAATGTGGTATCTAACGACAACACACTTTTTTCACATTTAAATGTGTGTGAAGAATTGTCTGAATTGCAGTCATTCCAATGCCAAGAGTTGCCCAAATTTCACTGTAGGCCACCCGATGATCTTCTTCGATCATGCGACGAACGCCAACAATGTGCCTTGAAGTTGTTGCTGAAACAGGACGACCTTCATGATTTTCATCCGCAAGAGCTGATCTTCCCCGTTGGAATTCTTTGAACCAGTTAAACACTGTCGTACGACTTGGGGCTTCTCCAGGAAACGCATTTTCCAAACGAGCAAATGATTCATTAAAGGTTAAACCTGAGCGAAAATCATACAAAATCATTGCACGAAAATGTTCTCGGGTCACTTCCATTTCTCACTGACCGTTTAACTTTTCAACAAATTCTGTAAGCTTTTTGAAAAAAGATATCGAATTTAAATAAACTGCGACTTATTCACAAACACTTGCTACATTAAACTAACCGCAATTTTTTTACAATTACTGTCAGTGTTGCCATATTCTTAAATATACAGTGCGCTCCTCGTAGTTATTTATTTCATTGGCTATTTCCTCTTACTGCTTAATTATTTCTCTTCGTCTAGTTTCTATTTCTGTTATTCTCTGTCCACGTTCTTCACTCTTTTTTATTCGTTTCTTGATTTACCAGTTTCCATATTCCGCTTGGATTATGTTAGTGGGTAATATTCTGTTTTAATCTTTTTGATTGTATTTTTTGTATGTTTCTTCTGCGTTTGTTTGCTCGTACAGTTCGGTATTCAGGAAAAACGTATGCGGCAGCCGCAACAAGACATCATCACCAACACCATCAATCGAAGCAAAGTAACCCCGGTTACTTACGATTACGGAGCTCAAAGGCTTTCGATCCAGCTCTGGTAACGTGGAAAAGATCGGAGATGGAACTCGAGCTTTCATAATAATTTATTACATCATCAGCAGGAGTATATGTGGATGTAGAAGAAAAATGAAACAAAGATATATAAAATAGCTAGATATTCAACTAAAAATGAAAAATCTTCAAGTGAAGACTTTGCAATTGCCAGGTCTTTCCCTCAAAACTTTGATATTCCTATTTTTAATGAATTAGCTGCTTTCTACACGCAGAGAAACGTTTACTTATATCAAATCCATCCGCCTTAATTCAAGACTATTACTGCTTCAATTATCCGCAATACAATAACTGTTTTAAATCAAAAGAAATATTTTCTTAGTGTTCCTTTCTCCGTTTAAGAGAAGTACATACTTGTAATGAAATAATTATATTTCTTTGTTTAAGACATTTGTTGACTTGATTCAAGAAAATCTTGCAGAACATTTGAAAAAAAGCGATTCTTCCGTTATAACACAAAACAATATTTTCTTAAGGATAGTAAATAGTTAAACAGCGTTTAGGTATTGTTCATAAATCAATAGTTTCATTTTCTTAAAACAAAAAAAATCTTGAAATGCGTCCGCATTATTTGCACTTACCTTGTTTAAAACAGTACGACATATCCCTACATAATGCAGTAAATTATTCGCATTGCTTGTGATTTTAAAAAGGCTAAGGTGGAGGTTATATACAGAATAATATTCAAACAAAAGTGAATTTTATGCAGAAGCACATATGAAAAAAAATGCCTAGAAACAATAACCAAGATAATGCTAATAAATAGCTCATGGTATTGATGGAATTACTACCGGCAAAAACAATATGAGAAGAGAAAAGCATTAAAGCTTCTCGCTCTTACATCTCTCATATTATGCTACTAATCTTCAAAAACAGCAACTGAAATATTTTATGGCGCCACCTAGTGCCAATAGTTACAATGAGCCGTCCTAGGCAGTAGCAACGGAACCGAAATACAGATACCATACTTACCTATACAATGATATAACCTTTAACGTGCAACGTTTCATAAACATTTTCAAAAAAAGATACTTTTTCATCAGCTCATTCACTTGTTCTTAATTTTAATTATAAACTTTAGGTTTTATATTCAGTTATTGTAATTTTTCTTTTATTGGATATCCTTGTAGCTGGCCTCACGATGTGTTTTTTGAACACTAAACTGGTCGTCTAATTTCTCAATAGAACTTTTTGAGATCTGAACCATTTTTTGCATGGAGACTGGTTTTTATAATAAATAATATAATAAAATCAATTTTCTCAATGCAAGAAACCATTTCTCTGCGTGATATGTGCCCATTACTTTTTTGTATTGTATTTGTTGTTTGTTGCTGCTCTTTACGTAAAAAAATATCAACTTGAATGAGATTTATTGGCCCTATCATTTATCCATACATTTCTAGAGATTTTCTAATCATTTCAATTCGTTTTTGCTTCCGCTGGGAAAATATTTAGTTGCTAAAAGCGTAGCATAATCTATTATGGGATAAAGCCGGGTTCAAATAAATTATTTATCGGGCACACGAGGTCTGAAATCAATATCCTTGTGTCGGCTGATAGGCATGAGTAAGCATACACAGACACATGATGTCATGTGTCGCTTTCACCCATGTATATTTTATCAGCTCAGCTGATGTATGAAAGGGGTTAAGAGCTAATGGTCTTGCCGATATCATTCGAAATTATTTCTGATTTAGGAGTAAAGTTTAATCGATATATTATCTAGACTATTTCTCATATATTTCATCCGGTATTTCAAAAATGTAAATTAAAACAAATTTTGTTTGCAATAGCGTTATTATTGGATTATTTTTCATTCGTCGCAAATATCCCAATTGTGTCAAAGATAAATTTGTATTTGCTTTTCGTCAAAATTATCGCCTTATCGCTACATTTACACAGGATTAACTAATTTTGAGACGGAAATTTGAAAAATGCCTTGAAACATCACATTAGGATTTCCAGGAAAATATTTAATTGTGAAACGGACAAGTGCGACAAAATGCCTTATAAAACGAGTTTTCTGTATTATTTTTTCTATTTTGTATTACTACACACAGGGAAACGTTTACTTGTATCAAGATTGTCCGCCTCAATTCAAGACAATTACTGTCTCAATAATCCAAAATACAATAACTGTTATAGATCACAAGAAATATTTTCTTAGCGTCTTTTTCTCCGCTTAAGAGAAGTATACTTGTAATGAAATAATTATATTTCTTTCTTTAACACATTCGTTAACTTGATTAGACATTATTAGTTGCACTTACCTTGTTTAAAACACTACGACATATCCTTACATAATGCAGTAAATTGTTCTCATTGCTTGTGATTTTAAAAAGGCTAAGGTAGAGGTTATCTACAGAATAATGTTCAAATAAAAGTAAACTTAATGTGGAAGTGCATATGAAAAAATGCCCGAAGAAAACAATGTGAGAAGAGAAAAGCACTAACGCTTTTTGCGCCTGCCTACATTGCTGTTCATCTCTCAGTTTATGCCACTAATCTTCAAAAACAGCACTGAAATAGTTCCTGGCACCACCTACAGCCTAGAGATACAGTAATGCTGTCCTAGATAGTAGCGGCAGAAACCGGAATATGGATGCCGTACCTACCCATACAATGATAATCTTTAACGTACAACGTTACATTTACCAGGTGTACTAATTTAAGTAATATATATATATATATATACATATTAGCTTTGTTGCATACATTTCTCCATCTCTTCTTATCCCTCGCCATCTGTCTCCAGTACGTAACTTCTAAACTTCGCAGGGCCTTTTCCATAGCTTCTAACTATTCTGTGTGTGGTCGTCCTCTCCGCCTCCTTCCCGTGATTCCTCCCATCAGCGCTTGCTTTGTTACTCTCTCTTCCGGCAGTCTTCGAACATGTCTCAGCCATCTCATTCTTTGGGCTCTGACCATGCCTGTTATTGACGGTTCACCATATAATTCTGTTAGATCCTTATTAGTTCTTCTCAACCACAGTTCTCCGTCCTTTTTGCCTCCATATATTCTTCTTAGTACTTTCCTTTCTCAAACTTCCAATATTGATTTCTCTTTTTGGTTTAACGTCCATAACGTCCATATGTAACGATTGGCCTTGTAGATTCTAATTTCAATTTTCCTTGACGTATTTTTAGATCTTAAGACTTTATTCAGTGACGCCATACATTTTGTTCCCTTTGCTATTCTTTCTTGTATTTCTTCTTGACCTTTATTCGTTAATTTTACGCCTAAATAATTAAACTTTTCTACTTTTCTGAAACCATAATGTGTGCCATTTTCTGAAGTTATTTCCAGTGTTGTCCCTTGCGTTCTTCCTCGTACTCCTTCTAAAACCATATATTTAGTTTTTTCCTCATTTATTCTTAATCCTTTATCCTTTCCTGATAGCTCAATCTTTTTTATTGCCCTTATTATTTCTGGCTAGAATCAGTATAGTCATCTGCATAGGCCATGACTTGTATTTGCTGACTATATATTGGCTTTTTCTAGTACTATATTAAACAATATCGTTGACAAGGGATCCCCTTGCCTTAGTCCTCTTCTGACGTTAAAACTTCCCGAAGTATGCCCATTCACTTGTACTTTATAGTCTGTTTCTTGTAAAGTCATTGGCACTAGCCTTATCAGTTTTTTTGTTACCTCCAGTTTTTCCATTGCTTTATATACCCTATCCCGTTTTACAGTATCATTGGCCTGTCTGAAATCTATAAAGACCATATAGAGTGGCAACTTTTGATCGATATTGCCATCCATAATTTGTTTAAGAATAAAGACTTAATCCATTACCGACCTATTTTTCCGGAAACCGCATTGGTGTTCTCCCAATCTCTGTTCGGTTATTTCCTCCAGTCTCTTTTTTATATTGTAGCTATTGCCAGTATCTTATAAGATACATCTAGTAACGCTATACCCATATAATTTCTGCACTCTGATACATCCCCTTTTTTATGGATCGGGCAGATTCTCTGCATTTTTTGGGCATTATTTCTTCCTTCCATGCCTGTTGTATAACCTTACATAATATTTCTTCTAGATTCTCTCCGTTCTTTGCTATCATTTCCACTGTCACTCTATTCTCTGTTCTTAAGAGGTTTTATAATTTTCCTTATTTCCTCTCTGTCTGGTGTATCGTCCGTCTCCATTATGTTTTTTCCGGTCTCTTGCTCCACTACGCCGTTTTCTTTCTCCCTAAATACTTCTTCGAAGTACTCCACCGATTAATTGTCCATACTTATCCTTACAAAAAAGCATCTTATTTTGTGGTCCTTGTCTTTCCTTTTTCACATCTCTATAGAATTCGTTTATTTGTTTTTTTTTTATATAGCTATCTTCCAGATTTTCCAATGTTTTGTCTAATTGCTCTCTTTTCTTCCTTCTACAAATTTTCTTTACCTCTTTACTAGATTGATCATGGCACGCTCTGTTCTCTGTTGTATTGGATGTTAACAGTTTTATTCTTCCTTTTTTGCATTGTTCTATTATCTCTCTACATTCATCATCAAACCAATTCTTTGTTGGTTTCTTTATTTCACTTTTATTCCTGCTCCCTCTAGAATCGCTGATTTGGATTTTCTTGATTTTTTAACCCTAAGAAAGTATTTATTTAATCCAAATAAAATTTCAAGAAAATTATTTTCTTATATTATACGTTTCTATAGTCTTGAAATAAAAATATTTTCTTGAATAGAGACTGATTTTTGCTAGAAAATCTATTTTCTTAATGCAAGAAACCATTTCTCTGGGTGTACTGAAATTTCTCAAAAAATCAAATCATTTTTCAATCAGCATTTTGTGCTTTTAATAAACAACAGACGAGTTAATATTTAGAACCTTCAATTCTATTAATATCCATCCTTATTTATCCCCCATGAAATTCGAAGAAATTACGTCTATAACGTAACTTCTCAGCGTATTTCTGAAATCCATCCCGCAAAAACAATAAACAAATCGGCACACGTTCCTCAATTGTGTTTTTTCTGATGGACGCCGTGCTTCAGTTCCGTAAAACGTCCATGACTCCCGTTTTCCTGGCTGTGCAAATCGTTAACGTTTACCTTAGCCAAGGGAGGAATTATCCGTTAGTAAAAGCTGTCGCGTGGATTTTCTAATTTTTTCAATCGCTTATAATCTGGACGTCGAAAATTTCTGCAAAAAAAATTACTTTGCTTTTATATTGCCTTAAAACGAGAACTCATGTTTTCCTGGATCTTCCTTGCCTTCTCCTCTTATATCTTTTTGCCTTCATCACTCTGCTTCTTAAGCTTTGTACATCGCTCCTCTTCAGATGTCCATACCAGCCTTAAGCATCCTTTTGTTATCTTTGATATAATTGGCACCTGTTTCAGTTCTTCCCTAATTTTCTTGCTTCTTGCTCTACCGAACTTCGTTTTCCCCGCTATTTTCTTAACTTGTTTCATCTCCGCCGCATTTATCCTACTTTCCATCCTTTTGTTCGTCACCCATGTCCCACTGGCATATACGTTACAGCTCACAAGTATTTGGGCACCTCAAATTTCAGGGTAAATCATTAAATATGTAAATGGAAATATTAAAACATGCATTTAAGTATGCACAAATATAAAATTTTAACAATTAAAATTATTTTAATTTTAGATTCGTCTATGCGACCTCCTTTACTTTTAATGATTACGTCGCATAGTCGGGGCATTCTTGCAATAAATTTTAATGTTTCCGGAGTTATTCAAACCCATGCTGCCCGTAGTTTATTCCACATGCCATCTGCTGAAGTTGGAGCAGTTTTTCTTACTTCCCGATCGAGTTCTTCCCATAATAACTCGATGGAATTCAAGACTGGGCTATAGGGTGGCCATTTCATGATTGTTAGCGCCCCTTCCTCTTCCAACTGTTCTAAATATTGCTTACATAGTTTTGAAGTGTGTTTTGGGTCATTGTCTTGTGGAAATACAAAATTCTGACACCAGAGGGTATTGCATTTTCCTCTAAGGTGCGTTTGTATTGCTCTTTTCTCATTATGCCTTGCATTTTTACGAGATCACCTGCGCATGTACTAGCAAAACAACCCCAAATTATTACCGAATGTATTTCCTAAATACATTCTTTGTATACAAAAATCTAAAATCCAAGGGTGCCCAAATACTTATAAGCGGTAGTGTAGTAGTGTTGGTACTGTTATTGAGCTATACACCTTTATTTTCCTTTCTTGCCTTTCTTCTTTTTTTTCCGAATACCGTTTTGTTTAATGCATAGTAAGCTTGATTCGTTTTCTTCGCTTTATTTCCATTTTACCAACTGATGCGAACACTATCCCGAGATATTCGTATGTCGATGCCTTATCTTGTTGTTTATATGTCAGTATTTCCACTGTTTCATTTCCTTCTCCTTTTTGATTTATTACCATGTTTTATCATTTCCTGGTATTCACCTTCATCTTAATTTTTTCGATATTTTCCATCTATATTCTTATTTTTTTCCTGCATTTTCTTGAACGAGTCTTAATTTCAAAACAAATGAAAATTGGATAATATGATTTAATTTTTTTTTCGGAAATATTTTTCCATGTAGAAGTACACTCCTGGAGTCGATGCGTACTTCCCTCAGAGCTGGTGGTACTTAGATATAGGTGTAGGCAGAAAGCGGATCCATCATACAGCTTGGTTCAAAGATTTTTTACTAAACACAAATATATCAATTAGTTCTAATTCTCCAAGCTCTACAGTAGCAATCTGTATTCGACTTGGCAACCACGAATAATCGTATATAGTTTATTACTCTGGATCAAGGCCGTTCATAACAACCGAGGTCTCGGGAAGCTGCACATAGGTTTAATAATAACCCAATCAAAACAAAGTATATGTACGTATGTAGATCGGCGATGTTAACAATGCTTCTTGTTACGCTCACAGAGTCTGAAGCACATATTTAAAATTATGTAACGTTTATTTGCAATATTTTAACACACCCGGATCTCACATGACAGCTGTAGTACAACAGATACCATTAATATACGATGACGTTCAAAATCCACGTTCTATTAGACCGATCGATCTCCACCAACCCAAGGAGTAGCTCATCAATTGATCTGATTGTTCCAAAATAATCGGACAGCTTACAGTTTAAAAATAAAGCCATTTTGGCCTCTAAAGGGGTTGGTTGGGGAATGATCCCCAACGACCAAGATGTTTCGTGATATAGGATTTTACCAGTAGTCCTCAAATAACTTTGGCGATGATCTTTTTTTAGTGATAATTTCATTTTAAAGATGAAGCATGGTTTTATGTCAACGAGGCCGGTATTCTTGTATAATTTATGAAATTTATTTTGTTGGGCCCTTTTTTGACTCAATTTTTTTAAATTTCTGCCCCTTCATCTTGTAATTATCCAAATTTTGTACAGTAAAATGTGTTTGAGGATACTATACAGTTTTTTTTGTGAATTTATTGTCAAAAATGATTCCATGATCCTTGCTGTAAATATGCCAAACTTTGTCAATTATAGGGTACTGTATCCGCTACGAAGACAAAAATACGTTGCTGCTAGTTGGTTTAGTAATTATCGCAGATTTGGATAATGTTCAACATTAATTATATAATATTTAAAGACTTTAAACCATCAATTCCCCTCATCCTAGTAGGGTATCTTCACCCAACAGTTTAAGAAAGATGACAAATGTTTTTTTTCCTTTTTGTGCTAAAAATCTATGGCATCTATCCTGAGCCTTCTGTTTTAAATAAATCTTCTTAATGATAGCAAGGACTGTGGGGTAGTATGACAAACAACACAGAGTATCGGCACACTCCTTTAGTTCACGAAATACACTTAAGAACCTTCTTGGTAATCCAAAATACAAACCGGACACGAAAGAAAGGTCGGGAATTTATAAAATTACATGCAACGACTGTGATAAAGCCTATATTGGACAAACGAAACGAGTGATAGGTACTAGATTTAATGAACACATGAGATGCTATAGACCTCGGGAATTGGACGCATTTGAGACAGTGTACTTGAAAAAACATTCGAAGCTCCTTAACAAGGAGAATGCGCCACTTAATTTCTCTTGCTTGTTTGATTTATTAGGGTAAAAGAACTTTTTAGTCCACACTTGACGAAGACCGAGTCTCGGTGTTCTGCAATTTATGTATTGATTTATTTAGTATCCTTAGAGTGCGTAGATAGAGAATTAGCGGGAAATAACCTTCTTTTCGTCTCGCTCTATTCTACGAGGGCGGGATGAGACCCTTGGCCGTTTCACATATACCTAGCATGTTAGAGTTAAGCGATAGAAAAGTAGGTATTCGGAAATAGATATACACAGATACATGTTTAGACACATTTGTACATATATACCCTTCTTTTCTTCCTCGAGAGGAGGGACAGACATGCATGGTAGAATTAAAGAAAAAGTTTTTAGTTTTTTCGCTTTTTCGTCAGATTTATTCGGTAACTCGGTTGAAAATGGTGGCCCAGTGAGCCTTTGAAACAGCTGTTCCGAATTAATTAATAATATTTTGTGTTGTTTGTTAAATCTTCTTGTTTTGGATAATAAGCAAAAGCCAGGATATATGATGAAATATGAATGTTTGAAGCCAATTCAACGACCAAGTTCGAATACAGAAGTTTTAAGATTAATTAGGACTATAACACTTACAGAAAAAAAGGTTCTTGACGCAAATGTGCGTTCAATCAAGCAAATCGCGGCAAAGATATTTTATTCTTTTTAAAGAACATCTAGGGTAACAATGTGTTAAAAATACACAATCTTTCCAAAAACTTTATTAACTTTGTGGATGAACTAACAAATGTACATAAAGAATAAGTATAATGCTGAAAATTAATCTCCATTTTGGATTGACGTGCTGCTTTTATTTTTATAAATAAAGCCCATCTCTTTAAAATACCGTTAACTTCTTCCATTACGTTGAGGTGATATCAAGGCCTTCCTAAAGATCTACGTGGTCGCAAACAAAAACGATGAACCTTAAATCTTCTAGATTTCCTTCAAGTTTCTTCGAGATTACTCACATTAAATAAATAATTTCAAAGATATATATTTGTTTGATTCAAAATAGTCTCCATAGTTTTGTAACGTATTATATCTATCAGTATTTCTTTCTTTTACAAAGTATCGAGTTTGTGGTAGGTATTTTTCCTCTATCTTTGTCATTGTTACCGTATCTATTGATCATGTATTGTTCCACACTTAATTGATTAGAAAATCATTTTCTGTTGTCTCTCATGGTATTGAAAGAAAAGCAATTATATCGATACAAAGAATTCTTTTCCATTTTCCGTGAATTCCGGGAGATCGGTTCTGTCTCAAGTGTTATATTGTTACGACCTGTGTACATATACACATATAAGCTTATGTAAACAAGCTGGTACACATAGTATAATGTATATGGAATTATATTTAAGATATAAAAACAGAAGCACACTATTAGAATGTTTTAAACATAATTTGTCTTTGAAACGGTGTTTTATACTCTCAATTCTTCCTTCCAGAATCTGATCCAGGAAGGTAAATGTCCAATCATCTTCTCACAAGTGTGGGTTCGCGATCAACACAAGCAAATCTGGAGGAAAGCCTTTCTCTTACTTCGGGATAAGAAGTTATATCTTTCCTACAATATTCAACTCCTTACAAGGATCTTAAGGTGTACGAAAACTCGGGACAGTTGGGTAAGTAAACTTAATACTGTTTTTTCTGTTTGCTTCGTGCCCTTCAAATAATCTCGAAGATATTTGATCCTGTTTAATACCTGTGCACTAATTGAGGTACAATTATCTCAATTTATGCCAAGTAATAAAAAAGGCAATAATTTTAAGGTAAACAATCTTCGAATTTATGATTTGTGTGCGTAAAATTTCTGACGGGTTTTCAATTAACACCATTTTTCGAGGTGCAAAATACATTTTTCGCCGAAGTAGGGAATGTTTTTCACACGATGTTATAACATATTACTTCGATCTGCACAGTGATACTTTTATAAAAAGTGGCTAAAAGTATTTCGGGTTCGATGAAAGTAAATATTTCGGTGATGTACTGAGTGAGGCAAAAATTAAAGCACTGCAAGAACGATTTCTTTAACAATTTGCTTCTTCAGGTCGTTTTAACATAAAATTTTTATATAATTATTAATTTTTTTTATTAGAAAGGTGTTTGCAACACCTTCGCAGTGTAATTTAGATTTACAGTCTCCTTCCAGATATTTTTTGATAATTAGCGTCTTAGCTCCAATATACAATTTTTTGCAAACACCCCCACAAAAAAAAGGCCAGTGGGCTTAAGTCTGGCGAGCGAGCGGGCCATTAAATAAGACCGTTAGTAATACTCCATATATTGGGATATAAGTCATTTAAATATTCTACAACCGACCGTGAGTTATGAGGTGGAGCGCCATCCTGTTGCAACCACAAATCATTGCGCTCTGCTAATGGAAAATCTTCCATTAACCAGGGAAGATCATTATGTAAGAAATGTAAACAACGCTGCCCTGTCAAAGTTCGATGGTACGTCCATTACATAATCCGCACGAAACGTTAACACCCCATATTACCTGAAAATGAATCCCACGTATCCAATGAGAATTTCCTGGAGCCCAGTAATGACAGTTATGGTGACTCACCACTCCATTGTTATAGTATCAATTACTACAGATGGAGCTTCGATAATGAAGAAAGTAGGAAAACAGATCGGTACAAACCATCAGTTATGTCTCGTACATGGTATACAATTGGTTGTAGACGATGAAAATGATGGCGAAACTTTCCAAATAGCATATACAAAGCGTATCTACTGACTCCCAACTACATTCTATACAAGATATATAATTAAATTCTCTGATAACTAGAGTTTGTTAAAAAGGTGGTACTGGCAGTGGCGCCCCGCATAAAAGTAGGTACGAAATATACAATATTCGTGAAAAATAATATTGTTACCTTTTCTTGTCGTCTTGATGTCCACTGTGGCAATTGGCAACCGCCCTGGTAAGCTGCGTAGAATTGCAACATCAGCAACGCTTCAATTGTCGATTCATTCAGCCGTCGACGGTCTCGTGAATACGTTGTCGAATACTTCGAAAATGATCGTTCGACATCCAATAAAGTAAGATTTGCAAATGTCAGATATTCCTTTTCCTCATCTCTCCTCAATCTTGATTTTCGGTTATAGACCGAACCTTTTGTAAATCGGGATTTTTCGTTGAAATTGCACCAAATTTTTGAGCAACATCGACCCCTATAGTGTTCGTCA
The DNA here is from genome assembly GCA_029619315.2 of Dynastes maya. Taxonomy (NCBI): domain Eukaryota; kingdom Metazoa; phylum Arthropoda; class Insecta; order Coleoptera; family Scarabaeidae; genus Dynastes; species Dynastes maya. Next base: position 3,792,977 of record JAROYE020000001.1, on the reverse strand, counting down.
AGTTTTCTAGAACGGCTTGTAAATGGTTTATGCAATTTAATGCGTCTCGTGCAGATAAGTGGCTGTTTTCTAATTACTCAATAGCTTGTGCAACTTCAGAATAGTTTATGGAAATTTCATCTATTTGTTGTTGAACGTCCGAATTGGAAAAAAGTTGCTGACTATCTCGAACTGCTGCAGAATCATTTGAATCAAGTTTCAAGATGACGTTTTTCACTTGGGAAAAATATTTCTGATAGTAAGATACTGCCTGGGGCCATGTTCCCCATCGCGTTATTACAGGCTGAGGTGGTGGTGATAATTTCGGACAGAATTGTTTGAATACACGCATGTGTTTGGGAGATTTGATGAACACTTTTTTGGTAGACGCTATTAACTTATCCGCCATCGGATATTTCTTTCGAATGGTTTCTGCTACGAAATGACATGCGTGTATGAGGCATGTTATGTGAAGAAGAGTCGGAAAGCATATTTTCAACATCCTACCAACTCTCCGTATTGTTGCGGCTCCGTCAGTAACGAACATTGTGACTTGGGTTCCTGTGATACAAAATTCTCTCAACGAATCTTGACAACGGTTTCTGCATTCGTTTTCTGAATCCTTTTACTGGATAACAACAATGAAGCTGGTGGACCATCACGTTTTAAAGGACGCGCTACAACATGAATGACGCTGTATTTCTGAGCATCAGTTGTTTCATCCACACATAGGCGGATTTTCTTATTTCCCAACTCGTCTTTTATACATTCCTTTACTGTACCTTGCACACGTGGCAAATTGTATCGTAATTGCATAGATGTCGGCAGCTTCCATGAGGGAACGTACTTAGCCCAAAAAAGACGAAAATGTCCATTAGATACTAGATGTTGTGGCATGTTACTTAACATAAAAATAAAATCATATAAAAATTGCCAGTATGGAATACTGTTTCTTAAATTCAATACATGACGTTTACTTTTACAATGTTTTCTACATTCAAACCTATCGCGACTTAGCAATCCGCTATTGCATATTGTGCAATAAATATGCGAACTTTTATATCCAGGGAAATGCCTGAGATATTTATTCACATTCGAAGGGAACGTTACGCCCTTTGGGCGCCCCATTTCCGCGTACTTATTTGGCGTGCAGCGTGCAACGTACTGTCGCTTTGAGTCGCTACGAGTTGAAAATTACTCCTACCCACGCCGCTACCGCTACGCTACTGCCATTCGGTACCACCTTTTTAACAAACTCTACTGATAACAAAGGTACGAAAAGTACTAACACTGAATTAACAGAAACTAATGATTCTGGTTCCGAAGACTTTGGATGTTTAATGTCAGTTGAGTCAGTTCTTTCATCAGCTACGCTATCTATGAAAGATAAAGGAAAAGCCGAGACATCTTGTCAAGTACCGACTCTAATGCAAATGTAAATTAGCGATAACTAGAGCGGGCCAAGAGCGCCACGCGCCAGGTTCGCAATCAGGCTGCCGGGCGCATATATGTATGTAAACATAGGTAATTTAAATATGTAATTATTAGGACGAGGACCAAAACCACTGTCTATTACGTCGTGAAGACGCGCAAATATACACCTGCAGTTTGGGTGTTCGTTGATAAATAGGGCGTTGTTCACAGTGGACCACACCAAAAAAAAAGTTCATTCATCGACGGCTACGAACTAACAGCGCGCTTATTCATTTACGGATGACGCGCTCTATTCATCAACAAATGACGAGTCTGCAGATGTTATGTTTGCACCACTTCGTGGCATACTAGAAACAAGCGTCGGTGTGCTCGCTTTAGTGATTATGTCTAACGTAACTATTAAAAATAAACGGCTATTACCTACGAAAGTTAATAAATTTCTTAGTGAATTTGTGGATTTACACTACAATGGGAGTACAATTTTCTGTAAAGTTTGTAAAAAGAAACTACTGTGCTGGAGCAAACGTGATTGTGAAAGACATATAAATAGCGCACACCACAGAAATAAAAGAAATGGTGTGTCACAACAACGTCAATTTCAATTAGAATTGCTTTTAACGTTTATGGTATGTGGTCTACCACTTCGTATACTTGATAAAAAGCATTTCGAAAATTCTGGGGTACATACAATACCGAGTGGATACTACCATCTCGGACAGCGTTACGGAGAGATATTCCACGAATACGTGAGGACATTGAAAATCGAATTAAAGCCGAATTAAAAGATAAACAGCTGTGGCTATGTCTTGATGAGACGACAGATTGCAAAAAAAATTCTATTTTGAATATAATAGTGCGCGTATTAGATCCTATTAAACCAAATTTTGCAATTCTATTAGCCAGCAGAAGATTAAAACAGTGTACTAGTAAAGCAATTACGGCCATAGTTCTCGAAACGTTACAAAAATTTCAAGTGTCAACCAGTCAATTGTTGTTGTTTATGAGCGATGGTGCAGCAACAATGTGTAGTGTAGGCCGTTCCCTTAAAGAAAAGTGTGAAGGACTTTTACATGTTACGTGTAAAGTCCATGCTTTACATCTTGTGGCACAAACTATTCGAGAGTGTTACCCGGAGGTGGATGCATTAATAGCAAACACAAAAAAAGTGTTTCTCAAAAGTCCTAAGAGGACTAGGGCATTCCACAGGTTATGCCCTGGTATTCGAGAACCACCACAGCCCATTCTTACGCGTTGGGGAACGTGGTTAAAAGCCGCTTTTTATTATAATGAACATTTTCAAGAAGTCAAATCCGTTATTTTGCAATTCGTCCCTGCCGAAGCTAGAGCTATTAGGATGAGCCAGAAGGGATTTCTCGATATTTCTGTTGAAACACATCTAAAGAATATTAGCAACAATTACAAAGGGTTAGTAGACGCGATAGAAAATTTGCAAAATTCTGGATTGTCGTTGGTAGAATCAGTGCAAGTCGTGGACGAAGTTAGTACATTGTTACACAGTATAAACGATGCAACAAGTGGACGAGTTTTAGCTAAGTTCGATAGTGTTTTAAAAAAGAATCCGGACTACACGAGATTAAGACAAATGTGCGATGGGGCATCTGCAGATTCCTTGACTAAGTCTAAAGATTATTTTAATTACGCCTGTCTTACTTCGGTAGACGTGGAACGGTCGTTTTCGAAATATAAGAACATTTTTTCGTCTCGGCGAACATCCTTCACCGAGGCAAAGGTGGAAACTTATCTGATGGTGCAACTTTTTAAACAAGCCTATCCGCATTATTAAGAAGGATAGAATTTATTTATTATATCTTTATTTACAGTTACATTATTAATACAACAGAATAAAAAAAGCGTTCAGTTTCTCAGTTATTTCCTTATTACATCCCATTTACAACGCATACCGTTTTCAATCAAATAAAAAATCATAATGAAAATAAAAACACCTCAGCGTGTACATATATATATATATATATATCCGCTCTAATTACTAAACATTATTATTGCATCAGCTTTTATTTTTTTACTCTTGTGTATTAATTTCGAAATATCACATATCTGCTGTGACTCACATATACGCTATTTACAATAAGCGGCCGTTGCGCCTGATTCCGATTCTGTTGGATAGCGCAATTTGGCCCGCTCTAGCGATAACTGGCAATTAAAAAAAAAATACCGAATTACCGGTATTGAAAAAGTCGGTAAATTTGCAATCCCTAGATTCTTATATTCTTATATTTCTACAAATAAGGAAGATATCGCTTGTAACATTGATTCTGGAACACCCGGTATACGTATAAACTTTTAACGGATTCACATGGTAACATGGATAAATTACTCATATTTACAGGTGCTTACGAACCTTGCATGTGATGGCAAACTTTATAAATAAATTAATAAATTAATATGAAATCCTAGAAAATGAAAACGCCAGAATTTTAAATAAATTTACAAGTAAATTACAACGTGAGTTAATTAACAGTTGTTTTTGCAACCTAACGACTTTGAAGTAATAACAATATTGATTAATATAACGGTGGAACTGATTCTTTTTTCAAATATCTCAATAACGATAAAACGAACTTTTTAAGAGTCTTAAAGACGTTGCAGACGTGCTTTAATAAGAAAAACAAAACAGTACCTACCAAGATATTAAATCGCAATTTGCAACGCGATTCTTTTTTTGGACTGTAAAAGGAGGAACCTAAAATGCGATTCGTGACCGAGACTTGTACCGCCCGTACCCAACTTACTTGATGCCTACACCTCGGATTACAACGATCCTTAACGAAAACGCACCTGTCTGCGATTTTTTTGCGCAAGGCCAAGGTCAAACCCCGATGCAGGCGATGAATCACGTTACACCTTTTGTGCTTCGCGGAACGTTAACGTTGTTGTTGTGTGTGCAGCAGAACATTTTACTTCTACCGGCTACTGTTGCTATTGCCCGCTGTTACGGCTGGTCCACCAAGGTTAGCACCGGTTGCAATCTTACACCGGGTCGCTATTAAATTGGTTCACGTGAATCGAAAAGCGAAACTGATAATGAAAACCGTGCGATATTTTTAAATTAGCGGTTTACGATGTCAGAAATGAATTAGATTGAATAGATGATGAGTATTGGTGCGGCGAAGGTATTGAGATAATGCCCTCGCACAAGATCAAACTCCGGATTTTAATGTTTTAAAAAAATATTCACTGAACAACAGCCAAAATGTATCTAAAATAAAATCGACTAAATCTTACTATTTTCGGTGTGCTAAAACCGGAAATAAACTTATCTTTTTAATATTAGTTCAAGTTTTAGAGATACGTGATGTCATGTGTCCCTATATATTAACACTGTAACCGCAAGTCCGCCTTGTACTGAACAGCCCCTGTACACAAAGAAATGACAAACGCCACTATCGCGAATATTATGGAATTGAATAGAAAATTCTCGAATATTCTTTAAAAATCTATAAGCAGCTACAAAGCGGAGAGGTTAGTCATTGTAAGATGTCTCGAAAGTGTGTAAACAATCCAGATCACTTCTATTATGTTTGTGGTGAGGTGACTTTTGCGTCTCAGAAGCGGTCTATTACTCCATTGATAAAACAGGCATATCGGCTTTATTTCGGTTGCAAAATAGGGGATCAAGACAAACATTGGGCGCCACATATCTGCTATAATACATGCGCTTCGAGTCTGAGAAACTGGTTAAATCGTAAAAAACGGTCTATGCGGCTTGCTGTCCCAATGATCTGGAGAGAGCCTACAAATCATGTTAATGATTGCTATTTCTGCATGATACCTCGTGTTGGGCAAGGCACCGGTATATCCAAGAAGAAAAAGTCGGTTATCAACTATCCAAATATACCATCTGCCATGAGACCTGTGCCCCATAGTGACGAACTTCTTGTGGTTGCGCAAGTGAAAAATAAAATAATTTCGGTTTGACTGCTTAAAATGCCCCGTGGAAAGCCTCTAGCTGTTTCAAAACGATCTGCTATTATTACCTTGCATCAGGAAGGGTACGCAGAAGGACGGATTGCGGATAAATTAAAAATTCGATTTAAGACAACCGGTGACGTGCAAGATCGTAATCGGCCAGGACCGTCAAGAAAAACGACTCCTGCGGAAGATTTACGAATGAAAATAATTAGTAAGCGCAATAGAAGACTAACAGCATCAGAAGTTGCTGCAGAATTCAATAATGAGCGAGATTCCAAAGTTTCTGTGAGTACTGTGAAACGTCGGCTGAAAGAGGCTGGGTTGCATGGTCGAGTGGCTTGTCGAAAACCGTTACTCCGAAGAGGAAATAGGCTGAAACGACTGAAATGGGCACAAGCTCATAGAGATTGGACAATGGACGATTTTAAAAACGTTTTGTGGACTGACGAATCTAAGTTTGAGGTTTTTGGAAATAGACGGAGAGTTTTCATACGCAGATCAAGAGGGGAAAGAATGTTACGGGAGTGTATAGTTCCTATGGTGAAGCATGGAGGCGGATCTGTAATGGTTTGGGGTTGTTTTTCCTTAATCGTAACAGGGGACTTGCTCAAAATTGAGGGCATAATGAAAAAAGAAGCATATCGGAAAATCCTGAAGGAAAATGCCATACCGTCAGGCGTCCGATTAATTGGTCGTGGATTTGAATTTATGCAGGACAATGACCCCAAACATAAATCTAAATTGTGCACAGATTACCTGCAGCAAGAAGTAAATGAAAAAACCCTCAAAATTATGGAATGGCCGCCACAGTCTCCTGATCTAAACCAGATAGAGTTGCTATGGGAAGAATTAGACCGATGTGTTGGGAAAAAGCGTCCAAAATTGAAGGAACATTTGTGGACCATTCTCCAGGAGGCATGGACAAGCTTGCCTAATGAAACATTAGCAAAATTAGTGAATCGGATGCCGAGAATAGTGGCAGCAGTCCTAAAGGCAAAAGGTGGATTTTTCGATGAAAATTGGATCTAAATTATTTGTATTACATTAACTTTTTCTTTTTGATAAATTTGAAATTTAAAATCATGTAAGTTCTTAATATTTCTCTTAGTTTCTTTGACTTCCGTACATTTTTTTGCTTGCCCGAACTTCCACGAACGGTAGTGTATATTGGTTTTATTTAAAAAAATATTGTGTAGTAATATTTCCGTACTTTGTTGGTTATACCTGTAATTTTTTTCTAGTGTTGTATAAGCGGTGAAACCTTTTCTGAAACGATAAAAAAGATGTAACCTAACCTAACATAGCGTCGGCTGTTTTGTATATTTTGTTTGTGAGTTACACTTTGTAAAGAGGATATTATTTATTTTTTTAACAACTACAGATGTTTCAAACACATCAAACAAATTCTTGTGAATTATAAATCAAATAAAGAAGCATGGATGAGTGGCGATTTGTCTATAGAAGAACTGAGACTGTGGGATGAAGAGTTATTACTGAAGAATAGAAAAATTATTCTATTGTTTGACAACTGCTCTGCATATCCTCCATTGAAAGGTTTGCAAATTAGTGTTTATGCCACCAAACACTAGCTCCAAGCTTCAGCCTATGAACCAGGGAATAATACACCCATTTAAAAGCTACTATCGAAATTTTAGCTTTACGCAAGTATGGATCAATGAATCTATGGAATATTGGTTCTTTACTCAGGGCATAAAGGAATGCTTGATTTACATTTTTTTAAGTATACTAAATATTTCTCAAAAAGGAGATCTAATGTTAATAAAAGTGAAGAGAGTGCTGAACGATTCCGAAGACCATGTGCAGAAATCCAATGACCAATAACTGGTTCACAATACTGCGGTCTAATTTTAATTTCATTCGATATCATTTCGAAGATAGCGTCATCTTTTCAAAGGTGGTGATGATTAATTGCGTTCCAGCGAGTTCGGAAAGAACTGAATCCCAAAACCGGACCTCTTCTTCGCCATACAATGTTGCGCGCTATCCTCATCATCTCGCATCATCGCCGCTTCGCTCTTCTGGCTCTTAATCACCCGTTGATGGTATAGGGGATTCATCAATTCATTCGCCAACGCGAAGATTCTATTATGTACATTGTACTTCCCGCTGCTCGGACCTTTTTCGCTGCCTCATTGTGTTGTCCGACCGTGAAATGACCTAACACAATACCCATTCGGTGTGTGGTGGGTTCGTTCCGTACAATAAGCGTCTGTTGCAGCAGAAATACTCAGTATACTAATTTGGAGGTAACATCAGATAAGCTGCTATCGATCATCGAATGCAGTGATGGTTGTTATTTGATCTACAGCTGTTGATTGGTTTTGTCAGTATTGATGTAATGTTTTAAACTAGAGACAAATTTTTAATAATACTAGAAGCAAATTTTTGGAAATTAATTAAGGTCTGGGAGTGTTCCTAGACACTCTTTCGGCAACTTAAATTAAACGAGATCTCAACTAATGAAATTTTACGAGTATTAAAAGTTTGAAAGAGAAAAAAAAACAAAAGAAAACAATATTACCACGACTCTAGTCGTCCAGTTGTGATATAATAATTTTCAATGAATCACAGTTTATATCTACATTACCAGAAATAGCATTATAATTTAATATTAATGGGCGATTTTAGCATAACATTGGTCCTACTTATCTACACGTAAAATGTGTAATGGTTACGTGATTCAAGACGTGGTATATTCAAATTTATTTGATTAAGGAACGCTGTGCAATTTAATAAGTTATATAAGAACTTTGTGATTATCACTAACCTGGGCAAATATGCGGTAACAGTCAGAGGCGTGGCGAGCGCATAAAAGTTTACACATAGAATAGAAGGTAAGAAATAAATTATAAAACGTGCTGAAACACTTACCGTTTTAAAAGTTTTCTGTGAAATCACAAACTGGGTAACATCTGTTAAATATTTGAATCATTAGATATGTTTCCATCAAGTGAGTACGACATGCGGAATAAATGTTTTTTAATGCCGAAAACGACCGTTCGACATCTAGCGATGTTATATTTGCATATTTAAAATAATCTTTGAAACAATTTAATGCATCTTCACACGCACCTTGACAAATTTGTCTTAATATAAGAAAAACGGAGTCTTTCTCTAAAACACTTTCAAATTTTCGTATTACACACCAATTTGTTTCGCCTTCTACAGCGCATAACTGTGCGTGAACATCATTCACAATTTGAACAGAATCCAGTAGCGACATCGAAACATTATTTTCATATTCCCTCCGCTGGTCCGAAGTAATTGTTGTGAATAGTTTGTAAATCTTTTTTAACCTGACTATCTTGAAATATTTCCTGGCTTTTCTCGATTGCTGTAGCTTCTTTCGGATTGAATTTTAAAATTACCTTCTTTACTTGATCAAAATATTTGTTGTAGTAAAACGCAGCCTGCTGCTGGTTAGGCGACAGCACTGTTTTCACAGAGGTTTAATCACGGCTAATTTGGATAACTACACCTTTCGAAATATAATTTGATAATAAACTTTAAATGACTTTTTTATAAATAGCATAATGCATGCCATGCAGGGACGCAACTGCAAAACTGAATCTATGCTACTCTATGACATTTAACACCACCGACAACTGTACGATATTAAAATTTATCGACAAACAAGACGATTGCTTGAACGATATTTAATTTTCGAAATTCTCCTATTATCAATGTGCCTACGCAAATTAAAACCGAGATAGACGCTATTTACGGGCACTTTGCACCATCATTTGCCACAGTGAAATTTTGAGTAGCTAAATTTAAACGTGATCGTATCTGCTTGGTTGTACTTGAGAAATTGGGAGACTGGAGGGAGATTGAAACCTAGATAATTAGAGAATATCGGGAATTTGTTTAACGGTTGAGAACACATCATTCGTAACACCACACGCAGAGAAATGATTTATTCTCTGCGATCTGCACCTCTTTACTGGGGCTGGGCCAGGGCCCTTTAATCCTCTTAACACTTTTTGACAGATCTTCTCACTCTGTCCTAGGCACTAATAGATACTACCAGGGAGGAAATTCGTTGCTGTGATCTTCGCAAATAGATCAGCCACTCAGGGAATTCTGTCGATCACTTTAATCACTGTAGACCGAGGTGGAGGATTGTCCTGGGGTTCCACCGCCCCCCTCGCCAGGAGTGAGTTTGATGATTTTCTTGCGCTTTCCAGGGTGTCGCGCGCTAATTTGTGCATATGCTTCTCGATAGATGGAATTTAGAGGTCCTGACGTAACTGCGTGTCTCTTACAAACCACGGCGTCTTCGCGATCATCCTCAAGGTCTTGTTCTGTAGGGCCTCGATTCTCTTCAAATTGCTGGCGGCGGCCGTCATCCAGCCCAACCCTCCGTAGGTGATAGCTGATCTGAGACATGTTGTGTATATCAATAGTTCCTAGCTTTAAAGAACTTCTCGCGCACGTAATCAATGTGAAACCTCTACGTCAGCCCCCGATCGAACACGACGCCCAAATACCTCACCGTAGTGCTCCAGGGGACCTCAACTCTCCCAACATCAACTCTCAATGGAGCAGGTCTTCGTCTTCTTGTGAAACGAACACTCTTCTCTCCGTTAATCTTCAGCACCTTTCCATCCAATGGATAATATCATCTGTGGCTCTCTGAAGCCGTTCAACTATTAGATCCTCGCTCCCTGACGATGTGTAGATTGCCGTATCATCGGCGTAGATGGATAAATGTACTTGTGGGGACCTGGGGATATCACTTGTATAAAGGATAAATAATTCAAGGAGCAAGCAGGGAGCCCTGCGGTACCCCTGCCAGAACTGGCCTCCTAGACGAGTTTTAACCGAAAAAGTTCTTCCCTGCAAGTATGACCTCACAAGCGAGGTAAGATTTTCGCCGACGCCAATCACTCCCTATTTTCTCAGCAAACCGCGGTGCCAAACAGTATCGAACGCTCTCGATACATCCAGAAAAACCGCCCCGACCGTTTCCTTACACTCAAAAGCGTCCCGAATGTGTTCAGATAATCGGAACAGCTGGAGATCGGCCGATAATCCTGCACGAAAACCAAATTGTTCCTCGGGGATGAGATCGATGTCAAATACACGGTCTCTAAGACGATTCAAGATTATTGCTTCCAGCAATTTTGATTGCGTGGACAGGAGGCTAATGGGGCGGTAGTTCTGGGGATATACAGGGTCCTTTCCAGGTTTCGGTATGGTCATCACGGTTGCGTGTTTCCAGATCTTAGGGAAGTAACATAATTTAAGAGCCGAGTTGAAGATCAATAATAGGAAAGCCAGAGCAGACGGCGGGGGGGCCTTCAGTGCCCTATTGGTGATACCATCGGGCCCGGGAGCCCGAGATTACTTGTATGTAGTTTAATAATGAATGAGCTCATATTTAAGTTTATTTATCCCTTTTTTTGTTATTATTATTTATTATATATTTAAAAAAACTAAAGTTAAATAATTAGTACATGTGGTAAATAGTAATAAAAAAAATATTACATTAACCGGTATCTTTTGAAAATGTTGATGAAACGTTGTACGTTAAAGATGATGTCATTGCATAGGTAAGTATGCCATCTATATTTTGGTTTCTATGTTCGCTACTCTCTAACAAAGAGTATACATATATGTATACTGTCTTTAGGACGGCATAACTATAACTACTCGCACTACGTGGCGCCAGAAAATATTTCAGTTGTTGTTTTTAAAGATTAATGGCATAAATTGGGAGATGTAAGAGCAACGTGGCCAAGAATAATAAGATTTAATGCTTTTATTCTTCAAATAATGTTTTTGCCGGTAGTAATTCCATCAATGCCAGGAGCTATTTATTAGCATTATCTGTCTTGGTTATTGTTTCTAGGATTTTTTTTCCATGTGTACTTCTACATTCATTTTTGTTTGAACATTATTCTATTTTTAATTTTTTAAAATCACAAGCAATGCGAATAATTTCCTTCATTCTGTACGTATATGTCGTACTGTTTTAAACAAGGTAAGCGCAATTAATTTTGTATATATAAATAATATGCATTTTAAAGTAAAAAATGCTTTATTTTAAGAAAATGAAACCATTGATTTATAAACAATACCTAAACACATTCTGGAATTAAGAAAACCATTTACTATCCTTAAGAAAATATTGTTTTGTGTTATAATGGCTGTTTACTCGTACTAAGAAGCCCTTTCTTCAAGATTTTCTAGAATTAACAAATGTCTTGAGCAAATAAATACAATTATTTCATTACAAGTATATACTTCTCTTAAGCGGAGAAAGAAACGTTAAGAAAATATTTCTTTTTTGATTTAAAACAGGTATTGTATTTCGGATAATTAAAACAGTAATTGTCTTGAATTAAAGCGGACAGCTTTGATGCAAGTAAACGTTTCTCTGCGTGCACTATCTCTTCAATGAATTTGTCTATTCAGTATCAAGGAGTAGCTCCTACAGTTTTAGAAAAAGAAAAGTGCAAGTCGTGCAATATTGGTAACGTTAAATAATTATTAGCAAATCATTTTTTTATAAAATTTATTGTAATAGGAACAACGTTAATTCTCCTCATACTACTAGCATTATTCTAGAATCCCATCTAGGCGTATATATTTTGCAGTAACGAGTATTGATTTAAATCACATCCAACCACCTCCCTTCACGTCTCAAAATCAAACGGTAATCGCACCCTAAACGACTTAATTTCCGTAAGTTTCCCTTTCCGCCGGTAGGGGGAACCGTCACGTCGTAAATTCACGACGCGGTCGCGAAATCAACTTATGATTCGATAACGTCAGAACGTAATTTCGGGTCGTAACTTTAGCTAGTCACGCGAATCCCCCAGCAACCATTACAGACACCTTGTTCAACTTGCGAAATTTCGATTGAAAACAGCGCTCCGTTCGCTTCATGTCGTAATATGTCGGATGAACTGGAGACTTTGATCGATTCAGGTTCGGTTTATGGTGTAAAGATATAAGCCGGCGATTATCTTTTCGATGAATCCATTTCCATGCCAAATTTTGGCTTTCTAATCAGCAATTATTCGTGATAAATTATTTTTCGGGCAGAGGGATATGTTGCTATAGCATTGGAGGACGGTTGGCCAATTTTGCTGGAGATTTTAGACGTCTGGCGCTTAATTTTCAACGAACAGGCACTAAACAGTGTTACTATCTTATTATTAAGGTTCGACAAACGAATCAGAGGCGTATCGCGCAAAAGTAGGTACGCGAGATACAGTGTTATTAAAAAATAATATATTCTTACCTTTTATTGACGTCTTGATGTCCACTGCGACAAAATACTACTGCCCCGGTAAGCCGCGTAAAACTGCAACATAAACAACGCTTCCATTGTCGATTTACTTAGCCTTCAACGTTTTCACGTTTTACATCTAGCGAAGTAGGATTTGCGTAATTCAGATATTCCTTTATTTCTTCTGAGCACTTTTTATTTTCAGTAATAGACCGAACCTTTTGTAAATCGGGATTTTTATTTAAAGCTGTACGAAATTTTTGAGCGACATCTAGTCCTATAGGATCCGTCAAGCTTTCTAGAGCGGCTTGTAAGTGACTGTTTTGTAACAGCGATATAGCTTGTGCAACTGCAGAATAGTTTATGGAAATTTCATCTGTTTGTAATTGAACGTTCGAATTGGAAAAAAGTTGCTGACTCTCTCGAATCGCTGCAGATTCATTTGATTTAAATTTTAAAATCACATCCTTCACATTTGCGAAATATTTGTGATAATAAAATACTGCCTGGAGCCATGTTCCCCATCGAGTTATTACACGCTGAGGTAGTAGTGGAAGTTTCGGACACAATTGCTAGAAAACGCGGATATGTTTGGGAGATTTGACACTTTCACACTTTTTTGGTAGATGCTATTAAATTATTCACCATCGGATACTTCTTTCGAATGGTTTCTGCAACGAGATGATACGAGCGTATGAGACATGTTATGTGAAAGAAGAGTCGGAAAGCATATTTCCAACATCTTACCAACGTTCAGCATTGTTGCGGCTCCATCAGTAACTAACATTGTGACTTGAGCTCCTGTGGTACAAAATTCTCTTAACGAATCTTTTATTGTCTTCACAACGGTTTCAGCATCACTTTTTTCAATCCTTTTACTGGTTAATAACAAGGAAGTTGCTGGATCATTACGTTTTAAAGGACGCACTGCAGCATAAATCACGTTGTGTTTCTGTGCATCAGTTGTTTCATCCACACTCACGCAAATTTTCTTATTTTTCAACTCGTCTACTATACAGTTTTTATTGTACCCTGCAAATGTGGTAAATTGTATCGCAATTGTCTATTGGTTGGTAATTTCCACGAGGGAGCATATTTATTCAAAAAAAGACGAAAGCGTTCATTGTCTACTAGGTGTTGTGGGATGTTGCACGCACTTAGCATAAAAAGAAAATCATACAGAAATTCCCGGTACAGAATATTGTTGCTTAAGTTCTGTACATGACGTTTACTTTTAATATGTCTTCTACAGTGAAATGTATCGCGACCTATCAATCGTATATTTCAAATTTTGCACGAAATGATAGGACCTGTATATTCCAACCCAGGGAAACGGGGCTAATATATTTATTCACATGCAATGCTAAAGGTAAACCTCGCTTACGACGCTTCATGTTTTAAAAGATACATACCGATAAATTGATAATTATCGAACGAGCGTTCACTTCCACGCCTATCGAATGACTAAACTCCCCATTGGCTTAGCATCGACCTAAATCCCTTCTCGGCGCTTTTACCATAGCATGCGTTTGTTGAACCTTACTTATTATTACATCTACCATTATTTATTTATTAGTCAACAGCTGCAAGATTGTGTTATTCTATGTTATCATTAACTTACATAAATTATATCTAGTGATGTGTTAATAAGAATTACAACAACATCGAAGGTAGCGCCCGTGGAGTGGTGTTCATCCAACTGCTGTCCGAGTGTCTATATCCGAACAGTCCTTGTTTCTGATTCATTTTCAATTCTTCGGTGGCCTGTATAGCTTCGGACTCCCCTCTCCTTGTCACTGGCGTTTTCTTAGGAAAGCTTATCTCTATTCAATTGTAATCCCCGGGGAACGGCAATGTAACTTGTCGTCGCTTCATTTTCTCCACGTTGTGTTTGTATTTAATGTAACCTTTTTCCTACAAACAGGTACAGGATAAATTCTATTTTCTCTTTGTTATAGGATCGCAAATTATGTTCCAAATGTAATAAGTCATCAAGTCCAGTAGTAAATGTGTGTACTTTACAGTTGTCAATACTTTCAAAGGTCAAAGAGTTGAAGTGGTGAAATAGGGAATTTACACTTCAGATACAAGTTTAAATCAAATGTTGATTATTCAAGAATTCACGAGGTTTGTTTTACGTGACACGTTCCCACGGAGCGCGGTATTAACATCAAAATTCAATGTCTAGTTTGTAAAATCCCTTTAATGTGTTGGTTCAGAAGCCATTGTCAACGTCACATCGAAAGCAAACAACATTCTTCTGCAAAAAGTGGCATACGAGACCAAGAAAAATTTACATTTGATTTATGTGTTACTCTTATTTTATGTAATCTATCGTTTCGTTTACTAGACAAAGAAGCATTTGTCTCCTTCTGGAATAAATATGCGTACTGTAAATTACCTAGTCGGACATCGATACGAAATCTAGTGCCATTTGCTCGTGAACACATAGCAAAAAGAATGAAAACGGAATTGAAAGATAAAAAACGGTGGTTGTGTGAGGACGGAACGACAGATCGTCAAAAACACGTACAATGGAACCACATCGACCGTCATCCTCCTTTTTACTTGCTTCCAAAAGAGTTATAAATGGTGTTGAACTCATTGAGCAACTTTGAAGTTTCAACTAAGCAACTTTTAATGTTTATGAGTGATGGTGCCGCAAACATGCGTTCTTTGGGGCGATCTCTTAAAGAACACAGTGGTAACTTCTATACATGTAACGTGTAAAATCCAAACCCTAAATCTTGCGGCACAAACGACTCCTACATGTTTTCCACTAGTAAATGCATTGATTGCTAGTACACAGGCAGTGTTTCTAAAGTCCCCGATATGTACCCGACTATTTCACAAACTGTGTCCTGATTTACCTGAACCACCACAGCCGATTGTTACACGTTGGGGAACATGGTTGCAGGCTGCGTTTTACTACAACAAATATTTTGATCAAGTAAAGAAGGTAGTTTTAAAATTCAGTCTGACAGAAGCTGCAGCAATCGAGGAAAGCCAGGAAATATTTCAAGATAGTCAGGTTAAAAGAGATTTACAAACTATTCACAACAATTACTTCGGACTAGCGGAGGGAATAGAAAAATTACAAAATGTTTCGATGTCGCTAGTGGATTCTGTTCAAATTGTGAATGATGTTCACGCACAGTTAGTTATGCGCTGTAGAAGGCGAAACAAATTGGTGTGTAATACGAAAATTCGAAAGCGTTTTAGAGAAAGACTCCGATTTTCTTATATTAAGACAAATTTGTGAAGGTACGTGTGAAGATGCATTAAGTTGTTTCAAAGATTATTTTAAATATGCAAATATAACATCGCTAGATGTCGAACGGTCGTTTTCGGCATTAAAAAACATTTATTCCGCACGTCGTACTCACTTGATTGAAACAGCTGTGGAAACATATTTAATGATTCAAATATTTAATAGATGTTACCCAGTTTGTGATTTCACGGAAGACTTTTAAAACGGTAAGTGTTTCAGCACGTTTTATAATTTTTTTCTTACCTTCTATTTTATGTGTAAACTTTTATGCGCTCGCTACGCCTTTGGCTGTTACCGCATATTTGCCCAGGTTACTGATAACGCTCTTTCCTAGTCAACTTTGCGTAACAACAAAAAATTAAATTAAAGTATAACATATGTGGTATCGTTGGACTCGCCTTTCGATTACCTTTCCAAAAACGTGAAAATATACAGGATGTTCTATTTAAAATAAGAAAGTTTCTAAAAACGTCGTTTCTGTCGTTCAAAAGTTAGCATGGGGGTCAGGGAGGAGAAACATTTTAGGACCACACTGTATATGCTGTTAACTAACTAGCGAAGCTATATCAATGAGCTTTTGCAAAAATTTTTCAAAGTAAGTAGTACATCAAAATGAATTCTGTGCTGTACGAAATTTGGTACACCGAAAACATCGCTAGTCTGTGTATATCTAAATGTTTAGATTTCTGGAAGAAATACACTTAGTAGCTCCTATGGTGTTTGTTACAACACTAACGTAAGAACTATCATCTGTAAAAAGAGTTAAATGTGAGAGTATTCTAGGTACATAGTGAATAAAAATTACAAATAATAATGGCCCGATTATGAAACCTCGAGGTACACCTCGTTCAGATAAACTGCACAAAGCATTGTTTTTGCAAAACTCGAATTTTAATTGATTTGTACAGACCAAGACCTTTCTTCATATCATATTTCTAATTCCAACAATCTTAAGCATGGATTGTATCACCAAGAATGTTTTCAGCTCATTACTTTTATCTTCAGCATTTCTTCCCGATTCTCATATGGCTTCTACAAAATCTCCAATACTGCACATAATATTCACATACGTCATCAAGCTCGGATTATTCATATTTCAATGCGAGTTTTACGAACGTGGACCAACCCTAACGTTTATATGTATGTATAAGGAAAACATTCAGCACATCCACCCTATGCTGTCGTTTGCTATCTAGCCAGCGTTGTCCCCTTTTACTTTTATCCACGTCCCGCTATCCTTTGGATATTCATATTCCTAATCGATCATCTTATGTCTATGCGCTTCAGTAGGCCTGTCAATAGGATATCCGATATCGCAGCTTAGGTTGCTCTAATGAAGCCGTCCTCATTGGAAAGAAAGACCCTTTCCCTTGAGCTTCGCTTCCTTTGACAAAAGCAATCGAGTGTATGGTATGGTCGCAACGTAAGAAACTATACCCATCCTTTTTCGTGTTAGATTTCAATAGCACCCTTTAAGCGTATGAGTTCTATAGTAAGTATTGGATATTGAATGGAAAAACGTGGAGTTATATACTAAGAAGTCTTTCGTCTATGTGTTGAAGTTTATGAATGTTTGTTTATTAAATTTACACTGAGAACACAATTCTTGTCTTAATCTGTGACTGTTCCAATTAATTGGCCCTGGATCCAAAAAATCCGCAGTTTGTCAATCACGTCACTTTTAGCTACAATCCCAAAGTCCATACAAATTGTGCATGTAAAGGAAAATAAAGTCAAAGCTTACAATATATGTAAAAGAATAATTTTATCAGACAAAGGCTAATAGCTTACGCAAGTCAATTGTGTTCATACACAATAGTTTTTTTATCGAACGGTATTACTATAAGGCAAAAATTTTCGCTTATAGCTTTTTTGGAATTAATCTGGACATCTCGCTTGAGCCAAAACATAGTCAGACCATGCATATATAATCCCATTACACTGGATACCGTGCCTCCATGATCTTCAATCCTGGCGAATGTCACCTCGATCATCACCTGATTGCCCAAGATTTTCCGGAAGTTAGCAGGATGCTATGTAAACATGCAATTGATGCTTATGTTGGCAACCTAACAGTTTGAGCTTCAGAGTGCTGGTACAATTTAGCGTATCTGTGCTTCGTGTATTTCCAGATAGTCTTTAACATGTTTTGAATGCCAACAAGCATTCTTTCATCTGACATGTCCGAGAAATGTTCACTAACAACTGCAAGAATCTGTGGACCATCCAAAACACGGCTTTATCTTCAAATGGAAGCTAGAATCGAAATGAATTCCCTTCAATGTCAAACTTTAACGACATTGCTTCAGAACAATTTATATGCAGGGTGGATTATATCTTGTCTCACAAGTTTCGCTTTACAAATATTGGCACCAGGTTCAGGTCAGATAGTGAACTAATCAATTCCACCAATGCTTAAGACTCTGCTGTCCAATACCATGCAGCGATCACGCTGTGCTGGCCAAGAAGGAAGCTAACGTTTAGGTCAACACAAAGATCCATTAGGCATGTGGATTGCAGAACAATGCTCTCTTATGTCTCATATTCTTCACTCAAATGAAGGAATGGCCTATCGGGATGAATCAATAATTCATATTGTGGAGGAGAACTCAACTTCAACTCGCTTTGAGTACGATAAACAGTCGCATTCAGTTCGTTATAGCTGAAATCCCATCCTCAATTAAACCATTACGTTATGGCATACACAAATCCATCATCACTTCGAAAGTAATTGTAGAACGCATTTCTGACGAAAATAGTACTTATCTCCCTTTTCAAGCAAGTTTTCCAGTGCGTCTTGAGCTAACTCGAAGCTTTGATAATCCTAATCTCGTACCAATCATTACTCATGTGTCAAATCCATTACGAACGGAATCATCTTTATTCAAATCTATCGTTGGGTCACTTGATCTCACTAACCGATCCGTTTTCAAGGGGTAATTAATTGAAAACTGGCACTGGGATTTCGGCTGAATAAGGCACTGGGCGTATAGCTGATTTTCGGCAATTTTAAACGAATTTTGATGTCAGTAAATGGAAATTAACAGGAAGCTGCCTATTCTAACCTCCAATCTTCTCTTCTGCCTTAAATTTGTTCTATGATTGGAATTATTAAACACTTTAAACTGGGAGCGCAGCTCCAAGCCAAAATACGAATTACCTCGATGAAAGCTTTGACCAGAAGTACTGAATTTGTTTTAAATTTACTTTCGCCCTGTTTGTACTTCTCAAGATCATCAAATTGTACAAGGAGATCACAAAATTCCGAATAAGACTTAATATTTTAGGTGATTACTGATTTTACAATTTCAAATTCGTAGTGCTTGGATAGATATTTTATTAATTCAGATTCTTCTATTTTTGGGATAAGATATTGGACAATCGAATACTTTTAGGTGAAATATTTCTCTTTCGAGGAACTCTTTTGACGAATCATATGTGCCGGCGAAGAGATCGGCTCTCACTTTACTTTGGGCATTTTCACCACAGTACTTGTTTAAGGAAAGCGATTCGTACCCAAGAAAATGTTGAAAAGAATTCTCAATTATGCCAAACTAGACGAGTGCATCGTGAACCAAGGATGACCTTATCAATACCAATAACTCTGGAAGATTAGTATTAGATGAAACAAGACGTTTTAAAGTCTTTACGAATTGTATTGGGCTATCGTTTCTGCCATTGAACTTAAGTAAAACCTCCTTCACCCTATGACTTGGACCAGAATTATCGACCTGCGAGAAACCTTGACACTGTTCGACCTGATAATTATTTTGACTTAAATTTGGACTACTTAACGTTGCTGTGTCTTGTTCGCAGTGTGAGGTCGGGCATTGTCATTAATCAAAACAATACCTTTTGTGAGCATTCCTTGGCGCTTATTCTGTATTCCGCGTATGCAGCTTCCTAAGCGTCTCACAGTAAGCATTTGCATCGATTGTTTCATCTCGCGATAAAAAATACACTAGTAGAATGCCGTGTCTATGCCAAAAGACTGTGCACATAATTGTTCGAGGTGTCAAGATTTGCTTGGCTTTAGTCTTTCCGGGTGACGAAGTGTGCTTCCATTCCATTAATTGTCTCATTCCCGGTCACTATCTTGCTTAGAAAATCATCACCGTCTATGTTGTAACGTGTCAAAAAATCAAATGCATTGCCCTGACGCTGTTTTTCGTGTTGCTCTGTAAGAGTTTTCGGCACCCAATAAGTGCACAGTTTTTCAGAAACAATTTCACGAAGAAGTGCTTTTGGAATTTGCGAAAATTTCGTAGAAAGATCAGATATTGTAATTTTACGGTTTTCCTCTACGAGTTCTTCAACTGCACGAACCATTTCTTCATTAACCATTGAACCATTGAACCATTGAACCATTGAACCATTAAACGCTCACTTCCTTCGTTATCGTGCACTTGATCACGTCCTTTATTGAACTGTCGGACCCATCTCCTAACTATTGAATCACTCATCGTAAACCTCTCAAATTTGTCGATGAATGTCATCTGCTTTAGTGTTCTTCGCATTCAGAAAACGAGTTACAGATCTAATCTCACAAGCGGCGGAATTTTCAATCAATTTCGCCATTCTAACCAAGCACTATAAACTGTAAACATCGAAATAGCGTCGTCTCCTTCTCCTTAACTCAGAGCAACTACCGCGCATGCGCCCAACTGCGATTGCAACGTTGCCGCGGCAATAAATGGAAACGAAACTTATTTCCTGGACGTGCCTCGTATATGGATTTTATTGATAAAATTACACAAAAAGCAAACGGTATTCAGTATACCTATTATCTACATAAGTAACGACAAGAACGAAGAGCGAAGTTTTAAAGAGACTAGAAAATAAGCATCCACACCAGACGCATTCAACTACGATATGTACATACAATCTCCCCAAAGCTTTTATATCGGCTTTGTTCAGCTCACGGAGAGCTTCCCGTCATTTACTCAAGAGTTCCTGAAAAGTCATCTAGAGATGGCACTTGGGAGGAGTTCGGATGATGAAGAAAAAAAATGATGTGCCTGGAGTGCCTTTGATATCGCGTCGTAGTGTACAAGGAAAAAGTGAAATACTGTCGAAATAGTCCTCCTGAGAAAATGAGGATTTTTGAAAAGATGTCCCGTCAGAATAAGCTGCTTTATTTCAAGCTCTTCCTTAATAACCCGCGTATATAAGTTAAATGTTACTATTCAACAAGTCAATGTAAATCTAGGAGGCGAAAATTATTGTGTAGTAAAGAAAAATAAAAATAAAACTGACAAACGACTGTTAAACAAACTAGCGGAAACGTAGGTAAGAGCATCTCACCGATTTCAATGAAATTTGTGAGTTTGTAGACCGATCTAGTGTAAGAACAACGGGAACTGTCGTAGCTGCCCGATCTCCCACTGGCTAGGTGTAAAGCACCCCAAGCTCAACACTACCCTTCGCTGTTTGACTCAATAACTATGAGAGATATCAAAAAAAAAGTTAAGACAAGATTTAAACTGTTTAACACCACAAACAACTAATTATAAGGTTAGTGTAATTTTTAGTTATATATTTATTATCTTTTAAAATTCTAAAAAGGGAAACTGTTTCGGTTTGCTATTTAGGAAAGTAAAGTAATAATTTCCGCGAATAATATTAATAGTAGTAAGTATTCTTACACAAGATACTTTTTCAAAATGTAAAGTTAAATATGCATTTGTCACTGGAGATACATTTTACATTTTCATTTCAGTATATAATAAAACCAGGCATGATTTTGATTTATCTTTTAATTCTTTAAAGCAAAAAATTTTGATCCGCTTCAATGTGCAAAAACCTAACTTCTCAGCATTTTAAAGATTTACGAAAAGTTACCGTTGTTCTTACACTAGATCAGTCTATAAACCCAAAAACTTCATTTAAATCGGTGAGATGCACTTACCTGTGTTTCCTTGTGCGCGTACAATATGGCTTAAATTTTCAACAGTTTCTTTCAGCGCATGCCCATTAGGTTACCAGATCATCTTCATGTCGAGGCTTGAAACTTGAAACACCTCGTAACTAACCAAGCCAAAGTGTATTACAAATAAGCAAAAATGTGCAATAAAGAAAAAAGTACGTGCATCCAGATATTATTCTGGAATTAAATTACAACACCTTGCATCTTCAAAACGGCATTAGAACTTTGCCAAAAACGCTACGCTGATGGGCAAGCTTTTGGCCAGATTTACGAGTGTCACAATCTGTTTCGCTGCTCATATGTCAGCCGTTCCCATCGTTTTGAGCGGACCAACGATTACCGGAGCTAATGCATTTCGGATTTGAAACATTAAACAAATGTTCCCGTTGATTAATAGGAAATGGCAGAAGGCCAAACGGCGTAACATCTCTCCGGCTAACGCTCGCAGTACCGAACTTGCTAAATTTAACTTAACGCTGAAGCCTTCGTTAAATACGAATATTTTAGGCAGGTACAGGATGGTGCCTTGACTGAGCATTAGCTGTATAGGTTTATGTCGGTCTAAAAATATATCGCGCGTTAATATATCTTAAGTTATGCCCTTCGTTTTGCTAAGTAGTAGGTGATTTTCGAAAATAGTTTTTGACTGACAAGACAACGCTTGAAAAATCTTGGCTTTGGTCTTCGCCGAAAATATGTCGGAATAATTTCTATACATCTTAAAGATTTTAGTTAATGACATGCACTAGGCTCATTTTATTTTCATAAGTACACATATATATCCTACTATTTTTATCATGGCTTCACAAATTTTGGGCATTTTTTCAGTAATCTTTTTAAGCTATTCATACCTACTTGTTGCCACGTCTCCTTTGAATTTTCCCATGGTTGTCATTCCTTGGTTGATCGCACAAAAACTCAATGGGCGATAGGTCGGGATCATTTATCGCAATCTTTTCCTTTAGAAAGAATTTGCATATCCCAGTAGTGTATTTGGAGTTCTTATCCTGCCAGAAAACCGTCTGTTGACTGACAATACAACTTCAATATGGGATACTATTATTTCGCAGAATGTTGCCCGTTTTTGCACCAGCAGAATAGCCTCAAACCTACGATATTGCCACTTCCATATTTTACGGAAGGAATTGTGCAAGATTCATTACGACGAGATGGGCATGGTGCTGAGAAATGCATTAAAATGTGACAACATGGGAAAATAGAATTCATTACACTTGAAATTTTGAGGTGGTGGAATAGGACTTCGTCAGTCCAATACACCTTGGAGAAATTGATTGGGGTGACTGTGATAACAACGAGTGAACTATAATAAAGCAAAGGTGTTGGTCAATTTCTTTAGAATAAAACCCAAATATGTTCTAAAATTGCTTGTGTGTAACCATTGTTTATTTGTGCTTTGGGTTTGTTAATACCTTACTAGTTTTCATGATACCAATTCATCTTCAGATGTTTTTGAGTCTTCTCGCTAGTGCTGGATTACCAAGGAGATGGATGGCCTCGACGTTGCCATGATGATGAAGTCTTAGTTAGTGATTCGTAGCAATTCGTTAACCCTGACTTGTTCAACAGTATCTAATTTCAGGTCCTGATGTAAATTACCATTTCGGATAAACCAAGACGGATCCACGACGTTTTTCAGTCCTTTGTTTTGAAACCTTTGGGCGATTTGTAGATTACTCTGACTGGCACAACCCCATAGCCTAATACCTTAAGACCAAACAGGTTTAAGTATCTATTTATATGTATAGCATAAGCTGATTATGCAGAGACATCTTGGAGTTTCTTCCAATTAGCTAATACATTTTTCTATATTTAATTCCATGTACTTCCCTTTTTTTTCTTAATGTGTGTTTACCAGTGAAGCTTGGCGTTGAGGGTAATACCTGGGTTATTTATAGGTATGTATGTGTTGGGTAGTTTTATTCGTAAAATTTATGTGCATGGATTTAGATTCATTTAGTCACCAAGTTTTTGTGCTGCTTCTTCGTGGGAATCTGCTACTGCTAATACGACAGTATCGTCTGCATATATTGCTGGGGTATTATTGCTGATTTGGAACTCCCGATCGCCGCTACCGCTAGGTGCGAAATTTGCGCTGTGATACGTTTTTTAAACCCGAAAGGGGTTTCACCTATAGACATTCATCGTCAATTAACCAAAGTTTATGGAGAAAAGTGTATAGCTGTTCAACACGTCCGCAAATGATGTAGAGAATTCACTGGAGGTCGGACGGAAATTCACGATGAAGAGCGGAACGGAAGCCCATCAGTTTCAGAGGAAATCGTTGAAAAGGTCGAGAGCATACTGCTTGAAGATCGGAGGGTCAATTCGCTCTTCGGATTCTTGAGATTTCCAACACCGCAATTGAAAAGGTTCTTGAAAGGACTGGCGGCAGAATTTTACGACATAGAGATACAAAAGTTGGAGCACCGTCTGCAAAAATGCTTGGATAGTAATGGCGATTATATCGAAAAATAGCTTAAGTTTTTACCTTTAAAACGATGCGTAAAGTTAAGGCAATAAAGAATGCTGTCTATTTTTTTAAAATATGGGAACCTTATTTTACAATCATCCCTCGTATTTTGATCTGAAGGATACATTGATTAGACGTGTTATCTTTACTATTGCCTTTTTGGGGAGTTGTTTTAAGGCTTCTTTCGTGATGAGTGACTTCTCTTGGGAAATAACTTGCATCGATATTTATCCTGCCTGGACTATATAACTTATTCAAACAATATTTTAAGTAATTTTATTGTAAGAGTTCCTATTACGATAATACTATACACAAAGATTGATATTTTATTTTCAAAGATTTTATCCGAATTTTACTTCTATCGGTAATAGGCAAACCATTTCTACAGCTGTGAAAAGGCTGACTGATGCCACCCTACATGTCACATAAAAATACCACAAGAACAACTTTTTTTGCTGGTTCTCCTTTTCTTTCACTTCTAGGCGATATACGATCTAGATTTATATTAATTGTATTCCTTAGTAAATTAGTAGTTTCCGGAGAAACCGTGCTATACAATTGAATATTCAGAAAAAAGTAAAGTTAAATCGACTGTAATTATATTCACCTCGAATACACCTCTTTATATCTATCCATGTTCGATCGTAATCAATGCAGGCTCGATAGTCGGTTGGAATCCGATCGACCACAGCTAACTAAATGTGGAGCAGAACGATTTGCTTCTTAATTGAGCGCAATTATCTCCGACCTCAAAAAACTCGTATGGGTTGGTGTTAGCGACATGTTAGCAAGCTTAGAAATTGCTCGCATCCTGTAAATGATTCCATTTGTATCGAGTAAAATTACTAATAGTAATATTTAAATTAATTGTAAAGTGTTAATAGAAAACTTTATAAAATTAATGGTCTGTTTTCTTTTTTATTTTGAAAGTTTTGCGGTGTTGGTTGGAAGAGCTGAATAAAGCACTTTAGTTAATTGCTTCAAATACTAAGCACCAAGTACTGAGCCCCAGAGTGCTTTAAGATAGGGCTTTAGTCATTTCACAAGTATTTCAACTAAAGGGCAGGACATGCGAAAATTTTGATGTTACTATTTGGACAATTAAAAGATCTATGAAAACATAAAGAATCGGGAGTTGTCATTTAAAAATAATCGTCAATGATGCCATTGCTTGAAAACCAGAAGTGGGAGAAACTTAAAATTGACGCAAAAATGTTTATTTTAAAGAAATAAAATCGACCTGTTCAAGCATTTCGTCCCAGCCATTTCCATAATTTTGTCCCAGCCAGTATAAAAATGAATATAATCTCATCAAACTTATTAGTAACCTGGGCAAATATGCGGTAACAGCCAGAGGCGTGGCGAGCGCATAAAAGTTTTCACATAAAATAGAAGGTAAGAAAAAAATTATATAACGTGCTGAAACACCTACCGTTTTAAAAGTCTTCCGTGAAATCACAAGCTGGGTAACATCTGATAAATATTTGAATCATTAGATATGTTTCCACAGCTGTTTCAGTCAAGTGAGTACGACGTGCGGAATAAATGTTTTTTAATGCCGAAAACGACCGTTCGACATCTAGCGATGTTATATTTGCGTATTTAAAATAATCTTTGAAACAACTTAATGCATCTTCACACGCACCTTTACAAATTTGTCTTAATATAAGTCTTTCTCTAAAATACTTTTAAATTTTCGTATTACACACCAATTTGTTTCACCTTCTACAGCGCATAACTGTGCGCGAACATCATTCACAATTTGAACAGAATCCGCTAGCGACATCGAAACATTTTGTAATTTTTCTATTCCCTCCGCTAGTCCGAAGTAATTGTTGTGAATAGTTTGTAAATCTCTTTTAACCTGACTATCTTGAAATATTTCCCGGCTTTTCTTGATTGCTGCAGCTTCTGTCGGATTGAATTTTAAAACTACCTTCTTTACTTGATCAAAATACTTGTTGCAGTAAAACGCAGCCTGCAACCATGTTCCCCAACGCGTAACAATCGGCTGTGGTGGTTCAGGTAAATCAGGACACAGTTTGTGAAATAGTCGGGTACGTTTCGGGGACTTTAGAAACACTGCCTTTGTACTAGCAATCAATGCATTTACTAGTGGAAAATATGTAGGAATCGTTTGTGCCGCAAGATTTAGAGTATGGATTTTACACGTTACATGTAAGAAGTTACCACTGTGTTCTTTAAGAGATCGGCCCAAAGATCGCATGTTTGCGGCACCATCACTCATAAACATTAAAAGTTGCTTAGTTGAAACTTCGAATTTGTACAATGAGTTCAACACCACCTTTAAGATCTCATCAGCAGCACAATTTATAACTCTTTTGGAAGCAAGTAAGAAGGAGGATAACGGTCGATGTGGTTCCATTCTACGTACCATTACATTAACCACAGAATGTTTTTGTCGATCTGTTGCTTCGTCCACACACAACCACAGTTTTTTATCTTCCAATTCCGTCTTCATTCTTTTTTCTATATGTTCACGAGCAAATGGCACTACATTTCGTATCGATGTCCGACTAGGTAATTTACAGTCCGCATATTTATTCCAAAAGGAGACAAATGCTTCTTGGTCTAGTAAACGAAACGATAGATTACATAAAATAAGAGTAACACATAAATCAAATGTAAATTTTTCTTGGTCTCGTATGCCACTTTTTGCAGAAGAATGCGGTTTGGTTTCGTTGTGACGTTGACAATGGCTTCTGGACCAACACATTAAAGGGATTTTACAAACTAGACATTGAATTTTAGTGCCATCAAAAATTAAGTCCGGCATGTCCACTATAAAGTTTTTAACAGTGTCTGCCATTGGTCGTTTTCGCGACGTACCTAACTGCGACATTTTTAAAGCAAACATAAGCGTACAATGACGAAATAAGTTACGACAGCCTACATATACACAGAACTACTCGCATACAGCATCGATTTAATACTGACGCTGTGAACGCGTGAAATAAATAATCGCCGATTCCGCACCACATATCTACTACACACCCAGACTACTTATTAGTCAAACAGCTAGCTTGTCCATTCATAATATTTGCTTCCATCACAGTCAAAAGTTTAAAGTTTTCATAATTCGCCAGTGGAAACAGGAAGCTATTTTTGAATTAAATAAAATTGGACAAGTAACTCCAAATTGGATGTTAGGTCACTGCAAAGTGCGAGGAAATTAGTCACTCCGAAGTTGTGAATGGGTTGCAAAGATAAGCTTGCCTTTTCTAAATGAGAGAATGTCAAAGGCAATTTGTTACTATTTTGTATAGATTGAAATCCAATCACACCCAAATAAAACTGCCTCTATCTAAAATAGATTTGGTGGAAGGTGCAAACTGTGGATGTGGATTTTAAGATACAACCCCCTCTTGACTATTTCAAAAATGTAGCGCTGAACAGTCTTCAAGACGATTTAGGAAAGTTAGATCAAAACTTCCCACTTAATGGGACTGTTGGGTGCTTATATTAAATGAATCCTCTAAAATGTTCTTAATAAATCTGCTAGCAACTAGGCCTGAATAACTAATATCTCCAATAAGAACTCTAGTTCATATAGTAGATTGGCCCTTTGTTCCCTGTGTCCTATCTTCATCTAACTAACTGGCTGGCTTTGGAGTGAGATGATTTTCAAAGCTTTCCCTATGTCAGTTTTAATTCTCAAGTAAAAAATTCTAACCTCAACTTAACCTTTTGGACAGGAATCTCAATTAAAATAAACAAAATAACCAAGAAATAAATAAAACAATTGAAATTAAAAGAAATACTATAGAATCCAACAACATTTAACAGTTGTCTGGCACTTACTGAAACAGGAACTCTGAAATAAGAGATTCCCTAACTCATTAAACTTCGTGTTGCCAACCTCAGACAAAACACGTAAATATGCACATTATTAACAAAATGAAAACAAAAAATGATGCAGGATCATGTTCGGACGATTTTCAATTGTTATTTTAATTTTTCCATTGTTTGCTGAGTACGTCAACGTCGTACACAGCTACGCGTCGAATGTTAATGAAATGTATCGGTGTTACATACACTCCACGCGGTCGAGTTCTGATGGGTTGGGTTCTTGCATGGCATCACAAATGTAATATTGTTTTTGCGGTCTTTTTTCCGTTTCTCTTTTAGGTTTAACGTACTTGCAGGAAGGAACTAATTATCGATCCATTAAGATAATCAAACTGGTATGGGATTGCATGAATGTGTTAAATAAATTGCTAAAGCGAACGAACCTAAACCAATTTCGTATCATGAATTTCAAATGCCATGGTGTCTACGAAGCAATGTAATTTTTGAAAATTTAGAAATGGGAGTCCATTTCACACTAGTTTCGGGAGAAGCTGAATCTATTCCTAACAATAACACCGTGCTCGAATTGGAGATTTTTTTTGCAATAAGTTGGGTACCCGGGGGGTGAACCTAATTCGAGTATGCTGAATCCAATGGTGCTAACTGTTTTTAGATGTTAGCTCGCGTTTTTGAGCAATTTCAATTTAAAAATTTTAGGCCCAAAGACCCTAAAAAACGTAATGTTTATCATTTCTTGACTATTTACCACCAAACGAGTATGTAGCTTTTTGCCGCTGTACCAATGTTCGAGCCTCGCCGTCACTTGATGAAAACGCTCGCCATTTTCATCGGATTCGTTTGGTGATTGTTCGGCGAATTTTTCTACATGGGAATGCAAAAAATGAATTTTTAATGCCGTTCTAAATGATCGAATATCATCAAACGACGAATGTCTGGTCCATGGAATATTCCTGTAAAATAAATATAATACAAAATGAAATTTTTATCAATTCCTAGTGGTAACAAAACCTTTTCGATCGGTACAAATGGAATCTCAACAATGTTGTTTTGTCGCAATCTAAATTCCTCACGTAAAGGGTAATTCCGTTCGTTATATTGGTCGCCGGCAAAGCGGGTATTCCACATGCACATATACCACATATTCTTGGTATAACCCGTTTGCATACCACATAAAAGAGCAACCACTTTTAAGTCGGCACAAATTTTCCACTTTTGGTCATTATATTGTACTAAATCGATGATTTTTTTAGCGATGTATATGTCCCTTTTGTATTGCTGCCCAATGCAATCGCTTAACACTTTGACTTCTGAAAACAGACTCTCACAGTTCTCAGCGGTTAACAGCGCCGCTTATATGCCCATTTGACCAAGTGGCAATAGCGGGATGGTAAAGTTTCTAGAAGGTTCACGAATATTCCATGAAAGGTTCTCGAAGGTTCCAGAAAGCTCTTCGGCTATTGATCAGATTTTCCAGAAAATTCCAGAATGTTCCAGAGGGTTCTTTGGGGCTAAAATTTTTAAATTGAAATTGCTCGAAAACGCGAGCTAACTTTTAAAAACGGTTGGCACCGTTAGATTCAGCGTACTCGAATTAGGTTTACCCCCCGGATGCCCAACTTGGTACATTTCTTCACCTACTCTAAATGAAGAATTCTTGCATGGAGGTCATTCTGATGACGACGAACCAGTGCAAGAGTAATTCTCATTACAAAAAAAAACTGATTCGGAAAAGAAAGAGAAATACTAACGAATGGAAACAAAATAATAGAAGAAATGCGTGTCAAGCAGGTAAACTAAAAAAACTAAAGACTCCACAAAATCTCGATTCAAATGCTTGTTACTAATAAGTCCTGAAAATCGGAAAGAAATTCACAAGGATTTTTGGAATCTAAATGACGATCACAAGCTCCACATTTTCAACAATTTTTTCATATTGAGGCCAAAGAAGAATTTCTTATTTTTTCAAAAAGAACATACAAAAAAGTGATTAGAGAAAAGTTAATTTTCAAAAGAATACATTTAATCTTATTAGTATTAATGACCAACTCTTTGCCGTCGAACCAATGTCTCATACGGTCGTATAAATCAGCATCAGAGCTGGTAATAGATGCTAATAATGTACGAGGGCATTCCAGAAAATAGTACCCGTTTACATATAATTAAAAGAAAAATGAGGGAAAGTAAATAATGATTTTATTTAAATGAAGGTAATACATTTACTCATTTTTCAATGTAGTCGCCGCCGTTGTTGAGACATTTGTTGTATTTTGAAACCAGTTTGTTTATACCTTCCGCATAAACCTCTACCGCTAAAGTAGCCAGCCAATGCTGTACACCTGCTTTTAAGTCATCATCACTTTGGAAACGTTCTCCTGATGATAGTCCAAATGATAGTCATTTGGAGCCAAGTCGAGGCTGTACGCAGGGTGGTCAGAAACCTCCCACTTGAACTTCCGAAGAAGGTCAGTGGTTTTTCGAGCCGTGTGGGGACGAGCATTGTCATGCAGAAGAACAATGCCACTTATCAGCAATCCCCGCCTCTTGTTTTGGATGGCCCTACGCAGCTTCTCAAGTGTTTCACAGTATGTGTCCGTATTGATGGTCGTCCCAGAACATTGAGGCCATAGCCTTTTTCGTGGAAAACTTAAACTTGCGCAGCCTTGTTGGAGATCGTGGATGGTGCCATTCCATGGACATGCGTTTTGTCTCAGGTGTGAAATGGCACAATTAGGTTTCATCCCCAGTAACAATTTGGTCAAGGAATGCATCGCCCTGTTGCTCGTAACGAGTCAAAAACGTCAACGCTACACCCATGCGGTTGATCTTGTGCTCGTCGGTAAGCATTTTGGGCACCCATCTTGCGCAAATTTTTCTGTAATTCAGATAGTCCGTCACGATTTCACGGGGGAATGATTGTGAAATTTCAGGAAATTGTCTTTCAGTTTTACGCGTCGATCTGCGCAGATGAAATCATCGACACGTTTCTTTAGATCGTCGGTGATAAGGGACGGGCGACCTGACCGCTCTTCATCGTGCACATTATCTCTTCCTTCTTTGAAATTTCGAACCCAGCGCGTTACAGATGCTTCATCCATTGTTCCCGTACTCCACCGTCAGTGATCTTGCGATGAATTTCGCTTGGACGGACGTTTTCTGCATTCAAAAAACGGATCACAGATCGCATTTCGCGGAATTTTCTATCTTATGCGTACACCACGCACCGTAAGAACTTTTTTTCCCGTAAAGCTACGATGTTACTGTTGACATCTGCGCCACTTTGCTTTTAATTGGATCAATAGCGCCATCTGTATGACTAAACGGGTACTATTTTCTGGAATGCCCTCGTATTTACAAGCAAATGCAGTTGGTTCGCTTTCTACATTACGAATTCCACCAGCGTATTGGAGAATATGATAAACAGTAGCATCGACACTCCAAACGGTGCAGTTCGACCGCACTTCATTCTTCAATGTATGCAAACATCGTCCCGCATCCACGTTTCTCGTTTACTTAAAGGCATTCGGCGATCTGGATTTAAATTCTACCGGCGCCTTCGACGCATCGAAAAGTAATAACAATGGCGATGTACCGACTCTGTGCGCCAACGCGATTAATGAAAACGTTAATCAAAACAAGTGACAGACGGAATAATCTCAACGGAAATAGACACGTCTGAGATAGGACTGTAATTGGATTTTAGTGAGGGGATCTTTTCGATTTCTCGGTTAGCTAGCTCCTGAAATTGTACGAAATAAAATTTTAAGATGTTCAAATGATATCCGTTGATGATAGGCTTTAAGGGTCAATTGCTGGAAGGGCAAGAAGGAAATTATATCCAACTTCAAGCAGTGTATACGTCGTAATACAACAAATATTGAATTCAATTCAAATTACTATCTATACGGTAATGTATTAATAAAATGTTGTCATAAAATGTGTGTCAATAAAATGTTTTGCAGCACCAGTCCGGTTATTTAATTGCCACACCTCGTATATCTCGATGAAGCATCTTGCGTTTTACAATAATGAATAAATATTTTGAATGGAGAAATGACATTAATATTGATATCACTCGACACCTAAAAATCCCTAAATAATATAATGCGAACATTAACGAAATCAAGTGCATACTATAGCTACAACCCAACACCAGTTACCAAGGCAGAAAAAAACCCGAAGCGTTGAATTTTTCCGACTATACGTAGCACCGAGATTAATTATTTTTGGCAGGTCGAGCTGCCACCATACGGTTGGCATTCTCTCCCCCATCTTTTTTTTTTCAATACGATTTAAGCGGTTTTAATTAATTTTGGGTAATAGAGCGCGTGGCCTAGGACCCGGCACCGTTGCGTAAAATATAAATTAAAAAACGCTTCTAGCGCCATCTCTTTTCAACGCAGCGAACGAAATGTTGACGTGTTGGCCCTCGCTTATTTCATCGGCCGCTTTTAATTAATGAAAATCGCGTCATAGCCGCGCGAGTTATTTCTAACGAGAACTGGGGGAGGGGGTGAAAAATGTGGTTCCTGGATGCTTTTATATCGTTGTTATATGTTCTATGTAAGTGAGAAAGAGCGAGATGAATAGGGAATTATCGAATTATGGACAATTTTCGAGTGATTGCTTTATAAAAGGATTTTTGAGCAATTTTCGAAACATCGAATTGGAGCAGGATCATACGTGTTAATTGGGGGAAATTTATCGGTATAATGTTCTAACTAACATTGATTTTCAACGCTTTTGATTAAAAAATAATCAACCATTACTGCCGCTTACATTTGCTGAAGTTGATTTCGTTTCCCTCTAATTTTGTTTGTTTTTCTAGTTACAATGATTTACTGTGGGATTCAATGGTAAAAAAAACACA
This sequence comes from Dynastes maya, assembly GCA_029619315.2. Classification (NCBI taxonomy): domain Eukaryota; kingdom Metazoa; phylum Arthropoda; class Insecta; order Coleoptera; family Scarabaeidae; genus Dynastes; species Dynastes maya. The sequence continues at coordinate 3,759,966 of JAROYE020000001.1, read as the reverse complement.
CAAGAAACTTACGATATTTGTATATATTCTGTGCAACACATTAAATTCAATATTCAATATTATAGGATTATTCTTTCACCCACAACCGTAGCATCAACATAATCTTCATGGCGTTTTCAGAACAGAGGTTTAACTGTTTAGCTGATTGATGATTTTAAAGCTCAAAAATGTTTGCTAATAATTCTCAAATCACCTTGCAAAGAAAGAGGTCACAACTTCCAACAATATTTCAGTAGATACATCATAAAGGCACCTAACAAGTTTACCATCTTGATGAAAATGAACTCGCACCGGATAAGCGAAAAAACATTCAGCATCGTCACCGAATCTTGGTCCTCAATTCGAGACTCTCGTCGTTGGAACCGGAAGGAAAATTAATCGACTTTCATTTGGCCGAGTTTGGGAGTTACCAATCGGGATCTTCGCATCGAACTGGTCCTTTATTAGCTTTCATCCTCACGTAGCCGTCTAACGTTCTCGTTTCTATTAAGGAGGCGAACTTTATCGCTGAGTGCTGGAGTTTCACTTCGACTGTCGGGTCGATTAAAACCGGGCTAGAATCGGGTGAAATCGCGTTAGAGCTGTTAGAGCTTCTAAGAATGAGATGAATGCTGAAAATGCCGGACGATTATTATCAGTAGAACGTATTGAGTGTTTGTAGTTGTACAGTACCGTTCATGGAAGTTCGGGCAAGCTGACAAAGTATATTAACTGTTTAGGAAAAAATGTTAAAATTATATAATATACATTTCTGTGAGGAATTATTAAAACTAACCTTTTCTGGAAGCCTTTTACCAATTTCCAGGTAGTATTTGTCTATTATAAGACCGTTATCATAAAATATATAATTATATTGGAAATCCCCAATAATTACAGTGACAATAAAGTTTTATAATAATCCATAGGAGGGTTAGCTGATTCACTCGTGTTACCTGGAAATATTCGTATACCCTTTATAAAGCATTATAACATTTGTAAACGCAGTAGTTCTGAAGAGATTGTTATTGTGAAAGTATCTGTGGTTGTGCAAGTGAAAAATAAAATAATTTCGGTTTGACTGCTTAAAATGCCCCGTGGAAAGCCTCTAGCTGTTTCAAAACGATCTGCTATTATTGCGGATAAATTACAAATAAAAAAATCTACAGTACATGATACTATAGTTCGATTTAAGACAACCGGTGACGTGCAAGATCGTAATCGGTCAGTACCGTCAAGAAAAACGACTCCTGCGGAAGATTTACGAATAAAAATAATTAGTAAGCGCAATAGAAGACTAACAGCATCAGAAATTGCTGCAGAATTCAATAATGAGCGATTGGTCAGTGGACGATTTTAGAAACGTTTGGTGGACTGACGAATCCAAGTTCGAGGATTTAGAAATAGACGGAGAGTTTTCGTACGCAGATCAAGAGGGGAAAGAATGTTACGGGAGTGGATAGTTCTTACGGTGAAGCATGGAGGCGGATCTGTAATGGTTTGGGGTTGTTTTTCCTTAATCAGAACAGGAGACTTGCTCAAAATTGAGGGCATAATGAAAAAAGAAGAATATCGGAAAATCCTGGAGGAAAATGCCATACCGTCAGGAGTCCGATTAATTGATCGTGGATTTGAATTTATGCAGGACAATGGCCCCAAACATAAATCTAAATTGTGCACAGATTACCTGCAGCAAGAAGAAAATGAAAGAACCCTAAAAATTATGGAATGGCCGCCGCAGTCCCCTGATCTGTACCCGATAGAGTTGTTATGGGAAAAATTAGACCGATGTGTTAGGAAAAAGTGTCCAAAATCGAAGGAACATTTGTGGATCATTCTCCAGGAGGTATGGACAAGCTTGCCCAATGAAACATTAGCAAACTTAGTGAATCGGATGCCGAGAATAGTGGCAGCAGTCCTAAAGGCAAAAGGTGTATTTTTCGATGAGAATCGGATTTAAATTATTTGTGTTACATTAACTTTTTCTTTTTAATAAATTTGTGTTTGAAAATATGTAAAATCATGTAAGTAAGTATTAAATACATGGCCATTTAATATTTCTCTTATTTTCTTTGACTTCCGTAAATTTTTTTGCTTGCCCGAACTTCCACGAACGGTAGTGTATATGTTAGGTGTGCTTCGTAAGAATTTAGGCGTTGTGTTTGATTAACCATTACAATCTTCTGATCATATTTTGACAAGTCTTATAGATCTCGCAGATATTTTTCAAATTTGGATACACCGGTTAGTCCGGGTCACAAATATGCATCAAAATTCATACTGGGACTAATAGTTAACAAGATAGATGTTTCAAATTTGTTCTCTAGTATAGACATTATTGTCCCAGAATATGTGCTTTATGCGCCGAAATCGAGAAGAAATGCCTCCAATCAGCTATATGTTTAAAAGAATCAATAAACCATTCTCTGACACCTTTGCCCTGTCATAATCCTCCTTACCTCTAAAGGTTTCTTACTTCATTTACCTCTTGTTTCATTTGGGCACCAAAATCTAGTGTTATTATTAAATCCAAATTATTGATAGAAATAGACAAGCACATTAGATGCTGCGCACAGCTCAGTATACCATAACTGCATCTGTGACAACTGCGGATCTTATTTCACTGACCATTACGAAATTTATCAAATAAAACATGTATCCCGTCTTATTCTCCTTTAGGCTAGCGTTTTCGCTAATAGTATTCAACGTAACTGCGTCGGAAAGCTGGTTAATGGTACACGGAAACTGGTAATTTCATGCGGCCGTCCATTAATAAGCCGTTTGCAAACGAGAGTTTAATTGGTCCTCTCTTCGTTATGCCAGCTCCAGGTATATTATTATATCATGAACAGTACCGTTTAAGGGTACTGCTGGTTGCCTTCGTGGGAGAAGTGAAAATGTAAAAAAAGATAAAGGAATGACTTGTTCTTTTAATTCATTCCTCCAGATTTTTTCAATAGTATTCAACTCGGGATGATATGGATTTAATCATTGAACAATGTGACCATGTTCAGCCATTATTGTGCCAATAACATATTTTTTATATTTTGGTTTAGGTATATTAATTTTTTCAAAAAGTTCTAGTTTAGTTTCATTTTCTTCAAAGAATATGCCTCGTTCAGTAAGCCATTGCTGCATGTCCTTTTTCTTCCACAAAGTTGTAGGACTGGCTTCACAAACTGCATTATGGTATGATGCATTATCTAGTACCAACACGTAGACTAGGAATGAATTTTTCTTCAATCCATTTTTTTAAAGTTTGAATGGTTCATATCATTGTGATAGTACCCCGTTTACTGTGCGGATTTGTACATTAAAAGACAATTTGGAACAAATCCCTTTCTCATCCTGCATGCACAATTATTAGTCGGTGACCTTTGGCAAATGGAGTCTTCAGGTAATCGTTTGAACCATCATCCCATGCTTTTGGTGTAATATGACTACTGTGGAGATATGCTTCGTTAATACAAATAACATCATCTTTCTTAATTTTTATTAAATATTTTGTCCTTTTTGCTCGAATATCTATTTTCTCCATTAATATTTTTCTGTTATTAGTAATCTTTTGCCATGTAAACCCCAATTTCTTCACAAAATTTGTAAATGAAGTTAATCCCCATTCGAAATTAATTTCCTCCTTAACATAATTGTAAAGTGCTTGCATTGTAGGTCGACTACGATAAATTGTTGCAAAAGTGTATATCGTCTTTCTTATAAATTTCTTCCTGATACCCGTGAAGATTTGTTTTTGGTTTAACTTGATGTTCTTGGCGATCTTTGATTTTTCCGAAAAGACCTCAGATGTACATTCTCCTTCTTTAATGATTCTTTGAACGCTACTTTTGGAAACAGCAATTGCTTCAGCAACCCTATTCAAAACCGAATGTTTTGACTTGGTTTGTTATTGCTCCTCTTTCATAAATTTATATACATTGTATATAATTTGGCGCCCCTGGCTGGGAATAACTCGTTTGTTATTCATATTGATGAGCTGCAGAAAAAAGTTAAAAAAATCAGAATTTTTAAATTAGACAAGAGATATGCTAGAAGACTTATCGTTACAAAAAATTTCTAATCATACCTTCTTTAATAAAAGTAGAATAATAACAAAATGTGTATATATGAGGTGTGGCAATTAAATAACCGGACTGGTGCTACTATCGGCAAACAGCGAGCGCACAACGGCATGTCTGTGCTTGTAGATGCTTCCCCCACCCTGAGCTCGATGGGCACGGTTGTACGTCGCTCAGTCTCGCTGTAGCAATCGTCCGTTCAAGTCCTTACGCTAGCGTCGCGTCAGAAAAATGCAGAGTGTTTAGATCGAGCAACGAGTTAACCTAAAATTTCTTGTGAAACACGAGGTTCTAATTACACATCGTGAACGAGTGAGAAGACGAAGACCCGATTTGTGGAAGAGCAAATCCTAGATGCTCCACCAAAACAATGCGCCAGCGTTCTTTGCGAAATCTGGCATCACCGTGTTGAACCACCCACCGTACTCGCTCGACCTGACCCCCTGTGACTTTTTTTTGTCTCCTAAGGTAAAATCGGAGCTTAAGGAGACAAGATTTGACAGTGTGGATGCGGTGAAAACGAAAGCGACGGAGGTTTTCAACAAGCTGACAGAAACGGGCTTCCAGCACTGCTTTCGACAGTGGAAAATTCGTATGGAGCGTTGTAGGGATCAACAAAGAGAGTACATTGAAGGCAATAAACTTTCTAATGTAATTGGTGATCAACGAAATGTTTTGTAGCACCAGTCCGGTTATTTAATTGACGCACCTCGTATGTCTAGTCCGCTCCTGCAGTAGAATATTTGATTGAATTAAAATGCCTCTTACCGTTGATAAATGATCTAGTTGGCGTACTTCTTTTTATTTTGCAGGTAAAGCGAGTACGAAAACATTGAAACATAATCGATTTTCACCAATGATTAATGTCCTCTCTAAGCGCTTTGCCCATAGCTCGCTGGGTTCATGCAGCAATTTGCTTAGCGTTTTTTTATTTTCTTACGTTTATTTCATTCCCTTATTTTAAAATGTGGGTGAATCAATAGAGGTTTTTTTTTGTTTCAGGTAAGTCGATCTATGTAGACTCAGTTGAGGAAGTACGCTAATGAATAACGCTGGCCACGAACGGTACCGCGCATCGGCGTAGAATCAGTTCGGACCGAGAGGAACGGTAGTATTACTTCGTCTGCGGAGCAATACGGTCATTTTCGCTGCCGGTCATTTGCGCAATTGTTTATCTGTCCTAGAAAAATTATGATTTCGTCAGCAAAACGACCGCGGTCGGACAAACTTCGAAAATTTATTGCAGAAATTCCAGACTTAGTATATGAAGGCAAAATTAAATGTGTAATCTGTAAAATCCTGTTAATGTGTTGGCCCTGACAACATTGTCTACGATACGTAAATAGTGAAAAGCATGTCTCAAAAAGAAATTGCGCACGAGACAATGAAAAATTTATATTTAATTTATGCGTTACGTTTATCGCATGTAATATACCGTTTAATTTACTAGACAAGGAACCATTTATCTGCTTTTGGAATAACTATTCGGATTGCAAATTACCAAGTCGAACATCGTTACGAAGAATTGTGCCATCTGCGCGCGAACATATTGAACAAAAAATAAAATCGGAGTTGAAAGATCAAAAATTGTGGTTATGTGTCGACGAAACAACAGATCGGAAGAAACATTCTGTTCTTAATGTAATGGCACGCAAATTGGAACCTCATCAATCGGCACCTTCAATTCTATTAGTCTCCAAACGAATACAACAGTGTACTGCCGAAGTAATTTCAAAGTTAGTGTTAAATACGTTGGACATGTTTGAACTTTCAACAAACCAACTCTTGATGTTAGTGAGTGATGGTGCTGCAAACATGCTTTCTGTAGGCCGGTCTCTTAAAAAGCATTCTGCTAATTTGTTACACATTACGTGTAAAATTCATGCTCTCAATCTTGTGGCGGATAGTTTTCAGAAAATGTTATCCTGAGGTAGACGCTTTAATAGCGCATACCAAAGCAGTATTTGTCAAATCACCGAAACGTATTCGCGAATTTCACAGACTGTGCCCCCGTATACCAGAGCCACCAGAACCTATTCTAACTCGTTGGGGAACATGGTTGCAGGCCGCGTTTTATTATCATAAATATTTTGACAATATTAAGAACGTGGTTTTACAATTCGATACAAAGGAAGCTGCCGCTATCCAGAAAAGCCAGTCGAAATTTCAAGATAGTCAGGTTAAAATGGATTTAAAAATCATTCCCGACAATTACTTCGGGCTAGCAGATGCAATAGAAAAATTACAAAATCCGTGCCGTTAGAAGAATCTCTACAAATAGTGCAACATGTTCACGCACAGCTATGCGCGATTGAAGACGCAAAAAATGTTTCTGTTTTAGAAAAATTTGAAAGTGTTTTTGAGAAAAATTCTGATTTTGGCACATTAAGACACATTTGTGACGGTGCGTCAACAGGATCGTTAAGTTATTTGAAAGATTATTTTACTTACGCAAATATTACGTCACTAGATGTAGAACGTTGGTTCTCTGCATATAAACGCATTTTTTCCTCATGCCGTACTAGTTTTGCCGAAACAACAGTTGAAACATATCTAATGTTGCAGATATTTAACAGACATTATTCACTTAGTGATTTCACGGAGGACTCTTAAAATGGTAAGTGTTTGAGCACGTGTTTTTATTTAAAAGATGAGCGAAATTATTTGCGGCAGCAAACATCTCTATTAGCAGAATAACTCTAGTGGAACGCGAGGCCTGGTCGACTCTACGCTACTGCGCGGTACCGCTCGTGGCCAGCTTTACTAATGAATGGTGAAGTCAAGGTATTGTAACATAGTTCTTAAATAATTAACTTTTTTATGTGGAAATTAGGAGGAAATGCTTCAGAAATACATTTTACCAAGTTGCGAAATGAAAAGCTTTTAAAAAAACCACTCATTTTTAACTAAAATTTCAACTAAAACCAACTCATTATATTTTAAAATGTTTTTGCTTAATGGTGTGGCCCATTCCCTCGCATGAGTCATACATACACACAAAGGCAGTCTGGAACAGTAAAAATACACGTCTATAGACCATTATTTTCGTCCTACCGCCAAGTAGCGGTTATGCTTTTAATGACCACGTTTCAGACTATACCTCGCGAGCGGTATCTACATATGCCTGCAATTAAAATGCTGTGCGTTGCAATTATTGCACTCGAAACTTGTGGGCCGAAAGTAAATCACCAACGTCGTCAATGTCAAAAGGTGTGTAGGCGGTTTTGGCAGGCGAGAAAGACGAGGAAAACTAGTTCTTCATTTTTCTACTTATTTCTTCATTTAAAGTTACAACGAAGCTTAAATACAAATATAAATATCAACGGCGTCAAAACAATACCTTGCATCTCCTTAGATTCGTACCTTCCAGGATATAGAAAACACGTTACGCTCTCTCAATTGTCATATTTTTTGAAATGTTATTCATATATTGTCTAAAGCTGGAGATTTGAATGTATAAACAGCAAGAATTTTAAGTATTTAGAAATATATTACTTGTAGGTGAACGTACGAGGGAGGCGCCATAAATTCTCGGCCTGACAGGCTTATATATAGAGTAACCAAAACTTGCGGACTCGCATAGGTGTCGGTATTACGGGTTAATATAAGAATACGGAAAATTCATAAATAAACTTACTTGCTAATTATTCAACAAATTAGAGGCATCAAGATGTGAACTACTGTAAACTTGCATCATTGCATATGTTTCCACAGTTACTCCTTTAAACCTTGTGCGTCCACAAGAAAAAATATTCTTATACATAGAAAACGATCTCTCCACTTCTAAGGAAGTTACATTTGCATGTAGAAACTGTTTTTCAAAATCACTTAAAAGTTCACTATTCTTACACTTATTATAAACGGCCTCTAAAGTATTAAAATCGGGATTTTTCCTTAAAACATCTGCCAACTTTTGACTAGCGCATAATCCTGGCGTATCATTTAATGTGTGTAATTTATTTTTTACACTCTCCACTATCTCTAATGATTCCTGCAATGACAATTCAGTACATTGTAGTTTTCTGATGGCATCTAGTAATACTGTATAATTGGTACATATTGTTGTTAAATCTTCTAAAAGTTGAGGAATTTGAAATTCTCTTTGACTTTCTCTAATTGCTTTGGATTCGTTCCGATTAAATCGCGTTATAACTGATTGAATTTGTTGAAAATGGATCAAATAGTAGGAAGCTGCTGTTAGCCAAGTACCCCATCGCGTTAAAATTGGTTCAGGAGGTTCTGGAATACCTGGACAAAATTTACGAAATTCTTTTGAACGTTTAGGAGATTACGAAACACTGCTTTAGTACTTCCAATCATCCGATCAACGTTTCGTATGTTGTCGAACAACTTCACCAACTAAATGCAAAGCATGCAGCACGCAGGTTATATGTATTAAGTTAGGAAATATATGTTTTAAGGATCGCCCAACACTTAACATCGTTGCTGCACTATCTGTCACAATCATCACAACTTGATCTTGGGCAATTTTAAATTTGTTCAAAGCGTTCATTATCACTTTTTGAATATTTTCCGCGGTACATTGTTGAACACGTTTGCAAGCTAACAAATATCGAGATGCTGTGTTCTCGCTAGATAAAACGCGAGCTATTACATTCACAATACTGTTTTTCTTTATATCGGTCGTCTCATCCACGGTAATCCATATTTTTTTGGAACACAAATCACGTTTACACACATTTTCTAGCATCTCTTTCATTCGCGGCAAATGATTCTGTAATTGTGTTTGTGAGGGTAATGGGTACTTTGGAACGTATTGTCGTCAAAACGTTTTAAAAGCTGCTTTTCTCACCAACTACAACGGAAGATTACAAGAGGTAAACATAATTAATAAATGTATGAGGAATAGTGTATAAGGTATTTCAGTTCTTGCATTTCTCATATGCTTAATACCATTGACATGCCTCTGGCAATCAGTTCTGTCCAATGCAGCCAAACGAACATTGCATATTAAGCAAAAAACTGCACTACCGTCCTATTTTAAATGGGGAAAGAGTGACACATACTTATGTACATTAGTAGCAAATCAATTACGAGGCATTGTTTTCTTAGGTATGTAAATATTAGTTCTATATGAAACGATACACTAATTATGTACAACACACAAAACACCAGCTATATTTTCAAAAGCGACACGTAAGTACATAATCTTGACCGTTCGACTAATCTCTGCAACAACTCAACCGGTACTAAAACGAAATCTTTCTCAGCGCGGTTTAACATGATTTATATTCAAGGTCGACACTACATGCCTGCTTCTCTACCGGTTTAGTTTCTTTAGGAATTTTTCTTATATTAACCCATAATACCGACGCCTATGCGAGTCCGCAAGTTTAGGTTACTCTACTTATATAGGTTCGAGCGTGCTTAAACCCCGTTGGGTCATATTGTGCGAGCCCTACGCTATACAGGTCTTGAAAATGTGGGCGTTACGCTGAGCAAGTGAGAGCATGCAGTAGTTTTTAGTAGCCAGCCGGACAACGTGACTAATGCATGAAAATGTCTCCGGTAACGAAAATTGAGTACCGTGCGGTCATCAAATTTTTAACGGAAGAAGGGCATACGCCTAGTCATATTAAACAACATTTAGACGGCATTTGTGGCGATTTACCTCCTTCATATTCCACTGTAAAAAAGTGGAAAAAATGTTTCCGTTTGGGGCATGAATCCCTTGAAGCTGAATTGAACTAATAACGCCTCAAAACATTTCAATTATTGAAGAAATGGTATTAGCAGATCTGTTTGAAAATGAAGGAATTAGTAGTGATGTCTAACATTTTTGAAACAACTATTCGCCCTACTCTCCAACGTGAACGTTGGGTCGAATGTGCGCGCTCGTTTTTAAACATGTGTAGAGACGATCCGAAGTCGATTTTGGAGTCATTGTCACAGGAGATGAAACAATGGTTCTGCATTATAATCCCCTGTCCAAAAAGATATTGATGGAATGACGGCGACCAGATGAACCTCATCCCAGAAAGACGAAAGTCGTTCAATCAACGAAAAGGATGATGGTCACAATATTCTGGGATTGTGAGGGTATTTTACTCATTGACTTTAAAGAGCGCAATATAACTGTCAACGGCACATATTATGCGTCTTTGTTGCATAAATTTAGAGGCTATATTCGTGGAAAACGTCGAGGAAAATTGACAAGAGGTGTTCGATTATTGCACGACAATGCACCCGTCCATACTGCCGCCATTTCACAAGCTGCCATCCGGGAATGCGGCTTTAAAGAATTGGAACATCCTCCGTATAGTCTGGACATGACTCCAAGTAATTATTATTTATTTTCTCATTTAAAGAAAGATCCTAGAGGACATCGTGTAATACAACATTTTGAGGGAAAAACTTTAGATTATTTTTACATCGTTGATCGTTGTAATAAATGTATTGAAGTTAGGGGATATTATATTGAAAAACAAAACTTATTATATTTAACCATATCAGGTCGAGAATTTATGGCATCTACCGAGGCGGTAGGTCAACTTGTTAAGTTGTTCCAAAAGGTTTGAAAAGTTACATTTCTATTGGTTTAATTTATTTCGTTGCACAATCTTTTTTGTAACTTTTGACAACCTATAGATGTACAAGTTGGTCTTATTTTTCTAGCATTTCATTCAGTATTGTGATATGTAAGATTTTGGTTTTTTGGTCTTCGATACCTCAGAGACCTTTTTCCTGTCAGATGCGATACCACAACTTAATGATTTTTGAATCTCTTTATTTTCTCCTTCGGTATGTTTAATTTCATCCATTTCCAGCTCGTAGTTATTTGCTTGATTTCCAGTCATTCTCTATGTCTACGTCTTTTAGAGAACCGTTTTTCATTTCAACTTGCATTATTTCATGTTCTTCAAGAATCTGTTTTATATCGTTTACCTTTGTGCATGAACAAATCGCCATTTCATTTTTACTGAACTATATTGGACCCAATAGCAGATTCTGAGCTGTCATAACTAGGATGATGATTCCCAAACATTTTGTTTACTAAACTATAGTTTAACACCAACTAATTATCACTGGTAATGTTTCTGCATGTTCCTGCTCTTAAAAATAAAAGACCCAGTATGCAACCTTTGCAATTTTTTGCAACGCTAGTATTTGAAGATGTGATTATCTCATTCTAACGTTTTTGATCGTGACGTTTTTTCCAAATTGTTGTCTCATCTTCCCTGACAAATCTCGCAGTTCGTGGTTTGTTGAAGGTGTAGCCAATAATGCTTCAACATCTTCAGCATTTTGTTCGGTCCACCATCAGAATGGTGTTCTTCTATATTTCTTCTTCACCTTCAAATTTATCTTCATCATCTTCTGGTTCTTCTACACCTGTGTCGCCTCATGAACACGTTATTCTTGTTTTTTTGGTCTTCGTGATTCATTATCTGTTATAACATATTAATTACACTGTTATTGGCTACTTTTATTAAATTATTTGAAGATTATTTACAAGATGGAAAAAGTTACAGTCCCTGGTCATTGAATTATGGTCACTAAAAAATATGATTTTGGGGTAAAATTTGAAAAAAAAAACAGTTGGTAATGTTAGCAGTATTATTATTTAATTACATATGACATATGGCATGCAAATAAGTATAATTTGAACATATATTTACTAATAGTTGCTTATTCGCTTCCTCAATCCTTTTTGGCATACTGCTTATGCAGCTTTTTATTGTTTTTTTACTTTCATCGCTATTATGCCACACATCTTCAATATGTTGTTGTAATTACGGTGTTTTTCAAGACATTCCACACATTTTTAATTGAGTGTATGTCTGGTGAATTGCTTGGCCAAGGTAGTACACACAGGTTTTGAGATTCGAGGTATCGCATTACACTTTTTGCTTTATGACACGTTGCTTTGTCTTGCATGAAAGTATATGGTCCTTGAACCAATATAAGGTATTAAATAGTTTTGTTCAACTTTTTTATATTGTTTTTGTTCCATTGTTCCGTTACCGAAATATAGTGGTGCCGGTCCTTCTCTCGTAATACACGACCAAACCATTAGAGATGAGGGGTGTTTAATAGATTTGATCGTGCATGCTTCTTTATAACAAGAAGAACGTCGACGGACAAATTGGTTTTTCTCCGTTAGCACTTTTGGCCTTGATTCGTCGCTATAAATAATCTAGGAGAAAGTAAAAAATGTAGAGAACCATTAATCGAACTATGACGATGAATTTGACCAAAAATACAGATGATAAATGAAACTTACCTTTCTCCAATCTTCAACAGTATGTTTTTTTATATTCTTTAGACCATTAAAATCGCGTTACTTTTATTGACTTCTTTGCTGGAAGTCTACATTTCAAGCCTGCTTCATGAAGACATCTACGGATTGTTCGGGCAGATATTGTATACCTTCTCCACTAAAAATTTTATGAACACCTTTAGTGGATGTTCTGTAGCCACTTTTACTATACGACGATCATCTCTTACAATTGTTTTGCGTTTGCCGGCACAGTATGTTCTGCTACTACTTGTACTAGGAATATTCTCCTTAATTAATTTCGCGATTCTCAGAACGGTTTGATGTGATAGGCCCTCTTTTTGTGCAACTTCACTTTGATCAAACACTCCCGTTTCTAGAAGAGCAGAAATTCGTGCTTTTTTCTTTGTGGTTATATCCTTCTTCTTTCCCATTACGATAATAACACTGTACAACAAATTTGAACTTTTTTTCTGTCCTTTAGATGAAACTATGTGATTCTGTATAAACAAAAGGTGCTTGAGTCATATATGAAAACCAAAATGGTCCACCACGTACCATTTTTGTAGGAGACCCACTTCTCATATTTATACACGTTGGTTACAGAGAAATGTAACAGAGGCTTGATGATAGAAAACACAAACACTAACATGAATTTTTAGGCCGTTTCCTCTTGTAGGCATCTGTTGGTGTGTTCCTGATAACAGACCAGCAATATTCAGCTAGCATACTTCGATTCCATTGTCCACTAAAACGCTTTTCAAACATAGAGATGTCCTAGTGAAACCTTTCCCCATGCTCATCACTAATTGCGCCAAGGTTTTGAGGAAAGAAGTCCAGGTGTGAGTCCAAAAAGTGTTGTTTTAATCACATATTGCAACCTATAACACGAAAGCATTTCACCATGTAACCAACAAGATCTTCATAGTTTTCAGCTTTCTCATTTCCAAGAAAACGTGAGCACACTGATTTAAATGCCAGCCAGGCTGCTTTTTCTGCTTCTGACAGTTTATTTTCAAACTCTTCATCATGAAGGACTGCTTTAATTTGTGGACCAATAAAAACCCTTTCTTTTACCTTTGCCTCACTTACATGTTTGAATTTGTTCCTGAGATGCAAGAAAGCCACTCCTTCTCTGTCCAGAGCTTTTACAAATATTTTCATCAAACCGAGTTTAATGTGCAACGATGGAAGAAAGACACATTGCGGATTCACAGGTGGTTCATGTGATATGTTTTTGGTGCCAGGAATGATTTTTTCTCTCACGGCTGTCCCATTCGCAGAGAAAGCAGCAGAATTTAGTGTATCCCTGTTGCATCCCTGTTAATATCTCAATGACTTTTAAATCTCCACAAATATGTTATTTGAATGTAGTGTATTTAATTAACTTCAGTATAGCACTCATAACTTCGTAAGTTTCCTTTCTATTTGTAGAATATGCTACAGGAACAAACGGACAAACATTGCCTATATGGAGGAGCACTGCTTTGACACTACGTTTGGGCGAGTCAATAAACAGGCGCCACTCTGTTGGATTATGTTTGTGTCCCAATGCCTGAAATAGGGCATTCACATCACAGTAATATACGATGTCTTCTTTCTCCGCAAAATAGCCTCCAAAATTGCTTTTTCGTCTTCTAAATGAACTAATTTTTACACCTTTCTCTAATAGATTCCAACCTTGAAGCCTAGAACCCAGTAATTCTGAGACTGTTTGAGAGAGTTTTAAGTCCCGTACAAGATCGTTAAGCTCTGCCTTTGTGATTTCATGATGTGAACATGTCATGGATGTAGATGGTTGATAATCAGGATCTTGGTGGTTTGGGTCATTGGTGGTGTCTTCCTCTGGTAGGTACAGGAAGATCTTCAGAACGAGGAACTGGTCGCATAGCGGAGTGTAAGTTTGGATACTGAATACAATGTTTGGATTTTGAATTGAACCCCTTGACATCTGTGAAACAAAAGTAACAATCCGTTACGTGATTGGTCGGTTCACGCCAAACCATAGGTACTGCAAATTTCAATCTACAACGTTTTCCTTCTAACCAGTTTCTCAGATTCCTGGAACATGAATTACAGCATATATGTGGAGCCCAGGACTTATCCTGGTCGTCAACTCTACATCCAAAGTACAGTTCATACGCCTTTCTAGGTAATGGTGACAAGCTACACTGTTGAGTCTTCAATGTAACGAGACGAGACATTATAATGCACTGAACGTAATATAATCTTGGCCTTACAACACTTGTACATTTCACACTTAACGTCACTAGAATTTTCCAACCAGCAACGTAAGACAGTGGGAGGAAACATCTGAAAACAAACAAAAACAATACGTGAAAAGCTAAAATGTGGATTTTGGGGAAAATGGTGCGTGGCAAACAAAGGGTAATTACAATTTCGTTATTTTCAGCCAAAAATATACCAGAAACACATATTTTCATCTAAAGGACATTTTTCATGTTGTGCGCGAAAATAGACACACACAAATAAAATAAAACTCTTTGAAATTCGATTGAAAATGTGTGGAAAGCATTCGTTTACAGGTCCATAAGGCCCTGATTGCCTTGTTTGCAACTCTTTCAACGCGTTACTTGAAGGTAAGCTTGCTGTCCAGGATCACCCTTAGACACTTAACTTCTTCCGCTCTTCGTAAGGCAACTCCCTAATCGGTTTGTTCCTGCATTTGAGCCGGATAAGGTTAGTCTTGGAAGGATTTACCGTTAGTCCCTGCTTCACACCACCTTTTAGTAAATTTCAAAGCCTCCTGCATTCGGGGACGACGGTTAGTTAGGAACTTTTTGGATTTTTTGGAATTTACGACCAAATGCATACCTTATACGGCAAATTAATATTTCAACTCCTTGAATATTGGAATATTCAAGCTGGAATTTATTGACCATAGTATTAATAAGAAAAAAAACCATAATCTTTTTATGCACATTCCAATGTAATAAATTAATGATTCATCAAGTATTATACGTCGATATCAAGTGTACCATATATTAATAAATTCTCGCCCAGTGACAAGAAACGCGATACGAGGCACGTCGATGGTCTGTACTGTTTCCTCTAAAAGCTATTACAATACATGCATCACGTCAGGAGGACGACGCGGTCTCGACCATTCTTGCGATTAACTTTTATCTTTATAGCTTTTTCGAAAGGCCGTAAAATGGCGATTCTTCTTTTTATTGTCTGTATTCTCTGTGTTCGTCTGAACTCTCGGTTTATTATACGATAAAATTCTATAATTATTGTAAATTAAGTGAATTAGCAGCATGACGGAATGAAACCGTAAAAGATTTGGCAACGTCATAACTTGTTTCCAAATCAACCAAAACGAGAAATGATGAGATGAAAATAATTACTGAAATCAGAGGTTATTGTGGATGGTTGAATTTTTCTACATATTTTATTTGAGTCTGTTATCCTTTTTTAAAAATAGGAACAGTATATTGATCAAGATTTTATGAAAATAAGCTTCGTTTGCAAATAATATTCTAATATCTAAAATTTGTTTAGCCAGCATCAGTTTTCTCAACTAACTTTATTTATAACTAAAAACTACATTTATTGGAAATTCATATATGGAAAATTATGTCATCTAGATGTCGCCCATTCTGCACTCTTCCAAGCGATGCCTTAGATTTTCCATTACGTTTGTGCATAAGTCAGGAGTAGAGCAACGCAACTGCGCTGAAAGCCAGTGGCGGACGCATAAAAGTTTACACAAAATAAATTAAATGTGATACGTGCTCAAACACTTACCGTTTTAAGAATCCTCCGCGAAATCACAAAGTGGATAATGTCTATTTAATATTTGTAACATTAGATATGTTTCCAAAGTTGTTTCGGCAAAGTGAGTGCGGCGTGAAGAAAAAGTGTTTTTGTATGCCGAAAACGAACGTTCTACATCTAGTGACGTTATATTTGCGTAAGTAAAATAATCTTTCAAATAACTTAACGGTTCTGTTGACGCACCTTCAAAATTTGTCTTAATGTGCCAAAATCAGAGTCTTTATCTAAAACACTTTCAAACCTTTCTAAAACACAAGCATTTCTTGCGTCTTCTATCGCGCATAGCTGTGCGTGAACATGTTGCACTATTTGCAAAGACTCCACTAACGACACCGAAGAATTTTGTAGTTTTTCTATCGCATCCGCTAGTCTCACGTAATTGTTCTGAATAATTTCCAAATCTGTTTTAACTTGACTATCCTGAAATTTCAAGCGGCTTACCTTAACAGCCGCAGCTTCCTTTGGGTCGAATTACTAAAATCACGTTTTTTATATTCTAAAAAATTTAAAATAATAAAATGCAGCCTAACCATGTTCCCCAACGAGTAAGAATAGGTTGTGGTGGTTCAGGAATTTCCGGGGCATAGTCTATGAAATTCCCGAATACGTTTTGGGGATTTTACAAACGCAGCTTTTGTATGTGCTATTAGAGCATCTACCTCGGGATAACATTTTCTGATACTATCTGCTACGAGACTGAGAGTATGAATTTTGCATGTAATATGCAACAAGTTAGCACAATGTTTTTTAAGAGCAAGGATGTTTGCGGCACTATCACTCATAAACATCAACAGTTGATTTGTTGAAAGGTCAAACTTTTCCAATGTATTTAACACCAACATTGAAATTACTTCGGCAGTGCATTGTTGTATTCGTCTGGAAGCTACAAAGATTTGCTGGAATTAAACGGCATCACAGTGGAAGCAAATATAGGTAATAGAAGCCGGTACATAGTAACACAAAACGAAGAGGAAGAAATTACAAGAGACGAAATTCTGGAAGCAATAAGCAAAATCAAAAAAGGAAAGACTCCTGGTCATGACAGGATATCAAACGACATGCTAAAGGAATTGACAGACAGAGCAATAGACTATCTCAAGGCAGTTTTTAACTCAACAGTAGCGCATGAATACGCACCAGAAGATTGGCAGATAGGCATAATAACGCCGATTTACAAGAAAGGAAATAGCCAGGAATGCCATAACTACAGGGGAGTAACCCTACTGAGCAACGTAGCGAAATTGTATGCAAGAATCCTAAAGAAAAGACTACGAATATAAACAGAACATACCATAGAAAATACACAGTTTGGATTCAGATCCAATAAAGGCACCCAGGACGCAATATTTATGATACGACAAATATCAGAGAAGGCCATAAAAGAAGAAAAAGATATACATCTGTGCTACATAGACCTAGAAAAAGCCTTTGACAAAATAAACAGAGAAGATGTGTGGGAAACGCTACAAAGAAGGGGAGTAAAACCGAATACCATTAGAGGAATACAAAGTCTATATTGTAATACGACCAACTACGTACGAGCAAGACACGAAATATCAGATAAATTTCAAACGGTACGAGGATTAAAGCAAGGCTGCATATTGAGCCTACTTCTGTTTACGCTGGTATTGGATGAGGCAAGGCTATTAAAGAAGCGAGGAAGGGGGCAAGAAACTATGAGATCGGGCACTGGAAAATGGCGAAAGTTGAGCTAACTGAACTGACATACGCGGACGACATGGTACTGATTGCGAAGGATGAAGAGACCCTAAACAAGAATCTGGAAATTTACAGACAGGCCTTAAGCAAAATTAATATGAATATCAACCAGGACAAGACAAAAACGATAATAATAAGCAGAAAGCAGCAAGAACACAGTATAAGTATCAACAGCAAAAACCTGGAACAAGTGAAAAATTCAAATACTTGGGTTCCATGACAGACTAAAATGGAAGAATCGATGAAGAAACAATAGAAAGAAATGCATACATTTTTTTTTAGTTTTCTTAAATTTACATATTGTAATTAAAAAAACCGTACAGCATGAGAATACTTGCATTATGTAATCAATTATTCAATTTGGTTTTTTACTATAACCACTCGCACTGTTCGCTGCACCCACGAGAATAAATTATAACATATATGTACTTTAAGTCCCCTAATTCTGCCCCGAAATATCTAGAGATATCCCCGAGAACTCTGAATCTACGATGCCTCTATATTTCATCCCCCTAACTGGAAATAATAAAGGTAACGGTTTCGGACGATAACGTCCACATCTTCTTCGTTCCTCACTGGAAGTGGGGACCTGAATTTACCCCCATTAAGACCCACCCAACGCGGGAAACACCCGGGTCTGCTAGCCCCGCTTTCACCTTCTATTGGAACTGCCTTTCTGTGCAGCTTTCAATCCTGAACTGGCATCAGGGAGAAATGGAACGGGGATTTTTCGGATGGTTTTCCGTTGTAGTAAACAGATCGATAATATTTTCGCACGTGAGCGAGGGAGATGGTACCGATACCTTCTTCTTGGCGAACGTGATGTCCTCCGATGCACACAAATAGTTGGAATTTGGGGAAATACGGGTCTCATTCCTTTTATTTCTCTGCAATTTTTTTGTCGTTTCTAGGAGAGGAGGTGAGGAAGTTTGGGAAAATAGAGACGCGTATGGAATGCAAGATTTTCAATTCCTCGATTTCATCAAGATTTTAACGTTTTCCATATTATATTGGGATGAAATCGTGTTGGAGATTTAACTACAATCATATAAGTGACCAAGTACTCGGTTTTAAAGAATAAAAATGTCTTTATTTTACTTTTTATGAAAAAATAGTTAACGAAGTTAATCAAGGAACCAATACTAGTTCCGTTGCTGGGAGGAAGAACGCCAGAAAACATTACAAGTAGGACGATATGGTAACAGTTGTAGCAATGGCATCAGTGGGAGAAAATTGTAAATTATCTTTACGAAGCGAGACTTATAGATTTGGATGTGAATAAAAGCGTTTTCAAAAAAAAAAAAATATGCTTTTAAATCTAAGTGTAAACATACTTTGGAACCTGAAGATAGTGCATTATTACTTAGTGGTTTGTTTGAAAATTGTAGATTCTGGGCACATTAAAATCCAAATGTTAGAATTCATAAATAAAATTATTTTAATCAAAACAGTTACTTGGATATGTTGCAAAACGTTATTTTGGTGTTATTAAGGCGTATTAATTTCGAAAAAAATTTGAGAGGATATATATCTTGCACACTTTAGTAATTTGAATTTAGAAATTGGCCTGATCAACATTTTCCTGAAAAGTGGATTGGATGTTTTAAATTAATACTCTTACCTGCTCGCTCATCAGATTCGATGCTAATGGATTTGCATTTTTGCGAACTTGTTAAATAAAGGATACATTAACTATATGGAGTACATATTGTTATCTAAATCTGAAGTTATTGAATAGAATCATGTAGCAAGGAATTCAATCTCACATTTTCTAAATTTATGTGCAAATTTAGAAAATGTGAGATTGAATTCCTTGCTGCACAAATGAAATTTGAACAAGACGTTCACTTAAAAAAGAAAGAAAAACTATTCACATTCTTCTTACCCACAAAAACGTCTGTTTAGAGAGTCTTATAATAAGTAAAGCGAGGTAATGTCTCTGCGCGGCATAGGCGAGCGCTTCCTATTAACAGAACCAATTAAGAATTATAATATCTGAAAAGTTGTGAAGCATTCACCCTCTTAACCAGCGTTATCAAGTAGGTTGGCGGGTTACATCGGAATTACCGAACATTAAAAGTGGAAGCAGAATTATCAGTACTATCACCCACTAGATAAGAATCGTAGAAAGTTGACGGCATTAGATATGTTTCCACAGTTGTCTAGTTGAACGATGTTCGCTGTGGTGAAAAAATGTGTTCATATTTTGAAAAAGATCGTTCGACATCTACAAATGTAATACATGTATAATTGAAACACTCTTTGAATTCAGTTAATGGATTAGTCGATACACCATCACATATTTTAAAGTGATAAACTCGAAATCTTTCTTTAACACACTCTCGAACTTTTCTAAAACGCGATTATATTTTGCGTCATGTAGCAGTGTATTGTACTTCGTCCACTATTTGCAGTGACTCCGCTAACGACAACGCTGTATTTTGTAATTGTCCTATTGCATCATGTAATCCTTTATACAGTAAAACCTGTCAATAACGGTCACTAAAAAAAGAAACAGTATTGGCCGTTATATAAATGTGGGCGTAATTGTCAGGTTTTTCGTCTTACAAATAAAACATATAATTGGTTTTTAAGATTTTTTTCTTTATTTTATTAATTAAAGTAAATATTATATAAATACACATATATATACGAAAAACTAAAACTATTTTAATGTATGTAATACAAAACATAGACTAGGTACATTTTATAGATAATATGTACATATACATATTATAAATACATATATGTATACATATAATAGATAATACATATATTCATTATTTATATATATTAAATATATATTTAAAAACCACAGCTATCACCATTGTTATTGCACAATAAATAATTCAGTATGTCTCTTAATTTTGCACACACTTCGCTCATACTAGAGAAAGTAGATTTTGGAGTTTCACATTCGTCCACATCACTATTATTAGAGTTATGTTCTTCATCATGATTGCACAATTCTTCAACAGTTTCTGTAATACTGAAGTTAGGGCTCTCTGTAAGCACATGACTATCAACAGAAGCATATTCATCTAAATCCACAGTTTCGTTACGAACTGTAGGAAAGAGTTGGGCAAGGAGTATTTCGTCTTCTTCATCAAACATTGTATCTTCTTGGATAACATCAGAGAATCCGGCCTTGGAAAAACATTTCTTAACTGTAGCAGGAGTTACCTTTTTCCAAGCAGCTGTAATCAAAATCACATTCACTGTCAATAAACGTTAGAAGCCTTTTAATCAAAAAATTTCGGTAAATCAATTTGAAATTCTGAATTATTCCTTGATCCAACGGCTGACAGTGCGAAGTGGTGTTTGGCGGAAGGAAGACTAGTTTAACATTTTTTAATAGAACTTTAGAATGTGACGTGGCGTTATCCAAGAAAAGAAGCACTTTTCTATTTTGTTTTTTCATTTTATCGTAAAATTTATGCAGCCATCTTGTTATCATTTCCGTTGTCATCCATGCCTTTTTGTTAGAAACCCATTCTAAGGGTAATTTGTCAACATGATTACCCTCAAAACAGCGAGGATTTTTACTTTTTCCAATTACTAATGGATCTTCTTTCTCACCTTCTATATTTGCACACAGTAAAATAGTCAAACGTTGATTTGGTGCTTTCTTTCCTGCACAATTCTCATTTTTTAATGCAAATGTCTTTGGCTTGGCGCGCTAATAAACACCTGTTTCGTCGGAATTAAAGACATCTCGAGGAGAATAATTTCTTAAAATCAACGGTAGCTTGGTTTTCTAGTCCTCTATATCGTCCAAATTGATTTAAAAGTTATGCTGTGTCGCCGGCAGAAACTTTCCAACCATCCATTAGATGCTGCGAAATTTTCCATCTTTAAACTGCTTGCTGTCTGCAGTGCTTTTTATTTAAGTAGCGGCCCAGATATTGGAATTGCTTTATTTCTGCCTTTGCAAAACCAATTGTAGACGACTTGATCCACTGCCAATCCTTCCGACTGCGAAAATTTTCGTTTTTGCTCCAAGTTAACACCTTCCTCAACCATCTTTTTTAATTCTTTATTTTTCATAATATCGTTAATTTGTGTTTTTTCAACCCCATATTTTTCGGCCAACTTTCGCGAACTTAATTCACTTTCCGCGATTATGTTTAGTTTGTCTTTTAGCGACAAACGTTTTCTTTTTAGCGACTTACTTAATTAAGAACCTTTCGAATACGGAGACAACTTTAAACCAATCAAGTAACTGAAAGAATCTTTCGAATACGGAGAGATTTTTAAGCTAACCGCAAGTAACTGAAAGATGACAATATATGTAAACTTGTAGAAATGAAGGCGATCTCTTTTTGGTCAAACATAAACATGCACGTATTGCGCTGGCAATTTGCTGTGGAGGCGTGTTCGGGACTGAGATCGCATTCATCGCACAAATGCGAAGTAATATTGGGTACATATTTCCGTCAATAAAGATACATCATGAATAGTAAATTTCTATGAAGATAGGCCGTAAAAATTTGGGTTTATTTGGCTGAGGTCGTTTTATAAGGGTGGCCATAAATAACGGGTTTTCCTATACGGGAATTTCCTTATAGTCAATTCGGGGAATTTTGAAACTGTCCGTTACCTAAGGTGGCCGCTTTAGACAGGTGGCCGTTAACACAGGTTTTACTGTAGTTGTCACGAATAGTTTGTAACTCTCGGTTTCAACGGAAATATCATGAAATTTAATAACCGTGTTTTAAGACCAAATTCATAAGTGTGACTTGAGGCGTCTTCATTCTTACCTCATCCTCATATAAGTTGTAAATTTTTCACTTTTCAGAATTCATAAACAGTTAGCAACTCATCTATTCCTCATACGCAGTTCACAATCGAGTCTAAAGTGAGTGAAATTTAAAGGGTGCCAACAACATCGTTATCTATTCCTGAGAACATTTTTATTGTGATTTATTAAGTGTTTTGGATGTTTTAAAACGTATTTCCTATGCAAATGACTTTTAAGAATCTATTGATTATGTAGAAGATGAAGCATATATTCGTATGCCAAGGTAAAATGATAGAACTTCTCTCTCTCTCTCCGTTGGTAGCGTATATGGGCCATGGTTTCTAGTGCTCGTACGTGATTTGTTACAGAAATGTAATACGAGAGATATGGAAAGTCTTCTTGAAAAATATGCTAATACGGAATATTACAACAGTACTTTTCAAGACAAAAATGTATTGAATGATCATTTTTATTTAATTTGGTATGGCCTATAACCTTGGTATTTTTTAAATTTCGCGGTGGGGGTAATAAACTTGCAGTAGGTCAACGTGGCTTACCAATACCTTCAGTTATAAAATTATGCCTAGCATTGCGCTCTTACGCTAGTGGCTCAATTCCGGTAGAATATCTATTTTTTTTGTTTTTTAGTACAAAGTTCATAAATACTTATTGGTGGAATAGGATTTATAATACAGGGTGGGGCAGAATGGAGTCCCTAGTTTTGAAAATTCACTCAAGGGGCGCTAGAGCAGATAGAGGGGTGAGGCAGGTACCGTTAGGTCGGGGGAACAACGCCATTTTCGGTAGTCACCATGCGGTGGTCGGGTGAGCAACGGGGCTTTGTCGTGGAGACTTTCTTAAAAAAATGGGGAAAATGTGGTTGCGACGCAAAGGGCCTTTCGCAGGCGGTTCGGATTAACTCGTCACGACAGTGTTCCTGACTCTAAAACCATTCGGAAATGGATCAGTTATGTAAGGACGACGGGATCTGCATTTCCTAAAAAACACACATCGCGGCAGTTAGAGCGTCTATCGAACAGTCTCCAACGCGTTCTGCGCGAAAACATGCCGCTGCCCTTGGAATATGGACCTTACATCCCTACAAAATAATGATTGCTGAGAGATTGAACCCGCAAGACTACGTGAAACGTAGAGATGCTTGCAATTCAATCCTAACAGCTGTACCTCCTGGCGCTATTGTGTGGACTAGCGACGAAGGGCATTTTCACTTTTGCGGCACTGTAAACAAGCAAAATTTTCGTTACTGGACAAGTGAAAACCCTCGTCATTTGCACCAAAAACCTTTCAACAGCCTTAAAGTGACAGTTTGGTGCGCAGTGTCCTCTATGGGCATCATTGGGCCTCATTTTTTTGAAGAAGGGGGCTCAACTGTTACCGTGACTTCAGCGCGTTATTGTGAAATGCTGGAGACGTTTTTACGCCCCAAAATGAAAGAGTATGACTGAGAAGCCTTCTGGTTTCAACAGGATGGAGCAACGGCCCATACTGTCCGTCGTTCACGTGAAATTTTACAGGAGCCGTTTCCCGGTCGCCTGATCTCCTTACGAGAGGATATCCCATGGCCATCCCGCCCCACGGATTTGAGGTTTGCAAATTTCGACCTCGGACCCTGGAAGCCCTGAAGGTGGTAATTGAGGACGTAATCACTGGAATTCCACAAGATATGCTGGCAAGAGTGACCGAACGACTTAATATGTGTATCGCCCGTCAAGGAAGCCACATGGATGATATCATTTTTAAAACTTAAACAAAAAAATGGCATGATATGTGCATTCCGAAAATAAAAACCTTTTTCTTTTATCTTGAAGCGTTTTGTCACAATTCACCCGTCAAATGGGGGATTCCATTCTGCCCCACCCTGTATTTAAACTTAGAAGAGAGAGTAAAACTGGCTTTAAATTACTCTATAATGTCCTTATTTATTAATTAAGTTTAAGGCTATTAATTCATGTAGTTTAAAGTAAAAACTAACGTGAAGTCTTTGTTATTGTCCACAATCCAATATCTAAAACCAATAACATACATACTCACAAGATAAAGCTTTAAGGTATAGTATTCGTCTCAATATATCCAGCGATATTTCAAATCTATTACACGATAAAAGTCAAATCTCCTATGTACGTAAGTAAATGTTAGTTTTTAGTGGCAATTCGGCTATTTTTTGCGCGATTATAGTCCTTTCGGGAATCTAATGTATTGCATGTATATAAAGTTTGGCAAGAGAGCTCTGTTTTACCGAGAATGCTATCTAAAGCGCGTTACTAGTTGGCAGCGGGAGACATCAATGGTGTCGAAAATAACCACCAGAAATCGCTGGAAAATAATTCACGTCCTAATGGTGCGGACGGCACTGTAAAGAAGGGTCGAATGATTGATAATGTTATTTTCCTTGTGAGTGTATCAGCTGTAGCTTCTTTCAACTAAATTTCTTTCTTATGTTTAAACATTTTCATCTTTATATCTTATAATTTTTCACTTCTTAGCACTTCTCAGACTGAATAGCATTGTTTCCGTTTGTCTTGCAATATACTTCAACGACTATTAACCTGAGGATGATCATGGTAGGTGGAAACCAATACCTAACAAGAAAATAAATTCTGTATTTTCCTAATCCATATTGTGAATATTAATCTAAGCAATTTCGCCAATTTTATTCAATGTGAAAATTTAACATTAAATAAAAACGAAGATAAATATTCATTTCGATATTTTGCATGTAGTTTTGAAAACAAAAAAGTTAATATTACGCGGACGATATAAGTTGGTAATTTCAAAAATACACGGAAAAAAGATGCTATAAAGAATCAAACAATTGTAGAACAATTTACTACAATTTGTTTGAGAATGTACGACTGGCTACAACTTGCGCAAATTCCTACTATTCGATTGTGGTTAACGGATTGTATTTCTATTAAAAACATTATTGTTGTAAAAATTTAGACAATCTGTCGTAAAAGTTGCTACAATAGCGTAGAAGTTTTAGTTATACACGTTGTAAAAAAGACAACAGTAATGTTTTAAAGATTGTATTGCATAATACAATATCTATGCAGTATTCTTATAATTATAATAGTTGAAAGATCAATCTCAATAACAACAACTAATTCTTATGTTTTTATATCTCCAACAGCTTCCTAATTTACAGGTAGCATTGGTCAAGCACGAGAATGTTACCAACACCTGTGCTGTTTCACAGGTATGTGATATACCATCCCCCTACGGAAGACTTTATTCCGAAAGAATTGTGAAAATTGATGACGAAAATGATTTGACTATATAAAACCAGTTGATTTATTTAAAAAAATAACGCTTTCATTGCGACATCTATTGGTGATTAACTAATACTATCTGGATTTAATCCTAAGGCAGGAAAAATTTGGTTCGTACATTTTCGGTAGGTTTCGATAATAAAATCGTCTGTAGAGATAAGTGATGATTTTTTTATAAGCTCGCTCATTTTCTTTTATTTATTTTAAAAAAATTAGGAAGTTTTATGTAAGAAATTGTCACAATCTTGTCCTGCACGTCTCGCCATAAAGATTGTTGAAAAAAATGATACATTCATATGAAACAATACAATAGAAACTTGGCCATAAATTTGAAATATTATCTGTGACAACATGTAACAATTCGACAATTTTGTAGTACATTCTATCAAGTGATTTGTTTGCCGTATGATGCTGGCCAGCCAACAAATCCAGTAGTAGTTTTTTTTTTCTATTACATTTGAGGACAGAAACCATTTCTGGTGAGAGTTTGTATAAAATGGAAATAATCAATAACAGGTTTTATCAATAAACTGAAGGAATAGTAACAGTGGCCAAATTTAAAACTGTTCCTATGAAGACTTGCACTTTTTAATTTTTAAGATAGATAAAATTTGTCTGTTAATAAATAGTATTAACAACGAAAGTTAATAAAAAATTATTACAAATTTGCTAGAAAATGTCTAAAATTAAGAAATAAACGAAAAAAAAAAAACCAGCGCCCAACGTGGGGCTCGAACCCACGACCCTGAGATTAAGAGTCTCATGCTCTACCGACTGAGCTAGCCGGGCTGTACAAAATTATAGCTTCCCCTTTATTAAGACCCTATTTACCCTTTGTCGTAAACAACAAATTTTAATGAAAATTACTTTTGAAAATGAAATGAAAATCCTCTTAATTCATATTTCGTTTACATCCAATATCTACAAGGCATTATAACACTGTACAGACTAGAATAGACAATTGACTTTGACCAAGTTGAAAACGTATTTTTAGCTTGAGTTGCTCATATGTATATCTAATTATATTATTGTAATCGGCCAAATGGCATTTCAATTAGCCGAAAAAAAAACAGTTTAAAAGTTAAATCAATGATTAATTCGTACGTTTGGAACAAGAAAAGAAGTGCTGTTAAATGCTACTGGTTTGATACAAGTTTTTTCTTTCAAAATCCAGGTATCGTACACGTAATGTATATTTTAATTTTTTTGTTATGTATGTATACAGCAGCCGTCAAAAGTAACAGCACTTATAACCGTCATTTCTAACACAAAACATGTGAAAACTAGAAATTGTACGTATGGAAGCAACTTTTAAGAATAAATAATGTAATATTTATAAGTATTCGTATCGAATTGGGAATATTATACACTGCGCGTCAAAATTTGAAGCAATTTGTTATTCGAATTTCCCCAACTTCTGGTTTTCAAGTTATGACTTCATTGATAATTTTTTTAAATGACAGCTCCTGATTTTTTTTTTAATTTGATGGATCATTTAATTTAGTCTATATGGGCAAGCTTTAGAGAAACAATAACCAAAGCGGCTACCGAGGTATGTACACAAATAAGAAAAAGTTAAAAGCGTGGTGAACGGAAGAAATCAAAAGGCTAGTAAAAAGAAAAAACACCAGCTGAAAGAAATACCTCCATCTCAAAAAGAGAAGCGACTACGAACAATACAAAGTAAATCGGACAAAAATCAAAAATAAAATAAAAGAAGCTAAACAAAAGAGTTGGGTGGATTTTAAAAAAAGAAGAAAGCACTACCACCACTACGCATAAATTCACCAAAGAAGGAAAGATACTAATAAAAGAAGAAGAGCGGTGGTATTTCTACGACTTACTAGAAAGGCAAGAACACACAGCGGATCTAAACACAGATACAATCAACTCGGGCTTGGACACAAACGAAGAAGAAGGTATCACGGAGGCACTTGAGAGACTAAAGAATAGTAAGTCCGCTGGAGAGGATGGGATTGAATCGAAAATGTTGAAATACATGGGGCAGGAGAGGAACTGGTTCATGCAGCGAATAATTCAAAAAGCCTGGAACAGAAAACAGATTTCGAACGATTGGAGGACAGCGGCAATTATAGGGGCATCTCCCTGCTGAATACAGCGAGTAAAATTTACGAAAGAATTTTGGAAAACTAAGGACGCAAATAGACCAAGAAGTACAAGAGAATCAAACAGGGTTTCTTCAGGGAAGAAGTACACAAGACTGGATATTTAGTCTTCGGAAATTTGAAGAAAAAGTGCTAATTGGAAGGGGAATATATATATATATATATATGTGCCATCGATTTGCAAAAGGCCTTTGATACGTTACCAAGAGCCAAAATATGGGAATGTCTGGAAAAATATGGTGTTACTAGGGACCTCCAGGATGCAATCAAAGACTTGTATAAAAATACAGCAAGAACAGAAGTGGGAAAGACAGGAAAGTTCGTCACACACCAGGGAGTAAGACAGGGAGGAATACTGAGCACACTGCTCTTTATTATGGTTATGGGGCAAATAGCAAAAAAACCAGTGAGAATAAGCGAGGATACGAACTTGGGGAACGAAACCACCAACATTTCATAAGAGAATTTCTGTATGCGGATGACTTGATGCCGTTGGCACCAAGTAGCAAACCATTACAAGTGGAAAGGAGTCCTGGAAAAATATGGCATGAAAATAAACAAAACTAAAGTGATGGTAATAACCAACAATCAGGAAGTCGTTGATATCTATATAGATGGGCAGAGACTAAGATAAACTAACTTATTGAAGTATCTGGGAGCCATGTTTGACTGTAAAAGAGATATAGAAAACAACATAAACAATAGATTAAAACACTTGACAAGGCTATTCAACGCACTGAAGATAAGAATACCAAAAACATATAGAACGGTTTTCATTCCAACACTAATCTATGGCAGTGAGTCGTGGGTCCTAAGTGACAAAATGAAATCCAGAATTCAAGCAGCAGAGATGAGAGTACCCAGATGCATAAAAGGAGTATACAGAAGCGATAGAATAAGAAATGTCAACGTGGGAGAAAATCTAAAAGTGACACCGCTAGTAAAAATAATTGAACAAAGACATGTGGTGCGAATGCCAAATAACAAATTAGTGAAAATGATTTGGGAAATCAACATGGACAGAAAGTGGCACAGGGGAAGACCAAAAACAACGTGGAACACTGCCGTCAGCAAGGTATTAAAAGACAAGGACTCAACATGGATGGAGACTTAAAGTTTGGCATTGAATAGAAGAGCCTGGAAAGAATATTGCAGCACCAACTAACGGTAAACGAACAAGAGGATAAGCAAATAAGTAAGTTTAATCGTCTAAATGGTATCCTCAAAATTTTAATGTTTCCCATAACAAAATTTTCGAATAAAAGTCACTCTTCAAGGAAAACATGAATTTATTCAAGAAATGAAACGATTGTTTCGAAATGCCATCCACCGGCCTCTTGACAATCTGCAGATAAATTTTGTGGTCTATCAACATGGATTTTTGATTTTAAATACCGCCATAAGATAAAATTAAGGGGCGTAAGATCTCAGGATTTGAAGGGCCACTCTATTGGTCTTCGCAGGAAAGCAGATGCACTATCTTGCTGGAACCAAATATCCCCGTTTGGAAAAATAAGGATCGTCTTCATTTGGAAGAATTTCTGCAAGAGCAGGTACAAGTGCATCTCTCGAAAATTCTAGATATCGCTGCCCCGTGAGAGCTTCGTCAAAGAGGAAAGGTGAGGATTCTCTCTACTCCAGAAGATAGTGGAAATGTAAACAAGGGGGATGTCCTTAACTTCAGGGTTGTCTGAAGCTGTGGCAATACGGTGCTCAAATAACGAAGCAACCAATTTAGGTAAACGAAGTGAAGAAACAGAAGATAATGCACCATCCAGTGAGCTGCCATGAATATCCAGACAAAATATGGTAACATATGAAAACTTCAACATACTTTTCCAAATTTTGGGTCTATTGGACAACTATGCAATATATATTTTCCGATGTAGTGGCTTGTTTTGAATTATTTTTTGATCATGGGGTTTGGAAGTCTTTGAAACTATGTTTGTTACATATACTAGATCTACAGGAAACCACCATTTTGATATAGATGTAAATGTACATGTCATATTGCAACGTTGTTGTTATCTGAGCATTTAGATCTTGTTTTTGTCAAAACTTCAAAGGTATCCTTTGTATTATTTTACAAACGAGCAATTACAAATTGAACGGAAGATCCAAATCCACAGTCCTTTTGCTATCATTATGAATTACTTCCATAAAAGGAAATCTGCAAGACAGTTCAGGAATGTTTTAAAATACCGCAGAAGAAGCGACATAAGATTCCTACAAACTTTATCAGCAATTTAAGCAATATTTTCGTTTTCTTTTGCACAATGATGTATACCCATCACGTGTTGGAGGACGAATTGTGACTAACAACAGCTTCGGAGGATTCAATGTCAATTTTTTTTCATCCGTTTTAATTGAGTCTAATTTAGCAAATTGTAGGTCAGTAGATCTCTTGTGCCTTAAGTCTAAATAGGCTACAGTCTAGCCGTTAGATAATCATAGGTTGTCTGCACGAATCATCAGTTCATTTTCGAAATTAAATACACGGCTTGGAAGGCAAATTTTCTATCCTATTAACTATAAGCAAAAAAGGAGTAGCAAACTATTAACTTATTGGATAGTAAAAATTATAAACCATAGTACCTCGTATGTGCATAGCACAAGAGATTTAATCGGCGAGCCTTTTTAATATTCAAGCCAATGTTAGTAAGAAGTACATGCGTAGACTTCCCAAGGTTATTTTCATTATGCACATGCTACGTTACACGGCGAAAATCGCAGACTGCTAATCTCGGTCGGATTCAATCCCAGTCATAGAACTTTACGGAATTGTCGGATGACCAAAAATTCAGTTCAATTTCACAACATAGTGTTTCTACGGATTGTTCGAAACAACTATATGATATCAGAAAAAATTCAAAAAAATTTGAAAAAAATTTGAAACTTTGTGAATAAGTAGTCCATACCCAAGGATGTTCGAAAGTATTTTCCTTATCGGCCTAATCTTGTTTTAAGAGGGTGAAATTACCCTGAAAGTTTACTAGATTTTCGGTTTTCTTAAAATAACTCGGCAATGGCTGGAACAAATACATCCTAACTATATATCAAAATAGCATCCTAGTTCCATTAGAAAAAATTATGGTGCCCTCTTCCACCCCCTCGATAAGGAACCTATTCAAATCCCACGTTATGTATGTTACGGAACTCTTCGAACAGTATAAAAGTTATATTTTATTATAAAAAAGAAATATGGAGAATTATGTTTTATACCTTAATATTGGGTATGTCGGAAAGTTCTATTGTATTTTCATTTCCTTGAAAAGAGGAGTAATCACCAAAGTAGTTCTGAGAAATTTTCAGAACATATTCACAGTCTGAGATATGTTTTAAAATACGCTAGATGGCTAACACATTAATTAACGGAACGCAATTTAATGGACAGAGTTCAAATTTGTTCAGGGCTTCTCGCACGATATGAACAAGAGACATTTTTGGACTGCTTAATTACAGGCGATGAAAAGTGGACTACGTACAGCAATCCTGTAAGAAAAAGAGCATATGTACAGCCCGAACAATCACCACCAACATTAGTCAAACCCGATGTTCATCAAAAAAAGAGAATGTTGTGTTTATGGTGGGATAAAAAGGGGCGTGTTCATTATGAACTTTTACAACGGGGGCGGACTACCAATTCTAAAAAATATTGTGAATAGTAGTCAAATTTAGATGTGGCAATCAAAGAAAAGCAGCCAGTATTGGCCAATAGGAAAGGTATTGTGTTTCAGCATGATAATGCTCGACCGCCTTGCTTCTTAGATGTCTCAAAGAAAATTGGCAGATCTTGGCTGGACACATCCTCCGTATTCTCACGACGTGGCACCGTTAGATTTTTACCTTTTTCGATCTCTACATAATTTTTTGAATGGAAAAACTTTTCATACAGAAGATGACGCTCGAACGGCCTTAACCGAGTACTTAGGTTCCAAACCTGGGAATTTTTTGGCTGACGGTATTAATCGACTGCCTGAAAGATGGAGAACAGTTGTAGAAAATGATGGTCAGTACATTGTAGATTAATTATTTAATAAATATATTCTAATTTTCACATTTGTTTTATTTAAAAAATACGGCAGAACTTTCCGACATACCCGATATATAAAACTGAATGACATAAAATACATGTTACATGGCATACTTCCTAAAATATAACTTACATATGTGCGCATATACAAATAATTACTTAATCTGTATGGTAATGTCTCTCTTCATAAAAATGCTTAAAACATAAAAAACCGTTGCACCAGGAACACCGTATTATAGCACGGGAACCACATATGGCGTGATGGAACTTGAAAACCTTCTGTGAAGACAAAATGTACAGGATTATCGAAATGATCTGGGTGGTTCTCAATGTAACCGCTTCTGTACCAGGCATAAGCAAATAAATCGTGACATTTTGTAGAAGATAATTGGTTATGCACTAAAGATTATAATTTAATAATGTTGTTACGTGAATGCAAATTAATATCGTAATTGTGTAAGGGGACCATATCGGAAAATTTCCTAACAACATTTTTCCAAATTCGAAATCCATAGACGTCCAATGGTTGTATCATGCCAGTAGTTTTCTTTGGTATTGTAAAGATGTTCACGTTCTTGTCGAACCAGTACTCTAATTCTCACAGTCAGATGCAGTATTAAAAAGTTACAAAAGTGACTTTTTCTTATATACTTATTTTTATCCAAACAAATCAACAATTTTAAACTACTACATATTAACTATTACTCACATTAAAGATTATTGTATGTACAGCTGTACATATGTACAGCTGTCGTCGCACTATATCTGCCTTGAAAAGTATCATTACCAATTTCCAAATTCACATATCGAATTTTAAAGAATTAATAAACTCATTGCATAAATTATTCTATCACATTGATTGTGTCAGTAATAGAGATATCCGAAATACGTGTACACATCGAAGATAATACATTATTCACACAATATCTGCGGATTACCTTTAACATATCTTTGTTTTGTACAGGTATTGACATTTACATAAAGTGACGTATCGTAAGGCAAGTTTTATCCTTTTCTAATAATTATTTTACAAGAAGTGAAGTACGTTCTTGAAACTACTTGAAGGGCTGTATAACATCCATAATATGGCATTTGAATAGATTCATTCGTGAAGAGGTGGGGGAAGGCACCACCAAATTTTCAAATAGAAATACTATGCTATTTTCACATATGTAATAGAGCTCAAAGAGACGATTGTTTTGATGTGTAACTTTGATGTATTTGGTGCAACCGTTATCGAATTATTTTCAAAAAACCGAAAATCAAGTAAAATTTCAGAGGTGGTTTCACCCTTTTAAAACGAAATAGGGCCGATAAGGAAAATGGCTTCGAACATCTTGGGGTGAGGACTACTTGTTCACAAAGTTTAAATTTTTTTGGAATTTACGGGTTCGAGTTAGTGACGCTGCTTAAGAGGGTGAGTGTTTTTGGTTCTGTTATTTTTTTCGATTTATTACTAGAGCGGGCCAAGAGCGCCACGCGCCAGGTTCGCAATCAGGCTGCCGGGCGCATATATGTATGTAAACATAGGTAATTTAAATATGTAATTATTAGGACGAGGACCAAAACCACTGTCTATTACGTCGTAAAGACGCGCAAATATACACCTGCAGTTTGGGTGTTCGTTGATAAATAGGGCGTTGTTCACAGTGGGCCACTACAAAAAAAAAGTTCATTCATCGACTGCTACGAACTAACAGCGCGCTTATTCATTTACGGATGACGCGCTCTATTCATCAACAAATGACGAGTCTGCAGATGTTACGTTTGCACCACTTCGTGGCATACTAGAAACGAGCGTCGGTGTGCTCGCTTTAGTGATTATGTCTAATGTAACTATTAAAAATAAACGGCCATTACCTACGAAAGTTAATAAATTTCTTAGTGAATTTGTGGATTTACACTACAATGGGAGTACAATTTTCTGTAAAGTTTGTAAAAAAAACTACTGTGCTGGAGCAAACGTGATTGTGAAAGACATATAAATAGCGCACACCACAGAAATAAAAGAAATGGTGTGTCACAACAACGTCAATTTCAATTAGAATTGCTTTTAACGTTTATGGTATGTGGTCTACCACTTCGTATACTTAATAAAAAAGCATTTCGAAAATTCTAGGGTACATACAATACCGAGTGGATACTACCATCTCGGACAGCGTTACGGAGAGATATTCCACGAATACGTGAGGACATTGAAAATCGAATTAAAGCCGAATTAAAAGATAAACAGCTGTGGCTAGTGTCTTGATGAGACGACAGATTGCAAAAAAAATTCTATTTTGAATATAATAGTGCGCGTATTAGATCCTATTAAACCAAATTTTGCAATTCTATTAGCCAGCAGAAGATTAAAACAGTGTACTAGTAAAGCAATTACGGCCGTAGTTCTCGAAACGTTACAAAAATTTCAAGTGTCAACCAGTCAACTGTTGTTGTTCATGAGCGATGGTGCAACAACAACGTGTAGTGTAGGCCGTTCCCTTAAAGAAAAGTGTGAAGGACTTTTACATGTTACGTGTAAAGTCCATGCTTTACATCTTGTGGCACAAACTATTCGAGAGTGTTACCCGGAGGTGGATGCATTAATAGCAAACACAAAAAAGTGTTTCTCAAAAGTCCTAAGAGGACTAGGGCATTCCACAGGTTATGCCCTGGTATTCGAGAACCACCACAGCCCATTCTTACGCGTTGGGGAACGTGGTTAAAAGCCGCTTTTTATTATATGAACATTTTCAAGAAGTCAAATCCGTTATTTTGCAATTCGTCCCTGCCGAAGCTAGAGCTATTAGGATGAGCCAGAAGGGATTTCTCGATATTTCTGTTGAAACACATCTAAAGAATATTAGCAACAATTACAAAGGGTTAGTAGACGCGATAGAAAATTTGCAAAATTCTGGATTGTCGTTGGTAGAATCAGTGCAAGTCGTGGACGAAGTTAGTACATTGTTACACAGTATAAACGATGCAACAAGTGGACGAGTTTTAGCTAAGTTCGATAGTGTTTTAAAAAAGAATCCGGACTACACGAGATTAAGACAAATGGGGCATCTGCAGATTCCTTGACTAAGTCTAAAGATTATTTTAATTACGCCTGTCTTACTTCGGTAGACGTGGAACGGTCGTTTTCGAAATATAAGAAAATTTTTTCGTCTCGGCGAACATCCTTCACCGAGGCAAATGTGGAAACTTATCTGATGGTGCAACTTTTTAAACAAGCCTATCCGCATTATTAAGAAGGATAGAATTTATTTATTATATCTTTATTTACAGTTACATTATTAAGTACAACAGAATAAAAAAAAGCGTTCAGTTTCTCAGTTATTTCCTTATTACATCCCATTTACAACGCATACCGTTTTCAAATCAAATAAAAACCAATACATTATAAATATATATATATATATATATATATATATATATATATCCGCTCTAATTACTAAACATTATTATTGCGTCAGCTTTTATTTTTTAACTCTTGTGTATTAATTTCGAAATATCACAT
This sequence comes from Dynastes maya, assembly GCA_029619315.2. Classification (NCBI taxonomy): domain Eukaryota; kingdom Metazoa; phylum Arthropoda; class Insecta; order Coleoptera; family Scarabaeidae; genus Dynastes; species Dynastes maya. The sequence goes on along the minus strand of JAROYE020000001.1, from coordinate 3,724,463 downwards.
ATCTGCTGTGACTCACATATACGCTATTTACAATAAGCGGTCGTTGCGCCTGATTCCGATTCTGTTGGATGGCGCAATTTGGCCCGCTCTACTTATTACTTATTTCTTGGTATTGCATTTACCAAAGGAAACGTAAAGACATTACCTCGCCTTACTAATTATTAATTACCCTAATCAATTAACAATAATCAGATTTTCATCCGTTGGTACACCTACCCGGTGTATAGGTTTAACGTAATACTTTAAGCGTTATTATCGCATCAGGTAAGTTACAAAAGAAACAAAGCAGGGCCTGCGTTCGTGCCTACCGACAAAAGCTATATCCAGTTTCAAAAATAACAGCGGCAATAAACGGCTGAGAAGCGAAGTCGAGTCAAGCTAGGTTGCGGTATCGCGTTATATTTTTCGTTTCTCTCATTTTTTTCCGTCGACGACGATTACCATAACAATATTACCACAACAATGGGTGTTTCGTATCGCCGTGGAAAAAAATGCGTCCACCCGTATATACGCGCGCGAGTCCACGTTAGCTGTTGAGCTTTGTTTCTAGCTGCTGCCGTCGTTATTGTTATTGTTGTTTTTGTTAATACTGTTGTATGTCGTACGTGTCGCCCACAATACAACAATAAAGTGCCGTTCGCCAAGTGTAATATGATTGCGAGTAATAAATGTCAAATTAGATCGCACCCAGCGGGTTGTTGACCTGACTCGTTCGCCGTGGCTGTTGCTATCGGGGCCCCGGTAATCTCTCTAACCTCGTCTCTCGATTTGTTAAAAGTCGCTAGCGATGAGCGCTTCGTATGGACTACATCGGAGATCTTTTTTTCTTTTAAAAGGAGGAAGATTCTTGATCGACGCAATCTTTAATACTCGTATTGTCTCTATTAGGAAGCGTATACAGTGAAAGCTCTCGTAACGGGTAGCTCTAACAAGCGACCATCTCCTTTAAGCGGCCAAATTTATTGGAACACAATTTATTCCCATATTTTTACACATAAGGCGCATTTCCCATATTTGTTAACGTTTTAATTCCTTTCTTATGTCCTTTTTCTCATTGCATATCTCGTTTCCATTTTCCAGTCCGTTCCCTTTCCTTTCAGTTTTTTGATTGTTGTTCATTTGTATCTGTTCTATTTCCTATTAATTCCTCTTGTTTGAGCTTTTGGTATCCCATTTTTATATTTCTTCCTTTGCTCCTTTTCTCTTCGGCTATTTGATCTCCTTCTAGATTTCCCTTTCTTCTTTAGTCATTTCGTTGTTTATGCAGACTCTGTCCTTTAATTTCTTTAGTTTATTCTTATTATTCATAACCAATTCTTTTTCATGCATGTTATTTAATTCTGCTTTGCATATTTTTGTTCCTATCTTTGTAGCTTCTTTAATCTGAGCTTTTATGACTGTTGATCTTTCTATGAACTGTTCAAGCTCATGTTATTCTTAATGTTATCCTTTTCCATCATTCTTCTTAATCCTCCTTACATTCTCTTTATTTCTTTCTTCTATCACCCTATTTTCCTCTTTTAGTTTTTCATTTTCTTGCTTAATCTTCTTCAATTCCTGTTGGAATATTGTCTGGCACTGTTTTATCTCTTTTGCGTCTTTGATTGATTCCTATTTCTCTTTCTGGGGGATTCTATTAATCTTTCTGCTTTTCCTTCGAACATATTGTAGTAGATTCTCTTCGTCATCATCAAAATCTTTCATCAAACATCAGAATCTTTCAGCAATTAATTACAAGTATTCTGTATATCATATTTTCCTACTTGACGGAAATTATTATCATATTCATAAAACTAATTTTGTGAACCTCTGTCGTTTTTAAAATGAATGTTGTACGTTAAAGCGAAAGAAAAGCGGCAGTGCTTTTCTCTTCTCACATTGTTTTTCAGAAACATATTCATCTAAATCCACAATTTCGTTACGAACCGTAGGAAAGAGTTGGGCAAAGGGGTATTTCGTATTGTTCATCAAACATTGTATCTTCTTGGATAACATGAGAGAATCTGGCCTTGGAAAAACATTTCTTAACTGTAGCAGGAGTTACCTTTTTCCAAGCAGCTGTAATCAAAATCACATTCACTGTCAATAAACGTTAGAAGCCTTTTAATCAAAAAATTTCGGTAAATCAATTTGAAATTCTGAATTATTCCTTGATCCAACGGCTGACAATGCGAAGTGGTGTTTGGCGGAAGGAAGACTAGTTTAACTATTTTTAATAGAACTTTAGGATGTGACGTGGCGTTATCCAAGAAAAGAAGCACTTTTCTATTTTGTTTTTTCATTTTATTGCCAAATTTATGCAGCCATCTTGTCATAATTTCCGTTGTCATCCATGCCTTTTTGTTAGAAACCCATTCTAAGAGTAATTTGTCAACATGATTACCCTTAAAACAGCAAGGATTTTTACTTTTTCCAATTATTAATGGATCTTCTTTCTCGCCTTCCATATTTGCATACAGTAAAATAGTCAAACGTTGTTTTGCTGCCTTCTTTCCTGCACAATTCTCATTCTTTAATGCAAATGTCTTATTTGGCATGGCGCGGTAATAAAAACCTGTTTCGTCGGCATTAAAGACATCTCGAGGAGAATAATTTCTTAAAATCAACGATAACTTGGTTTTCCAGTCCTCTACATCGTTCAAATTAACCTCTGCAGGCTCGCCACAAATTGATTTAAAAGTTATACTGTGTCGCCGGCAGAAACTTTCCAACCATCCATTAGATGCTGCGAAATTTTCCATCTTTAAACTGCTTGCTGTCTGCAGTGCTTTTTATTAAGTAGCGGCCCAGATATTGGAATTGCTTTATTTCTGGCTTTGCAAAACCATTTGTAGACGACTTGATCCACTGCCAATCCTTCCAACTACGGAAATTTTAGTTTTTTTCGTAAATTTCTATGAAGATAGGCCATAAAAATTTGGGTTTATTTGGCCGAAGTCGTTTTATAAAGGTGGCCGTTTTATAAGGGTTTTCGTATATGGGAATTTCCTTATAGTCGATTAGGGGAACTTTGAAATTGTCTGTTACCTCAGGTAGCCGCTTTAGACAGGTGGCCGTTAATACAGGTTTTACTGTAATACGCATTTCAAGAACTCTTAAGTATATAAATGCTTTATTTTAAGAAAATTAACCTATTGATTTATGAACAATACCCAAACGCTTTCTTAAATTAATAAAAACTATTTGCTATCCTTAAGAAAATATTGTCTTGTGTTATAACCGCCATTTACTTATACTAAGAATCACCTTCTTCAAATTGTCTGTAAGGTTTTCTTGAATCAAGTTAAGAAATGTCTTAATCAAAGAAATGCAATTATTTCATTACAAGTATATACTTCTCTTAAGCGGAGAAAAAGACGCTAAGAACATATTTCTTTTGATTTATTGTATTGCGGATAATTGAAACGGCAGTTGTCTTGAATTGAGGCGGACAGTCTTGATTGATATAAGTAAAACGTTACACACAGTATTAAATCATTAAAGTTTCTTCCATTTTCCTATTGAATCCTTTTCTGAGATAATAAAGTTACATTTCTCGCTAAAACACCCCTTGTATAAGTTCTCGGTTATTACTGCACTGCCAAGTTATTGATTGTGGATGTCAACCGCGTAGCAGCAGGCTCTGTAGCTGGGTGCCTTCGCTGGTCCAAACGAGCCCTTTACCAAAGGGCCAGAATCGCGCCGTTCCTTTGTTCGACGCTCGAAACCGGTGAATAGGTCGACACCACCGTACTCTCGGCGGGGACGGGGACAAACGGGCACAACGACATCTCTGTCGGATATGTCTGATTTCGGCAAGTTTTCCCCACTTTAATATACCTTCGTTCTTCTTCGTCCTTTGTTGTTGCCTCCGTGGCAGCGATGGTAATGGTTAAATTTATTTAATGTCGATTCTATCAAGGGAAGAAAACGTTATAGCTTCCGATCAAGAAAGGAACATGGATAAGGAAAGTGGCAAACAAAGGAAAATGGAGGTCAACGTACTGGGTGATGCAAATTGATAATGGTTGGTAGTAGCAATGGGTGTTATACGTATGTACGAATAAAACAAGTTTAGGTGATTTTGATTCTTGATTCATGATAGAATATTAATTGATAATCAGTGATTTCACGCTTTAGATTTATGTATTGTTATGAGAGAAAAATTAAACACACTCAAAGTATTATTGACGAAAATCTAGCTTATTGTCAGTAAAGAATATGTTTTAAAATACACACAGGTTGTTCTAAATTCACAGGTCACAGGTGTGTAAATATTTTATTCAAATACAGTTCAAATTAGAGTTTTACCATAACCTCAAAACCAAAATAATATACAAAGTATTCCGTTAAAAAAATATTTATATGCCGTGCTAAACCCTTTCACGGAAGAAGAAGTATAAAGTATAAATTAAAGTTAAATCTTTACACCAGTCCCATTCATATATTTATATTTTTGAAGCTAAATTAATTACGTTATTAAAATGAAGAAAACAGTTAGGTTATTCCATGTCAAGTGATCAAGTCCCCACGTTCGACCATCTCAGATTTTTTTCAAATTTTGTGAGTAGGTTCCACAACCGACTAAAAGCAATTCCCCAAATTCTTAGCTCGTGATATGCAATACATGACCTGCAAGATCCTCTTAAGTGATGACTGGTAAAATGTCGCATATGCTCACGGACACTTTTTACCACTTTGTCAAGCTGTTATTCTGTAAGTAAGAGAAATATTTGCCTGGAAATTGCCGTGATTGCTTAGTAGTTATCAGTATCCCAAACTTCCAAATTTTAACAAAAGCAGTCAACTAATCCTCTTGCTTTTGGTCTTCAAACTTAGGTGAAAATTGTCGCGACAAAAAAATCCTAATTTCTAGGAAGTCTGTATTCCAGGGGAATCAATGCAGAAAGCTCATCTTCTGTGGAACTAGTGAAAATATAGTTGTTTTTAGTTGTTTCAAATTTTAAGCTTCTTTGACAAATAGTTTCTGAGATACTTGAAGATGAATATTACCCCAAAAAATGTTGAGGCAAATTTAGCATATCTTTGAGCGTCTATATATCCCAACTGGAAAACCTAAGAGTTTCTTGACTCAACAATCATTTAAAAGAGCTTGTTTTTCTCTACAACATACTTGGTTTCTGTGTTAGGGTCTTTTCTTATAAAACTAAAAAAAAAGGGGACAATGTAACTGCGCGCATTACTTAAAATTTTTTTCTCCGTCTTTGTCATCATGCAATCCAGCAACCTAACAAGATATTCTACTGAAAATTAGTGAAGCTATTTAAAATTGTGTAGAGTTATCTGGTCGTGGTTCTTTTTAATACTTTTATAGCTTTCGTTGGTCCATGGTGACTTTTTGTCACTACCATTTTAGAAATGGTATCCCCATCGCCAAGAGGCCACGTCCGATAGCCAGGCAAGTCTAGCCACGGGTAGGATACTTTCACCGAGGTTCCTAAGCCATAGGTTGGGTAGTTTAGCCAAGGTTCCCAAGCCTTAAGTGGGCAGCTTAGCAAAGGATCTCAAGCCGTATTTGGTGGGCAGCTTAGTCGAGGTTCCCAAGCCTCAGATGGGCTGCTTTTGTTGGTTCCCAAGCCAAACAATTGAGTACACAACAATAAAAACAAGCAAAAAAACTACCGCAAAGAGCTGAACTTCGCGTTAATGCTTTGAACAACCACATCTGGAAAACAGTACTGGCGCCCCAGCGCTGTTGCTACTGAGGGTGCTTCCAGGTTTTCAACAATGTGCTCCACAGGAACCTAACAATTGTCTTTTCTTGACGGCCAGTGAAATGCATGATTATCGGTGCTCCCGCGTCTTCAATAGCACACAATTTGCACACTCCCCTAATCGGTCATATCTGTATCTTTTGCGCTGGATCTGAGTTTTCATTACCATGTTTATTACTCAATAAAATATTCAATATCTTATACATATTTCTAAATTCTGTACGATTAATCGTGAAGAAACGTACGAATGCAGTTCCGACTTCAGCAACAATTAAATAGAATTACAATGACGTTGTTTTAATGACATCCTTAACTTATCTTCCTTATACTTCGTACGGTCATTAAGCAAACTTTTGAGCACTACCATTTTTTTTTAACTTATCAATCTTGCAATATATTTGAACCTGTAAAACTTGTCTGTATTGTCTATGCTTGTCAATATTCTTTTATCTCTAACAATAAATGTATTTTATTGTCAAATTACAGCTTTCAGTTTATTTATGTAGTAATTGCCTCATGCTCCCTAAGTAAGAAACTGAGCTAGCCTATTTGTGAATTAAACACTTGAGTGAACTGAAACCGTAATAAATGGCACTTCAAGCAATGAATATGAATTGCATGAAAAGTTTTTTTGTTAACTCTGACAGCATGTGGTATAAAAAGGATTTGCTAAGATTAATTAAAATTTGCACTGTTTTTACCCTACCTATTTTTAAACAGCTTCACTAATTTTCAATAGAATATCTTGTTAGCCTTACTAGATTGCATGATGACAAAGATGGAGAAACAAGTTTAAGCAATGCGCGCAATCCTTTCAAGCAGTTACTTTGTCTCCTTTTTTGAGTCTTATAAGAAAGGACCCCAACACAGAATCCAAGTATGTTGTCGAAAAAAACAAGCTCCTTTACATGGTTGTTGAGTCAAGAAGCTCTTAGGTTTTTCAGTTGAGATATAGACGCCCAAAGATATGCTAAATTTTCACCAAAATTTGTTGGGGTCATGTTCCTCTTCAAGTATCTCAGAAACTATTTGTCAAAGAAGCTTAAAATTTGAAACAGTTAAAAACAACTATTTTTTCACTAGTTACTCAGAGGATGAGCTTCCTGCATTGATTTCCGTGGAATACAGACTTCCCAGAAATTAGGATCTTTTTTGTCGCGACAAATTTTCAGCCAAGTTTGAGGACCAAAAGCAAGAGGACTAGGTGGTTGCTTTTGTTAAAATTTGGAAGTTTGGGACACTGATAACTACTAAGCAGGCACATCAATTTCCAGGCAAATATCTTTCTTACTTACAGAATGACAGCTTGAGAAAAATGGCAAAAAGTGTCGGGGAGCCAACCATCACTTAAGAGGCTCTTGCAAGTCACGTATTGCATATCAGGAGCTAAGAATTTGGGGAATTACCTTTATTTAGTTGTGGAACCTACTCACAAAATTTGAAAAAAATCTGAGATGGTCGTGCGTGGAGACTTGATAACTTGACATGAAATAATCCAGTTTCAGATGACATCAACTAGAATATCAACATTGTATGTGACCCGGTTTACTAAAAGGGACCTAATGTGTCAAGAGTTTTCGAATAAACAGCTCATAAAGATTTTTTTTATACCAGTTTTTTATGTTCTACTTCTATTTACACAAAAGCGATTTACAAATCATTAATAAAGCTAGAAATCTGCGGTTTGTTTCATTCGAAAGATTGTATCTTCTTCTATTACAATCGCCCAAAAAGTGAAAATCGATAATTTGACACAGTAATAGACCAGGTCACATATTCATTAATTACATATTTTGTTTTTTTATATAATTTTAACAAAAAATAATATGAATTAATAATTTTATTGAAAACCCTTTTTGAATCAAAATTACAACAAAAAATATTTACAGAAAAAAAATCATTTTCCGGTACCGGGAATCGAACCCGAGCCTCCTGGGTGAGAGCCAGGTATCCTAGCCACTAGACCATACCGGATCATGTCTGAGTAAATTCTTACAATGTACTACAATCGTTCAAGCAGCATATTGTATATTACATGACTCATTTGTAATTAAATATAATTTTTTTTTAAATAAATCATCTTTATATTTAAGAGATGCATAATTTTAAATTTAATATTCCCGTTCTTTTTTATTTTGCTTATTTATTTTTAAGGATTCATTACATCTATACACGCAGAGAAATGAAAGACTATAAAAACGTATAATATAAGAAAATAATTTTCTTGAAATTGTATTTGTATTAAATAAATATTTTCTTAGGGTTAGAAAATCAAGAAAATCCAAGACAGAAAAATGTTCCTTCCAAGTAAATCATTTCGTTCTAAGTTAAGAAAATATTTCATATTAAAGGTAGTAACGAGAAAATGGTCCAGATCTCACAAAGTTCTGGTGGGAAATTAGGCGACCAGTTTAGTGTTCAACAAACACATCATCAGGCCAGCTACAAGAGTATCCAATATAAGAAAAATTACAATAATCGAAAAAAACCTAAAATTAATAATTAAAATTAGGAGCAAGTGAATGAGTTAATTAAAAAAAAAAATTTATAGGTTACAGTATAATTAAATTATTTCTTTAATAATGTAATTAAATAGGGATTATTTTTATGTAGTTTAATAATTAATGAGTTAATATTTAAGTTTATTTATCCCTTTTTTTAAATTATTATTTATCATAAATTAAAAAAAAAATAACCTCGTCCAAATAAAATATTGAGCTGCCTTCCGTTCTAGGCTAATACGGATTCTAGTACCTTTACAATATCTGAAATTAATGTGAAGCTGATAATACGATTAACCAAGAAATGTTATTAGAGTTTACTTAAAGTTGATGATTTTTAAAAATCTGTGTAATTTTGCAGGACTCGTTTACAGTATATCATCTAGCGGTATTTATTTCTGCTATGATTTTGTTTAGCGTTGGCAGTTTATTTTTTAAAAAGAAGGTATGCACTATCTGTCATTTTCATGGTTTCATTAAATGTTTCCAATTTGGAATGACGATCGCGGCTGACTATCTTTAGGTGTTGTAAGTTGCCCTTTTTCTTTATATTCCTTCACGATTCTGTACACCCTTGACTTTGCCATGCCTACAATAATGTTACCAGAAATACATAAATTATGGGAAATACACGCTTATAACTAGTCTGGGCAAGCAGCGGTAACAGTCAGTGTAGTAGATATGTGGCGCGGAGTCGGCGATTATTTATTTCACGCGTTCACAGCGTCAGTACTAAATCGATGCTGTATGCGAGTAGTTCTGTGTATATGTAGGCTGTCGTAACTTATTTCGTAATTGTACGCTTATGTTTGCTTTAAAAATGTCGCAGTTAGATACGTCGCGAAAACGACCAATGGCAGACACAGTTAAAAACTTTATAGTGGACATGCCGGACTTAATTTTTGATGGCGCTAAAATTCAATGTCTAGTTTGTAAAATCCCTTTAATGTGTTGGTCCTGAAGCCATTGTCAACGTCACAACGAAAGCAAACCGCATTCTTCTGCAAAAAGTGGCATACGAGACTAAGAAAAATTTACATTTGATTTATGTGTTACTCTTATTTTATGTAATCTATCGTTTCGTTTACTATACAAAGAAGCATTTGTCTCCTTCTGGAATAAATATGCGGACTGGAAATTACCTAGTCGGACATCGATACGAAATGTAGTGCCATTTGCTCGTGAACATACAGAATAAAGAATGAAAACGGAATTGAATGATAAAAAACTGTGGTTGTGTGTGGACGAAACAACAGATCGTCAAAAACATTCTGTGGTTAATGTAATGGTACGTACAATGGAACCACATCGACCGTCATCCTCCTTACTTGTTTCTAAAGATTATAAATTGTACTGCCGATTTTATTTTAAAGGTGGTGTTGAACTCATTGAACAAATTTGAAGTTTCAACTAAGCAACTTTTAATGTTTATGAGTGATGGTGCCGCAAACATGCGTTTTTTGGGCCAATCTCTTAAAGAACACAGTGGTAACTTCTTACATGTAACGTGTAAAATCCATACTCCAAATCTTGCGGCACAAACGATTCCTACATGTTTTCCACTAGTAAATGCATTGATTGCTAGTACAAAGGCAGTGTTTCTAAAGTCCCCGAAACGTACCCGACTATTTCACAAACTGTGTCCTGATTTACCTGAACCACCACAGCCAATTGTTACACGTTGGGGAACATGGTTGCAGGCTGCGTTTTACTACAACAAATATTTTGATCAAGTAAAGAAGGTAGTTTTAAAATTCAATCCGACAGAAGCTGCAGCAATCAAGAAGAGCCAGGAAATATTTTAAGATAATCAGGTTAAAAGAGATTTACAAACTATTCACAACAATTACTTCGGAGTAGCGGAGGGAATAGAAAAATTACAAAATGTTTCGATGTCGCTAGTGGATTCTGTTCAAATTGTGAATGATGTTCACGCACAGTTATACGCTGTAGAAGGTGAAACAAATTGGTGTGTAATACGAAAATTTGAAAGTGTTTTAGAGAAAGACTCCGATTTTCTTATATTAAAACAAATTTGTGAAGGTGCGTGCGAAGATGCATTAAGTTGTTTCAAAGGTTATTTTAAATATGCAAATATAACATCGCTGGATGTCGAACGGTCGTTTTCGGCATTAAAAAACATTTATTCCACACGTCGCACTCACTTGACTAAAACAGCCGTGGAAACATATCTAATGATTCAAACATTTAACAGATGTTACCCAGTTCGTGATTTCACGGAAGGCTTTTAAAACGGTAAGTATTTCAGCACGTTTGATAATTTATTTCTTACCTTCTATTTTATGTGTAAACTTTTATGCGCTCGCCACGCCTCTGGCTGTTACCGCATATTTGCCCAGGTTACTTATAACATACCCCAAGTATTGGAAATAATTGCGATAGTACTTTTATCGTCTCCTTTCCATGAAAACGTCATGAATGTATTGAAACTGTCGTTTTTCTCAATCCAGAGATAAATATCCGTCACGAGAACATTTTCTCGACGGAGAAAGCGACAGAATAGAGGGATCTGCTTCTTTCTAAGATAAGCCATGGACCTCTTCTTGCTAGAAACAGTTTTTGTCACAACATTAATATTATCTGAATTGTGTAGAAGAACATCTAATCCTCTAGGCCGTAGTCCAAATTATTTCCCACAAATCCTAGTACTACAAGGGTGGATCAACATGCTCGTGACTTTTTGAATATCCCTCGTTGTAGATTGAAAAACAACAATGCTCCCGTCAACCACCATCTATCAACACGCTACTGTCAAAGTTTGAGAAAGCTGCGTCATTTAGTTAAAGGTTGACGGCCATTGAAAGCAACCAACGCATTTTGCCGAAAATGGAAAACGGCATTATTTTTTTTGGGATGAAAATCAACACTCAAACCAAGGCTAAGCTTAATAAATACTATGGAGACTGTGCACCATCAAGATCAATGATAAAGAAGTGGTTTACTGAATTTCGTTGTGGTCGCCGAACGTTCTGGACGCCCAATTGAGGTCACTACACGCGAAACAGTCGAAAAGATCCAGAATATAGCGTTGGCCGATCGGAGATTGAAAATGCGCGAGATTGTAGAAGCCACATGCGTATCACATGGCTCAGTGGTTTCGATTTTGAATGATCACTTGCGTATGAGAAAGCTATCTGCTGTTTGTGATCAATTGATCACAAACACGATCGTGTGACAACTTCGAAGTAGTATTTGACGTTGTTTAACCGTAATCCGGAGGAATTTTTGCATGGATGCACCACAACACACCGGAGACCAAACTGCGGTCGAAATAGTGGATTTCTCCGAGCGAATCAGCGCCGAAGAAGGCCAAGGTGGGTCTGTCGGTTAACAAGATTATGACGATGGTTTTTTGGGATGCACGCCGCATAATTTACATTGATTACCTTCGGAAGAGAAAAACAATCAACGGCGAATATTACGGCAACTTATCGGACAGATTCAATGACGATTTGAAGAAAAACGATGAGATTTGGATAAGAAGAAAATGCTGTTCCATCAAGTGCGTAATCGCCTTGGCGAAATTTCATAAATTGGAGTACCAATTGCTCCCCCTACTCGCCATATTCTCGGGATTTAGCACCCAGTCACTATTTCCTGTTTCCAAATCTGAAGATATGTCTCGCCGGAAAAAGGTTTGACTCCAACGATGAAATCATCGCTCAAACAAACGCCTATTTGGAAAGCCTCGATAAATCTTATTTGGAGAAACGTTGGACGAAATGTATTGAGCCAAAAAGAGACTAGGTTGAGAAATAAAACGTTTTTTTGCCTCATTCAAAACGTCCACGAACATATTGACTCATCCTTGTAGATCTAAAACAGCGGCAATAATTCGGCCAGCAATCGCGCTTCGAAAAAAGCCCGGCGATATCATCACGAAATTAACGGTCCGCAAATTGATCCCTGCGTACGTCCATCCGCTTTGTTCGGTCAGTAATCATGTCCGTATTTCTAGTAAACTCGGCTACCGAACGTTCACGGTCTGCTAACATAAGAATCACCACTTCGCATGTAACATTTACAACACCCGCAAACTATAACTGGAAGAGAGGTGCTGTTACTATGTCCGCGGTTCTCGTTCGCTGTTTTCTTGCCACAGATTCGCGAGATCCTAGTTATTAAAGTGGATGTACACGAAACGAGCCATCGGAAGTTGTGCTAGCGGAAAATTGATCTGGTACGGTTGGATTTGCACTTCTTTTAAATTTTTTCCTACGCGAAAAAAGCCAAGCAGTAAACGCGATTGCATTCTGGTAAAATCTGTTCAAACGATGCAAGAAGTGGAAGTGACGATGCATATTGCGAAACGTACGCAACAAATTGTTATAATGTAGTAAAGTTTATCGAGGTCAACGGAGGCGTCAGATGGACTGCTTGAAAATGGCGGTTTTTAGATGTTAAACGGGAGGTGTAATGTTGGTGATCTTTCTATTTTTGCTGTACTGTAATAAATAGTTCTTTGTAAAGCACTGCGGATGCTGTAGAAAATGCCTGAGTTTGTATAATGAATTAAAATTAAATCTGGTACCACATACAGCAGGTATGGGCAACCTTTGCTTAGCTGAGGGCGTAATTTCGGGACTTAATCAGGTCGCGGGCCGTAGGTAAGAAATAAGTAGGTAGTAGTGAATAAAAAGGCGATAAAAATTCACACATTTTTTTATTTATTAGAATTATAATAGCATAATCAAACATATAAAAAGCAAATTAACAAAAAAAGATAGAAAATCAATGAAAATCAATGAGAGACTTGAGTTTGAAGCTGAGAAACAAGATGATCAATATTTGGGGTCAATATCACTAGTACATAGGCGCAAAATGTTTTCTAAATTAACATCTGTAAGCCGAGTACGATGCTTATTTTTATTAATTTTCATGATTGAAAAAAACTGCTCACATTTATACGTGCTTCCGAATGTGCGAATTATTTTTCTTGCGAACTCTCAGCTGTGGATACTTTTCTTCGGAAAGGTATGTTCTGTAAAACACGCTTAGTTGCACATCATCAAATTTAGACTTCAAATATGAGTCTTCTTGAAGCTCGATCAACTCCATTTGTAGGTGAAGCGGAGCATCTTCCACATTACACTTACACGGATTTGCAAAAATATTGAAAGTGCTATCCATATTCCTAAAATCGGAAAACCGATCAGTGAATTGCTCTGACAGTAGTTTCAGTTCTTCAGCATAGCGACCGTAATCAATGTTTTCGTGACTGGATAATGTTACAAAATGAAAACAGTTTTTTACTTCTCATTTGTGTTTCCCACAAGCGAATTTTGTTTTGAAAAGCTTTAAGGTGACTGTACAGCTGATTTACCAATTGCCCTTGTTTTTGAAGCTTCAAGTTCAGGTCGTTTAAGTGTCCTGTGATGTCTACCAGAAATGCCAAGTCACAAAGCAATGTTGGATCACAAATTTGCGGCAATGTTTTCTCTTTCATTTCCATAAAATCAGCTATTTCTTTTCTAAGGTCATAAAATCTTTTTAGCATTTTGCCTTTGCTTAGCCACCTTTCTTCGCAATAGTATGTCACATCATCGTATTCTGAAGAGAGTTCATCCAAAGGTGCTTTAAACCGGCGATGGTTAAGACCGCGGGATCTAATAAAATTGATGGTATTTACTACCACATCCATAACGTTCTACAGTCGAATGGACTTAGAGCACAAGTTTTGTTGGTGAATAATGCAATGCAGAATTATTAAATCACATTCTTGCACATTCATAGCGGTTACTCTTTCCTTCAGAATTCCGATAAAACCTTTTCGTGGACCGACCATTGAAGGCGCCCCATCTGTGCACACTCCAACTAATTTACACCACTGCAAACCATATTGCTTAAAAGTACTTTGCACCTCGGCAAAAATATCTTTTCCAGTAGTGGTCCCTTGTAGCGGCAGTAAAGCCAGTAATTCCTCTGTCGCTACAAATTTTTCATCAACACCTCGTATAAAAATAGCTAACTGGGCTGTGTCAGATAAATCTGTACTCTCATCCAAAGCAATCGAAAATGCTTTAAAACCAGCCAGTCTATCAGTCAAGGTTTTTTTGATATCACTAGCCATCATATCTATACGTCGAACAACAGTACGTCGCGATAAGCTCACTTTCTCAAACTCTTTTTTTCTTTTCTGGACACAAAAGTTCTGCAACATCTACTAGGCACTCTTTAACAAACTCTCCCTCAGAATATGACTTCGATGTTTTCGCTATTTTGGAACTAACTATAAAACGCTTTAACAACACTGTCTAGATTTGATCTTTGTGAATGGAACATTTCTTGCTGTTTCCCTAAATCGGTAATGAGTTTTTTAATTTTATCCTTTCTTAACTGGCCCGTAAGTAATTTATTTTGAGGGAAATGCTTGCTGGAATAATGCCGCTTCATATTGTATTCTTTTAAAACAGAAATTGTTTCATTGCACAGCAAACACATAGGTTTATCACTGTGCATGATAAAAAGTATTCTTCAGTCCATTTGTTTTGGAATTGACGACATTCTGTGCCCACTTTCCGCTTTTTTAAACCAGACCATCTTGATAGATTTTTTTCTTCTGAGCTGAATTTGCTTGAATATTTCCCGCGTCTTTTCTTATCAGTTGTTAAGAAGTAATGAGTTGACACACGCGCTGAGCGGTTTATATATTACCCGCAGTAAGCAACTAGAATACTCTCGATTGTACGCGAATATGCGATGCTAGCCGCGTTATGAATAACAGTCGGCTCTGGGGCGCTTCGAGGTCATCGGGCGGGTTCCCGAATGTTTATCTGTTTGTCTCTTTCTAACGACATTTTGACTCGATCTGTGGCGTTCCATTGCGTACGCTTAATAATATTTTTTATCGATTTTAGTCTTTATGATTTGAATAAATACAGTTTTAGGTTGGTTGACGGTAATTACAAATAAACTATGTGTGCTAAATCTTTAATTTTTTTGGCGCGTTATTTGAATTTCTCTCGCGGGCCGGATTGAAGCTGGTGGAGGGCCGAGGGTTGCCCATATATGTCATACAGGGTGTGCTAATCTTCTGGAGTTGTCGAATTATGACTATTGTGTAAAGGGTGGGAGCATGTCTGACTCACAACCCGCTTATATTCTTCCTTTTCAATATTTACGTGAATACTACGGTAGAGATATATAAATGAAGATAATTAAAATGTGTAATACATACATATTTTATTAGTAAAAAGTTTGATTCTGACATAAAATAAAGCACATATTTACAAAAAATACACAGTCCGACAAATAAGTTCCGAGACTCGAACCATATCTGAGTAACTAGTAGCGCCATCTATGTGTTCAGATCGGCGTTTGAAAGCTGTGATATTCCTCTTTCTCGTAATACCTCAA
Organism: Dynastes maya; assembly: GCA_029619315.2. Taxonomy (NCBI): domain Eukaryota; kingdom Metazoa; phylum Arthropoda; class Insecta; order Coleoptera; family Scarabaeidae; genus Dynastes; species Dynastes maya. The sequence goes on along the minus strand of JAROYE020000001.1, from coordinate 3,708,871 downwards.
TTGCTTCAATCGGTTGACAGATAAGGAAGTTATGACAGTTCTCCCAAAACAACTTTGTTGTCGATGTTGAAATATTAACATAGAACAAAGAGCAATTATCAAATTTCACATCAGAAACATTCCGGTTGATGTAGCAAGTGTACGGCGATGATTGTTTGAGTAGAACAAATGTTTTTCTGTGGCATAGACGTTTTTTGGAAGCCAGAGAGACGTTAGAAGATGATAAACGTGAAGGAAAGCCAATTTCAGCTCGGACACCCGAAATGATCGAAAAAGTACGTGATTTTATTGCAAATGATCGCAACGCTTCGCTGAAAATGATAGAAGAGGCTTTAAACATCAGCAGAGAAACGATCCGAACCATTCTGCACGAGGATTTGGGCAACCCGACCCGAATATCGTGATCCAGAGACCTAGTCTCTGTTGCAGGATAATGCTTCGAATCACACCTCACTCATTATTCGTCAATTTTTGGCTCAAAATCAAGTCTGTGTGTTGAATCATCCACCGTATTCACCTGATTTGGGCCCGTGTGACTTCTCTCTATTTCCAAAATTGAAATTGAAGTTGAAAGGATGTTTTTTTAATGACATTTCAACCATGAAAACAGCTATAACACGAGCACTAGATGCAATTCCACAAAATGAGCTAGAACACGCATTTGAATCATTGTTGAATCGCTGTAACAAGTGTATTGAAACTAGAGGAGAATATTTTGAATAAAAGAATCGAAAAATATTCAGATATCTTGTTTCAATGATGTTTTCCACGGCCAGTCTCAACTTATTTGTCGCACTGTGTATAAAGGTCGATTACTCATCATATAAACATCTAATTAACATAACCTCTATTTCATTTTTTTCTCAATTACAGTAAAGCGGCGTACGTTGAACTACATCTGGTTAATTATACCCAACTTTAAGCATTTTTTGGCGCACTCCGGTTACGTTACCAAATGTAACCGAACAATTTTCATGTGTCGTAAGTTAAACAATTTAAGTTTGTTAAGGTAAACATCTTATTCTTTGGTGTTTACTATCTCCATCCTTGTTTATTAGTTTCTATCTTGACATCTATTCTGATAACTGTCTTTTGTCCATCTCTGCTTGCCTCTATTGTGATATACTTTGAAAGGATTATATATTACGTTTTTGGAGCTTTTTATTCTTCGCACTGTTTTGTTTATTATTATTCTTGTTATTTATTGAAGGTTATATGTTTTGGTTTAATAACGTCATTGGTAAGCTAAACTTTCTAAATCTAAAGAAGCAATATCGGTTAATGGTTTGATTCCTTCTTTTGGATGGGAAAACGTGTGTAGAGAAGTTGGATGCAGTTTATAAGGACCATTCGAGATTACCACCAGATACTAGTTTAATAAATTTAGGCGTCGCCGAATATCCGTCTTTGGGGTGATTACGGACCTATACGATCAATAAAGTTCATGATATCGTATTAGCAGACCGCCGGGTGAAGATTAGGGAGATTGCTAATATGGCAAATATCTCAATTCAACGTGTGCAGAACATCCTTCACGAAAAATTGAGTATGAGAAAGCTATCGGTAAGATGGGTGCCGCGTCTGCTGATGATTGATCAAAAACTGTATCGCCCAATGTTTGGCCATGTTTAAGCGCAATACGAGTGAGTTTCTGCGACGTTATGCGACTGTAGATGAGACATGGACACATCACCGCACACCAGAAACCAAAAGTTAGTCGGCGAAATGGGTTTTTCACCAAAGAAGGCGAAGATCTTTTGGGATTCGCAAGGCATAACCTTAATTGATTATTTAGAGAAGGGAAGGACAATCACGGAACAGTGCTGTGCTAATTGATTGGACCGATTCGAGGCTGGACTAAAGAGGAAAAGGCCCTACCTAGCGAAGAGAAAAATTCTGTATCATCATGATAACGCAATTGCGACAGCAAAACTAGTCCAGTTACAGTACGAATTGGTGCCCCATCCATCATATTTGCCATATTTGTCCCCCTGTGAATTATTTCTTTTTCCAAATTTGAAACAATTACTTGGCTGAAAGCGGTTCACGTCAAATGAGGAGATTACTACCGAAAGAGAGACCTATTTTGCAAAGTCCGACAAATCTTATTATTTGGATGGCTTAAAAATGTTAGAATATTGCTGGACTAAGTGTATAGAGCTACAAGCTACATAGCTTCCTTGTCACAGATATTTATCATACCATCCTCGTATGTATGATCTTTTTTTCGTTCACTGCTCTATGCATTGAATTCTTTTCAAAATGCATCTTATATGAAGCTAGCGAAAGCTTGTTTTCATGGTTATCCAGCAGCATTACCTTTTATTAATAGGTTTCTTCTTTATTTTATTCCCTTGTATCAATATAGAAGTCGCCCCTTTCTCTACAGCCATTCCCGCTGAACCAGTTCAAAAAACCTATCAGAAATACCATCAGAACTATGTCAAGTCGAGTTAGACAGTAGTTGAACGAAAACCTATCATCCTTCTTCGCTTTCCAAAAGCAAAAAAAAGGGGCAACAAACATCAACCGGAGCAGAGGAAAGAGAAACTTTCGCAACCCGTAAAAAGCCCAAGTTGCGACGGCCCGTCACGACTTTAACAGACGGACAAACTCTTCTGGCGTCACTTGTCGCGAAATTTTAAAACTTATTACCTCTTCTGGCATCCCTCACCCTCCATCACAGTCGCAACTTCAGCGGTTCGTGGCTCCAGACTTTTTCACCAGTTCACCATTCGCCGGGCAAGAAAGACGCCACTAGATGGCGAACGGAAAGGTCCTAGTAGGCGTAGGAAAGTTTCGAATAATTCGCGAAAGTCGTTCCGGCGTGAACGAACTGCCATCTTCCGGTTGGGAGGCGCGGGTTTCATTAGCATTTCTTGCGAGAGGCAGATCCTATTTTTCCGTTGCGAAATTCCTCCTCGAAAACTGTCGAAAATTCTCCCAAAGCTTTCAGGCGTGAAGATTCATTAGAAAAGGGATCCGCAACACAAAACAATTATACACCATTCTATTTAAGTCCAATTAACAACAAAGGAAAGCTTCTAAATTTAGATGGGACCCTGGGTATTTTTCTTCACGTATACTTCGTTTTATATTCGACCATAAAAGAATTTATAGAGCTTATAAAAAGTAGAGTTATCGCCTAAGGTCGTTAAATTTACGATCATCGGCTGATATATTCCCTCTCTTCAGCTACCGTTACACGGTTTGCAAAGGGGAACGAGGATATGTTGCACTCCGAAAAGCCTACGCCTTCATCTTACCATCTCAATTCGATGAAACAAATATGGTTTTTTATTGGGAGGAAAGCTATGAGGGCAAAGGATATATTTGAGTAATCCACAGTTTTAGAAACGGTTTGATTGCTTGAACTTGAGATAAAGAACTCTGGGTCAATAAAGAGAATTTTCTCTTGATGTTAATGTATTATTACGAACTTCTATATGTGACTAAAAAGGGAATTATTTTAGTAAAGCTGAATATTGAGGGTGTAAGTAAAGAAAATCAAAAGTTGAAACAAGATAGCACAGTTTTTGAAATTGTTAAGGATGATGTGGAGCCATGAGAGGTTGGAGAATATCTATTGCATCCAATATAAAAACATTGTGAGACAATGAAAAGCTTACCAACATAGTTTACTTTTACTGGAAACATTTTCAGTATTTAAAAATAAAAATACCAACTTCTCTAGCAAATGAATTCATCAAAATATGTTTGTTTTTGTAAAATTCTATACCTCGCAACAATTTAATTCTATATTGTTGTTTATACCCTTAATTGAATTTATATAATCGACCTTATGGTTAGAGCAACGCAAATTGCGCTGAAAGCCAGTGGCTGACGCATAAAAGCTTACACAAAATAAACACGGCCGGGACAATTCGGTATAAGCGTCAGTATAACTGCGACTCGAAAGCCGATCTGTTGTGTATGTATCTACGCTGCCGTATACTATATCGTAGTTCTACGTTTGTTTTGAAAATGTTTCCTACGTCGCGAAAACGACCAAAGTTGGACACAATAAGAGAATTTATTGCAGAAATGCCTGATTTAAAGTGTGATGGCACTAAAATTCAATGTGTAGTGTGTAAAATAGATTTAATGTGTTAGTCGAAAGGTGATTGTCTACGGCACATAAATAGTGCAGGGCATGTTTCAAAAAAAAATTCCACACGAGATTATGACAAATTTAAATTTAATTTATGTGTTACCTTTATTGCATGTAATTTACCATTTCATTTACTAAGGAAGAAAGCATACGTCTCGTTTTGGAATGAATATTCGGACTTTGAGTTACCAAGTGTGAGAACATTACAGAGAGTTGTGCCGTCTGCTCGTGAGCATGTCGAGAAAAGAATTAAATCGGAGTTGCAAGATAACTGTGTTGTGTGTGGACGAAACAACAGATCGTAAAAACATTCTGTGGTTAATGTAATGATACGCACAATGGAACCACATCGACCGTCACCCTCAATTTTACTAGCTTCCAGACGAATACAACAATGCACTGCCGAAGTAATTTCAATGTTGGTGTTAAATACATTGGAAACGTTTGAACTTTCAACAAATCAACTGTTGATGTTTATGAGTGATGGTGCCGCAAACATGCTTGCTGTAGGTCGATCTCTTAAAAAACATTGTGCTAACTTGTTGCATATTACATGTAAAATTCATACTCTCAGTCTCGTAGCAGATAGTATCAGAAAATGTTATCCCGAGGTAGACGCTCTAATAGCACATACAAAAGCTGTGTTTGTAAAATCTTCAAAACGTATTCGGGAATTTCATAGACTATGCCCCGGTATTCCTGAACCACCACAACCTATCCTTACTGGTCGGGGAACATGGTTAGAGGCTGCATTTTATTATCTTAAATATTTTGAGAATATAAAGAGCGTGATTTTAGAATTCAACCCAAAGGAAGCTGCGGCTGTCAAGGTAAGCCGCTTGAAATTTCAGGATAGGCAAGTTAAAACAGATTTGGAAATTATTCAGAGCAATTACGTGGGACTAGCGGATGCGATAGAAAAACTACAAAATTCTTCGGTGTCGTTAGTGGAATCTTTGCAAATGGTGCAACATGTTCACGCACAGCTATGCGCGATAGAAGACGCAAGAAATGTTTGTGTTTTAGAAAGGTTTGAAAGTGTTTTAGATAAAAACTCTAATTTTGGCACATTAAGACAAATTTGTGAAGGTGCGCCAACAGAACCGTTAAGTTATTTGAAAGATTATTTTAGTTACGCAAATATAACGTCACTAGATGTAGAACGTTCGTTTTCGGCATACAAAAACACTTTTTCTTCACGCCGCACTCACTTTGCCGAAACAACTTTGGAAACATATCTAATGTTACAAATATCAAACAAACAGTATCCACTTTGTGATTTCACGGAGGACTCTTAAAACGGTAGGTGTTTGAGCACGTATCACATTTAATTTATTTTGTGTAAACTTTTATGCGTCCGCCACTGGCTTTCAGCGCAGTTGCGTTGCTCTACTTATGGTTCTCTTCATTTTACATATATAGGACCAGATGTGTTAAATGTTTTAAATTTAAGATGACGTAGATGGTCTTTATATCAAATTCTGTTTAATCCGTTTATTGATCCAATATATAGGGTTATCCAAAATAAGTTTCCAGTGTGAAATAGCCATAACTTTGACAAATTTTTAGATTCTACAAAAATAAAAGTACTAAATTGTTCGTAAAGAAATGGGGTTTTATTTTTAAAAGGAGAAATTAAAAATGGACGTTCTTCTTGCATAGAAACAAGGGTATCAATATGATTCTGTAATGCTGATGGTACCAACTTCTTTATTTTGTCCATTTTCCATTTCTTCATAGAAATAACGTCGTACCAGGGTACTCTGAAAAGATTCCAGTCTAACACAGAATCAAATATCTTCTTGGTCAAATTCAGTTTTATATCTCAACATGCTCTCCTTGTGAGCAACAAGGTTGTAGTCTTATTTATATAGTTTTATAAAAACTTTGTAAATAGGATATCTTTCAAAGGTTTTCACAAAATTATTATGCAGTAACAATCTTGGAAACTATTTCCTTTATTTAGTGGGAAGAAAAGATATAAAACTCAAACCGAAATAATTTATTTTTTACAACAAGCTTTGCTTTTTGTAAAAAAATTATATATTATATTAACAAAAGGTACATATTCAAATAAAAACCATATTTGTGTGTATACACGTCAACATAACTAAACCTACAGCACTTTTTTGGGCTCTAAACAAACTGGTTTTTGGCTAGCATAACATAAGTTTTTTCTTTTTTCTAACCGTCCTGCTCTAATTGCTGACATCCTGATTGGTTTTGCCCATATAATTTTTGCTATGAATTTTTTTTCGACTAATATGCATATTTTGCATACGTCTTTATAAATGGGGAGTAACTAGTTGAAATGCTAATCGCTTCAAGAATTCTGACTTGGAAATGTTTTGTATTTGCTCTCCCTTAGAGGAGTTGTAATACCTGATTATTTCTGGTTTCCCAACTTTGCGAATCATTGAATTCGCTATGGTACGTCGTAGATCAGAGAATCAGGACTTGTGTGTGTGGTTTGGTGGTATACGAAAGTATGGTAATGTAATTCGGAAAACAATATAGTGTATCTCCTGCAGGTTCCCTTCTATTGGGAAGAAATTCGGCTGGAATTTCTCTTTTATTTTTCTTTAGTGAACCTACACAAGGTAGTCCTCTCTGTTCTATCCATGATTTGTTTCTTCCTAATTTTGCAGTTTGTCTGCTCAAAAATATCATCCAAAATTTCGTCCATAAACAAAAAATTCCGTGTAGTCAACGGTTTTCGACGGTCTTCTAGTACCATTTAGTGAACTTTTCCAATCTTATCGGTAGAGGTTGCAGCTTTTAGCCGTCTCGAAGGTTCATCATCAACCAAGCTTACCATTTACGGATTTAGGTTTTGGACATAAGCCGGCGATATGCAGAATTTTCACGAACGACCTGAACTCCTTGTAAAACTAGAAATGCGTTGACTTCGTTTAATACTCACTTAGGTCTACCCAATCGTTTTGTACTTTTCCATATCTTCTTAATGCTTTGGCAAATTGAACATTTTCTCAGGTAAATGAAAAACCAGTTTAAATCGGTGGAACTCACGCCATCATTTCAATTCCAAACCGGATAATTAACTCCCGTCGCTGAAATTACAATTACGACCGTCTCATTCGAGCAGATCTTTCATGACATGACGACATGACGCTACGTTCGAGAGGTAGCCGCTAATTGAATTTTGAATGCGGACACATTCAAATCGCGCCGATAAGAAAAGCAGATATCGAAAAGTTAATTCAAACGAGCCTACGTAGGCACCAGGCGCGGTATTTGCATACAAAAGTTTCGGAATTGCGTTTCGCATGCGTAATGAGATTGTGGAGAATGTAAATATTATAATTAGCCTCATGGAGCGAAGAACGAACATGACCGAAGAGTGGCGTATGGTAGAACGAATGTCGGCAACACTTGATGCTTTTGTCAAGATAAGTGTTGTATTTTTATGCTCTTTTTATTATTTTCCACTGGATGTTGCGTATATGAGTTACGGTTGAAATTATTTAAATAAAAGGAGAAAAGAAACCGCCTACGTGATGAACGTACATACATATATAACCTCTGATGCTACAATACGTCTTGCTTTTTGCCTAAACACATTTGTAACCTGGGCAAATATGCGGTAACAGCCAGAGGCGTGGCGAGCGCGTAAAAGTTTACACATAAAATAGAGAGTAAGAAATAAATTATAAAACGTGCTGAAATACTTACCGTTTTAAAAGTCTTCCGTGAAATCACAAACTGGGTAACATCTGTTAAATATTCGAATCATTAGATATGTTTCCACAGCTGTTTCAGTCAAGTGAGTACGACGTGCGAATAAATGTTTTTTGATGCCGAAAACGACCGTTCGACATCTTGCGATGTTTACATTGCATATTTAAAATAATCTTTGAAACAACTTAATGCATCTTCACACGCACCTTCACAAATTTGTTTAATATAAGAAAATCGGAGTCTTTCTCTAAAACACTTTCAAATTTTCGTATTACACACCAATTTGTTTCGCCTTCTACAGCGCATAACTGTGCGTGAACATCATTCACAATTTGAACAGAATCCACTAGCGACATCGAAACATTTTGTAATTTTTCTATTCCCTCCGCCAGTCCGAAGTAATTGTCGTTAATAGTTTGCAAATCTCTTTTAACCTGACTATCTTGAAATATTTCCCGGCCTTTCTTGATTGCTGCAGCTTCTGTCGGATTGAATTTTAAAACTACCTTCTTTACTTGATCAAAATATTTGTTGTAGTAAAACGCAGCCTGCAACCATGTTCCCCAACGTGTAACAATCAGCTGTGGTGGTTCGGGTAAATCAGGACACAGTTTGTGAAATAGTTGGGTACATTTCGGGGACTTTAGAAACACTGCCATTGTACTAGTAATCATTGCATTTACTAGCGGAAAACATGTAGGAATCGTTTGTGCCGCAAGATTTAGAGTATGAATTTTACACGTTACATGTAAGAAGTTACCACTGTGCTCTTTAAGAGATCGGCCCAAAGAACGTATGTTTGCGGCACCATCACTCATAAACATTAAAAGTTGCTTAGTTGAAACTTCAAATTTGTTCAATCAATTCAACACCACTTTTAAAATCTCATCGACAGTACAATTTATAACTCTTTTGGAAGCAAGTAAGAAGGAGGATAACGGTCGATGTGGTTCCATTGTACTTACCATTACATTAACCACAAAATGTTTTAGACGATCTGTTGTTTCGTCCACAAACAACCACAGTTTTTTATGTTTCAATTCCGTTTTCTTCCTTTTTTCTATATGTTCACGAGCAAATGGCACTACATTTCGTATCGATGTCCGACTAGGTAATTTACAATCCACATATTTATTCCAGAAGGAGACAAATGCTTCTTTGTCTAGTAAATGAAACGATAGATTACATAAAATAAGAGTAACACATAAATCAAATGTAAATTTTCCTTGGTCTCGTATGCCACTTTTTACAGAAGAATGCTGTTTGCTTTCGATGTGACGTTAACAATGGCTTCTGGACCAATACATTAAAGGGATTTTACAAACTAGACATTGAATTTTAGGGGCATCAAAAATTAAGTCCGGCATGTCCACTATAAAGTTTTTAACTGTGTCTGCCATTGGTCGTTTTCGCCACGTACCTAACTGCGACATTTTTAAAGCAAACATAAGCGTACAATTACGAAATAAGTTACGACAGCCTACATATACACAGAACTACTCGCATACAGGATCGATTTAGTACTGACGCTGTGAACTCGTGAAATAAACAATCGCCGACTCCGCACCACATATCTACTACACTGACTGTTACCGCTGTTTGCCCAGACTACACATTTGTATTTGAGGCAAAAAAGTAATGGTTATTGTATACAGGATGTTTTTTTCCGATGTTTAGTGTAGAAATTTTGAAAGATAGCGGAGATACAAAGACATTCAAATGTAAAATCGTAATTCCAGTGGAATAAACATTTCACATCAAAATAATTATGATTAAATTTCGAAATTAAAAGAAAAATGTTAGTCTATCTTAGATTTTGTTACCAAACATCTATCAATTCTTTCTATAGCTTATTATGTAAACAGCTTGAAAATTAAAAGGAGAAAGTAGCCGTAATTTATTTATTTGTAAAAGTAATTATGTCTAGTGTTAAGTCGTTGAAAAACTGCCCCTTTTTTGGTGTCATGAATAAAGCGAGGTAATGTCTCTGCGCGGCATAGGCGTGCGCTTCCTTCAGTAAGTACAATGCCAAAAAATAAGTAAGGCACTCTCACGGCATCATCGCTTATAAACATCATAAACACTTGACGTGGTGGGACTTGAAAATGTTCCAACGTACTATGTATTACCCTCACAATTGCTGCACAAGTATACTTTTCCAGTCTTTAATTAGCTAGTAACAGTGGAAATATCGGTATGTGAGGGACCAGTACACGTACTATAACATTTAGAATAGAATTTCTTTTACAATCAGGTGTCTCATCAACACATAACCAAAGCAACTGATTTTTTAGTGTACATTTGATTTTCGTTTCAACGTCTTCGCGTACGCTTACGTACCGTTTTCGTAGTAGGCAACTTCAACTCGACGTTGTACTTATACCAAAAGTTCTGAAACGGTTCTTTTACCACCAGACCAAGAAAGACATGGAACGAAGAAGTGAGAAAAACGGCAGAACAAAGAGGCGTCAAATGGGAAGATATCCGAAAAAAGAATGAATTGAACTTCATACCACCAAGGTTCTCGGGATTAAAGATATTTCAACCCATGCACAATTATTTATCAGAATATTTTTGACGAGTGATATCTTCATGTTGAGGTTTGAAACTTTCTTTCATAATGCCTTGATGAACACCTGGATGAATTGAGTTACCCATTAGTCCTTTGTTTGAATCTCGAGCAAATGTGAGTTGATGGGACAGGCTGGCATATGGATGGTCATATAAAATGCATAATATAATCCTGTTATTGGAGCTTTCTTTTGGTTCAGCAATAAATTATTATTAGTATTATTATTACTATTACTGAAGCTTAAGCATTGAGAAAATTCAAGAATTTAATCCCTATTGATGAACCAGTCGATAGAATCTCTCCATGTATAATCCCTTCGTTTGTCTTCCGTTAGTTTCTCTTCGAACCCTTGCCATCCGCCCTTTTCAAAACCGCGTAAACCTATAATACGTATAGGTTCGCATTATCGATCCCCCGAAAACCCCTTACCTTGCCAGGCCGTTCCTCTGCTTTAGCTGTGCGGCTAAAAATAAATTTGACAGACGAATGGTTAGGTAAACTGTGAGAACATCTGCTACAGCCGCAGCCAGCCAGCGAGCCATTTAACATTTAAAGGTCCGTACGGTTTCCTAGAATCGATCGTGTTCCTTTCTTTCTTTTTGCATCTCTCTTGTTTCTCTTCCTCTTACTAAATATACATATATACATATGTGTATGTATAAGGTATAAAGCCCACCACCAGCAAGTCGTTTCCTTCTTTCTTTTTACGGAAACGAAATTCTATTTTGTTGGAAAGGGGTGACCTTTAAAAAGGAAAAAAAAGAGGTAGAGAAAACGGAAATGTTTTTCAAGTGTCTTCTGTTTGAAAAAAAATTACTTCTATTGTTTTAAATATTCCCAAAGTAAATCCTTGATTTTGAACATCCTAATAATTTGTGTGATGTAATATGGTATGTATATAAATATCATACAGAAAATTCCCCCTCCAGTGACCTTAAATTCAAGGGATCTCTACAATGTTTCAGAAATAGTATAGTATAATTATATATCTATATACGAGGGGGTACGCAAAAGAAACCGAACCCATTTTTTTTTTAAATATTTATTTAATTTTTTAACAAAAATCTTTCAGTCCCCTTCAAAGTACTCTCCATTGGAGCTAATACACTTGGCCAATCTTTTATTTCATCATTCAAAACATTTTTCAAATTCTGTGATGCCCCACAGCGCCCTCATCGTTTTTTTCTTTACCTCAGCAACGTTGGCAAAACACTTTCCTTTCACGTCTCGTTTCATTCGGGGAAATAAAAAAAAGTCGCAGGGGGCAAGGTCGGGTGAATAGGAGGGATAAGGCACAGGGGTCATGGCATTTTTGGTCAAAAATTGTCAGTCAGAGAGGGCTGTGAATCAGCCATTGCAAAAACGACGAGCATACAAAACAAGTGTCTCTAAAAAATTCACACAAGCCGAAGGGAACCTTCTTTAACGACGACGCTTAGCTTACTGGCTCAGGAATGGTAGCTCTATACGCTCCTAGCGGCAGAACGCGGTACTATAAAAACTCCGCCCATCTCAGCTCGGTTTTTTTGGGGTACCCCCTCGTATTTCCCTAATAAACGTTTTTTGAGAAATATGTATGTATGTGGCATCACTGCTATAGATACAATTATTTGCTTGCTCAAGAATAAATTAACAGTAGGGAGATATAAAATACCTACCTACTGTTCCTGCACATCCATATGTAGCTATAAACGGTTAGATACTATGGCTAAATATGGATAGAAATGGCTAAAACCGGTAGATGGCGTGTTTAAAATGTTATTTAATTGATACACACATCGCAACATTTTCTATTCTTTCCTATCTCCCAAATTCAAATAGCTTTACATATTACTTATCTTTATTTTTATAAGGCGAGTGAATATTGTAGTAAGTTGTAAAGAAACTTAAAGCGAAAGTAAAAATTCCCTTGAAGGTGGCTATAACCGGTATCTCTGCCCTATACATTCAACAAATTCAATCTGTTGTTCTTAAAAAATGTGTTTTCACTCAAATAAACCTTGGCTGAATTAAATAAATAATTTCAAAGATATATACATATTTGTTTGATTCAAGATTTTTTTTCCTTTGTGTCGAACAAGGCATGTAGAATTAAAATCTTTTTCTCTCATCATTCGATCGTACAATTGAGAACGGGGGTCGACGAATTCCTGAAACATTTGTTCCGAATTAACTTTAACTTTAGTGTTTGCCGTAATACCCCACAGTTCGTGCTATTATTACTGATTATCATTATTATGCATACTTTAATAGTTATTTGACATTCTTACAAGTACAAATGTGGTGAAATATTCATCGACATTATCTCTTATAAACAGCATCCGCAACTTCCCTTCTTGGTGTCCAACAGTAATTTGTTAACATGACAGGATTCCACTTTCAATGAATAAAGTACAGTGGAATAATTCTGTCGCATACTGAAAGTTCATATTTCACTAGAACAAAGAATTTCTCGTACAAAATATTAAAATTTTCAGTGCTGGAACATGACCTAATTTAGTTTGCCGCCGATTAAATGATTGTGATATATTCAGTAGATAATCTATTTCGCTCTGACTCATTCCCGGTTTTACGAGATGCTACGGTAGCTTCGCAGGATGGTGTAATTCGTTTGGCTGATGTAATCTGCTGTAATCGTACTATTATTTGAAAGAATATATTACATAAAGTTATGCATGTATATGGATTAAATTTAATAGAATTTTGATCTGAATGGCGTTAACGATTGCCAAAATTATTTTTTAATTGTTGTTGCGTCAAGAATTTGATTTTAGGTTCCAAGGAAATATTTTGCAGAAACCTTTCTTACAAGGGAATATCATAATAAATATATAAGCCATATTTTTCAACCTCCTCTATGAACGGCGAAATATATCTAAACGAGTGTCTCCAGAAATACCCGCTACCTTTTATGAGACTGCTTAATCAAGGAACAGTATTTTGGCCAGACTTGGCTACCTGTTGTTATTCGAAAAATGTAATGCAGTGGTACAGAATCAACGAGGTCGAAATTGTAGATAATTTAATAATAAACGTATTAATTATAAAAGTTCTTTATATTTAATTCGTTAGGTGTTTTCCTTTTACAAATCAACTATAGCGACAATTTTTTCTGGGACAAGCTTTAAATAACTTGAAAACAATGACAAAACAAAACATTTATTTTAAACTAAAATTCGGTATAATTCAATGTTACTTCGATAGTAGAGGTGGCAACACTGTTTCGAGTATCGGAACTGCCTCGAGCTGCATAATAATCACAACAACATCGAGATTTGCCAATGTTATCCTCAATTAAATCTGACTTTTACAGACGTTCATCATTGTAGTATCCGACCGGCAACGGAGGTAAAAACCTAAAAAGGGCGTTATGAAATATAAGCAGCGCGGATTATTAATGTACCGTTCGTATTGTATGCAACATTGTATCGTGCGGATGAGTCATTCGAAACGATCACGCTTAAACACACTTTCTCCGGCTCGAAGCCGTGCGCCATTAAATTAAGTTATAATCGACGTAGAAGTTAACTTTGTACTAGAATAGTAATAATGTGTATTGTTCGATGGTGTAGTGGTGGGTATTGGGAGCGTTTTCACGGCGATGATGCTCAAATAAGAACAATATATACAGAATGGTGACGTTCTATTATAGTTAATAGGTCGTTATCCCGCTGGAAAAACGACAATACGATTTCCAAATGGGTTATTAAATAATTGTTTCTGTGATTTTAATTAAATCAACCGTTATTACACTAACAAAATAACCTCAGACGATTATATTACCATTTCATGTTTCACCGAAGGAATTGTACATGATTCATTAAGACTTTCGAGCATAAACTCTGCGTTTCGTCCTAAGAAATTCAAAGGTCTCGTACGTTCGTATAACTTTCATTCATCTGTTGTCGAATTTAAGTGTTTTATTGGTCAAGCTTCCTTCTTGTTTGTTTACATGATTTAGTATAGGTTTTTTACGGCACCCTCCAAACCCGTAGCCAATAAAGACTGTGGCAACAGTCTTTCGTTCTTCGCTGGGCATTAAAAGTAGAGCTAGGAATTTTTTTAACTTAAGCTATTCGAATATTAATTTATAAATTTATTCAAATATTATTCCAATTTTCGAATTATTCGAATATTTGAATTTTATTGGAATATTTGTATATTAATTTATTACGTGTAATGCGAAACTTATTACATAAATAACACTGGACAACAAATTTTAGTTTATTTGTTGTATCTTGTTTGAAAAGTGCATTTTTTTGTTAATTTTGTATATAAATAAAAAATAGGTACCTTTACACTTTTAGGGTCACCAAACCCGCCGTCTTTTTGCTATTCCTTTGTGAATTGTTTCTGGAGCATCTCTAACAAAAGTCGGACAGTAGTCGGCAAGCATTTAAGCATTCCAATTTCCCTGGTATCTTTTCTCCATTGTTGATATATCCTGATGGAAGCATTCGCCGTGCTCATCACTTACAGCTCTGTAGTTTCCAGGAAAAAAGTCCAGGTGTGAGTGTAGGAAATGGATCTTTAGAGACATATTGCAACCCATTTTTTGATACAATGACAGCATATTTTCAATAAGAGTAAGGTAATTGTCAGCTTTTTTATTTCCCAAGAAATAAGTGACCACGAGGCGAAAGTCATTCCGAGCATTTTTTTTAATATCTGTTAGAGTGCTGTCAAAATGTTCGTCTTTCAGAATATTTCGAATCTGTGGCCCAACAAATATACCTTCCTTAATTTTTGCTTCACTTAGCCTTGGGAATTTCTGACGCAGGTACTGAAAAGCTGGCCCATCTCTATTCAGTGTCTTAATAAAGTTTTTCATTAGGCCCAATGTGATGTGCAGTGGTGGCAACAAAATCTTCTTGGAGTCTACCAATGGCATATGTTGTACATTCTTTTGACATGGCTCTAATGATTGTCGAACAGGCCAGGTCTTTTGTAATGAAGTGCCTTTGCCCGACTGTCCCATTCACACAGAAAACAGCAAAATTTGGTATAGTCTAGCTGCAACCCAAGTAAAAGTGCAACAACCTTTAAGTCGCCACAGATCTGCCATTGGTGCTCATCGTATTTTATGCTTGTCAATAGGTACTTCATATTGATGTTGATGGCATATCTTCTTCATGACAAATGACCGTATCGCTGATTCATAAGTGAATGTTCCTAGGGGTTCTGGAATAAGAAGTTCGTCACTATGGGGCACAGGTCTCATGGCAGATGGTATGTTTGGATAGTTGATAACCGATTTTTTCTTCTTGAATATACCTGTGCCTTGCCCAACACGAGGTATCATGCGGAAATAGCAATCATTAATATGATTTGTAGGCTCTCTCCAAATCATTGGGCCAGCAAACCGCATAGAACGTTTTTTATGATTTAACCAGTTCCTCAGACTTGCAGCGCATGTATTACAGCAGATATGTGGCGCCCAATGTTTGTCTTGATACCCTATTGTGCAACCGAAATAAGGCCGATATGTTTGTTTTATCAATGGAGTAATAGACCGCTGCTCAGACGCAAAAGTCACCTCACCACAAACATAACAGAAGTGATCTGGATTGTTTACACATTTTCGAGACATCTTACAATGTCAACTATTCGATTAGACTCACTAACTTCGACTGACTAACCTCTGGGAACTGCAATCGGTACTAGGGTCAGTTTGAAGAACCTTAATCCCTTTTTGTCCTCTTATGCTAAAGCCGGCTCATTTCGCGCGGCTTGTGATTGAATGTTGGGGCATATTCCGGGGTCATGCGCGGTCGTCTGGAGCCGCTGCGCGGCCAAGATTGAAAAAATCCTCTGGACGACGCACTCTCACTAGGGGAGGGGGCCTATCCCGGGGTTCGACGGCCATCTGGACGCACGGGTTTTCGTTTTCGCGGGCCCTTGCCCGCGATGAGTTGAGGGTCTTCTCTAGGAACTGACTAACCTCTCCGCTTTGTAGCTGCTTATATACCCAAATACGGCTTCTAGATTTTTAGAGAATATTCGAGAAGATTCGCGAATTTTCTATTCAATTCCATAATATTCGCGATAGTGACGTTTGTCATTTGTTTGTATACAGGTGCTGTTCAGTACAAGGCGGACTTGCGGTTATAGTGTTAATATATAGGGACACATGGCATCACCTATCTCTAAAACTTGAACTAGTATTAAAAAGATAAGTTTATTTTCGGTTTTAGCATACAGGCGACAGCTACGTGCGTGTGCGCGCAGAAAACTTGTCTGTGTGTCACATGGAGTCGATCTGTCACGTTTAGAGCGTTATCGAAACCCTCGAGTTCAGCGGAACAGCCCAATGTGCTCCGCTTGAGCCGAGAATTACATTCGTGCATCTAGTGCAATAGAAAACACATCTATTTAAAAGACATACATGAAATAAAAATTTATTTCTTAAAAAGATAAAAAACCTTCATATCTTTTTGCGACATCATCAAATATTCAAATATTCGAATTTAGGCACCAATTCCAATATTCCAACTATTCGAATATTATTCCCAGCCTTAATTAAGACGTCTGGTGATATCTGGTACCGTAAGTCATCGATTTCGCTTCATTGTTGTCACTATGAATTTATCTTCGATAATACTTGTCTGCGGCCGTCCACTTCATTCCGGTTACGGAATTTTTCGATTTCTCGTTTTCTAGTCAAAGCACACTGAACGCCTTTCGGTGCAATACGCAATCTCTTAGCGATAACCTTTCGTCTTTAAGAGTACAGATAGCAGAACGATGTTTTAATGTTAATTCTGCATATTTTAGCATTTTTTCAATGAATTTCCTGACTTACGTGTTAATTGGAAAAGATGCGGCGAACGCAGCTGCGTCGTATCTATACGGTTACACGCAAGCCTCAGTGTAGCTTCGACCTTCCATTAGCGTGGTACGTGTTGTTTAGAAATGTTGCGTACGTCACGCAAACGACCCAAGGCGGACTAAGTTAGAGAATTTTTAACCGAAATTCCTGACTTAACGTATGATGGCGCTAAAATTGAATGTGTAGTATGCAATGTCCCGTTGATAAGTTGGTCCAAAAGGGACTGTCTACGTCACGTAAACAGTGAACGGCATGCTTCAAAAGAAACTTGCACACGAGACTATGACAAATTTATATTTAATTTATGTTACTTTTATCGTATGTAATATACCGTTTAATTTACTAGACAAGGAAGCGTTTGTCTTATTTTGGAATAACTATTCGGAGTACAAATTACCAAGTCGGACATCGTTACGAAGGATAGTGCCATCTGCTCGTGAATATGTTGAAAAAAGAATTAAATCCTAAGAACCTATTCTTACACGTTGGGGAAGTTGGTTAAATGCTGCGTTTTATTATCATAAATATTATGAGAATATTAAGAACGTGGTTTTACAATTCGATCCAAAGGAAGCTGCGGCTATCAAGAAAAGCCAGTCGAAATTTCAAGATAGTCGGGTTAAAACGGATTTAAAAATTATTCACAACAATTACTTCGGACTAGCGGAGGCAATAGAAAAGTTACAAGATCCTTCGGTGTCGTCAGTGGAATCTGTGCAAATAGTGCAACATGTTCACGCACAGCTATGCGCGATAGAAGACGCAAAAAATGTTTGTGTTCTAGAAAAATATGGAAGTGTTTTAGAGAAAGATTCTGATTTTGGCACATTAAGGCACATTTGTGAAGGTACGTCAACAGAACCGTTAAGTTGTTTCAAAGAATATTTTAATTACGCAAATATAACGTCACTAGATAGTAGAACGTTCGTTCTCTGCATATAAACACATTTTTTCCTCGCGCCGCACTCGGTCTGTCGAAACAACTGTTGAAACGTATCTAATGTTGCAGATATTTAACAGACATTATTCACTTTGCGATTTCACGGAGGACTCTTAAAATGGTAAGTGTTTGAGCACGCATTATTTTATTTTTATTTAACAACTACGCGAAAGTATTTACGACAGCAAACATCTACACACAATAGCTCTAGTGGAACCCGAGGCCTAATCGAAACAACGCCGCTGCCCATTGGCGCGCGTGGCCAACTCTAGTGATAACTGTGAAGGTAGTTTGACAAGGTCCAGCCTTTGTGAAATGCCTTTTCATTGCAATAATTTAATGAGGGCTCGATAGTTTCATAGAAACGCTAACATCGCTGACGCAAACGACCGTTAAGCAGCAACTAAACGTCCGACATGGTTGAAATTTTCAAAATTATCTACGCTATTATCACTAGAATATTTTTGGCACTTAAAACTTTTCAGACTATCCTCATAAATGTAGCAGCATTGCTATTAAACATAACGATTACTTGAAGAGTCTGCACTGCTTAACCGGTTCTCATTATATCTAACTCACTACATTTGTTTCCACTATTTAGAATTCCAACAAAATTTTGATGGATTATGTATTTATAAAATTTGTATCTAAGAAATTCATGTTTGCTTTCAAACTTTGTGACGGTAGTGTATACAAATCCAAACACTTTTCAACGCCCATTTTTCATTAATCCGTCTCCACTTCAACAGGGCATCAATCCACAAAATTAAAAATAAAATAGAACAAGTTACGACCTGTAAATTCCAAGTCTGTAGACACCAAGCATTCACCGATAAGAAGTACCCTTATATGTATATCAATTTAAATCGCTAAGAAAACCGTGAAACCAAAAAAAAAGAAACAGAAAATCAAGCTACCTGTCTTGGATATCCTCTACAACATACACGATATTTTCTTAGGATACAAAGATAAAACAAAACAACAAAGCAACAGAATATACATACATTGTAGATATCATCCTACACAGGATACCAACAATGTATATTGCAGGCAAGAAGTGAGAACGCTGTAGAAAGAGAACGCTTCACCATCTGAGGGTAACGGAGAATAAAGAAAGTATATAGATATAAAGAAAAAAGAAACTGGCTGGCTATGAAATGAAAAAAAAAAGACGACTAGCGCTCGACGAAGACCGATTCCAGCGCACGAACAATTTCAGGTAGCAATCGGAATCAGCTGACAATCAGCTGGTTCGTTTGCGTTCGCCTCGCATTCGTAAACGATCGTCCTTTGTTTCGCCGGCTGATAGAGACCAGTGGGCGACTACCGGCAGTTTAGCAGCCGGCTGTTGTTGGTAACGGATGGGTTCTTTCGCGGGAACCGTTTCGAGAATATAAAAAAAGAAGGGGCCGTTAGGTTTTTGTTTCTTTCTCTTGATTTTGTTTTTCGGTGGAGCAAACGAACGGGGTTTCCATGTCGGCACGAAAATTGTGATAAAAATTAATAAAAAAAAAAATGTACAAAAAACGGGGATTATAATTCTTATTAATTTTTTATATTAGTTATATATTAGATGTTTTAATTCTGTCGGACGCCCGAATATTTTTATAATTTATTTTAATTTAATATATGCAAAAAAAATTAATAATATTAATGCACCTACTTTTCCAAAAGAAAATAGATAAAATTTAAAAAAATTAAAAAAGGAAAATCTTGAGGGGTCCGAAGGTGATTGTTATCTGCGATATTTGAAAAAGAAAATCCAATAATCCTCTGGAGAAGTATTCTCCTTATTGGTAAGTACATTTAATTCTAATTTATATTACATTAAATGCCATGCTTAACTTTTCTGAGGTATCCTTGTATTTCGAAGCGAAATGATTTTACTTCAAGGGCTGATTTCACCATCTTATTTCCTTGATATCCCAACATCAAGAAAGGAAATATCCATTGCACATCTTCATCTACTACTTTTTCTTGGAAAACTTTAATATTTGATATGTTTCAAAGGTACTAGATACGAAATTCAAAGATGTTGATAATGATATATGTTACAAAAAGGTAGTTTATTGTATTATAAAAAAGTAAAAAGCTCTTTTTACGTCCAAAAACGAAAAAAAAGCCTTCAAGCAATGCTTTCGACAATATAAATTCATATTTGAATTGAATCTTTTAGAATGAAAATAGGTATCGAAGTTTGAAACAAATTCCTAATTTTGACAATTAGAATTCAGTTTTGTTTAAATTATATATTATATCAAGGCAAACTAGGAAATAGATATAAATTTGATCGGAGTTTAAATTACAGGAATATTATTGAAAATGGAACAAAAATACAATTCTTTGTCATTTCTACAATTCTCATAAATTAGCCACATTTATAGATAGCAAATACTCAATGTCGCCAACATTGTTACCACAAAAACTAACTATTTGAATAGTCCTGTTTGATTCGAGATAGTCTGGTTTTCTCAAGGCCTACTGTCAAGTTTTATCAAATTTTAAATTACGACGATATCATTTAAAAAATGCTATCAGTTGCGCCATAATTCGCGTGCTTTATCGGAATGTGAGAAAATATACAAAGTGTTCATTATTCAACCATCCCTGGATTAATCAACCGGAAAGATACTCTGTTTTTTTTTGTATTTCTGACATTTGCTTACTGTAACAATGTAGTTAATATAATTCTCTGATAATCGTTTATTTCTGCGCATGAGTAATTGATTTTGTATCTTGTATACCTTTTAGAGATTTTACGAAAGGCAGAAATGAAAAAGGGGTCCAGAATTTACAAAATTCTGCCATAAAAAATAAGGCGACCTGTTTCGTGTTGAGAACACCTTCTCAAAGTTAAAATTAATACCTATAACTTATATGTATTAAAACTTATATGATATAAGTATAACTGTGCGTACTCCAACAATGCATCGTATGGATTGTAAAATTGGTACAGCACAAACAGATTAAAAGACTTCAAACGATTGCAATAAAATTGGTTCAAAAAAAAACCTTTTTTTTAACGGCACATTCGATTTCAAGGTACAGCCCCCTCCAAAAATTTTCACGATTTTAAAATTTTTGTAAATATCTCGGAAACTATAAAAGATAATTTTTTTTAGAACTTAATTTGGAATATATTACATAATCTCGACGAAATTACTTTCGGAAAAAATATATACATAAGGGGAGGAGCGGATACTCCACTGCACATAATGTATTTCCCATTTTATGATCAAAAAAATATATATCTGTTATAGTTTCAGAGATATTTACAAAAATTTTAAAATCGGGAAAATTTTTGGAGGGGGTTGTACCCCAAAATCGCGATTCAGCCGCTAAGAAAATTGTATTGTTCTTATACCAAGGTACTCTTGCAGTCTCTAGAGTTCGTCGCAATCTCTCGAATTTTCGGGCTGTCGGTGTTCATTTATTTATTTCTTGTATTTCTAGACATTGAGATAGATTGTAGCTTTGTAACTGTAGCTCATGACCCAGTAAATGTTTGAAGTTTGATGTTAATCCATTGAATATCCTAGGAATGTCTATGTATTACATGTAAGAGTGTTCATTTTTCATATTGTTCTTTTGTATTGTATTGAAAAATATATATATATATATTACAAGTGTTAAAAAGACCTTGCAAGCATTTACGTTTTAAACAACACATCACTCAAATGTCCTCCGCGACTACGAATGCAGCGCTGTATGTTGGTTTTCAAGTCCTCTACTGTGATTTGTTCGCATAGACCAATGACTAACGTAACCCCATAAAAAATAATCCCATGGTGTTAAATCGCAGCTTCTTGGAGACCAAGCGTCTGGCCGAAGTTATCCGATTCTTTTTGGATCTCTCGCATCAAGGGAAACTTTTCTTTCAATAAATCAATGGTTTCACCAGAAATGTGACATGTGGCACCATCCTGTTGGAAGAACATGCCATCCAAATTCATTTCTTTCAAATTTTCACGTAACGAGCGACTGGTTTGGACAAAAGATCGATTATTTCGATAAAACTTTTGAATCATAATGAGACGTTCTTGAAGCGTGTATTTCACCATGATGAAATGCTAGACTATACTGAACACAACTGTCAAGAAATAACATTTCTTTTCATTTCCAAAATGGCCGCCGTGGCATTTCGAAAACATAGTTATTGGGAAACCCTTTACGATATACCCGGTGTACCAGATTCAATGTTACAAGCGATATCTTCCTTGTTTGTAGAGATATAAGATCGAGCAAGATCACGTCGAATATGCAGAAGATATTCTTTTGAAAACTACCTCTAGTAAACCACCCTCCAAGAAACCTCCCCCAAGCCATTTTTTTTTTAAATTGCACCGCTCATCTTTTTGACTATGACTAGACTGACAGATATTGTCCACCATTGGACGCAACACACGCTTCAAACCGACCAATTAATTTCCTGCAAGTTCCTGCCGTCATCATATCCATTGTAACTCAGTGACATGCCGAAACTTAAATTTCAAATCGTCTAAATTCGTAGGCGGAGTAGAATATACAACTTATTTCAAATACCTCCACAAAAAGAAGTCCATTGGGCTTAAATCTGGTGAGCGAGTTGAATAAGATGGTCCCATCTATTGGGATATACGTCATTTAAATACTCTACAACCAGCCGCGAGTTATGAGGCGGAGCGCCATCCTGTTGCTGCCACAAATCATCGCTCTCTGCTAATTGAATATCTTCTATTAACTCGGGAAGGTCATTATGTAAAAAATATAAATAACGTTGCTTTGTCAAAGTTCCTTCAAAGATGTATGGACCAATGATACGTTCATTAAATAATCCGCACTACACGTTGATATTTGCATTCCTTCTGTTCTAATTGATATTACATGTCACCTAAAATGTTAGCCTTAGTCTTTATTGTATTATATAATTCTATGTATAATGTTTAATTTTTTAACAAATTCTATTTATAATTCTACGTTATGTACTTCCTCATTTTTGTTTTCAAAACAAAACTTCTACGTTTATAATGTTATTTTTTTACAGAGATTACACAGAAACAGTTCACTAAAACCCTTACCACAACACTAGTGTTGTGGTAAGGGTTTTAGTGAACTGTTTCAGTGTTCCAGTGCCACAGTTTTAGAGTATCCATTTAGAGATTACACAAATTCTCAGTT
Source organism: Dynastes maya (assembly GCA_029619315.2). Taxonomy (NCBI): domain Eukaryota; kingdom Metazoa; phylum Arthropoda; class Insecta; order Coleoptera; family Scarabaeidae; genus Dynastes; species Dynastes maya. Next base: position 3,685,563 of record JAROYE020000001.1, on the reverse strand, counting down.
AAATGAAAATGGAATGGTCGTGTTTCTATTCTAAATTCTTTGAATTACATAAAAGATATTTAAACTATTTTAACCCATACTGTATACATATATGTATATCTATAAGGCATTTCTGTCAGATTTTCTTACCGGTACAATAGGAGTGAATGTACAAAAAAGTGCTGTGTGGACGTGATCCCGGCTTCGTTTCTACCGGAAGTATCCTAGAGTGAAGGTTTCACGATAAACATCTTTTGTGTAATTTAGTAATTATCGCCTATATCGATAAATGATATTTGATTTGCAGTTTGCATACCCTTGAAATGTATTTTTCAATAGTTAAGCTTGGATACCTTGAGATTTTCTAGAAAATATATAAATTGAAATCATTATCTGCTTTTTAACTTTGACATATTCATTTGAAAGGTATGAGTTCACTACGTAACTGCATACACAACATATATTTCAACATGTTTTCAGTTGGAGTAAGTTATATCCTAACAATTTCAACAAACAATTTAGTCGAGGGGTTCCCAAACTTTATCAGTCCGCGGCGCACTTACAGGTTTAGTATTTCGTCCCGGCGCTCTTTTAAAAATATGTGTACGATGACATAAATCCGGCGCAGGAACGAAAACAACTCTTAAGATAAACCTCACAAAGTGAAGGTCACATTCATTAAAATCGAATCACAAGAACCATCAAACTAAAATATGAAATAAAGCAGACCGGCCCACAAACAACCTAAAAATTTTTTAACATGAATATACATGTTGATAATCAAATTTATAAGTGGATTAAGGGTAAACGTTAATGTCTGAGATTTCTCAATGTTTGAAGTTAATCGTATATTATTAAAATAGTTTTCAGCCTGGGAAAGTGACTTGCCCAGCACATCGGCCAACACATCCAAGTGCTTACCAGTTGTGAACAATGTAGTGTCATCAGCGTACACTATGTTCTTACAATCAACATAATTGTTGATGTCATTAATGTAAATAATGAACATAATTGGGCCCAGTATTGACCCTTGAGGTACCCCATAATCAACATGTTTTAATTTAGAAATTTTGACGCTGATTTGCACAGCTTGATACCTAGATGTTAAAAGACTACTAACAAATGACAAAGCAGAACCCCTGACCCCATAACAACGATAACAGCAGTCAATGAAATAATACAAGCGATAACAACAGCTTTTGATGAGAAGGATGATGTTATACTGACCTGTTGCGATCTCTCAAAAGCATTCGATTGTGTCAATGTACCAATTTTACTGGCCAAACTGGATTACTGCGGTATAAGAGGGCCTGCACTCAAATTACTTCGGTCATACTTGATGGAAAGGAAACAGCTAGTAGTATGGCAAAATACAGAGTCCAACATGCGTCCAGTTCGTAATGGCGTTCCTCAGGGATCTGTTTTGGGCCCAATACTTTTCCTAATATATGCGAACGATCTCCCACGCAATATACATTGTGATAAAATATGTCTATATGCCGACGATACAACGCTACTAACTAGAGGAGATATGCATAGAGATCTGCAAGCAAAGTCCGAATTAGCACTAATGGAAGCAGATGAATGGTTCATGAGTAACGGTTTCTGTTTAAACAAAAGCAAAACTCAAACTCTATTACTATCTACTAAAACATTACCTGATAAGAAATGTATCTGCTTCCTTGGCCTACACATTTCTAATAAACTGGACTACAAAGTGCATATTGACGACACCTCAAGAAAGTTGTCCACTGCAACATATGCTATTAGAAGGATCATGGCGGTAGCAGCATATGACGCAGCAAGAGCAGCATATTTTGCTTTATTTCATAGTAAAGCTACGTATGGGATTCTAATATGGGGACATTCACCTGAGGCCGTAAAGCTGTTCCTGAAACAGAAACAAGTAGTAAGAATCTTAAGCAACGTAGACTGCAGAACATCTTGCAGATCATTGTTTAAGAAAAATGGTATACTTACTCTGGCGTGTTGTTACATAATGTCGTGTGCGCTATATGTACACACCAATAAATCAAAGTACGTAACGCACAGTATGCTTCATGAGCATAATACACGTCACAGGAATAACTACGTAATACCATATCATCGGCTAAAGACGGCGCAAGTTTCCACCAACTATTTGGCTGTGAAGTTATACAATCATCTACCCGAAACGTACAAATCTTTAAATGAAAAACAATTTAAATTGAAATTGAAAAGGTTGCTCCTTCACGGCGAATTTTACACACTCGACGAGTATTTCAACACCATACGATAAATTTTAACTTATTTTATTTATACAGTGTTTGACTTTACCTGTAAGTGTTATACATTTACATGTGCGTTTTGTCCTATTCTTTTTTATATACTTTTTATATCTACACAGATTTTATTTATTTACGTATTTATATATCACTTTATATATACATTTATATTGACAACGTTAATGCCTATGATAGGTCATGACAGAAATAAATTATTATTATTATTATTATTATTATGACTCAAGCTTGTTGAGCAATATGCCGTGCGAGACACAATCAAAGGCTTTAGTTAAGTCCAGAAAACCACTTGCAACCAAATTTCTTCTCTCCAGCTCATCCGTTATAAAAATATATAAGCTAAGGCTTTTGTTGTGCTTCTACCACCTCTAAATCCGTACTGACCGGATATTTCTCCAATCTACATTTAAAAAAATTCCAACAATTTACAGAGTATTGGCACAATAGAAATTGGTCGATAATTAGCAGGTATTTGACTATCTCCTTTTTTGAATATGGGCGTTATTTTGGCTTTTTTAATGCAAGCTGGAAAAGTACCGTTTACAAAACAAAGATTTCTGAAATATGTATTATGCTCAGATAATTCATTTCTAACAAGTTTCAGCATCCCCATAGCATGCGGTGCTTTGTTGCGAACAAGCGTCTGCAATCCTCCCTAGCGACCAGACATTGATCGAAATCCATCAGTACACATACCGATGCACTTTTCCCTTATCCAAATCATTTTCGGTTATAACTTGTCAAGCATCTCAAATAAGTCTTAAGCCTTTGCGCTTCCAATGATGCTTTTGCAGAACAGAAGGTCTTCAACGATAATATTATCATCCAGAAAGCGTACATAACAAATAAGGTGTGCGTCTTTGTTACTATCAATAGCCTCATCAAGTTGCAAACCAAATTCCGTGCTTTTCATTTTCTCTATTCATTGATCATTGAGATCCAGATGGATTCTTCGACTAATAGTTACAAAAACACAAAGCGACACACTGAAAAAAAGCGGACGCTCTTCTGGTAGCGGGCGTCTTAAAACCGTTTACTTTTCTTCTTAGATGTTTACTCTTCGATTGTTATTTAGGAACTGAAGTGATTCGCCAAAGTGGTGCCGTATTTATACTAGCCACCCCACCTACTTAGAACTTCCGTGAAACATCGACAATGTCCGATAGTATGCTATATAAGTCTACTATAAAGTTCTATAAACCTCACGAAGGTTCCATACTTTTCTGGAATATTCTATGTGCTTCAAGAATGTTCCTCCATATCTTTCTAGAAAATTCCATTAGCTTCGAAGCCATTTCGAAATGTTCATTCTAGAATGTTCCAGATCGCAATGTCTGCCCGCGGCGCACGCTTAGGGAACCCCCGATTTACTCTATTAGTATATTTTAAGTGATTGTATTCAGGAAGTAATATAGGTCTTCTCCGTTCAAATCTTTCTGCCCCGAAACTGATAAAACTTGCTTTTAAATAAATGGGTTCTATTGAACAATCCTCGTAAAAGGTTAGAGTTCTTATTGTAAAATCTATTAGAAGAAAAGGACGTTTTATATCTGGGCGTACGTAATGCTTTTTTTGACCTCAATGTAAATTTACAAAGCTAATATCCACGTTTACGATTAAGATGAGTAGAAAAAAAAGACACGTCGACGTTAAACGTTAGATTCAACATAAATTACACCTTGATAGCGCACCGTGGGTAGCTCCTAAACGAGTTTGTACTGTTGCTACAGCAAAAAGGCAAGAAACCTCTCTTCTACACGCATGGACGTTTTCATATACATACATAGATACATATATATATATATTGATACTTTGTGGAAGGCGAGTCATCGAGGCTAAAATGTGGGTTAAAATGAGTCTTCTCTTATTCGATATTACCTAGTACAGATCTCCTGGGTCTTTGACCTGTTCGATGAGACCAGGCGTTTGGAGAAAACTAGTATTTAGTAAGATGTAAAGTGTAAAGTTTTGTGGTTGGGATTTCTTAAAATATGTTGAAATGGAATATAGATTTTTGTTCGATATCGTATTAAAACCAATAATATAGACTGTCTTAAAGGTAAAATATGCAACAGCACTGTCTTTCAGGTTGCGATTACTAAATGTATTGGTGTTTATTCAAGTTGTGCTTCTGAATAGGCTAGGATCTTTACCTGGTCAATCGGAGATTCTCCATAAAGGAAGACGAAATGAATCAATATAATAAATAAAGCAAAAATTGAAAAGGAAACAAAAAAGTTATTGACGGGATGAATTGATTAAATAGCAAAATGGAAACAAGAGAAAACATTGATGTACAAATTATATTATTATTATTATAGTCCCTAGTTGAAGGCTTTTAATAAACTTTAGAACTACTGTAAGATCTTCTTCCTTCAGTTCAGTGGATGTGAGAAATGTCCTACTGAAATCTTGGTGTCGTGTATGGCTGACGGCAACAAATTTTCATAGAAATGTTCTGCCGTTTCCAGATCTTTTTAGCGTAGACGAAAAATTTGTTCTTCAAATTTTCCTAGTTTAAATAAGTGATATTTTAGGGCTAACATGACCTGTCAAAAATCCACCCAGTAATCTAAGGCCCCCTTTGCAAAACGATAGCACTCTTTTTGCTGTCTTTATCGAGCTAAATATGAGTGCTTTCACTTGTTCTTGTCCTGGAATGCTTTCCCAGTGCGAGGCTTTTTGATTATCTTCCTTTATCTTGATTGCTTGTTTTATGTGGCTCTTTTGGAGACCAGAAAAGGAGTTAGGACCAATAAAAGGCGTTAATGGCTACTTCTTTGGCCAGCTCATTCGTCGTCTTTGAAGGATGGCTTTAATTCATTTAGTAGACGAGAGGTGAAAACCTTTGGCAGAAGTCGCTCTCTCAATGCTCTTGAAGGAGGTGTCATGGGAAGGAGGTCAAAAGCACCCTTTAGTCCAAGAATGAACAGAGAGCTATTTCTTTTGCCATAAATGACTCTTCCAATTTACTTGTTATCATTGGAGGGCCGTTATTGTTGATTTTGCCTTGTAATAGGCATGTTAGTTAGGAGGAAGCGGGTTTGTTACAAGGACTTCATTCCTTAGGTATTGGTCTAATACTTTTTCCATTCCTTTGAGCAGGAATGGAAAGAGACTAATTCGTCCTTGATGTATAATTAAAAAAATACATTTCTACAATAGCGTAGGGAAGATTCCGTCTCCTCCAGATAATTTGTAAGGTTTAAATGTCATTAAAGCTCATCTGATTCTCATTGTTGTAAAGATTTAACTTGCTGGACTTCCTGCTTTCTTTGATGGACGACTTTTCATTTCGAGGTGGAAGAAACGAAAATAATGACATTTTGAAAATAAGGATCAAAGTATATAAGAGATAGAAAAAGCAAATTACCACTTGTAGAGAAGCCGCAATCCAAAAGAGTGTACCTCAAATAGGAATGATAAGTAAAGGAAAATGGCTAGCTAGATCAACTGGGTCTTACTCCTTTAGAATCTTTACAGTTAGTAGTGCTTTTACTTCATATACGTTGTGTGTCTAAAAAATTCGGTGAATGGTATAATAAAAACACAAAAACAGAATGCACCTTGGGAATACCTTCATTGACCTTCGAAGTAGTCGCCACCAGACACAACACACTTTTGACAACGTTCGTATAGCTTCTGGAAACTGTCGGAAAACTCTTGTTTTGGATCGTTTTCAGAATTGCTGTCACACGTCCTTGAACCTCCTTGACGTCCGCAAACCGTGATCCTTTCAAGGTCCCCTTAAGACAAGGGAACAAAAAAAAGTCAGCAGGAGCAAGATCTGGAGAGTAGGGTGGGTGTTCCAAAACAGTTACGCCGCGCTGAGTCAAATATTGGCGTACAATGATGCTCGGTTGCGATGGTGCATTGTCGTGGAGTAACACCCACTTTCCGGTCTGGATCATTTGTGGCCTAACGCGCCGGATGCGCTGCAATAAACGTTTGAGAACCTCCAAGTAGAATGCGGCATTCACCCTTTGGCCAGCAGGGATGAATTCCTTATGGATGATTCCCTCTTTATCGAAAAATGGTCTTCCTTTTTGGATTTTTGCATGCGGCCGCCATTCCATTGATTGTCTTTTCGTTTCGGGGTCGTACTGGTAACACCAAGACTCGTCCCCTGTGACAATGGAACCCAGAAAGGATGGATCCCGGTCACGCATGTCGATGAAATCGCCACTGGTTTCAAAACGTCTTGCTTTTTGCTCGTCTCTTAGGATATGCGGCACAAATCGTGAACAAATCTTGCGCTTACCCAAATCTTCATGAATGATGGCTCCCACTGTGTCTTTGTTAATACCCACTTCTTCTGCTATTAATCGCAGACTCAATCGCCGGTCTTTTGCTATTAACACTCGCACAGGTTCCAGAACATGTGATTCTGAAAACGATTCCAAAACAAGAATTTTCCAACAGTTTCCAGAAGCTATACGAACGTTGTCAAAAGTGTGTTGTGTCTGGTGGCGACTACGAAGGTCAATGAAGGTATTTCCAATGTGCATTCTGTTCTTGTGTTTTTATTATACCATTCATCGAATTTTTTAGACAGACAACGTATTTCAAAGATTATACTCTCTCTCGCTGAAGAAATCAAAATCAACTTCATCGATGTCAATGCCAATTTTTCTTAAATGGTAACTAGCAATTCGAATGAAACTTCAATTAATATCTCGAAATCTTCCTCTGTAAGAATGAAGCCTGTACAGCCTGTATACAAGATAATTTAACCGTTGTTACATTTTCAAACGCTTGTAGGCTTGTAATCGCCAAAACTAACCTCCGATACGGAGCGTACGATTTCAACTTGTAAACTCGCCATAAATTTAGACAGAATAGCACGCTATAACGTGACTATCACGCGTCACTTCCGTTCCTCTTCGAACTTGGTCCATGCGGTTCGTCGCAGTTGACGTCAGCCAGGTCTGAAACTGTTTATTTTGACAGCGGTACGTTGGAGTATAACAAGCTGCCAGTTTCCTCTCATAATAAATAGAAAATTCAACTGACGCGCTATTGCTGGCGAATTAATTGCAGAAAATGGAGTATGTATGTTAGACGCATGTAAAGTCAACGTGATTCAACGAGAAATTGAACATCGCATGCTTTTTGGAATTCAATAGTTTACACTGAAGAAAAAGAACAATGTTCGGGCACTCTCAAAATTATTTACAACGATCCTAGAATCTATAGGTTGCCAAAGTTAGTCAACATTTTATCATTCACTGGTTAACAAAATTAAACTTTTTCTTGTCCCGCAAATATGTGAACCTTGCAGCATTTTTTCTGTTGAATTCAAAACTTTTTTCAGAAATATTCTATCAGGCAGGGTTTCTAAGTGAGAGCGCAATCAATAGTAGAACAACATGTATAATGTGTTTATTTATAAAACAACTGAGAATGTTTCTAAAATGTACAAATGTATGACTTTCTGCTATATTTAGCGTCAGGAAAGTCTCTCGTCCGTGTCCAGCAATAGTCTGCCAGTATAGAGATTGTCCGTGAAAAAATCTAAATGTGAATCTAAAAAATGAATTTTTAGACTCATATAGCACCCCAATGTTTCATACGAAGTCAAAAGGTCTTTAACAATGTTCTTGTAGTCTTCGGATTTGTGATTGCCTAAAAAATTCTCACAAATATTCTTAAATGACAGCCAGGCGGATTTTTCATTTTTATTCGGCCCCTGTCCCTGATCTGGGGTCCTACAAATATACCCTCCTTTACTTTAGCATCACTGATTCTGGGGAACTTATTCCTCAAATACGCGAATCCACGACCGTTTTTGTCCATTGCTTTGACGAAATTTTCTGAGGATCGACAAGAGAGGAGTTGATGACATTCTTAACTCCTGGAGTCAATGATGTTCGTGTCGACCAGACTTTCTTTACATAATGGTTTTTCTTGTCTCGACTGTCCCACTCACACAGGAAACAACAGTACTTCGCGTAGCCGAGTTGCAATCCGAGTAATAGCGCCACAACCTTTAGATTGCCGCAGATATTCCACTTAAAATCATCGTATTTGATTTTTTCTAAAAGAATCTTCATGTTGTCGTATGTTTTCTTCATGTTACCTAAGTGGGCCAGAGGAATTGAGGGCAATTTATTTCCATTGTGAAGTAAAACGGCTTTTAAGCTAGCTTTGGATGAATTAATGAACAAACGCCATTCATCAGTGTGATATTTATGGCCAAGTGCACTCATAACCGAGACGATATCATTGCAGAACACCAGGTCATCTCCAAGGGAGAAATAATCATTGAATTTGGCATAACGACTACGATAAAATGAAATTTTTGTGTCAGTCTGAAGTAGATTCCAGCCCTTCAATCTGGATGCCAAAAGTTCAAAACTCTCGCACACAGAAACACCAGGTCGCAAAATGAGTAAGGACAGGTTTACTTTCATGCCTTGTGCCAATGCCAAATAAAGCTAGGTCATTTAAGAGGAGTCCAAATCTTCCTGTTGCGTACATGCGCCAAAATAGATGAGCTGCAGAGGATGTTTTTCGTAAATGGTTCCACGATTTTTTATACCTGAAGTTAAAAGGAAAATGAGGAATTTGGATTTTCCTGTGAAAGCATTACTTCTTTTAGATAATGCCACATGACATCCCAATGTAGAAGAACTATGTACTACTGAAAAAAAAACGCATTCAAACAATGTTTCTACCACTAAGTTGTTAGCTCCTTTGGATCAACATGTGATTCAAAAGAAGAAGCTGCATTATCGCAAATCTCTATTGATGTCTGTCATATCTGAACATGTCCAAGATCTTTTTTGAAAAATTTTGATTTGGTGGTGTCAGCGATACTATCTTTAAAAGACGCTAGTGTGCTGTACCATCGGAACTTATTCAAAAGTAATGCAAAACCTGTGCCCCAATGTGGATGAAGTGATCAAAACAAATGATAAAAATGAGATAACGAGGAAATACACGTGATTACATTTTTGCAAGAGGACCTGATTCTGACCGTGGTAAAGTTAAGAGCTGTACCTATGAGTCCTATAAGGTTCAAGTTTCAGATTTTTCCTGCGGAAGCGGTACATTCTCGAGTCACTCTTTAACGAACGAGGCGGTGATTGTCACAAAGCAATGGAACCACTTACACAGGCACCTACTCCACAGGGACATCACCAGACGCAAAAAAATACCACCTTATATAAATTAATGTACCACAACAGAAGTAAGGATATAATAATTGGCCATCATACATCATCATGGTTCTAAGAGACGATAGAATGAATGCATCGTGTCAGTGAACTCCTGGCCGTTCGTTGTTATTGAAGGAGTTCTCATTCGTATTGTTTCGCAATAATAAGCGATTTTCTATGCACAACACGACGCAAAATGCTAGTAACACGACTGCATGTACCGGGGCGTGAATATAATTTGGTAGATTTCGATTGCTGATGTTGGCTATATTGAAAGACATTAGGTGTTTGGTATGGCCCTTTTTTTTTAGACAATGGTAGGTGGTATACTGCAAAGTATATGTGGAATTAGTTCTTGTTTGAGTTAGCAAAGAATTCATTCTAAATTATATCCATTTTCTTTTAAAATCTTAATTTATTGCAGTACTGGATGTATTTTATATCTCATTTTTGTAATATTTTTCTTCTATAATTTAACGTATCACTACTTTCGTTTCTCGTCTTCGTCAATCTTATCAAAGTTTCTGGAGATGTGCTTGGTTTTTTGTGCTTGCAAACTCCATTGAGTCTAATGAAACATGAAGCAGAACTATTAGCAAGTTGGAGAACTGAGGAAAAATCATCTGTGTAGTAGCTGCTGCATTGTCTGGAGTTACCTGCTTCTTCAAATGATAAATTATGTAATATTCAGCTATAGCTCGTGATAGAAAGGGTCCATATTTTTCGTGACATGTCAACACATCATTTAGGACAAACTTGCTTCAACAAAATTCTTGAAATGCATATTACCTTGTTTAAAACAGTATGACATATCCGTACATTATGCAGTAAATTATTGCTTGTTTTAGCTAAAAAGGCTAAAGTAGAGATTATCTACATAATAATGTTGGAACAAAACTGAACTTAATGTAGAAGTACACATGAAAAAAGTGCCTAGAAACAAAAAAATAGCTCCTGGTATTGATGGAATCACTACCGGCAATAACTATGTGAGAAGAGAAAAGCACTAACGCTTTTTGCTTCTGTCCAGATTGCTCTTAAATCTCTCAGTTTATGCCACTAGTTTTCAAAAACAGCAACTGAAATATTTCCTGGCGCCACCTAATGCCAGTAGATATAGTTATGTCGTCCTAGATACTAGCGACAGAACCGGAATACAGATGTCATACTTACCCATACAATGATGTGATCTTTAACGTACAACGTTTTATAAACATTTTCAAAGATACCGGTTAATTTAATATTTTTTTCGTTCGCTCCAAATTTTAATTATTATCTTCAGGTTTTTTTCCATTATTGATTTTTTCTTGAATAGAGACTGGTTTTTGCAAGTAAATCTATTTTCATGATGCAAAAAAACATTTCTCTGCATGTGGTTTTTATGGTTATTTATTGTTATACCTCAAGAGAAAGAAACATTTGAAAAACTCACCAGATTTAACACCTTCAAATTTGTTCTGTTAAGGTTTCAAGACACAAGATGTTCCAAACTTCTAGATTCAAGATGAATTGCTGAATTAGGTTCAGACAGTTGTGTGAAGGTAGAATTTCTACATATGCTTGTGTTGAAAAACTTTCTTCGTGTCATCCGTTCCTTTCTTGGAATTGAAAATTCCACGTTCCATGTTTTCCTATTCCTTCAACAATCCTATCATCTGGCATTGTGTAGCGTACACTGAGATACATAGAATGTGTTTCAGTTGGTTGTAAAATATTGCAATTTTATTTCTTTTTGATTTCCCCCAATATTGTTCTTACGAATTTCATCTGAACGTTAAGCAATTTATTGATCTGGTTACTACAATGATTGTTACAAAGCCTAGACCAGACAAACGAAACAGACGATAGGCACAGGATTCAGAGAACACATAGTTCGCTACTGCTACAAGCCTGCGCGTGGGAGAATCTGCGTCGGCGACCGCAGGGTGAGACGATTTGCATTCTCTCTGACAGTCAGGCAGCCTTAAAGACACTAGCATCTTATCATATAACCTCCAAACTAATATGGGAGTGCCTGCAAACCCTAATGGTTCTGACTAAACAACAAGGTCACACTGGTGTGGGTGCAGACCAGCTAGCGAGGGAAGGTTCAAAAATGAATTATATAGGCCCTGAACCGGGTCTAGGTATTACCAAGAGTGCAGTGCGTGGTGCAATTAATGAGTGGATCATAACACAACACCAATTAAATTGGAAACATGCAGCTGAACAAAAGCACAGCAAACGGATGATGGGAAGACCACCGCAACATCTGACTGCTGACCTGCTTGAATTAAGCAAGATACAGCTTAGGGCAGCAACATGTCTATTAACAGGACACGGCTGTTTGAGAGGCCACTTGCATGAGATGGGGATCTACAAAGATGAACCTTTATGTAGACTTTGCAATGAGGAGGAGGAAACAGCCCCTCATATTATTTTAGAATGTGCAGCGTTAGCTCAACGCAGATTCGCTATGCGAAGCACAATGGAGAAAGATTTACTACATAGGCTCTTAAACCTGATTGCGGGAACTAACCTGTTCAAGTAAAACAAAACCGAAGCAGGAATAATACAATAAGCTACTAAGCTGCCCTGCTTTGGTAGGAAAATCAATCAATCAATCAAACTGCAGCGGTAGAACTGAATCGTCATGTGCAGCACGACACATAAACGAAACCGGGCATAACATTAAATTAGAAAATCTCAAATTAATTAAGAACCTAACGTCGCCGCGAGAATTAGATGCTAACGAAATCATTTATATGGAAAAGATTGCAAATCTGTTAAACAGGGAAAAAGGTCCACGTTATGTCTATTGAAATTTACAGCTTTTATGGTAGTCAGTGAAAATTTGGGTTCCTCGAAAAAATGGAAGGTCCTACAAAGAGTTTTATGATGAAACAAAATTGCAAATTGGTGTGGAGTGAAATTATTTCATCTTTTTAACACTTTTCTCGGGACACGATATCATCAAAAAAAAAGTTAAAATCAAGCACGTTTTACTTTATAATAGTAACAACTGCATTTGTTCGAATTATAAAATCGTCTAGAAGTAGCAGATTCCTTTTCTCTGACAAATTAGCCTAAATAACATTCTTACATAGCGAGAAAACGCATTCGAAGCCAGCAATTGCGGAGGGAAATACGCCGTTGTCATTGTTGAAAAGAAAAATCATTTCAATTACCTTCCTCGAAACCAGCAGCTCATATCTGTAACTTTCGAATTGCTAACGACCTGCTATTCATACAGCCGTAATAATAAAATTGTAACGCCGATTTTCTCTTTCCGGTGACGAAAGTATGTTGTCCTTGTCTTTCGCGTATCGGTCTTGTGTAGCGTTTTATTGTGCTAATGCTTGCTGACAAGGAAACACAGATAAGTGCATCTCACCGATTTAAATGAAACTACGGTAACTATCTTAGCTGCCCAATCGCCCACTGGCAAATAAAGAAATATAAGAACATTTTTTCATCACAGTGAACCTTCACTGAGACAAATGTGGAAACATACCTGATGGTGCAAGTTTTTCAACAATCCTATCCACACTGTTAAGAAGTTACTTTTGAAGAAACTACTAATGGCAATAATAATGCCAATAATAATGGCAATCCAAACACTTCAACGTGTGGATATATTCGCTTTATTTACCAAATATTTTTATTGCGGCAGCTTTTATTTTTTTACACTGTATTAATGTCAAAATATCACTTCTGTCAGCTATAAGCCACACATACACTATTTGTAATCCGCGGCCCATGCGGCTAATTCGATTCTGTTGCGAAAACCGATTGTGTCCGGCTTACTAATGATGCTTTCATTATTTCTTCCAAGAATAGATCAAGTTAGTAATCCGCACTAACAGCCCTACCCCGCAGTACATCTGTGCTTTGTAATGCCTTTTGTCACAAGTTTTATGACTCTCCAACTGCTTCAATTTCTTCAACCTTTTCATCTATAAATTTCAAAGTCATTGATTCCATTATTACCCATTGATTGATTGATTGATTGGAGCTATTAAAAGCACTCCAACAGCTGCTATGGAAACCATGCTAAACCTACCTCCTCTTGAGATTTATATCAAGGGAGAAGCCAGAATGGGGGCATACAGACTGAAAAATACTAGCAACTGGAGATCCCACAGTGGATCTGGGCACACCAGAATAGAAGCAGTAGTAACAAACCCTATCTATGATATGGGTAGTGATACAACAATCGCCAGGATCTCCTATGACAAACCTTTCAAAGTTTTCTTGAATTGGGAAGAATGGAGGGATGGAGAGGGGAGAAAACCAAGAACACTAGTCTGGTACACAGATGGGTCCAAAACGGGCACTACATCTGGCGTTGGTGTATATGAGGAAAACCAGGGATACAAAGTATGTGTATCACTTGGGCGATATACCACGGTATTTCAAACAGAAATATATCTATACAAACCTGCGCGTGGGAGAGTCTGCGTCGGCGACCGCAGGGTGAGACGATGTGCATTCTCTCTGACAGTCAGGCAGCCTTAAAGGCACTAGCATCTTATCGCATAACCTCCAAACTAGTATGGGAGTGCCTGCAAACCCTAATGGCTCTGTCTAAACACAACAAGGTCACACTGGTGTGGGTGCCAGGGCACAGGGGCATAGCGGGCAATGAAATTGCAGACCAGCTAGAGAGGGAAGGTTCAAAAATGAATTATATAGGCCCTGAACCGGGTCTAGGTATTACCAAGAGTGCAGTGCGTGGTGCAATTAATGAGTGGATTATAACACAACACCAATTAAATTGGAAACATGCAGCTGGACAAAAGCACAGCAAACGGATGATGGGAAGACCGTCGCAACATCTGACTGCTGACCTGCTTGAATTAAACAAGATACAGCTTAGAGCAGCAACATGTCTATTAACAGGACATGGCTGTTTGAGAGGCCACTTGCATAAGATGGGGATCTACAAAGATGAGCCCTTATGTAGACTTTGCAATGAGGAGGAGGAAACAGCCTCTCACATTATTTTCGAATGTGCAGCGTTAGCTCAACGCAGATTCGCTATGCGAAGCACAATTGAACTACCAATGGAGAAAGATTTACTACATAGGCTGTTAAGCCTGATTGCGGGAACTAACCTGTTTAAGTAAAACAAAACCGAAGCAGGAATAATACAATAAGCTACTAAGCTTCAGTGTTAGGGATGTAAAGACCAGCCCTGCTCTGGTAGAAAATCAATCAATCAATCAATCAATATTACCCATAATCCGACTTCATTTTTTGTGACCCCTGTTGATAAATCCGATGTTTTCAATGATCTCTATAAGTTAGATAACTCTAGAACATTTTGTCATTACCCCATTTCTGCTTTTCTCGTTAAGACCTGCCGCTTTAAAATTAGCTAATGTTAAACCTTTACGTAACAATGGTGGTCAAAATAACTTGGACAACCATCATCCTATCAGTATTTTGCTTACGTTCTCTAAAATTTATGAATCCATGATGAATAGTAAACTATTTTCTAAAGATCAACATGGTTTTTTCCCAAATCGTTCCATCGATACAGCTCTTTTCAGTTTTTAAAGCAAATTTCAACCTATCTTGACACTAATATAGCTTGTCTTGCTATGTTTATTGATTCATCAAAACTTGATAATGTTAAACACGATATGCTTCTTTATAAAATGGGACGATGTGGCGTCAATTGCATATCCCTAGATTGATTCTAACAAAAAACTGTTATCGATCAGCCTTCTCCCCAGTACGCATCATCAACAAAGGTGTTCCTCAAGGATCTGTTTTGGGCCCCACACTTTTTTCAATTTTCTTTAACGATCTGCCTTGTTTTTTGAATATTTGTGATAATATTTCATATTTCTAATACAGTATACTCCCAACTTTATCAGTGCTGGGGGATCTTGTAGTTTGAATGTTTTAAAAACATTTTACTTTTCTAACTTCTGCTCTAAGAAGACTTATGGTATAATTCATTGGAGTTCCGGCTCTGATGTACTTTTCTATTACAGAAACCCGCTATAAGAATTATTTCTTTCTTGGCTGGAGTCATATAGGGATGCTTTCAGATCACATGGGATGAACTTTTTATGGAGCTTACATGCTTGAAATTCTATGTTTTGTTTTCAAACACCTATCTGCTAATACTTCTCTCGCCCGTCTTACTAGAAACAGTAATTATCTCTTACCCGTGTGTCATAGAACTGCTTTATTTCACAAAAGCATTTATTTTTAGGGTTAAGTTATACAGTGTGGACCTAAAGTGCTTGATGTTTATCTTACGTGGTAATGTAATTGGTAATCAATAAAATGTTTTGTAGTACCAGTCCTGTTATTTAATTGCCACGCCTCGTAGCTTATCGTTTTATTTTGACGTTATGAAATGTTTCCTGTAAGAAATTTATTTTCTTGGCATAATCAACTAGATTATACGTCCTGATATTTCAGTATATTACCATCCTACCACCACACAAAATCTGTTGCCAAACTGAATTTCCCAGGCGGTGCGTTTCCTTTATCAACGTAACCACGGAGAATAAAGTTTCATACGGACGGATTTGTTGGGTACTCCCGTTGCAGCAAGCTTCTATTTATAGTCTCGGTAGTAGGCATATGTTAGGTGTTAAACATATGGAATTAAATTAGCGGCATTTTTTCGAAAACGTGTAACAACTACTAAACTATAGAACAAATATAATTAGATTAATGTATGAGGAATTATCGCTCATAAAGAAGGCGTTAAGTACTGGGTAACTCGCGAATAAATACAGCAACAATATTGCTTTTGTTCTAGGAAACAAGAGTCAGTCTAGAAATTGGATACCGCTTGGTTCTTACTTTGTATATTAACCGTAATTTTTACTCAAATAAATGAGGATTTATAGCGGGAGTGTGTACATACTTGATTAATATCTTGTGTTTACTCTACAGGTTTTATCTCGAGGTAACTTAAAGTCTCCACGATTAAGCGGGTGATGGTTATCATCTGCAAACATTCCATACCTTTGTACGTACGTGAGGCGGAACACATTTTTATAAATGTATAGTGTGATTCAATGAAAAATCTACCAACTAAGATAAAACATTAAATTCCGGAATACCAAGTAATTAATGCGGGATTAGACAGTTCTTGTTAATGCTAAGACGAAATAAGCAAACAAAAGTTTGTAATAAAATACAGCGATTTATAACACTTATTAATCTATAGATGTTGATCTCGCCCTTAAAAAGGTTCTAGTGATATAACGAGTTGAGTATTGTAACTCGCCGATTAGAGTTGAAGATCCAACTTGGAAACTACAATTCGAGTTGGACTCATCTAAATTTATGCCAGGTTTAGACGGTCTGACTCGGCCTAATTCCAAATCGAATCAGATTCGCAACTCCAATTTATGCCAGGTCTAATCGAACCGAATCGTTACATATTAGACTCATTCGCTACGACAGAAAGAGCCAATTCCTAGGTAAGGAACTTGCAGAGAGCGGTTGATGACCTTACTGAATTGGCTGATAGATGGTGACTCAGCATTAATGAGACAAAAAGCGTCGCTGTTTATTTTACTGAAAGACTTGTATTTTGTCTGCTGAAAATATTTACATTAATAGCGCTCCTCTCCCATGGTCGTCAACAATTAGGTATCTTGGGTCATCTTCGTTCGGCGGCTCACACGAGGACCCCGTATAGAAGTCGTGGGCCAAAACAATGAATAAGCTGTTTCCTCTTATTTGTAGGAACAATTCTATGAGCGTATCAAGCTACTGCTTTATAAAAAATGTTTGCGACCAATTCTGGCCTGGTGTACCGCCGTTAACTCAGATCTGCAGTGATTGGAATCCCTCCAAAGCATAGTTATGGGAGTGATTGTCAACGTCCCGTGGTTCGTAAGAAATGCCCGAATAAGAGAGGAGTACTTTTGAAACCCGCTTATTAGGATTGTCGTCAAACCACAGGATCCTCTACCTCCGAAAGTTAAAGCTATAAGGATTGGTGACGTCGTTGACCTCTTGGTGTTGGGAGATTCAAAGGAAAAGACGAATAATACAACAAATCAAACTCTTTTCCATGTTGCTGATAAAAACCTAAAACCCCTAGTAACTCGGAGAAACTGCCTATGTGTGATAAAGGAGGTTACAGACCCTGGTCTTAGATTCGCAAAAAAATAATTTAAAGAAGTTAGTACCAATAGTGGTCCAGTACACCCAAAATATGTATATTAACCTGTTTATGTCAGAAATACTAGACGAAAACTATGCATTTATACGTATAGAAGACATACTCATACAAAACAACTTTATAATAACCGGATTTAACCTGGCCAGTCTTCAAGCGAATTATTGCTAAAGATACCACCACGCATGAACTTATCTTTACACGACGGTGAAAATTATACCATCATTACGACGAACATTGTTTGCAACATTGTATCTTCTTCCCTAATGAGTCGTCACACTTTTGACTTTCTTACATTACTTGCGACGTACATATTCTTATAGTACCAATCAACAGATGGGAGCACATAAATTACCGATTATCTCTTTTTTGCTGTTATACTCGAAGACGGACATCACTGAACAAGCTCGGTAATATCCAGTCATTATCCCTTTAGAAAAGGAAGGCTATACAAGATAATTAGTAGAGGTATAGTAGGTGAGAAAAAGGGATGGACAATAAGAGAAAGAAACGAAAGCACTTACATGCAAGTCCTTTAAATCCTACGACGTTCAAATTACAGACAAAGTGTAGAGAGATAATGACTGAGTGAGTGGTAAGAGGCACGTAAATTATATATTCTTTTACTTTATGATGTATGGTTATTGGTTAACGACTAGCGTCAGTCAAGGACGTAGGAAAAGATATGATAAAGGAAACAATCAGTTTCATACTTGCTATTCATATTGCTATGCTAAAGAACAAAACTCAAACCTTATTGTCATTTGAAGCATATGATTTTTTCCTGAAGAAGTCGAGTTATTTTTGAAGATAGTGTAGAAAATAGCGAAAGAGTGTCTGAATTTTTTCTATTTGTTTTATTGCCGCAAAATCGGAACTTCTAAAATAATAATCGCACTATTTTTTTTTCTTGAAACTTAGGTCGTAGTGACCATTCTACTATTTTCAAATTTGCAGTTTACATTTGTAAACCGTATTACCCAGTACTTAAAATTATTTTCAATAAATTGTAATTGTGTTCCTCTATTGGTCTCTATCCAATATCCCGACAATAATTCTTACTCTGCATGGACCTCTTTTTGTGTTACATCAAATCTGGTAGTTCTGTTTTTTTTTTGCTGAGTTGTTTATGATGTAGATCCAATGAGTACTCCATGTTTTCGACCTCGGAAGCAGAACGCAATTTTATCAAAAATCCAGAAAACAGCGACATTTTCGACCTTCTTTCAGTTTTTGTCGATTTGTACCTTAAAGGATTGCTTTTTTGATAATAACCTTGTAGCACTTTTTTAAAGTGGACTAAATTTACTGAAAATTAAAACCATAATGGTCTCTATAAACCCAGTAGTTTCCGAGATACAGCTTTCTATAGTTTCCAAAGAGGAGTCCGAGTCGTCTTTGTTGTTTCGCTTTAGACAGCTACGGGTTGAATGACCGGTTGGAATGCATATTTACATACAGTACAGCCGTAAAGCCATAGTGATAAATAGCAGCGCCCAAAATTTTGCAACTTAATTAAAAATGCATACTTATAATATTTTAAAATGTAAATATCTAACTTGGACAATCATGGCATAAAACAATTTATTTAAAACGTTGGAATTCAAGAAAATTGAAAATTCGAGTAATTCGGCGTTGGGAAGAACCCTCTCGAGTGGGGGTGGGTGAACACGTCCCAAAGCCTCAACCCCAAGATGATGCATGCGAGAGATACAGCCTCTCAACAACTCGTGCAAATGATTTCATGCAGCTGCAAGAGGAGTTGTAGGAACGCGTGTAGCTGCATGAAGGGAGGGCTGAAATGTTCTGCAGTCAAACCTCCTGCAAAAATGTGCCAGACCTTGATTTTGGAGTGGACGTCCGCTCCCCCGAAGAAGACGATGAGCTGGACGATGTTTTGTAGACGCCAGTCTCCGATGACACAGGAACAGATGATCCAGTCGCAGAGAATGCTGAAGATATCGCTCAATTAGGATCATCAAAAAGAGCTTAATTGAGAAATTTAATTTTAATTATTACTATTCTTAAAAATATTCATACTTCGGATTTTGTTTTATAAGACCCCCACATCTGTGAAAAGTACATCCATACTACTCGATAAATATAGTAGTGTTCAGAGTGCATTTAAAGAGTGGGAAGAGGAAGTAATTTTCGAAAAAGTAGACATGCAGAGTCGAAATTCGCTCAAAACAAAACAATATTGCTAAAAATTGGAGAATTTGAAACAAATTGGAAGCTCTGAAAGGTTGTATCTTGGAAACTATTGGGCTTACAGCGACCACTCCGATTTCAAATTGTGGCAAATATAGTCTGCTTTAAAAAAGTACTGAGAGGTTATTGTCGAAAAAGTAATCCTTCAGGGTCAAAATCGAGAAAAACTGAAGAAAGATCGAAAATTTCGCGGTTTTCTGGATTTTTGACAAAGTTGCGTTCGGCTTCCTAGGTCGAAAACTTAGATTATTCATTGGGCCAACATCATAAACAACTCAGCAAGAATTCAAAAGTACCAGGTTACTGGATTATTAGCCCTTTGGAAAGAAAAACATTGCATATTACATTGTTTCAGAAAATTTATCAATGCTATACATTCTTACGTGACATGCATAATGCTCATTACACTAATAATGTGATAGCAATATATATCTGTCCGCTTGAATAATAAATTAACCCATCAGACGACAGTATAATATAATTGAAATTGAGCATTAAGGATAAGATAAAACACGTCTGTAAGTCTGTGTATTGTGAAAAACAAGGAATTACAATGTTACGAAATGGAACGGGGTTATTACAGGTCAAAATCACATTTTATCCTCTGATTATATATTGTTGTTATATTTAGTACGTATTTCTTTATCTCTATAATTTAAAGCGTTATATTCTTTAAAAAAGTACTTATACATATATACAGTGTGTTACAGGTCGGAAATTACAATGCCTAATGCAATTGACATTTTTTTATTAGATTTAAAGTTAGTTGATTTGGGAAACAATTATTTTTAGATCAGTTCAAATGAAACAATGAATTAGAGCAACGCAAACTGCGCTGAAAGCCAGTGGCTGACGCATAAAAGTTTACAGAAAATAAACACGGCCGGGACAATTCGGTATAAGCGTCAGTATAACTGCGACTCGAAAGCCGATCTGTTGTGTACGCATCTACGCTGTCGTATACTATATCGTAGTTCTACGTTTGTTTTGAAAATGTTTCCTACGTCGCGAAAACGACCAAAGTTGGACACAATAAGAGAATTTATTGCAGAAATGCCTGATTTAAAGTGTGATGGCGCTAAAATTCAATGTGTAGTGTGTAAAATAGATTTAATGTGTTGGTCGAAAAGTGATTGTCTACGGCACGTAAATAGTGCAGGGCATGTTTAAAAAAAAAATTCCACACGAGATTATGACTAGAGCGGGCCAAATTGCGCCATCCAACAGAATCGGAATCAGGCGCAACGGCCGCTTATTGTAAATAGCGTATATGTGAGTCACAGCAGATATGCAGCTTTTGTCGGTAGGCACGAACGCAGGCCCTGCTTTGTTTCTTTTGTAACTTACCTGATGCGATAATAACGCTTAAAGTATTACGTTAAACCTATACACCGGGTAGGTGTACCAACGGATGAAAATCTGATTATTGTTAATTGATTAGGTTAATTAATAATTAGTAAAGCGAGGCAATGTCTTTACGTTTCCTTCGGTAAATGCAATACCAAGAAATAAGTAATAAATAGAGCGGGCCAAATTGCGCCATCCAACAGAATCGGAATCAGGCGCAACGACCGCTTATTGTAAATAGCGTATATGTGAGTCACAGCAGATATGTGATATTTCGAAATTAATACACAAGAGTAAAAAAATAAAAGCTGACGCAATAATAATGTTTAGTAATTAGAGCGGATATATATATATATGTACACGCTGAGGTGTTTTTATTTTCATTATGATTTTTTATTTGATTGAAAACGGTATGCGTTGTAAATGGGATGTAATAAGGAAATAACTGAGAAACTGAACGCTTTTTTTATTCTGTTGTACTTAATAATGTAACTGTAAATAAAGATATAATAAATAAATTCTATCCTTCTTAATAATGCGGATAGGCTTGTTTAAAAAGTTGCACCATCAGATAAGTTTCCACATTTGCCTCGGTGAAGGATGTTCGCCGAGACGAAAAAATGTTCTTATATTTCAAAAACGACCGTTCCACGTCTACCGAAGTAAGACAGGCGTAATTAAAATAATCTTTAGACTTAGTCAAGGAATCTGCAGATGCCCCATCGCACATTTGTCTTAATCTCGTGTAGTCCGGATTCTTTTTAAAACACTATCGAACTTAGCTAAAACTCGTCCACTTGTTGCATCGTTTATACTGTGTAACAATGTACTAACTTCGTCCACGACTTGCACTGATTCTACCAACGACAATCCAGAATTTTGCAAATTTTCTATCGCGTCTACTAACCCTTTGTAATTGTTGCTAATATTCTTTAGATGTGTTTCAACAGAAATATCGAGAAATCCCTTCTGGCTCATTCTAATAGCTCTAGCTTCGGCAGGGACGAATTGCAAAATAACGGATTTGACTTCTTGAAAATGTTCATTATAATAAAAAGCGGCTTTTCACCATGTTCCCCAACGCGTAAGAATGGGCTGTGGTGGTTCTCGAATACCAGGACATAACCTGTGGAATGCCCTAGTCCTCTTAGGACTTTTGAGAAACACTTTTTTTGTGTTTGCTATTAATGCATCCACCTCCGGGTAACACTCTCGAATAGTTTGTGCCACAAGATGTAAAGCATGGACTTTACACGTAACATGTAAAAGTCCTTCACACTTTTCTTTAAGGGAACGGCCTACACTACACATTGTTGCTGCACCATCGCTCATGAACAACAACAGTTGACTGGTTGACACTTGAAATTTTTGTAACGTTTCGAGAACTACGGCCGTAATTGCTTTACTAGTACACTGTTTTAATCTTCTGCTGGCTAATAGAATTGCAAAATTTTGGTTTAATAGGATCTAATACGCGCACTATTATATTCAAAATAGAATCAAAAAGAATCTGTCGTCTCATCAAGACATAGCCACAGCTGTTTATCTTTTAATTCGGCTTTAATTCGATTTTCAATGTCCTCACGTATTCGTGGAATATCTCTCCGTAACGCTGTCCGAGATGGTAGTATCCACTCGGTATTGTATGTACCCCAGAATTTTCGAAATGCTTTTTTATCAAGTATACGAAGTGGTAGACCACATACCATAAACGTTAAAAGCAATTCTAATTGAAATTGACGTTGTTGGACACACCATTTCTTTTATTTCTGTGGTGTGCGCTATTTATATGTCTTTCACAATCACGTTTGCTCCAGCACAGTAGTTTCTTTTTACAAACTTTACAGAAAATTGTACTCCCATTGTAGTGTAAATCCACAAATTCACTAAGAAATTTATTAACTTTCGTAGGTAATGGCCGTTTATTTTTAATAGTTACGTTAGACATAATCACTAAAGCGAGCACACCGACGCTTGTTTCTAGTATGCCACGAAGTGGTGCAAACGTAACATCTGCAGACTCGTCATTTGTTGATGAATAGAGCGCGTCATCCGTAAATGAATAAGCGCGCTGTTAGTTCGTAGCCGTCGATGAATGAACTTTTTTTTTGTAGTGGCCCACTGTGAACAACGCCCTATTTATCAACGAACACCCAAACTGCAGGTGTATATTTGCGCGTCTTCACGACGTAATAGACAGTGGTTTTGGTCCTCGTCCTAATAATTACATATTTAAATTACCTATGTTTACATACATATATGCGCCCGGCAGCCTGATTGCGAACCTGGCGCGTGGCGCTCTTGGCCCGCTCTAATTATAACACATTTTTTTTTGACATAAATTTTACATTTATTCTTTTCTAAATCCAAATTCCAGGTCTCAACATGTAATACTTCGATTTCACGCACGGTACGAGTCGCTTTAATTGTTTGGAAAAGCAAAAAAATTAGACCATCGTTTTAGTCGCGGTGGGCTACTTATTTTTACTGCAATAAAATTTATGGGGTTTCCAAAAATTTCACATCATCAGACGCCCATAAATAAAATAAAATTTAGCTCCACAGTAATTTGTTTGGCGAAATGTTTCTTTTTTTTTTGTTCTATACCTCTCTCGCTTGCTCCTTTTTCTTTTGGAGACCATAAACACGTCGTAAGTTTCTGCAGCGCAGATATTTCATCGAAAGTGTTACGCATCAACCGGAGAAAAAAAAATATTCTGCTTGATGATTAAGATCTCGTACACGTGCCTGATTCTAATGTCTCGCCGTTATTTTTTCGCCGAACTAGAACACGGGATGCCTATTAAAAAGCGCTGGCGTTGCGTCGTTTCATTCAGGAAAAGATTACTGTCTCTGATTGTGCTAATATTTTAGATTTACTATCTAGATTTTTTTGAATAAATAATTTAGTCTAAACTTTTTTTTTATTGACAACGCATTCAGTTCTTTCGGTTAATCGTTGCTGGCGATTCTTGTCTTTTTCTCTTTAACCCTTAACTGGCGAGGTGCTTAACTTTTAACATACAGTCACCACGAAAGTCTACATACATCGTGCGAAATTGATAGATTATTAATAACGAAGTATAATATTGAAACAAAAATACTGGTAATGAAATTAGCATCAGTTAAGAGCTATAATACCAAAAAATCAATAATCAGCATCTATCAATTAGCAAATTAAAATTAAAATAGTAACTCCAAATATATTCCCAAACTCATAAATAGAGTAACCTAAACTTGCGGACTCGCATAGGCGTCGGTATTACGGGTTAATATAAGAATACGAAAAATTCATAAATAAACTAAACCGGTAGAGAAGCAGGCATGTCGTGTCGACCTTGAATATAAATCATGTTAAACTGCGCTGAGAAAGATTTCGTTTTAGTACCGGTTGAGCTGTTGCAGAGATTAGTCGAACGGTCAAGGTTATGTACTTACGTGTCGCTTTTGAAAATATAGCTGGTGTTTTTTGTGTGTTGTAGTATTATACCAAGTACATCATTAGTGTATCGTTTTATATAGAACTAATATTTACATACCTAAGAAAACAAT
Organism: Dynastes maya; assembly: GCA_029619315.2. Classification (NCBI taxonomy): domain Eukaryota; kingdom Metazoa; phylum Arthropoda; class Insecta; order Coleoptera; family Scarabaeidae; genus Dynastes; species Dynastes maya. The sequence goes on along the minus strand of JAROYE020000001.1, from coordinate 3,660,889 downwards.
GCCTCGTAATAGATTTGTTAGTAATGTACGTAAGTATGTGTCACTTTTTCCCCATTTAAAATATGACGGTAGTGCAGTTTTTTGCTTAATATGCAATGCTCGTTTGGCTGGATTGGACAGAACTAATTGCCAGAGGCATGTCAATGGTATTAAGCATATGAGAAATGCAAGAACTCAAATACCTTATACACTATTCCTCATACATTTATTAATTATGTTTACCTCTTGTAATCTTCCGTTGTCGTTGGTGAGAAAAGCAGCTTTTAAAACGTTTTGGCGACAATACGTTCCAAACTACCCATTACCCTCACAAACACAATTACAGAATCATTTGCCGCGAATGAAAGAGATGCTAGAAAATGTGTGTAAACGTGATTTGTGTTCCAAAAAAATATGGATTACCGTGGATGTGACGACCGATATAAAGAAAAACAGTATTGTGAATGTAATAGCTCGCGTTTTATCTAGCGAGAACACAGCATCTCGATATTTGTTAGCTTGCAAACGTGTTCAACAATGTACCGCGGAAAATATTCAAAAAGTGATAATGAACGCTTTGAAAAAATTTAAAATTGCCCAAGATCAAGTTGTGATGATTGTGACAGATAGTGCAGCGACGATGTTAAGCGTTGGGCGATCCTTAAAACATATATTTCCTAACTTAATACATATAACCTGCGTGCCGCATGCTTTGCATTTAGTTGGTGAAGTTGTTCGACAACATTACGGAAACGTTGATCGGATGATTGGAAGTACTAAAGCAATGTTTCGTAAATCTCCTAAACGTTTAAAAGAATTTCGTAAATTTTGTCCAGGTATTCCAGAACCTCCTGAACCAATTTTAACGCGATGGGGTACTTGACTAACAGCAGCTTCTTACTATTTGATCCATTTTCAACAAATTCAATCAGTTATAATGCGATTTAATCGGAATGAATCCAAAGCAATTAGAAAAAGTCAAAGAGAATTTCAAATTCCTCAACTTTTAGAAGATTTAACAACAGTATGTACCAATTATACAGTATTACTAGATGCCATCAGAAAACTACAATGTACTGAATTGTCATTGCAGGAATCATTAGACATAGTGGAGAGTGTAAAACATAAATTACACACATTAAATGATACGCCAGGATTATGCGCTAGTCAAAAGTTGGCAGATGTTTTAAGGAAAAATCCCGATTTTAATACTTTAAGGGCCGTTTATAATAAGTGTAAGAATAGTAAACTTTTAAGTGATTTTAAAAAACAGTTTCTACATGCAAATGTAACTTCCTTAGATGTGGAGAGATCGTTTTCTATGTATAAGAATATTTTTTCTTGTCGACGCACAAGGGTTAAAGGAGTAACTGTGGAAACATATGCAATGATGCAAGTTTACTGTAGTTCACATCCTGATGCCTCTAATTTGTTGAATAATTAGCAAGTAAGTTTATTTATGAATTTTTCGTATTCCTATATTAACCCGTAATACCGACGCCTATGCGAGTCCGCAAGCTTTGGTTACTCTAATAATTATAATATGTGAAAAGTAGTGAAACACTCACCCTTTTAAGCAGCCTTGGCTACGGAATAGTAAAACTAGAAGCACCATTATCAGTATTAACATCATATGGATAAGAGTGGCAAAAAGTTGACACCATTAGACGTGTTTCCACAGTTGTCTCGGTGAGCGATGTTCGCCGTGGTGAGAAAATGAGTTTATATTTTGAAAAAAGCGTTCAACATCTACCGATGTTACACATGCATGATTAAAATACTCTTTGTACTTAGTCAGTGGATTATTCGATACACCATCACAAATTTGTTTTAGTGTGCTAAAATCGGGATCTTTCTGTAGCACATTCTCAAACTTTTCTAAAACGCGATTATTTTTTGCGTCATGTATAGTCAGTAGCTGTGTATGCACTCCGTCCATAATTTGCAAAGACTCCAATAATGATAACGATCTATTTTGTAATTGGCCTATTGCGTTAGCTAATCCTTTATAGTAGCTACGAATATTTTTTTAAATCTGTTTCAACGGAAATATCTTGAAATTTCGACCAGCTCTTCTTAATAGCTGCAGCTTCGGCAGGATTGATTTGTGCAACAACAGCTTTTACTATTTTCAAATGTTCAGCATAATAAAAAGCTGCCTGCAACCATATTCCCCAACGTGTAAGAATTGGCTTCGGTGGTTGACGAATACCAGGACACTGTGTGAAATGATCGTAAGCGTTTGGGAGATTTCAAAAATACTTTTTTTGTGCTTGATGTTAATGCATCTACCTCGGGAAAGCATTGTCGAATGGTTTCTGCCACAAGATGTAAAGCATGTACTTTACACGTAACATATAAACACTTGCAACCATGCTCAAAAAGAGAACGGCCTACCTAACGCATTATCGCTGTGCCATCGCTCATAAACATTAGCACTTTATCTTTTGAAATTTGAAATTTTTCCAACGTACTACAACGTACACTCTTGTAGTCTTCGGCTAGCTGGTAACAGTGGTAATGTAGGTTTACTGGGGTCTAGTATGCGTACCATAATATTTACAATTGATTTTTTTTACAGTCTGTTGTCTCGTCAACACATATCCAAAGAAACTGTTTTTTCAATATGCGTTTCATTTTCGTTTCCACGTCATCGCGTACAAATGCAACATGCTTACGTGCCGTTTTCTCCGTTGGCAACCGCAACTCGAGATTGTATTTGTCCCAAAAGTCCTTAAACGGTTGTTTATCGAGTAAGCCTAGTGGCAAATTACAGTTTATCAACATAAGAATTACATTTAAAAAAATGCACTTCTTGGTGGCATGGCCAATTTTCGTTTTCTATGCTGTGCGGAATTTACGTGTCTTGTACAGTTCCACTTCTTATTTGACATCAAATGTATTTTGCACACTTTACAAGCAATCTTACTCCCGTTGTAAAACAAACCGGGAAAGTCAGAGATAAACTTATTTAGTATGTCTTGAAAGGGTCGTTTTTTATCCTGATATGTTTTTTGAACATGAAACTGGTTGCCTAATCCTTCAATAGAACTTTATGAGATCTGGACCATTTTTTTATTCCTACCTTTAATGTGAATATTCCCCTAACGTAAAACTAAATGATTTACTTGATTTTCTAGCCCTAAGAAAATATTTGTTTAATACAAATAAAATTTCAAGAAAAGTATTTTCTTATACATTTTTGCAGTCTTAAAATAAAAGTATTTTCTTGAATAGAGACTGATTTTCGCAAGAAAATCTATTTTCCTGGTGCAAGAAACCATTTTTACGGAGAATGTTTCCTGGTCATGACTTTCTAAATTCGGGGGCTTTTACTAGCCGGCACGGTCACAGGATCTCCCAGCTTGCGATACCAATAGAAACGTTGAGCTACTTTGAAACTACAATTTATTGTTCTTCAATTTTTTTTTTTTCATCTTAATCTGGAAAAACCACACCAATTCTTCAATTTACCTGATATTTCTTAAAATATTTTTGAACACAGTGTATATTCCGCCAGGAAATATTTATCAAAGAAAATCTATATCCTGCCTCTATTCCTTATTCAATATTTCATCGGGCTAATTGAAAAGGCAGGTCGAAACTAACTATACACAATCGTCTCATCGATTAGATTTCGCTGTGGCCCCCCTTGCCCTTCCGCTCAAAGCTGTAGCCGTCGTTTTTTTCTCCCCGGCCGTGCTGTGCCGTCAATATCCAACGCGGAACAAAGACCTCTTGTACTGAGCGCCTACGCAATCCTAGAAGCGGCAGGCGAAAATCGTCCGTTTAAAAATATCTATAAAACGGTGTGATCTGGCTGGCCGAAACTTCTCTCCCAAGAAGTTCACGCCTCGCCCGTTAAATATTCCGTGCTTTCGGTTTTATTCGATTAATTCAAAGAGTCCCTTGGCCTCACGGAAAATAGACTTAATTTGGTCGAAACGTGCCAACGCTATTCAATCGAAATTCCTTTGCTGACGTCACAATTAGAGATTGTAAATTTACCGCCTTTTTTCAATACCGGTAATTCGGTAAAATTTTTCTTCATTACAGGTTTACCGGTAATTTACCGCTAATTTCTGTTTTCAGAAAATTTACTTATATTGAAAATAAAAAGAATAAATCATAATAACAGGAATTTTATTTATAAACGGACAAATTACCATTTTCACAACATAGTGTTTCTAAAGCAACTTTTATTGGTTGTAATGCTGATATTGTACTAGGAAGCAAAGTAAGCTCGTTATCAGTAAAACTGATATCTGGCTTCAAATCTATAAGACTCCTAACACAGTTTATAATCTTGGAAAAACGCTTTAGTATAATCAGTAACCTCGGCAAATATGCGGTAACAGCCAGAGGCGTGGCGAACGCATAAAGGTTTACACATAAAATAGAAGGTAAGAGATAAATTATTAAAGGAGTTGAAACACCTACCGTTTTAAAATTCTTCCGTGAAATCACAAACTGGGTAACATCTGTTCAATATTTGAATCATTAGATATATTTCCACAGCTGTTTCAGTCAAGTGGGTACGACGTGCGGAATAAATTTGTTTTATTGCCGAAAACGACCGTTCGACATCTAGCGATGTTATATTTGCATATTTAAAATAATCTTTGAAACAACTTCATGCATCTTCACACGCACCTTCACAAATTTGTCTTAATATAAGAAAATCGGAGTCTTTCTCTAAAACACTTTCAAATTTTCGTATTACACACCGATTTGTTTCGCCTTCTACAGCGCATAGCTGTGCGTGAACATCATGCACAATTTGAACAGAATCCACTAGCGACATCGAAATATTTTGTAATTTTTCTATTCCCTCCGCTAGTCCGAAGTAATTGTTATGAATAGTTTGTAAATCTCTTTTAACCTGACTATCTTGAAATATTTCCTGGTTTTTCTTGATTGCTGCAGTTTCTGTCGGATTGAATTTTAAAACTACCTTCTTTACTTGATCAAAATATTTGTTGTAGTAAAACGCAGCCTGCAACCATGTTCCCCAACGTGTAACAATCGACTATGGTGGTTCAGGTAAATCAGGACAGTTTGTGAAATAGTCGGGTACGTTTCGGGGACTTTAGAAACACTGCCTTTGTACTAGCAATCAATGCATTTACTAGTGGAAAACATGTAGGAATCGTTTGTGCCGCAAGATTTAGAGTATGGATTTTACACGTTACATGTAGAAGTTACCACTGTGTTCTTTAAGAGATCGGCCCAAAGAACGCATGTTTGCGGCACCATCACTCATAAACATTAAAAGTTGCTTAGTTGAAACTTCATATTTGTTCAATGAGTTCAACACCACCTTTAAAATCTCATCGGCATTACAATTTTTAACTCTTTTGGAAGCAAGTAAGAAGAAGGATGACGGTCGATGTGATTCCGTTGTACATACCATTACATTAACCACAGAATGTTTTTACGATCTTTTTTTTCATCCACACATAACCACTGTTTTTTATCTTTCAACTCCGATTTAATTCTTTTTTCAACATGTTCACGAGCAGATGACACAATTCTTTGTAACGATGTCCAACTTGGTAATTTGCAGTCCAAATATTTATTCCAAAAGAACACATATGCTTCCTTGTCTAGTAAATTAAACGGTAGATTACATGCAATAAAGGTAACACATAAATTAAATTTAAATTAATCATAGTATCGTGTGCAATTTTTTTTTTTTTAAGAATGCTGTTTACTATTTACGTGACGTAGACAATCCCTTTTGGACCAACACATTAAAGGGATATTACAAACTACACATTAAATTTTAACGCCATCATAATTTAGGTCAGGCATTTCTGCTATAAATTCTGCGACTTTGTCCAACATTGTTCGTTTTCGCGACGTAGGCAACATTTTTAAAACAAACGTAGAACTACGAAATAGTATTTACGGCAGCGTACATGTATACACAACAAATCTGGTTGAGTCTTGCAGTTATACTGAGGCTTGTATCGAACCTAGTGAACAACTCTATTCATAAGTAATTGATATACCCGTGATGGTTAGATGCAGGGATACTTTTGTAAAAAAAAGGTTCTTACCTTTATTTTTGCAACTACAAATCTAAACAAATGCCTACTATAACAACTGCATAAAATGCGCAGTTACATTTGCATAACGATCCATGTGTCGTCTTTATCGTTATTTGATATTTACATTAACAAATAGTATGTACCTAGTGTTCACAAATTCAAACATATGTATGTACATGACTATGTCTATGCGTTCGTATAAATATTTACCATCAGCTCTTGTAACTATAATAATAGTATAATGTATTTGCCCCACTGAGAGGTAAAAGTAATTTAAGATATTTGTTCTACGTTTATTAATCACAAATACGCAAACATTGTAGCAGTACGTGGAATTATCCATAGCCAGATTTTAAGTATATGGGTCGTAAAAAATATTAAGAAATTTAGGTTGTATGGCTTTATACGAGTCTTAATTAGCGTTTTGTTTTATTTAAACTTGGAGGTAAGATTAAGTCGATATTAATGAAGGATATTTCATTATTTAACAATCCAATAATATAGAACGGATTGTCTCGACGTGTAATGACGTAAATTTCAATTAAAGAAAGATACGAGCAAATTGATGTTGGTTTTGAATGTTTTTTTTTTTTGCCAACACAGCTAACAAGGGAACACCGGCAACCCGAACTCCCCAAAAAAATTGAAATTTTGTGGATTTGTAGATGGGTCCAAGGTAAGAACATCCCACTTATTTTTATCGGCGGAATCCTCCGTAGGTGGGGTGGAGGGCACTCTTAAAAAAAAACTACCCGTTTATATTTGTGCAAATATCTCGAAAACTATTGGAGATATTGAAAAAAAGTTAAGACAAGTTTTTAATTGTTTGAAGAGGACTAAATAATAGCATAACCCTTATTTCAAATAGTATTAATTTTAATAGAAAAATTACCCCAACCCCAACCCTTTTGAAAAGTCCAACATTTTTAAATATCGGAAAAGAGGGGCTGTTTCATGATTTTTTTGGGGAGTCCGGGTTGCCGGTGTTCCCTTGTAAGTATTTCATTGTATCTCTTGAAAGTTTAATTTAATTTCCAATATTTATTCCAGGCGATTTGGATCTTATACGGTAGGACAGAAATGATTAAAAAAAGGTGTAGTTATAGTTAATGGACCCCTTGGAGTAAATTAAAGAAATAACCCAGCTTCAGAGCTATTTCCACCAAGCAACATCAAATTGGATTAAAATATCTTGTTCTTTCACTAAATCATCTTCGAAATCTCTGGAATTCCCGTAAAACCCCTAACACTTACAGTAATAATTAATAATCAAGGGCTAATGCTACCGTTCTCAACCGTTTACTTTATATTTACATTATCGATACTTTACTTCTCTTAAACGACACGAATATAACGGCCCCTTTTTTGATTGTTTCAGATCTCAGACAGCGCTGACGGCGTGGACGGCCTGAAAGAGTTCGCCAGCCTCTCCGAGTACCACATCTACACGACGCTGAACGCCAAAAACCAGTTTAGAGCCCCCACCGAGTGGGGTCTGTGTCTGCGACCGACCGGCGTGGACACCGACGAAGACGACCCGGGTCTGGTGTGTCTTGCCTGCGACTCCGAACGGACGAGAGGCTGCTGGCTGACGGCCATGAGACTCGCTAAGGTAAATATCGTCTTTATTAGAATTCCTCAAGTCACCAAAATGAATCAAATCGTGTTATAAATGCCTAATCGTTCTCGGAACATGAAAAACTTCAAAATCAGCTGTTACAGATGGCGGCCATATTGAATTTCGTATATATTTTCCTACACGTTAGAACTTTTATATTTAATTGATTGTCTACACGTAATCTTCTATTTAAAAGTTTATTTTTAGTATTTCACAGCCTTATTAGCTCTAAAAACTACTATTTCGATCAGAAATATCTTCTAATCTCGATAAAAAGTGATGTAAAAATTATAGGGAAAGCGTAGACTGTAGATACAGGGTGGGGCAGAGCAACTTGCTTATTTGAATTTGGCGCCCTGAAGCGATGGTTGCTTCGAAGAGGGTGGGGGTAGGCATATTCGAGAGGGCGGGGCGTTAGGTTGTAGCTCCGCTTGGTTTAGTTAGCATCAGTTATCTCCATACGATTCAGGAGTTTTTCCTGCCAACACTCAAGGAGATTGATGTGGGAGATGTATGGTTCCAGCAGGACGGTCCCACGGCAAACACAACGCGTGTGTCAATGACCGTTTTGCGGCAACACTTCCCAGGACCCCTCATCTCCTTGAGGGGCGATCTGCACTGGCCAGCACAGTCGCCTGATTTAGCCCCCTGAGACTATTTTTGATGGAGCTGTCTAAAATCACTTGTTTACAACGATCGTAGTTGATACTGTTCAAAGAATTAAATATGTACACTACCGTTCATGGAAGTTCGGGCAAGCAAAAAAATGTACGGAAGTCAAAGAAAATAAGAGAAATATTAAATGGCCGTGTATTTAATACTTACTTACATGATTTTACATATTTTCAAACACAAATTTATTAAAAAGAAAAAGTTAATGTAATACAAATAATTTAAATCCGATTTTCATCGAAAAATCCACCTTTTGCCTTTAGGACTACTGCCACTATTCTCGGCATCCGATTCACTAATTTTCCTAATGTTTCATTGGGCAAGCTTGTCCATACCTCCTGGAGAATGGTCCACAAATGTTCCTTCAATTTTGGACACTTTTTCCTAACACATCGGTCTAATTCTTCCCATAACAACTCTACCGGGTTTAGATCGGAGGACTGCGGCGGCCATTCTATAATTTTTATGGTTCTTTCATTTTCTTCTTACTGCAGGTAATCTGTGCACAATTTAGATTTATGTTTGGGGTCATTGTCCTGCATAAATTCAAATCTACGACCAATTAATCGGACTCCTGACAGTATGGCATTTTCCTCCAGGATTTTCCGATATTCTTCTTTTTTCATTACGCCCTCAATTTTGAGCAAGTCCCCTGTTCCGATTAAGGAAAAACAACCCCAAACCATTACAGATCCGCTTCCATGCTTCACCGTAGGAACTATACACTTCCGTAACATTCTTTCTCCTCTTGATCTGCGTACGAAAACTCTCCGTCTATTTCCAAAAACCTCAAACTTGGATTCGTCAGTCCACAAAACGTTTTTAAAATCGTCCACTGTCCAATCTCTATGAGCTTGTGCCCATTTCACTCGTTTCAGCCTATTTCCTCTTCGGAGTAACGGTTTTCGACAAGCCACTCGCCCATGTAACCCAGCCTCTTTCAGCCGACATTTCACAGTACTCGCAGAAACTTTGGAATCTCGCTCATTATTGAATTCTACAGCAATTTCTGATGCTGTTAGTCTTCTATTGCGCTTACTCATTATTTTTATTCGTAAATCTTCCGCAGGAGTCGTTTTTCTTTATGGTCCTGGCCGATTACGGTCTTGCACGTCACCGGTTGTCTTAAATCGAACTATAGCATCATGTACTGTAGATTTTTTTATTTTTAATTTATCCGCAATTCGTCTTTCTGCGTACCCTTCCCGATGCAAGGTAATAATAGCAGATCATTTTGAAACAGCTAGAGGCTTTCCACTGGGCATTTTAAGCAGTCAAACCGAAATTATTTTATTTTCCGCTTGCACAATCACAGATACTTTCACAATAACAATCTCTTCAGAACTACTGCGTTTACAAATGTTATAATACTTTATAAAGTAATATTTCCAGGTAAGACGAGTAAATCAGCTAACCCTCCTAGGGATTATTATAAAGCTTTATTGTCACTGTAATTATTGGGGATTTCCAACATAATTATATATTTTATGATAACGGTCTTATAATAGACAAATACTACCTGGAAATTGGTAAAAGGCTTCCAGAAAAGGTTAGTTTTAATAATTCCTCACAGAAATGTATATTATATAATTTTAAATTTTTTTCCTAAACAGTTAATATAATTTGTCAGCTTGCCCGAACTTCCATGAACGGTACTCTATCTGCATTACTTTTTTTTTAATTGAATTTCTAAATAAGCATAGGCCCCACCCTGTAGAATATCGAATGATATATTTTTAGTGTTATATCGCTTTCAAGCTCCGCGAACAGAATCTTCTCAATTGCTTCTATAGCAACTGGCGAGAAAGTGAAAAATTATCATATTTATGATGACGGCTCTTTCGTTTTCTTATTTCTTTTTTACACTCTGGTTGCTCTGCAATTACCAATAGAGTGTTTTTTTTTTTCAATTTAAACGCTCTTAACATATTATTCTTGGCTGTATATGTATAGTTTAATCGTTTTACATTTTGCTATAAAACAGCTGGATAATAGAAGCAGAGTTTAACTTGAAATAGATGTGGAGGAGTGGAAAGGTCAAATAACCTGTCGCTCTTTTCTTTGTATATATTCAATAGATATTCTAGTAGGACTCGAGATGCGTATTAGAGCCACGTGAAAGCAATTATCCTAATATTCGAAAACGTGGCTTTGGATCTTCATTTCGCGTACCAACATCGGATAGATATAAATAAAGTGAATAACTGAGTGAAATACTGCGTAGGCTCATTAATTAAGATGTCAGATGTTGTCCTCAGTGTCTGTGCGAATAGAAAAAAAAAACTACTATTTTCTTATTTTTTCAACTAATAAAATAAATTGGCAAATCTAATAACGCCAGTTGTAAATTTTACGGATTCTGATTAGAATCAAAAATATTTTTCTTGGAAAAAATTAATTTCTTCCGTACAAATTTATCGCAATTTATCGTGAAAAGGCACTTGAGTATGTACGACGTTTCGTCAGTATTCTAACTTATCCTTTGTATTATTTTCCCCACGTCAATGCACGTCAGACACATATTTGACTGTCAAAATTGTTAGATCTTGTTATAGCTATAGTAAAAAGCGTTTCTAACTGGATTTGAAGAATTTTTAGCAAAGTATAACATGAATTTAAAATCTTCTAAGTTTCCTTCCACCTTTTAATTCAAAGTTTGGACGAAATGAGCAATGTTCCTTAAAGAAGGGGGCTGATTAACGCTTGCGAACTGGTGATTAGTCTTATCTGTTATTCTCTGCGTATGGTCGTACAAATAATGGATTACTCTTTGGAAATTGCCCAGAATGCCTTTAAACAAAAGAGTACTGCGAGAACATTTCATGGCTAGATTATTATTATTAATTACTAACCTGGGCAAATATGCGGTAACAGCCAGAGGCGTGGCGAGCGCATAAAAGTTTACACATAAAATAGAAGGTAAGAAATAAATTATAAAACGTGCTGAAACACTTACCGTTTTAAAAGTCTTCCGTGAAATCACAAACTGGGTAACATCTGTTAAATATTTGAATCATTAGATATGTTTCCACAGCTGTTTCAGTCAAGTGAGTACGACGTGCGGAATAAATGTTTTTTAATGCCGAAAACGACCGTTCGACATCTAGCGATGTTATATTTGCATATTTAAAATAATCTTTGAAACAACTTAATGCATCTTCACACGCACTTTCACAAATTTGTCTTAATATAAGAAAATCGGAGTCTTTCCCAAACACTTTCAATTTCGTATTACACACCAATTTGTTTCGCCTTCTACAGCGCATAACTATGCGTGAACATCATTCACAATTTGAACAGAATCCACTAGCGACATCGAAACATTTTGTAATTTTTCTATTCCATCCGCTAGTCCGAAGTAATTGTTGTGAATAGTTTGTAAATCTCTTTTAACCTGACTATCTTGAAATATTTCCTGGCTTTTCTTGATTGCTGCAGCTTCTATCGGATTGAATTTTAAAACTACCTTCTTTACTTGATCAAAATATTTGTTGTAGTAAAACGCAGCCTGCAACCATGTTTCCCAACGTATAACAATCGACTGTGGTGGTTCAGGTAAATCAGGACACAGTTTGTGAAATAGTCGGGTACGTTTCGGGGACTTTAGAAACACTGCCTTTGCACTAGCAATCAATGCATTTACTAGTGGAAAACATGTAGGAATCGTTTGCGCCGCAAGATTTAAAGTATGGATTTTACACGTTACATGTAAGAAGTTACCACTGTATTTTTTAAGCGATCAGCCCAAAGAACGCATGTTTGCGGCACCATCACTCATAAACATTAAAAGTTGCTTAGTTGAAACTTCAAACTTGTTCAATGAGTTCAACACCACCTTTAAGATCTCATCGGCAGTTCAATTTATAACTCTTTTGGAAGCAAGTAAGAAGGAAGATAACGGTCGATGTGGTTCCATTGTACGTACCATTACATTAACTACAGAATGTTTTTGACGATCTGTTGTTTCGCCCACACACAACCACAGTTTTTTATCTTTCAATTCCGTTTATCTTTTCTATATGTCATGAGAAATGGCACTATTTCGTACGATGTCGACTAGGTATTTACAGTCCGAAATTTATCGAGAGACAAATGCTTCTTTGTCAGTAAAGAAACGATAGATTACATAAAATAAGAGTAACACATAAATCAGATGTAAATTTTTCTTGGTCTCGTATGCCACTTTTTGCGGAGGAATGCTGTTTGCTTTCGATGCGACGTTGACAATGGCTTCTGGACCAACACATTAAAGGATTTACACAGACATTGATTTTAGCGCATCAAAATTAAGTCGACTGTCCTCTATAAAGTTTTAACTGGTCGCCATTGTCGTTTTCGCGACGTACCTAACTGCGACATTTTTAAAGCAAACATAAGCGTACAATTACGAAATAAGTTACGACAGCCTACATATGTACAGAACTACTCGCATATAGCATCGATTTATTACTGACGCTGTGAACGCGTGAAATAAATAATCGCCGACTCCGCACCACATATCTACTACACTGATTGTTACCGCTGTTTGCCCAGACTGATTATTACAGTGAGGTGGTCGCTAGGGGTTGCCTGCACTGCGGCCGAACGACCTATTGTGCCCTCTGAATAATTTATTAATCCCGTAGGAGCTCGGTCGCCTTTAAAAAGTCAAGAATTTTCTTCAACTTTGAGGGTTTTCCCAGGTCTACCTTTCGTGCCCCTAAGCTGCTGTGTTTCATGCTGTTGTATGCTTTCCAGTGGCTTATGAGGCGTAGAAAGTGTAGTCAGAGACTAGTCCCATATTGTGTAGATGCTTCTTTACGTCCACATTCGAACATCGGATTTGCTCATGGCCAGCAATTTCCCCGAGTTTTCTTTTGAGGGTCGTATCAGGAAGGTCTTCGAATGCACGTTTTTCATACCACTGATGTAGCTGTCTTTTGATCGCCGCCTTAGCCCTCACCAAACGGTTCCCGAAGGAAGGCTCAGGTCCAATCAGCGATGGTTTAATTAGTAAAGGCTCATCTACCTACTCAATCTCCATGCAAAGTGCCTTTTCTCAGTAAGAAATATACACCGCTCACATTGCAGATACCCATACAGAACATGGAGGAGGAGATGGTAAAAACAAAGGACGGAATATGCTGTGGAGTGATGAATGCAAATTTAATATCTTCAGATAGGGATGAAAACGATTTGTTAGAGGTCCTTCGCAACAGAGAATTTCATTTACGATCATCCATTGATGGTATAACCAAACCTAAAGAACGTCATGCTACTATTTTTATCAAGAATCTGTTGAAATAGGTTCCAATAAATCAAAGCATTGAAATCTGGAAGAACGCTGCAATGTCTTGGATATTTTTCGTTAACTTTTCGACAGATTTGGTGTTATTACTCTTAAGAAGGTATTAGGAAAAAGTCCATTGGTATCAAATCATACGAAGCCAAACCTTTTCTCGATATCATTTCAAAGAAATTTGCACCCCACTACTATGGGAAAATTTGACTAAAATCTAAATATTGAAGTAATTCCTTTTATAACAGTTCCAAGGTGATGCAACATTAAACAGTGAAGTATATACCAAGCAAGAAAAAGAGAACGAAATGATTCTAAAACCTATCTTATCTTTTGTTTGATATTCGATATGTGGTTAGTCCAACTTCCTCGAGATACATGTTTGAACTCGTTGAATGTAATGCTTTTAAAAAGGAGCGTTTATCAAATGCACTTACCGCAGATCATGGAAGGCCTTGAATATCGTTTTTCTAATTTTATTCGATGTTAGATTTTTATAAAATTTACTTCCTGCTATTTGATTGTGGTTTAAAATAATCGATTATGCTCAAAAGTTATAGGATCTCATTTTTTTTTATTTTTGTTCCAGTATGGCAAACAACTCCGGGAAAACTACAGGGCGTTTAAGAACAAACAGGCTGAATCCATCAATCCGAAAGATTACAACAGCTACACAGTACCTAATGTAAGTTATTCTTAATACTATAATCTTTTAACAACAACAATTTTACATATTCTTTTTTATGCATATCTTTAGAGAAACAAAAAATTTGAAATGCTTACAAAGGATTTCTATAAGAACTTTTCTATGAAATTCCAGAAAATATTCAGTGATGTTCCTTGAATCAATAATGTCGATGCCCATCTTGTACAGGGTGATCAATTTATCATAGGAATTGCGTTTATCTCGTAAAACGCGGATGGAAATGAAATTCTGTTAAAAGTATTGTATTTGTCTTGACTAGCACTCAAAATGGTGTGGACACGAAAAAAACACGTCGCAAAATAATTTTTTCCAGCAACATATCGTTTTTATTACGTTGTTGGAAAGATCTTTTAATGTTAAGATTTTTTTTCTAAATACAATTATTTTCTAATTTTATTAATTAAAAAGTTATGCTCGCATCAATAATGAGGATTTCAGGTATATCTATTATACCTTTTAACTAATTTTTTTACGTTTAGGAAGGATAAATACGTTCTTCTTGTTAAAGTCTTTAATATTGACAGTGAAAAGTTCTTTTGGAACGATCACTTTTTTATACTAATGTGATTTCCTTTTTAATAAATCCGCTTTTTATAATTTTTAAAAATGTTTATGAAGCATTGTACGTTGAAGATTATATCATTGTATGGGTAAGTATGGCATATGTATTTCAGTGCTGTTTTTAAAGATTACTGGCATAAACTGAGAGATCGACAGGAGCAAAAAGCGTTAGTGCTATTCTCTTCCCATATTGTTTTTGCCGGGAATAATTCCATCAATACCATGAGCTATTTATTTTAGCGTTATCTTGGTTATTCTTTCTAGGCACTTTTTTCATGTGTATTTCTACATTAAGTTCACGTTTGTTTCAACATTATTCTGTAGATAATCTCTACTTTAGCCTTTTTAAAATCACAGGCAATGGGAATAATTTCCTGCATTATGTATGGATATGTCGTTATGCTTTAAACAAGATAAGTGCAATTAATACTGTGGATATAAATAATATGCGTTTCAAGAATTTTAAGTAAATAAGTGCTTTATTTTAAGAAAATGAAACTATTGAAACTTTCTTGAATTAAGAAAACTATTTATATCCTTAAGAAAATATTGTTTTGTGTTACTTATACTAAGAATTCCTCTCTTCAAATTTTCTAAAAAAAAAACGATAAGAAAATTTTCTTTTGTTTTAAAATGAGGAGTTTGCAATAGTTGCTAGGTAATAGTTTAGCCATCTTGGAGCCTTATTGAAGGCTTGGGAAACGTCCAAGAATACTGAGCAGTACTTTGCCTCCTCTAATGCTCGTTCGATATGAGTGACGACCCTGTGCACCTGATCAATCGTGGAATGATGATCACGAAATCCAAATTGGATATCGGGGATATTAATGATTGGTTTAAGTCTTTTCAGCAGAAGCTTTTCAAATAATTTGGGGATGGCAGGTAATAGCGAATTCGGACAATAGGATGTCACTTATTCTACTGACTGGTCAGGTTTCTTCAACATGATGATTTGTGCCGTTTTGAAGCATTCTGGGACATGTTGTAATCAGAAACAAGCATTAAACGCATAGGTTAGCATGATGATTGCTCCTTTCGGGAGCTCCTTTGGAAGTGCTGGGGAGATTTCGTCTATTCCAGTTGTTTTTGTTTGGATTGATGTTGTTATCGATTTCCAGTGCTACTTCCATGGGTGTTAAACCAATTTTATAGACACTTCTGGTTGATATTCGTATGTTAGGTCGACCATCGAGTCAGTATCAGGACGGTCTTGACACACAAGTAAACGTTTCTCTGCGTGTAGGGTGGCGCAGGTTTATTTGTAGTTCCCTGTACCACAAACTGATCAAGAATGTCCTTAAGATATCGGACGTTAAGAAACATCGGTATTCCGCAAAAATCTCAAATTATCTCAATTATCTCAAAAGCTAAGATAGATGGATGTACGGAATATTGAAGAAAGCTGATATGAATTGAAGAGAAGTATCCAAAAACGTAAAAAATCAAATTTGTATGGTCTGCAGCAGAAATTAAACACCTTATATACTTCACTATAATTTTATGTTGCCGTTGAGTTATTTTTATTTGAAAACTTTTTCTCTAAATTGCTCAGGAAAGGAATTATCTTCGTATTGGACAGTGTAACGGCCCAATCTTAAAGTCTCGCGCCCTCTTCTTTTTTCTTAACCATAATTGCTCAAACAACGACGTTCTTACATCGCAAACATGCATAAGAGCACTCTTATTTACCATTTTCGACCTTTATTTATGTTAACGCTTCAGGAAACAAGCTTATAGCACCACTCTAACTACCACCAATTTGTTATTAACTCGCTACTTTTTTGCATGCCGATTATCTCGATCACAAGACAAAAAAGCACAAAGTTTATCGATATCCAGCGTACAGTCCCTGGCCAAATTACTTGAAACACTCTTTTGTAGTTTCTTCATAATAAAATATAAACTATACATGTATTATATCTTTTATTTATAAAATATATTGTAAAAATATGTAACATATACAAATATTAAATAAGTAATTAATATTTAGTCCATAACCCATGATTTTTAATAACACCCTTAATTCTTCGGGGCATACTTTCAATGCAAGATATGATTCTCTTTTATATCTTCATCGTTCTCCCATACATCTTTTATATTCTTCATTAATATTTCCTTTGTAGGGTTTTCTCTTTCATATACCTTACTTTTTAGTCGATTCCATACGTTCTCGATGGGATTGAGGGCCGGTGAATTTCCGGGCCAACGTAAAAGAGGTATGTGATTGTCTTCAAAGAATTTCTTAACCTTTTTTGCCACATGACAAGGAGCATTATTTGCATAAATATACGCCCGTCGGTATGCGACGTCTGGCTTAAAATACGGTAATACGTGTTTTTAACACATTTATAGCTGCTGCTCTTGCGCACTGTACCTTCTACGAAAATACTAGAAGTGCGGGGTCCGTCTCCATAGTCACTGTCCAAATGATTCATTACCTGCGATCGGGTGTTTAACCAGTTCGAAACCGTGGATCTATGTAGTGATGGTCAGTTCCAGGACGTCTACACACAATAACGTCCTCGCTGAGGTAACACACAGTATGAGCCACTCGTCACCAAAAAACTATCAAATAATGCAACATTAAGTTCATTTAAAAATCAGGTATTCGAAAACCAAATTCTCTTCCAGAGCTAACGATAGCCTGGCTGTACCGGAACTCTTAACGACACTAGCATGATATTGACAGGGTATCCAAAAACGTAAATAGTGGTTTATGTTCTTTAAGCGAAAAAACCTATATATGTCAGAAAGTCACATTGTATTTTTACATTAGGTTTTTTAATTTGAAACTTTCGTCAAATTGTCAGGAACAGGAATATCTTGTATGACAGTGATGAAGGCCAAGCTTAAAAATCTCGAGCCCTCATTTCTTTTTCTTAACCAAATTGGTCAAAAAGATAATCCAACTGCTAGCTTTATTACTTTTCGACATATTTATGTACCCGTCATTCTAAAAAAAGATAGCTACCACTCTAATACCACCTTGTTATAATCGCACTTTTTTCACCCGATTATCCTGATACAGAAACAAAAACACAAGTTTTACTGAAAGTAAGTCCCTCCAATTATTGAATCTTTTGCTGTGATTCAATCGTATATATAGACTAGATTATTGTTATTATAAATAATATACTGAAAATATATTTAGAATATAAATAGTATATTAATATTTCAGTCATAACCATTGGATTTTACATAAACCTATTCATCGATATTTTTTAATAAATATTGCATACATCGTATAGAAGCTTCAGTTTGGAGTACCCGTTAATTTTCTTTGATATATCGTTTGAGGGTTTAATTTTCATTCTATCTTATCGTTCATACTTAATTATTAGCCGGAATTTGAACGAAAAAAATTGAAATATTTAAGGTTTTTTTAGCACATGGACAAGGAGATTTTTTAAAATAACAACCCTATCAAGCTTTCTACGTCAACAGCATTCAATACGAATAATGTTTAATTACAGAAGTTATTACTGCTCTTCGTGCATCACTTTACAAAACTAACGAAGGGCTGGGTCCGTCTCACTAAACTCCAAATCAGTCCTCGGAGAAGTGAAATAAGTTCGAAGAACCTGGACCGTGAAATGTTCTCAGGTCGTTGAGACAAATTGTACTTAACAGAATGCACTAAAAAAACTTTAAAGAGAAGGAAATGAATTTCAGTAAAAATCATGTGTTAGTACCACTTTGTCAACGCGTAAAATCGTTTTCTCAATGGACGAAGATCCTGTTAAAAGCGCTTTTACAGGATCTTGCCATCTGCTTCGGCTCTAACATTTGCGAAATCGCATTTCCCCTCGTAAATTGGAACAAATGGTGCAAATCTACTCAAAGCATTTATGAATAATTTCACGGTCGTATCTATTCAAAGTTTTCCTTTGTGACCGCACTTGCTCGTCTTTGTCATGTGCTAGCTCTATGTTAGTTCTAGCTAACGCGAACAACACAGAGTCACTTTCTCGAACTTTAACATCTCCGTGTGAATGTTGTTGTGGAAGTGCTTAGTGGTAGACGGACTTTGCACTTTAAATTTTCGTGGACATGTTCTCAAAAAGCGTAATATTAATTTTCAAAACACGTATTACGATTTTAAGAGGAGATAGCATAACGATATTGGCTAACGATTATATAAAAAACTTAACGTCTCCACATTGCCATGGTTATGAAAAATTTAAAAAATTTTCGAGCATCTCAACTGACCCCTTTTAAACGTTGATACTGAAGATATTCAATTCTACACCTCTAATCCCCTATCCGGAGTTTTGGGAAAAATGGACTAAAAAGTAGGTGTAGTAATTTGTGAGAGGGAAACCCTACCAGGACAATTCGTCTCAAGAATATAAAGGATGTATGGAGAACGATGAAGATATAAAAGAGACAATGATATCTTGCATTGAAAGTATGCCCCGAAGAATTAAGGGTGTTATTAAAAATCATGGGTTATGGACTAAATATTAATTACTTATTTAATATTTGCATATGTTATATATTTTTACAATGTATTTTATAAATAAGAAATATAATACATGTATAGTTTATATTTTATTATGAAGGAACTACAAAATATTGAGTGTTTCAAGTAATTTGGCCAGGGACTATATCTGGCCGAAGTTGTGTACTATTTGATTGCAAACGAGGGGTGGAAGCTAGATATTCAGGCGCTGTTTAATTATCATTAAAGACGGCTCTTTGCAATATTGTGTGTATTTGTTCTATAGAAATGAAGCTTCTATTAAAAAATAACTTCACATTGTTCATCTCAGCATTGCATTAATGATAATACACATCCGACGCTCACAATGGGCAATAGGATTTAAGAAGAAGGAGAATTTTGTCCTCCTAGATTGTTGAAATATCACCCTGACTGTGAAGGAGGTCTGAAACCCAAAATCGGGCAGATCAACGATTTTATTTTATTACTTTTCCACATCGCAGGATGTATCCCTTTTTATTTTATTCCGTTTGATAGTTTCAAAATCGCAGCGCAGATTTCGCAACATCCACAAACCTCTGTATCTAAGTTCCAAAATTCCGTCCAAGATTTACGTGACGGCGGTTATAACGCGAAATCAAGAAAGGTTATCGGATTTATGTGCGCCAGTCGGTCTTAAATTTATCGCAATTTTATATCTCCGGCCTGTCGAAAAGCACCAAAGAACGTTGATACAATAAACTGCACGTCTTGTGTAAACAATATTCTGTGCCAATGTACCTTCAACCAATCTACGTCCGAAAAGATCAGTTTTACATGTGCATATTTGTTGCTCGAAGTTAATGCAAGACGTATAACAAAATGCGAACAAATTATGGGTAAGCCATAAAACTTTTTTGTTGTATATTTAGTATTGGCCATGGACTTTTTCACATCTTGTGATTCAACGTTGTCTCTCGCAATCTTTCAGGTTCTGTTTGTTTTTTGACTTTTATTTGTTTTAGGACGTTATTTTAACTGTGCAGTAAGTTTATTGCATGGTAATTCGATTTTACGTGGCTATTAAACGTATTATTTTTACGGCGACGTGCTTAAAAAAAACTGCCGCACATCTATGTCGTAAATTTCGAGATTTTTATTAAGTTATTCCTTTCGCAATAATCCACGCATAAACTACGTTGAAAAGGTATTAAATTAAGAAAGGAACATGTGGTTTGTGTATAGTCTGTTTCACGTTAAGATCGATGAGTTGCTCTTGTGGAAATCGCACTAAACGTTGCCAGATTTCCTATAGAAGTGTTATTTAAGATAGTAGGTTGCCATCACGCATTATTGACGGTAGAAATTATTCATGCGTATGGCGAAGCCATTTCTATATACGAGGGTAAGTCAAATATTATCTACACTTTCGCCATAACAAGCTTTGAAGGTTATCGTAGTGGCGGCCGCTTGCGCATGCGTTGAGTTGGCGCCTCTGTGGTCATGTGTGCGGAATTTAATCACGTTTGCGTCATTTGTCTGCTAGCTACAGCAGCATAAGCATGTCAGCTGCGCTATTAGTTTGCACCAAAGAAGAACAACGAGCAGTGATTCGATTTTTGTGGTCAGAGAGTGTGAAAAGTGCTGAAATTCACCGGAGACTTTTGTCACAATACGGGGTCAGTGCTTTATCTCGTAAAAGCGTTTTTTTGTGGATCGAAATGTTTCAAAGTGGCCGCAAGAGAGAGCTGGACGGCCGTCAACCTCGACCACCGACGACAACATTCAGCAAGCTCGAGAGATGGTTACAGCAAATAGGCGAGTTACCGTAGGTGAGGTTGTATCTTCTTTAAACATCAGTCACGGTTCTGCCTATCAAAATATCCACTATGAACTCAAATTTCGTAAAGTATGTGCGCGATGGGTACAACCAATGCTTACCGCAGAAAACAAAACCAAACGTTTGGATATCTGCCAGCGCTTACTGGATCGCTTCAACGCGGAAGGCAACGGATTTTTAAGGAGAATAGTGACCGTTGATGAAACGCGGGTTCATCACTACGAGCCCGAATTGAAACGCCAGAGTATGGAATGGAAACACCCAGGATCCCCCAGCACGAAAAACTTCAAGACCTCGCCATCGGCTGGGGAGGTGATGCTAACCGTGTTTTGGGACGAAAAAGGCCCTATACTGGACGACTACTTGGACAGGGGAACTACCATAAATAGTGCGCGGTACAGTGATTTGTTGGCGAATAAGCTGAAACCAGCAATTCGAAACAAACGCCGTGGTCTACTCTGAAAGAAAGTTTTGTTGTTGCAAGACAACGCCCGTTCGCACACGGCCCATAACACTATAGAAACTATCAACAGGTTGGGCTTTGAGACCCTGGAACACCGTCCCTATAGCCCTGATCTCGCTCCCTCAGACTTTCATCTCTTCGAACCGCTTTGAGAGATCGTCGATTTGCCTCAGACACAGACGTTCGGGATGCGGTGCAAAAATGGCTTCACGACCAACCGAAAACCTTCCACCAGGAAGGCATACGGAAGCTTGTGGCTCGCTGGACCAAGTGTATTGCTAAAGGTGGAGACTATATCGACGAATAATGTATCTGTTGTACACCCATCTTTGTTTAATACAGTTGTAGAACTAAAAGTGTAAGTAATTTTTGACTTACCCTCGTAAATTAGAATGTTAAATGTACAAGAACCAAATATGATGATTTTCAACGATCAGAAAATGAGGAAATTAATACCATCAATTTTCCTAATAAACTTGATCTGTATTTGTAATAACAATTGTTACCACGTGGATGAAAATTATTTGTATTTATTACGGACCTGGTGAAAATACTGAAATATAATGATTGCAAGCACAACGTCTATTAACAATTTACCTCGGAGTAGCGATTGTCCAGGGTCCTTGAAATGAAATATATAAGTAAAAAAGATCGATTCAAAAAACAAAATCAAATTCTTTCAATAAATGCAACAAAATGTAATAAAATTAACGGATTTTACGAATATAAGTATGTACAAGAAACGAGAAACGATGATTATTAAAATAATATGTTCGTTGGGAGTGACGGGATACTCACCAAGGACACCTCTAGCCGTCAGCGAGGTGAGTGAGTTAAGAAAACCTACCTAGGACAGCCCTAGCCGTCAGCTTTGCAAGCGGAATACTTACTACGGATAGCTCTATCCGGCTGCGAGGTGAGTTCCGTTGGATCTTGCTCAGAACAATCCTAGTCATCTACAGTGCAATGGGAAAGACGACAAAGAACTCCTGCAAAAGGAGAATCTACATGGTTTATGTACTTCAAATCTGTGTGACGTATTGTTTCTTGTGCATGAGCCATGGAGGCAAAATAATTTCAAAATAAAACGTTATGGAAGTTCATGTACGCTCTTGCTAAAGCGTACAGCGCCATATTATATCATCACGACCCATCAATATTACTTTCTCGGCCACCTTTTTAAAAATGATGCTAATATCTTTCAACAATCTGTAGAATGTACTCCTTGAAAAAATAAGCATGCTTTCTTCACTATTCACAGCAGCTAAAATCCCATCCAAGGTTGGTGAAATATTTGATAAAAAGAAGCTATAAACTTTACGTCTGACAAGCATTTGTATGTGCTCACCATTGTACATAATTGGAAGCAAGCATTCTTTTCTCTGCAGGTACAGGTGGAAGATTCTCGTTATCTTTTCCTTTTCGAACTAAATACACAATTTGTTTCCTTATAGAATAGCTTTCGCTTTGGTGCCTTCTCTTAGAAGCTCCAATCTTGAAAAATATGCGGTAACAGCCAGAGGCGTGGCGAGCGCGTAAAAGTTTACACATAAAATAGAAGGTAAGAAATAAATTATAAAACGTGCTGAAACACTTACCGTTTTAAAAGTCTTCCGTGAAATCACAAACTGGGTAACATCTGTTCAATATTTGAATCATTAGATATGTTTCCACAGCTGTTTCAGTCAAGTGGGTACGACGTGCGGAATAAATGTGTTTTAATGCCGAAAACGACCGTTCGACATCTAGCGATGTTATATTTGCATATTTAAAATAATCTTTGAAACAACTTAATGCATCTTCACACGCACCTTCACAAATTTGTCTTAATATAAGAAAATCGGAGTCTTTCTCTAAAACACTTTCAAACTTTCGTATTACACACCAATTTGTTTCGCCTTCTACAGCGCATAACTGTGCGTGAACATCATTCACAATTTAAACAGAATCCGCTAGCGACATCGAAACATTTTATAATTTTTCTATTCCCTCCGCTAGTCCGAAGTAATTGTTGTGAATAGTTTGTAAATCTCTTTTAACCTGACTATCTTGAAATATTTCCTGGCTTTTGAATTGGATTTTAAAACTACCTTCTTTACTTGATCAAAATATTTGTTGTAGTAAAACTCAGCCTGCAACCATGTTCTCCAACGTGTAACAATCGGCTGTGGTGGTTCAGGTAAATCAGGACACAGTTTGTGAAATAGTCGGGTACGTTTCGGGGACTTTAGAAACACTGCCTTTGTACTGGCAATCAATGCATTTACTAGTGGAAAACATGTAGGAATCGTTTGTGCCGCAAGAATTAGAGTATGGATTTTACACGTTACATGTAAGAAGTTACCACTGTGTTCTTTAAGAGAACGGCCCAAAGAACGCATGTTTGCGGCACCATCACTCATAAACATTAAAAGTTGCATAGTTGAAACTTCAAATTTGTTCAATGAGTTCATCACCACCTTTAAAATCTCATCGGCAGTACAATTTATAACTCTTTTGGAAGCAAGTAAGGAGGAGGATGACGGTCGATGTGGTTCCATTGTACGTACCATTACATTAACCACAGAATGTTTTTGGCGATCTGTTGTTTCGTCCACACACAACCACAGTTTTTTATCTTTCAATTCCGTTTTCATTCTTTTTTCTATATGTTCACGAGCAAATGGCACTACATTTCGTATCGATGTCCGACTAGGTTATTTACAGTCCGCGTATTTATTCCAGATGGAGACAAATGCTTCATTGTCTAGTAAAGGAAACGATAAATTACATAAAATAAGAGTAACACATAAATCAAATGTAAATTTTTCTTGGTCTCGTATGCCACTTTTTGCGGAAGAATGCTGTTTGCTTTCGATGTGACGTTAACAATGGCTTCTAGACCAACACATTAAAGGGATTTTACAAACTAGACATTGAATTTTAGCGCCATCAAAAATTAAGTCCGGAATCGCTTTCTTCAAATTTTCTGCAAGATATTCTTGAATTTAACAAATGTCTTAAACAAAGAAATACAGTTATTTCATTACAAGTATATACCTCTCTTAAACGGAGAAAAAAGGCGCTGAGAAAATATTTCTTTTGATTTAAAACATTATTGTATTGTGGATAATTGAAACAGTAATTGTCTTGAATTGTGGCGGACTGTCTTGAAACAAGTAAACGTTTCCCTTTGTGAAGGAAACCTTTTTCGATTCAGACACTTTGTTTCCGGATTTAGTTATTTGAAACCTTTCAACCAAGTAATAGTTTGCTGAATTATCTACTTAGAAAGAATTATTGCATCAGTAATGATTATCGGAAGGAAGTGCATTCGCGCCGATGAATCAACGAACGATATTCACTCGTAACAAGGCGATTTCGTTAAAAATATATCGCAAATCATCTCGAGACTAAACTATTAAACACTTTACGTAATATTACTAACAAATTTATTACTTCCTCTATGATTATCTGGGATTATTTATCGACGGGTACGTAAAATAACAACAACAGGTCATAACATATGACATGACACGGCGTGTTCGTGAGCGCGAAATATAAACATCGAGGTAAACATCGCGATAAATCAATTTGCAGAACAGATTCGGAGCATTATCGTTATAAATAGACGTTACCTTTAGCGTTATATGCAGATCGTTGTTCTGTCGAAGTTAGTCTAAAAGCTACTCTACCTATTTCCCGTATGGAAACAACCGTCTTTGCCTAGGCCTACAATACCTTGCTCGTAATGTTTTTTTCATCTTTTAAATCTTAGCTAGCATTAGATGTAAATATGCAACTAAATCATTTTCCTCAAAACAAATATTCTTTAACCTTAACAAATAAACGGATCGTCAAAATCCAATCAAGTCGACGACGGATAGCTTTTTGGCAATCGCGCCAGGAGTGGGTTTAATATACTTTGTTGCTATGCGCCGCGCAAGAAGCTCATCCATCATTCGTCGCACAGAACGACAGCCGGCGATGATGGACGAGCTTCGGCCGGCCAACCGCCTCAGTATGTCAATGTCGGAGAACGTTTCAGACGCACAAGTGGAGGATATGCAATGCATCCGAGCTGTTGGTTACTACATCGCAAGGATAGGACAATGCGACCGTCGTTGAACCCGCAACGTCGATTATCGCTCTCGTTTCGATCCGTAGCGTCCGTCTTTGTCGGTCTGTAGGGCGATGTCGCGTTATCACCGTACACCGTTAGTCATCGCAACTTTGTATGCACGTCTTGTACGATCGGGGGATTATTAATCGACTCTACCCGTTATACAGCTGTTCCTTCATTCTTATTAGTTAAATACTAATCTATACTCTACAATGTAGCAGACCTCCATCGTTGATAGTTATAACCGGCCCCGTTCAACTTTAGT
The DNA here is from genome assembly GCA_029619315.2 of Dynastes maya. NCBI lineage: Eukaryota > Metazoa > Arthropoda > Insecta > Coleoptera > Scarabaeidae > Dynastes > Dynastes maya. The sequence continues at coordinate 3,634,932 of JAROYE020000001.1, read as the reverse complement.
AGGAACAATGAGAACGCTAGAAATATAAGGTATCAATCTCCTTGGATGGCGTATATTATGTTTGGCTGTCAACTTTGTAAAATTTGACAATTTTCAAATAACTGTCGACATATTTACAATTAAAATTAGCCATGAATATTAATATCCTCTGTGCTCGAATTTGAGACTTTTTTGCAACAAGCTCCCCCCCCCCCCCCTGAAATTTTTAACAATTCCTAGTTTGATGTGGAGCGGTGGTAACAAAACCTTTTCGATCGGCACAAGTGGAATTTCGATAATGTTGTTTTGTCGCAATCTAAATTCCTCACGTAAATGCCAGTTCTGTTCGTTATATTGGTCGCCGGCAAAACGGGTATTCCACAAGCACATGTAGCTCACTTTTTGGTATAACCCGTTTGCATACCTCTTTTAAGTCGGCACAAATTTTCCACTTTTGGTTATTATATTGCACTAAATCGTTGATTCTTTTTAGCGATGCAGAACCTCTTTCAAGCTGCTTTTTGACGAGTCGAAACGTTGATCGGATGATTGGAAGTACTAAAGCAGTGTTTCGTAAATCTCCTAAACGTTTAAAAGAATTTCGTAAATTTTGTCCAGATATTCCAGAACCTCCTGAACCAATTTTAACGCGATGGGGTACTTGGCTAACAGCAGCTTCTTACTATTTGATCCATTTTCAACAAATTCAATCAGTTATAATGCGATTTAATCGGAATGGATCCAAAGCAATTAGAGAAAGTCAAAGAGAATTATACAGCATTACTAGATGCCATCAGAAAACTACAATGTACTGAATTATCATTGGAGGAATCATTAGACATAGTGGAGAGTGTAAAAAATAAATTACACACATTAAATGATACGCCAGGATTATGCGCTAGTCAAAAGTTGGCAGATGTTTTAAGGAAAAATCGCGATTTTAATACTTTAGAGGCCGTTTATAATAAGTGTAAGAATAGTGAACTTTTAAGTGATTTTGAAAAACAGTTTCTACATGTAAATGTAACTTCCTTAGATGTGGAGAGATCGTTTTCTATGTATAAGAATATTTTTTCTTGTCGACGCACAAGGTTTAAAGAAGTAACTGTGGAAACATATGCAATGATGCAAGTTTACAGTAGTTCACATCCTGATGCCTCTAATTTGTTGAATAATTAGCAAGTAAGTTTATTTATGAATTTTTCGTATTCTTATATTAACCCGTAATACCGACGCCTATGCGAGTCCGCAAGTTTTGGTTACTCTACTCGTTAGGAGGAACACACAAAAACACATATAACACACCCACGTATTAACTGTAAGTAATAAATTTGATCTCTGTATGTGAAAAATTTAAATTAAAAGGAACGCAGATTACCTCCCTATTCAATATTTTTACTAATCATCATTTGAAACATCACAATTGATTGCCCTTGCATATTTAGCCGGATGTCCTTTTTGGTTCCCTAGACATAATAGTAGCATTATAGCACCTTTCGCAAGAACCAACATTATGAAAAGAGCGCTGACATATACGCTTTCCTGTCTTGCAGATAATCTCCAAGATTTGTTTGTATGAAGATATGGGTCCTTAGAAAGCGGGTTCGACTTTGTGGATTTATTTCTGTTTTTGATTACTTATTTTATAATTAGATCTTTTGTTTCACTTTTCTTGTATTTCTGGTATGTACACATATTTGTATCATTCAATTTGCGCCAACAGCCAGTGGCGGGCGTATAAGAGTTTACACAAAATAAATGGTTAGAAATAAAATATAATACGTGCTCAAACGCTTACCGTCTTAAGAATCTTCCGTGAAATCGCAAAGTGAATAATGTCTCTTAAATATCTGCAACATTAGATATGTTTCAACAGTTGTTTCGGCAAACCGAGTGCGGCGTGAGGAAAAAGTGTGTTTATATGCAGAAAACGAACGTTCTACATCTAGTGACGTTATATTTGCGTAATTAAAATAATCTTTGGAGCAATTTAACGGTTCTGTTGACGCACCTTCACAAATTTGTCTTAATGTGCCAAAATCAGAGTCTTTCTCTTAAACACTTTCAAACCTTTCTAGAACACAAACATTTTTTTCGTCTTCTACCGCGCATAACTGTGCGTGAACATGTTGCACTGTTTGCTGAGATTCCACTAACGACACCGAAGGATTTTGTAATTTTTCTATTGCCTCCACTAGTCCGAAGTAATTGTTCTGAATAGTTTTTAAATCCATTTTAACCTGACTATCTTGAAATTTCGACTGGCTTTCCTTGATAGCCGCAGCTTCCTTTGGATCGAATTGTAAAACCACGTTCGTAATATTCTCAAAATATTTATGATAATAAAACGCGGCCTGAAACCATGTTCCCCAACGTGTAAGAATAGGTTCTGGTGGCTCAGGCATACGGGGGCACAGTCTGTGAAATTTGTGAATGCGTTTCGGGGATTTGACAAACATTGCTTTTGTAAGCGCTATTAAAGCGTTTACCTCAGGATAACATTTTCTAATATTATCTGCCACATGACTGAAAGCATGAATTTTACACGTAATATATAACAAGTTAGCACAATGTTTTTTAAGAGACCGGCCTACAGAAAGCGTGTTTGCGGCACCATCACTCATAAACATCAACAGTTGGTTTGTTGAAAGTTCAAACTTTTCCAATATATTTAACACTAACTTTGAAATCACTTCGGCAGTACATTGTTGTACTCGTCTGGAAGCTAATTGAATTGAAGGTGACGATTGATGTGGTTCCATTGTACGTACCATTACATTAACCACAGAATGTTTTTTACGATCTGTTGTTTCGTCCACACATAACCACAGTTTTTTATCTTTCAACTCCGATTTAATTCTTTTTTCAACATGTTCACGAGCAGATGGCACAATTCTTTGTAGCGATGCCCGACTTGGTGATTTGCAGTCCGAACATTTATTCCAAAAGAAGACATATGCTTCCTTGTCTAGTAAATTAAACGGTAGATTACATGCAATAAAGGTAACACATAAATTAAATTTAAATTTGTCATAGTGTCGTGTGCAATTCTTTTTTGAAGAATGCTGTTTACTATTAACGTGACGTAGACAATCCCTTTTGGACCAACACATTAAAGGGATATTACAAACTACACATTGAATTTTAACGCCATCATAATTTAGGTCAGGCATTTCTGCTATAAATTCTGTAACTTTGTGACATTACAGAACTATCATTCCCTTACAATTCTCTGTATTGCTAACCAATTTCTTTTTACTAACAGCCTTGTACATATTACGAAATACACTAAAGTTATGTTTACCCCATCGTAACAATATCGTATTTAAACCATCAAATCTATTTACGAATTTCTTCGTCCCATCGTACACCCTACTGCTGGCAACATACCGATACACTTTTGCTTAACATCCATTCAACGTTCGTATAATAGAAGCCACGCAACTCGGAATAAATTACGAACGTTAGGGAATCCCTAGCGTAACGTTTAATTCAGCCACATCAGGCCCGGTTTCTGCTATAGCTTCGATGTCGCGCGCCGCTAATCGACGACCACACCATACTCTAACTCGCTTCCCTCCCTAAGGCTATAGCGAAGCCTATGACGGGGTCGGGTCGGTCAGCCGATAGCCCGCCGGAACATCTGCTTGATCGCTGTTACTAAGTTGGTTTTGTACCATCGCGAGACTCTAACACGACTCACGTCAGTGGCGGGTACAACTATCTTAGATACATACATTAAAATTGTCGCAAGGAAAATAAAATCTTTATTTACTTCAATTTTTTTTAATTCTTTTGTTTATTTGAAATTTATTTGAGTTTTTGCAATTTATCTGCCCAAATAATTAATTTTCAAACTACTCACTGTAGTTTTTCGATAGAAAATTGCAGTTCGATGTCCCTTTACCTGGGTTCTACTTTTGTCGAAACCTATATTGCCTTTTTTTTTTTCATCCAAATCCAAAGTTTATTATATGAATTAAATCAAATAACAAGCTTACTAATTTCGATATTCACCAAAAATGCCTTTCGCTTCCGTGGAGATGCAGTTCGAAATTTTGAAGTGCATGCACGCCGAGAAATGGTTTCCTTGCATCAAAAAAATAGTTTTCTTGCAAAAATCAGCTCTATTCAAGAAAATATTTTTATCTCAAGACAAAAATTTCAATAGTTCATTCACTTGCTCCTAATTTTAACGATTAACTTTAGGTTTTTTTTCCATTATTGTAATTTTTCTTTTATTGGATATCCTTTTTGAACAGGAAACCGGTCGCCTAATTTCTCAATAGATCTTTATTAGATCTGGACCATTTCTTCATGCCTTGAATCAAGTTAGCAAATGCCTTAAACAAAGAAATACAGTTATTTAATTAGAGGTCTCGGAGAAAAACAACTGGTTGGGTCATTTACAAAGGATGAGTAATGATGTTCCAGTAAAGAAAGTATCGAGAGCAAGAACCCAAGGGAAAAAATGCAGGAGAAGACCAAAAGAAGAAAACTAAAATATTTAACAGATAACACAATATCAAAACTTTTTACAATTTCTGTTTTTATGGGCTATACTATGACGTAACAGTCTAAATACTGAAAATACAAAAAGCAATTGCTGGAATACGAAAGGCGAATAAACATAAAATTCAAAATGAAAAGGACGGAGATAGAAAAAGAGTACAATAAATTATTCATAATCGTATATAAAAAAGCGGAAAGCTCAACATTCTTCTTCTTTTTTTCCTTTTTTCGGGCGAGGGAGCCATTTTAGGCCTTCCTATATATCGCGAAATAAATCATAAATATCGGGCGACCGAGTACGGGCGAGAAAGTGGAAAATGGTAGGGGAAGGGAAGCAAGGGTTGATAATTTACGATGACGTTTTTATGGTGATTATTAAGAGCCGTAGAAAGGACGCAAATTCGGCGCTTTTTAGGGTCTCGCCATTGAGATACCTTGGAGCGGGGTTCTTCACTATGATCCATCGGCATTTGCACTTCGATTCACTATCCTGCCATCAATCACCGACAGAATCTCGAGTGGTGACCGTTAGATTGTATAGGATGGTTCTACCGAAAAATACTTCAAGCGTATAAACGTGATTGAAAAAGGAGGTGATCATTATACCGATTGGGAAAATGTAAAATTAGCTATAGCGCTATATGTACGGCGGGAGAGCGAGGAGGGGATTGAGTGGAATCCGATCAATTCGATGCGAGTCGCGCTAGCACACTTCCAGCAACGCTGCGGTGTAGATCTACTGTTTGCAAGAGCGCACGTAATAATTTGAAGTCATCGTCGCCTGGGAATGAGAGTTTCGCATATTTATTTTGTTGTCATCCGCACATATTGCAGTCCACCTCGTAACTAACCACATCAGTCACCGTCGTGAGCTGCCGCTAACCCCTCCGCTTGTGGTGAATCATCCATTCTCGCTTACCGTTGCCACGCTTCGTATAGCTAGACACTATCCTTCCTTATGTGTACGTAGATGTAGATTGTGGTACAGGTTGGGATTGGTAACGGCGTTGCTTGTAGGTATCTGTTCCGCGAAGTCAAGAATCATGTTGGATGCTCTTCGAACATTCTTAAAAGCTCTAACATTGTTGACTGACACATTTCAAATGTATAATAATCTAGGGTAAAACCCCCAAGCGTTGGCATTCAACTAGTGATTAAATGGATTTGTCTAACGGGTATAGTAAACACCCTAAATGCAGTTTAGGAGGGTTCCGCAGTCTTAACAGTGCACTACAATGTGTCAGTTATTAAAATGGTCGCTTGTGCCCAGTAATTGTTAACCGATGTCCTGAAAATGGTAAAACATTATGGAAACGCTAAAATGTTGGACCTAAATATGTCGTGTCCTCTCAATATTTTATTTATAATCTTTAATCACATGATTATTTGCGTATTCTTTGATGTTTTTGCTTCCTTTTTATGCGAAAATCTTCAGTTAATCTATAAATTTCTAAATTTCATAGGTGCCATAACATTTGGTATAGAATTTGAACAAAATTCCAATCATAATCATCTATGCCAACAATTAACCAGATATATAAATGAAGGTGAATCAAATATTGGCACGTTCGAATTAAAGAGTAGGTAGCTGAAGTACCCACGGTAGCGTATTTGAATTGCCAGATGCCGAAGACGCCAAAAAGCGCCAAGTATTTAAAAAACTATGACGGAAATATACTTCAGAATGCACTAAAGAAAAAATCTGGTGTTCGAAAAAGAAACCGTAGCAAAAAAGAACGGCATACCGAGATCTACGCTACAATTCCGTCTTGGACCTTTAAGAAAATTGAACTCGCTCGTAGTACGTGCTTGACGAAAGATGAGGAGGAAAAATTGCTTCAGTGGATTTCAGAAAGTAATCGTAAAGGCTTCCCAAGAAGCAAGATTGATGTTCAACTTTCAGTGAAAGCTTTCGTGGAAGCCAGTAAAGGATCAAATCTATTCAAAGACAACTTTGCAGAGGATCACTGGTACCAGTTGTTTTTAAAAACGGCATAGGACTCTTGCCAAACGCATGCCTGAAGGAGTTATTGTAGCTTCTGCCAGAGTGTCTGAAAACGATATAAAAGGATGGATGCGATTTTTCCATTCCTAAGGGCATAAAAAACATTTTTTGAAAACACCATGAATCAAGAATGCCTTAATGCTCTTGCAATGACATGTCAATGAATAATTTAATCCAAAATATTTTAAACGAAAAGGTTACGGAACATTTCATTTCTCAAAAAAAGTAAGAGTTGAGTTTGTGTAGAAACAATAATGTTTATTATTATATGAAATAATGTTTTAGACTTTTTAGTGTTTAAATATCTTACCTTTTCTGTTGATGAAACCATGAGACAAAACAAATAACATGTATTTCAGGATTATACATCAAACTCCTCTAGAAGGTATTAGATCTTGTCAAAACTTATACAACCATAGATCTCAATGCCTACAAACACAAATTAAAAGAGCCGATGAAACACCCCACCCTCTTAATTACTGCTTTTTGCTCTACCAGCACTGGAAATGAATTGATTTGCCGCTTCTTCTCCGCCGGTAATAGGCCGTAATAATTCTTCGCCGCGACGGGAAAGATTCACGACTTTCGCACACACAAACACAGCAGCAGCATCCTCGTATCCCCAGAAGAACGAGGAGACCAAGAAAGACTTGAAAACGCCAACTTTGCGATTTATTTATTATCACCCGTGGCACAGCAAGGGGATGGTTGAATTGCTCTTGTCTTTGTGTGAGCAGCAGCCCGGTGACAAGGGAATGAGGTAGAGAAGATTTAGTGTTGTACCTCTCCGATATAGAGAGTTGCGTTTAATGAAAGTTTATATGTTTACTCGAACTCGAAAACGAACTGAATATGTGTCTCTGTGCTTTCTCCTTCGCTGAATAACTCATTAGATTAGAAGCGAGGTTGCCGCGCCTACGACGCGATGTATGTATGCAGATGAATCGGCACGGACTACCTCAGCAAATGAAATTATTGATTTATTGCAACCGTTTCGACCGTTGTGGCGTTCATACAATCCCGAGTGTGTGGGGGATGGAATAGTTGGAAGCCTTGGATGTAGCATCTTCCCTCAATTCAAACAATTAATTGTGTTGGTACGCCAACTAAGATTGGCATTGAAACTGTGTTTTGCAGTGGAGTATTCTTCTGTTGAAATGGTCCACTGGTTTACTATTCATTTTGTAACTAAAAGATAACCACTAACGTTAACACTGCCCTGGAAATTATTTTAAAGTCGACATTTTGAAATTCCATTTTCATAAATACACGTACCTATGCATATGTTCCACTTATAACTCTTAACTCATCCAAGAAGCTCATGCAAGCATTAAAACTGGATAACTACACATCACTAACTCCTGGTAATTCTGATTAACAACTTTGTCCATTGGTTCAACTACACTACATTAATCCATTAATCATTCCTCAATAGACGAGTCTACTACGACAATTAAGCGATGGATGGCTCCCTTCTGACATCCAGGCATTAAAACGCAAAGCCATCAAAGGACCACAAAATATCTTATGCCCGGCTGATCGTACAAGGGCCAATCAACTAACCAAACAAGTAAGGGAGGAGCTAGCAAGTTTCCTGAAACAAGGGTGACAAGAAAATATCAAGTCTCTTACAACAGATAGAGGATCATGATGGAAGATGTATAAATCCTTGAAGCGTGACTTCAGGGTGAGTCCGTGTTGGTATTTACGGACGAGGTCAAGGCCAACGTCCATACAGATTTCATTTGCTCGGAGCTAGACCGCTTCACAGGGCAATTCCGGGTAAACTTGAGAGCCACGTCAAACTTATTAAATCCAATAAAGCTCCGGAGTGCGACGAGATCAGTAATTGGGCCCTTAAATATCGTCCTCCAGTGGCATTGCTGTTTTTTTTGCTCCTTATCAATGTTGTATTGCTTCTGAGGTTTTTCCCATCCATATGAAAACATACGATCGTGGTGATGATCGCTAATCCCAGGAAAGACCCCTTATTTCCCCAGAACTATCAGTCTTTTGTCATCCTCCGTCTAAGCTACTGGAAGCAATTATCCTCGGCAGACTGAGACACGCTGTAAACACCTTAGGATTACTTCCGGACGAGCAATTCGGTTTTCGGGACAATTTATCGACAGACTTCCAGTTGGTCCGTCTCTTAAGGAGGCAATCACAGACGACTTCGAACGTAAGGAGACAGTTGGCGTGGTCTTCTTGGATATTTGCCGGGCTTTCGATATGGTCTGGCACCGCGGCCTGGATATCACGAGAATTAAATTTACTAAATGCAAATGTCTTCCTTAACGCAGGTTTTTATTATACCATCCTCGTATATACACTCTGCATGCGTTGTGGCCCAAGAATCTGTAAGATTAACCCAAGGAGCGTCGATGTTATGTCAAAAGCGAAGCCTTTGTATATTTTCTTGTGTTCGTAGGCGTCAACAGATCACATCTGGGTTATACAAGCTTCTCAATGTGTGCAAGGCAGGGTATCGGGCACGGCGTGCATTTCACGATTTTTTTAATCGTGTTGACGTTTGGGAATTTTAGTAGACGTTTTCTTACGAAATATCTAGTACTACCTACTATTGGTTCTTTTCATTTAATTCGTATTTTAACCTTTTAATGGGGAACGTTCCCAAAATGGAAACATCATTATTTGCATAATTTTTTTATAATTGACAATCAGAAAAGTGTATATGTATACTATGCATACTTTAAAACATAAAAATGTTATGCAAATAATATGATTAATTCAATAAAAATTAGATTTTTCAGTTTGGGAACGTTCGCCATTAAAAGGTTGAACAGGAAAGCGCAAAAATTGTTAGAATAGAAATAGTGTTGGGTCTAATGAACCTAGACGGAAATCTGTACCGTTTTATTAGACGAAAATACTTTAATTAATATCGTATTGTCCCTATTGAAATAAATAAATTCTCTCAACCACTTATTTATGAAATAGTGCTGACAACTCGAGTCATCTTTCAAAGTATAAAGAATAAAGAAAAGGTCATAACTAAACAGTTTCAGAAAAGGTAGATAACCTTCTTTAAACCAGAAGACGGAAAATAAGTCCCCAAAAAAAGTTTAACCCTAGGATGCATGGGTGTTTAGATATTCAGATTAACATTTCTCGGGTCTCTTAGGTTGTTTTTTTACTCTGTTCAAAAAATTGAAATCGCTTTATTTTTTCTAAAACGCTAGCTTCTCTTCAAAAGTTAGCGAGGGGGGGATGCTTTAGGACCTCACTATATGTTAAACTTAATGGGAAACTTTCGGAGTTAATTAAGATTGAAACGTAACTGTCAATTGTTGAATTGCACCATCTAAACATAAGGTTTGTTCGTATGTCTTGCTCGCGATAGTTCTAATGTGTGATAGGATTATGATCACGTGATCGTTTCGATTGCTCAGAACTACTCTAAATGGGTACTAACGAACAATACAGGTTGGTGTTTATTAGTGTTGGGGACAATCGATATATTTCAATAATCGAATGAATCGAAATAATCGAATGATTATTCGAAATTCACTAACGATTTCGATTATTTTCCACGACTATTTGACAGAATCCGAGTGACGAGTGAATTATTTCGAAACTCGAAGTTTCGAATACAGATCTCGAATCATAATCCGTTTGTGTGCTTCTGCGCAGTCGAAACGAATAATGAATTATTTGTGAACCATCATCGAATGATCGATTATTCGGGTATAATCGATATATCTCGTTATATCATTCATAATCGCACAACACTATAGAGCGTCTCAACCAGCTTATGCAGTATGGGGTTTAATAGCAACAGTGTACCTCTTTCCATCCCTAGAAGTCTCTCAATAACGCTACCTTTATTTCCGGTTGCGATGTTGGTATATCGCGATATCAGCTATTAAATATTTGGCATAACTTCAATATTAAATCTGTATCTCTGTGTATATTTCAATATTTTCCACACGTTTCGTTGGAGTAATGTATTCACAAAATGTTAACATATATTTATCACCAGTTCTTTCCTATTATCTTTTTGGTGTTCACTTTTAAATTAATTTTATATAAACTTTAGTAGTCATAGAACCCCTATATAGATTATATTTTGATCGCATTAAATGTCAAATAATAAACCGGAAATAGTAATGTAACATACGATTGGACGATTTGGCAACCGTGAATCGAATTCCCATAAGACGTGTATTGCACACCGAGGTTGAGATGATTTTTAGTATTTATATAGTATAACACATGGGCGGAAAAGTCCCGGGCCTAACACATAGATGGCGCTAGTTTTATTGCGTTCACCTGTTTTGCAGTTAGTACCAACCTTATAAAGACAGCTGTTAAAATTTCATGATATTCTATTCATTAGTTTGTGAGTTATTGTGCTAAAAGTGAAGCTACTTTTGTTATTTCCAAAACAATGGATCAAAAACAATTTCGTGATTTAATTTTACACTGCTTCTTGATGGGAAAAAATACCGTTCAAGCGAAGCAATGGCTTGAAAAGTGTTATGGGGACTCCGCTCCATCAGAAACAACAATAAAACGTTGGTTTGCTGACTTCAAACGTGGTCGTAGAGACACCGATGATGCAGAACGCAGTGGACGTCCAAATGAGGCGGTAACACCAGAAAACATCAAAAAAATCCACAAAATCGTTTCGAATGATCGAAAAGTGAAGTTGCGTGAGTTAGCTGACATCGTAAAGATATCAAAAGAACGTGTTAGCTTTATATTGCATGAGCATTTGACTATGAGAAAGCTCTGTTCAAAATGGGTGCCGCGTTTGCTCACTGTTGACCAAAAACAAGAACGTGTTGATGCTTCTGAGCAGTGTTTGGCCATGTTTAAACGTAATTTTTGCGCCGATATGTGACAACGGATGAAACATGGATCCATCACTTCACTCCGGAATTAAAACGATCGTCATGTGAGTGGACAGCAACTGGTGAACCTCGTCCAAAGCGCCCGAAAGCACAACAATCGGCTGGAAAGGTTATGGCCTCGGTATTTTGGGATGTGCGTGGTGTAATATTCATCGACTATCTTGAGAAGGGAAATACCATCAACAGTGAATATTATATAGCGTTACTGGAGCGTCTGAAGGCCGAAATTGCAAAGCAACGTCCGCATATGGCGAAAAAAAAATTTTGTTCACATCAAGACAACGCACCGTGTCACAAGTCAATCAAAACAATGGCAAAACTACATGAATTGAACGTCGAATTGCTCCCACATCCACCGTATTCGCCAGATTTGGCTCCCAGCGACTACTGGCTGTTCGCAGACCTAAAAAAAATGCTCGCCGGTAAGAAATTTCGCTCGAATGAAGAGGTTATCGCTGAAGCTGAGGCATATTTTGAGGCAAAAGATAAATCGTTTTACAAAAGTGGTATTGAAATGTTAGAGCGGCGCTGGAATGATTGCGTTGTTCTTGATGGAAATTACGTTGATGAATAAAGCTAATTTTGAACAAAAAAAAAACGTGTTTTCTTTGTCAGGCCCGGGACTTTTCAGCCCATGTGTTACATAACTTACACACACACAAACTTACTCCACCTCCTGAGGAGGTGCAAGTTTGTGCAGTTCAAAACTGTCGAAAGCTGCACAACATATACAAACGAACATCGGATTCGAGCTACTCCGTATTGCACTAATTGACAGACGTACAAACCTATAGTGTTGCAATCCGAAGAATAACTTTCGAAATCTTTCTATATTGCCAACGAAATTCCCAACATAAAATGTCAATAAAGAAGTGCAGTACATACTATCAATTTTAAACAATAAAAGAACTGACTCAATGATGTTTTAATGACGTTCAAACATGCGTAACTAATTTCCCTTGACACATATTTCGCTATCAATGTAAAGATGTAACTATGAAAATTGTCGAAGTTAACATCTTTAAACTAGAAAACAGGAAATAAATTAACAAACACCTTTTGTTCGGACGTTCTCCATGTGAGAGGTATTTAGAAAACTATATTACTCTATACAAGATTTCTCTTGATCAAAATAAATGCTTTTTTTATTACATTTACGTCTGTAATATATTTTATTCCAACGTAAATTCAAAATTACATCTTTTACAGTAGTTGCCGAAAACTTGGTTTCCGCCAAAAAGATCCTTGTGAGGGATCCATGATCAAAAAAGCTTGAGAACCGTTGCAGTAATGCACACATGCTCGCCAACTTCATGTATGTACATACGCCTATCTGTTACACGCAGATTGTTAATTGCACTTACCTTGTCTAAAACAGTACGACATATCTGCACATAATGCAGTAAATTATTCTCGTTGCTTGTGATTTTAAAAAGGCTAAGGTAGAGGTTATCTACAGAATAATGTTCAAACAAAAGTGAACTTTAATGTAGAAGTACACATGAAAAAAGTACCTAGAAACAATAACCAAGATAATAATATTGATGGAATCACTCCCGGCAAAAACAATGTGAGAAGAGAAAAGCGCTAACGCATTTCGATCCTACCCACAGTATTGACTAGTTTGCTGAGGCTTGTCCTCTTTTTAATCCAGCTCCACCTCTCTGATGAGGTCTTTCTGGGATAATATCTGAAATAGAATGGTTGATTAGTTGGCATGTCGGAGTCTTCTTGTGGACTCCCTAGCGATTGTTTTCTTTCAAGATCGCAGGAGCCTCGGGGCTTCTGAGGTGGTCCTGCGTTTGATCTTGGGGTACGCTTCTTTCTCGGCGTTTGCGTTTTCTAGCGCCGGGTTGTCGCTCTCTAGGGTCTTCAGGTAGAAGTTCCTGTTGAGCCTGCTGATGTAATCCGTTAGGTCCTCGACGCCGCTTTGGGCTCGAATCACTGCTCGGGAAGTGTCCCTAGGAAGTTTGAATGCTAATCGCAGGCTGCGATTTTGTATTCTCGCGAGGGATCGGGTGTGGGTTTTGGCGGCGGTTAGCCAGGTTGGGCTTGCGTAGGATAAGATAGGGCGGATGTGCAACTTGTAAAGAAGCACGCCTATCCTGGGCTACCCACAGTGCTCTTCGTCTCTAAGTTTATACCACTAATCTTCAAAAACAGCACTGAAATATTTCCTGGCGTCACCTACTACCAAGAGATATAGTCATGCCGTCCTAGAAAGCAGCGACAGAAACTGGAATACAGATGCCATACTTACCCACACAACGTTCCATGAATATTTTCAAAAGATACCTTGAATATTTTCTTAATTTAAACCTAAATGACTATTTTGATTTTTTTTTTGATTTTCTAACCCCAAGAAAATATTTATTTAACACAAATAAAATTTCAAGAAAATTATTTTCTTATATTATACATGTTTATAGTCTTAAAATAAAAATATTTTCTTTGAATAGAGACCGATTTTTGCAAGAAAAACTAATTTCTTTATGCAAGAAACCATTTCTCTGCGTGTACCAATCTTATTCTGGTGGCGGGTGGTTTAAATTGGGAATTTAACGTTATAGCATTAACATTTTATTTAATTTAGCATCATTTACTTTATTTACAATTAAAATCTTGTGACCCACCAACTTCTAAATTGTCTATCTTGAGGCATTCTGTATACGCTACCGTTCATGGAAGTTCGGGCAAGCAAAAAAATGTACGGAAGTCATATATTGTCAAACACAGATTTATTAAAAAGAAAAAGTTAATGTAATACAAATAATTTAAATCCGATTTTTGTCGAAAAATCCACCTTTTGCCTTTAGGACTGCTGCCACTATTCTCGGCATTCGATTCACTAATTTTGCTAATGTTTCATTGGGCAAGCTTGTCCATACCTCCTGGAGAATGGTCCACAAATGTTCCTTCGATTTTGGACACGTTTTCCTAACACATCGGTCTAATTCTTCCCATAACAACTGTATCGGGTTCAGATCGTGGTACTGTGGCGGCCATTCCATAATTTTTAGGGTTCTTTCATTTCCTTCTTGCTGCAGGTAATCTGTGCACAATTTAGATTTATGTTTGGGGTCATTGTCCTGCATAAATTCAAATCCACGACCAATTAATCGGACTCCTGACGGTATGGCATTTTTCTCCAGGATTTTCCGATATTCTTCTTTTTTCATTATGCCGTCAATTTTAAGCAAGTCCCCTGTTCCGATTAAGGAAAAACAACCCCAAACCATTACAGATCCGCCTCCATGCTTCACCGTAGGAACTATACACTCCCGTAACATTCTTTCCCCTCTTGATCTGCGTACGAAAACTCTCCGTCTATTTCCAAAAACCTCAAACGTGGATTCGTCAGTCTACAAAACGTTTTTAAAATCATCCACTGTCCAATCTCTATGAGCTTGTACCCATTTCAGTCATTTCAGCCTATTTCCTCTTCGGAGTAACGGTTTCCGTCAAGCCACTCGCCCATGCTAACCCAGCCTCTTTCAGCCGACGTTTCACAGTACTCACAGAAACTTTGGAATCTCCTCATTATTGAATTCTGCGGCATGTTCATGTGCTGTTAGTGTCTATTGCGCTTACTAATTATTTTTATTCGTAAATTTCGAGTCGTTTTTCTTGACGGTCCTGGCCGATTACGATCTCGCACATCACCAGTTGTCTTAAATCGAACTATAGTATCATGTACTGTAGATTTCTTTATTTTTAATTTATCCGCAATCCGTCTTTCTGCGTACCGTTCCTGATGCAAGGTAATAATAACAGATCGTTTTGAAACAGCTAGAGGCTTTCCACGGGGCATTTTAAGTAGTCAAACCGAAATTATTTTATTTTTCACTTGCACAACCACAGATACTTTCACAATAACAATCTCTTCAGAACTACTGCGTTTACAAATGTTATAATACTTTATAAAGGGTATAGGAATATTTCCAGGTAACACGAGTGAATCAGCTAACCATCCTAGGGATTATTATAAAGCTTTATTGTCACTGTAATTATTGAGGATTTCCAACATAATTATATATTTTATGATAACGGTCTTATAATAGACAATACTACCTGGAAATTGGTAAAAGGCTTCCAGAAAAGGTTAGTTTTAATAATTCCTCACAGAAATGTATATTATATAATTTTAAAATTTTTTCCTAAACAGTTAATATAATTTGTCAGCTTGCCCGAACTTCCATGAACGGTACTGTATGTACGTGAAACAAGAAACCTCTTATCCTATAACTCTAACTATCTTCCAACTACGCGAAAGGTCAAAAAATCTCTGCTATTGATGGCAAAAAGGTTACGCAACGCAAACGCCTATATAACAGTATCGTTCTGGCATGGTTCTGGCGCTCTCGTCTCTTCAGGGAATTAACTTGTGCGTAAGCTTGAGTATATAATCTATCCACACGTGCCGCTCGACGTTGGTCGACCTCTACATATATTCTCGTAAAGCGCGTTAGGTGGTGTGCCTGTCCGCTAACGTAATATAATATAATACAATTACCGATATACGACGAAGAATTATTGAAGAACGAGTTCGGAAATAAAGACCGGTTTGTTGCGATTTGTATAACGAGATTCTGAGAATGGAGGATAATAGGATCGTATAATAGATTTGCGCGAAAAGAAGCGGTTGTTCCGAAATGTCCAGGAAGTTTCGAAAAAATAAGGAACGTCGTTAAAGAGGCTGGAATAGCAGAAATAGCAAGAAGAAATGTCTTTCATTATGTTTATCTCGATATACTCTGCAAGAACTCGCCTCAAGGGCAATTAGTCTGTTTGCAGAAGATAATGAAAAGAATTGTATAAATATAAGCAGGTTTTCTGAAACAAAAGCGCGGATTGTAATACACATGTTTTGTTTTTAATTAATGTGATGGTTGTGGTATAAACTTACGTTTATGTAGTCGGGGCAGGGTAACTATCGATGCACGTCAATCTGCGTAAATACCGTCATATACTGCGCTGTTGTCATTTGATTTGCCATTTGTCATTTGAATATAAATATTAGGTTATATAATTTATAGTGGATATTATACAGGGTGCGTCGGGAGGAACGGACCAAACTCCAGGAGTGTATTGTACACAGAGAAAAAGAAGTTATTGACTCAAACAAATATGCATTCAGTCGACCCAATGGTAATTTTAAATGGCGACAAAGATATATTTTTTTGACAACATATGGTATCTTGAAACGAATAACTAGAGGTACTTGCTAGCGCCAACGGGCAGTGGCGGAGGTTCGAGACAACCCTCAGTATAACTGCGAGTCTCAACCAGATCTGTTGCGTATACATGTACGTTGCCGTAAATACTATTTCGTAGTTCTATGTTTGTTTTAAAAATGTTGCCTACGTCGCGAAAACGACCAATGTTGGACAAAGTTACAGAATTTATAGCACCCAAATTATGATGGCGTTAAAATTCAATGTGTAGTTTGTAAAATCCCTTTAATGTGTTGGTCCAAAATGGATTGTCTACGTCACGTAAATAGTAAACAGCATTCTTCAGAAATGAATTGCACACGACACTATGGCAAATTTAAATTTAATTTATGTGTTACCTTTATTGCATGTAATCTACCGTTTAATTTACTAGACAAGGAAGCATATGTCTTCTTTTGGTATAAATATTCGGACTGCAAATTACCTCCACAATGGAAATTTATTTGGTTCAGTCCCGATGGGTCATTCAGTTCGTTTGAGTGAAGAATATGAAGACATAAAGAGAGTCATTGATTTGTTGCAATACCACATGCACCAATGGATCATTTGTGTTGACCTTAAAATGGTTAACTTTCTTCTTGGCCAGCAACGCGGATATACCAAGTATCCCTGCTTTTTGTGTATGTGGGACAGCAGAGCTCGCGAGAAGCGTCGGGTGCAGTCGAATTACCTGCCACAATCTAACCTGAAACCTGGTGATCCAAACATTGTACATCAGCCACTTGTCGACAGAAAGAACATTATATTTCCACCTCTGCATATAAAATTGGGTCTCATGAAGCAATTCGTTAAAGCTTTGCCAATTGAAGGAGACTGTTTCAAGTATCTCATTTCGGCATTTCCTAGCCTGTCATTTGAAAAGATAAAGGCCGGTGTGATGGTCGACAGATTCGGCGGCTTGTTAAAGATGAACATTTTATCGGAACAATGTCGGAAATTGAAAAGAATGCTTGGTTGGCATTCAAAAACATTGTTAAAGACTACCTTGGAAATACACGAGCGCAGAATTACGCCAAAATTGTCCAGCAACTCTAGGAGAGCTGCTAGGTTGCAACATGAACACCAAATTGCATTTTTTACGTAGCCATCTTGCTAACTTCCCGGAAAATCTTGGTACAGTCAGTGATGAGCACGATGAGCAATTTCACCAGGGTTTGAAGGTCATGGAGGCACGGTATCAAAGTAGATGGAATGTACATGTGATGGCTGACTATTGTTGGAGCATCAAGCGAGAATGTCCACAGATTAAACATTCCAGAAAAAGCTATAAGCGAAAATTTTTGCCTTAATATGTAATTACCGTTCGATATGAGAAGGTATTATATGTTAGCATTTATAATAGCACTCGCTCTTTTATTGCTTTAAATCAACATGGCTTTATCCCCGGGAGATCTACAGTTACGAATTTGGCGAGCATGTCCCAATTTATTAGTGAAGTCTTGGATAGACGTGGTCAAGTTGATGTGATTTATACAGACCTGTCCAAGGCTTTTGACATGATCAATCATGAAATTTTGTTAGTGAAGCTGAGCTCCTTCGGTTTTTGTTCCTTCGGCGATAAGTCTCCTCGAATCCTACCTGAAACAGAGAAAGTGTTATGTAACTTATAACGGATATTGCTCTCGTAACTTTGTTCTTTCCTCTGGCGTCCCCCAGGGATCAAATCTGGGACCGTTACTGTTTGTGCTTTATATTAACGACCTGCTTTTGAAAATTGACCTTCCCACCCTTGCTTGTGCAGACGATATTAAAATCTTCTCGGAAATATCTTCCGTTGATGACATGAGGAAATTGCAAAATGATCTTGTTATGTTGGTAGAATGGTGTGAGCTTTTTGGGCTCAAGTTAAATGTTGATAAATGCTGTGTACTTACCTACTCGCGTTCTTGTTCACCGTACTTATTGTCCTACCAAATTAGAGGTACCAATTTGTCACGTAACCTTGAGTTTAAGGATTTGGGTGTACACTTCGATACCACTCTCACATTTAAAGCTCACATTAACAGTATCTGTTCTGAAGCCATGAAATCTCTGGGGTTTGTGATGCGTGTCTCTAAATACTTCAATGATCCTTCTTTATTAAAGTCGTTATACTTTGCCTTTGCACTCAGTAAACTGGAGTATGCCGCTCTAATTTGGTATCCGTTATATGCTTGTGACCTTCTAAATCTAGATCGTATCCATCAGAAATTTTTAAAATTCCTGTCATTTAAGATTGATGGAAGTTACCCTGAGAGAGGTACTCCACAGGATGGACTTCTGTTAAGGCACGACATGCTGGCTTTGAGTACGAGGAGGGATGGCATCTGCGAGAAATTTCTACAGAAATTGCTTAGAAATGACATAGATTGTCCATACATACTGGAACGAATGAATTTTCTTGTGCCACGTTTGAATTCAAGATCTGATAGTGGCTTCATTCTTCCATTCGCAAGGACTAACACAATGAGACGAGCGCCGACGTATACTTTGTCCAGGGCGGCTAATAAACGTGACTTATTTAAGTAAAACATGTAAAAATTTACTCTTTATTTTTTTTTCATGTATTGCATTGTGTTTTTATTTTGTGTATATACTTACCCATATTTCTCCTGTTATTGGGCAATATGCCTGTTGGGAAAAATAAATGTTTATTATTATTATTATTATTATTATTATTATTATTATTATTATTATAAAAAAACAACTATTTGTATGAACACAATTTAGCTTGCAGTATTATAGCCTTTGTATGAATAAAATTATTCTTTATAAACAGTATATTTTTACTTTATTTTCCTTTATATGCACAATTTGTATGACTTTTGAGGGTACCCTGTAGCTTAAAAAGTTGACGTGATTGACGAAAACTGCGGTTATTTTTGGATCCAGAAGCCAAAAGTTAGTCGAAAGCAAGTCACAGATTGAAGACAACGAAATTGCTGTTCCCCAGTGAAGTTAATCTCCATTTTGTAGTGACGTGGTGCTTTTATTCTTGTAAATAAACCTCAGCTCCCTAAAATACCATTAACTTCCTCCATTACATACAAGTTTCTTCAAGATTACTCGCATTTCCCAGGAACCTGTAAAGTGAATCTGGTTGCTGAAACAGTTCACTAAAACTCTTACCACAAAACTTTTGTCGCAGAACTCAATAAATAATTTCAAAAATATATATAAAACTTTGATTTTTACCAGGATTTTTCTGATGTGGAAACCGTTCACGATATTCTTGAATCGCAGCTATAGCATTCCCATTACAAAAACCATAAACAAACACCTTATTTGCGTATTCTAATTGTTAGGTATTTTAGAAAATGACAAATTCGTATTTTACAGTTGGTAACGTGATGTCATAAATACAGATATATGGCGTGCATCAAAAGTTAGGCTGCCCCGACTTTACCACAACCATTTAGAGCTACTTCACAAACTAAATTAACATTCCTCGTATATTTCCAAAACCAGGCACTATTTTTTTTTCATTACCTTATTGTATAATATCCACAATTAAAAATTAACTACGCTTACACATTGTTCCCAGAACAAAAGTTCTAATTGTATTCGCATTCTACTAGTTCTACGGAAAGTAAGAAACCAAGTACGTTATGTAAAAATAGCCATCGTTTTGACTAGTAAAATATGTAAATCATCATAATTCTTTTCTTCTACTCCTATAAGGATAATAGTTATTTAAATTTCAAGGCAAACATATACATCTACAACCTCTCAACAATACGAAACTATTAATTTAAACGACGGTGTTGTGAATTATATTCGGTACCCATGATTGTGTAATATACATTTTTTTTCTACACGCGCTCACGAATTTTTTTTTCTTCGTCGAAACGATCAAATTAGCGAGGTATTTTCGGCTAAGGAGGCGGTGAGAGGAGGAGGAGGTAGGGAACCGGTTATCCTTGACCGGTATTTCCGATTAAAAAAAAAGCTGGGGCTTCACTCTTGTAAGATTCGGCTTCCCGATATCTGTCGTCGCTTTTCCGCATTGCTCGGCTAGATTTGAAATGAAATCGAATAAAAATAGACCGCATATTGCGCATTCCGCACTTGTCCCGCCCTCTATCGGTAGCTGGATGAACGAAGAATTACGATTTGATGTAAATTTTATATCCAGCGCCGATTTCATTCGCATAAAATCTTGGGAAATCTTACATTATCTCACGTTAGTAACTTACGAAATGAAATTTTCCCCTTTAACACTAGAACCGCCGAGAATTCCTCATACCTCCAACCACCACCCGGTCCAATTGACCTGTGATTAAAACTAAATTTTGTTTCGACTGTTTTTATTAATTAACATAATTTGTTTGCATAAAAGTGTATATTTATTCACAAAATATAAAAATAACTTCTAACTTAACTTTGGTATTTTAGATATCGTTACAATTTTTGCAATAAGTTACTTTAAAGCCACATTTTCCACATATGTTCTTGTTACAGTTCTTACATCTATCGTAAGTCTTATTTTCACATTTCTTTTCTTGACATGTACGTGTTTTGCGAGATTGCTTATCCGTCTCTGATCCAGCCTGTAAGTTCTTATCGCATTTTTGATTCGATGTTCCCTCCTGAGGGTCTTCTTTGTTGTTGGATTGTTGCAAGAGTTCTTCTGCTAATTGCAGAATGAAGTCGCGACGTTTTATTTGTTTGCCAGTGATGTCTTTCTATACAGCAAACGCATGGATTGCAGCAAGATCCAATATATTATAAAAAACGTGGACTGGCTATCTTCTTGAGGGTGCCTTCACGCTGCATTTTCGGGCCATTTGATCTACCACGTCAACGCTATATTTTATGCTATTGTAGTATAAAACTGTTTCTGGTTTTTTCTTTGTACCAGCATCAATCGAAACTGTTGGATATTGCGTACTTAAAAGGAGAACATTTTTGTTTATTTTTTGTTGATACACTGTCAAAGTGCAAACATTTACTTTACTTGTGAATAAAACAGTTTCATATAAAGAACCTTTGCTTTTTTTGAGTACTTCGGGAATTTTTTTTCTCGACCTGTTCACAGTTCCAACAATTGTGGTGTTTAGTTTTGCTAATTTCTTTGCAAGTTCCAAATTGGTAAAGAAATTGTCCGTTGTCATGTTTCTTCCTTTCTTGGTGTAAGACTCTAATAATTTTAGAACGACGTATTCACCAAGTGGTTGTCCTATTGGTCTCGAATCATCTTTTCCTAAATATGGGAAGGCATTCAACAGATATTTAACTTCAGTGTCAACAGCAAGCCAAAATTTAATGCCAAATTTATCCGGTTTATTGGACATACATTCCGTAAATCGACATCTTGCATTTATAGGAAAAAGTGGTTCGTCTATTGTTATTTTCTCCGGGCACATAACGAATTTTGCAATTGTAAGCAAATTTTTGCCATATTTCAGAAACTAAAGCAAGCTTGTCATGTTCCAATCTTTCTTTCCTTGTAGACTTGAGATCGAATCTGAGATATCGCATGATTTCTCTAAATTTGTTTCTAGACATCGTTTGACTAAAAAACGATATTCCCCACTTTTTAGACCGCAAGGAATCTAATTCTAAGTGACTGGAACCCTGAGCACCACGTGCGTATAGAATGGCAATAAAGGATTCTAGATCTCCTAAAGATAATTGCCAGTCTTGACCGTCTAGTTGTCTTCTAGCTTCAGCGCATTGTTTTATGTGTCTCAGCATCGAGTCATGGATAAATAATCTCCAGAAATTACTCACATTTTCTGCAGTTACTTTTCTTTTTGCATAGCCTGTTGACTCTGGATTGTTCCTGAATATATTGGGTTGGGTTTTTCTGCCTACAGTAGGCTGACTCGCAGAAATTACTTGCCATTGGGAATTCTCTTTTGATTTGCAAACTGCACCAAGATTGAAGGAAAATCCTTTTTCTGTTGGTTTCTTTTGCTGGCGATTAGAACGAACAGCCGTTTTCACTTCCTGCTTATCACTAAAACTAGTCACTGCAACCGTTACATCACAAACTGTGTCATTGTCAGATTCATCACTATTTTGTTCCTCACTCGCAACAACTCGAGAACGAATTTCGTTTTCACTGCCCGTACTAACTGATTTAGAATCATTCTCGGAATTTCCTGTTGAAAGATCTTCCAGTTCGTCTAAATACGCTAAAGCTTGTGCAGCCGAGAGGCCTTTACTGGATCTGTCTAACTAAATGCACTTTCAAAGTACTACCGATCTTTGTATATGTTCACAATAGTGGAGGTTGAAACTTGCAAAATATTTTGTACACATGCGCCAAATTAAGTCAGACACTAAAAAGAGCACGAGTAAAAACAGGTTCTTTGTCGAGGGCAAAGCTGAACATGTCGAAACAAGTACTAACAAATAGGAACAAGCTCTGATCGGTTAATTCAGTTATATGCCTTGTTTTATATGTAATAAATGTTTGAAATTATGTATATATTTACATGCGGTACATACCTAAATGTTTAGTTCTTTCAAATGTTGCAACCAAGAAAAAGAATTGACAAATAAAGTTTGTCAAAACATTTTTTTAACGTACCGGTCAATTTAACCGGGGCGGCCGTTTAAGGTAAAATTTCCACCGCTTAGAGGTCTACAAAATATTCAAAATTTTGTGAGCGCATTGCCAAACTAAATTTAGGAAAAGTCACATGATTTCAAGATCGTATCAAAATTAATTCCGTTGAAAAAAAAAAGTTAAAAATCGAAAGACGGTCAAATTGACTGGTGCGGCAGTTCTAGTGTTAAAAGTAGCTTTAACCTAAAATGATTGATATTTCACTTCAAGCTTTCATAAATACCTTATTATAAAAATGCTTAATATATTAAAACATTTTTTGGGTATTAAATGAGAAATGGGAAGATGCGTCAGATATTTTAAACACTTAAAGTAATCTGATAAAAAAAAAAATTGTAACATGCAGGTTCTATCATTCGGAACAGTGATTTCAACTATATTTTTAGGATGAGAAAAATCATATGATGAAATAGAATCACTATTTTATTCCTAAAATAAAGAAATATGTCATTATCTACGTTGTAGTTAATTTTTCATTTTCTTTTTTGGTAATATTCATTTCCGTTCAATCCAAACTATCTACACTCTACTATAATTACAGTAAAAAAACAAATTCCCTCTTTAAAGAAGAATTACAATAAAAAAGACGAATTACATGCACAAGATGTACTTATTAGTTGAAGCGACAAAAATCACGCACAGATAACGTTGATTAATTCAAGATTTCTTATTTAAGCTCATGAATCTCATGATATTACATACAAAACACTTCCAATTATCCAACGTAAATATATCCTTCCCTAAGGAATTTAATAACACTGCTTCTTGACTTGCCAACTTCACTATCTATCGAAGTACTTAATTGGCACCTATTAAAGTAATGATAGTCATCTTACATCACCGTATTAATTATACCGTATAATCACCAGAATCTAAGCAGCAATTTTCATTTTAATTAATTTCACGGTGGTGCCAAAGTATTTTGGAATGTTAGAAATTACTGAAAAAAAATACTGTTAGCCGTGAAATATTCTACAGTACATAGATTGAAATTGGATGTGATTTATCACTGTTACTATTAACAACTGTGACTTACTTGGACATTCATATATAATTTGTAAAATAACCTATTGTTTTAATTAATTTAAAAGATGTATCGTACTGTGGCTTGTGGCGTGTCTCGTTTTTAAAACCAGTATTATCAAATAAATATTTCTTTTGGTTCAAATAATTATTTTATTGCTAACATAAAACACAGACTCCAAAAAGTTCCAGTGACTTATGTACATCACACAACATAGTCTCTGACATCTTAAAATTAAAACGTTCTTAGCAAATTATTTAATGGTAATCATAAAAATTGAATATTATGGATGTGAAATGCAACGGCGTTATTTTAATATATAAATCAATTGTGTTTTTTATTATTATTTGCAATAACCTCAAAAATATGTTCAAAAATTGACAGGGAAGTTTATAATTGACATGAATACAGGCACATGTGCTATGATTGGTCGGTTGCATTAGTACAGTGCCGTAGTGGTGCTATGGTTTAAAGTGGGCATAGTTTTTCGTACTTAATTCATAATTTTCTTTGATTTAAAACTTTTTATTTTAAGATTATAAACTACTAATATACCTTCTTACAAATAACCCTATATTCCTACGTTTTGTTTAAATAAACATCTCAATTGTAATGTAAATTAGACGAGACCTTTTCCATCTAACCGAGAACAATCATTTGAATCCATACTTAGCATCG
This sequence comes from Dynastes maya, assembly GCA_029619315.2. Taxonomy (NCBI): domain Eukaryota; kingdom Metazoa; phylum Arthropoda; class Insecta; order Coleoptera; family Scarabaeidae; genus Dynastes; species Dynastes maya. The sequence continues at coordinate 3,610,067 of JAROYE020000001.1, read as the reverse complement.
GAGACCTTTCGAGAAAAACATTATAACGTTAACTGTCTGGCCTAAGTAGGTGCGATGTAATTATAATAATATACATTATCTCTGCACGATTTTCCGTCAATGCAAGGCGGCGTTGGAAAGTGACCTCAGCAATAAACGAACATAACTGGATCGAGAAAAAAAGATTTCTCGATTGATATGGTGATGAAATCGACGCCAAAGATTGCGTCATGTGCAATTTGCAGTCGAAAGCAATTAAGTAATTCATGGGTCTGGTGAATTTTTAGTTAAAAGTGAAGCTGAATATGGTAATTTAATTGCTTTTCAATATCTTGGCTTTTCACATTCGTATGGTATGTTGTTCCACCATCTTTAAATCTTTGTAGAATAGAAAGGCATAAAGATAGAGGTTAGAATCAATATTCAATCTTTTCTAAGGTGTTGAAGTAATAATTTGGAGCTATAGTTTTCTCTTATTAATGTATATTGATTTATATATAACTATCCTTTCTTTTGAACTAAAAGCCTTGTCCAAGTTATTTAACAAGTTTTGTTCCTGGGGTTGGTAATACATCTAACATCTGTTTTGTTTACATTGTATAATGTCATGACAAATTCGTTCTTTTTGAAGTGTTATTTCACTCAGTGTTTATTTTACGGTATTTTCCCTTCATTTATATCTGAGTTTTTTTTTACTTGAGTGTACTAATTGTATTAATTCTTCGAAATTTATCTGGTTTGATGCCTATTAAATATGTCTAACCTATAAAGGACATCTATTTTTTGTGTAATGAACAAATCATATACAAATTATAATAAAGAATGTATGTATAAGCTGATTCGTTTTCTTTTTGTATGTATTTGTTTCTTTTTCATTTCAATTTGTAATTTATATTAACTAAATTTCGTCATTAATAAAAAAATTTCTGTTGCTAATGTCACTGTGATACGTGGTACCAACCCATTATTCAATATACATTGCTATAGGAGCAATGCACAATAATCATATCATTTAAAAGTGTACAAGTTTGGTAGCTAAAAAGTTCCTAGATTAGTAATATTCAAGTCCTTATTTCTGTGAATTTACAAACATTTAATTTGTTCTATCCGTAATGCCAAATTGGTAAATTGAAGTTATTAAGCTGTTGTCATTCGGTGATTGTCAAAATCAATTTTATAATACATTGTTGGCTTTTTCTGTTACATACAGTCTTGTTCATGGGGATTTTTTTTTTATTAATCCGATAGCCATTCGCCATTCCTTCCAGTAGTCCCATTGTCCTTCTCTGAGATCCCTGGCACCCATCGTTTTATTTATTCCCTCCTTCCATGCTTTCTTTGGCCTTTCCCCCTTCTTGCGATACTGTGACATCCACTCCCTAGCTTTTTTTGGGAGTCTTGTATCATCCATCCTCTGAACATACCATATCAGCTGTTTATTTTCAACCTCCTTCATCAATGGATCCTACATTCCCATACGTTGCCATACTTCCTCGTTTCTTCTTCTTTCCAATCGGGATATTCCTACAGATCTTCTGAACATATCCATCTCGATAGATTCAATTTTCCTTTTATTGTCCTCTGTTATTCTCCACGTTTCTGCTCCGAATAACAGGCTACTTTTTATCATTGCGTTGTATATGTTATATTTCCTTTTCTTTTCCTATGTCTTTACTCCAAAATACACTATTTAAGCTTCCTACTGTTAGAAGCTTGACTTATTCTCGATCTGTTCCTGTGTTGTCGAATATCGCCCCCAGATATTTATACTCTTGGCAAGTTTTAATCACACCGTTGTCTTCCAATATAATATCATCTGCATCTGTCCCGATTACAACATATTTTGTTTTTTCCGCATTTTAAGTAAGGTTAGTACTATATTTTAACAAATAACAAAATAAATTAACATCTGGTACACCGTTTTTTTTTCAATAAGCAACAACCCTAGAAGCCAACATTTCACGTCTATTACTTGGAAAATACGATTTTCCGATAAATTTTCAAAATAATCTTATATTTATCGCTTAATTTCGTAAAAAATAGCACCATTAAAAGCTACATCCCCCCTTCAAGCGACGCTATTACGCACCACTCGAGCCCGATAGCCACTGGTTTCGTAATTAAGCCGCCTACAGCTCGTAATTAAGATAAAATTTAATTAAGAGAAGTTCACGGCCAGTCCAGAGGCTCGCATCCGCACGCACCCTATTCCGGATCGTCCGTTCCCCCGAAAAACCCTCTCGAACCGCACATTCTGTGCGAGATAGAGGTGCTTTCGATTAATCCGGAGCTTGTTCCGTCCGGGTTCGCGATTAAAGGAGGCGTTTCCCCGGAAAATTAGCGACGCGATCACGAAAATTTCCGGCCTGCCTCCGTCCGGGATCTCGTTAATTGAGTCTTCGAACGAAGGACGAACGTTGGGGGATGTGATTGATGGAAAAAAGCGGCCGGAACATCGTTTCCAGATGGAAATTTAAACTAATGACGTAGAACTTCATTAGTTTGGGAGGGAATAGCGGAGATTGTTCTAGATAAGTTAAAAATGGACGCTATTCAAATTGGAAACCGTTTGCAAGAGAAAAACAGTAGCTGATTTTCGTTGAAAAACGCAAAAGTAATACCCAACAGGGGCTTTTTATGGTTTACGATTGGCAGCGATCATCCAATCTCTCAGTCCCTAGATCTAAACAAAATTTTTAGTTTTTCTCCTATTTTTTGATATATTTCAATAAAAATTATTAATCTCTTTGTAATTTCTACTAATTTAGATTCCATTTATAATTACACAAGCTTAACTTGAAGGTTATAACACTGAAAATATCCCGTCTCAATCAGCTGATTATTGATTGGCACCTCTGCAATTCTCGATTACATTATTATTACCCAACTTAACAATGCTACCAACTTGTCATCTATAAATATACGCTGACGGAACCGATATAAACAATAAGAAATGTCAACCTTGAATATTCGATCTCTTTGGTAAAAGTAGTCTTAATTGAATGAACTAATACAAATGTTATGCAGTTTAATAACTTCCTACATCTATTTAATTTGCATATTAATCCAATTTAACGTAATTTAAAATGTTATTTTAATATAAATTGTATTACCATAGGCTAATCTCGGAATCTAAATTGCCATAAATGAATTTAAACATTTAAAACTACGTAAAACGCTATTTTATTAAAATTGTGCATATCCATTTTTGCATTTTTTAAATTTGGCGATCATATCCGCATGCATTTACATGAGGCTTGCTCAAACACGCTGAGAAAAAAAAAGTGTTGGTCCAAACATGTCGTAAATTTTTGTCAGGTCCAACTGAAACACAACCACATCGACTGAAACACAATACAAATCGTTCTCATCTTACATAACCTTACTTAACAACCTAATAGCTTGTAGCAGGGATATACGTGAGGAGGAAAAAAGGGGTTGGCAAGAAACGAACTATGCAGTGTAGTGGTAACAATGAGAACAAAAATCATATAAATATTCATGATCTAACGCCAAAAACCCTCTCTCTATTACTTTCTACGTTTTGTACCGTTGTACCTTAAAGTATTTTAAGTAATCGTTTGTAGTTAAAACTAAATAAACTTGTTATCGTTATTTGTGACGTTGTCTTTGTTAGTATAAGCAAAACACCGCCACAAGCTAACTATTATCTTCCTAACTTCATTCCATTTCTCGCTCAAGAGCTCGATCCAGGCGTGCCAACCATCAAGGAAGCGGGAAATTCAAAATTTCGAATTTACTACAAAGCTAAACATTATTAGGCTTCTAGAAATTATTATCGGAACTGCTAAATTATCAGCGAAATTTAAAGAATGCCAAGTGGGTAGTAACCGTTGAGATTATAACATTTTTAGCAATAATTGCACAAATTGATAACTTTTCTTTTATCTTCGTAGGAATCTGTGCGATCAAGGGTGGCAATGGACTTCACCGGTTCAGTTGGTCGGATAGTCGAGGATCCGAAAGAAGCGAAGGCTATCGCGGTTGCCGAAGGATACTCCTGGAAGAGAAGATGGCGACCGACATGCAGAGGTACCAACACTCAGATTCAGGGTATTGAATCAGGGGTTCACATAACGCAGCCGTGGTTTCACAGTGGTATGAGCAGGGATCAGGCGACGGCTTTGGTGAATAGACACGGAACTGTGGATGGGTAAGCAAAATTTTCAATTATCTTTTTTGGCGGGAAATTTGAATTTGATGGAATTGTTTTAATCTCAATTTTCTTGTAATTTTCAGCGTATTCTTAGTGAGGGAAAGCAGATCGAATCCAGGGGCGTTCGTCTTAACGTATAAGTGCGGCGGTAAAGTACTCCACGCCCAAATCACACCAATTCTCGATCCCGTAAGAGAAGCGCATGTCTTCTCCTTAGACAGCGGCGTTACGAAATTCTACGATCTACTGCAGCTGGTCGAATTCTATCAGTTAAACGCCGGCTGTTTGCCAACACGCCTCACTCATTACGTCGTCCAGAGCTCGAGCCCGATAAGCGTTGGTAATAACGCCAATAATGCCAATAACGCTAACAACGTCCTCACTTCAACTCAACCGGTAACCGGAAATTTCTAGAAGTGGGCCAAAATCGGTATCATTAGCTGTAAGGATCGTAACCTGAGTGAAATTCGTGCGAAGATCGGAGACAACGGTGTGCATTTTAGACTTTTTTCAAATTGAAATTAATAAATAAGTACGGAATGAATCGTAGCTGATTGAAAGTCGAAAGAAATTCGTCTAGAAATTGTTTTAATAAAAAAAAAATAGCATTGACCAGATTAAGAATGAAACAATGTAAGTTATAAGAAAAAAGTAGCATGGAAAAAAACTAATTGATCTAGTAATCGTTGAATATACTTATATTCATCTAAATAAATATAAAATAAACATCTTTCGTCTCACTTTAATTTAGATTTCAATTTCTTTTGACTAATTTCCGTTAATAAAAAAAAAACTATTGTAATAGTAGAATTTTGAAATTTATTAATTCAAATGTCGGAAATACAAAACAAAATAATCAAATTCTTCAATTTTATCGATTTTGTGTTACATATTATAATTTTTATTACTTATTTTTGAAACACCGTGTATACATACATGTAACGCACTTTTGAAACTCCGTGTATATTTCACATATTTTGGCATTTGAATGAAGTAGGACTAATTTTATTATTACAATACGACATATTATACACTGTAATCCAAAATAAAACTAACATCAAATTCCCCTTTCAAAAAAAAAAGAATTTATTGACAGAGAAAGATGTTAAAACCACCGTCTTAAATTCAAACAGAAATAAAAGCAAAATAAACATTGTTATATTGTAAAAAAAAACAGAAAGGATTATGTGTGTTTTCAGTATTATACTTCTAAGTATACAGGGTGTCTTAGCGTTATATAATATATATAAATTAAATCTCTTTTTAATAATAAAAAAAAGTTTTACATTTATAAATTTATTATTACTATAAAATATATTTAAAGAAAAAAAATAAGAAAGAAAAATGAAGAAAACAATCTTTATTAACGTAGAAAAAAGGCTGTGTGTTCGTAGATGCAAAAAGAAATTTCATCTTTTAATTACATACATTGAAGTATTGTAAATGAAATTTAAATAATAATATATTAATTAGATCAAAAAAGAAGAAAGTCATTAACATATATTAAGAAAAAATTCTTTATATTTACAGTACATGTCAAAAAAAAAATAGAAAACAAATCATAGATTATATGATTACCTTTAAAATCGACGGCATTTGCGAATTATGTAACAAACCCTTGTTTCGTATAGTTAAGGATCTCGTATTTTATTTAAAACAAGCAAAAAAAAAAAACGTGTGAATTATATTAATAAGGATTTGTAAGATTGTACGTGCTTCGTAAGACAATAACGTATTTTTGAACGTTTTTTTTTCCCGTTACGTTGTATTTCGATGAACCATTTTTTGTGTGTCTTTTCTTCGATGTAAAAGCATTGATTTTTAACTATATTACCTAACTGCTAAGTATGAAATTTGTATTCTTATATACACTATTGTTCAATTTTTAATTCAACTGTAACAAGAAAAATTTATTTTAGAATATTGATTAAAAATAAAGTTATTTAAAAAGAAGATAAATGCACTAAAACTCTTGAAGTATAGTGTATATAATGCGTATTTATATTTTACTTTTAATTGCTGAATATATTAGTATAAATAAATTAATTTTGATGGAAAATTAAGGATTGTAGCAGTTATTTTTTTGGTATTTGTAAATGTTCGAAGATGAGATTTTAATGTGACAGAGAATTCATACCAAATATCAATCAGAATAGCAATATAATATACCTTAAATATTATTATACTAAAGAAATTAAAATAAGACAAAAATAATCATTACACGAATGTAACTTTCTTGTTAATGTGTATTTTTTCTTTTAGTTTAGTCCAAGTAGATGTGATAAACTTAATTCAAAATGTCTCCTCACATACAAACACACATCACTGCTTATATTTTCCATGTTCTGCGTGCTTTATATCCCATCACATGTGTACGTATAGTTCATTTCATTCAAGAGAGAAATTTATTTAATGTTAAGAACACTTAAAAGGGAAATAATCGTATAAATCGACAATTATAATTATATTGAATGAAATGAGCATCTATCACTAATATATACGATCATGTACATAAATAAGGATATACAAAGTGTTGTAAATTTTGAGAAGCCCCTATATGTAATAGATCGGTGTAATGATAAATTTGTTCGTTGCATTTAAATGAACCAATCAGAACTAAGCAATAAATTACTAAAGAAGTGATCTTTACGCGTTCTACATCACCCTCAGCAAGTTTATTTATATAAAGTTGGTGATATTGTTTACGTACTTCACGTTATATATATGACATAAGTAGATAATACAGCTAACTTTACTTTAAGCATTTTTTTTTTAATTTTGCGGTACTACCAACTTGTATACGCGAAATTAAAAAAAAAATCGGTTATTCAAATCTTCCAAACAAAAAATTCAGTTAAAAAAGATGTTATTTACAGCAAATATAGCTGATACGTGCCTTTCTACAGCCAACAATAGCTGTTAGGGGCTGCCAAAATAATAGCACTCAGGTGAAAAGACCGTACCTTAATGACGATATACGTCAAAACTGATATAAATGCAATGAACAGATCTACAAAAATGTAATAGAATTTCAATTTTTGAAAATATTTATTGTCCTCGAAGATATCCTGTATTACATAGCTGGTAATTAAACATTTAACCATAGCACCACTACTTATAATACTTTGTATATATTACAAACAGTAATCTACATATAACATAGTAAAAAAAAAAAAAACAGTATTTTTGTAAGCATTACTTCGACATCATTCACTGTTTTTGATGTATGTACATTAAACACGTTATTTATTTAATTGCCCCATCCCACATGAACCCTATACGCCTCTGTATAAGTTTCCTCGTTCTTAATTTATTCTTCTGTGTGTTCTTGCTCGTATTCCCAGCTTTAACATTCTTTTCGCTTGTAACACTACTTGACATTTTTTGAATTTGGCGGATGATTAAAATTGATAGTTTCGACTGTAACAAATATATTCCCTATTTATTGTCGGAACTATCAACTTCAATAACCCGCGAAATTTAAAAAAATGCCAAGTGGGCATACGCCACAATCGATTTACTTTATAATACTGAAGAGAGAAAAAAAAGAATTAAAAGCACTGATCATTATTGTCTAATAATCATTAGAAGGAAAGAAACTGTAGACTTAACACTTTTTTTATGAATATTATTATTACATAGTTGAATAGTCTGTACTTATATAGTGATTATATAAAAAGAAAGTAGCCAGTCACTTGCTATATATTCTCGTTTTTTTTTACATGATATATACATTAAAGTAAAATATTCTAGCATATCGATGTTATTATTATTATTATGATGTCTTATTTATTTTAATTTTTAATATTGTCAAACACAAAATTTTCATATTCATAACGGTAACTTGTATGAAATAGATACAATCATGAAAAAAATTAAGTGTTTTATTTCGATCCTATTCATGTTATTTATCCTTTTATTCCTATATTTATGATTTTCAAATTTGTTCTTAAAAAAATTAAATAAAAGCCACAAAAATAGAAAAAATCACAGATGTAAGCCAATTTCAGAACAGTGATCTAGGTGCATCGATCGCAAGATAAAATCACAGCTCTCTGTCGGTATTGCAGAACAACTATATTTCCTACCATAAATTGTGAGGTTATATTTGTCTAATACAGGTTAATTAGGTTATAATCAATCTTAATTATTAGAAAAAGTACTTTATTACTATTAGATTTATGTTAATTCACCTAGGATATAAGGAACTATCATGTCAGAAGAGGATCTATTAACAGTGTATCCTTTATCCATTTTATTCATTCAATGTAATAACACGATACAAAAGCAATATTCTTTCCTATTAATAACTTAATAGTAACATAGAAATTCCATTTGCAACCAATAGAATCGCCGAAATAGTTTACCACGTCTTACGCGTTGATGCTGAACCAAAGAAAAGTGTTACGAAAGAAGTGGGTCACAAAGAAAATTGTTTAGTTGTGTATGTATACACGTCTATGTGAATAAAAAATACTAGAAATATCATTTTGTTCATAGGAAATTCCAGGGAACTTCCAGCAAACATCTACGTGTTGCCGTAAATAGTTTATTTGAGAACGTTAGTTTAATTAGTCAAACGTTAGAAAATTTCGGTGATAATATAAGTGAAACATATTCTCATTTCTGAAATGTCGGAACATACACCCGCTCCAACTCCTAGCAGAGCAGCTTACGGCTTTATATTAGCATTTACATCAAAACTAGTATTTACGATTTATCTAATATGGGCACTGATTCCCGAAAGCTGGTTTCGAGCAATCGGATTCACTTATTTTGTAAGTCGATATTGGGCGGTTGTAATTCCAATGTTCTTTCTAACACTGTTAGCGCTATTCGCATTTATCATTTACCCATCGATGGGTTTAATAATGACACCAGATTGGAGTGATTTACGGACTATTAAAGATGAGCATAGTGAAAATAATAGAAATAATCTCTTCACTAAAGATTCACGTGTGAAAAATAACCATTCAGTTAAAAATAATTGTTGTTGCAGTTCTGTAAATGATTGTAAGAAAATTGTTTTCGAAAAGCACGATGCTAACGAGTATGAACATAAAAAAATACCAAAATTAGAAGATTTAAATATTATCGATGTTTCTAAGCAACTATATTTAAAATCATATTAAATGATACAATAAAATTAACATTCTCTTTTATTTCTACATCTTTTAAAACCTAAACGTAATAGTGTGGCTTCTTCACGTTTATACCAAACTCAGCTAGAGCAGGAGTAAGATCTTCCATTGTTAAACAATATCGACGATCCTTAGAACTTTTCGCATTCTAAAATTCAAATAACCAGTCACAAAAAAAAAAGAAAATGGCTTATTTAAGTTATCTACCTTAGAATTGCTGCTACTACTTGAAGAATTGCTAGAACGCATTTTGCAATGCTGTAAAGCATCATTCGCAATATCGGAAATGAATTTCTGTGCTGCAATCGAAATTAATCTTAACAATCGGGGATCCTTCGGTTCGAATCCCGATGTTCGTAAATAATGAGCGGTAACTGCATCTGGAATCTAAATTAAACGATAAAATATAACATTTCATCGTATTTAAATAAAATTACATAAAAAAAGAATTGAGGAAAGGAAAACTTACTGTTGGTGTATAATCCTCTAATTGCAGTAAGAAGTCGCTCAATGGTTGCCCCATTGTTAGTTGAGCCTCGGCTTCACCGTTTTGTTCGATTTGACTCATTTTTAAACGAAAAACCGGTTAATTAATAAATAAGAGCGTATTTAAAGAAATATCAATCAAAAGCAATTGACAATAAAATACAATGAAGTTAGTAGCAGATATGCTTGCAAAAAAAAGGAAAAGCGCGCCCTCTATTGTTTGCCCTAGTAACCAATTCCTAGATATTCAATTTATTGATTTTCGATTACGTTATTTTACATTGATTTGATCATAATTAAAATAGAATTCAATTACTATGTATTTATAATATTTTATTTTATTGTTACAGTTCTAATAATAAAATAGGAAACTGTTTATCAGCGCTTTTGATCCGATCTAGCAAATTTCCTGACAATATACGTATGCCTCCATTTTGTAAATGGTGTTTGTATGTTAAGAGTTATGGGTTTGTTTCAATTTAGGTCTTCGGAGCAATGTTAGTGAATTACAGAAACTTTTAGCATCCTGTAAGTGCACCTTCCATTGTTTATAAAATATGATTTTAAATATGTATATATATATGTAGTTTCATTTATATACCGGCTGGAAAGAAGCGACCCTTACACTCTAGTTGAATGCTGCACTGCGGGACTGTCACCCGCAGCATTTTTGTTATCTAGACGTGAGAGGCCCATCAAAAAGACGGATTAGTCGAACTAATGATTTTTTTATTGATTTCAAAAAAGGCATTCTTGTATTTATAAACTTATTTATTTCGAATGAACAGTTACATCTTCATTGAACATGGAAATCATTGTTTATTATGTTATGCTAACGCTGTTTTTGGTTCTTTCGGGTGCGGCGTAATAATTACAAAGCAAATCCCCATATAAATATTCTACGTAGCCGGTTGAGACGTCGATTTTCACATGTTATAATTAATTAATAGTGTAAAAATGAAATACTACCCTTAAGTATATTTCTATTTCCATTTTAATAATGAAATGGTTATACAAAGATACAAGAGATGGATAGAAACCGATTAAAACGCAAACACATAAACAATTTAATAGTTTAATTTTACATAACACGTAATACAAGTCGTTCTCATCTTACACAAGCTTACCACAACATTATCTCCCTAACTTCATTCTGCTTTTCGCTCAAGAACTAAATCCAGGCGTACCATCCCTTGGAGGAGCGGGAAATTCAATATTTTAAATTTCCGTACTGTATGAATACGTAATATTTTTGTACTTCAAAAATAGATTACTCTTAATGTGCAAGATATGTGAATATCAAATCCATAATTAACAGTTTTTAAAATTAATCACTACGCCTAGGACATACCTATTTAGTAAAATTAAGCTTAAATACACAATTTGAAATGTAAACAGTGTTTCTGTATTTACAAAATGGCGATTTGATGCACGCATCATGAAAATAATTTTCGAGAGTTTCGTATCTTATCTGTGCGTATATCATCGATATAAGATTTAAGACTCACTTAAGTCCACTCTCTTACGTCAACTTTATCCTAATTTTCGGTTTTACTGTTTTATTTCTTTTCCCAGTTTGAATTTATTTTTATAAAAATTTTCGGCTATCATTTCGGTACAGTCGGTAGTTTTCTGTGTTTTTAATGTCAAAAATACTGTTACGCTGGACGCTTGTTTAGTGTCACATAACGCCATTAGACGTTAGTGTAGCCCGAGCATTATTGAAAAGAAGCTAAGTAAAACACAAAAAGGGCTACGTATCGTTCAATTCTAATTTATTTAGAGTAGAGAAATGCTAAATATTATACATTATATATATTACATTACAGCAAAAACTCAGTTTTTTGCTAATTATTTGCTTAATTTGGAAAATTAGAGCAGGGAAAACGAATCATACACCACCATCGAGCTAGTGACGCTATCTAGCGACATTTTAAAATACCTTATATTTATAGCTATTTATGTTACATTGTTTATTTAAAATTTTGACTATATTGGAGAAATGTAATGAGGATATTTAGTGTGCATAAATGATAATTATATATGCTATATATTTATGAAGAAAAGGGAATTTAGTTCCCTGTAACGTCTTACATTTACTTCATATTACCCCCACAGAGGCGCTGTATTTATAAATTAAAAACATGACGTGCTATGCGCAGGGATAAATGCATTATATGTCATTTTATAATACTTGTGTAAGAATTTATTTAAAATATTATTTTATTCAAATGTATTACTTCTTAATAACTAAAAGAAAATAATAACAATGGTTATTTATTGTATATCTAATAAAATATAGAAAAAATGGCATTGTAGGTAAGTTTATTTAGTATTTGATCATAATGTATATTATCCCAATTTCTAGGTCTTTAAAATCATGTATTTATATGTAGAAGTAGATTTATTATTATTTTTGAGTACAAAACGATTGTGTACAGATACACAATCAATATCATAACATGTATGTACAAAATAGATTAACTACTTCAACTTTAATAGGACCCAAAGGAATTACAATTTTGAATCTTTCTTAATTGCTTTATAGCATAAAAAAAAATTAAGATGTTGTCAGCATACTTGTACGAGAAAAGACCTTTGAAAAAGCCAAGGATTGGCCCACCGGATGTTTATCCGCAAGATCCAAAACAAAAGGAAGACGAATTAAACGTTACCAACGTAAAGCACGGATTTCCACAATCTACACATCTGAACGACGAATTCGGTAGCGCTAGGGATAAGAGTCATAATATAACGGCAAATAGAGTCGGTGCATATTTTAACGCGATAATCGCATCGAAAGAAAAATTAAATACTCTTTTGGATTCCGGTCGGAACAAGCAGAAACTCAACACGAAAGATAATTTCTGGCCGGCGACCCAAAGAACCAAAGACACTATTAAAGCCTGGTTCAAAGATTTAGCCGGAACTAAGCCGTTAATGATCCTATCAAAGAGGGCACCGAATTTTAATAAAAAGGAGGAGACGTTTACGACGCTTTGCGAATATCAAGTTCCTATGATGAGGGCCGCTTGGTTTATAAAGTTGAGTTCCGCTTATGCGGCAGCTGTTACGGAAGCGAAATTGAAAAAGAGGCAAATACCAGATCCAACGACAGGTTCGTTATATTAGCAAGAGAAGGTTAGAGTTTTTAAATTACTTTTGTTTGTTCTCGCAGAGTGGACCAGCACGTTATTAAAGTTTTTAAAGGACCAAGTGCCGAAGTTGCAGGAATATTACGCTCAAGTGGAAAAACCGCAGAATACTCCTGCCTCCAATCAAAGTAACGATGCCGATCAGAAGCAGGCGTTGAAATATTGGCAGTATTGTATACAGTTGTTGAAGTATATGTATGATGAAGGTAAATTGCTTAGTTTTAAAATATTTTTGTGTGCAGGATGTCCCAGAAGAAATTGTAAACATTTTAGTTGTTGATAGTGGCTTTTTGTATATAAAAGTTTATACAGGGTGTCCTCAAAATTGAGGTATTTATTTTAATTGGTTGTAAAACTCGTAAAAATAAATCGTTTGGCCAAGGGTCGCTCATATAACAGTTGCAAATTAACGGAGATATCAAAAGATGATCAAATATGGTTCTGATCTTTTGTTTAATTCATCCCATCATTTAAAAATAGTTTAAAATTGTCGCTATTTATTTAATGCAAACACAATCTTGCTTGACGTAGCCTTGAGGCTGTATTTGCGGCGAAAATGAAATCTCGTTATCCACGAACAATTTCATAATCATTTTCTATGCGTTCTTGTAGCTCTTGCACGTTATCCACTTCTTCATTACCATAAACTAAGTGTTTTAGATGGCTCCAAAAGAAACAAAAATCGCGAAGTAGTAGATCCAGGAAACGTACAGGCTATTGCGCCTTATCACAAACTTCTCGTCTAAAATGTGCCCGTAAAAACCGCATAATATATTTCGCACCTGAAATAACATCTGAAGAAATCAAAAAAGTTCTCCGTGTGCTACAGAAGAAGGTCGTTTGTCATCTCAATCCATTCACTAACCTTAGGGCAACGCTGAAGCTGAATCCGTACGCCGCAGTATTGAAGAGACGGGCAATATTGGCGAGAAGAAAACTCAGAATGTTTAGGGATGTAAAGTTAGCCAAGAAGCGTGGTGTTACTTTACCAAATAAGAATCTCATTGTCAGGGCCGCGAAATTTTTGAAGAAGAGGATGGATGTACGTACGAACGCAGAGTGGTAAGCCAAAATCTCCAAACAAGAACAAAGCCACGGCGGTACAGCCCGAGAGAAGAAATTTCAATGAAAATTATTTACGTTACATCAATTAGCAACCACATTTAACTGGTCCTGCTGGTAGGCGCAATAACTGTAAGATGTTATTGAAGTGAAAAGTATTAAATCATCAGCAAATATACACTTTTTGCGAGTGATATGATTGAGCACCTCGTTAATGAACGATAGGAACATTTGAGAGGCCTTATGTTGCAACCCTGGGGTACGCCTGAGGTAGTAAGAAAAGGATGTGACTTAAATCCATTGCAGTAAACATATTGGCTTCGATTATGTAAATAGAAGGGGAATAGTGAAATCTTAGTGCCACTAAGGCCAACATTTTATAGTTTCTGTAGTAGTATAACATGATCTATCAGGTGCCTTGGATATATCGCTAAAGCGAGGTAATGTCTCTGCGCGGCATAGGCGTGCGTTTCCTTCAGTAAGTGCAATACCAAAAAATAAGTAATGAATAATAACAGAACCAATCAAAAACTATAATATCTGAAAAGTTGTGAAACACTCGCCCTCCTAAGCAGCGTTATCAAGTAGGTTGGCGGGCTGCATTGGAATTGTTGAACATTGAAAGTACAAGTAGCGTTATCGGATTATCGCCCACTGGATAAAAGTCGTAAAAACTTGACAGCACTAGATATGTTTCCACAGTTGTCTCGTTGAACGATGTTCGCCGTGGTGAAAAAATGTGTTTATATTTTGGTGGAAAAAATCGTTACATTCTACGGATGTAATACGTTGCATCATTAAAACACTCTTTGAATTCAGTAAATGGATTAGTCGATGCACCATCACAAATTTGTTTTAATGTGACGAAATCCGAATCTTTCTTTAACATACACTGGAACTTTTCTAAAACGCGATTATATTTTGCGTCATGTATAGTACGTAGTAGTGTATGCACTTCGTCCACTATTTGCAGTGACTCCACTAACGACAACCCTCTATTTTGTAATCGTTCTATTGCGTCATGTAATCCTTTATGAAATGGATTGAACATACACTCAGAAAACCACATAATAACCTAGCAAGGCAAGCGTTAGATTTCAATGTTGATGGTAAGAGAAGAGTAGGACAGTCTGTAAACACAAGAACGATACCGTTGCAGATGGAAAGCGAGAAACTAACATGGAACGAGATAAAAAAGTTGACACAAGACCAAAAGAAGTGGAGGGGCCAAGTAGAAAGATTCGTAAGGAAGGAAAACACTACGCAGGAATAGCAGGCCTGTCAGTGTAATGGAGAATCTGCTGTAGAAACACCTTTAAAAGGTGCCCTATGCCCGATAAGGGCGACAGGTGGAAGAAGAAGAAGTAATCCGAACCTTGTCTAGCGATGTGTGGTCTCACATTATCCTGCATGAATATGAAATTGTTCCCTAAAAATTACGCAAGGTCCTGAATAATGTTCTCTATGTAGTATTCAGCATTCATTGATCTTTGGCGAATAAGGATTAGCTTTGTGCTGACGTCAGAGCAAATACCCCTTTGAGAGCTTGTGCAGTCGAAAGATCTTTTTTCCAGTTCTTCGTCATATTCTTTCGCGACCATCTGGAGATTTTAAACCTACTCTAGTCTAGTTCGAAAACAAAACTCGCTTAAAATCTTCAACTGTCCCATCTGCATGATTTCTAACAAAAAATTACTCTAAACGGCTCGGTATTCTGATATGAGCTTACGCGGCTTAAAGCGATTAAGGTCCCAAACTGATCAGGCTTTTTCTACATACTCAAATCTTATAACTTTCCCCTCTAACCATTCCTCCTTCACTTACATTTGGTTAAACAAGAAATTGCTGACATTTCGGGAGATGCTTCAAGATTCTCGTTACACTGTAAATTCTACTGACTTGTGTTTATTCGTCTAATTCTAGGAAGCTACAGCCTATGCAAGTAGACCAAAAAAAAACAGCCATTCAACACCTATCTCGTAACTTTGTGACTCATCGTTTCTCTCATACCTCTTGACCTTGCAACGTCATCTAGTGTTGTGGCGTGCCGGGTCTTCCCTGAATCTTCTAACCATTCGACTGGCCGTCGCGTGATTAACCCCCAACAAATTAGCCACGTAACGCGTTGTACAGGCAAAAAATTAACTCACTCGTAATTAAAACTTAAGTGATGCGTGAACTGTAACTTAAACGACTCAAGAAGAATTGTTTAATAGAAATTAACATTAATTTGCGGCTATTTTCACTAGAAATGCTAAAAATTTTCAGAAAATACAAAAATTATAGAAAATATATCAGAAATATTGAATGGTGCGTTAATTTTGAACATGAATTTGCATCCATATTTACAATTTCTCCTGAAACACCCCGTAGATTAATTAAATTACACATCATAAACATCTTTGATCAATTTAGGCCTTTTGGAGCGTCAAGATGTGCTAAATTGGATCCTTGAACTGCTAGAGAAACTGCGCTTTCAACTGTGTGATGATGGGATACTAAAATTATTTCTTCCGCTCACACTACAGTACATAGAAGAGTTCGTACAGTCCGAACTGTTATCAAGACGATTGGCCCATTACTGCTGCAAAAAACTGAGCTTCATGCTAAACAATATCAGCGACAGTAATGTCCTCACGTCACCGCAAGGGGACGCTAATCGTCACGAAGCTAAAGAAACCGACAAGGACAAGAAAGAAATCAGCCCCATTCAAAACACGCTGATGGAATATCAGAACTGTTATCACCACAGAGATATAAGTAAGCTCTCAATAATGTTATTACTGTTTAATTGCATTACCTTCCTTTATTCCAGTTTTGCAGATTAGTTCTGTTATACAATGTATCGTTTTGGAATGTCCTACGTCTTTAGTTTGGTGCGGTACGGGTTCGGGTACGCTGTGGCACGGTTCACCATTGGACCTGCTACAAGTGCCGCCCTCCACGTTGCCCCTGGCAACTAGATCCGATACGAACCTATATAAGAAACAATTGATGCAGATGGAACACAGTATAAGGGAAAGAAGTAAGAAAGCTGAAGGCCGCTGGTGTACCGATAAGTGGCAGGCATCATTAGCAGGTACTAAATACTGTCTTGAATTTGAAATAATTTGCATTAATTTTCGACAGGAATTTTGATATGCTGAGCAAAAAACATTGATTTTGAAACGTTGGTAAGATTCTATACGGTGGCTCATAATTGATGTTTCTATATCTCGGTTGCAAGTAATTTTAATTGCCAGAATTTGTCACCGTTTTTAGTTTTTTTGTTCTGTTTGATTGCAACGGAGATATCATACAAAGTTGATTTTTCAGATTGTATGCCCTGTATTCTTTTAAGTGATTTTCTTTCCCTTTCAGTTCCCTTTACTTTAATATAGGAATCGGCAGAAGAAAACGGACGGTTTTGAAATGGTTGCAAAGATTATAAAATTACAATAATACTAATTTTATTATGTGTTAGAAGAATTATTACAATTTACAGAAATACATCTTTATTTGCTTTTTTAAATTATGTCACGTTACTGCAGCTGTGTCTTCAAATTCACCATCGTTTTTAGTATCACGTTTTTTTAATAATGTTAGCAAGAACAGTGAAATAGTGAGGCAAACACTAAAGTATCCACACAAATATTTGTGTAGTGCGGAATGCACCAGTACATTAATGTTTACCATGTTATTTGGTAATGCTTTTATTTAATTGCCAATAACTAATTTCAATTCTTGAAGAGTGCGTAGTCTTCCAAAATAGACCTTCGGCTTTATATATCCCCAAAGGAAATAATTACACACCGTGAGATCTGGTGGGCAAGAAAATCACGGGAAGTCTCCATTTATTGAAATTACATCTGCAACGTATGTGTCGTAGCCCCATCTTGTTGGAACCACGTACGAAGGCCAAACTGATATTGAGAATAAAACGAACGGTTGATATATTTTTGAATTTTATTTTAAATATGTTCAAAGCAATTCCCTTCAGCAATAATACATTTGACCATTTTCTCCTTCCATTTCTTAAAGGCCGCCAACCAATCTTCTTTTGGAATACTTTCAAAAACACTAAAGTATCCACACAAATATTTGTATGGTGCGGAATGCGCCAATACTTTAGTGTTTACCATGTTTTATTTCGTAATACTCTTACTTCATTGTGAATAACTAATTTCAATTCTTGAAGAGTGCGTAGTCTTCCAAAATAGACCTTCGGCTTTATATATCCCCAAAGGAAATAATTACTCGCCGTGAGATCTGGTGGGCGAGAAAATCACGGGAAGTCTCCATTTATTGAAATTACATCTGCAACGTATGTGTCGCAGCCCCATCTTGTTGGAACCACATACGTAGGCAAAACTGATATTATTGAGAATAGAAAAACGGTTGATTTATTTCAGAATTTTATTTTAATTATGTCATTCCGTTTAGCAATAATACATTTGACCATTCTCTTCTTCTACTTGCGCCCACCAATCTCTTCTTTTGAACCACTTGCAAAATACTGATAAATCGCCGTATCAATTTCTTCCTCAGATGAAAATCCCGTACCTCACAAATGTTTAAGCACATAAAACATCCAAAAATGACACATTGCCAAATCAGGTGAGTACGGTAGATGTCCTATTACTTTTATATTTTTTCAACCAAATATTGCAACATAATACCCTTCTCAGGAGCTTTACTGAACACCTCAGGCAATCATTTTTCGGTGTACCATTTAGCTGTAACTGTTTTTTTTTTTTGTTAATTGGGCATACCAGAACAGTACTTCTAAAGAACGCCTCATACATAGCTTTTTTCATAGATTTTATCGATCTTGACGAGACACCGAAAAACCTCAAACCTGTCACAATTTTAAAAAGAATTTAGTGTGCACCATTCTTCAGAAAAGTTAAAGTTTTCATGGCAAATTCTCGCGCGCATTGCTTTTTGAAAATCAAAAGCTGATGCGGCTTAAAACAACTGACAACTTTTTTTTAATACAGGCGCTCGGGTATGATTGCCTTAACAGCTGAGGATTCAATCATGAGTTGATGCTCTATTACAGCATATGTGGCTTTGTTGTCCTCTTCAATTATTTTCCTAACAGCAGCAATGTTTTTTTTTAGAGCTTGTGTAACCACGTCTCCATACGTCATGTACAAAAAAACGGTACGTCACCCAAATATTTAGTATATAAAGCCGTGCAGAATTTAATTCTGCAGGACTTCTCTCCTAACCGACCCTTTCACCGACGGCATTCATATTGTCTGAAGACCCTTAACTCGCTGACGGTATTTTTTATATTGTCGGAGTTATCTTAATTCACTGACTAAAATTGTTACCAACTGAATTCTCTTAACTTGCTGACGGTAATTTTATATTGTCTAAGTTCCCTTGATTTGCTGATAATAATTTTATCGGTCGATTTTATCGACTTGAGAACTCATTTCCGAGACACCGTTTATTTCCCCTTGTAAACGAATTTTAGTCTTCCGGGACGAGTGTAAAATCTTGCTTGTTTTCATTCTACGTAATCTGGGCGAACCAAAGCTACCTAGCTGGATTCAATTAAAATAGCCTAAAGTGAAGCGACCAATCAACTTCCTCCGCGTCACTTTCTCAAATAGGGGAACCTAGACCATTTCAAAAACATTCGGTTTTTCTGTCGGTCCTTGTATAATGTAGTTCACACAAGGTTATTGTACGATAAAACTCGAGAACGAGAAAAAAAAGCTACATATAGCCTGTGTTCCATTCAAAAGGTAACACCTCAAATAATGCTTGGACTAATGACCTTGTGGACAAATCAAATTTTATTTTAAGGAAGGCATTTTTTTTACATAAAATTGACTTTTGACATTTCATCTCCTTCCCATGTATAACCTCCCTTTCAAAAATTTCAAACAAGATTATAATACATCATTTGAAAGTTTTGTCAAAGAAAACGTTCCTATTCTTTCTCATTTCGTTAAATAGGTAAGATATGTGGGTACGGGGCCAGTTCAAGGTCACTCGCCTGTGTATTATGGAAATTTCGGGGCTGATAAGAAGAATTTTTTACTTTTACTGGTCTGGGATGTTCAGCAACTTCCTGCGAGGTCATCCGCGGTGTCACATCCGGTCGGGGAAATTTGCAGTCTAACGGTCGCGATAGATCAGACAGACGGGTAAGACAAGTCAGACAGACAAGTAAGATAGATAAGTAATACAGGTCTGACCTATCTAAGCTGTCTGTCTGACCTGTATGTCTTACTTGTCAAAGAAAACGTTCCTATTCTTTCTCATTTCATTAAATAGGTAAGCTATGTGGGTACGGGGCCAGTTCAAGGTCACTCGCCTGTGTATTATGGAGATTTCGGAGCTGATAAGAGGAATTTTTACTTTTACCGGTCTGGGATGTCCCGCAACTTCCTTCAAGGTCATTCGCGGTGTCACATCCGGTCGGGGAAATTTGCAATCTAACGGTCGCGACAGATCAGGCAGACAGGTAAGACAAGTAAGATAGACAAGTAATACAGGTCTGACCTATCTAAACTGGCTGTCTTACCTGTCTGTCTGATCTGTCTTACCCATCTGTCTAACCTGTCTTACCTGTCGCGGTCGCTAGACCGCAAATTACGTCATCCAAAATAGCCCGACCGAATGTGACACCGCGGATAATCTTAACGAAGTTGTGGGACTCCCCAGACCGGAAGTTAAAATGCCTCTTATCAGCTCCCAAATCTCCATAAGAAATACACAGGCGGGTGACCTTGAACAGGCTCCGTACCCACATAGTTTACCCACTTCCTTATATTACAGCTCATTTTATTGAGATCACAAAATTGGTTTACACAACGCATAATTCTGCGTGGAATTATACACATAAAAATGCATCGTATAAAATACTAGGAAAAATTAAATAGAAGCCATATTAGGCTTCTATTTTAGACTATGACCCTAAACTGTGGACTCTAGGTTCTAACCTTCCTATTATTGTATTAGTTGCTTATGACGATCTCTCACATCGTACTTCTAGGTACGGTCATCAATAGGGTTCTAGCCGCGTTGGACGCATTGGACAGGCATCGTTTCGACAGAATGGACGCCACGAACTCTTTAGACACCCTCTACAGCAAGGTTTTCGTCAGCGGAAACGATCAGGAAAGCGCTGTCATCAAACTACTCTGCGAATGGGCGGTCTCTCCCGAAAGAACAGGGGAACATCGCGCCTTAGCGGTAGCTGCATTGTTGGATCGAAGACAGAACGATACCACGACGACCTCCGATCAAGATACAAGCGCTTTAGACGACAAAGATTCCAACAGCAGCGTTCCTGGAGGTCCCCCGATGTTTCAGTCGTTGCTGATGAACTTCTTGGATACGGACGCGCCAGTTCCGACTCCGGATGATTGTCCGCAGGTTCAAAATTTCTTTCATTTACTCTTATTAGGTTGTGTTTTCTTTTAATAATTATGGCTTTCGCAGAAAAAGATCGCTTTTACCAATTTGGTACATCTATTCGCTGAACTTATTAGAAGGGATGTTTTCTCGCACGATGCCTATATGTGTACCTTGATATCGAGGGGAGATTTGTTAGGCCATGAGGAATCTTCAGATTTGGCACAGCCGAAGATTGAGGTAATGTATTATTTCTTACAGATTCATTAAAAAAAAAAAACGATAATTTTACAATATGCGTGTTAACATATTGGCCGATAAATTTACCATCCCAGCAGTTCTCGACAAGTTCTTATAACAATTTTTTTTGTGATTTTTAAACATTCTAGCTAGATTAATAAGAATATCTATCACATATAACAAACATAATGTTAAACGGGTACTCTAAATCTGTGGCACTGGAACACTGAAACAGTTCACAGTTTTAGTGAACTATTTCAAACATAATGTTAACAAAAAATATTGTTATTCTTCCAAGAACACAGTTTACAATACAATTAAAAACTTACTGCAAATACTCATATGTTCTTATCCGATTTTCATTTGTCCCCAAGCAATTACAAATAAAAGTAATCAGTAATTGCTATAACTTGAAAACAAATGAAAATCGGATAAAAACATACGTGTACAATCCACTCCTGGGGTTTGGTCCGTTCCTCCCGTCTCAGCCTGTATAAGTGCTGCATTTCCTATTAAATTAATATGCTAATGCATGTTCCAGGTACATTCGCATCAAATGGATTATGACGACTCGAAAATCGACGACGATCTCGACAAGATACTCCAGAACATCAAAGAGGATCAGCAGAACTCGATGGACATACCGGACAGTCCAAAAGATCACGAGCATGCGCACCACTCCCACGTCTCCTCGGCGATGGGCCATGTCGCTATGGAAACAGACCAAAACGACCACAAAGTGCGACCGTCGCGCCATCTACTGTACACCACGCACTTCCCGCTTTCCCAGGACGATCCTTTCGCTCAACATGATTGCAATCAGCGCCACATCCTGCTATATGGAGTTGGTAAAGTGCGCGATGAAGCCCGACATACCGTCAAGAAAATGTCCAAAGAGATATCGAAATTATTCTCTAAGAAATTTAGTATTGACGTTGCGGAAGGTGGGAAAGTGAAGAAACATTCTCGGAACGAGTTTAATTTCGAGGCGACGACGCAGAAATGCCAGAGCTTAAGCTACTTCGATCAGCACGTGGTGACGTGGCAGTGTAGCGTGACCGTGATTGAGATGTTGAATTCTTTTGCGACCGGTAACTCAAATTATCTGCCCGTGCAAGAGCACGTCGCTTTCCTTTTTGATCTGATGGAGTTGGCGTTGAACATCTACGGATTGATTGATGTATGTATTCAGATCTTGAAGGAGCTGCCCGAAGTGGAAGCGCAGCTGATCGCTAAGAATTCCGCTCTGATGAGGAACTATACCACTTCGTTGAGTCTGTATATCGTCGGTGTTTTGAGAAGATACCATTGCTGTTTGTTGCGTAAGTATTTGTACAATTTGAATTTGATACCAAAAATAAACTTTCAATGCCATAGCTTCTGTTCCTAAGGCATAAATTGTTCATGGTTGATGCTATCATCACTAGAGCGAGATTATCTCGCTCTACATAGGCTGTGCGCAAAAATCAATTCCGCTTGTTTATTTTTCGTTCAGTTTAGGAAACGAGAGCGTGCGTTGTTTTGTGTTATGTGTTATTCGTTATAAATATATAGTTATTCATTTAAAATGAGTAATATGAACAAGGCTAAAAAACGACCCTTTGCTGGCACAGTAAATCAGTTTATCTGTGACTTTCCGGATTTGTTCTACGACGGTGTTAAAATAATTTGTAAAGTATGCGAGAAACATTTAATGCGCTGGCAAAAGGGCATGCCACTTCGCCTACTCAAAAAAGAACCGTTTCAGAACTTTTTGTATAAGTACAACCCCGAATTGAAGTTTGCCAACTAGGAAGCAGTTTTATTTGTATGCGAAGACGTGGAAAAGAAAATCAAATCTGCATTAAAAAATCAGTTACTTTGGTTATGCGTTGACGTGACAACAGATTGTAAAAGAAATTCTATTCTAAATGTTATAGTACGTGTACTGGACCCTCATAAACCGACATTTCGACGGTTACTAGCTAGCAAAAGACTGGAAAAGGGTGCTGGTGCAGCAATTGTGAAGGTGATACTTAGTACGTAGAAAGCTTTCAAGTCTCGCACGTCAAATGTTGATGTTTATGAGTGATGGTGCCGCGACAATGCGTTCGGTAGGTCGTTCTCTTCTTGAACACGGCTGCAAGTGTTTACATGTTACGTGTAAAGTGCATGTTTTACTTCTTGCGGCAGAAACTATTCGACAATGTTCATTCGAGGTAGATACATTAATAGCAAATACAAAAAAGTGTTTCTCAAATCTCCAAAACGTCTTCGATCATTTCACGCACAGTGCCCTGGTATTCGTGAACCACCACATCCGATTCCTACACGTTGAGGAACATGGTTGCAGGCAGCTCTTTATTATGCTGTTATTCTACAATTCAATCCTGCCGAAACTGCAGCTATTAAGGAGAGCCAGACAAAAAAGGATTACATTACGCAATAGAACAATTACAAAATAGAGCATTGTCGTTAGTGGAGTCACTGCAAAATATAATCGCGTTTTAGAAAAGTTCCAGTGTATGTTAAAGAAAGATTCCGATTTCGTCACATTAAAACAAATTTGCGATGGTGCATCGACTAATCCATTTACTGAATTCAAAGAGAATTTTAATCATGCATGTATTGCATCCGTAGATGTCGGACGATCTTTTTCAAAATATAAACGCATTTTTTCACCACGGCGAACATCGTTCAACGAGACAACTGTGGAAACATATCTCATGCTGTCAACTTTTTACGACTCTTATCTAGTGGGTGATAATACTGATAATGGTGCTTCTACTTTTAACGTTCGGTAATTCCGATGCAGCCCACCAACCTGCTGGATAACGCTGCTTAAAAGGATGAGTGTTTCACAACTTTTCGGATATTATAATTCTTGATTGGTTCTGTTATTATTATTCGATTTATTACTTATTTTTTGGTATTGTACTTACTGAAGGAGATTGCAGTGTGGGCAACGCCTGCATTCAACACAGGCCCTGCTGCCAGTTGCTGCAAATAGAAAACGTTCTTCTGTTATTTTCTTCGCGATTCTACGTTGGCGTTTTATGTCATGTATTCCTGGTTGTGGTTCAATTGTCTATTTTTTTCTTGAGTTTGTCCCTCTTGCCCAGATTGTTCTGTCTTTCCCCTTTCTTTGCTTTTCTGCTGTTTAGGTTCGAGTTATTCGCTTTCTTCTAGCTGTTGAGGTCCCGCTGCATCTGGTGCTAGAGCTTTATGGGGATCCAAACGTTTGCCGTGTCTACAAACAACTTTTTCTTCATTCGCGCCACTCATTTCTTCTAAAAGGTCAACACCGCTATTATTTAGCAGTTCAAGGTTTGCTAAGTCTACTCGCATTGGGCCCAAAAGGACAGAGACCAGGTGCGTAGAAGCCTGTGAACAGATTTTTGGCAATGTTGGGATTTATTCTAGTCCTTGCCAGAAGGGTAAAGAATTGTTCATTTGGGATGGATCTGCTTTCTTTGCGCCACCTGCCCAAAATTTCACGCCATTTTTGCTTCAATGGCGCGAAAACAGCCACATCCACTAGCTGCATCAAATGCGTGCTGTTAGGTAGTAGTGGTGTTGGATAGATGTTGTTAGGGGAGAATGCGAAGCCAAATTATCTCCTACGATGATTTGCCTCAGATGTAACAGCAAGACATAAAAAAACCACTCGGTTTTGCACCGACACTTCCTTGGAGTCCCCCATTTGTACAATTTTCATATAGGTTACCAGACTTGCAAACCACTATAAAGGGCAATAGAATACCGTCAGCACTTCCCCATATCATTATACTTACAGCAGCTTTTAAATGCTATTGCACACTTTTGACTCTTCTGGTGCCTCTAGAGACAATAACTTTTTTTGTGCTGGGACCGTCCTGAATGTCCCTTTCGTCATAACTGAATACTAATGCAGGATCTGCTTCTCTTAGTACGTTTTCTATATTGTCGAAAAGCTCGTTACTGTGATGTGCTCCCACAGCTGCCCCTGTACGTTTTATGTTCCGAGCTAAGCGGACACCTAAATTATTTCGAGATATGAAGTGGCTAGTAAAATCAGGTCCAGATACATTGGTGGTAAACTCCTTCACATTACGACCCTGTTTTTCTAAGTATTTATCTCTCTCTGGTAAATACTGTCGGATGACCAACTGTTTTGGTATGTTTACCAAATAGTTTATCCTGAAGAGTGATTTTCTAGCGCTGACTCGCCTGGATCTGAGACGCACCCCTTCCAACTGCAGCTACCGCCTCTTCTAACTGGACAAGAGTGTAGCAGAAAACGTGTCAAAATGTCGTATGTGCCAAAGTAATTCCGTTTTAAAGTTTAAAGAAGAATTACAATTATAAGTTAATCGTTTTACACCCGACCAAACCTTTGCCGCGTCGAATATTCTTGCTGAAACGTATAATGTCATTGCCCAGTTCAATAAAAAGCTGCTAAAACAAAGAATCAAATTTCAAAAAGACGAAACCACTATCATACACACTTTTATTATGTTTACTTTCAGTATCACCCGACCAAACCTCTGCCGTATTCGAAGGCCTCTGCCGCGTCGTCAAACACGTGACGAACCCGGGCGATTGCAGCTCAGCAGAACGTTGCATCCTCGCTCATTTATACGATCTGTACTCGTCGTGTAGTTTGCTGAAAGGAAAACCGCATACGGTCGAACCCTTCGGTAATGCCTACCCCAAGATCCGTCAGGCCTTGTATACCGCACTGGAACCTACGCCGAGCAGCAATTACGTGTATAACGCCCAGTACATGCAGGACGTCTTCGTGAATCCGAAACGCGGCGGGAAGATCGAAAGCGTGTGGGCGAGGCAATTGAGCGAAAACGTCAATAATAGGTAAGAGGAGATTATATACCCTTCTAACAATGGGAAATATTGAAAGATCGATATATTTTTTTCTAGATTTCTCCGACGCTATTAAATGAATTAAATAAAATTTTCATTGACTCCGATAGGATTCTAACTTATAACTTCCGTTTGCCAGACGAGCGTCCTAAATTAACTATACCTCAGAGTAGGTAGGAACGAATCGGTTTTAATACCTAGATCTTTGATAGCTGCAGATATATTGTTCGTAGGTTCGAATCTTACCGGAGTCAATGAAAGTTTTACGTGGGAGAAACCATAAAAAAAGAAAAATACCGATTTTTCACTAGTCACCGACGGTAGCCAATATATTTATTAATGGTTTTAGATATTCTTTCGTTAGCAACGCATTGATTTATGCCTGTCGTGAAACCGATAACGAACGCTTGAACGATCTAGCGATAATGTGCGCCGAAATGACCGCCTGCTGCAATAGTTTGGCGTCGGAATGGTTGGGGGCGCTGTTAGCGTTGTGTTGTCCTATGTATCATCCTGGATATTACACGGACATATTGGGAATGTTAGATATTCAGGTAAAATTAAGTAGAACATGACAATTGCTTAAATATTGAATTTATCTCTTTGATTTGTAGGATGTGACAATTCATAACGCTTTGGCTGTCTTCACCAGTATCCTAATAGCCAGGCATTGTTTCTCACTAGAAGATTTTGTCGGATTGGTAGCGCTTCCGAGTTTAGTGAAGGTAATAGTAATTTCCTACATTCTAAGTTCTATGTGCCAATTTTTACGCACATTACCAACCCAAAAGTAACAATAACCAAAAAAATAGTGCTAATATAGCCCATGGTATTGATGAAATCATTCCCGGCAAAAACTATGTAGCAGAGAAAATAGCGCTAACACATGAACATGTTTCTGCCTACCCGGCGTCATCAGCATGGTTCTGAGCACAATTCTGCTACATTGTTTTTGCCGGGAATGATCCCATCAATACCATGAGCTATATTAGCATTATTTTTTTGGTTATTGTTACTAGGCATTCTTTCCACATATATTTTTATACATCATGGTAAGCCTGAGGAATCATTTCCGCGTATAGTTGTCGCTGTGCTTAGGCACAACGCTCCCTTGCGTTTGGCAGCCCAGGAACTGCCCGATAGGTGGTGGACATCTACACTCCGGTTTGTCTTGTTACCCTCTGGGACGGCGTGACTGTGTCTGTTGGCGATAGGTGTCGCCGAAAGACATATTCAGTGCTGTTTTGGAGATTAGCAGTATAAACCGAGAGGCACACACAATTGTAGCAGCGAAAATTGCGCTCAGAACCATGCTGATGACGCCGGGTAGGCAGAAACATGTTCATGTGTTAGCGCTATTTTCTCTGCTACATTGTTTTTGCCGGGAATGATTCCATCAATACCATGAGCTATATTAGCATTATTTTTTTGGTTATTGTTACTAGGCATTCTTTCCACGTGTACCAAAAGTAACGAATTGAAAAAGCATTAAATGTATTATGAGATGGTCCTTTTACCGAAAAAATTATGTAATATTACGGTTTTAAAGGATCTTAAATGATTTGAATAAAAAGGAAAGTCCCATTGATCCCCAAGATGTTTTATTAGAGGTATGGCGATCGATTTCGAGTTATGAGACCATCTTCAGGCTATGAGTTAATTTTCTTGTCTTTTCGATATCCTTTCCGTAGAAGCTTAAGAATGTGGTACGTAAGCTTGTCGTCAGTTGTACTAATAGGTCTAATAAAGAGTTTATGAGTAGTGGGTGTTGATCTGTCAGTAGACGTTACTCTATAACTCTAGTCTATAAAGACGTTTATGATTAGATCGTAATATTAACAAAGAACAACGGTTAGGAGCTGTGGCTTCCATTTCTCACCTTTGTGAGGATCTCTTGAGAGGCTCCAGGACGCGAAACATGTTTTAAAAACCATGTCCTTCCTTAATTTCTTGTTGGCTCTGATTCATGAAATTTTTATCATAGGTGACTTCTGTTTATCGAATCTGTACATACGAGGATGGTATGAGAAGCATCCGTGTTTAGAGACAGATGGCGCTCTGTGTCAAAATCTGCATTACCGATGAAATGCTCGAATCCGTTTGGGAGATTTGAGAAACACTTGTTTTGTATTTGCTATTAATGCATCCACCTCCAGGTAACTTTCTCGAATAGTTTGTGCCACAAGATGTAAACACTTTACACGTAACATGTAAAAGTCCCTCACACTTTTCTTTAAGAGAACGGACTACACTACACATTGTCGCTGTGCCATCGCTCATAAACATCAATAGTTAACTAGTTGACACGTGAAATGGTAACGTATCGAACACTACACCCGTAATTGCTTCGCCAGACCACTTTGTTAGTCTTTTGCTAGCTAACAAGATTGCAAATTTCGGTTTAACAGGATCTAGTACTCGTACTATATTTTTTTGCAATCTGTCGTCTCATCAAGACATAGCCACAGCAGTTTATCTTTTAATTCTGCTTTGATCCTATTTTCGATATCTTTACGTATACTTGGTAGCTCTTTCCGTAACGCTGTCCGTGATGGTAAGTTCTACTCGGAGCTGTATGTACGCCAAAACTGTCGAAACGGTTCTTTATCGAGTAAGCGAAGCGATAGACCACAAACAATAAACATCAAAAGTAAATCCAACTTAAATTGGGTTTGAGGTGGCACGCCATTTTTCTCATTTTTGTGCTCTACGCTATTTATATGTTTTTTACAGTCGCCTTTGCTCCAACACATTAAAGATATTTTGCAAACTCCACACAATACTTTAGTTCCATTGCAGTTAAATCTGGGAATTCACTTCAAATGTTGCAATAAATTAATAATTTAATTCTCTAAGGTAGCCCGTGCTGATTTGTCTGCATACATACGTCGCGTCGTGGGCCCGGCAACCTCATTTCTAACTTGGCGCGAAGTTCTCTGTCCCTAGCTTAATGATAACCCCCCGGCCCACTCATCAGCAATTGCGACCGCAAAACTAACCCAGTTAGGGGACGAATTGGTGCCTCATCCACCATATTCGCCAGATTTGGCTCCCTGTGACTTCTTTCTTTTTCTAAACTTGAAAAAGAGGTTTGGCGAAAAGCGATTCACCTCAAATGAAGAGGTCATTACCGAAATAGAGGCGCATTTTGCTGACAAATTATATTATTTGGAAGGCTTAGAAAAGTTGGAACATCACTGGACTAAATGTATAGAGCTACAAGGCGATTATGTCGAGAAATAAATGTACTAAATACAAAACAATTGCGTTGTATTTTTTCACACGGGTATTTATCATACCACCGTCGAAATGTGATAAAATGGGCAATGATCCATAACATCTAATTAACCTAAAAAATCTAATTCTGGTGTTTTTTAAAAATCACGTAAATGTAAGAATGGCGTCACATATATATTCTGTATAGGTAAAATCTCTTGATAACGGTAGCGGTGCCGCGGAAGGAGGCATGCGTTTAACGTGTCACCTCCTATTAAGGCTGTTTCGTACTGCGGAAGGACCCCAACCCGGTCTCTACTCGGTAGGATCCCCACCATTAACAGCACCACGACTTCCGCTGGGTGTCCGGTACAGCTGCGACCGACATCTGCTAGCTGCCGCGCACAGAAACATCCAAGTTGGTCCGGTGCTGGCGGTCCTGAAAGCAGTGCTTATAGTAGGGGACGCTACGGCACGAGAGGGAGCTGAGTTGAGTATCTCGCATATCTTGGGAACCAGCGATCTAGTCAGCGGTGAAGATGGACCTTCGCTGAATTTAACGTAAATTATCCGAGCGTGTTAAAATTTGCAAATTGATTTCCTTCTTTTAACAGTAGACAATCGACTGTCGTAAACGTTGAAAGCACAGCCTCCTTGTCCGCGTTCGCCTGTCACGTTCTACGTGAGATTTGCTCGCAACAATGGGTCCTTGAGAGATGTCTCTGTCACCCGGAGGAACTATGCCACAACGACAACCTTTTGGATCCGCTACTTTCTCATTCCCAAGCGCAGAGATTGCTGCATATGATCTGTTATCCAGATATCAGCGCCACTATCGACGAACTAGACCAGAAGAGTATGATTACGAGGATTTTAGAGGTCGGTTGAAGCTATGAGATGATAGAAAAGTCTCGAATTATGTTGAGTTTTAGAATCTGGAGCAGTGGACGTTGCGCATGTCATGGTTAGATCTTCAACTGATGTATAAACAATTTGCAAACAATTCCTCGGAGTCCAACCAATGGTTGGACACTGTTGCAAAGGCGGCCATTGATGTGTTTCAACTGTCAAATATCTCAGGTGGTGGACATAGCTCTGATGAGAAAAAGTAAGTTTGTTTAATGTTTTCCAACAAAGAATTTCACACCAAAGAAATTACATATTTTACAATATTTCCAGTAAATCATTTATAAATTATTTATCGATTATTACTAGAGTTTGTTAAAAAGGTGGTACCGGATGGCAGTAGCGTAGCGGTAGTGGCGTGGGTAGGGGTAATTTTCAACTCGTAGTCGATCTCGACAGTACCGCGAGAGAGTTCAAAGCGACAGTACGTTGCACGCTGCACGCCAAATAAGTACGCGGAGATGGGACGCCCAAAGGGTGTAACGTTCCCTTCGAATGTGAATAAATATCTCAGGCATTTCCCTGGATTAGAATATAGAAGTCCGCATATTTATTGCACAATGTGCAATAGCGGATTGCTAAGTCGCGATAGGTTTGAATGTAGAAAACATTGTAAAAGTAAACGTCATGTATTGAATTTAAGAAACAATATTCCATACTGGCAATTTTTATATGATTTTATTTTTATGTTAAGTGTGTGCAACATCCCACAACATCTAGTATCTAATGAATACTTTCGCCTTTTTGGGGCTAAGTACGTCCCCTCCTGGAAGCTGCCAACATCTATGCAATTACGATACAATTTGCCAC
This sequence comes from Dynastes maya, assembly GCA_029619315.2. Lineage (NCBI taxonomy): Eukaryota > Metazoa > Arthropoda > Insecta > Coleoptera > Scarabaeidae > Dynastes > Dynastes maya. Next base: position 3,578,700 of record JAROYE020000001.1, on the reverse strand, counting down.
GTGTGCAAGGTACAGTAAAGGAATGTATAACAGATGAGTTGAGAAATAAGAAAATCTGCCTATGTGTGGATGAAACAACTGATGCTCAGAAACACAGCGTCATTCATGTTGTAGCGCGTCCTTTAAAACGTGATGGTCCACCAGCTTCATTGTTATTATCCAGTAAAAGGATTCAGAAAACTAATGCAGAAACCGTTGTCAAGATAATAAAAGATTCGTTGAGAGAATTTTGTATCACAGTCACAATGTTCGTTACTGACGGAGCCGCAACAATGCTGAGAGTTGGTAGAATGTTGAAAATATGCTTTCCGACTCTTCTTCACATAACATGCCTCATATATGCATGTCACCTCGTAGCAGAAACCATTCGAAAGAAGTATCCGATGGTGGATAAGTTAATAGCATCTACCAAAAAAGTGTTCATCAAATCTCCCAAACACATCCGTATATTCAAACAATTGTGTCCGAAATTACCACCACCACCTCAGCCTATAATAACGCGATGGGAAACATGGCTCCAGGCAGTATCTTACTATCAGAAATATTTTTTGACAAGTGAAAAATGTCATCTTGAAACTTGATTCAAATGATTCTGCAGCAGTTCGAGATAGTCACAAACAGATGAAATTTCCATGAACTATTCGGAAGTTGCACAAGCTATTGAGAAATTAGAAAACAGTCACTTATCTGCACGAGACGCATTAAATGGCATAAACAATTTACAAGCCGCTCTAGAAAACCTGACGATCACTATAGGAGTTGCTCAAAAATTTGGTGCAATTTTAACGAAAAATCCCGAATTACAAAAGGTTCGGTCTATAACTGAAAATCAAGAGTGCCCAGATGAGGAAAAGGAATATCCGACATTTGCAAATCTTACTTCACTGGATGTCGATCATTTTCGAAGTATACGACAACGTATTTACAACACCGTCGACGGCAGAATGAATCGACAATGGAAGCTGATGTTGCAATTCTACGCAGCTTACCAGGGCGGTTGCCAATTGTCACAGTAAATATCAAGACGACAGGAAAAGGTAACGATATTATTTTTCACTAATATTGTATATTACGTACCTACTTTTATGCGGTGCGCTACTGCCGGTACCACCTTTTTAACAAACTCTACTTACTAATTATTACAAACAATAATATTTTCTGGGCAAGTTTAATTTGTATTCCGATTATATATACAAAAAAGAATACATAATTTTTAGATATTTATACACAAAATAAAAAACTTTTAATTGCAAGATTAATCAATATTCTTACACCATAGCTAGTGGTCTAGGCCAGGCCAGCAATAGCAACATTCCTGCATCCCCTAATTGTGCCTTAATTCGATTTCTCCTATTTTAATCATAGATCAGAATCCACTAACAAGAAACAAGATTCAATTTGGCTAGTAGCGCCTCTAGTGTCCAAACTACCAAGCGCCGTCCAAAGCCGGATCCTCAAAGTGGCGGGGCAAGTGCTGGAGAACGGCGGATGGTGCAAAGAACATCAAAACAATCGCCGATCGAATAGCGAGCCTCACAGTTTATTGAGCCACCAACCGTTCCTTAGCCTGGTATTAACGTGCTTGAAAGGACAGGAAGAAGGCCAAAGGGAAGGTCTTTTAACGTCTCTATATCATCAATTATTACAGGTAAATACGCACTCTCGATTAATACAAGTGAAAATCCCGTAAGTGTACAGGTGTGGAAATTCTAAACGCGTATATAGGAATTTACCATTGAAATTAGATAATTCGGGAAATTTGATTAATAATCTATGTTTTAGTTAGTATCTTTAGCGCGAGAAGGGAACCTCTCCGACATTATCAATAACGAAAGGACATTCGACGGTCTACAGTTGAGATTTTCTTTAGTAGGCGGCGTTTTTGATGTGTTCCAACGCAATATGATCGCAACGATTGATTGGGCTCTGTTATTAGTTCAACTAGTCACTCATGGTCTAATAAATTTACACACTCATAACGAATTATTCACAACAGTCATCGATATGTTGGCAACACTGGTCCATTCGGCTTTAGCAGCCGATAGTCAGGTAGTATATTCAGAAAACGTTTTAGATTGATGCAAGATGCTTTTTTTTCTTATTTATTATTTTTTTTTTTTTTTAGGAAGAGGGACGAAAGATGTATCAGAATCTTACAAAAAAATTGAAAAAGGAGCTTGGTGAACGGCATACGCCATCTTTCTTGCACGTTCGTCAATTGTTACCGCTTCCGCGGATCGTAACTGAAGTAGTTACCGTGGATACGGGTTGCTTAACCGACAATAAAGGTAACAAGATCAGCTTCGATAGTGTCGATAAGAAGCATGGACTCTCCGTAAGTTTTTTTTTTTTTTCGGCTATTATAAAATTGGTGTGAATGAGTTTTTTTTTTTTTTTATAGAATTTCCATAGCAATTTTAACGTTCGCGACATGGAAGACTTAATTTTTCTTGGTTTAGATTATTTCTTTTAGTTTAAAAAATCAAGAATTGACGCACACAAATTCTCTTTATTCCATCAAAACATACAATGTATTACAAACAAAATAGATTACATTGAAGCCTTCTTGTTTAGTAGTAATCGACAGTATTCCGTATTAGCTTTTACTGAACACTGGCTCAAACCTGCGCATATTGGGCATATTACCATCAAGAACTATAAGTTGATTTCTAGCTTCATACGATCAGTAAACATTCATGGCGGTTCTTGTATCTTTGTACGAGACGATATCGAAGCACATGAACTTGAGCATCTAAAACAGAAAAGTGCAGAAAATATAATAGAATGCTCTGCAGTAATTCTACCCATACTCAAATTTATAATTTTAAACATATATAGGCCGCCATATGCTGATTTAGACAGTTTTTTTTATAGTCTTGAAGATATTCTACTGAATTTAAAACACAATACGGGTAAATACACCATAGTATTGTGTGGAGATTTCAATATAAATCTTATGAAGGAGAATGGTAAGAAAGTTAAAACGTTCCAGGATTTGCTTAGTTCATTTGGTCTGCGACAAACTATTACAGAACCTACCAGAGTTTGTGAAACTGGTGCTACTCTTATAGATAACATATTTATAAACACAAACATAAATTTTGAGAGTCTAGTAAACAAAACTAGCTTGTCAGATCACTATGGGCAAGAAAGACATTTTGAACTATTGCTAGAACAACCAAAGACGGAAAAACTATCTTTGAGAGTCTTATCAAATAATGAAATTCTTATAATACGAGCACAGTTACAACAAGTTGATTGGGATCTATTCCTAGTACAACAACACCCAAACAAGTTCGCCTACTTACTGATATCTACGCTGAAACAGATTTATGAAACTGTGCGTCCAGAAAAAGTTAAGTTTAAACAACCAAAAGAGGTAAACGCATATTGGTTAAATGATGAGATTAAAAATAAATGTCGTATCAAACGACAGTTATATGAAGCTATGATAAATAAAAGGATTACAAAAAATTACTACCAAGATTACTGTACATATCTAAAATCGGTGATACTTCAAAAGAAAAAAAGAATGCAACACAAATTATATTTTACAATCTCAAAACAAAATTAGAGCAACTTGGAAATTAGTTGACAGAATAACTGGACGAAATACCCGGAAAAATATTGATATTGGCAAAATATGTGAATATCATAAATATACCGCTAATGAAATGGTGAATAGCTTCAATTCATATTACATAAGTATGGGTAAAATACCCAAGGTACTAGAAACACAGGCGATGTATCCATGAATGATAGGTCTATGGTACTATACAACGTTGATCCTGTTGAAATTCTTAATATAATAACTTCCCTCAAAGATACGTCATCCGTAGGACCTGATGGATTACCAACGAAATTAATAAAGAGTTGTGCAGATTTACTTTGTACTCCAATCGCAAACATGATTAACCTTTCCTTCGAAACTGGTATATATCCCGACAATTTAAAAATAGCTACTATAACACCTATCTACAAAAGTGGCGATGAAACAGATATTGGGAATTATAGGCCCATTGCACTAATATCCATTATAGCAAAAGTAGTGGAAAAAGCCATTTTCTCGAGATTAATAACGTTCACTGAATCCTGCAACCTTTTAACGCCATTCCAAAATGCTCATATACAAGGAAGATCAACTATCAGAGCCACTTACATGGCAATCACTAAAATAACACAAGCAATATCGGAAAAGAAAGGAGTAGCCGGAGTTTTCCTAAATTTAGCAAAAGCATTTGACAGCGTAGATCATAACATCTTACTCGAAAAGCTAGAAAGAATGGGTTTTAGAGGGATAGTTCACACCCTACTGAAATCCTACTTAACAAATAGAAGCCAATGCGTACAAGTGAACTATAACGGAGAGAAATATCAGTCGCAATGGCTACAAAACCAACAAGGCATCTTGCAGGGTTCGGTATTAGGAGCATTTCTATTTATGCTATATATGAATGACCTACCAGAAGTAACGCAGCATTACCTCACCATGTATGCAGATGACACGTCAATAATTATAAAGGAAAAGACAATGATATATTGGAAAAGGAAATTGTTGAAGCTCTCGGTAAAACAAATAACTGGTTTAGCCAAAATAACTTAAGGCTTAATGTAAACAAAACAAATGTAGTAAAATTCTCCTTAAAAAAGAATGATAATATATCAATAAGCTTTGAAAATCAGCAAATAACATCAATAAATAATGCAAAGTTTTTGGGTTTGATACTTGACAGCGCACTATCTTGGAAAGACCAAGTCCATATACTTACCAGAAATTATCCGGAATGACATATGCACTGCGAACGATATCATCCGAAGTTCACGTTGAAGCAGCGTTGTCAGCTTATCACGCATATGTAGGGTCCCGGCTATCATATGGCATCATCTTCTGGGGAAATTCCGTGGATGCTGACAGGGTCTTCATCCTCCAGAAGTCGTGTCTAAGAAGCATCTTCAATCTGAAAAGGAGGGAATCATGTAGGAGTGCATTTAGAGAGAACCGTATACTTACCTTGCCTGCATTGTATATTTATGAATGTGCGCGTTTCGCGAAAAAACATTACAACGAAATCCTTGCCGAATACGAAACTAACCATATCTACAACACTCGGGAATGCCTAAAAGCAACTCTTCGTGTGCCGCAAACGACATATGCGCGCATACATAAAGGTGTAGTGACGCAAGTTTTAAAAATTTATAATAAACTGCCGTATGAATTTAAGACATACACACTTAAAGATTTAAAAAAAAATCTTAAAGAACTTCTGATTCAAGAATGTTTGTATCATCCAAATGAGTTCTTTTTATGAACTCCATAATTTGATTAGTAATTTGTCAAGCATAGCTTTTGTTTTCTTTATCTATTTGTACTTAGCTGGTACCCATTGTTGTTGACGTGTTTCATACTTATTGTATACTATGAAATAAAGGTTTATTATTATTATTATTATTATTATTATTATTATTATTATTATTACAAATAAATTGTGAATGTGTGTTAATATATTTTTGTTGAAAAATTTAACTACATTTACAGGTCTCCGATAAGCAAAAGGTGAGCACTTGGGACCTATTGGAAGGTATGAAAAGTTCAGCACCTCTATCATGGACGTGGTTCGGAGCCGTTAAGCTACAAAGGCGCCCTCTACCGTACGAAGAGACACATCGATTGCTCAAATATCACACTCACAATCTCACCAAACCGACGAGTTATTACCTTGAACCCCCACCGCTTCCGCCTGAAGATCTCGAACCCGTACCTGACAAATCAGTTAGTATTTCTATTCTTTTGTTTTCTTTCTGTTTTCCTTTGTTTTTGTTTCTTTTTTAACTAATTTTCTTCGTCGTTTAAATTCAAGTCACTTGAGTTGTTCTCACCCCTTCTATTTTTATTTGATTTCCGCTGTTTTTTTCTTTTGTTTTTGTATATATACATGTATGTTATGTGAAGGAGTCTGAACTAAAAGCTGATACACCATCCTCTGTGGACCAGAGCCCGCTGGGCACGCTCGGTAAGGGCCGCGGAAAGGGCCAGCGCAGGCAGCGGAAGATGAAAGGTCCCGCCGGGCAGCTTCCGGTGCCCGCGCTTAACATGAGTCAAGCACCCATCAACCAGAATCAACAGGGCATGGCGGGTATGCAGGGTATGCAGACCGCCAATTCCCAAATGGGACACATGTCGGGTTATGCGCAAGGTTCGACCGGTATGCAGCAGCAACCTGGCCAGCAATTCGCCGCTGGAAATCAGAATCAACAGCAGTGGTATAATCAGCAACAGCAAGGTTTTTATCCTCAACAAATGAATAACGGTATGTTAAAGTTTAAAAACCTATATTGTGGAATGTTCCTTTGACAAATTTAACACTGTAGATAAGATAGTAAACTGTTTTATCGACTGGAGTATCTTTACGCAATTTTAATAGAGAATTCAGCAATTGTGTAAACTGTATTCATCTTTGCTGCACACCAGTAACTACAATAAAATAAAAGTACGAAACAAATCCTCTTGTCAGAGACAACCCTAACAATTTGTTCGTTAGATTTTATGGAACCCGACTTCTTTGAATCGGAGCTTAAAATAAGCTGTCTATTGCTTTTTTAAGATCAATATATTATAGATTCTTTCTTTAGTTAACCGACTAGAACGACCAACCCAATTTAACCAATCCAAACAAGCGTTGTCGAACATGTTACGTCAGAGACATCCGTTGAATCAATTCATGTCGCAAGCCGCTACCGGTCCTAGTCCTCAGCCAGGCGGATATCCCCCGATGCAAAGACATAGCTTCCCGAGACAACCGCTACGCCAACAACATCCTTCAAATATGCAATCGAATCAGGTATAAACACTATAGGATTCAAACCTTCAAATTCGAAACGATTTCATTAACTTACAGGCGATGTTTCAACAAACGTATGGTAACATGCAGACAGGAATTAGCCCGCAATACAACAATTACGGGAACAATCCCAACAATCTAATGCAAAACAACATGCAAACGAACCAGCAGATGATGCAGAATACTCAATCGGGAATGTTCCAAGTTCAACAGCAAAGTTTCAATCAACCGCGAGGCGCCCAGGCTGATTACAGGGGTATCGCGCAGGGTAATCGCCCGAATTACATGCAGCAGGCTCCAAATGTGACGATGAACACGATCGGGGCGATGAACGCGGCACAAACGGGCCCCGCACCGCCATATTCCAGGACTGGCGCTCAAGGTTTGCAAGGGAACATACAACAGCAGAGTCAATTCCAACAACAGCAACGAATGCGCCAGCAAATGCTGGCGATGCAACAACAAGGCGGGCCGCAAGGACAACAACCTTCGGCTGCTTTGGTCGCTCATTTAAGACAGATGAATCCTTCAAATCCGTATCCTCATCAGCCACCACCGTACAATATGGGATAATTAGCTTTAACTCTAAATTAATTCTTTAATTTAAACATATCCCGGTTGGCAATCAAATCTGATTTAATTGCCACAAATGTATCTGTTAGATACATAGCTATTAAATCAGATTTAGTTGTCAACCGGTATGGAATAATAATTACGTATCTTTAAAATTGTTTTCTAGGTGGCGCTGTTGTCATAATCGAAATACCATGAGCTATATCAAAGCCTACAGTTTATTCCTTGATGTAGCATTTATTAAATGTTATTCGGAAGTTTATTTTGATATCTAACCGAATTATTTCAGTTTTGTACATTTTATTTTTTACCTGAGGGTGAAGGCTGTGTGCTTTCGAGAGAATGTATTTGATTTTAGACGAATATTTGTTTATAAAGTGTAATGTTTATGTTTATATTTATATTTTTTTATCGAAATTCAATCGTTTAACTTTGTGTGGTGTATATGAAAGCAGAGATTGTGAAAATCATGATCTGTTGACGTATTAATAAAGTATAAGGTATTTTTAAGCATTGTATATGGTTTTATTTCTTTTTTTTAAGCTACTGTGTGCCTAATGCAAGTATTACAAAAAAAATACAAGCTGTTTTAGCTATTAACTCTGTTATACTTTAATTTGAAATGTTTTTTAATTGAAATTACAAAAGATAAATAAAAGTAAAATTGAACAGGGTAAAAGGAATTACATTGTTCAACCTTACCATTTAAAATATCTCCAATTTCAACTTTCACACATTTAAATTCAACCTTGATGTTTAACTTTTAACAATATGATTTAAGTGTGTCGCGGAACACACGGAACACAGCTTTCTATAACATCTAAAATAGATCGTTCCCGTAGCTTGTAGAACTTCCTAAAAAGATGGAACATTCTCGAAGCACATAGAATATTCCAGAAAAGTATGTAACGTTCGTGAAGTTTATAGAACATTCTAGTAAACTTATATAGCATACTATCGGACATTGTCGAAGTTTCGCGATTGTTTTAAGTAAGTGGGGCGGCTAGTATAAATACGGCACCACTTCGGCGAACCAATTCAGTTCCTAAATAACAATCGAAGTGTAAACATCTGATAAGAAAAGTAAACTGTTTTGAGAGGTCCGCTACCAGAGGAGCACCCGCTTTGTTTCAGTGTGTCGCTTTGTGTTTTCGTAAAATCATAGGAAAATGAAAGATTTTTATTTAATAAGCAAGTCGACAGTTCAAGTGAGAGTGATCAATAGTCTGGGCAAACAGCGGTAACAGTCAGTGTAAGTAGATATGTGGTGCGGAGTCGGCGATTATTTATTTCACGCGTTCACAGCGTCAGTACTAAATCGATGCTGTATGCGAGTAGTTCTGCGTATATGTAGGCTGTTGTAACTTATTTCGTAATTGTACGCTTATGTTTGCTTCAAAAATGTCGCAGTTAGGTACGTCGCGAAAACGACCAATGGCAGACACAGTTAACAACTTTATAGTGGACATGCCGGACTTAATTTTTTATGGCGCTAAAATTCAATGTCTAGTTTGTAAAATCCCTTTAATGTGTTGGTCCAGAAGCCATTGTCAACGTCACATCGAAAGCAAACGGCAAGAAAAATTTACATTTGATTTATGTGTCACTCTTATTTTATGTAATCTATCGTTTCGTTTACTAGACAAAGAAGCATTGGTCTCCTGGAATAAATATGCGGACTGTAAATTACCTAGTCGGACATCGATACGAAATGTAGTGCCATTTGCTCGTGAATACATAGAAAAGAGAATGAAAACGGAATTGGAAGATAAAAAACTGTGGTTGTGTGTGGACGAAACAACAGATCGTCAAAAACATTCTGTGGTTAATGTAATGGTACGCACAATGGAACCACATCGACCGTCATCCTGTTTCTTACTTGCTTCCAAAAGAGTTATAAATTGTACTGCCAATGAGATTTTAAAGGTGGTGTTGAACTCATTGAACAAATTTGAAGTTTCAACTAAGCAACTTTTAATGTTTATGAGTGATGGTGCCGCAAACATGCGTTCCTTGGGCCGATCTCTTAAAGAACACAGTTGTAACTTCTTACATGTAACATGTAAAATCTATACTCTAAATTTTGCGGCACAAACGATTCCTACATGTAGTAAATGCATTGATTGCTAGTACAAAGGCAGTGTTTCTAAAGTCTCCGAAACGTACCCGACTATTTCACAAATTGTGTCCTGATTTACTTGAACCACCACAGCGGATTGTTACACGTTGGGGAACATGGTAGCAGGCTGCGTTTTACTACAACAAATATTTTGATCAAGCAAAGAAGGTAGTTTTAAAATTCAATCCGACAGAAGCTGCAGCAATCAAGAAAACCCAGGAAATATTTCAAGATAGTCAGGTTAAAAGAGATTTACAAACTATTCACAACAATTACTTCGGACTGGCGAAGGGAATAGAAAAATTACAAAATGTTTCGATGTCGCTAGTGGATTCTGTTCAAATTGTGAACGATGTTCACGCACAGTTATGCGCTGTAGAAGGCGAAACAAATCGGTGTATAATACGAAAATTTGAAAGTGTTTCAGAGAAAGACTCCGATTTTCTTATATTAAGACAAATTTGTGAAGATGCGTGTGAAGATGCATTTAGTTGTTTCAAAGATTATTTTAAATATGCAAATATAACATCGCTAGATGCCGAACGGTCGTTTTCGGCATTAAAAAACATTTATTCCGCACGTCGTACTCACTTGACTGAAACAGCTGCGGAAACATATCTAATGATTCAAATATTTACCAGATGTTACCCAGTTTGTAATTTCACGGAAGGCTTTTAATACGGTAAGTGTTTCAGCACGTTTTATAATTTATTTCTTACCTTCTATTTTATGTGTAAACTTTTATGCGCTCGCCACGCCTCTGGCTGTTACCGCATATTTGCCCAGATTAGTTATAATAGCTCATATGCGCTAGTCTGTCAAAAATTTTCAAAAAATGCAAATATTTCAAATATAGTTAGAAATAGGAACATAGTCGTTTAATCAAACAAGCCTTAAAATTGAATGAGTAATTGAAAAATGTAATAATATATAAGGTGTTTCATTTAAAATAACAACGTTGACAGATATTTCCGGTATAACCGGATGTGTCAGATTCCCGGTATTGCATTCCTCACTTTTCCCACACGGTATATAAAACGTTAAAACGAAAAGAACTCTTTTTTTTTTCAAAAATATTTTATTATTAGATAGCTTTATTGATCTGAACAATAATAAGATCCGTATAAGTCCTTTTAATTTAATAAGTTCGCTATCTTCAATAAAACAATAATAATTATAGCTACAAACTGCAATCGAAACAAACATAAATATAACAAAAATGGTAGATGATATTCCAAGTAATACATTTCTTTCTTATATACACAACGAAAGAGTTAAAACACGAAAAATTAATATGAGCAATTTACTTTACTAAATGCTACGATACATAAATATTATCTTATCGTTACAGATTAAATTGGATCAATCTAAAATGTATAAATTAATGATTTCGCTTAATTAACAAGTATTATACAAAATAAATGCCATAGTATCAACAACAAGTCCTTTATATATTGTAATTTACTTTAATAAATGTTACGATGTTTAGGTACCAACAATTAACAAACTATATAAGAAATTATTGGACGGTCCTTTCAGAAAATTAATAACTTAAAAGATATCTTTGATACTTATGCGATTTCAACTTTTTTAAAAAATATATCTTACATAGGTTTGCAGGAATAATAACGAGCTATAGATTCGTAGGCATTATACTATACATAACCATAAGTATATCGGTAAAATGATTAGTTTTGTAACAATTCTTTACGATAAATCTAAACGGTTATAAAAATATAGTTTCATACATGTGGATACGGTTATTGGTACAACATATTTTTTTGCTTTTTAATACATATATAAACATTAATTACATGTAAGCCGTTACTATAGATATAGGAATGCAATTTTGAAATTCGATATGACTTTTTTTTAGGTATACCGATAGAACAATATTACCGTAATACATTAAAGGTCACGGAAATTAGAGCGACGACTAGAAATCGTTTAATGGAAATCAAAAAAAAAAGCTTCTTCACTTTAGTCGGGTGATAGACGATAGTTTTTACAGAATTAACATATACTGACGTGAACAAAAAGTGTGCGTGACATTTAGATACCATTTTTTTAACCTACAGTAGAGATTGTTCAAGCATAATCTTTTCGAAACCTCCCGGCGGGCAATAATTGAAATTATCAAGGATGATATCCAATATTGCACCGTCATCAACTAAAATAATATAAATGGAAAGTAGTAGAACACTTAATGTAAAAGAGAACATACCATATAATACTGGATACACCGTTCCTCGTACGTTTGTAATGGGAAATTCAATTTCTTCATCGTTTACATAAAATTTTAATTGTATATGATCGTATGATATTCCTATCACATCGCTTTCACGAGGAATGTTTGGAACGGTACCGTTTTTATTATCTATACTATATAAAACTTGTTTATTGTGCCTTATCGTGTTATCGCTGCATAAAGCCCATGAAAATTCATCCATTCCGCCTTAAATTTAAATAATTAGTATATCAATTGTTAGAGAAATAAGATTACCTTGTGTTAAACTTAAATCTGTTTGTCGTGTTGCTAATCCTACAGACCAGGATCCTCCCTGCTGTAATTTGACTTCGAAATAGGCTTTCGACTGTACAATTGGTGCATTTCCAAGAGCTGCTCCAGCACCACATAATCTCTGTCCAGATTTAACAATTACAACTTCATATCCTGGAAAATAGAATTAGTCTCCTGGACCTGACAAGGAAATAGCGAACATTTTGATTAATTACCCATAAAAGCTGTATCCAACTGGATAGGATTCTTGTTTGATATCTCAGGGACGTTAGACGCAAAGTGGAAATTATTCATACAACTTCTTAAGCAACAAAATACTGATAAGTTTGACATAGTGTCTGTTGGTTTACCATTTTACGCTAAAAATTGAGAAAGAAATGCAACTTCGTATACAGAGCGGTTCACTGAGAATTGAACGAATTGATATTGTCAAATGCGTGTATTAGGTTATTTGCTTTATTGATTAAATGAAAAAATTTGAGTTTACATATTTGTTATCGCAAAATTATCGTATTGTTATAAATAAATAAATTATACCCGTAAAACTGATTAGCTTAACGATATCAGTTAATTTCGGCGACTGTAAAATTGCAGCGGACGAGTCGTGGAGGTATGTAAATTGCAGCGGACACTTCTCGAGTAGATTCTGGTACAAATGCAGATTGCAGCGGGCTTAATCGCCTAAAATAAGACCCCGCAGGTAGGCCTCTCGCTGGTCTTATAAACTGCAGCGGGTCCCTCTAAACGGAATTTCAGAGAAAAATCTATAATCCGGTAAAGCCTGTTTTACACGCCGCGATTTATTGATTAATCGTTCAATTAATTGACCAATAAATCTTGATCTTCGATTTTATCGTATCGTGTAAAACAGCAAAAATCGGTACGATTTCTTGAACAATTTATCGTACGATTAATTGAACTGAATTGAACATGCACCGATTTTTCATTAACCTTGCTGTTTTAATGCCAATCCAGTAACAGAAAAGTACCTACGATTTGTTTAGTGTTTTTAAGTAAAGTGAGAATGAATTTCGAAATTACCAATATACTTTTATAACCAGATGAAAATTCCCTACTTAATAATTCTCCCGTTCAACTATTAACGAAACTAAACGAGTATTCACGATTGTTAAAAAATTGTTCAATTTATTGTAGCATGTAAAGCAACGTATTTCTAGCGATTTGCAAAGAGCAAGGAAATGGAAATCAAGATTGTCGAAAGCGAACGTGGTAAAAAGTTACTTGTGGTGGAGAACTTCAAGTACTACAAAAAGGAGGTGCTGAAGTCTTCAGGGGAAGAAAAGTGGTGCTGTACAGTACGAGGTTGCACTTCAAAGATCTATGTTTTTTACCCTGAATCCAGTCCGACCGTTTCAAGAAGGGATGGGGTGCATAACCATGACAGTGACCACAGAAAACTTCAGAGGCAAATTTTGAGTGCAAGTTGTAAGAGAAAAGCTGAGGAAGACACATTTGCTATGCCCGCAAAGCTTTGCCGCAACATGTTAGGAAGAATGTCCGGACCAGATACCAATTTACTAGCAACTGCGGATATTACTAATGTGAAACGTGCTATATACAATACCCGCCGCAGAAAATTTCCTGCTTTGCCAAAATCAAGAGAAGAAGAGCATCGTGCAATCAACATACAAAGTTCTATAACCGATCTTAACGAAAATTTCATCCTAATCAATGATATGGCCGAGAAATTAATAGTGTTTTGCCGTGCGACTAATTTAAAATTCCTATGCAAATGTACAACTATATACATGGATGGAACATTTTCATACTGTACTAGTTTTAAGGAATTGTTTACTATTCACGGTCATAGAAATGGACATTACGTGCCTCTAGTGTTCTGCCTTTTAAATAATAAAAGTGCGGCAACGTACCAGTCTTGTTTTCAAATGTTAATCGAGCACTGCGAAAAGCTGAATCTTACGTTGAGACCTCAAAAGATTGTTATCGATTTTGAACAATCAATTCATCACGCCGTTATGAAAATTTGGTCGCAAGCTGAGGTTGTAGAATGCCGATTTCACCTGAGCCAAGAGTGGTGGCGAAAAATTCAAGAACTTGGTTTGAGTGCCGAGTGTAAGAAAGAATCTCACGTAGGAAAGTTTTTGAAGTACACTTTTGGACTCCAGTATTTATCACTATCTGAGGTGGGCGATTCCCTAGATTTTGATCTAGGAGACATATTGTGAATAACTAATTAATAATATTCTTCTTTTAATTATATTGTGTTTTCTTCTTTTTCGTATTAATACGACTATTTACCGATTTACCTACTTCCAAAAAAAATTTAATGTCTCGCTGCGGTAAGGTTAGTCCTTCAGGTTATACATTAAATAGACCTACATAGAATAGAATCGAACAAATCCGAAGTTGAACGAAATCGCATTGGACAGCATAATCCAAGCGCGAATTGGCTAAATTTGAAATCAACGTGAAAAGCAACTTGCCGAAATCCTATTTAAATTCACCTTCACAAGCGAAATTTTGATTTAATTTTTAATTAATCTGTGGTACCACTATTCTACTCACAACCTTAAACAATAGAGACAATTAAGTACTATTTAATTAATGTATTAACGAGGAAAGCCGAAAATATTGCTAGCAAGCAAAGCATAAAAAAATGTTAGAGGAAAAAGTTGTTCCAAATCGGTTAGATAGCGCACCAAAAGAAATTCAAAGTTGTACTTCCACCCCTAACGCTATTATCCTCCGTGACCTAAAGGTAGAATCCACTACCCTAATGGCGAAACTAAACAACTCACAAAAAAATGTTAGAGGAAAAAGTTGCTGCAAATCATCCCAATAGAACATAAAAAAAAATTCAAAGTTGCACTCGTACCCCTAACGCTATTATACTCCGTGACCTAAAAGTAGAACTCACAAAAAAATGAGTAGAATGGTGGTAGCACGGGTTAAATTAATGCACGATGTTCGTGTACGGTAGGAATTTGACAAACATTTCACATGTAAAGGTGAATTTAAATTGGATTTCGGTAAGTTTTTCAAATTTAGCCAATTTCAAATTTAGCCAATTTCGGGCATGGATCACATACCGCCCGATGTGGTTTCGTTCGACTTCGAGTTTGTTCGATTCTATTCTATGTAAGTCTATTTAATGTATAACCCTAACCGCTAACCTTACCTCCGCTACAATTTACCCACGTTTTATTATCTACATGTGAAGCGAAAACTGCAATTTCCTCTGCGGGCTCTTATCTTAGGCGATTAGTGGGGTACATTTTACGTTTGCCCCTTACTTTAAATCGACTGTTTATAATTAAAGTATTCCCTATATACAGCATGCACCAAAAAAAAGGAACATGACAAAAAGTACAGCTCTGATAGGATATTCTTGAAATTATTCATTGACGTACGTCCTAGGATTATGTAGGTATTTTATTGGTTTATTTTCAATTTGTCTATTATTTATATATTCCTAAATACCTACTTGGAAATACAGCTTAAAATACCGTCTTTTTAATGTACAGTTACTTCTGTTATTTACTACATAAATAAATAAAAAGCACCACTCTTGGAAGTGTCTTAATGATCTTCTAACTATTTTCATTGGTCGATATATAAAAAAATAGGCGTATAATGAATATCTATTTTATATCTCCATTGGTTTATTTTTATGTGGTCGCGTTAAAATGGGAAATTGGAATTTAAAAACCATAATGTCTTTTTAATGTGTTTATATTTTTAACGGGCATTTATATAAATAAAAAGTGGTGTTATTTAAAAACGTTTTAAAGCTTTTACTTGTCGATCTTTAAAAAGAGGACGCCCTACTACGAATATATATTCTAATGTCTTTTTAATAACATTTTAAATTTTATTTTTTGCAAACCTTAGAATTGTTTTCATTGGATATTATTTTTTTAAATGGCGTGTTAGAAATTTGCAGTTTATGGTGATTTATCTGCAAGTGGGCGTGTCTCAACATCTACTTTATCTTTGGGAAATCACTTAGAAGATAAAAATCTTTTTAATAATGCACAATTTTAAATCTAATTTCCTCCATTTGTTAATACGTAAATAAAAAATACTTGGTGATAGACTTTTATTGGTTAATTTAAAAGAAAGGGGCGTGGTATAAATGTTTGTGCTTTTTCTATTGATTTATTCAATAAATGGGCGTGTACCCTAATAGAAGTGTTTAAATTTGGAGGTCAATTTAGGTTGGCGATTGGCCAATAAAGGGAACAACAACAACATATCACAGAAATTTTGTAAAATGCAAAATGGGGGTTTCCACTAAAATAAATAAAGGTAATCTTCTTCACCTATTACAGCGCCATCTACGAAATTAAC
The DNA here is from genome assembly GCA_029619315.2 of Dynastes maya. NCBI lineage: Eukaryota > Metazoa > Arthropoda > Insecta > Coleoptera > Scarabaeidae > Dynastes > Dynastes maya. Next base: position 3,562,316 of record JAROYE020000001.1, on the reverse strand, counting down.
AAAAGAATATCTCAGACAAAAGTTACTTACTTTTTAGGGTGGAATTGCAATATGTAATAAGGATAAGTAATAACAAATAGTGGTTTCCATTACAGCGCCATCTACGTTGAAATGTTTTAATGTGTTCTGCAGTTCTGCAGCCACAGTGCACCGGCCGCCCTTGATCCAGTTATAAGTAAAGCGTGACAAACGGTTGCACCCGCAGAGAGGCCTGTACGGAGGGGTGTATGTACGTATGTGGATGCAGAGTTCAGTAATGCGGTAGAAATTGAGGAGTTTGGTCGTTCGGTTATTTATCGGATTCTCATTGTGTGTTTTCGAAAACATGGAACGTAAGCCTGGTGTACCTCTTGCATCGTACGTGAAGAAATATATTTGGCGTTTCCCTGGTTTGGAATTTACAGGTTCGCACATTCGCTGCAAATTTTGCGGTATAGGGTTGCTAGGTCGCACGACATTTGAATGTAGAAGTCATATTAAAAGTAAACGCCATGTATTGAATTTACCAAACAAAATTCCGTACTGGCAATTTTTGTATGGTTTTATTTTCATGATCAGCATGTGCAACATCCCACAACACCTAGTAGATAATGAAAACTTTCGTCATTTTTTTTATAAATATGTTCCATCATGGAAGCTACAAACAAAAAGACAATTGCAACAATTTACAACGTGTGCAAAGTACAATAAAAGACTGTATAAAAGACGAGATGAGAAATCAAAAAATCTGGCTCACTGTGGACGAAACTACCGATGCTCAGAAACACAACGTGATTCATATTGTGGCGCGTCCTTTAAATCGTAATGGTCCAGCAGCTTCCTTGTTGTTAGCCAGTAAAAGGATTGAATGAACTGATGCCGAAACCGTTGTAAACATAATGAAAAATATGTTAAGAGAATTTTGTATCGCAGGAGCCCAAATCACCATGTTAATTTCTGACGGAGCCGCAACAATGCTTAAAGCTGGTAGGATGTTGAAAATATGCTTTCCGACTCTTCTTCACATAACATGCCTCATACAGTCATCTCGTAGCAGAAACAAGTATCCTAGGGTGAATGATTTAATATCATCTACCAAAAAAGTATTTGTGAAATCTCCATAACATATCCGCGTATTCAAGCAATTGTATCCGCAAATTCCGCTACCACATCAGCCTGTATTGATGCGATGGGGAACATGGATCGAGGTAGTATCTTACTATCGCAAATATTATTCCCAAGTGAAAGATGTCATTTTCAAACTTAATTCTTCTAATTCTCAAGCGGTTCGCGAGAGTCAGTAACTTTTTTCCGATTTGGACGTTTAAAAGGAAATATATGACAATACTCACTTATCTATACAAGACTCGTTAAATAACATCAACAATTTAGCAGCCGCTCTAGAAAGCTTGACGGATCCTGTAGGACTAGATGTCGCGCAAAAATTTCGTGTGGTTTTAAATAAAAATCCGGATTTAGAAAAGGTTCGATCTATATCTGGAATTCAAGACTACGCAGAAGAGATACAGGAGTATTTGAATTTCGCAAATCTTACTTCATTAGATCCTGAACGATCATTTGCAAAGTATACGAGAACGTTTTCATACCATCGTCGAGACCGAATCGACAACAATCTATTATTTTTTTATTAATACTGTGTCTATTTTTGCGCGGTACGCCCTGGACGGTTCCACTAGTTTCTCGAACATTATAAATAGTACACGCACACCGATCAACCGATAATAACCGAACGTCCAGTCGATTCCTTGTATGTACATACTATAGTAAACACAGCTCCTTTCACGGCGCCTCTGCGGGTGCAACCGTTTGTCACGCATTAGTTATAAGAAAATTCATGACGCTTATTGTATATATTGGAGTTTATATCTCATTTTTTTACGTGTTTGTGTGGTTTTTGCAAGATAAGCAAGATAATTCTATAAAGTTTAGATATCGTGAATAAAGAAGCGTTAATGCTTTTGGGAAAATGTACTGTGTAGTGTATTTATCATAAATTTCCTGGTATTTTTTTAATAAATAGTTTAATGGATTGTTCTATATATGCTAACAGTGTAAGTAAAATTTTTCATTAGTATTAGTAATTATATTCGAATTTACCGCACTTTCTATGAATTACATGCGCACTATAGTTCGGTTTATGAATCTAACATCGCTGTACACACAGCAACATAAGCTTAGTTTAATTGTAAATATCGACAAAGTAAAGAGCGATAAATTCGATCGTATTATAAGAGACCAAGAGGCGAAAATTCGATCTACAAGCAGAACGTTCATTCCCTCTCTATTCGGTTCACTTCGTTCCTTTACTGCCTCTTCCAGTATCGTGTAAAGCGGCTTTCTTGCCAGTTTGTAGGTGCGCCGCTCGAAGAAACATGCTGTCATCTCTGGCACGGTAAAAACGTCTCCCCCTCGCATTTAAAACCTATTATGCCATTGAAGAATCACGCGAAAATATCTGATAATCAACGGCGTCGAACCGATAACTCCTCGTTGATGGAGTAGTGCAGTTTACGAGTTCCAAATCTTTTTTTTTTTCGCGAAAATATTCTTTTATTTTGGTTACGATATTATATATACATTACACATATATATACGGGATACAAAATGGCGCATCAATTGCCCCCTTCAGTCAATTGTTCTTTGGATGAAATAGATTTAGCCGCATTAAAAGTAAGTACTTAAAATCGTCACTATTTTACGCATTTCTTTAAATTAAAAACCCTCAAAAAGCCCCCTCATCGAAACGGGGCCAATATGTTTAATCCACGTTCGTCTTTTGCGAATTGTAAACATGTCAAATTGGGTGTGAATATTCTCTATACAGTTTAGATCTTTTTTTTTTTCTCTCCAATGTATTTAAACACGTTTCGTTAGTATACTTTCGTCTTATTTTCATTTTAGGATCCAGCTGGTATATTTGAATTAATCGAAGTCGTCGGAAATGGAACCTACGGACAAGTTTACAAGGTATGTGTTTACGAAGAGTTCCTTTGGGAACGAAATTAATATCTTTATACGTTACAAATATAATTTACTTAATCAATATGAAAAATTTCCTAGCTTGCTATGATTAATATGGTTAAATAAATGACAAACCTAGTTTTACCTATTTTTTTTTTAAATTTGACATTAAAATAGAACGTTACTATCCGTTATCATTCGTTAAGAATTTAACCTAGCACGCATATACAATTTCTAAGTAATTGGCGGGTTCTGTTATGAATTCCTTTATCTTATCAGAGTGTTGACTCTTTAAGTTGGTGATTTTTTACTATCATTTATCCACGTGCAAATTTATTGCAGATACAGTGAATCGTTTAGTTCAATATTTATTGTGGAACGTCAATATTTATTTATATATATTCGCTCGTTTGAATTCCTATTATTTTTTTTTACGGTTACACTTGTGAGCGAATGCAATTGGTTGATTTTAATTCCTGTTTCGTTACTTGTCGAATGTTTATTTGATTGTTTATTTTGATGTTACGCATTTTTTTAAGGTTAAAAGTAAATTGTCAAATTAATTTTCTGTTCTTGTCAAACTTTTAAGGTTATATACGAATGTAGTTGGTTTGTTTCAATTTTTATTTTATTGTTTTTCGAATGTTTAAAATGAAATTTTTAGATCAATAAATTACTTATTTTAATTGTTTATTTCTATGTTACACATATAAATTTCAGATTTGTTTAAAATAAGGTACGAGAGACGAAAGATTATACTTTTTTGTAACTTGTCAAACTTCTGTTCTTGTCAAATTTTTAAGGTTATAGCAGGATGTAATTGGATCGTTTCAATCTCTGTTTCATTATCTTTCGAATGCTTAAACTGAGATTTTTAGATTAATAAATTGCATATTTTGATTGTTTATTTTATGGTAAGCATATACATTTCAGATGGGCTTAAAATATGGTATGAGAGACAAAAGATTACTTTTCTTTTAGGTTAAAAATAACTTGTCAAACTTTTAAGGTTATAGCAGAATGTAATTGGTTCCTTTCAATTTCCATTTCATCATCTTTCGAATGTTTAAAATGACATTTTTACATTAATAAATTACATATTTTGATTATTTATTCTACGTTAAACATATAACTTTCAGATTGGTTTTAAATAAGGTAGAGAGTCAAAAGATTATAGGTTAAAATAACTTGTCAAACATCTATTCTTGTCAAACTTTTAAGATTATAGCAGAATTTAAATGGTTTGTTTCAATTTTTATTTCATTGTCTTTCAAATGTTTAAAATGTCTAAGTAGAAAAGAAGTACTGGCTGTACATGCGAGGACAACGGTTTTAGAAGATGGAAAGAAATATCCCGGGGATAGCAGCCAAAGAACAAGAATCTCATAAAAGGGAGTTTTTATTTTGTTTGGGTGCTATTCCCAGGATATTTCTTTCGATCTTCTAAAACCGTTGCTTAAAAAGACATTTTTACATTAATAAATTACATATTTTGATTATTTATTCTACGTTAAACATATAACTTTCAGATTGGTTTTAAATAAGGTGCGAGAGACAAAAGATTATATATTTTTTTTAGGTTAAAAATAACTTGTCAAACTTCTATTCTTGTCAAACTTTTAAGGTTATAGCAGAATCTAATTGGTTCGTTTCAACTTCTATTTCATCATATTTGGAATGTTTAAAATTAAATTTTTAGGTTAACAAATATATTTACATATAAACTTCTGTTGCTGTCAAACTTTTAAGGTTATAGTCGTCAAAAATTGGCAAGATAGGGAAAATAACTACTTTTTTGTAGCGATTACACAGATTTGTGTGTATTCGTCTCAGGAGGGGTTCTTGTTGCCTACCGGCGTCTCCGAGAACCGACAAAACACCAGTCTGTCTAGTCTCTTTTTTGTTATTTGTAGTAAATTGATCGTACCTAAATAATATGTGTTTAAATGTATCATGTGACATAGAAATTGCAACAGCTAGAAAGGGTTGGAATTTCCGGATGAAATGTGGTAGCAATGTTCACCTATGTAAAAGTAATAAATGACCAAAATTTGGAAGGAAAATTAGTTAAATAAAATTTTATAATAATTGTTAATAATGTGTCGGTCCGCCTCTCTGATTTACACATTCATTTACACGCTGTGGCATTGATCGAATAAGGTGGTTTATCTCGTCTTGGGGTATTGCCTCTCATGCAGATTGCACCTCATGTCTCAAAGCCTCCAAAGTCAAAGGAGGACGCTGCAAGTTTCGCAACCTTCTACCCATTATGTCCCATATATGTTCGATGGGAGAAAGATCTGCAGATTTTGGAGGCCAGGACAAAAGATTAATCTGGGCCTGTTCAAAGAGGTTCAAGGAAAACCTTGCTGCATGAGGACGTTCCTGGAATAATGGATCTTCGAGCCCTTGTAAGTATGGCAGAAGATGTGTTCCAACCACCTCCGCAATGCACCGTTGTGCTGTCATATTGCGTCGAATGAACACCAAGGGAGTCCTGCTGCCATAAGTAATCGCATTCCAAACCAGAACACCCACGGTGCGGTGTACGTGCCTCTCAACGGTAAATCGAAGATTCAGTCGTTCACCCCGTCTTCTTCCGACTCTTTGATGACCGTCGTGCATGCCTAAACAAAATCTTGATTCGTCACTAAACACAATACGACGCCATTCAAGATTCCAATGAGATCTTTCATTGCACCATTGTAACCGTTGCTGATAATGTGCCGCAGTCAAAGGAAGCACAAGTTGCGGACGATATGATGTTAACCCAAAACTTCGGATTCGGCGATAAACTATTCTAAGGGTTACATGGCGACTTTCTTTACTAAACCATTGGTCACCAATTGCCCGAGTAGAGGAAAATCGGTCTTTAAATGCCAGTTGTCTTAAGCGACGATCTTGACGCTCGTTCGTTCTTCTTGAAGTCCCGGTTCCTCTTCTACGACGTTCCTGGCCATCTTCAAACCATGCACGACACGGTTTACACGGTTAGCAATTTCCCTAAATGAAAAACCAGCTTTGCGCAAACCGATAATTCGATCTCTGTCGAATTCGCGAGGTAAAAACCTTCAATAACAACTTTATTGCTTCACCGAGAGGATTCAAATTTTGATCGTTTATTACTTATTACTATTACATAGGGGAATATTCCTACCAAATTTCATCCGGAAATTCCAACCACTTTTAGCTGTTGCAATTTCTATGCCACCGAGTATATAACATTGCAGATACAACGAAAACAAAAAGCAAAGCACCAATATAGTATTTTGCATTAGGAATTTATATAAAAAAATATTACATTGGGAAAGGTTCAAGCTAGTTTTTATATGTAATTTACAAGTCAAAGACATTGCAAAACACTTTTATTGGCGAGAACTGTTTTAAAAATTAAAATACTAACAAATCACTATACAGCAAAAATTTTAGTGATATTGTAAAATGCAATATATTTCTCTAAACACTTCGTGACCTTGTGTTTCCCTAGTATTTTCTATTTTTAAATTCATTATTGAAAACGACATCTTACGACAGTAGGGTTTAAGGATGGTAGTGATAAAACTTTCAATGAAAAACACGGAAAAAACCTATAAACCGAGAGTAACTTTATGTTCTGCTACTACAGATATTAGAAAACACAACACTTATTCTCATTATAGAATGTGATCATAAAAACACGTATTCCAGAGGGTCATGTTTTTTTATGTTGGTTCAACTACACCTGACAGTTAAATCCACTAAATCCATGATTGAAACATCAAATTACCTGTTTGACATTCATTGACAAGTTTGACAATTCAAATTATATTTAATTTTTATCGACGTATCTCATAAATTTTAAAGCTTGTTTGCTACAGTTCACCAAACATTTAACATTGAAAGCTATTTTCGTAATGGGCAAAAGCAACAGAATGGGCAATGATCTTATTCTGTGCCACTATGTATGATTGAATTTCCTCTTCAATCTCTACATTTTGCACATATCCTGATTTATATCAACAAATTGTTCGCTGCGTTGAAACTGGTGCAATAAGTCGTAAACCCGGTAGCGATAGACACAAGAAAACTGTTGAAACTATTACGGATGTGAGGGGACGTATAGATTATTCACTTAAAAAAAGCTTTCGCGGGAAACTAATTTGTCATAGGGCATATTCTCAGAAAAGATCTAGGGAAATATCCATATAAAACTCGTGTTGTGCAAGAACTTTAGCTCATTGATCACGTAGTGAGAATGCAATACTGCAACAGTGAACAATTATACAGGATGTTCAGTTCGAATCTCATTCTATGAGTACCTTTTTTGTTTCTAGAGATACAAGGACGGTTAAATTACAAAACAATTTAATTTTTTTTGCTGTAGATTGAGAATGTCGTATCAGAAAAACAACTGACTGTTCCAGTTCACCGGAAATGACTCCAACTTTGGCTTTTTAAATGAAATAGCTTGTATATTTTTACATTCTCGGAATTTACGAGTCATTCTGCATCTGAATGCATCATTTTAGAAAACAAATACTTTCACTTCTTTTTTTTTTAAAGAGCCGGTTAAAAGTCTCAGTCTAGTGGACCATGACAGAGTACAGTATGTCAAACATAGTTTAGCTAGAAACCTATGCTGTGAATTTGAGCTAGGCGATGATCATTTTAGCACACTCATTTCCACATTAAAGCAGCATGAATCGAGTGTCCCGTAAAAATGTAGAAGAAACTCGAAAAATTGTATAGGCAACGTTTTTCGAAGAGGTGTAGTTTCAGAAAGAGCATACACTACCGCTCATAAATATTTGGGCACCTCCAATGGAAATGGAAATATTAAAACATGTATTTGGTTTTTTTGTATACACAAATATACAACTTTAACAATTAAAATTATTTATTTGACCTAAATTTTAGATTCGTCTATGCGACCTCCTTTTGATAATTGCGTCGCATAATCGGGGTATTCTTGCAATTAATTTTTACAATGTTTCCGGAGTTATTCGAACCCATGCTGCCTGTAGTTTGTTCTACATGTCATCTGCTGTATTTGGAGCAGTTTTTCTTACTTCCCGATCGAGTTCTTCCCATAATAACCCGATGGGATTCAAGACCGGGCTTTGGTGCGGCCATTCCATGACTGTTAGTGTCTCTTCCTCTTCCAACTGTTCTAAATATTGCTTGCATAATTTTAAAGTGTCTTTTGGGTCATTGTCTTGTTGGAATACAAAATTCTAACACCAGAGGGTATTGCATTTTCCTCTAAGATGCGTCTGAGAGATCACCTGCGGATGTACCAGCAAAAGAGTCCCAAATCATTACCGAACCACCGCCGTGTTTGACGGAAGAGACTGTGCATTACTCTAGTGCACATTCGCCCACAGATCTTACAAACACTCGTCTTCGCGAACCGAAAACCTCGAATTTGGAATCGTCGGTCCACAATATCTTGCTCCAATCTTCTACCGCCCAATTTCGACGTTCACGTGCCCATTGTAACCTCTTTTTCTTATTAATTTGGCGAAGGAAGGGCTTTTCCATCACAATTCGTCCGTGAAGGCCGGCTTTTTGCTTTGTAAAGACGACATTTAACGGTGGACATGCTAATCGGCTTTCGAAGTACAGTATTGATTTCTGCGACGATTTCTGGAACAGTTTTTCTTGTATTTCGCTTGCTGGACACCACGATTGCAATATCTTGAGCTGATGTTGTCGTGCTTGGTCTACCACTTCGTAGTTTCTTTAGAAAACTGTAACTTTCACTGTATTTTTTATCCTTGTAATTGGCCTGATGATGTGTTTCTTGAATACGAAACTGGTGGCCTAATTTCTCAATAGAACTTTGTGAGATCTACATTCCTACCTTTAATGTGAACATTTACTGAACTTAAAACTAAATGATTTACTTGGAAGAGGTGGATTCTGCGTGCACTGTTACCACTTAACTACCCGCAATAAAAAAAAAAATCGTTTGTGTTTTCGACGTCAAATGAAAATCAGAAAGTTTTGTATTCTATTTCAAGATTAACATTTTTCACGGAGCCCTTATCAGATTTCAACGGAACGCTAGGCTTATCCCCGAGCGTTTCTTTTTGTTAGTTTATCAGTATTATAAATATTTTTGTTAGTTCCATACGTTTAAACCGCTAGGTGACAATATAACAATATTAAACACATACGGATCTGAATGTAATCTTTTACTCTTAAATACTAGCTCCCGTTTATTCAAAAAGAATACAATCGAAATGTCATGTATGTACATTTCGCAAAATTTATCATCAAATACTATAGAATCGAACCATTTCCTCTACAATATTTATTTACTTCTCGTATCATGCTTATATGACTCATGTTCCAAACTGTTAATGGTATTATAAGTGTTATTAGCAACGTATACTACATACTTTTTTGATTAGCTGATGGTTAAGTGCGTCAATATCACCAGATAACGTGGGGTTTTTCTTACGAATTCCTGCAAAAATTATAGGAAGAAATCGACTTAAAAATCTCTTTTCCGTATTGTAATGTTCTCGGAAAGATCTGATGGTCAGTTTTATACGTACAAAAGCATAGATACGCAGAGAAATAACAAGTAGCCCTAATAAACAATATCAACAATTCCAAATAACGTTGCAAACCGTAGCATTGAACGTAAATATTACATTCAAATATGAATAATTGATAGAGTAATATGCGTATTATCGATTATTCTTCTTTGATTTGCTTTCTCTGTCACTTAAATCTACCGGAATTTTTCAACAGTCGCCTGTAGTTCGTCGTCATTATGACTCAAAGTTGTAAAAGATAACCCAAGCTATACTTTTATGATTTCTGCCTATAACACGGCTAATAACGGAGAGTTTTGTATGGCAGTAAAAAAATAGAATGGGTGCTCTTCTTTTATAAACCCATTTTGTTTAGAATTCGAATTTTAGGAAGTATTAGCTGTTGGCAGCGGTAATTCATAAAAAAATCAAATTTGGATTAGATTGATTGATTATAAGAGGCGGTACTCAAAAATTCCTGCCATCTTCAAAGTAGTGCTCCCCTTAGGAGTTCAAATTCCGATTCTAGCGCTTCTACCACGAAAAGAATGCATTTTGGAAACCTTGTTTTGCTAATGTTTAATCTCCTCCATCCTTGATACTGCGTTCATTACACAAAGTTTACGTAGAAACCTCCATCTTTTCCAGATGTCTTTTTAGACAGCCAGGTCTTATCAGTAGACATATTGCTGCCATAAGTTCCGTTCTGTTTAATCCAAGCGTATCAGTGGTTAAAAAACCTCTGTTTAGTCTGCATGATTTCACAATAGAATTGGTGTTCGTTTGTTATCCACTTCTTTTATAATCTCTTCTCGCTGGCTAGTCTGCAATTTCATACCCATTATGCCCTTATACCATAGCACTTACGCCAATGTCGTATTCTTGTCGCTAGGGGGTCAGGGCTGGTTAACCCTCCGTTTGACGGGCTGGGTCTATGAAGTTTCGCAAGTCTAGGATTTTTTAGACTTACAGTTATAGTTTCACCCGTTCTTGAATCTGTAGCTCTTGAAAATGAAATTTCTTCTTTTACAAAGTGTAACTCACAAACCCTTGTATACACTGTTGGAGTAAAATTTTCCCTATGCAGCGCACAGACCTATTTTTTAAAGATCTGAGGGTCAGAGGGGAAAACGAATGTGTGAACTTTCAGCCCATTCTTATAATTACCGCGGCACTCAGCGGTACGCAACAGGCATACGGCATTGTTATAAACACGTAACATGCAAAACACCTTTAAAAGGTTTTATCGATTATACAAACACTAGAAAAACATTACAGGTATCACCAACAAAATACGGAAATATCACTACACAGTATTTTTTTAAAATAAAACCAATATAATTTGGATAAAACCAATTCAAAACGCAAGGAATGGTCTGAATGTGTAAACGTCAGGATGATAAATATGGGTGATCGTTTATTTAAACCAATATACGTTACAACCTGCTGACGTCAGAGCTATTAGGCCTTATTTATATTAAAACGCATTCGAATGAATATTTTCAAGTTTCCGCGTCGATTAGTAATTATAGATCTAACTTGGATACTCCTGAAATCAAGACACAGTCGAAACAATGGACTGCGAAGTATGAATCGGCCGGAAAAGTGATGGCGATTGTTTTTTTGGGATACTTATGGAGTAGTGTTAATCGACTATCTTGAACAATGATGGGGATACTACGCATCGTTACTTGACAAGCTGAAAGCAGAAAGTGCGAAAACACACGGTCGCATTTGAAGAAAGGAAAGTGTTGTTCCATCAAGACAACGCACCATTTCACATTTCATTAATTGGGGTCCGAATTGATAAACTACTCACCCTATTCATCAGATCTAGCCTCCCCCCTCCCCCTCACGATTTTTTTTCTGTTTACTGAGGTCATCACATTCGCCTGGTTTGGCTGAACAAGATGCTAATTACCATTAGGGAGATGGCAGCATTGCTGGGAAAATAATGGTTTCTTTCCAGACTAGGCTCGTATGGGATACACTAAAACGATCAGATTGGCACCGCATACCTGCTTCTATAAATCTTGGGGAACTCGTACCGGGGAATTGTCACTAGATTTGTCGAACCTTCTGAATTAAGATGACCTCTTTGTACTAAACTCTGATTAGTCTTTTTGTCTATCCAATCATAATCTTTACATGATATTTTATATACTTCTGATTTATATCCTGATTTATTTGCTTGTTCTTTTATGGTCTTTTTAAAAGGTTCTTGAAGTTCTTATTTGATGAAGAAACAATTTTGCGATCAACTTTAGAAGAGATTTTTTTTGAAAACCTTTCGTGTAACTTGAATATAAGGGCAATTTAACATCTTTCTTTTTTGCTATTATTACCAGTACGTGATTAAAAACGATGATTCATTTGATGAATTTTATAACTTGCGATAAAGTAATGTCTCTTTTTTTTCATGGCTAAACAATTATCGTAGGTAATTTTGTTGGTGGCTCTTTTTTTCGAGGTCTAATTTTAGAAAATGCAGCATAGTTCCCAATGAAAACACAAGCGTAATATTTCCATTGAAAAGGTGACAGGTTACCCGTTAATTGGATAGCATGCACACTAGATGGGTTATAAAATTCCTTTCCGTACGATTTGCTTATCGTTATAATGATGTCATGGTTTCAATTTAAAGTTTTGAAACGAAAAAAAAAAAAAAGCATAAGAGATGCGTAATAATTCAAAAAGACATCAGGTCTCCAATGTGTTATCTATCTACAACGTATAAGGAAAACATAAACGTTTTAAAGCAACCACACGTATCAACTTTTGTACAAACGAGTTTGGAAAACACGTTTAAGCGTATTTGGGAAATACCTTACATTTAATCTTTAATTAAACATATTCATTTGTAGAAGTAAAATAGGTTGCGGATATTACAAAGAATTGCCAACAGAAAAACAAATGCAGTTAGAAAAATTCGAAATCAACAATTATATAACGGATGTGAGAAGGTTGTAGTGTTGCTTCTTATGTTTAAAGGAGTTTTTTCTTGTCGAAATGGAAATTTCTGTAACAAAATTCCCTCTTATGATCTTGTGTCAGATTAATAATCACATATTTTCTTAGAAGTTGGCGCTATCTCATAAGTATACTAGTGTACTTTATTTCTAACTCTATAAATAGCTTATTCATCTAATGCATAGGTTTCATCTAACAGTTTTAAGTATAATGGTACAATCAGTCTATAATACTATAATTCAGTAAGAATTGACGCAGAACTAGCGTTTAGAAAATGTCGATCTCTTTTGTGACTAGACTTTACGTTATCGCAGTTCAATGTATTCGTTCCGAAGCGCGTCAATTTCTATTTTAAAATGCAGGACAGTTTTACATTTTGAAAGGTATCGAAAGTGTCAACCGAGATACTACATATGTTATACTTGATTTAAGAATATGACGAAAATTGCAGACAAAAAGGTTTGGTATCTGTAAAACTGGGGAAATCTCGAGTAACACCCAGTCCCGTGCGAGCGAAATTAATTTGTTTACACGAAAATGAAGGTACGCATAATTTATTAAACTGCTTGAAACACTTTACACGTTTTAAAAGGTCTTACGTGAATCACAAACTGGGTAACATCTGTTAATATTTGAATCATTAGATATGTTTCCACACTGTTTTCGTAAGCAGTACGACGTGCGGAAATACGGTTTTAATGCCGGAAAAACACGTTTCGACATCTACGATGTATATGCATATTTAAAAAATAATCTTGAAACACTTACGCATCTCACGCACCTTCACAAATGTCTTAAATAAAACATCGGAGTCTTTCTTAAATACTTTCAATTTTTCGTATTCACACATTTTGTCGCGTACGACGCATAATGTTACATGCCAAAACAGGAACACTAGCGATGTTTTTGCATATTTAACAATACTCTTTGAAAACATTAAAGTGCTTCTTCAACACGCACCTTCCAAATATGTGTTCAATGATTAAACACTCGGAGCTCTTTTCTAAATCTCATTTTCGTATGTACCACATTTGTTATTCCTCTTTTGGACGCCCAAAGAACGCATGTTTGCGGCACCATCACTCATAAACATTAAAAGTTGCTTACTTGAAACTTCAAATTTGTTCAATGAGTTCAACACCACCTTTAAAATCTCATCGACAGTACAATTTATAACTCTTTTGGAAGCAAGTAAAAAGGAGGATGACGGTGGATGTGGTTCCATTGTACGTACCATTACATTAACCACAGAATGTTTTTGACGATATGTTGTTTCGTCCACACACAACCACAGTTTTTTGTCTTTCAATTCCGTTTTCATTCTTTTTTCTAAATGTTCACGAGCAAATGGCACTACATTTCGTATCGATATCCGACTAGGTAATTTACAGTCCGCATATTTATTCCAGAAGGAGACAAATGCTTCTTTGTCTAGTAAACGAAACGATAGATTACATAAAATAAGAGTAACACATAAATCAAATGTAAATTTTTCTTGGTCTCGTATGCCACTTTTTGCAGAAGAATGCTGTTTGCTTTCGATGTGACGTTGACAATGGCTTCTGGACCAATATGGCCATTAAAGGGATTTTACAAACTAGACATTGAATTATAGCGCCATCAAAAATTAAGTCCGGCATGTCCACTATAAAGTTTTTAACTGTGTCTGCCATTGGTCGTTTTCGCGACGTACCTAACGGCGACATGTTTAAAGCAAACATAAGCGTACAATTACGAAATAAGTTACGACAGCCTACACAGAACTACTCGCATACAGCATCGATTTAGTACTGACGCTGTGAACGCGTGAAATAAATAATCGCCGACTCCGCACCACATATCTACTACACTGACTGTTACCGCTGTTTGCCCAGACTAGTAATCTGTGTTTGTTGTTACGCAAAGTTGGCTAGGAAAGAGCGCCAAATTGTTTCTTGTGACGCCAGACTGATCTAATATTGTTATAGGTAGAAGCTTTTAGAATACCGTGTACAAAAACGGCTTGATTTATCTAATAGATCGTTATAACTGGGTTCGTTATATTAAGAAGTTAATTTGCTTTGACTGGATGTTTGTTAAATGTAGTTTGCCAGCTCCCATTTTAGGAATCAAAAACGAGCAATTTTTCATGTTTTCTGAAGAATTTAGAAACGTTTCTTTATCACACACAGGGCCGACACACTAAAACGGGTCAATTGGCCGCCATAAAGGTGATGGACGTTACTGAAGAGGAGGAGGAAGAAATCAAATTGGAAATCAACGTGTTGAAGAAGTACTCAAACCATAGGAATATTGCCACGTATTACGGTGCTTTCATAAAGAATTCCCCGCCCGGTAAAGATGATCAACTATGGCTGGTGATGGAATATTGCGGAGCAGGTTAGTACATCTTCTATTGTTTTATTTTCCAAAAGGAAACGATATTGTATACTGTGGTTGTCAAAAGAAAAGTATGGATGTAATTAGAGTAACTGTTTTAGGTTCAGTAACCGACTTAGTTAAATCAACCAAAGGCCAATCGTTGAAGGAAGAATGGATAGCCTATATCTGCAGGGAGATACTCAGAGGCCTATCCTATCTTCATTCGAACAAGGTCATCCATCGTGATATCAAAGGGCAGAACGTTCTGCTAACGGATAATGCAGAAGTTAAATTAGGTAAGGTAGATTGTTGAATTTGTAATTTCATAGGTAATTACAAAGATAACATGTTACAGTGACATACTTGCCATGGCAAATTGATTTTAGATTATTATCTTGGTAATTTTTTGTTTAGAATGTTACTAAATATTGAAAACTAAAACAATATACGGCATAAAAAATTACTTTTTAATAAACATACGAGGTGTGGCAATTAAATAACCGGACTGGTGCTACAAAACATTTAATTGATCACCAATTACATTACAAAATTAATCCCCTTCAATGTACTCTCCTTGCCGATCCTTATAACGCTCCATACGAATTTTCCACTGTCGAAAGCAGTGCTGGAAGTCCGTTTCTGTCAGCTTGTTGAGAACCTCCGTCGCGTTCGCTTTCACCGCTTCCGCACTGTCAAATCTTGTCTCCTTAAGCTCCGATTTTACCTTCGGAAATAAAAAAAAACCACAGGGGGCCAGGTCGGGCGAGTACCGTGGGTAATCCAATACGGTGATGCCGGATTTCGCAAAGAACGCCTTCACAAACAAGGGGGAATGGGCTGGCGCATTGTCTTGGTGGAGCATCCAAGATTTTCTCTTCCACAAATCGGATCTTCGTCTTCTCACTCGTTCACGAAGGGTAGTTAGAATCTCGTGTTTCACAAGAAACTTGAGGTTAACTCGTTGCTCGATCTGAACACTCTGCATCCTTTCGACGCGATGCTAGCGTAAGGACTTGAACGGACGATTGCTACAGCGAGACTGAGCGACGTACAACCGTGCCCATCGAGCTCAGGGTGGGGGAAGCATCTACAAGTACAGACATCTGCAAACCTGCCGTGGCGTGCTCGGTGTTTGCCGATAGAAGCACCAGTCCGGTTATTTAATTGCCATACCTCGTAAGTGACTTCCAACTTGTGTGTTTTTTTTTTTAAGAGACGAATAAGCTATCCAAATTAATTCCAACACTGTTAGTTTCTGAAGATAGCTAAATTCTACTGTCAAAAAAATGTCCTAACATAATTTGGGTGCTGTCATATTTTAATCACGAGCCACTACTGCATTCTGTATAAATTTAATAGTAACAGTTTTGGAAGCTTCAAATAGATTTAATTACCATCCACTCAGTCTTTAAACGTAAACATCTGAAAAAGTGTTTGTAGTTAAAACTGATTTTGCTTAACATATACAGAACAATGTAAGATTTCTCTATACCAAGATTAAACATTTCCACACCTGTACGAATTCGATTTTCTTCCTTCTAAGCTCCGATTGTTTTCTTTTTCAGTCGATTTTGGTGTTTCGGCTCAACTGGACCGTACGATCGGACGCCGCAACACCTTCATCGGCACGCCGTATTGGATGGCACCGGAAGTGATCGCCTGCGATGAAAATCCAGACGCGACTTACGACAATCGAAGCGACTTATGGTCGCTGGGCATCACCGCCTTAGAGATGGCTGAATCGCAGCCACCTCTCTGCGAACTGCATCCGATGAGGGCGCTGTTTCTCATTCCGCGGAATCCACCGCCTAGACTTAAGAGCAAGAAGTGGAATAAGAAATTTCACAGTAAGTAGTGATTAAAAAATAAGAGATGAATGAATCTAGAAAAGTGCTAAGGATATATGAGCGTTTTCTTAAAAGAGTGAATAAATAAATAAATAGAAATGGTTCGTATTTAAATCGTCATGTGTAAAAATACAAATAAAAGTTGTTTTTAATGTAATGTACATCGATAAAATTATTTCATTATCCTTTCAAGCCTTTTTTTGTCAGATTGTCATATTTTTATAGAACTTTATTTTATTCTAAGTTCAACACTTGAAACTTTACTCAGGAAACTCGGTTGATTTTAGAAAAGAAAATAAAACCGAGAGGTTATGTTGCTATAAACGCATGTTACAATAGCGCAAGCGCATTCAATTCATCTTTGATCTATTACAATTAGCCAAAAGAAACATTGTTTTAGTGCCAAAAGGAGTATGAAAATCTGTTATATACGAGGGTAAGTCAAATATTATCTACACTTTCGGCATAACAAGCTTTGAAGGTTATCGTAGTGGCGGCCGCTTGCGCATGCGTTGAGTTGGCGCCTCTGTGATCATGTGTGCGGGATTTAATCACGATCGCGTCATTTGTCTGCTAGCTACAACAGGGTAAGCATGTCAGCTCCGCTATTAGTTTGCACCAAAGAGGAACAAGGAGCAGTGATCCGATTTTTGTGGTCAGAGGGCGTGAAAGGTGCTAAAATTCACCGGAGACTTTTGTCACAATACGGGGACAGTGCGTAAAAGCGCTCTTTTTGTGTTACGCTCGTGCAGACACTTTTCGATCCACAAAAAAAACGCTTTTACGAGATAAATCACTGTTCCTGTATTGTGACAAAAGTCTCCTGTGAATTTCAGCACCTTTCACACCCTCTGACCACAAAAATCGGATCACTGCTCCTTGTTCCTCTTTGGTGCAAACTAATAGCGGAGCTGACATGCTTACGCTGTTGTAGCTAGCATACAAATGACATGGTTGTGATTAAATTCCGCACACATGACCACAGAGGCGCCAACCCGACGCATGCGCAAGCCGCCGCCACTACGATAACCTTCAAAGCTTGTTATGGCGAAAGTGTAGATAATATTTGACTTACCCTCGTAATTTTGCTAGTTCTCAATGGTAACATTTTAATATTCTTAATCCGTAAGGGTAGGTTTCTCATTTAGTTTAAAGGTTGTATTATTATGCTTTATAGTTTTTCACAAAAAATAATTATAAATTTGAATGTTATACAGTCGCCTAAAATAAACCCTACTGACAGCAAAATTTTATATTTACTATATTAACTGGTTTTCAATTTTTTTAATAATTGATTAAAAACCGTTTCAAAATCAATAAAGGGAAAGAAATTCTTTTCGAACTCGTGTCCTGAGGATACTGTGAAATCTGTTCCAAATTGATGTGTTTTCTTAAAAATTCCATGTAGTTAATAATTTTCCACATTCTGAAGTTCCAAATCAATCGCGTTTTGTAGAATTATACAGTTATATGCTTATTAGTAGAGTAACCAAAACTTGCGAACTCGCATAGGCGTCGGTATTACGGGTTAATATAAGAATACGAAAAATTCATAAATAAACTTACTTGCTAATTATTCAACAAATTAGAGGCATCAGGATGTGAACTACTGTAAACTTGCATCATTGCATATGTTTCCACAGTTACTTCTTTAAACCTTGTGCGTCGACAAGAAAAATATTCTTATACATAGAAAACGATCTCTCCACATCTAAGGAAGTTACATTTGCATGTAGAAACTGTTTTTCAAAATCACTTAAAAGTTCACTATTCTTACACTTATTATAAACGGCCTCTAAAGTATTAAAATCGGGATTTTTCCTTAAAACATCTGCCAACTTTTGACTAGCGCATAATCCTGGCGTATCATTTAATGCGTGTAATTTAGTTTTTACACTCCACTATGTCTAATGATTCCTGCAATGACAATTCAGTACATTGTAGTTTTCTGATGGCATCTAGTAATACTGTATAATTGGTACATATTGTTGTTAAATCTTCTAAAAGTTGAGGAATTTGAAATTCTCTTTGACTTTCTCTAATTGCTTTGGATTCATTCCGATTAAATCGCATTATAACTGATTGAATTTGTTGAAAATGGATCAAATAGTAAGAAGCTGCTGTTAGCCAAGTACCCCATCGCGTTAAAATTGGTTCAGGAGGTTCTGGAATACCTGGAGAAAATTTACGAAATTCTTTTAAACGTTTAGGAGATTTACGAAACACTGCTTTAGTACTTCCAATCATCCTATCAACGTTTCCGTAATGTTGTCGAACAACTTCACCAACTAAATGCAAAGCATGCGGCACGCAGGTTATATGTATTAAGTTAGGAAATATATGTTTTAAGGATCGCCCAACACTTAACATCGTTGCTGCACTATCTGTCACAATCGTCACAACTTGATCTTGGGCAATTTTAAATTTTTTCAAAGCGTTCATTATCACTTTTTGAATATTTTCCGCGGTACATTGTTGAACACGTTTGCAAGCTAACAAATATCGAGATGCTGTGTTCTCGCTAGATAAAACGCGAGCTATTACATTCGCAATACTGTTTTTCTTTATATCGGTCGTCTCATCCACGGTAATCCATATTTTTTTTGGAACACAAATCACGTTTACACACATTTTCTAGCATCTCTTTCATTCGCGGCAAATGATTCTGTAATTGTGTTTGTGAGGGTAATGGGTACTTTGGAACGTATTGTCGCCAAAACGTTTTAAAAGCTGCTTTTTCTCACCAACGACAACGGAAGATTACAAGAGGTCAACATAATTAATAAATGTATGAGGAATAGTGTATAAGGTATTTCAGTTTCTTACATTTCTCATATGCTTAATACCATTGACATGCCTCTGGCAATCAGTTCTGTCCAATGCAGCCAAACGAACATTGCATATTAAGCAAAAAACTGCACTACCGTCATATTTTAAATGGGGAAAAGGTGACACATACTTATGTACATTAGTAGCAAATCTATTACGAGGCATTGTTTTCTTAGATATGTAAATATTAGTTCTATATGAAACGATACACTAATTATGTACTTGGTATAATACTACAACACACAAAAAACACCAGCTATATTTTCAAAAGCGACACGTAAGTACATAACCTTGACCGTTCGACTAATCTCTGCAACAGCTCAACCGGTACTAAAACGAAATCTCTCTCAGCGCGGTTTAACATGATTTATATTCAAGGTCGACACTACATGCCTGCTTCTCTACCGGTTTAGTTTATTTATGAATTTTTCGTATTCCTATATTTACCCGAAATACCGACGCCTATGCGAGTCCGCAAGTTTAGGTTACTCTATTTGAGTTTGGGAATATATTTGGAGTTACTATTTTAATTTTAATTTGCTAATTATTCTACTTATTAGAATAAAATTTTATATTTTTAAACACAATAAATTTTAATACAAAATTACCAATTGTTAATTATTTCGCTTGCTTTCAATTTCTCAATGAAATAATGTGCCTAGTTCGTATTTCGAAGGGACTGCATATCCACAGCAGCATCACCTTTTTTTTTTTTTTTTTTCTTAGTAAGCTAGGGAAATTTGGGGAAAGGTCTTTCACAGCTTCACGTCGCAGAAAGCATTCATTAAAAGCCACAATAGGAAAGTTGCTATCAATTTTTCACTATAATTGATATATAGACTTAATATACAGGATGTTTTCTTGAAAGAAAATTGATATCTATCTTTTTTTTGGTCTTCATTATATATTTCAAAATAATTTTAAATTGTATATCTTACGGACACCAAGGTTTTTTTATTTGTTACCTCACAATAAACTTGCTCTATTCTGTATATTAAAAAAAATCCTGCATTTGCTCTATATTGTTGAAATTAAATTTTCCTCCAGGTTTTATCGAAGTAGTGCTAGTGAAAGATTACCACGACAGACCCTACACGGAGCAACTTCTCAAGCACATGTTCATCAGGGACCAACCGACTGAGCGGCAGGTGCGCATCCAGCTGAAGGATCACATCGACCGCTGTAAGAAGCGGAAACAGGAGAAGGAACGCGAAGATTACAGGTGTGTATTTACTCTTTTCACCCTTATCTTTGAACCGTCATCCGTCTCATCTCTACCGATAGCTTAATTTCCAGATACTCGGGTTCGGAGAACGAAGAGGAGGAGCCCGTCATGCCCGGAGAACCGAGCAGCATCGTCCAGGCGCCCGGCGACACCTTGCGACGAAACTTCCAACAAATACAAGAGGGCAAGACGCTTGTCGAACCTCCGCCTAGGTTAGTAACGTTTATTCTTCTTTTTGTATTGTGTTTCTGTTGAGATTGCGATTACAAAATGAAATGAATAAGGTAGAAGTGGGAGAAATAAGGATATAGAAGAGAAACCAGATCCAGGACCTCCTACGAGACCTCCCATTCCGCAAAGGGTTATCGTCGTACCGGATCCACCGGCACCGAGAAGGTAATTCTATGAAAAACGTTGCTATTTTCTTGTTATACGTGATATCTCAGTTTAAACACTAAAAATGTCATTTTGAGCTTTTATTATTGAAAAAGTTTAGGGAGATTTACAAAAAAAAATAAATAACGATTGTGAGCACCATTATTGTGTAATCAACACCTAGACCAGACTAAGGAGCTTCAAGCAATAAAAGTATCCACTTACATTGAAAAGTGAAGCCAGCATAAAAAATATAATTACGTCCTAAGTCCTACAAGGGGGGGGGGGCAGTTTTAATTTCTTTTTATCTTCATAAAATTATTGTCGCCTTGCCGATGAAATATCTCGTAATTTTATTTTAACAAAAACGATACGCTACTGAGTGGTGGTGGCAAGTCGTTTATGTTGGCTTCACTCGATAATACAGCGAATAGTAAGCGATGTTGCTTTCTAAACATCCATTGTGTTATATTTCTATTTCGAATAGCATACAGATGCAAGTTTTACATAGTCTGAAAGACATTTTAATACGGCGACTATAAATTAAACTGTGTCATCCGCAGCATTTAAGAAACCTGCGAATTACTTTAAGTACTACATTTTATAGTTTTCATTAGGCAAGGTACCATATGTATGCACCAATAATTTCCTATTCTTGTATAGCTACTCTTCTGGATATCGTCCTTTGTTTCGGATATATACAAATGCACAGCCTGCATCTGATTGGTTTCATTACCTTCCTTTACTTCCCTCACATTTAGTGGTGCTCCTAGAAATAAAATAATAATTCAGGAAATAAACTTTAAATACTCGATGGTAACAATTTCATGCATAATGTCCTCCTCTAATGCTTACTCAGCATACAATATTCTCTTTAAATACTATATAAATATGTTTTTTTAAACTAAAATGCAATGTGACCCACTCGAAATGGAAGCACCCCTGTAGAACCTATATTTTACATCAAAATTAAACCATTTTTTTTTTAATACATAGTGGGCCAAAAAGTGCACTTCCACTCAAAATTTCAAAAGTTCATCAACATTTTCAATGCACAGTATGATTATTTTTCGAAGTCGAAAACAGCAACATTTTATTGGGGATTTTTTTTTATAAAAAATTCGACTACGCCACTGAATTCAGAAGGTTCCCAAGTGATATTAACCAAAATTTCATTCAAATATATTTATTAATAAGAAAGTTATGAGAGAATCATTAGTTAAACATTACAGTGCATTTTATAAATCCGCATCTTACAACATCTACTGACCAAGGCATATCAGAATTTACTTAAAAAAAAAAACAAAAAAGTGAACAAATGCAATTCCTTATTCAGACTTACTTCAACAATTATCAAAGCTAGTTTGCAATCACCGAACTATCAATGAAGTTAATAAACAATTATGCAGTAACTGTAAATGTCACAGCCTACATTTGATTTCATTTATAAATTATTAATCTCCACGTCACAGCCTACTTTGGATTTTACTTAAATTACATGCATTTTTTGGAGGAGATAACAATTGCTATTAACAATTCAAACATTTTTCTAAGATACTCAAATATAAAAATGCACTAAATAAAAGTAAAGGGAGATCATTTTATTTTAAATACCAAAAATAGCTAGTAGGTATTACTTATTTCTTTAAAATTTGTAATCTGGTAGATGTATTAATTAATAATAATATAATAATGTAATTAGATTTTAAAGTATTCTTCCACACAAAATTTCAAAAATTCATCTAAATTTTCAATGCACACTATGATAATGTCTATCTAATAATAACATCAAACAGTTTACCTATTTATATTTTACCTTTTTTCTAGTTTTTAGTTTAGTTGTATTTTGCAACACACTGTATCGGAGTCTATCAGCTCCTCTGTTATCAAAATTTAGCGATGCTCCTAGAACTAAAACAATTCTTCTTGATGCGTTGCAATAGGTATAATAATTTTCAAGCTTACCTTAGGTTCCCCATCCTTAGTTTCCCTCGTGGGGATCATGTCGGGAACTTTTGCTTAAATGTTTAGGCTTTTTTAAAGTACCTTTCTACCACCTCTGCCTTTTTGGAAGTTGCATGGCGTCTAGATATTTCAATTTTTAGATTAGGGTGTCAATATACCCTTTACTTTTGCCTCGGATACCTGATTTCGTAACCGTGTCATTTTGTTAATTTAAATTTAAGTACTATGTTTTATATTTTTCATTAGGCAAGGTACCATATGTATGCACTGATAATTTTCTATTCTTGAATAGCTCCTCTTCTAAATATCGTACTCTGTTTCGGATATACGTATATAAATGCTCAGCATAATTTCTTTCTGCATCCGATTGGTTTCATTACCTTTCTTAATTCCGCTCTCATTTACTGATGCTCCTAGAAATAAACTAATTCTTCTTGATACGTTGCAATAGGTATAATAAGTTTCAAGCTTACCTCAGGTTCCGCTCGCTTAGTTTCCGTTGTGCAGATTATATCTGAAACTTCTCCTTAAACTTTTAGGGTCTTTTAAAGTACCTTTCTACCACCTCTGCTTTTTTGGAAGTTGCTTGGCGTCTAGATGTTTCAATTTTTGGATTAGCGTGTCAATGTACGCTTTACTTTTGCCCCGGATACCCGATTTCGTAACCATGTCATTTTGTAAAATTAAATTTAACAATTTAAGTACTACGTTTTATATTTTTTATTAGGCAAGGTACCATAGGTATGCACAGATAATTTCCTATTCTTGTATAGCTACTCTTCTGAATATCGTTTTTTGTTTCGGATATATACAAATGCACAGCACCATTTCTTTCTGCATCAGATTGGTTTCATCATCTTCCTTTACTTCGCTCCCATTTACTGGTGCTCCTAGAAATAAAATAATTCTTTTTGATACGTTGCGATAGGTATAATAATTTTCAAGCTTGCCTTGGGTTCCGTTCCCGTAGTTTCGCTTGTGCGGATCATGTGGGGAACTTTTCCTTAAACGTTTAGGCCTTTTTAAAGTACCTTTCTACCGCCTCTGCTGTTTTGGAAGTTGCTTGGCGTCTAGATGTTTGAATTTTTGGATTAGCGTGTCAATATACGCTTTGCTTTTGCCCCGCGTAACCTGATATCGTAACCGCGCCGTTTCGTCAATTTAAGTTTAATCGAGGCGCTAATTTTACCTGACTATCCGCCGCTGGCATGCTCCTGTGCATTCCGGTTCTAGTTTTTGTAGAAAAAAACGCGCGTACCTTTGCCGTAGGCCATCTTGGAGGAATTCCTCGAGACCATCTTGAATATCGATCGCTGTATCGCGCATACGTTCGCGTTCGAATTTTTTGGCGGGCGAATCTTCGAAAATTAATTTCTTGGCCTACGTAGGGCCTAACGGAACGAAATATGCCAGAAGGAACGGCCCGAAGGCCAAAGAATAGTCCCCCAGCGCTCCCGTAATCGTCAAATGTACCCCGTAATCGAAGATACCTTTGGAAGTTTCTCCCCATCTATTCCTATTTATCCGACGGGGATGGAGAGTGCGGGATGGAGATAACAGTCATTATTACTATAGTAACAAAAATCTTTTTAATTCAATTGTATTAAAAATATATGTATATCAAAAATTCTCATTTTTAAATAACCACCAAAACACCCGTGGCGTCATAATATTTATTTACACATTTCTGACAGCAACATAACCTCAAAATATTTTTGTGTAAGGAAAATGACGTAACGTTTAGCACAGTGAAATGAAATTCACGAAAGTTATCACAAATATTGTATTGTACCACTATGCTGATCAGCTTCGATTGAAACGCGAAAGAAGGTATTCATATCATTAGAGCAACGCAACTGCGCTGAAAGCCAGTGGTGGACGCATACAAGTTTACAGAAAATAAATTAAATGTGATACGCGCTCAAACACTTACCATTTTAAGAGTCCTACGTGAAATCACAAAGTGGATAATGTCTATTTAATATTTGTAACATTAGATATGTTTCCAAAGTTGTTTCGGCAAAGTGAGTGCGGCGTGAAGAAAAAGTGTTTTTGTATGCCGAAAACGAACGTACTACATCTAGTGACGTTATATTTGCGTTACTAAAATAGTCTTTCAAATAACTTAACGGTTCTGTTGACGCACCTTCACAAATTTGTGCCAAAATCAGAGTCTTTATCTAAAACACTTTCAAACCTTTCTAAAACATAAACATTTCTTGCGTCTTCTATCGCGCATAGCTGTGCGCGAACATGTTGCACTATTTGCAAAGATTCCACTAACGACACCGAAGAATTTTGTAGTTTTTCTATCGCATCCGCTAGTCCCACGTAATTGTTCTGAATAATTTCCAAATCTGTTTTTAACTTGACTATCCTGAAATTTCAAGCGGCTTACTTTGACAGCCGCAGCTTCCTTTGGGTCGAATTCTAAAATCACGTTCTTTATATTCTCAAAATATTTAAGATAATAAAATGCAGCCTCTAACCATGTTCCCCAACGAGTAAGAATAGGTTGTGGTGGTTCAGGATTACCGGGGCATAGTCTATGAAATTCCCGAATACGTTTTGGGGATTTTACAAACACAGCTTTTGTATATGCTATTAGAGCGTCTACCTCGGGATAACATTTTCTGATACTATCTGCTACGAGACTGAGAGTATGAATTTTACATGTAATATGCAACAAGTTAGCACAATGTTTTTTAAGAGATCGACCTTCAGCAAGCATGTTTGCGGCACCATCACTCATAAACATCTACAGTTGATTTGTTGAAAGTTCAAACTTTTCCATTGTATTTAACACCAACATTGAAATTACTTCGGCAGTGCATTGTTGTATTCGTCTGGGAGCTAGTAAAATTGAGGGTGACGGTCGATGTGGTTCCATCGTGCGTACCATTACATTAACCACAGAATGTTTTTTACGATCTGTTGTTTCGTCCACACATAACCACAGTTTTTTATCTTTCAACTCCGATTTAATTCTTTTCTCGACATGCTCACGAGCAAACGGCACAACTCTCTGTAATGTTCTCTCACTTGGTAACTTAAAGTCCGAATATTCATTCCAAAACGAGACGTATGCTTTCTTCCTTAGTAAATGAAATGGTAAATTACATGCAATAAAGGTAACACATAAATTAAATTTAAATTTGTCATAATCTCGTGTGGAATTTTTTTTGAAACATGCCCTGCACTATTTACGTGCCGTAGACAATCACTTTTCGACCAACACATTAAATCTATTTTACACACTACACATTGAATTTTAGCGCCATCACACTTTAAATCAGGCATTTCTGCAATAAATTCCCTTATTGTGTCCAATTTTGGTCGTTTTCGCGACGTAGGAAACATTTTCAAAACAAACGTAGAACTACGATATAGTATACGACAGCGTAAATGCATACACAACAGATCGGCTTTCGAGTCGCAGTTATACCGAATTGTCCCGTCCGTGTTTATTTTGTGTAAACTTTTATGCGTCCGCCATAGGCTTTCAGCGCAGTTTGCGTTGCTCTACATATCATTGATACCAGGGTAAAAAAAAAAAATAAAAAAAAGGAAAATTATAATTAATATTTTTTTTTTTTTTTTAGAAATATAAGAGGATTTGTTTGTGTTTATTTTTTTTCAAATACGACGTTCTAAATATATTTGACATTTCATGACGTATTCGCCATAACCCCGTTTTAATTCCATCCAATCGCTTTAGTAATATATCTGTGTCTCGTAGATCTAGAATGAAAATAAAATTTTGTTAAATGCATTATTTGATAGTACATGTTGTTTATAGTAAATTTAGTGATTTTCATACGGGTGTACCCTGTTATAAGGGGAACTCAAAAATGATTTACCTTAACATACAAAAATTCCAGAAAATTAGTGCCATGGTTACTAATTTAATCCATTTTTATGGAGATTATAAACACACCCCTTACAGTAGAAGTTGTGTATTATCGAATATGTTTTTTTGTTTTTTTTTTTTACAGACCACTGCCGCCACCACCAGAAAACGTCACTCCTAGATCTCAAGCTCAAAGGAATTCAAATTCCCAACACTTATTTAAACCAATGGTACGTCTTTGTTTGTTTTTGTTTTTTTTTTTATAATGGAATGGTAACTTCTTTGTCACTGTATTTTCAGCACTCTCGTTCACTATCTCTAAATCTACAATCTTTCACTTTCATTACCTTTTAAAAGTTTAATTTTATCTCCCTCGAAAATAATTTTACCCCCTCTCGTTTTGCTTTTTTAAATAAAAACCTTTCGTTCTAATTTTTGCTATTCTATTTATTTCATGTTGATGTCTTACACTCTTTCACCTTCCATCCATCCAGTTACCGACACGTAAGGCAGAGGTACGTTCTTTTTTTGTTTTTTGTACGTACAATTTTTAAAAATTTCGAAACTTATTTTTTTCTTCACAAATTCATCATAGCATCACTATTTTGCCTTTAAATTATATCCTTGGCTAATACCCGCTGTGATTCTAGGAGTTAGACGAGTTAGCGGCACACCTTAACGAACTAGGCGTTCAACAGAGTCAACCGGAAGCACCGCCCCGGAACAATCGTAACACCAAGCAGGCGCAATCTGCGAATAACAATAACGTGGCCACGCCTTCTTCGGCGAGCAACCACAATTCCAGCAATCACGTTCAGCAAAAAGTTACTAACATTTTGGACGTACAGAGTAGTGATAGTGAATCGGAACCTGAGGACAATGGACAGGTCAGAAATGACGGCACGTTACTTGCCAGCGATCCACCTAAACCGCTGTAAGTATCGGTGGGTTGGTAATATTGCATTCACATAGAAAAAAATTGCCCTGTCAAAATCGTAGGTTAAAATGAACGGATTTGATGATTACACTGGACAACAAATTTTAGCTGATTTGTTGTATCTTGTTTGAACAGTGCATTTTTTTGGTTAATTTTGGGACGCTAAATACAAAAATTACAATGAAATTAAAAACTTCGTCGCAGTTTTCAAGAACAAGTTTTTTTTTGTTTTATTTTTAACAAAATAATGAAAAATAGATACTTTTACACTTTTAAAGTCACTAAATGCGCCGTATTTTTGCTATTCTTTTGTGAATTGTTTCTGGAGCATCTCTCTAACAAGAGTCCAACAGTAGTCGGCAAGCATGGAAGCATTCCAATTTCCCTGGTACCTTTTCTCCATTATTGATATATCCTGATGGAAGCGTTCGCCGTGCTCATCACTTACAGCTCCGCAGTTTCCAGGAGAAAAGTCCAGGTGTGAGTGTAGGAAATGGATCTTTAGAGACATATTGCAACCCATTTTTTGATACGATGACAGTGACGTAATTGTCAGCTTTTTTATTTCCCAAGATATAAGTGACCATGAGGCGAAAGTCATTCCAAACATTTTTTCCAATATCTGTTCGAGTGTTGTCAAAATGTTCGTCTTTCAGAATATTTCGAATCGGTGGCCCAACAAAAATACCTTCTTTAATTTTTGCTTCACTTAGCCTTGGGAATTTCTGACGCAGATACTGATAAGCTGGCCCATCTCTATTCAGTGCCTTAACAAAGTTTTTCATTAGGCCCAATTTGATGTGCAGTGGTGGCAACAAAATCTTTTTGGAGTCTACCAATGGCATATGTTGTACATTCTTTTGACCTGGTTCTAATGATTGTCGAACAGGCTAGTCTTGTCTTTCGTAATGAAGTGGCTTTGCCCGACTGTCCCATTCACACAAAAAACAGCAAAACTTGGTATAGCCTAGCTGGAACCCAAGTAAAAGTGCAACAACCTTTAAGTCGCCACAGATCTGCCATTGGTGCTCATCGTATTTTATGCTTGTCAATAGGTACTTCATATTGTCGTATGATTCTCTCATACGAACGGCATATCCAACAGGAATAGACGGTAGAATATTTCCAGTATGCAATAGTACTGCCTTTAAACTGAATGTTGAACTGTCTATAAACAATCTCCATTCCTCTGGCTTGTAGTTTATATTTAAAGCAGCCAATAAACCGCTAATATTATTGCAGAAAACCAAGTTATTTTCCATGTAAAAAAATGACACTAGGCCTTTATGGCGATTACGAAAAACACATACCGAAACATCGTCTTCTAATAGGTTCCACTGCCGCAGTCTTGATCCTAATAACTCTGCCTTACTTTTTGGCGTTTTTAGATCTCTCACGAGATCGTTTAATTCTGACTGGGTTATTTTGTGCGGTTGGCGGTTTGACGTGTTTGGTGTGAAATCAGGATCTCTTGATGTTGATGGCATATCTTCTTCATGACAAATCGCTGTATCGCTATTATCTGATTTGTAAGTGAATGATCCTGGGGGTTCTGGAATAGGAAGTTCGTCACTATAGGGCACAGGTCTTATGGCAGATGGTATATTTGGATAGTTGATAGCCGATTTCTTCTTCTTGGATATACCTGTGACTTGCCCAACACGAGATATCATGCAGAAATAGCAATCATTAACATGATTTGTAGGTTCTCTCCAGACCATTGGGACAGCAAACCGCATAGATCGTTTTTTTTTTATGATTTAACCAGTTTCTCAGACTCGAAACGCATGTATTACAGCAGATATGTGTCGGCCAATATTTGTCTTGATCCCCTATTTTGCAACCGAAATAAAGCCGATATGCCTGTTTTATTAATGGAGTAATAGACCGCTTCTGAGACACAAAAGTCACCTCACCACAAATATAACGGAAGTGATCTGGATTGTTTACACACTTTCGAGACATCTTACAATGTCAACTATTCGATTAGACTCGCTAACTTCGACTGACTAACCTTTCCGCTTTGTAGCTGCTTACATACCCAAATACGGCTTCTAGATTTTTAGAGAATATTCGAGAATTTTCTATTCAATTCCATAATATTCGCGATAGTGGCGTCTGTCATTTGTTTGTATACAGGGGCTGTTCAGTACAAGGCGGACTTGCGGTTACAGTGTTAATATGACACATGACATCACGTATCTCTAAAACTTGAACTAACATTAAAAAGATAAGTTTATTTTCGGTTTTAGCACGCCAGAAATGGTAAGATTTAGTCGATTTTATTTTAGATACATTTTGGCTGTTGTCCAGTGTTATTTAAGAAATTTGACAGTTAATTTTGACGTTTGACAGCTAGAAATGTTGAGAGAGAAGTTGGCCACTTTTCAATTACACGAAAATTTTGCTTGGTGTAAATTACAAAATTATTATATAGTTTTTTTTTTTTATGGGTTTTTGGAATATTTTCAGTGTTTCTCTTTGAAAAAATAAATCAGAGATTCATTTTATTATGACATTATTCGATAGTAATTAACCTAAATTTTGACACACATTTGACACACATGAAGCGTATAAACCGAAGTCAGTTATATTTTAATAAAAATAACTTTCACAACGGAGCATTTTTAAAGTAATTATAACACCAAATTACAAAAAAATAATAACAAATTCATATTTTCACCCCCTTACCCGAAATCCTTCCCCACTTTATTGTTTTGCTATTTTCTTATTCGTTCCTTCCAATAATTTTACGTATTTTTTTTTTGTTTGTTTTTTTTTTTTTTTTTCGTTAGTCCTGAATTTTCTTACAGGCCCGGACAAGGATTGTTAACAGAGGGCACATCGAGCAGTTCGAGTCCAGGTGCGACCAGTTCTGGTGGAGCACCGAACCGACCCTTACCGCCAACTCCTGACGACGATGAATCTCAAGGGGACAAAACGCTTGTGCTGAGAAAAGTAAGTGCGTTTGAAATTGTTCTTCGGTTTAATTTTTATTCGGTTCATTGACAGATTTTTTGTTGTTTTGCTGGTTTTATGTTTTCCTTTGTTTTTATTTAAACACTTAATTATGTAATTTTTTGTTTTAATTTGGATTTTTGTAAGAAAATTGCGAGAAACTTAGAAAGAACTAATCCAATTTGTCTAAATTATGTTTGTTTATATTGCTGAATGTTTGATTATTAAATAAAACCGTAAAATCAATACTAATCTTTGAATAAACTAATCAGATCATTTAAAATTAATTCTTAAAATATTAGGAATTACAGTAGTGGGAATATGTTATTAAGTACTTTATTTTTTTTTATCTTTTGCATTAAGAACAATTCCGTACCCATATGATATCTACATTTTTCTTTTATCTTGCACTTAGTATCGATAAAAATCGATAAAATCTAACAACAAATCCATATTAACCTCCATTCCTTTTACATATTATTGAATTGATAAAAATCTTTTGACATTTTTTTACCGCATTTGTATAACCTCACCTTATACCGAGATATTTTTACCAAGTCTTTAAACATCGATATATTAAAAAAAAGAAAAAGAAAAAAAAACACTAAAACGTGTTCAAAAGATATTCACTTTCTCGAATCATCTAAACACAGCAGTCAGCAGCCAGTCTAACCGATAAAAAGGACAATGGCGACGATATAGACGAGGCCACGTTACTAAAAGATTGGGATTTTGCACGCTTTTTCCCTTCGAAATTCCAGCAGGACTCTACCTTACCGGCGAAGACGACCGCAACCGAACAGCAACCCGAATCGCTTATCAACCGAAATAAGCAGCAGAAATCCACGAACACACCGGAGAAGCCACCGGAAATCGCCGATAAATCTCATCGTCGCATGGAAAGCGATTCGAAGATAAACAACTCGTTTTTCCGAGGCTTCCGTCGCGAGAATTCCGATTTCTTTCCGCTAAGTTCGCGCCATTCGGCCATCATCGTAGATAGGAACGTGAATCCCGCAAGATCCAGCGGGATTTTCAATAGTAGGCGTGGATCGGAGGTTGGATTGAACAAGAAGAACAGCGGGGAACCGATCTTGACCGATTTTGTTAAGCGCAATGAACCTGCTTCTTCGAACAACGCCGAAAATTCGTTGAAAACGATCACTTTACTTCAGGATGCCGCGAATTTAAGACCTAGACGTGAAAAAACCGAATCTGATATCGTTTTGAGGTATAGCGAAGCTAGGAAATGCCTTAGGGAATCATTGGAGGCTCGTAGAAAGGAGGTAGAGAAGCAATTCGCTAAAGAAGCTGATAACGTAAGAAGACGCAGCTCAAGACAGGCCGATTCGATCATATTATCGACGACAAGCTCGAGCTCATCGAATATTAATGAAGGCAGTGAAAGCTTAAAGCATCAGCAACAGGTAAATTCCGTATAACGATAAATATATTATTTTTATCTTTATAGTTTAGAGAGTTTCTGGGTTGTTGGAAACCGTTAAAATTGCTTTAATTTTTTAATCAAAGGTTACTGTTTGGGTTTTATCTTCTTCCTTTTGTTTTGATTTTCGTAACGACAACTTAGATCTTCTTATCAGAATATTAGAGAAAGATTTATGTAGATTTTTAGTTACAAATGCTATGCAGGGTGAGCTACTTGGAGTGGTGCATTGCAATTATCCAGGGTATACCGTATACTGCTAAAAACAAAAAAAAAACATTTGTGATAAAGCAATGGCAATATTACTATTTTTTTTTTCACAAAAATAAAAATAGAACTTTTGTTTTCAATTCATTGTAACATCAGAAGAAATCTTCCTGTAATTCGAATGCATTTACTTTATCTAGCGCATCCTGTATAATATAAATAGGTTTGTTAATGCATTTTCTTGTTGCTGAAATGTTTAGCTGGACTAATAAATAGAAGCCGTTATTGTGTATTTGGAAGGTAAAATTAAACATTGTATACTAATATCTATTAATATTTTTTATAGAAGTTTATATTAGCATTTTCAGATGTTATGTATGGTACTTATATGATTTTTTTTTATTATTACAAATATAAAATTTTAACGTTAAAGAAAATAGACCAATAGACATGAATTGGTTTCCAATTTAATTAAAAATGGAATGTAGGTGTCCGTTTTCTAAGTGAAATTCTTCAGGGATTATATATAAATGTACATACGGGGATCGTTTGAAAAGTTGTTTTTGTCAAATTGATACTACTGACTATGCGGGAATATCACTTTCTTTTCTTTATTTTTTGCTGACTTATATATTTATTTTTGACCATTCCAGCAAAGCATCCTCTAGCAGTTTGCTATATATACGAGGGTAAGTAAAATATTATCTACACTCTCGCCATAACAAGCTTTGAAGGTTATCGTAGTGCCGGCGGCTTGGGCATGCGTCGAGTTAGCGCCTCTGTGGTCATGTGTGCGGAATTTAATCACGACCGCGTCATTTGTCTGCTAGCAACAACAGCATAAGCATGTCAGCTCCGCTATGAGTTTGCGCCAAAGAGGAACAACGAGCAGTGATTCGATTTTTGTGGTCAGAGGGTGTGAAAGGTGCTGAAATTTACCGGAGACTTTTGGCACAATACGGAGACAGTGCTTTATCTCGTAAAAGCGTTTTTTTGTGGATCGCAATGTTTCAAAGTGGCCGTACGAGCGTAACACAAAAAGAGGGAGCTGGACGGCCGTCAACCTCGACCACCGACGATAACATTCAGCAAGCTCGAGAGATGGTTACAGCAAATAGGCGAGTTACCATAGGTGAGGTTGCCTCTTCTTTAAACACCAGTCACTATTCTGCTTAAAAATGCGTCGCCGTCCGCGTTGAAGCGATCCAGTAAGCGTTGGCAGATGTCCAAACGTTTGGTTTTGTTTTCTGCGGTAAGCATTCGTGGTACCTATCGCGCACACACTTTACGAAATTTGTGTTCATCGTGGGTAATTTGATAGGCAGAACCGTAACTGATCTTTAAAGAACCATCTCTCGAGTTTGCTGAATGTTGTCGTCGTGCGATCGTGATTAAATTCCGCACACATGACCACAGAGGCGCCAACTCGACGCATGCGCAAGCGGCCGCCACTACGATAACCTTTAAAGCTTGTTATGGCGAAAGTGTAGATAATATTTGACTTACCCTCGTACATATATAAAAAAATAATCGAAATCAAATGAAATACTATCTGTACAAGTGCGTATAGATTTTGTTGATTGTGAATATTGGCGATTTCTCCAGGATTTTATGCATCGATCTTCCATGTTTTGTCTTTTAAAATTATCTTAGTTACTTTATTCTCAATCCGCTGGATTTTCGTCAATATTTCACCCTTTCTCGTCTATTTTTTTGTGACCCCTTCTCATTTAATTACCGTCCTTGAAAACCCGTAAGTCTTTACGAGATACCGTCGCCGTTTATGTAACATTTAAAAAACCTTTTCAAACGACCCTCGCCAAAACCAGCTTCTGTATATTCTTGTATAAAATCTACCGCTTTTACAAGCTAAATGTTAATATAAAATTCTATATCGCTCTGTTTTCTACATTCAAGCAGGCCTTTATTGTTATTGTTTTGTTTTTTTGCATGAAACTTGTCATGTTCCTTTTCGAAAATAATCAGAATAATAAATACAGTGTGCTATCGCTTCACTAACAAAATGCAAGAGAAACGAAAAAACACTAACTCTAAACACCCCCGCCAAAAATAATAGTAAAAATAAATTGGAGATGACGTCAGAGCTGCAAGACCGGATGGACAATCGCCTCGATTTTGTGTGGAATGCCTTTTAAAGTTAAAAGAAATAATAACAATAATAATATTAAAAAAAAATGTCATAGCATGCGAAAAAAAAAAAAAAGTATATATATATACATAGATAATATCTGCGGTTGAGCATGGATGACATGATGATGATGATGATAATGATGATGAGAAATGACTGGCTGCGACTGCTGGCATCTATTGTTAATAATAGGAACTATATTGCTATACAGAGTATGTTTTTTTTGCAGTATCTCGTCTTAGTAATACAGAATAGTTGTTTTTTTTATTTTTGTTTTTTTTTTTTTTGTGTGTGTTGTGTATATTAATCTATTATAATATTAAATACGGTTAAATTATAGATGAGTTGGGAGATGTGCGTTAATTTTATTTTTGCGGGCAACTCCCAATGAAAAAAAAAATAATAAAATAAACAATCGAACGCGTACTTTGCATGAATCACTGGATTTTTTTAATGTTTTAATACGTAAAAACACTTAGCTATAGCCCGAGCAAGCGTTGACTAAACAAAAACTAATCGTAATTCATTGTATTCATTGAAATAAAATGGTAGCTGGTGATTGTTGGTTCTTAAGGATGATGAGTTAATCGGTATCGGTATTGTGATTTTTTTTTAGACCGGAAGAAGCGATCGACAGAGCAGTGTACTACCGGACCTATTAAATCAGACCAACGATAGCCCTGGAACACCTTCCTCTAGGGACAAATCGCAAAGCGAAGAGGTAAAATGTTTTTTTTTTTTTTTTTCTTGTATAGAATTCCGTTTTCTGTTGACGATTTATTATTATTCTAAGGGGACGAAATAATACTGCGGATAAAATAATTAATACTATTAACATTTTTTTTTTATTTATTATTAACAATGGAATAAAAAAATAAAATACATATTTTGTTGTTTTTATTTTTGTATCTATTCATGAATCGAAAGGCTTTTTTGCTGGGATAAAATTGCTTATTTTATGTTTTATTTTTTGTTTTATTTTATATTTTTTTTTGAGAGGAAGGTCCGGGGTGGGGTGGGGAGATCCATCTTTGCTTTATGATTTAAAAAAAGCTTTGTTTTCACACATATTTTATCGATATTTGATACTTTTTTTTATTTATTTTGGGTCAAATCTCAACAATGCATAAATTGAACAAATTAGATACCGTACGTGAAAGATATGCATTACAATGCCTAATACAGTCGTCCCGATTGTTTTCATTTCATTTTTACACTAAGAAATGCCTTTTTTTTAGACAGGAAGAGAATTATTTCAATTGCAACATATACGCTATTCTACAATGTAATTAAGACCGATATATTTCAAGTATAAGATAGAAATAAGTGCGGAACAACTGTGTTATGAATAAGGTAAGATAATCGTGTCGTCCTAGCATAGTCGTAATAGCTGGAGTAGCCAACGGAACTCGCGCCTGTCTGATGCGTTGCGTAAGCATCTGCCGAGTGGAAAAGTAGTTCAAATTCGTACACATTCATCATCACTAGCGCGGCGTGTGCGTGTGAATTAAATTAGGCGAGCGGAATACTAGTTATTCAAGAAAATTTTTAATTAAAAATGTCCAGTGTGCGCAAGGTTAAACAACGACCCTTTGCTGATAAAATAAAAAAACTTTATCTGTGAGTTACCAGATTTGTTGTACGACGGTGCTAAAATAGTTTGTAAAGTGTGCGAGAAAACTTTGATGTGCTGGCAAATGAACTACTGTAGGAAGCATGTAAATAGTGCAAAACACAGAAATAGAAAAAAACGGCGCGTCAAATAGAAATGACTTTATTTTCGATTTACATGTCATGATGATAACATGTAATTTGTCACTTAACATACTGGATAAGAAATCGTTTAAGAACTTTTGGAACAAATATAACCCGGAGCTGAAGTTGCCAACTACGGCAACGGCACGTAAGCGTGTCTTATTTGTACGCAAAGAGGTGGAAAATAAAATCATATCTACTTTAAAAAATCGGTTGCTTTGGTTGTGTGTTGACGAGACAACAGATTGTAAAAAAAATCTATTGTACATGTTATAGTTCGTGTACTGAATCATCATAAACCGACATTTCCACTGTTACTAGCTAGCAAAAGATTACAAGGGTGTACTAGTGCAGCAATTACGACTGTGATACTACGTTAAAAAACTTTCAATTCTCAACACGTCAAGTGTTGATGTTTATAAGCGATGGTGCAGCGACAATGCGTGCGGTAGGCCGTTCTCTTCTTGAACATGATTGCGACTGTTTACATGTAACTTGTAAAGTGCATGTTTTACATCTTGTGGCACAAACTATTAGACAATGTTATCCCGATATTCGTGAACCACCACAGCCGATTCTTACATGTTGGGAACCTGGTTGCAGGCAGCTTTTTATTATGCTGAACGTTTCAAAAAAGTAAAAGCTGTTATTCTACAATTCAATCTTGCCGAAGCTGCAGCTATTAACGAGAGCCAGTCAAAATTTCAAGATACTTCTGTTGAAACAGATTTACAAAGTATTCATAGCTACTATAAATGCTAACATGACGCACTAGAACAATTACGAAATAGAGCGTTGTCGTTAGTGAAGTCACTGCAAATAGTGGACGAAGTACATACTCTACTACGCACTCTAGATGACGCAAAAAATATTCGCGTTTTAAAAAAGTTGGAGAGTGTGTTAGAGAAAGATTCCAATTTTATCACATTACAACAAATTTGTAATGGTACTTCGACTAATCCATTAATTGAGCCCAAAGATTATTTTAATCATACATGTATTACATCGGTAGATGCCGAACGATCTTTCTCCAAATATAAATACATTTTTTCACCACTGCGAACACGGTTCCACGACACAACTATTGAAACATATCTAATGCTATCAATTTTTTACGATTCTTATCCACTGGGTTATAATACTGATGATGGTGCTTCTACTTCTCATGTTCAATAATTCCAATGCAATCCGCCAGCCTACTGAATATTGAAGAAACCGCACGCCTATGGCGCGACGAACGATTATCTTACTCTAGTTATGAATTTATTGTATCAATTGCGGTGTCATAATGAAATGAATTTTATTGCATTCTATCTCTCATAAATTTAATCGAGTAGCTCAAAAATGTACTATAGCCTACTATAGTATGATTCCTCCTGCAAGAATACCAAAATCGTTTATTAAATTATAGTAAAATTATCGAGTGAAGAAATCGCACAACTGCTGGCTTATTGTAATGCTCATTTTACGCGCACGGTATAAAAATATAATAAAAAAAATATTATAGGCAATATGCACTGTCGTTCAAAGTATGTTCGTCTCTCGCCTTTTCCAAAAGGAATGAGAATTACAATCCGAACCTTACTGAGCGACAGTGTAATTTTTGGGATCAACAGCAGTGTATTTCATTATCACCATTTCATATCGCCATGCCATGTATTCATATGTGTATGTGAAAGCCATTTTTGTGTAATTTACTCATTTAATCATTCGCTGCCGCCATTTTTCGCGCGCATTTTGCAAAATGGACGATTTTTCCCTTTGTTTGAATTTACGCGCGTAATTTAAAATGCTCAACGTGAAATATAGATGGAGCTGGTGTTGTTGAAAACTGAAGGAAACAAATCGTCTGTTTTACAAAGTACATGACTTAAAAATAATGTGGTATAAATAAATAACAAGACGCTTTATTTCTGATGGATGAATCATTCTCATGATTATAATTCGCTATATTCCATTTTTACCCCCCCGTCTTTTGCCTCTCTCCTGTAATTGTATTCCAAAATCTTTCCTTATTTTTCTAAATTTTAAATACCATCGATTTCCTCAAGCCAAACATTGACACCATCGCCACCGCCATCTGTCATTGTGTTTTTAATTACTAATGTTTCTAATGTCTTTCTCTTTGGTTTTTGCCTAACTGAGTGTGACCCACCGTTGTTGTTACGACATAATTCTGACAGTAAGTATATCATAATTAAATATAATAATTTTTTAATAATGCAATGATAAATTCCTAAATAGTACCTGTATTTAATAATTTTACTATATTTGTTTTCTTTTTTTCTTTTATTTTTTTTTGTATTACTACTACCACGACCTATTTGATAATTGTAATTTGTTTCTCTTTTTTTTTTTTATTTACCTACCTCTTTGCTAAACTAATATTTACGTAATTTTTGAATTCGTTCATTCTCATATTCGTTAATTTTAATCTCATTGATTTATATACAGTGTGGCACTCGGTTAAAATCGTGCTGAACCTACTAGAATATATAGAGTTTATTGCTCACCGTTGACATTGGATTGAAAACAAATAATTTTTTATTTTGAGTAATAAATTTTATATTTTCTTCAGCAAACATAAATTTTTCAATCTTAACCCCATTTTTGTTTTATTCTCTTTGTGTTATTTAATTTAAATCACATAATATACATAATATTTATAATTTTATTAAGTGGCTTTTTTTGAAAAGCGTTAAAACACGTCTATTTTATTTTTATATTTTTTAATTTTTCGTTTTATAGCTTCGATGTGATCATGTTCTGTTATTTTTAATCCTTTTTTCCCTAACAAAAATGAATTCTCTGTATTTTTCGACGAGTACAGTAATACCCCGCACTGTGAGTAGATTTCATACCGTTGACCGTTTTTTTTTTTTTTTTTTTTTTTTTTTTTAACAAAAACGTAAGGCCGTTCGATGGTCGAACTGTTACCATACTTGCCTTTGGATCCGAACGACACGACGGTTTAAATCCCGATAAAAATAAAAATCATTTTTATTGGATAATAATTGGATTACAGTTCAAAAAAAAAACATGGCGACATCCTAGCTATAAAACAGGAAATGAAAAAAAAAATAATGCTGACGTGTTTCGAAAAATCATTTCATGATAAAGTGAATACAGTACGACCTCGATAATCCGGACTAATTAAAACCCCGGTGACCCGAATTAGTAAATAATTCGGATTACTGAAACAGGACAGTTTGTTATTGAAAAGTGAAACGTTTAATAAAAAAAATACGTAAAACAGAAGCATGCTTTTTATATTTGATATTATTTTGTGAAGTAATTTGTAATTTCTGTTTGCTTAATCTTTTTCTGGTTCTTTATAAAAGCCATTTCTTTTCATCTTTGAAGTACAAGAACATCCATGTAGTGGGATATTACTTTCCTCTGCCTACTTTATGCACACGTTGAAACTTTTAACTGCCTCGTCATTCTTACCAGTCTGGTTTGCATTATTTAACTCCGTACCTTCACTATCATTACTATCATGGTGTTCATCTGCAGCGTCTACGTCTTCCAGTGGTAGCAAATCTTCATCGTTCGTGATATCTTGCTCAGTGAGAACATTGAGCATACCCGAAACATCTGTTATCTCTTCAGCCAAGGAAAGCCACAATTCACTTAGAGGAATTAGATCTTCAGCATCATATTCAGTGTCTGGGTCGTTATTTGCTACAGCTTGCCTACAATATCTTGAGAATTTAGTGCGCAGAGAAAGAAGCTACGATAAGCGATTAGAAAGGGACGGGCTGATGTAGGGAGGTAGTAGTACACTCCGAGTGAGAAACAAGGAGACATCCCCGTACGATGTGAACAACTCCAAATTCAGTCGACAATTGATACAGATACCCCACCTCCAATTAATGAACCACTGCGTGCTCATTTCTCTCAAGATATTCTGGGCAAACTACATGAGCCATAATTTTGTGCCAGCACTTCTGTAAGACTTCGGGGGAGACTTTTTCCCAAGCATTGTATAGTAGGCACACAGCGTCCCTAAAGTTCATGGTTTTTAATAACTTAACAACTATCTCTTCGTTATTAAATAAAATCTGGGCTAAAAGACTTTTCCGATAAAATAATTTGGTCAGTCTGATGGTATTTTGATCTAGAGGTTGCAAAAGTGCTGTGATAATTAGGTGGAAGAAATAATGTTGTAAATTGTCCATCCTCTCTAGTCAGCTCTTCTATAGTTCCATGGCTCGAGGAGTTATCGACGATTAACAGGGCTCTTACAATTAAATTGAGACTTCTTAAATGACTTCTAACTTGACGAATAAATGAACAATGAAACCAATCTAAAAAAATTGGCGTAGTCATCCATGCATTGGCAGATGATTTGTATTCAACAGGTATGATTACATTTTTAAATGCCCTTGGATTTTTTGCCTTTCCTATCACCAACAGCTTTAATTTTTGTGAACCATTAGCATTGCAACATGCTAGAAATGTAACGCATTCTTTGTTTACTTTTCGACCTGTATGTATGTTTATATGTACGAGGTGTGGCAATTAAATAACTGGACTGGTGCTACAAAACATTTCATTGACCACCAATTACATTACGAAGTTTATCCCCTTCAATATACTCTCCTTGCCGATCCCTACAACGCTCCATACGAATTTTCCATTGTCGAAAGCAGTTCTGGAAGTCCGCTTCTGTCAGCTTGTTGAGAACCTCCGTCGCTTTCGCTTTCACCGCTTCCACACTGTCAAATCGTGTCCCCTTAAGCTCCGATTTTACCTTAGGAAATAAAAAAAGGTCACAGGGGGCTAGGTCGGGCGAGTACGGTGGGTGGTCCAACACGGTGATGCAGGATTTCGCAAAGAACGCCTTCACAGACAAGGCGGAATGGGCTGGCGCATTGTTTTGGTGGAGCATCCAGGATTTGCTCTTCCACAAATCGGGTCTTCGTCTTCTCATTCGTTTACGAAGGGTAGTTAGAACCTCGACGTAATAATGTTGATTGATTGTCCTACCTTCGGAGACCCAGTGGACGTAGACAATTCAACGCGTATCAAAAAAGACAATCATCATGGCCTTGAATTTAGACTTGCTCATTTTCGCTTTTTTGCCGTGGTGAGCTTGGGCTCTTCCAATGCATCGATTGGCGCTTTGTTTCAGGATCGTAGGTAAAAAACCACGATTCATCACAAGTAATCACTCTGTTTAACAATTCTGGATCATCATCGATGTCGTTTAAAAGGTCAGCACAAATGTTCATTCTCGATTCCTTTTGCTCTGTAGTGAGAAGTTTTGGCACCATTTTTGCGTAAAGGTTCTGCATGTTGAATAATTGATGCAAAATCTGATGTTTCCTTGTTAATTCCAGAGATTTCAAACGACGATTTTCGCGGATCAATTTACTAATTTTCCGAATGTTGTCGTCTGTTTTTGATGGTGAGGATCGTCCAGGCCCCGGATCGTTTTCGGTCATTTCACGTCCCTCAAACCTTTTACACCACTCAAAAACTTGTGTGCGCGATAAACACTTACTTCCGTACATTTTAACATGGCATGAGTTTCTGTAGCAGTTTTTCCCAGTTTCACAAGAAACTTGAGGTTAGCTCGTTGCTCGATCTGAACACTCTGCATTTTTCCGACGCGACGTTAGCGTAAGGACTTGAACGGACGATTGCTACCGCGAGACTGAGCGACGTACAACCGTGCCCATCGAACTCAGGGTCGGGGAAGCATCTACAAACACAGCATGTTCAAATCTGCCGTGGCGTGCTCACTGTTTGCCGATAGTAGCACCAGTCCGGTTAGTATGTATGTACATATACTTATGTAGCACAAGATAACACGTATGTACATACCGTGTAACAAAAAACAGCTAAACAATTACATAATCCTCAGACACGATATGTAACAGTCAAAGCGAAGGCACACATTGCTTATGTGAACTCCCAGATATTAGAACCCGCTGAATTTAGGAAGTTAAGGATATCCTTCGCGATCGATTTCGTCTAAAAACGCAGGTCCGGATTATCGAGTACCATCAAATCTGGATTATAAAGAACACAATGCGATTGAAATGCTTGGCCGGATTATCGACGAATCCTGCTGTAGATTCGGATTATCGAGGTCGCACTCTATATGA
Organism: Dynastes maya; assembly: GCA_029619315.2. NCBI lineage: Eukaryota > Metazoa > Arthropoda > Insecta > Coleoptera > Scarabaeidae > Dynastes > Dynastes maya. The sequence continues at coordinate 3,519,843 of JAROYE020000001.1, read as the reverse complement.
AAAATGCGCGTCACTACATCAAGACAGTGTACACACATTGGCCAAATATCAAACATTTTCCTATTTAAAATTCCATGGATTCTACGTTATATTGTAACTTGTCTTAAGATTGATTTTTGTTTTTTAAAAGCAATGCTTTTTTTAATAATATAATTCCATGTCTACGTTAGGTTTTATCTAACGTGACACGTGTCATTACTCGTTTTCAACATCTATTTTTCAATTTCCAGTAAGTATAGCGATCAAAAACAAGATATTTTTTTATATAATAAACACATTGACATCTATAAACTGTACGATTTTGCCTGTAATTCACACTGTATAATAACTCTACCCCATTTCATAACCAATCACCACACATTAATTGCTATAATTTTACGTTTTTCGTAATTAATAGATTCTTATGAATGAAATGTTCGATCCATCTTATTATTTATCCATCTTCTCTTATACTTTTTTTTTTAGATAAATTTTTGTGTTTTTTGCGCTATTAACAACTTGTTACACGATTCTCTACAAAAGTACCTTACATATCATAGTTCGTGAGTTATTTCTTTTCATGTTCATTTTCGCATTTGTTTTAGTTTGGGGAAAACTAATGGGAAAGACTAATTTTTTTGTTCACTTGTTTAACTTTTATTTTTAGCCGTTTGGACCACAGCGACTAACTTGGGGTTGTTTTTTTTTTTTGCTGATATTGCTTGTTAATCAAATAACAACACTTTATTTTGTACATATTTTGTAAGATATTAACCGTATCGCTTCTTGTTTGTGTTCTAATTTTTGTGTGTAATAGTGTATATGCTTATACAGTATGTTTTATTTGAATCTGAACAATTATACATTATCTGTTAACCCAAATTTTTCTCTATATTACAGTAGATGCAATAATAAAACACATTGTATAAGTATATTCCTATATAATTATATTATTGATTAATATGTGTTTTGTGTATATTAATAAGTATTATTTATTTTTATAAAGAGATGGGGGTTGAAATTATCCCTTTCGCTTCAGATTTTTTATTTTTGATATAGAAAATATGCGTTTTTGGTAACGGGGTTATTGATTTTTTTTTTAATTTATAGTTTATGTTCTATGTTGATAATATAGATCGATTTTTAAGCTTTATCTTGTAGCAAATGTAGCAAAAGGGGAAAATGTTGCAGAAGAAAAAAATGTCAAGATGGTAATTATTATTGTTTATTTTATTTTTTAGGATAATTTAAAGCCATTAATTGCTTTTAGAAATACATATAGCAATAATCACTACTTACCTAGTATGGTATTTATAAAAACAATTGCTAACTTTTGTTAGACAAAGATGAATTTTACATTTATCGCATAGTATTCGTGATTGGCAACGACTGGCAAAACCTTTGCCATCAGTAATTGGTAAATGGCCTACGTTATCCAGACGTATTTCTTTTATAGGTCGAACTTCTACATTTTGCCTTCTAGAAGAAATTGGTGTTTCGGTGCTTAGACTAGATGGACGCCCTCTTTTCTTTGACGTCGTTTTGTCCATTGAAATAAGTGCTTCTGCAACTTATGCTCGAAAATGCAGTAAATCTAAAGTTCTCTGTTTTGGAATCCCAAGTGCTTCGGCACTCCTTCTATACTCCATCCAAGCATTGATACATGCCAAATCGATGGCATGTGTAAACATTCGTAAAGTCCATTTCTTCGACCGAATAAATGTCCGATAAATCCGGTAATCAAAAAATCGAGTTTGTCTACATCACCCATGTATTGATTATAATTTTTTACACACTCTGGTCGATCCACATTTATATAATTTTGTTGTTTTCTATCCCACCTACGGCATATGTCTGTTGTTCCACACCCCGAATAATTGGAAGCCATTATGACGGGTTTATTGTCAAACCATTTGGAGAGAATTGCCTCGCCATCAAAAGTAATAAGTTCTTCGATGGTGCCGCGTCTTTGTCGTGTGTTAAGACTCCATCAGATCTCGAAGGCGACGTGACATGCCAAAAGAACTTAATTTAAAGAGCATAATATCATGGTCAATTCTGTCAAAGGCCTTAGAAAAATCCGTGTATATAACATCGACTTGTCCTCCATCATCCAGTGTGTCACTTATAAACTGTGTAACTGTCGCTGTTGTAAATCTTTTAGGTATAAAACCATGTTGCTTCGCAGATATATACGGCTGTACATTGTTGAATATAGAAAAATATGAAAGTTGTTCATATACCTTGGCGGAATTAGATAAAATAGATATAGGACGATAGTTAGTCACATCAGTGCCGCTTTCCTTCTTAAGAACTGGCGTAACTCTTGCTCGTTTCCAGCGCCTAGGAAATGTAGAAGATCTCAAAGAAATGTTGACAAAAAGCAAGAGTGGTTTGACAAGTACTATGCGTGCTTCCTTCACTAAAAAACTAGGGATGAGATCATCACCAGCTGTGTCCGTATTTGCTAGGTGTCTCATTATAGTTAGCAGGTCAGTCTCACTCATAGGCTTGACGTCAAAAGATGGTATGTTGCTGAATACATTTTCGATTACTCTGTCGGAGTGTGGCAGATAAACAGAAGAAAATTTTCTAGCAAAAGCGTCAACAATTTCCTGGGGATCCTGATATACCACATCCCCATCAGTGATTGTGTTTGGTATGCGTGAAACACCCTTTAGTCTATTACTATACCGCCACAGCTCTTTCGGATTTTGCTTAATTGTGTTTTGTATTCTTGACATGTAAACGTTGTAAGCTTCTTGAATCTGTTGCTTAACTAATCTCCCGATATCTCTAAACTTCATATAAAAAACTTCACTTTTAGTTAATATCCATTTTCTATGATAGAAGGTTTTAGTTTTTTAGGTTTTGTCGAATTGTTGTAGTAAACCACGGCGGGTGAGAAGAACTATTTTGACTGTATAGAGGAACTGAACGGTTAATTACCTTGTACAAAACATTATAAAATTAATCGACAGCTTGATCAATGGTTGATGCATCCTCAATGAATGACCAATCACATTCAGCTAGATCTTCAAATAAATGGGCAAAATTTGCTTTTCGAAAATTGTAGCTGCATATTTTGTGCAGACGGAAATAAGTCTGGTTTACTGTAACCAACGAGTTGGATGCTCATCACTAAAGCAGGATGATAATTATCTTCAGAAACTAAAGGAAAATCTTCGCGGGAAATAGTGAGTTCCCCACAATAATTTGCAAAAATTAAATCAAGTATATTGTCATCAAATGTGTTTGGTTAAGCTCGGTTGCTGAATCTTGATAGAATAGGAAATCATACATCTGGCCACTAGCACCACATAGTGCGTAAATTTTTACTCCCCACGGATTTGCCACCTTTAAACGGAACCATTTGTTCGTCCACGCATACATGTGCTTCCAATGGAAGGGTTAACAGTCTCTCTCTAATAGAATCATACAAAGGTCGAACTTTCCAAAAACGATCGTTTGGATTCGCCATCATTGTATCAACAAAATGTATGTTTTGTCTTAGTTTGTAAAAGCGATGTTTCGGCATCGCATCGGCAATTTTTGTAATTCTAAGGTCGGGTTGCCAATAGTTTTCTATTCTTGGGTATGCATGCCAACCATTGTTTTCAGCTCCTCTACAGTTGTTGGTACGAACCGAACATTATTCTGGACCGCGTATAAGTTGGTATACTTAGTCATTCGATTGAATAAATTTTCCAAAGCAAGAGATTGGACTGTCCAATTCTACTACGTTGGTATCTGATTTCTCATAAAACTGAAATTTTTGAGTTATATACGTAATGTTCTTTCGCCAATTTATGTCCTTTTTTTTGCAGTCGGTTCGTTATTGATCATAGATTCAGCAATGCTAGGAAGTGCTTTTGTGTTATCGGCGACTAGCTCCGATTGTGCTTTGTTGTCTTCTTCGTCGGTAATTTCATCAATGATCTCGCTTAGATGATTTCCATTCTCTTCGTCTATCCATCCATAGGCTTCTGCATCATCAGAAACGTACTCAATGTCTGACAATCCTTGTTCTATGAGCTCGACGAGTTCTTCATTTGATAATTGTTTCTTAGCACTCATTTTTGGTGACTAAAATGTTATACAATTATTTAAAACGACAAGCTAAGATATTTTTATATTTACCGCTGATTATAAATTTGAATAATGCAACAAAGATAAATAAAATTAAATATATAAATAATTGAAAAGTCTCTGCCAACTTTCGTCTTTATCTACCACTGTCCTCATATGTGCACACGCACTTTTTTCACACAATAACTAAAGTTGAAATGCAATGTAAAGTAGAAAAAAAAAACAAATTATTAGTAACACACACACACACACACAATCTAAACGTAACACTAAACAAACGCAATCAAAATGTTTTTTAGAAAAACGACAAAATAATGAAACAGTGTCAGAGGGTTCATCAATTACTCCACAGATGGCTTTTTGCGTACCGGTAACACCTTCAAACATATCTGTACCAATGTGGATAACAGTAGTCAATAGTCAAAGTAAATTGTAGATATATGGGCATAGTGTTGAAGTTAACGTCCACATATATGTACACGCCAGGAGCGAAAGGGTTATTTTGTTAGCAATTTCGTTAGTAGTTACTTTCTAAGTGTTCTTACAATGTTAGAAATGTCACGACATGAAACAAGATACAACGGTTTCAAAGATACACTTTTTTATATTGAAGTCACAGTAGGCTTGTTAACTCAAAAACGGATGAATTTAGATATACAGTGTGTCCGTCTATTTAGCGACTGAATATTTCTTGTGAAGCAAAGGTGTAAAAAATTCAACTTAGGTTTTGAGAAAATTGAGATAATTTGAGATTTTTTCGAAATGCCGGTTGTTTAACGCCCGATTAGAGTGGGGATTCGAATTTTATTTGATCGAATATTTCTTGGAATTTGCCATAGCACATTGAATAATTTTTTATAATTACTAGATTCTACAGGATTGCCTTTTAAATAATTACTAAGTTGGATTCATACTATTTCTATTTTTTAGAACACACTTTATATTTTTGAAAAATTTGATAAGCTATTCTAGAATTTTTTTGTAAACATTTCCCTATACTTAAAATGCCTCAATTTTTGCTAAATTAAAAATGAAACCATGACAAGTTTTTTTATTTAAATAAAGTGCGTTTTTTGCACCATCCTTCTAGAAGAAAAATTTATGTTCATCGAACATAATGATGATTTCCACCCTTTCAGCAATACGCCTGCCCAGAATAATGATGTGCTAACTTCATAGCTAAACAAGTGGAGCTGGGATAGTATTATTCTGGGCAGGCGATTAATCAAGAAAACAATGCAGGTGAAGTTGAGGAAATGGAGAAAAACAATCGACAATTTTTATGACGAAACGTCAAAATTTTGCTTAGTTGTATTTCAGCCTACCTGAACATTCACTGATTTATTTTTCTAATTTGGTCATTTTCTAAGATACTAAATAAAAAAATATGAGTAAGTGATACACAAACATATTCATTTGAGGTACCACACGATGGGTGATTAAATTAAATTTGGGGGGGATTCATAGGGGCACAAGTGTAAACGTTGTTCGAAATTTTTATTTCCGTTTTATTTTCTGAAATATTTTTTGGTGGGTATTTTAAAAATTAAAAAACTGCATATGTTTTAAAATACCGGGTGTCCCAGATTCAATGTTACAAGCAATATCTTCCTTATTTGTGAAAATATAAGATCGAGTAAGGTGTTGTGGACCTGTCGGAAAAAGAGAAAAGAAAAGAAAATTAGGAGAGTTCAGTTTTGAAGAAGTAGAGAATTTCAAATATCTAGGAACTATCTTAAACAGGAAAAACCAAAAAATTGCTGAAGTAGAACAAAAAAATACAAATGGGATATAAAGCATTTAACAAGTACAAAATGTTTATGAAAAACAGAAAAATCAGTAAGAGGTTAAAACTAAAAACTTGCTATACAGCAGAAACAATGTGTCTAACGAAGAAAGAGGCGGAAAGAATAAACATTTATGAGAGGAAAATCATTAGAAAGATTTGTGGACCAGTCAGAGTGACCGAAAACGAATACAGAAGAATGTATAACAACGAGATAGATGAAGAGTTACAAGGAGAAACTATAGAAAAAGTAATGAAAGCGATGAGAATAAGATGGTTCGGGCACATAAATAGAATGCCTAGTGACTCAACTGTGAAAAAAATAACCGAATGGAACCCATGCTGCCACAGAAAAAGGGGAAGACCTAGAATCGGATGGGAAGATCAGGTCAAAGAAGATCTAAGAAGAATGGGAGTAGGTGATTGACGAAACAAAGTGAACGACAGAAAGGAATGGAAGATAATAGTACGGAGAGCGAAAACACAGAAAAACCAGTAAAGATAATGTTAAAAGTAATATGGAGTGACTCACCATAATAAAGGAGTCTTTAGAACTCATTAGAGTGGCTACAATTCCGGCAGGAATGTATAGCCATGTATATATAAGGTGTTGTCGAAAATGGTTGCAGAAAATGTTAAAAGAATTTTTTAAATCGCACCCCCCCCCCCCCCCCCCCCCCCCCCCCCCGATTTAAAAAAAATAATTTGGGGGAAGTTTCTTATAGGGTGGTTTAGTAGAGATAGATTTAAAACGTGTATCTTTTAGGATTCTGCAAACCATTTTCAAGGACACCGTGCTCGATCTTATATCTCTACAAATAAGGAAGATACCGCTTGTAACATTGCATCCGGGACACCCAGTATAGAATTTTATTAATAATATCGTCAAGATTTTTTTTTAAACACCATGTTTTGTAATTCATTTAGGAACACTTAGTATGTAATTCATTTAGGAACACTTAGTATACTTTCGCTTAATATTTTTTAAATAATTTTTTAGATACAACCCATCTCTTTATTTTCGTTTATTTACCCAATGAACGCTGTTTATATCACACAAACTAATTCTAATTAAGGGCCTCCTGCATTTACAAACGCTGTATTTATGTATATACTATTTGGCCATTGGCCCAATTTACTTGCAATCCTATTTATATATAGACTTTATTAGGTGAACATAACAGTTGTTTTTTTTTGTTTCTAGTGTACGCTGTAGCAAGAAAAGGGTTCACTTTGTTCTCTCTTACTGTTTATTAATTCAGTTTTAATTCTCTCATTTCCAATGTGCATTCATGTAATAACTCTTTTCTTTCGCATTTTCTCCTATAGACAATTATCCTAATACACCACCCTCGATTTCTCTTACAGTATCGACAGGCTATGTCGCAAAATTCCGTAACCAAAACGCCACTTAACGCGCACGCTCTTGCTTTGCAACAGAAACAGAGGTCCTTCATCACGTTCGGCTTCGGTGCAACTTCCGGTCAGTCAAGGAGGGAGTCGCATGTCAACGTCAATGTCACGCCGACCTCGCACGACGTTTCCTCAGATACACCCGAAATTAGGAAGTACAAGAAGCGATTTAATAGCGAAATATTGTGTGCTGCCCTCTGGGGTGAGTATTTCGAGTCGTTCCTATCGAAAGAATCGCTTATGTCTCGAGAACGGTTATAGATATTATGATTGAAATGATGATTTTGGGAGTAGAGACTTGTTTGGGAGCTCGTTTGCTAATTTTTTAGCGATTTAGTATGTGACAATCGATTCTACGGGATCGTTTTTACTTAGAAACGTAAGTTTCAAAATTCTTAAAGTCGCAGAAACTTTATTTGGATTCGAAATTTACCTTTAGATTTGAGGTGAAATTCCTTCAAAATTTAATGTCTAATTTTATAAGGAAAAGTTTAATGTGTTTGGGTGTCTTCAGTAAGGACGTAATTACAAACAAACAAATACTAAATTGTGCAAATGTTCGTATAAATACAGTCCCTGGCTATCGAATTAGGATCACTTAAAAATATGATTTTGGGGGTAAAATTAAAACAAAAAAACTACTACTAATATTTGCTTGTTCCTCTTCTGTCTTTTATTATTTCCTCAATTCTTTTTGGCATACTGCCAATGCAGCTTTTTATTGAAATGCCATTAGTACGTACAATAATTCGGTATAGTTTGTTAGTATCGTTGCAAATATAAATAAAAACAGTATTTTTACCGATTTTCTTATATTATTACTTATATTTCAAAGAGTTTTAATTGTATTTGTGTGCGTCTATTTTTGCTGTCAATTATTATCATAATGGGAGAGAACAAAGCATGAATTTCCGCTCTTCTAGAGACGAGAGAGCTCTCTCAACGTGAAGTTGCACAAAAAGAGGGTGTATCACATCAAACTGTTCTGAGAATCGCGAAATTAATTAAGGAGAATATTCCTGGCACAAGTAGTGGCAGAACATACTATGCCGGCAAACGCAAAACTGTAGGACGAATCACGGCTAGAAGTGCAAATGGAGAGAAGAAAATTTGTTGGTCGACATCCTTCAGGGCGTTATAAAGAAGCATGTACGATGAAATCTATTAAACACCTTCCCATCTCTAATGGTTTGGTCGTGTATTGCGACAGAAGGACCGGGACCACTATATTTCGTTAACGGAACAATGGAACAAAAACAATATAAAAAAGTTTTACAAAACTATCTAATACCTTATATGGGTTGATTGGATCCGATTCAAGGACCATGCACTTTCATGCAAGACAATGCACTTTGTCGTAAGGCAAAAAGTATAATGCGATACCTTGAATCTAAAAATCTGTGTGTACTACCTGGGCCAGGCAATTCACCAGACATAAACCCAGTTGAAAATGTGTGGAATGTCTTGATAAACATCGTAAGTACACGAAACTCAACTACAAAGGAAGAATTACAACAACATATTGAAGATGTATGGCATAATAGCGACGAAATTTAATCGCTTACATTTCGTAACACTGTTTCTTGCTCGCTTTACCGATCGCTTGTAATAGTCGTGTATACTCAGACGTCGATGTTCTCTTATCATGAGCTTTCATGTTACAATAGTAAGTATTGTCATATTTGAGTTATGCTGAGTTATGTTGCGGAGAACACAAAATTGAGCTTGTAACAATTGCTCTCAAAATCAATAACCCATAAAATTTGATATGCTGAATTATTTTCCAATTAATTTTCTTGTATTTACAATGAATTTTGTTATTTAATTTTTAAAATTATTCTTTTTCTGTTAATTTTATAATTGTTCTCAAAAATGTTCCTTAAAAACGCATCTGTGAAAAAAGATTATTATTAAAATAAATTTAATTATAAAAAGTTAAAAATTTTGCTTTATTTATATTTCAAATAGATTAAAATACCAACATTTTTTATGGTTGCTATATAGGTATCGAAAACATGACTCTTATATGTGTATTAGTCGATTCGACTAAGGATTAACGTATAAAAAATAAGATTAGCGTTCCAGGATTAAAAAAAAAGAACAAAAAGCTGCATTGGCAATATGCCAAAAAGGATCGAGGAAATAATAAAACGCAGAGGAGGAACAAGCAAATATTAATAAATATATGTACAAATTATAATAATAATAATAATAGCAATATATTTCTTCAAACAAATGTTAGAGGAAACAGTCAAATGTGTACACAAAGAGAGACAATACTCAACTAACAAGCAGATCACAAACTATTGGCTAGGAAATGAACACAAAAGTAACATTGCAACGCAAGAAATGCAAAGAGAAATCGTAATAAAAGCAGAGAATGGAAAGCTGCATGGTTCTAATAATTTAAGTATTCTCGTATTGAATACGGCTCTATATCGCAAAGGTGCCTTATTAACTGCTTCTTAAATAAACCAGTATTTGTTATAGTTTTTATACTATTCGGTAACTTATTAAAGAAAGTCATACCAGCATACTGTACAGACTTCTCACTAGCAGTCAGTCTGTATTGAGGTAGCCTGTAATTATTTTTATTCCTTGTTAAATATTCATGCTCAAAAAAGCATTCACTAACACTACATTTATGTTTGCAAACAAATATTATGCATTCGAAAATATAAAGTGCGTATATTGTCCTCTACAAGTTTCTAGATAGTTTCTAGATAGTTCTTACCAAAGATAAATCTTATTGTTCTTTTTTGTAGAACAAAAATTCTGTTGATATCAGTCGATTGACCCCAAAATATAATGCCGAATTTGGCTTTGGAATAAAAATTCCCGTAATATACAGTCATTAAAGCACCAATGTCTAACACGTGCGACAGAGTTTTGATCAGAAAACAAGTTTTGCCTAATGATTTACAGAGTTCGTCTATATGTAAGTTCCATCTAAGGTGTTGATCTATAAAAATCCCCAAGAACTTACCGGAGTCGCTTATTCTGCAAGTATTATTGCCTAGGAGAATTTCATCTGGTATTGATGTAATAGTATTACTTCTAAAGATTATGCACGAAGTTTTTTCTTTGTTTAATACTAAATTATTTAATATAAACCATTTTTCCACAATTTCAAAATGTGTGTTGCAACTTTTCAACAGATCCTCATATGTGTCCGCTCTAATTAATAGATTTGTATCGTCTGCATAACTAGTTATTGTGCAATCGGTACCACAAGTTGACAAGAACATATCATTTAAAAAAATTATAAACAGCAGAGGACCAAGTACGCTACCCTGTGGCACTCCCATACTGATTGTTTTTTGTCTAGACTGCGCTGTTGCATCACCCCTGTTTACTTTGACCGTTTGATATCTGTTAGAAAGGTATGATAAAAACCAAGAATTAGTCACTCCGCGTACTCCGTAGCATTCAAGTTTCTTTAGTAACAAAGAATGATCAATGCAGTCAAAAGCTTTTGACAGGTCAAGGAAGATCCCACAAGCCAGGCCACGCCGCTCCCAGATCTGTAGGATATTTTTAATATAATCAGAAAGCGCAGTTTGTATGGATTTACCTGATACATAACCATGTTGAGAAGACGCAAATAAGTTATATTTAGAAAAGAATCCGAACACGCGATTAGCCACTACTGACTCAAATACTTTATTTAGCGATGTTAGCACGCTTATCGGCCTGTAATTTGCGCAATCGTTTTTGTTTCCTTTTTTGTATATAGGAGTTACTAAGGCAATTTTTAATTTGTCAGGATAAATTCCAGTTATAAAGGATGTATTGATTATATGAGAAAGTGGAGAAACTATTACATTAACACACCTTTTCAATATAGCTATACTATATATATACTTACTTGCATGTTATATGTAATTAAATAGTAATATTGCCAACATTACCAACTGTTTTTCTTTTTTAATTTTATTTCAAAATCATATCTTTAAGTGGTCCGAATTCGGTGGCCAGGGCTCTACAAGAAAATAAGCAATATATCCTTGTGATTGGTTGTAGCAATCGAGTAATGACTTTCAATTTTGGGGAAGAATGGGGCAAGTATTATTATAATTTTGATATGCACGTCATTTTAGGGAGTTTAATAAGAAATCTTGTCTAATTCTGTGCCACAGCCAACACTAGTGAATTTATTTATTTATTTTTTATTATAAAATAGTAATCGGTCTCACATATGGGTAAAGTCTCAACGCAAATGATGTGCATTGAAGAATGAATGGCTCTGTATATTACAGACTCCACTAATGTCGTCCTTTTTTTTATCCAACCTGTGTGGTATGCCAAACCCATTTAGATTCGGCATCTAAAAAGGGTGTATTTATTGTCATATCAAAAAGAGTGGCATATCAATCTTGAACTCCTTGTACATTGACACATTTTTTACATTTTATGTAAAAACAATAGCTCTGCATTTTGAGAGATTCCCTATATACGCTGTGTTGCCAGATCGGTGTCGCATGAATTATGGATTTATATAAAAAAAATATTCTTTAGAAAAGTTTTTGCTTGTTCTAAATTCTAGATTTTTAAAATAAATTTCTTGGTACTGAATAAAGTAGCTATTTTGTATTTTTTAAGAAGTTGTATAAATATTGTGCTAATATCTAATTGCATTGTCAGTAAAAACTTCTATAAAAAAATTATTCGTAAATCTATTACAAAAATGTTTCCCTCTTGTGAAATCTATCCAATAACACCCTATATACAGTACCGTTCGTGGAAGTTCGGGCAAGCTGACAAATTATATTAACTGTTTAGGAAAAAAATTTAAAATTATATAATATACATTTCTGTGAGGAATTATTAAAACTAACCTTTTCTGGAAGCCTTTTACCAATTTCCAGGTGGTATTTGTCTATTATAAGACCGTTATCATAAAATATATAATTATGTTGGAAATCCCCAATAATTACAGCGACAATAAAGCTTTATAATAATCCCAAGGAGGGTTAGCTGATTCACTCGTGTTACCTGGAAATATTCGTATACCCTTTATAAAGTATTATAACATTTGTAAACGCAGTAGTTCTGAAGAGATTGTTATTGTGAAAGTATCTGTGGTTGTTCAAGTGAAAAATAAAATAATTTCGGTTTGACTGCTTAAAATGCCCCGTGGAAAGCCTCTAACTGTTTCAAAACGATCTGCTATTATTACCTTGCATCAGGAAGGGTACGTAGAAAGACGGATTGCGGATAAATTAAAAATAAAACACATGGTACTATAGTTCGATTTAAGATAGCCGGTGACGTGCAAGATCGTAATCGGCCAGGACCGTCAAGAAAAACGACTCCTGCGGAAGATTTACGAATAGAATAATTAGTAAGCGCAATAGAAGACTAACAGCATCAGAAATTGCTGCAGAATTCAATAATGAGCGAGATTCCAAAGTTTCTGTGAGTACTGTGAAACGTCGGCTGAAAGAGGTTGGGTTGCATGGGCGAGTGGCTTGTCGAAAACCGTTACTCCGAAGAGGAAATAGGCTGAATCGACTGAAATGGGCACAAGCTCATAGAGATTGGACAGTGGACGATTTTAAAAAAGTTTTGTAGACTGACGAATCCAAGTTTGAGGTTTTTGGAAATAGACAGAGAGTTTTCGTACGCAGATCAAGAGGGGAAAGAATGTTACGGGAGTGTATAGTTTCTACGGTGAAGCATGGAGACGGATCTGTAATGGTTTGGGGTTGTTTTTCCTTAATCGGAACAGGCGACTTGCTCAAAATTGAGGGCATAATGAAAAAAGAAGAATATCGGAAAATCCTGGAGGAAAATGCGTCGTGGATTTGAATTTATGCAGGACAATGACCCCAAACATAAATCTAAATTGTGCACAGATTACCTGCAGCAAGAAGAAAACGAAAGAACCCTAAAAATTATGGAATGGCCGCCACAGTCCCCCGATCTGAACCCGATAGAGTTGTTATGGGAAGAATTAGACCGGTGTGTTAGGAAAAAATGTCCAAAATCGAAGGAACATTTGTGGACCATTCTCCAGCAGGTATGGACAAGCTTGCCCAATGAAACATTAGCAAAATTACTGAATCGAATGCCGAGAATAGTGGCAGCAGTCCTAAAGCCAAAGGTGGATTTTTCGATGAAAATCGGATTTAAATTATTTGTATTACATTAACTTTTTTTTTTTAATAAATTTGCGTTTGAAAATATGTAAAATCACGTAAGTAAGTATTAAATACATAGCCATTTAATATTTTTCTTATTTTCTTTGACTTCCGTACATTTTTTTGCTTGCCCGAACTTCCATGAACGGTAGTGTATCTCTCACTGTTTTTAAAATTCTTTCTTTTTTCAAAAAAAAAGAAAAAAAAACAAAAAAAAAGGATATTGTTGGAATGGATTGTTTTTAAGGATTATAGTGGATGTTCAAGAAACTAATCTTGATATGCTAGGTTATTTTTTTGAATTCTCGTGTATATTGCAAAATATTTTTAGAATGTAGATCCAAACATCTACGAGATTAGTTTTAAGAAAAGAACTTCATTGTTTGGCAACGATAACTCGCAATAAATACCCAATATCAAAGAAATTAAAATTCCCATGAATTCTCAACTCTTTGTCGCCCTTACAATCTATGATATTAATTTAATGTTAATTTCGACAGGCGTGAATTTATTAATTGGTACAGAACATGGGTTGATGTTACTCGATAGAAGTGGACAAGGTAAAGTCTACCAATTGATATCCCGAAGAAGATTCCAGCAGATGGAGGTGCTGGAAGGTCAAAATATCTTAGTAACGATATCTGGGAAAAAGAATCGCGTTAGAGTGTATTATTTAAGCTGGTTAAAGAGCAAAATCCTCAGAACAGACGGACTGGTCGAGGTATACGATCATCTTTACATATTTTAATATCTTTTGCTTATAAATTTGATTTTTCCCCGTGGAATTGTAGCAAGTTGAAAGGCGGAACGGGTGGATCAACGTCGGCGATCTCCAAGGTGCTGTACACTTTAAAATTGTAAAATACGAACGGATAAAGTTCTTAGTGATAGCGCTCAAAGACAGTATAGAGATCTACGCATGGGCGCCAAAACCCTATCACAAATTCATGGCGTTCAAGTCGTTCGCCGAATTGTCGCATAGGCCGCTGCTAGTCGATCTGACGGTGGAGGAGGGGACGCGACTCAAGGTCATCTACGGTAGCGCCGACGGATTTCACGCGGTCGATTTGGATTCCGCCAATGTCTACGATATCTACCTTCCAAAACATGTAAGTAACAAGGTCTATTGACCTTTCGCTTAAATGCCAAACATTGATAAATCCCGGATCTATCCAAATATCTCCAACAAATTTTGAGGGATAATAGAAAAAAAGTAAAATGAATATTTGTTTCTTGGTAACTTTATCGAAAAAAAAATAACATTTAACCCTTTTAGATTAGGCTATTAAATGTGATTCGTTCCTACTGACTCTGTGGTGTAGTTGATTTAGCCGTCTATCCGGTAAACGGGAGCCGTGGGTTCGAATCCTACCGGAGTCAATTAATTTGGAAGTTTTTGTCCAAGTTTTACAGAATTTTGATATGATGACTCTATAAACCAGTAAAGTTCATTTTTAGAGTTAGTTTTGACATAAATGTTTTAAGTGCTGAGAAAACTGTTTTCCCATTTTGGGAACGTTGGTATGTATGTACGAATAAATTTCAAAAAAGAGTAGTAATAAAAATGCAAAAATATTAAACAGCAGAACTTTATTTCTGGTGGTACATATCAAAATAGATGTTTTTATGTAATCGTTTTTCACATTTAGAACATTGAAGCCTTGTATTTTTCTAGCAGGCTACGCACCTTCCCTGAGAACATTCATTTATAAGATGGCTGAATATCAGAAACAACTGATGATGTCGGACCACCTTTTCGTTTCATTTGTGTCGCATTTGCTTCTTTTAGACACTTCAATTTCAAACTCCAAATGACTCATAGTTTTATCCTGGTTTGCATATTGGTAGAAACGAAATGTTTCCACGACAGCGAGATTTATGACGTGGAAAAAAAGATGTTTGGTTGCTGGATTTCCTTTTTATGGTCTCCTTTTACTCTTCTGGAGGTCTTTTGCAGAGGTGTTACTCCATAATGATTAGAGCGAGGTAGTCGTCTTTGCGATACATAGGCGTTTCACCGTAGTAGTTGTAAATTCGAAGTAAATTTCGAATAAAGCCAAGAGACCTTAGCAACTTTTGATGTCTCAAGTTTTCGGTTATCGGCAACGTGAAAGTAGCGTTTCATCGTTCTAAACGTGTCCCTATTCCCCTAGAGCTTGCATGTTTTCAGCTATAGACCAGTAATCTTTTTCTCCGGGAAGATTAGGGTAACCGTTTACCAAAAGCAACCATAGGAATTGGCGAATATCTTCTTCAGTTACCATGAAATTGTGATTATTTTTATCTCGTCTAGCATAGAGATTTGACTATTCTGTTATGGATGAAATAATTTCGGATGTCCAAAATAACAGAAATATTTCTTATTTTGAATTTCCGGCATGTTCTGGTCCCACCTCTTTCAGTTCGATTACATTGGTAAAAAGAACTACATTCTCAGCTTTTTTCCAAGGCATTTTCTTCAATTTTTGCTGTTCCTCTTCGTCAATATTCTCATCTTCACTAGAATCACTTTCTTGAACCTAAATTTCTCCGGGGACCTCTTGCTCTATCCAAAATTTCGTTTTCAATGTCTCCCTCGTCGCTATCAATGTTTTGATTAGTCGATTCTGGTGGTATTACTACAATGTCACAACTTTTTTGAGACGTAGATGCTTCAACATCGTTCAGAGCGTTACGTAAAAATGTGTATCTAGCTATAGTTTTACCGTAGGAACAAAACATGAAGAGTAGAACAGTATCAGTGCTGATCAAAGTAAAACCAACCCATAAAATTGTTTATAATTCATACTGCACTTTATACAATCGCTGATCGAATGACCATACTGAACTCAACAAACGCAAAACTATGTACTACTAAATAGTATTCTTGAATGTGAAAAAATGCGATCGGTTGGAAGCAAGTTCAGACTTAGCATAAACGTGTTTGCCGGTAAGAAATGCGCCAAGTCCCGCTGCACCCATAATTTGCCTGCTTCCAAGTTTTCTAATCGTTAATCGTAAGTGTTATACAAAGAATATGATTCAAAAAAATTAGATTTTTTGGTGTGTTCCCATTTTGGGAACCTTCGTCATTAAAAACTTAATCAAATTTAATTACGACGGGGAGACCAAGAGAGGCCGATTTTTAAGTAAATATTGTAAGTTTTGTGCAACTAACTACCATTAACTGGTTCCAAAAATAAGGTATGGTTATAAGTAACCTGAGCAAATATGCGGTAACAGCCAGAGGTGTGGTGAGGGCATAAAAGTTTACACATAAGATAGAAGGTAAGAAATAAATTATAAAACGTGCTGAATCATTTACCGTTTTAAAAGTCTGCCGTGAAATCACAAACTGGGTAACATCTGTTAAATATTTGAATCATTAGATATGTTTCCACAGCTGTTTCAGTCAAGTGAGTACGACGTGCGGAATAAATGTTTTTTAATGCCGAAAACGACCGTTCGACATCTAGCGATGTTATATTTGCATATTTAGTCGGGTACGTTTCGGGGTCTTTAGAAACACTGCCTTTGTACTAGAAATCAATGCATTTACTAGTGGAAAACATGTAGGAATCGTTTGTGCCGCAAGATTTAGAGTATGGATTTTACACGTTACATGTAAGAAGCTACCACTGTGTTCTTTAAGAGATCGGCCCAAAGAACGCACGTTTGCGGCACCATCACTTATAAACATTAAAAGTTGCATAGTTGAAACTTCAAATTTGTTCAATGAGTTCAACACCACCTTTAAAACCTCATCGGCAGTACAATTTATAACTCTTTTGGAAGCAAGTAAGCAGGAGGATGACCGGTCGATGTGGTTCCATTGTACGTACCATTACATTAACCACAGAGTGTCCGCATATTTATTCCAGAAGGAGACAAATGCTTCTTTGTCTAGTAAACGAAACGATAGATTACATAAAATAAGAGTAACACATAAATCAAATGTAAATTTTTCTTGGTCTCGTATGCCACTTTTTGCGGAAGAATGCTGTTTGCTTTCGATGTGACGCTAACAATGGCTTCTGGACCAACATATTAAAGGGATTTTACAAACTAGACATTGAATTTTAGCGCCATCAAAAATTAAGTCCGGCATGTCCACTATAAAGTTTTTAACTGTGTCTGCCATTGGTCGTTTTCGCGACGTACCTAACTGCGACATTTTTAAAGCAAACAAGCGTACAATTACGAAATAAATTACGACATCCTACGTATACACAGTACTACTCGCATACAGCATCGATTTAGTACTGACGCTGTGAACGCGTGAAATAAATAATCGCCGATTCCGCACCACATATCTACTACACTGATTGTTACCGCTGTTTGCCCAGACTAGTTATAAGTTTTAACTTATCCTTTTTAAAGGGAATTTCCAAATCTCATTTTGGCTCCCCCAATGTAATTTGTATCAAATTTTTTGCAATTTATTGATTTCATTATATTTAATTATTTTTTAAAATACTTTTCGATCAAGGCTATGTCAAAAGGGGCATGGAATAAATTTGCTTATCGCAGATTATTGGTAGGTAAGCATTCATATTGGCAATTGTTTGTCAAAAATGGATGCATACCAACAGAAGAAACAAAAATGTCAAAATTTATAGGTTAGGTTTTATCCATCTGTTATTTGCTTCCGTAATCATTCGGACTGTTCTTCTGTATTGCAGATACAAGGTGCTATCTGTCCCCATTGTATAGTGACGCTACCTAACAGTAATGGGATGCAATTACTGTTATGTTATGATAACGAAGGAGTTTATGTCAGCACCTATGGAAGAGTCTCCAAGAATACGATACTGCAGGTATGATTTTTTAACGTTTTGTACTGTTATACACTATTTTACTTAAACTCAAAGTGTATAAGAATCGATTATATTTTGTTTTGTTTTTTTTTATAGTGGGGCGAAATGCCAACGTCAGTGGCGTACATCGGTACGGGTCAGATAATGGGCTGGGGTAATAAAGCAATAGAAATTCGTTCAGTGGAATCGGGACATTTAGACGGTGTGTTCATGCATAAGAAAGCACAACGGCTGAAGTTCCTCTGCGAACGTAACGATAAGGTATTCTTTTCAAGCGCAAAGAGTGGCTCCTCGTGTCAGATCTACTTTATGACACTTAACAAACCGGGAATGGCAAACTGGTAACATTTGAAAGCTTAGTTGAAATCCGTATATTTTATATTGTTAATATTAATATTATTGAATCCGATAAAAATTATAATAATGAACGAGATCAAGATTCGAAATCGAGATGATGATGACGATGCAGCGTAATCACAATATTTCCAAGAGAGAGAAATTAAATTTAGAAAAAAAAAATGTGAAAAACAGGAAAAGAAAAACAATTATTATAATGATTATTATACATAATATATATTGTATAATGTTTTTTTTTATGTATATTTGTTATTATTATTATTATTCGTATTATATAACCGCTAGAAAAATCAAGATCGTTTATTTTTTTTTTCTTTCTTTCGTTATTCTTATTTCGATTAAGTTAACTCTCAACTAGCAGCAACAAGCTCTATGATATTCGTATGATTCAAACTACAGTATTCTCGAAAACAAAAGGGACAATGGCAAGTTCTTTGTTGATATTCACTTATTTTATTTTCTTTTTATCAAAACTCAGTTTCAAATTTTGAGATATGAGTTGCCTTATTTTAAACCTAACAACCTTTTAGCTGGATATAGGATCTAATTCCAAATATACATATATAATGGTTATTATTTTCAGTAAATTCCGAAATTTGTTTAAATAAATACAGCATGTTTCATTCAAAAAAAGAGTTTCTTCAATTGTTTTCCATATTGTAACAACGTGCCTTGTACTAAATATAACAACATATCTCTCCTATCGTTTCGGAAGAAAACAAGATCAGGATTTTTATTCGTAAACATATTCATTATCCACTCTTTTTTGTGAGTATTATTATTAGCAGTGGAAAATGGTACAAATTTTAATTGTTTTCTTTTTACTAGAACGCAGTTTTAACGTGTGAGACGTAACCTGCTTTCTTTTAAACAGAACACTCTGCATGTGATAATTTTTAAGTCGAATATAGAATCTGATATCAGATATACATACATTCTCACTATTATTCTCAATATTTTTAATGTTATTTGTATGCAGGATGCCGTTGTAAAAGAAAAAAAAAACGCTAAAATTTTAGATCTTTATCTTTGAAAAATTTGGCACACCTGTAACTTATAACAATCTACCTTAAATATAACAACATATCCATGCTACCATTTTAACGGTAATAGAATTTGATGTCGTCAAATTCTATTAAGTTTTTTACTGGTAAGCCTATTCATAATTTTTTTATGGAACAGTTATTAACGGCGGAAAATGGTATAAATTTGCTTTATTTTCTTTATAATAAAATGCGGTTTGAAATTTTGAGATATAAGTTTTAGCGCCTTTTTAAACGGAACATTCTGCATATGATTTCTTTTCATTAATTCTTGCTGTTATTCCCAATATTTTTCTAGATGTTTTTTTTTACCGTCATTTATATGCAGGATGTCATTAAAATAAAACGATTTATACTGCTTTTAGAGTGTTTTCAATTGTTTTATATTAGATTTGGAAAATTTAGTTCAGTTATAAATTATTTTGTAAAATTTTGTACCCTGTATTAAATATAACAATATAAAAATTATAAAAAAATAACGTGATCAAGATATGTATTTTTCTTTAATTTTTTATTATCTGGCGGGGCCAATTCTTCATTTGAAACTTCAAAATCCCAATGTCCTTATTCATCGGCGTCCTTAGAAAATTTTACAAGGAGGGACAACATTTGAAATCAAATAAATTACAAGGAATTTTAGTTCTTTTTTCACTTATTACTTTAATAAGAACAAGCTAATACACTAGTCGTAAAAAAAAAATCCGGATCATTTGTTTATCGCTTGCAAATCTATTTATAACATTTTCAATAATTTTCTTTTTTATTGTTGATTTCTAATTTTTGTCGCTAAGCATGCGCTGACCTGATAATCATTTTTTTGACATCGTCGATCTTCTGCGGACCCCCTATATTCCGAAAATTTCCAAATAAGAAAATAAAAACTTTCTTATTGTTTCGTATAGTATTAAAAATTAATCGTTAGATATTATTAAAAAATAAAATCTATAAAAATCAAAAAATACTGTAATTTGATATACTGATATCAAAAAGCATTCTCTCTTTATGTATTTTTTTATTTTTCAATATTTTCTTTTCATCGCTGTGAAATTTTAAAAATTCAGGATAAAGAAAACAAAATAATTCGTCGATATCTAGATAGCAATAATATTTTTCCTCTTTGTAGATTTTTAAAATTTTGATTTTAAGATTTTTTTTTGGTAGAAAAAGAATAAATAGGTATATATATATATACAACATACATATATATATATTTGTAATATATAAAGAAGAAAACACTGTTCAGGTATCAAAATTATTATTATAATTAAATATTTTTCTTAATTTAATCGGTTAAAATTTTCTAACGATACATTTCTCCTAATTTTACATCATCTATTTTGATTGATTCACTTTAACGTCTGATAAAAATCAAAAGATAGAAAATTTTAATCGAAATGCATATATTAATACAAAAAAAAATTAAATAAATAATTGCCGTTCCCTATTTTTTTTTTTTTTTTGTAGATACTATTCGTAAATATGTATTCTCAAAAAAACTGCATTTATTAATTATATTTAGCCAACTGTAAACCACACACGAATACACACAGTCTATTGGTGCCAACCAGATTGTTAGTGACGTAAATTTAAATCGAAATGCTCACTAAAGTTTAGATAGTGTTAAGTGTATAAAAAGAAATGATAGAATATGATAATGAGACAAGAACGCAATGAAAATTGAAATCATTTGAAAGAAAACACAGTTAAACGGAATCCAAGTTTTGAATGAAATGCTCGTACTATATTGTAATAATGTAAACGATTAAAAATAAAAAGGTAGAATACAAGTTTGTTCAAAATTTCTGTATATAAATAAAGATCTATTCGTAAAATTAGGTCTCCCGTAGGAAAATTGTTAATCACAACGCTTTAATTTGGAAATATGCAGGGCGTGATTAATAATTTTACCTTTCGAAGACTCAAAACGTTTTCACCCTGCTATAACGTAGGCACAAAACGAGGAGATAATCAAGTAATAAAATTGAGCACAATACAAGGTGTAATTTCCGTTTGTTTCATTTTGTGTATTTGAATATGTAATAAATTAAGCACAGAACATAAGGAAAAAAAATATTACCTATTACCGTTTTATACTAAACATAATGTTAGGATTATGAATAACGTAATACCGTAATACTTATTATAAATAAATAATTACAAAAAAAAAAAAGAAAACAAAACAAATAATCTTTTTATTTTGTTATGGTGCAATTAAGACTGTTTTTATTCTACGACAAGTTTATTTCGACTTCCAACCAAGGGTAACTCGAAAGAAGCTATCAAACAGATATACTTGATTAATAAAAATAAATAATTAAAAAAAAAACTATATTTAGACCTCGCAAAACTCTAACACTTCGTATATAGAGCATGTCTCGGATAAGAATCAATTTTCAGCGTGTCAACTTACCTCCCCCCACTACAATTTCACTCCCACCCTTTAAAAACAATCAAATGCAGATTTTTGTTGAAGCGCCCCCTAGTTAATTTATTTAATCACTACAAAAATTTCTATTCAAATTGTTCTTTTGAAGCTATAGGATGATTAATTCTTATCATTGATATAGCATAGATCTAGATTTAAATAAAAATGAACTTGTCGTGTGGATATAATTACATTTTGAAGCGGAAATGACTATGAACTAAAACTAAATAAGGTAGACGACGCAGAACCTTATATCACCTTAAGGGTACAATTTGTATTGATAATAACAAATATCTATTTAGTGATGCCTTTTTTAGGAACAAGAAATTCATAAATAAAATCAACAAAAAAAAATAAATTTCAAAAATGTATATAATATTCTGTGTCTCTGTCTAATTTCCTACGTTCTTTTATTTTTTGTTTTTTTTTTTTTTTAATTGAATGTCTTTATTACGACGATGATAATTATTGTGGTATGGACTATTACGCATAGCTATTATTAAATGAAAATGAAGAAATTTTTTATATTATTATTATATTATACATATTATATTTTACTCTATGATATGCTCTTTATTTTAATTTCCCAAAGAGTTGGTATAAGTGTGATTTTTTATAAAGTAGTTTAAAATAACAATTTATTATCATAATCCATAAGTTTAAAAAACCTATCATTTTATTAATATAATTATTACAATATAAAAAAGGTTGTATACTAAATGCGTTTTATTTGTCCCCTTAATCCAACAACGATTTCACTTAATAGAAAAACTAGAATCTTGACCGTCCATTTAAATTTCCCGCATTTTAATTGGTGTCAAATACCGCCAACGTATGAAACCTGAAAAATAATTTTAAAAACTTGCTATTGTGAGGAATAATTTTAAACATACGTAATTTCATATTTTTACTGTGAGCTTCTTTAGATTTCCTCTCTTTATATATGGATAACATATTAAACTTTGAATTCTATATCTTCAAAAATTTAATTCAGTAATTTTATTATTCACAGTTGGTAGTAGAGGTTATGTGATCATATTTTCCCGCCAATTCTTTCGTATTTTTATTCAACAGTTCATAAATTGGTTATTAAACTAAATTTCTAGAATTTTAAATTGAATAAGAAAAAATCCATTCAAAATGGGTATTAGAGATTACGAAAAAGACAAAGGTGAGTACAGTTTTAGCCCAAATTAAAACACACTTTTCTATTTCATAAAACATATTTTAGATTCAATAAAAACGTTCCTAATGGAACATGCTACACAAGACGATCAAGGAAAACACTTCAAATACTGCGACCAATTAACAAAATTAGCTCATCGAGAACAAACAGCAATGTATGTAGAGCTAGACGATTTACATGACCATGATCCAGAATTAGCCGAAGCTGTTGTCAATAACACCAGGAGATACGTTAATATGCTATCAGATGTTGTTTATGAACTACTACCTACATTTAAAGAACATGATGTCGTAGCAAAAGATTCTTTAGATGTCTATATCGAGCATAGACTAATGATGGAAAATCGAAATCGGCAACCGAACGAACAAAGAGCTGCCCAAAATAAGTTTCCGCCAGAATTGATGCGTAGATAGTAAGTATATGCAAGAAAAATTGAACTTTAATTATAAATTAGCAATCTTTTATTTCTTTAGCGAAGTATATTTTAAAGAATCTACTACGCATAAAATTGTACCGATTCGCGAAGTAAAAGCTGAACATATCGGGAAATTAGTCACCGTTAAAGGGATAGTCACACGATGCGGGGATGTAAAGCCGATGATGTGTGTTGCAACATACACCTGTGATCAATGCGGTGCCGAAACGTACCAACCTGTAAACGGTTTAACTTTCATGCCGATTAATATGTGTCCAAGTGAAGATTGTCGAGTTAATAAATCCGGTGGGAGGTTATATTTACAAACTAGAGGGTCGAAATTTATTAAATTCCAGGAGATTCGGATACAAGAAGTGGTAAGTTTTTTTGACAGCTGTCAATGTCGATGTCAATAAATGACATTGGTTGTGTTTTTCGTTTGTTTTTATACCGTGGATGTTGCGATTTAAAATTAAATTTCACGTTTAGAGTGATCAAGTTCCCGTTGGGCATATTCCACGATCGTTAACAATTTTTTGCCGAGGTGAAACTACAAGACATGCTTTACCGGGGGATCTCGTAGCTATTACAGGCATTTTTCTACCGCTAGTTCGGACAGGATACAAACAAATCATTGGAGGATTATTGTCGGAGACATACTTAGAAGCTCATGTGAGATTTTATATTTAATTTAGCACTTAATTTGGGTGTTAATCGATGCAAATTTTAGAGAGTCATCTCTCTGAACAAAACCTCAGAGGATGAAATAGCTTCCGCTGGTTTAACACCTGAAGAACTCGCCATTTTGACTCAGGATGACTTCTACACTAAGTTGGCCGCGTCTTTAGCGCCAGAAATCTATGGGCATGTGAATGTCAAGAAAGCGCTGTTGTTACTTTTGGTCGGAGGTGTAGATCGTCGGCCAGACGGTATGAAAATAAGAGGGAATATCAATATTTGCCTGATGGGTGATCCAGGTGTTGCTAAATCGCAATTATTGGGATATATTAATCGTTTAGCACCGAGAAGTGAGTATTTTCTACAAACCTGTTTTAATCGAGTTGTATACAAGGTATTTTTAAGTTGAAGCATTTATATTAACGAGTTGTAGAACCGTAGAAATAAATGATTTTACCAAAAATCGCCTGCAATCAAGAGGGCGCTGCAGATAACACATGGGTCAACGCCTTAATTAAGAAAGTTCGCCAGAAGTTAAAGGAATTTAAACGCCAGCAATTGCATTCTAAAGTTAGGTCTTTAATATGAGATTTCCTGGAGAAGATCAATGGGGGGGGGGTTTCCCTGTTTGTTGACCATGGTGATTTGGATCGTCAAAATATCGTGAAGTTAGTGAGACGGTCTCAGAGCTGGCTAGGGCCTCTGCCAGCCAATCTGTTCTGCGACTAGCGATGAGTTGAGCTCCTTCATTAAATATCTCGGGAATGGAAAGGTTCCTGGGTATGATGGCGTTTCAAATAAGAAGAGTTTGCTGCGTTGCTCTCGATTGTCAACTCCATCTTCCAAAGATCTGGAAACAGGTCGGTGTTGTTACCGTCCGCAAACCCTGTACGGATACTCTCCACTCATTGAATTATCGTCCTAACGGGTCATACTTACTAGGTACAGAGTAGAGCTAGAGCTGCTCGACGTCCATCCTATTCCAGAGGAGCAGTTATGATTTAGAGAGGGTTTATCGACTGATATCCAATTATTCCGATTATCTAAGGCTGTTAGGGATCCTCTGGTTCACAGAGAGGTTCTTGGCGTATTTCAGAATATATCCAGAACGTTCGACACGGTCTGTCATGCGTGGATCATCTTCAAAATGATCCGCGCAAGATTTGGGGCTGGCATAAGGAGACTGGCGGTATCGTATTTCTCCGGGAGGTCGTTTTCTGTTCGCAATGGTGGTTGTCTCTCCTCCAGGCGCCCCGACGTCTCTAGTGTACTCCAAGGATCATTTCTGGGTTCGGATTTTTTGCTTTTATACGTCGATGATGTCCCGAAAAGTCCCACAGTCAGCCTCTCAGTGAACGCAAACGATACCGCTGTATTTGCTAGTAACCGCAATGAGCTGTTGATGGTGGGGAGTCTGCAATGTGCGGTGGATGACTTGGTTGATTTGGGGGGTAGGTGGAAGCTTTGTATATTAACGAAGTCAACGCAGTCGGGTACAACTAATTGCGCTTCACCTTTTGTGGTGAGGGGATGATGGTAACAAAGCCATGGAACACTTGACACACACGATTTATACACGAAAAGCTTCTGCGGTTATGACAAGCTTTAAAGAGCTTATACATCCCGTTGGGCCGATCATACTACAAAAAAAGAGTGTAGCTTTTGGCTTCACTAGGCGGCGTTCTTTATCCGCCGAGAATATTTACATATATCAACGGTGTCTTGATGGTCTTTCGAAGTGAGATGTCTTGCAGTGATTTTCGATCGGAGGTTCGTCTGGAGAAGTCATGTACAGGCCTTGAGGAACAAATTTATCAGGGTCAAACTACTCTTTAGGTGTAGAGACAAAGCTACTTCTTTATAGCTTAGACCAATTCTTACCGATGGGACGTTGTCATACAGTGCAGGGGCTGGAATCGCTACAAAATCAAATTCTCAGGATGATTGTTAACTCCTCTTGGTTTGTCAGAAACGGTCGAATCAGGGAGGACGTATATATCCCCAGTTTGGTAATGTACTGCAGGGAGTTGGGCAAGAAGACGTGGAAGCGAGTTCAGGATGTGGAGAAGTCCCTTATGAGAACAGTGGTAACCCCGCAGGATCGTCCGCTACCGAAGACCAAATTTAAAACGATTGCTGATATTGTTGACTTGGAGACCGAAAAAGCAGTCCCAGGGGCGGACTATGGAACAATTTGAACCATCCGCCCAGCTGACTATTGTCCATACATTCTAGCAGTGTGGTGAGACTGAGCGCATAAGGAGCTTAAAGACACCCGTCTAGCTCCAGTGAGAGGAGTTAACCGTAGCTTGCATAAAAGTTCAAAAATAACGGAAATAATCATTGCGTTTTTATCGCAAAAAATTTCATCGCCTTGGGTTCAAATTTTTGCGGCAACTGAACGAGCTAGAAGGTCAAATATGGATCTGCTAGAAAGCGCTCGGCGAGAGCTTTAAAACTAAGAAGAGCGCAACTCTAGCTCTAACCATTCTGACCCAAAGGTTCAGAAAACAAAATTTTTAATCTTTAGGAATTATAATATCGCTGTTATTTTACAACTTTTATATAGGTGATTCTTGGTAAAACATGTTAGTATAAATGCGTCAACTTAGAGAACATTACAAAGTACAGCTCGGCAAAGATGGCTGTGCAATGAATGCCGCCTGCAAAGCTAACTTTATCGAGCTGTACAATGTATTTCAACTCTTTGGTTTTAAAATTAAGACATTAAAAAGTTATAATCTCCCTAGAATAGCTTTGCATGTTAATTGTTTCAAGGTCAATACACTACTGGACGTGGTTCATCCGGAGTGGGTCTAACTGCAGCCGTATTGAAAGATCCAATGACAGGAGAGATGATGTTAGAAGGTGGTGCACTTGTTCTGGCTGATCAGGGGGTTTGCTGCATCGACGAATTCGACAAAATGGCGGATGGAGACCGAACGGCCATTCACGAAGTTATGGAACAGCAAACTATCAGCATTGCAAAGGTTTGATTGTAAAACTGGTAGTTATAAAATCTATAACTATCGGGCTTTGGTTATCAGTTACACTCTTACCGTTTGCACTTAGAAAATGATAATTATTTAAATTCCTTTATAATTCTGTACCTATTTGGGCGGAGCAATCTCTGAGAATATCTTCTTGTGGTGTTGTAACTTTAAAACAAAGGTTTTACGTGTTACATCCAAATAGGTTAGAGTAATAGAAGCCGTTGTTTATATTTATGAGTGAAACCCACACAAAAGCAAAATATTTACATTAATTAGTGTACGATGCTGCATATATTACTCTAACTTTTTTGTTTATAACGTATTAGAAGACCAAATAACTATATTCTCTGCGATCTTCATTATTTACCAGAACTAGGCTTGCAGCCTATAAGCCTTCTTAACACTATGTTGCGGCCACTCCTCGGCTGTTGGATTTCCAAGTAATTATATTCTCTGCGATCTTCATTATTTATCAGAAGTAGGCTTGCAGCCTATAAGCCTTCTTAACACTATGTTGCGGCCACTCCTCGGCTGTTGGATTTGGTGCTTCCCAGTTGGTCGGGACTTCCAAGTGTAATCTTCAGATGTCCTCAACTAGTCTTCTTCATCAATGGGGACTCTGCGTTCAGTCCGCATAACTCTAGGTAGTGGACGATCTTGTTGTCTCTCCACAATCCTCGCGAGCAGTGGGTTGTTCGAAAGACTAGCTCCTTTTCCAGGTGTTTTTTGCCATTACACGGAGATATTCCACCAAAGTGGGGATCTTCAGATCAGCTCTAAGTTGCACGTTACGAACGAACGATGGAGTCCCGGCCACCATCCTAATAACCTGACTCAATATGCTTTCTGGTCTCTTAAGATGTCTGGGCGCCACCGTAGATTTTGCTCCTACAAATTTGGTCAATTTGTCGTTTCCAGGTTAGCCTTCTATCAAAGTATGAAGTATGTGGGAGTTGTACCACATACTTCAATGAGTCTTTCCATGGTAACCAGTGATCATTGATCGTCAGATCCCGAAGAGGCCGTCTGCTTTTCCAGGTGAATTGTATGACTTCACACGTTGATTCATCAATATGGAAGCCCCACTTCTCTGCTCAGTCCTCAACCTTATCTAAAGTAGTTTGGGGTCTTGGGAGAGCTAAGTTCTCACTTCTACTGGCGCAATAAATTGCCGTGTCGTAAGCATGAATGGCATGATGTGCTTCCGGATGTTTAGAGATGTCGTACGTGAATATTAAGAATAACTCAGGTCCAAGGAGTGAACCCTGTGAGACTCCCGACTCAATCGATTGCGCCGCCAATGTTACAACCCCGATTCTAACCTCAAATACCCTGTTAAGGCAGAACTAACTTGATCAAATCCTTGCTGAATCTGATCTTGCTCATTTTATACGCAATTATACAAAAGATGAATAACTTTAAATGAAAACATTTTCCTCATGTTTCATAACTAGGCCGGCATCATGACGTGCCTCAATGCTAGAGTCTCCATCTTGGCTGCGGCCAATCCGGCTTACGGAAGGTACAACCCCAAACGAACTATAGAACAGAATATTCAACTACCGGCCGCTTTATTGTCACGGTTCGACCTGCTTTGGTTAATACAGGACAAACCGGATCGAGACAACGATTTACGATTGGCTAGACATATCACATACGTTCACCAGCACAGCAAACAGCCAGCCACAGACACGGAAGTATTGAGCATGCAAGTAATGAGGAAATACATCGCGCTATGCAAGATGAAGGAGCCATCGATACCGGAAGACTTGACCGACTTCATTGTTTGTAAGTGTTGATCATAGAAAATTTGTATCTAATGTATTATCGTTTTTTTTTTTTCCAATAAATCTCAGCCGCCTACGTTGAATTGAGAAGGGACGCCAGGAACTCTAGAGATATGACTTTCACATCCGCTAGGAATCTCCTAGGTATCCTACGGTTGTCTACAGCACTTGCTAGGTTGCGTCTTTCGAATACCGTTGAGAAGGATGACGTCACGGAAGCGATTCGGTTGATGGAGATGAGTAAGGATTCTTTGAATCAAACCTACGAAAATAAAGGACAAAGGTATGTTACGGTACTTACGAAGGATAACGTGAAATTTACCCGATTTGAAGATAAGTTTTCTAAAAAATAAAATTATACGTAGTTCATAGAATACTAGACATTGTAAAGTCCAACGGTACTCCATATCTTAGAAACAGATAAATTTCACCCTGTGCGTTGTTCAACAGAAACACGTCTAAATTGCGAAGCAAATAAAATGAAAACACCGACAAAATGCTAAACTATAACAACTTTACTGCATCCCTGTATACAATTAGGTTTTTATATATCTGCGCATGACCAATTTTACAAAAGACTACATCTGCGCATTTAAATAATGAACAGATAGAATGTAGAATGCTTTTCACTTGCTTATATGTACTTGTTTTGTTTCATTTCAGACCTATGAACGTCAATGACAAGATATTCGCGATTATTCGCGGCTTGGCAGGGGAAAGTAAGACCGTCAAAGTATCGGACGCCATAGAGAAATGCGCCAGCAAAGGATATAACCCGGATCAAGTGGATGGTTGCATTGAAGAATACGAGGAATTGAACGTCTGGCAGATTAACCAAACTCGTACAAAGATCACATTTATCTAAGATTATTTCATTAAGTACTATTTTTTTTTTTACGTAGATATTTGTTTTTAATATTAGGTCGTATAAATTCAAAATTTTCTTAAAGATTAGTTAGCTGTAAGATAACATGCATTAAAGGAAAGAGCTTCTCTAATCTCTTTCTTCTTAAGGTCTTTATTGTTTAAGTTGTATTATAACAATTCGTATTTAATTATTTTTTTATTAATAAATGATTTAATTCAGCTGAAATTGTGAATTTTTAACAGCGCTACGTATATCCTGGACATCGTAGCGGCAGGTAATGACGTAAATGGGAATTGTGTGTCGTATACATTGTACGCACGCTGTCATCCCACGTACCTACGACAGATGACTGGCTTTTACGAGGGCGAATCAAATATTAACCGGACTTTTCTTTTTAACGTTCCCTAGGTGAAGCGAGTAACGTGACGTGTTGATATATGTTGGATGGGGATGTAAAGTGGAGGGGAGTAAATCGGTTCGGCTCGCCAGAGCAGATTGGTTCTTAGTAGCATCATGTCTGAGCAAGAGGTGCACACGTTTGTTGAGCAACGCATTATTATTAAATTTTTGTCGCGGGAGGACGCAAAACCTGTCGAAATTTTGCGTCGACTAACTGCACAGTTTGCTGAAAAAACGCTTTCAAGGACCCAAGTATACGACCGGCACAAAAAATTTCCCGATGGCCGAGAGTCAGTGCAAAATGAGACCTATGCACGCCGACCGCGTACAAGCACCAGTGAGACGATTTTTTGGGATTGCAGAGGCATATTGCTCGTTGATTTTCTCCATGAACGGCGTACAGTTAATGCTGCGTACTACTGTCAACTGCATGATGAAGATGGCCTATCGACGAAAAGGGCGAGACATGCCTATTCGAAGTGCGATTCTGCTCCGTGACAACGCTCGGCCACACACAGCTGCATTAACCCAAGAAAAATTGGACAAAATTCATTGGGAAACACTGGAACATCCGCCCTACAGTCCCGATCTGTCGCCGTGTGACTACCACATGTTTGGGCCACTCAAAGAAGAACTGGGAGGTCATCACTTTGACGACGACGAAGGTGTAGAAACATTCGTGCGCAATTGGTTACAGACGCGACCACATTCGTTCTTTGATGACGGAATTAAAAAACTTCCGATTCGGTGGGAATCATGTGTGAATAAAAGAGGAGATTATATAGAAAAATAAGGTGTATTCAAAATTTTATTTACTGTACCAATAAATGTTCTAAATCAAAAGTCCGGTTAATATTTGATTCGTCCTCGTAATAAGCAATCTAGGCAGTAGATGAAATTAAAGGGGTTGTCGATAACCTTTCACCGTACAAGATGGCGTCCTACCTGCCTTATTAAAAATGGGGTGTGGAAATATTGGCACTTCATTTGGAGCGTCCACATACAGTTAGCATTCCTCTGCGATATATTCCTATGACATGGAGAGGTGAAAGCCCTTTTCATTCCAAACCAGGAAGAAACGACTGTACCTCTCCCAAACCTTACCGCCCGATCAGTCTTACATCCTTCTTGAAGGTTGTCGGGAAACTGTTTGAGCGATACATTAAAAAACGAATTTTGAGCACTCACTCCGAAGAGATCTACAGATTCTGATTTGAACTTTGTATCTGGCAGGATTCAACGATCACTAGATACATAGCAATCCATCTTAGGTATATTTATCGACGTGGAAGGGGCCTTTGATAAGATTACTTTCTCGAAAATTACTATAGCTCTGGAGAAACGTTGAGTTCCACATATATTGACAGGCTGGATTTACAGGATGCTTGTCAAATGAGCCAGCTTGGCGCTTGACAGCAACCAAAACGTTGTAGCCATGGGGGTTTATCCTAAATACAAGCGCATAGGCCTTTGAAGCTTTAAATTTCCCTGCCAGCGATAGATGGTGCCACTCAATTGGTTATGTAGTAGAAGTTTGTAGTGTCAATTAGACATATGTGTCTATTTTTCCATTTTGAATTGAGTGTTTTTGTTTAGGTTTCCTTTTTGAGATATCTTATATTATTTTATATATTACTTGTTTTTTTATTGTAAGAACAATTATATATAGTTTTTGGATACTTATATAGTTCATTTTAAGGCGAGTACACATTAAGCATTCCTGAACCTTCCCTAAAATTGTTTACTTTGTTTTGATTATAATATGGTGGTAAAAACATTAATCCTACTTGTATTGCTTTAGGATTGTATTATAAATCCTTATTGTTGAAACATTTTCTTAATCAACATTCTTCTAACTCCAATTGCTAAGCTGATGAGACAATGGTAGCAATGGAAATAAAACAGCTACTGGATATTCCACCTCATGTAGAATCTTTTGGCAAGTGGCATCCCCTTACATCGAACCTGACGTCAGATGTATCCCACCTTGAAGCAGCAGCTGTAGCGTACGTTATGGGTCACTTGTCAATATATAAAGTGCTGACTTTAAAAACCTGTGATATTTGCAGGAAGAATTTTGTATATAGTAAATCTCTTGATGATTTTTTCCATAGATATAATATTAAAGAAAGATTTAAAGGGGAGGAGCACTTAATGTATATCAATTTACATATTATTAACACCCTTATTTGTGTGTACACATTTCTTATGCAACCGTACCTTACAAATTCTGCAAAAATTGAAAGCGATATATTTGAATTATAGCATGAATACTTTCCCTGTCGACGCTAGATGGCGCTTATACGCATCATTTTATTTTCATTGACATCGTATTGTATTCGAGAGGTGATCTATGGTTGTACCTAAGAGCTGCTCACAGGGCGGGGTGCTTTCACCACTACTGTAGAATCTAGATGACTTGGCGATACTGATAAGCGGTAAATATGGAAGCGAACTTTGAGAGCGCATGCAAATGACACTAGAAAGTGTTCAATCCTGGTATAAGGACCATGGATTATCCGTCAATTCTATCAAGATGGAGGTGGTCCTATTCACAAGAGAAAGATAAGCAGCCTATGCAGCCCGCCAACCTACTTGATAACGCTGCTTAAAAGGACAAGTGCTTCACAACCTTTCAGATATTATAATTTTTGATTGGCTCTGTTATTATTATTCAATTTATTACTTATTTTTTGGTATTGTACTTACTGAAATAAGTGCACGCTTATGCCGCGCAGAAACATTATCTGGCTTTACTTATGAATGTACCACTTAGCTTTAGTTCAGAGGTCAAATACCTCGGTATCATCTTCGACAAGAAGCTATCGTGGATCCTGCACATTGACCACAAGGTCAACAAAGCTAGTATTGCGTTTGGACAATGCCGCAGAATGCTGGGAAGGACCTGGAACCTCTCTCCAGAAGTAATGATGCGGATTTACACTGCAATCATTAGACAAATCCTAACATACGCTTGGTGGCCTAGTGTACGAAACGCAATCGCAGCTAAAAAACTAATGCAGACACAAAAGGCAGTCTAAGTATCACAGGCGCATTAATATCCACGCCAACGGCAGCTATGGAGATCATGCTTTGCCTGCCGCTTCTTGACTTGTTGTCGAAGAGGCCAGGTTGGCTACCATGATCCGGCTGCTATACGAGGCGTGGCAATTAAATAACCGGATTGGTGTTACAAAACATTTTCTTGATCACCAATTACATTACAAAGTTTATCCCCTTCAATGTACTCTCCTTGCCGATCCCTACAACGCTCCATACGAATTTTCTACTGTCGAAAGCAGTGCTGGAAGTCCGTTTTTGTCAAGTTGTTGAGAACCTCCGTCGCTTTCGCTTTCACCGCTTCCATACTGTCAAATCTTGTCCCCTAAGCTCCGTTTTTACCTTAGGAAATAAAAAAAAGTCACGGGGGCCAGTACGGACGAGTACGGTGGGTGGTCCAACACGGTGATGCCGGATTTCGCAAAGAACGCCTTCACAGACAAGGCGGAATGGGCTGACGCATTGTCTTGGTGGAGCATCCAGGATTTGCTCTTCCACAAATCGGGTCTTCGTTTTCTCACTTGTTCACGAAGGGTAGTTAGAACCTTGAGGTTAACTCGTTGCTCGATCTGAACACTTCATTTTTTCCGACGCGACGGCAGCGTAAGGACTTGAACGGACGATTGCTACAGCGAGACTGAGCGACGTACAACCGTGCCCATCGAGCTCAGGGTGGGGGAAGCATCTACAAGCACAGATATGTTCAATCCTGCCGTGGCGTACTCGGTGTTTGCCGATAGTAGCACCAGTCCGGTTATTTAATTGCCACACCTCGTATAAAACAGGACGACGTTGTAAGACATGGTGAAATGCATCGCAAGTTCTGGGAAAATGCGCGGAATAGATTACCGATGCTGGAGGCTGTGACGGATAACATTTCACCGATTTCTTCCTACGACAAGTCCTACAAATGTTTGACACATCTACAGATCGACAGCAATGAAGACAGCTTATATATCTTCGTAGACAGTTCAAAAACCAACAAAGAAACTGGAGGAGGAGTATTTTCTGAGGAGCTTCACCTAAAAGAATTATGACCTCTAGGGATGGAGGTCACCGCGCTGACCCTAGCAGCGTACAGTTTAACCGACCTTAAGATTGTGGGCAGAAATATCAACTTGTTTACCGACAGCAAGCAAGTAGTATTGACAGTGAACCGATCAATAACGTCGGTTCTGTTACTAGACTGTCACAGAGTCCCATCCTTAGTCTCTGAAACAAACAATATCAACGTAATATGACTGAAGGGCAACAACGGAAATCCTGACAATGAAGAAGCGGACAGACTGGCCAGAAAGCGTTCGAGCATGACTTTACACGATCGAAAACCTTCCATTCGGTCGTCCGTGTATACGCTTTATGAAAGGATCAGAGCCTATCATCCATGAAAAATTGTTGAAAAGATGGGATCAAATTAATTCCTGCTGTACCGCTAGAGTCACCTTGACGTATCCGAACAAGCGAACAGCACTAAGATTGTCCAGACCTTCGCATGGCTGTTGGAATTTTGACTGGACATTGTCGGGTAAAGGGCATCTCCATAAGATGGGATTAGCCGAAGACCTGCCATGTAGGTGCCGCCAAGCTGAAGACGAAACTCTGGAACACTTCCTTTACAAGTGTCAAGCGCTGACGTTAGTTAGAAGGACCATGTTGGGTGACGAGCGGCTGCATCTTGCCGCCATTAAGGCGATTCCACTGGGCAACGTTCTAACCTATGCCAAGTCAGTGGGGTGGTTGATTTTTTTTGGAGGGCTCCTCGGCACAGGAAGAATACATAATGGACCTATTGTAGCTTAAATGCTGTGGAATCAATCTCACCTTCTCATTGTCCATAACCAAAACTGCATGAGGAAATCGAAGCGTTGTAATTGAAGTTCCATTTACGTCACCACCAACTACTACTGCCTGTTATAATAAACGCCTCAATCTAATTTTTAATACGTGCAGCATATAACAATTGTCACACATTTAGTTAATGGTCAAAAATGTGAAACAAAAAGTAAATTATAAAAAATTTATTCTATATAAAAGAAGCTTTTATAACAACATAAAAACGATTTACATAATATAAGATATTGCTAAAAAAACAAGTTAAAAGGAATAAATAATAAAACTCTAAAACAGACGATTTTTAAATCTAAAGATCGTCCGTTTCCGATTCGTAGTCTTCGCTTCTAATGATTGGCCCGTCTTCCTCTTCTTTAACCGTGTTTTTCGATGGTATAAATGGAGCGAACATGACTCCCAAATTGATTTTGTTAAAGCCCGAGCGATTTAGCATTTTGTCCACGGTTTTTTGGAGGATGATATATGCGTTTTGTATAGACGAATCGATCTTTAGTTCTGCAAATATTCGAAAAATAATTGTTTTAAATAATTTTTACGTAATACAGACGTCAGGGCAGGACTATATACGTTGGTCCAGATACGAACGGGGGATTGCTTTTGTGAATGGCAACAGCGCATTCGAGCCACACTGAGAGATCCCATCCAGTCGCAGTATATCATAAAGCGAGCAGCGGTACGCACGAATATTACAAACACGCATGTCCGCTCAATCACGTAATATTATAATTCAACGCCTTCTGACAAAATGTGTTAATATACAGGATTACTGCGTAATTTTTCTGTATTCTCAGATTATGTTGGAAAGTACAGTTTCTTATATTCATTTTGTTGCTGCTATGCGATGTAGGAGAACGAAAAAGTAATTCTAAGTAGGAAAATAAACGATTCTTATAAAATTAAACTAAAGACAAATAAATTCGATAATTACATAAAATAAATTGAAATTCTAACAATGTTACTTTATTAAGAGGACAAATCTCCTGGCAATTTTGAACTTCGTAACTTTTGTATTTGTTGTGTTATAAAATATGTTTCACAGTACTTCTACTAACACCAATTTCGCCTGCAATTTGCCGATTAGAGCAAGGTTCGCCTATTTCAACTAACGAAGTTCTCTCTCCTCCCGCTCGGGATGCATTAGAGGGATTTGAGGCTGTTCGTCTATTTGTTGGCATTTACGGCAATTCCCCGCCACACAGCCAAGTTTCCCAAACGCCTTGACGATCCTTTCAATCGTGGAATGCGAAGGAATAGGATAATCCACGTACTCTACGGCAAATAGATCGACTGCGCTTTGGTAGGAATTTCTGGCAATCGGTTGTATAACTAACATAGCGTATTGGAAATCCACGATCACTTGTTAGAACCTTACGAGCGCACGAACAAACAAAGAGTGCGTCAGATAAGTCTCTCAGAGCTACGGCAGTTGCGCGCGGCGAGGCTGGCCGGCGGGGCTAAATGCAAGGATGCCAGATCGCGCTACGTACAAAAAATCTCGCACCCCGGTAAGACCTGGGCCAACGCGTATATATAATAGAGCTGACTAAAGCACTTTAGTAAAGTGTTTCAAACATTACTAGGCCAGAGTTCTTTAAGATAATAAGTCTCAAATACTTTCATTTACAAATGCTTGGATTACCAAAGAAAGTATTTGAAAGAGTAAAGCAGCAAGTACTGACAACTAAGATATTAAGTACGAAGTACTCATTGCAAAGTATTTGAAGTCCTTATAATCTTTCGAGCACTACTAAAGGTAACTGGAATACTAAAAATACTTCATGTAAAAATGCTTTAAAGCTTCACTACTTAAACAAAGTATTTCAAGTATCAAATACTAAATACCTCAAAAGTGCTTCAAGCACTACATCAAAGCACTTTATCAGAGTGTTTTATCCAGCGTGGGTGTATAAAAGATTAAAACTTACTTTTAGAACCTTTGCTGGTCAAGAACAGATGCTTGAAATATGACAATTGCATGTGCAGGTCCTGCGCGGTGTATTTGAGATACATTATGCTTTCCTTACATGTTCGACATAAAGAATACTTTCCAGCGATGTTTATCGTCACAAAACTCTCATCGTTAATGCAAGCAGGATCCTCGCAAATCATCTCGAACTTGTAGAACTTTTTAATGTATCGGTGCATGCTTAAAGTTAACTGGTTCGCTATATACGGAACATATTCTATTGGTCTTATAGAGCATTTATTATTTGAGCATTTATCTAAGAAGCAAACGCCGTTATACGCGGGATCGTTAACCTTATTTTCAGCCTTGCAAGAGTAGCATATAAACGTGAAAGTTTCGCAATTTCTATATTTGATAGTATCGTTGTATTGTATATCTTCATTATCATGTTTTTCCTTTGGTTTTTTAACGTTGGTGACATCTACACCCAACCACGTGGCTATCTGGTACCCGTCCAGTCCTGAAATTGGTTCACATAACCGGGAGATCACAGGGTAGATTTGGAGACTCAAATAGTATTTGATATCCACCTTCAAGGTGTCTGAATTCTTCAACTCCTCGATGTGGTAAGCCCTTTGAGTAGCAGCGGCGTTTGTCCCGTTATCGCAAATGATATAATGAACCGTATCGCCATTTTGCAACTGTTTCCCGCCTTTTTGATTGTAGCGCAGCGCCACCTGCACGTGGGGCAGTGAATTTTTCTCTGAATACTCTTTGGGGTTCTTGGTCAATTGCTTCGTAATCATTAGCAAGGTTAACGGGACGGAATTGCTTTCCAAATCGTTTTTGACGCGCGTTAAATGGTTTTGGACGTTCTCAATTTTCTCCTCCAAGCTATCAGAGCTTAAAATGTAATTTAGGATTGCTTTTCCGCATTCTGCCGAGAGCTGGGACCAATCCCTTCGTACAATATCCAAACCCTTATGCTCCTGGGCGAGTGTCAATTCACCCGATTTCGATTTTGTGACTGTAACAGCTGCATATTTCTTCTTCTTCAATAACAAGAGATACTTGAAGACGCCATCTATGTCCAGTTCAACTTGCCGGTACAATTTGTTAATCTCCTGTTTGATCTTACTCCCGATTTTAAATACTTGATCGTAATCCAAACAATTGGTATTGATCATTATACTATCGGTATCTCCGTAGATCACCTCAAATGACATTTTTTCAACCGCATCTTTGGTATTGGTCAAGATTTCTCGTCCTTTCTGCGTGATAAACGCCGCGATTTCTTTAGCAAAGAATCTTGAATTGGAGAAGCCCAGGCAGCCGTACATGCTATTCGCCGTTAGTTTCAGCGCCATCTGTCGGATGTTATATTGCATGTAAGTTTCGCTGGAGGAATCGACTTTCTTCATTAAATTTTTCACGTCTCTTCTGCTTTCGACCAATTTACGGACCTCAACGGGCAAAATACCATTCGACTTAGTTTTATCTTGATTGAAATTGCACGTATTGCCTTCGGAATGGGTAAGGGTCGTGAAGCAAACGTTATATTCCTGTATGATACTCGGATATAGCGAATTGAAGTCCATTAATAGGATTAATTTATCGTAGAAGCCGATTTTAGGATCTAACACCAATCCACCGGAGTAAGTGGGTTTCTTTCTTTTTGATTTGGTATTCTCTTGTTGTTCGAGGTTTCCTTGGGCCTTTTTATCGTAATTCTTATCGGGGACGAGATAATCTTTCTCTGTAAACGCGTGTAATAACAAAAATTCATTTCTTTCGGATCGACCACCCAATAAAGTCCTAGACATCACATTCCCAGCTATGTTGGTGATTTGTAACGCTAGAGGGATGATATTCAGCTCGTATAAGATCTGTAGAATATAAGCGGTATCTCGCATCGTTATCGCAATCAATTTTAAAATTTCATTGGATGATCGATACATCCTAGGGATATCCTCCGGTTCCAAATTGATCCTTTGCCCTTCTTTGATTTTCAAAACCTTCTGACAGAGGGCATCTAAATCGAAAGACCTAGATCGGATTAATTCTTTCGCGGAGACCTTGATATCGCAGACCAATCGCCCGCAAAACAGTTCCCTTTCGAATTTCCCTTTCTGCGGGAATTCGCTACGTTTCAATCGGCCCAATTTGCTGAAGGAATTGACGTTGCTGTATCTGAGTCGCGAGCATAGCAAATCTAATTCATAACCTTGCATGTCGTGCCCGATAATTAGATCTGGATCGATATTGGCGAATTGCATTATGAAATAATTTAAGAGGGCCTTCTCGGAATCCATGCGTTGAACATGTGCGGCTTTGCAGGCTTTTAAAGCGTCGTGGATGTCCAGAGGAAGGCGCATGCTTTCAGGACGGGCTAGTACTGAAAAATACAGCGCGAAATTGTAAGTTATAATTGAAACAAAAAGTATTATCGATTTATTTGATGAAATGGGATTCCAGGATGCAATAAAATGTTATACTTGAAGCACGTGGTTTCCGAAAAATTTAAATTCGACAATAATTAGCATAACCAGGAGAATTTTTAAAAAGGCTTGTGATAGTGGATGAATCCTGGATCTATCACTTTGATTCCTTCTCTTTGTTCGATTTTTGGAATCTGTGATAGCTCGTCTTACAACTGCCTATTGTACTTTTCAAGAAAACAATAACTTTTACCAATTTAAGACTAAAGTGCTTATACCAAGATAACCAGAACAAAACATTTGAAAATTAAGGTATAATGAAATTACATTAAACGCTCAATCCGTCATGTTCTACAAATTTTTGTAAGGTTTCTGGCACTATGCTGCCACAAGCGAGTATCATAGATTACATTTTTTTTTAATATCACCAAAGAAAATAATCTAACAAACAAACTGACAGAACTGTGACTGCGATTTCGATGAAACTTGGCATATTGGTAGACCATCAAAAAGTAAAGGACACGTATTTTTTTTTAGCGGTCCCTATTCA
This sequence comes from Dynastes maya, assembly GCA_029619315.2. NCBI lineage: Eukaryota > Metazoa > Arthropoda > Insecta > Coleoptera > Scarabaeidae > Dynastes > Dynastes maya. Next base: position 3,479,681 of record JAROYE020000001.1, on the reverse strand, counting down.
CCTTAGGGGGGTGTAGGGTGCGTCTGAAATTACCCCCAAAAACGCATTTTTCATCATAACTTCGGAGCCGCGCAAGCTATCGGGACGAATTAAAATCCAAAATGTTCTACTTCAAAGGGACTTTCAAACAGACCATAGATGAATGCTCCCCCCTCCCCCCCTAGTGGGGCAGGGGGAGAAAAATGTCACCTCTTTTTCACCACCCTGGCTACAATTTTCGCCTTAAATAGGTCATAATTTTTTTCCACAAACAACATTTAAAAATAAAAGTTACCTTTTTTTGCATTTTTTTCTTCGGTTACATGTAATAGAGGAAATATTTTTTATAAAGCGCGACGGCGCGCATACATACATACCGTTATTATACTTATCTGATTGGTCTTCCGTTTACTATTGATGTGCATTTGGCATCTACCATGAACGATCTATTAGACAGTGAAAAATTCTGCATTTCGATTTATTTCTAGTGACTATAAATCGCGAAAAAAAAATAGAGAACTTGAGATTATATAATACAGTACAGTACGTGTTTGAACTTTGTTTTGAAACTTCGTTTTTCCAAAATAAAATCGAATGGGATACGAAGAAGGGCTCAGTTGATGACTGGCATCCTCTTTTAACCGGAAGCCCTTCAAAACTTCAAAAAGAAATGCAAAAAAACGATTCCTTTACCGCTTAGGCTATCGTGCATGGCGATACATCACCTAAACAGCGTGACGTCATCGAAGAGCGCTGAGACCTTGTTGTCTCGGTGGTAACGGCCGTACACATTTACATGATATTAGTAAATTGTCATCTGTCGGATGTTTGATGATTGTTTTGAAAATTTTTATGACCGGCGAACCTTTTATGAATATTTTCTTTATAAGAAGTGTTTATTTAGCGAGTATCAACTAGATACTACGATAATAACATGAAGTTCTGGAGCAGCCTGTATGTTGTGACGTTCTAAACTTTAAAGGGGAGTACAACATTCAATATTACTTTTTCAAACGTTCCTGTTGAAAACAGCTATTGAAAAGATCCACTATAAACATTTTCCAAATTTAATTAAGAGTATTATGGTATTCTAAATATTCTAATTGTTGTATCTTGCGTTTTATATCTCCATCCACCTCAAGGTTTTTTCAAAGAATAGCCTCTTATAATCGTGAATTGCAAAATTTATTTTGATTTTTTTCTTGTGATAATCCCATTATAAAAAATTTAATCTCAAAATATTAATCGATAACAAACTTAATGTAGGAAAATATTCTCTTACCACAAAAATGTTGTTGAAACTGTGGTTTGGGCACCTGCTTATCAACACTGTACTTATTCTGCACCAAACAGGAGATCATAACGATCTCATTCTTCACTCCAAACTTGCCCTGCCCAACAATGGTGCGTAGATTGATAGCCGCTACGACTAAAGGAGGAGGTGGCAATATTTCATTCGTTTCGAAGATTTTCAAGTTAGATACTTTAACGCAGTTCACCTCTAGCTTGCACCAACTCACTTGATTGCTCACAGGTTCCGGATTGATAACCTCTAACCAACAAGGACCTTTGATCTTCCGTTCGAGCAACACTATCTCTAAATAATTCGTATTTAATCCGAATATTTTAGAATACGTCTCTCCCGATTGATATTCTTGAGGAATTACAGGTGATTTTGCCTAAAATCCCAGTAAAATATTTCAGAGATCATACTACGATTATTATTTTATAAGATACTTACCGAATAACGAACTTCTAAATATTCAGAGTGCGTTGGAACATCATTATCGAACGCGTAATTCTTCTCAGTCTTTCTAGACTTAAAATTATTGATTTTTAATGTTCCCGAAACATTTTTATTGAATTCGTGATATACATCTAACAAAGCTACAGGCTTCGAAGAGCAAGAGCGGTGCTAAAATAGTTCATAATTGTAGAAATTATCAAAGAAACTAGTAATATAACTTACGAATCGCCTTGGAAGTAAAAATATCTTTCGCTCGATGTTCCTAACAGCCACGCAGCAACTTACGAAAGATTGTTTAGATTCGCAATAAGTTTTTCCAAAGAAAAATACCACACCAGGTTGCGTTCTTCTATCTTCAAAGGCATCCCACCAAAAGAACTTAAACACCTTATTACCATCATCGTTAAGAGCAACTGGAAGATCGGAAGAATCTATCTTAATACTGGTTGATATCCCCTCATTGTTACTCCCTTCTAGAAGGGTTTGCCAACCATTTAACAGCTGTTCTTCAGTTATTTCTTCAGGGGTGTTTTCCTTGCTTTTCGATTGAGTTTGATCTATATCCTCAATATTAGTCATATCAAAATCATCATCGAAAAGCATACTGTCTGTGCAATCCGTTATATCTTCTAAATTAACCGAATCCTTGGCATTTGCTTTGTTCGAATCATGTGGTTTTTGGATGTTCGGTTTTATAATATCATCAATTCTAAATATTTGTTTTCTTCCTATTGTTTTGTTGCTGTCAAGTGGTTTTAAAATGTTTTCTGGATCGGATGTATGCGTTACGTTAGTATCGATAACCGTCTCTTTTAATTCACTCCCATTTTCTACTACCAGATTTTTGTTCTTAGCTTCAGCATCATTCGCATCAAAATCTAGCCCTTTTCTAATTTGGGCAGGGGTTTTTTCTTCTAATTTGTTAATGCTTTTCGGAGTCATTTTAATTTTAGGTTTAGGCATTTGAAACGTTTTCATATAATTCCGTGCCGCTTCCTTTTCAACATCTAATAAATTGCTTCCCGTTTTAGGATATTTCTTTGGTTCAACACCATCAGAAGATTGTGGCTCATCTATTTCTTGAATTAACTGAGATAATATATCATCGTTTTCAATATTTGTATCCTCAGTTTTCTTCGATGTCATATTCGACAACATATATTGTATATTTCCCTTTCCCGCATTCTCCGAAACAGCTTTCCTCTTTTTCGATTGCGTTTTTGAAGTTTTCGCTGATGCTGCCATTGATTCTGCATCTAAATCATCATCAAATATATCACGACCATCCTCAACGTATCCACTACCATCTACAATAAACAGGTGATAATTAACATGGAAGAGAAAGGACAAACAGGAATTAGAAAATACCATCGTCGACGATCCAGTCATCTTCCTGTCGTGATAATACTTTCTTGCTATACTCTCTCTCATCCACAACTTCATATACATTATCAACTTTGGATACCTCATATTTATGTTTCGATCCTTTTAATTCCTTTAACTTTTGCAACGCAGCAAATCGACCATATTTATCATGCTTTTTTCTTTTCGATCTAGATTCTGCAATTAAACAATATTTATTTTGAATTTAAGGGTATTTTGTTCAAAAATTAAATACCTGTCTCCATATTCAATGGTATTTTGTTTATTTGAGCTTGAAATTGAAATATAGCTAAAAGTGATCAGTTATAACTTGTTTGAAGATCCAAACATTGATTTGGCGGGAAATAAATTGAATTCCAACCTTAAAGTTTCTATTCACTGCTACCAACAATCGAAATGTCACTATTAATTAGAAGAAAATATGTATTGCGGAGTAATTTGTAATTTAAGATCTCTTCAAGGGAAATGAAATACAATTTTCTTTATTAAACAAAAACATTTTTCATCATTATTTTCAATAGCTTAATTAAATACAAAATTATTGTGAAATTGTTTTTATTACGTTGGTGTCACAAACATCAAAAGAAGAAGAAGTATCCGCCCCAACTTCTCTTCATTTTTGTAATTTCTTGAAGGTATGTTGCTTTTATCGTAATTTTGCGTTAATCGGTTAAAATCATAAACTTTTTTCAATCATCCACTATTTTAAATCATCCTTAAACATCTTATTGCAATAATTAAACGTTGCAGTGAACATATTTTGCCAAATAACAGACGATAATATAAATAAATCTCTAATTTTGAGGTTAATTATCATGTTCAACGTTACAGTTCGGTCAAGATGGGGCGCGTTATCCGTGCCCAGCGTAAAGGTGCAGGTTCCGTGTTCAAATCGCACACGAAGAGGAGGAAAGGAGCTCCGAAATTACGTTCTTTAGATTACGCCGAACGACATGGTTATATTAAAGGCGTTGTTAGGGATATCGTCCACGATCCAGGTCGTGGTGCCCCATTAGCCATGGTACATTTTAGAGACCCGTACAAGTTTAAAACTAGGAAAGAATTATTCATTGCTCCTGAAGGAATGTACACAGGACAATTCTTGTATTGCGGGAAGAGAGCTAATCTACAGATTGGTAAGTTAAGTAGCTACAGGGTATTTTTTTGCGTTAATACGATTTGTCGTTTTCAGGTAATGTGCTACCTGTTGGATCAATGCCTGAAGGTACAATTGTTTGTAATTTAGAAGAAAAAACTGGTGATCGTGGTCGATTGGCTCGCGCATCTGGAAATTATGCAACTGTTATTGCGCATAATCATGATACAAAGAAAACTAGGGTTAAATTGCCGTCGGGAGCTAAGAAAGTTATTCCATCCAATAATCGAGCGATGGTTGGTAAGTATAATCATTAATACACCTTTTTAAACACGTCGACAAGTCTAAAATGATGATTTCTATTTTAATGATCAATTGTTGATTATATTTTAGAGGCTCTTTCTGAGGAATTGTTACCAAATTATCAAATTCATACTGTAAAAGATTAAAAATTTATTAAAACGAATTTTTTTTAAAGGTATCGTAGCTGGGGGTGGTCGTATTGACAAACCGATCTTGAAAGCTGGTCGTGCCTATCATAAATACAAAGTTAAACGTAATTGCTGGCCGAATGTACGTGGTGTTGCTATGAACCCTGTCGAACATCCACACGGTGGTGGTAATCACCAACATATTGGTAAAGCTTCTACTGTCAAGAGAGGTACTTCGGCTGGTCGTAAAGTTGGTCTTATTGCTGCTCGCAGAACTGGACGTATCCGTGGTGGCAAAGTTGAATCGAAGAAAGAGGATTAGATTTGTAATAAATATTTAAAAAAGCACAGTTATCTTTATATGTTTATTATAATTTAATAAATAAAGAAGATATAGGGATAACTGAATTTATTTATTGTATGTGTTTTATTTCTCCCCATAAAAAAACGACCGATGAAGTGTCAGAATTGATAAAATTGCGTGAGAAATCAACGGAATACTGATTTATATAATCATGTACGTTAAGACTACGTTGGGTTTCCCCGAATGTAATGCCACTGCTGTAGCACTCGCTGTTGGCAGCTGTATTAAGGAGCAGTTACAGTAGCGTAACAATGAGTCCAGTGGCGTAACAGAATTAGTCCAGTGGCGTAACAGAATTAGTCCAGTGGCGTAACAGAATTAGTCCAGTGGCGTAACAGAATTAGTCCAGTGGCGTAACAGAATTAGTCCAGTGGCGTAACAGAATTAGTCCAGCGGCGTAACAGAATTAGTCCAGTGGCGTAACAGAATTAGTCCAGTGAGCAGCAAAGTTCACAGTCAATCGCGTGAAATTGTGTTTAATATACAGTTCTAGTAAAAAAACAGTAAGTAATTTTGCTGGAACACGAAATTAGAAATGTTCGCGATATAATTTATATAATTTCTACCGCATGGAAGAATGTCTTGTAAATGTACTAGCTTTAAGTACGAAAATGAAAAACGAGTTACCACGGAACGAGTCGGACAAATCATTTCGGTTTAGAAGTTTTAATTGAGCACACGGACATTCATTTGACCAAACCGACACCAAGATAGAATCTATGCATAAGAATATTTTCGAACGTAACAGTAGCTAGAAAACGGCTGTTAACAAAAAGAGATCGAAGATCCTAAGAAGCAATAGGTTACGAAAAACAATTGATAAAATACGTAGGCTTCCGCGGTCGTCAACACTATACTCTTGGTTTCGGGATTGGAACCGCGTCAGGGCTGTTACTAGCCCTGAAGATGTCCCATAAGAATGTGGACGAAACGCCGGCAAAAGCTACGACAACGACGCGGTTCAAACCCGGAAACCAAAAGTATAAGCTGATAAAATATTTAATCCTACTACAACATACACGCATATATTTATCTTTATAATTACGTGTAACGCTGCGAAAAGTTGAGGAGAAACTGTTGCCATAAATCAATCATTTTATTCGCTGAGGTAACACGTGCCGATTCGTCTACAAACATGCGTCACGTCGTGGGCCGGGCAACCTTACTGTTAGCCTGGCGCGAAGCGCTCTGTGCTAAGCTTGCTCATTACTCTCCACGAACAGGCAAACATATTTCTTGGCGCCACCTAGCGCCAAGAGATGTAATCATGCCGTCTAGAAAGCGACGACCGAAACCAGGAATGCAGATACTCACCACCTATCGAGCAGCTCATGGGCTGCTTAACGCAAGATGGCGGTATTCTGCACATATATTTTTGTGCTGTTTGTGAAAAGCAATGACTAGAGTGCGGATCGACGCGGTTCCCTGAATAGTGCACGACGCGTCGAGACAATAACCCAATCATAGCGTACAAATGAATCACGCGGTACTGCTATTAATATCAACTTGTTCTGCTCGACCCGGTAGTTGCGACTGATAAAAACCCAAGACGAGCATAAATACGTCTTCGTTTAACTGATAGCTATCGGTAGTCCACGCCTCTGACTTTATCGAAAAGCGACCGCGTTGATCCGCACCTTGATTGTTTGATTTTCTACCAGAGCAGGGTTGGTCTTTGCATCCCTAACACTGAGGCTTAGTGGCCTATTGTATTATTCCTGCTTTGATTTCGTTTTACTTGAACAGGTTAGTTCCCTCGATCAGGTTTAAGAGCCCATGTAGTAAATCGCATAGCGCTCTGAGTTGAGCTAGCGCTGCACATTCGAAAATAATATGAGAGGCGGTTTCCTCCTCCTCATTGCAAAGATTCATCTTTGTAAATCCCCTTCTTATGCAAGTGGCCTCTCAAACAGCCATGTCCTGTTAGTAGACATGTTGCTGCCCTAAGCTGTATCTTGCTTAATTCAAGCAGGTCAGCAGTTGTTTTTCCTTAATTGGAACAGGGGACAAGCTTAGAGATTGGACAGTGGACGATTTTAAAAACGTTTTGTGGACTGACGAATCCAGGTTTGAGGTTTTTAGAAATAGACGGAGAGTTTTTGTACGCAGATCGAGAGGGGAAAGAATGTTACGGGAGTGTATAGTTCCTACGGCGAAGCATGGAGGCGGATCTGTAATGGTTTAGGGTTGTTTTTCCTTAATCGGAACAGGGGACTTGCTCAAAATTGAGGGCATAATGAAAAAAGAAGAATATCGGAAAATCCTGGAGGAAAATGCTATACCGTCAGGAGTCAGATTAATTGATCGTGGATTTGAATTTATGCAGGACAATGACCCCAAACATAAATCTAAATTGTGCACAGATTACCTGCAGCAAAAAGAAAATGAAAGAACCGTAAAAATTATGGAATGGCCGCTACAGTCCCCCGATCTGAACTCGATAGAGTTGTTATGGGAAGAATTAGACCGATGTGTGAGGAAAAAGTGTCCAAAATCGAAGGAACATTTGTGGACCATTCTCCAGGAGGTATGGACAAGCTTGCCTAATGAAACATTAACAAAATTAGTGAATCGGATGCCGGGGATAGTGGCAGCAGTCTTAAAGGCAAAAGGTGGATTTTTCGATGAAAATCGGATTGAAATTATTTGTATTACATTAAGTTTTTCTTTTTAATAAATTTGTGTTTGAAAATATGTAAAATCATGTAAGTACGTATTAAATACATGGCCATTTAATATTTCTCTTATTTTCTTTGACTTCCGTAGATTTTTTTGCTTGTCCGAACTTCCATGAACGGTAGTGTAAATCGATTGTAAAGTGCAGGATTACTTGCGATTGTACTAGATTCATGAAAGAGGTGCTGCTGTACTAAAATAAATGCGATTGCATTGAATTCAGTACAATTGTATTCAAAACGGCAACGCTGCGTAGTAATTTTATTTTTGATACACCGTGTATATAGTGCGCAATTACAGTAGATCATTCCAATTGGTTGTTTCATTTAAATGAACGAAATAAAATCAAGCACGACCGAAACCGTCTGTCACATCCGTACGAAAATTCCTAAATTGACATTTTCTCATTCATCATTTCTCGTAAAATTTCAGTACAATTTTTAAAAGGAATCACAAACAATTACAGAAGTGAATTTGATCGTACAGACGGAATCCCAAAGAAGAAATTTCGTATCAATCCGTTCGCACCTACCGGGGAGTACAGGAACTAATCGCCGAAGACTGCCATTTTTGTTAGACTTGCGCGTATTGATACCCATTTTCATCCCGTAAAATTGACGCCTTTTGTGCTTTTGCCAAAGACGATTGATAATTTTTTGATTCAAAGGGAACATCAACAGTAAAAGGTTCCATAACAAGTTCTGATTTGTAGTAATATGAGTAATGCACCCAACCACAATGGAACAGGTCTAGAGCAGCAGGTAAGTTTTTTGTGTGTCTTATTTTAGTACGGGTTAAGTTTGTGTCGCTCGCGTATCGGTACCCACGTTTTTAACGACCCGAAAAACTGGACAATGGAGGTCGCTTAAGGTTTTCCCCCTATCGATCGTCTTCGATAAGTTCTTTTTTTTTAACATCCTCTCATCTACGTTCGTTAAAACGCTAAAAATTGCTACCGCCGAACCGATCAATAATATCCACATCGTTATTTACTACTGTCATTACGAACGAGAGCAAAAAAAAATATACCATCTATATTTTCAGTTTGCTGGTCTGGACTTGCAGAGCTCTAGTAGCGTCAGCAGGTACATACCTCCACATTTACGGAACAAGTCGCAAACTCAATCTGAGAGCAACGCAGATAGAGATCGTGGTGATACAAGAAGTAGCAGTACACGAAATACATTTAGTAATCGTAGTGGTCGTGAGAATCGTAACGATAGACAAGCAGATTTTTCAAGCTTTAATACTAGGTAAGTGTAACAACTTTATTTATTGTTAATCTGCTTAATTTCTTCGTAACTGTCAATTTTGACATATGTTACGAAGCTAGCATATCCAAAATTATCAAAATATTGCATTCGAGAAGATATTTAGTTACATTATATTAGAACCACATGTTCAGCTGATCTAAAAATAAAACCGGATTTTGCATTAAAAATATGAATCATTAAATGTTTTGACTGTGAACTTCCTCAATGAGTCATCGAAGAATATTTGGAAGTGATAAGGATCGTTCGTTTTGTTTCTTTACTTAATGACTGAGATTCTAATTAGTTCGATGAAGGAACAAATAAAATTGAAGCCGGTAAGTCAGTGTTCTGCACATGATTATTTTAGAATTGTCATTTTACGTCTGTTTGTTTGTGATAAGGATGAAGATAATTAAATGTTATCCTTAATCAAGTAGGCAGTATTAAAATGATTAATCTATTGTTCTATTTACGTTAAATAAATCAAGGAAGCCGGATGTCATAATAATATCACATTTTCCTGTATACAGTGTTGTGCAAAATTTTTGAACCATATAAAATTGTGTTGTATACAAGGTTTCTCAAAACTTGAGGATATTATTCTAGCGGCTGATATTACTGTATAAATAAAAGTCGATTTTGAAGGAAATATTCACATAAGCTTCATAGTAACTGGAAAATTATGTAGATAGTAGACCACTAAGATAATAAAGTAAAAATAGAAAATTTACTAAAACAATATCTTTATTCCTTATCCATTGTTTGTAATAAACAAAATAAATATATAACAAGGACTGTGGAGTTGTAATGGCAAATTCTTATTTGATTAAATCAGAACAGTTTCCAGAATTCGTGTCTTCCCTTCGTCAACCGTACGACCGAATGATGCGAGAAAAAGATTTTAATTCTAACATGCCTTGTTCTATCCCTACTCTAAAGCCTGTTTTGCGCGTCGCGATTTATTGGTCAATTAATTGAATAAGTTGATCTTCGATTTTATCGTATCGTGGATAAAACAGTATACAGTTTCTGCGTTATAGGATGGCGAACGCTGCAGATGGGCGGTGGAAATACAAGACCGCTCAATCTAAATGTTACCAGTGGCGTAGTAAGGAGTTATATTTACATAATACATACCTTCCTGCTGTATTTGGAAGAATGTGACATTATTTATGCATCTGTTTTGCTATTATTTGTATTGACCTGAAGGGTTTTTGTACCTGTATCTTAAGTATATATTGTTTACATATTGTATTAATGTTATTTAGTTCATGCAAATGAGGGTTTAAATGAACATTAAATTGCTATTAGAAGAAAATTTTAGTGTTGTATCATCAAAATAAGTCGAGCTACGCCACTGCATGTTGCATTTAAACTTGAATTTTCCCGAACGATGTCCGACAGTACCTTCGGATAGCGCCGGAACTCGCCATCCTACAACGCGAGACCTGTAAATCGATCTTACGATTTCTTGAACAATTTATCGTACGATTAATTGAATTGAATAGAACATGCTCTATTTTTGACTTTCCGATGATTTTTCACCAATTTTGCTGTTCTAATACCAACCAAGTAACAGAAAAGTACCTACGAATTTTGTTTAGTGTTTTTAAAGTAAAGCCAGGATAAATTTCGAAAGTTTACGACGATTATGGTGTAGTGGATGATTGGAATTAAATAACTGAAACCGAAGCAACCTAAGCTAATTTGCGCATACACCAAGACTGCTGAAATCTTTGACAAAGGCAGATTGCCAATCTATTTTTATATGCAGATGAAAATTTCCTACATAATAATTCCCCCGCTAAAAAATTGTTCAATTTACTTGTAAATATGTAAAACAGCATATTTCTACTGATTTCTTGGTCAAAAATTAATTTGCCAATAAATCGCGGCGTGTAAAACAGGCTTAAAAGCAAACATGTTTCGCGTTTTACATAAATACAGGGGTAAGTCAAAAATTACTTACACTTTTAGTTCTATAACTGTATTAAACAAAGATAGGTGTACAACAGATATTCGATATAGTCTCCACCTTTAGCAATGCACTTGGTCCAGCGAGCCATAAGCTTCCGTATACCTTCCTGGTAGAAGGTTTTCGATTGGGCGTGAAGCCACTTGTGTACCGCATCCCGAACGTCTGTCTGATGCAAATCGACGACCTCTCAAAGCTTCCTTGAGCGGTCCAAAGAGATGAAAGTCTATGGTAGCTCGCCTATTTGCTGTAACCATCTCTCGAGCTTGCTGAATGTTGTCGTCGGTGGTCGAGGTTGACAGCCGTCCAGCTCACTCTTTTTGTGTTACGCTCGTACGGCCACTCTGAAACATTTGGATCCACAAAAAAAAAACGCTTTTACGAGATAAAGCATTGTCCTCGTATTGTGACAAAAGTCTCCGGTGAATTTCAGCACCTTTCACACCCTCTGACTACAAAAATCGGATCATTGCTCGTTGTTCCTCTTTGGTGCAAACTAATAGCGGAGCTGACATGCTTATGCTGTTCTAGCTAGCAGAGAAATGACGCGATCGTCATTAAATTCCGCACACATGACCATAGAGGCGCCAACTCAACGCATGCGCAAGCGGCCGCCATTACGATAACCTTCTAAGCTTGTTATAGCGAAAGTGTAGATAATATTTGACTTACCCTCGTAAATCCATCAAAGCTGAGTAGCTAAGTGGACCCTTTTCCCTATTTAACAGATTTACATTCTCTTATTCAATAAAATGGTGGCGTAAGCAACTAATTCTCTCGGCGAAGTTACGTTCGTAATTAATTTCAGGTTTTCTAATTTAATATTATGCCCGGTTTCGTTTATCTGTTGTGCTACACTTGACGATTCAATCCTTCCATAGCGGTAATGAGCTATATGTTCTTTGAAAGCAGAAAGCTGTATGCTGTTTGAAAATTTAAAGAAATGAATATTGGATTATTAAAGGAATAACAACTCTAATAGATACACTAAAGGCAAATTTGATTCATGATTGGTACGAATTGGCTCCAATTGTGTGACGTTAATTTTTAATTTTATTTAGCCGTAAATAGTCAAATTGTACTGTAATTTTTTTTGTTTATAGAGTTTTTAAAGATTTCCGATAATATCGTTTTGTTTCTAAATTTGTAATTGAATGGAATTTGTACGTATTTTCTTTTCATAAGTTTCCATTAAACAAGAAGTTAATTGATGAGTGGGTGTTTAATTATCTCCAGTTAGATTGTTTTTTGATGATATTAAAAAATCATTCACCAATCAAATAATTTTGTAAAAATTGTAAGAATTATTTTTAACATGACTCGATAAATATCAACGAGACAGACTCTAAAATACTCCATTACAAGCGATTATTATCTGAACGTCTTTTATTAATTATTGTTATTTCAATTTTTTTTTTTTTGTGGAACCTAGGAACAGGCGCGACCATTATCAGAATGGCGACGCTTACGACAACCGCGACAATTGGAATCGAAGCAATCGCTACCCAGACCGGGAGCGTGACATGCCGCGTAATGACCGTTGGCAGGAACCGGAGCCGAAGCAGCAGCCCAATCAGCAGCCCCATCAGCAGCGCGAGAACAACCGTTGGGCCGACGACGGGGGCCGACGCGAGACGAACAATCGATGGAACGATCGAGACCGTCGCAACGACAACGACTGGACCCTCCTGTTGCCGCGCGATGAACGCATCGAACTCGAACTTTTTGGATCTGGCAACACTGGCATTAATTTCAGCAAGTACGAGGATATTCCTGTTGAGGCAACCGGTGACAAAGTCCCGTGTCACATTACATCTGTACGTATTAACGAGATCTATCTATTTATTTATGAAAAAATAATCTTCCTTTTTCGATAAACGCCTCGGAATGCTTTGCTTATGAAGTTAAATTTGGAGACCACAAACTTCGGGAGTGAAAGACAGGATTATAAAAAGTTTAAATCACCAAAACGTACAGTTCGTGAGATCTTTTAAATAAATAAAAAATTGATATTAAATCTAATAAATTGAACTTAGGAGATCTTAGAAACAGTTATTGGTATAATCTATTTATCCAACCGCTACAGTAGATATTATTTATATTCAAAGATGGTGCCAGCATAAAACTAAAATATTATCCGCGGTAAACATTTACGTCATTCGCGTACAGTATTATATCTACAATCAAGACAATTCGGGACAAAGTTTGAGAACCGCTGACCTAGAGCAAGCCCTATGCAACTGTATGGTGTTGTATGGTCCGTCGTCCGTCTTCCAGGACGGTTTCGCGAATTTTTTCAACATTTCCATCGGTTCGGGTCCTGGAAGGACGACCAAAGCGAGAATTATCAATTGACATTTCACCTCTTTTGAAACGAGAAAACCAGTCAACCACTTGAGTTTTTCCAATAGCATCATCCGTGTAGGCCGTTTATAACATTTCAAGAGTTTCTGTGCCAGTTTTTCCGAGCAAGAAGCAACACTTTACGGCCGCGCGCTCTGCACGAGAATCCGCCATTGCAAAAAAGACGAGCACACAAAACAAGTGTCACTAAAAAATTCACACAAGCCGAACGGAACCTTTAGCGACGACGCTTGGCTTGCTGACTCGGGAATGGTAGCTCTATACGCTCCTAGCGGCAGAACGCGGTACTATAAAAACTCCGCTCACCACAACATCAGTTCGGTTTCTTTTGGATACCCTCTCGTATAGCGTGAAATCGGAAAGTTGTTAGAAAATTGAAAAAAATGCCTGTTACAGATTTTTACAAAATTAAATCGCTTACGACGATCTTAGTACCGACCAGCAATATCTTTACGTTTGTCTCAAAATGAGCCAGGTACAATGGTGCATTCCAGATGGTTAACAAACGGTTAACAGAATACTGCGTCTATATGTATCAATAGAGAATCCCTTAATGAATCTTCAAAATTTAACGGAATACGTCATCAATGTTGATGTTGTGACCCTCCTGTCTATCCGGCATTATAATAGAAATCTTGATTCTTACCAGAATATGTGAAGAAAATAATAGTACTTCAAAGAAACGGCTATTTTTCGCACCCAAAAAACATACTGCTAGCCATGGCAGCTGATCCTAGAAAACCAGTAAGGGAATTAGGTCTAAGAAGGTTTTTAAAACGTAGGCAAACACGCGTGACCACTTCAAACATTCGTTCCTGCCATAAATTTCAATGCTGAAGATTATATAGACTTACAAGACTGGCAATCACTAAAAGTCATTGAACGACCAACAGTGTCTATTTCTGATGAAGAGCTTCAGCTAATGATTCGAGATCTTCCTACACGAATTGATATTTTCAAGTTTTCTTGCCACTCACAAGCAGTAGAACGCCGCGTTAAATTGGTTATGGAAGCATCAGCAGTGGTATGTGGTTATGAAACAAGGAATGGCTTCGTAAGATCGCGAATCGCCTCTAGAAATACCTTGTCAAAACTTGAAACTAAAAGTCAGTCTCTTCAAGTTTTCCAATAGAAGTAAAGACGATGGTGGTTTGAAGATGAGGGAGGCAAGGTGACGGGACTCGATTTGCAATCACTTCCACGCGATGAATTCTGGGTCGTTTCCACAAAGAAATCAATCAAAGAGTTGCATGAAGATTTTTGAATTTAGAATAAGATTTATTTTTGAAAAATTGAAGGTCAAATGGGCAGCCAAAGATGATGTCGCTGTAAGGCGGATATTTTGCACGATGATTAACCCTTACGATAGGCAACTACTCCCACATAGGCGAATGAATCAGCGGAAAAGAAATGGAACCGTTTTCGGTCCACCCTAATGCGCAACCCAATTCCTGCGTTTGGTCTAGTCCTAGCAATATTACTAGCCGAAAATATTTCATTGGCTCGAATAAAATCTCTTGCCAAATCAGGTTGTCGAGTCCAACTCACAATACATCGTGAGGAAATTACTGAATAATACTACGCGAACGTTCAAACTTAAAAAAAAGACGGCAGATGTCATTTTGGAAGAGTGAATGAAAAATGTTTAAAGGCGTACGCGGGGAAGAAAGATTTCTTCTTCTTCGACCTGTAGCTCTTTTATGGAGCAAAGGGCACGCCGGAGGGTGTTTCATTTGCCGATAGTAGATGGTAGAACGGCAACCTCTACTCGTCTTGAATGGAGTCCGCTCTGCATATATTGTC
Source organism: Dynastes maya (assembly GCA_029619315.2). Taxonomy (NCBI): domain Eukaryota; kingdom Metazoa; phylum Arthropoda; class Insecta; order Coleoptera; family Scarabaeidae; genus Dynastes; species Dynastes maya. Next base: position 3,464,610 of record JAROYE020000001.1, on the reverse strand, counting down.
TACTAGTACCGTCCACTTTTGTCGATTTTGGGCTGTATATTTTATTTCGCCCCATGACATATTCTGTTGTGTTTCTACAAAAAGGTTTCGTTTCCAGGTATTACGTGGTCTACCCTTCCCCCGCTTTCCTTCGGTACCAAAATCTAGTGCCTGTCTAGTGAAGTTGTGTGGTTTCCTTAACATATGTCCAATCCACTCACATTTCCCGCGTCTAATTGTTAACTCTATTTTTTCCTCGTTTGAAATTTCCCGTAGCCTTAGGTTAGTTATTCTTTCGGGCCAGAATATGTGATGGATTTCCCTTAGACACTCATTGTTAAACGTTTGTAGCATTTCTATATCTTGCATATTTGTTGACCTTGTTTCGGCACCATACAATAATACACTCTTGACGTTGGTTTGAAATAGACGTAATTTGGTCTTAACTGCAATATTATTTGATCTCCATATTTTACTCAACATATCTCCTTCTTATGTCTCTGCGAGAGCCCTCCGTTTTATCCACCACACTTTCCAAATAGAAGAATTCTTCAACCTCTTCGATACTTCTGTGTTTTATGCTTATGTTACTACCATTCTCTTCTCCGTCTGCTAGGATATTTGTCTTCTTCTCATTTATTTTGAGGCCAATTTACTCTGCCACCTCTTTGAGTTTCATTGTTTTTCTTTGCGTCTGCTTTTTCTTTCTAGTTATCAAAAACGGCTCGGTGATCTAGTGGGCAGCTTGACTGGGCAGAGTTTGGCGCTGTGTGTTCGAGTCCCGGCAAGGGTCAAAATTTTCTTAGTGGAGTCCCGAGTCATTCGCAGTTGGGGTACAATTAACCGGGCTTCACCTTTTATGGCGAGGGGGTGATAGTAACAAAGCCATGGAACACTTTACACACACAATTTACACACTTAAGGTTCCCGAGGTTATGATAAGCTTGAGACCCCTGTTGGGTCATCACATTAAAAAAAAAAAAAAAAAAAGCCTTCAAATTTATTAAATGTACCCCAATTTATTCCAGATATGTTATTTCTTGTATTCTTCATTACCCAGTCCATGATGACTAAAAATAGTGTTGGTGATAGGATGCATCCTTGTTTGATTCCCGTGTTGATCAGACAACCTCTCTGCATGTTCCACTTTTGTGGAAAAATTTTCGTACATAATTTGGATAATTTTTTTGGGGTAATCCATATGCATCTAAGATTTTCCACATGTTCTCTCTCGTCACTGAGTCGAATGCCTTCTCTTTCTTTAGTTTGTTCGAGTATTATCCTTAATGTGCATATTTGATCTACTGCTCGGAAGCCATTGGTCTTGAATTTTCACATTGTGTAAGGTCTCCTTTTGTGGGATTTTTATAATTATTCCTTGTGACCAATCCTCTGGTATCGTTTCCGTGTTCCAGATTTTATTCATCAGAATATGTAGAATTTCTATAGATCTTTCTTTGTCTGCTTTGATGAGCTCTATAGGAATGTCATCAACGCCTGCGCTTTTACCATTCTTCATGCTGTCAATCGTTTCCTGGATTTCCTTCGTTGTGATTTCGTTTTGGTTGAAGGAAGATTTAATTCTGTAGATATTCATCCACACTATACAGGGGACGAGCAAGTAGATAGTCGTTCATAGCTTTTTTAAAGCACCCAAGAACGGAAATTGCTTTTGCGTCCTGTGGTAATTTATTGTAGTATTTTTTCAAAGCGAACACTGGGCTACGTATGTTTTAAATTTTAGATTTTCCAAATAAAACATTTATTTTTAAATGCGCCTGATACCAAATCAAACGAACCTTAGTATTAATTTTATTTATTTCGTTATGTAAACATCAATCTGTTAATTCTTTTGATTTGATAACTAATTAAATATGCTTGTTATCTACGCTTCATTCGCTTTTCAGTTTGAGGAAGTACAGCTGACAGAGATAATCAGCAACAACATCAGCATGGCTAGATACGATACACCCACTCCAGTACAAAAATACGCCATTCCGATAATTTTGAGCAAACGCGACGTGATGGCGTGCGCTCAAACCGGCTCTGGCAAGACTGCTGCTTTCCTAGTTCCGATACTGAACCAGATGTACGAGCACGGACCCCCGAACACGACCCGCTACCGTCGCAAGCAATTCCCGCTTGGTCTAGTGCTTGCCCCCACTCGCGAACTCGCCACGCAGATCTACGAGGAAAGCAGGAAATTTTCCTACCGCTCCAAAGTTAGGCCATGCGTTGTGTAAGTTTATTTATACGGAAATGATGTCGAGCTTCGAGCTTCAATTTGTTTTTTTTTTCTCTCTTGCGATTAGATATGGCGGCGCTAACGTAAGCGATCAGATGAAGGATTTGGATCGCGGCTGCCATCTATTGGTGGCGACTCCCGGCCGTCTGCTGGACATGATCGAGCGCGGGAAAATCGGCCTGGATCATTGCAAGTATTTGGTTTTGGACGAAGCCGATCGCATGTTGGATATGGGCTTCGAAGTACAAATAAGGAGCATCCTTGAAAAGGAGCCGATGCCTCGTACGGGCGATCGGCAGACTCTCATGTTTTCCGCGACCTTCCCCTCGCCGATACAGATGTTGGCGCGTGATTTCCTCGATAATTACATTTTCTTGGCCGTCGGACGAGTCGGATCGACTTCCGAGAATATCACTCAAAAGGTGCGTTCTGTTCTAATTGCATTCGTTTATATTTACCTCTCTAAAACGGACACTCTTTTAAGCGAACGCCATTTTGAGATTTAATATATTTTTTTTATTTAGCAATTGCAAATTTACAATCTACTCAACACTAACATTAAGAGTAATAAGTGAATACTTGATATTTTATTAGGGCTTGAATTGGGTACCACTCAGCAATGGTTCTCCATACGATCGCCCATTATCAAGAAGGTCTTCTAATGGTGGAAAGTTTCTTATGTAGTGATTTGCATGGATATACTGTCTTTGTATTTTTTTCAAGCTGGGAGTTATCTTTTATTAATGGGATTTTCTGATCCTCATGTAAGGTTTAATTTGTTACATACCAAGGTGCTCCAAACATCATTCGAAGCGTTTTGGAACAATTTTGATATTATTTTGATATTGGCTTAAGAATATATTTGTATCTGATCAATTTATTTTCAAGAGACTTTCTGTTTAGTGGCCAGAACATATTTTTGATTTTTTAGATCACGTTGGTGTTTTTTCACTTTAATGTGCGTTTTTCATGTCAATTTCTCATCCAAGTGAAGTCCAATATATTCGATCTCGGTCATCATTGGTATATGGTTGTATGTAAAGGGTGTCTGCATGATATTGCAGCTTTTTAGATGCTCTCATTCAATAGATTTAAAATAATTATCAAGTAAAGGTAGAATATGAGTAGATAGTTTTAGAAATTAGGATACGTCTTCAAAAACAAATCCATCATCTGAAGAACGTCTGAGGAAGAGTTGTTCACGTATAACAATAACTCAATATTGTCCTCTCTTGCAACGGATTCACACTTTCTTGCCTGAGCACAATGTGTTGTTGCCATTCTTTACTCGTTACTTCGTTAAGCCGAAATCGAACATTCTTTCTTGCTACATCTTGCTTTAGGGTAGCCTCATTGGAGTCCAAATTGGGGTAGGATAGGGATATCCGTATAACACTTCGATTATCATTTTGATATATCGTCCATTACCTAAGTTTTATATAATGCTTTGTGCGTTGAAATTGGATTATACCATTCAGTGTTCAACAACGAATTATTGAAACGCTTTTATCCTATTACCTCCTTCATTTTACGTTTGGTAGAAACGCTTCTTGAAGCTTTTTCTGCCTGCGCATTGTTATAGGGCATTTAACACAATTCCGTTTTTATTTTATTTGATTATTGTGAACGCTAGGCTCACAATAATCAAACGTTGACTTTTTTCAATCGCTTGGGCAAGCCTGTCGTTAGAATTGTCGTACCGTCCTTTGATATTGTATGTATGTCTCTTATTCTTTTTTTTTTACATGACCCTCGTACCCTAAGGGTGTCGAGTTTGCAGATGTCTTCAGCCGTCTCGCTGAACACCACGATTGCAATATCTTGAGCTGATGTGGTCGCCCTTCGTCTACCACTTTTTACTTTATGTAGAAAACTGCCACTTTCACTGTATTTTTTGATGTTATAATCAACAATAGATGGATTTAAATGTAATTTTCTAGCAATTTGACGATTGCTTATGCCTAGATTATGTTGTACTACTATCAAAGTACGCGTTTCAACACTAATTTCTTTCCTTTTCGGTGTGTTTTAGAATTTTAAATGAAATTATAAACGCTATTCGTTAAGAGATGTCGCTACTAACATGGAACGATAACTGACTGTAATTTAAAAATTTCACTTCAAATGGCTTTATTATAGCTTCATGATTTATAGTAAAATTAACTTATTGTAAAATTAACTGTTTGTTCCATCGTCATTACATGTCTAAACCAGTAGACCTGTGTGCTCTCTATTTTTTCATTATTGGTGCTTGTTCTTATGGTCCTTCTAATTTCATCATTTTTTGTGACTCCTGCTATCCTTCTCATGTACTTCTGCTGTACTACCTGTGTTTCGCATTCGTATGTGATTGTTGGTATCATAATCTATTATAAACCGGCAGCTTCATTTTCTGGTCTATTTATTTTTTTCCTAAAACTATTTTGTTTATACCATAATATAATCTTGACTTTGGTGACCTCCTTTAAAACCAGTGACATTTTGAAATTTTTCCAAAATTGCTTTTACCGTTGACACCCTTCTCTCTGTCAAATGACAATTTAATATTCGTGTTAGGACGTCTTTATCTGCTTCATTGAAAGTTCATAATTCTTCTTAATTTTCTTAGTTTCTCCCACCATTCTTTCTATTATCGAGAAGAAGACTCCTGGGGCTTTTGCAACCTTCGGTACATTAGAATGGTTACATTTTCTCCGGACCTACGAATTTTTTTTTTTACAGAATTTTTTTTTTTTAGAAAATTACATACACTTTCTCCTTTTCACTTACAACATAGATTCTTAATCATTGCTACTCTCCACGAACAGAATCACGATATATCTGCCCACGCCATCTAGCGTCGAGAAAGATAGACATGCCGTCTAGAGAATAGCGACAACAATTCAGGATGCAGACTCGTGATTCTGTTCGTGGAGAATGGCAACATATACTCGAGAGGTGAAAAACAATAGCGAGGGAGAAGGACACGTACGGAACCGCGCTGATGACGCCGGGTAAGCAGAAACATGTTCGCGGGTTTACGCTGTTCCTTTTCCCTCGCTTTGTTTTTTGCCGGAAATGATTCCACCAATACCATGAGCTATATTAGCATTAATTTTTTGGTTATTGCTTTTAAGCAGATTAAATACTTTAAAATTCGTTGTATTCAGGTATTTTGGGTGGAAGAGCATGACAAGCGCTCGTTCCTGTTGGACCTGCTGAACGCGGCCGACTTGACGCAGCCGTCGGCTGAACATCTGACGCTCGTCTTCGTCGAGACGAAGAAGGGCGCGGATTCGCTTGAAGACTTCCTTCATATTGAAGGGTATCCGGTGACGTCGATCCACGGCGACCGTACGCAACGCGAACGCGAGGACGCTCTGCGCCAGTTCCGCTCGGGCAATACGCCGATACTGGTGGCGACGTCCGTGGCAGCGCGCGGTCTCGACATACCGCACGTCAAACACGTCATCAACTTCGACCTGCCGTCGGACGTTGAAGAGTACGTGCATAGGATTGGCCGTACCGGTCGTATGGGCAATCTAGGTAAGTGTTGTTCGGTAATTAACGAGATAAACTGCATTAGCGGGAAAACTGCTGAATATTATTTGATGAAACTTTCTGTGGGTCAAGTTGGCAACCTTGGGGACAAATTAAGTCGGCTGTTTGAAAGAAATTAAAACAAACACAGACCTCTTGTTCGTTTCAAAATGTCAGCTCCTCTCGAAACGTGTACGGTGGAAGAACAACGTTCAGTGATAAGATTTTTGTTATCCGAAGGTGTGGATTCAGGTTCATAGTGATGGATCCACGTTTCATCGCAGGTTATAACAAAAATCTTATCACTGAACGTTGCTTTTCCATCGTACGCGTTTCGAGAGGAGCCGACATTTTGAAATGAACAAAAGAGGTTATGTTTGCTTTTATTTCTTTCAAACAACTGACTTAATTTGTGTAATACAGTTTTGTCTCGTTAATTACTGAACGTCCCTCGTAACTAACTAACGATAAAGAACTCGCACTTTGTTCTATTAGTGAAATGGGAAACATACAAATCTGTAGCGTCTTAAACAACATTCATGGAGTAGGATTCTATTATTAGCGTTTCTAGTACATCGTTATCGATATTTTACGTTATAGGATTGGCAACTTCGTTTTTTAACGATCGTAACCGCAATTTGGCATCGGCCATGCTCGATTTGCTGGCCGAAGCGAAGCAGGAGATTCCCAGCTGGTTAGAGAATGTCGCGGCCGACGGAAGAACTTCCACTTCGGGTCGCAGAGGCGGCAGAGGAAGATTCGGCGGCGGTGGCTTCGGCGCTCGCGATTATCGCCAGCAATCCGGTTCGCAGAGGAACCAGAGATCGAACGGAAACAATTCTTATTCGAGTACCGGATATAGCGGTGGAGGTAAGATCGCTATAAGAAAATAAACCGAAATAATGACGGATGTTGCTTCGCTTTTATTTTCTAAACTTAAAATTGATGAAATTTGCATTTACTATGTGTTTTCACTTAGCTGTGCTTACGCAGAAGATTTTACAATTAAATTTGTTGAAAAATAATTTTTTTAAAGCGGGGTCCTCGGTTTGGCAAGAATTTTGTTGGCGACCTTCTTTTCTACGCTTCTTTTAGTGTACACTATTTTAAAATAAACAAATACAGTAGTGATCGGCTAAAACGAACCCGCTGTATTCCCGTTATATTTACCATAAAAATAATATTAAAAAAAAATCCTTTCATTGCGAACCCGCTTATGACGAACTTCCATGTAATACGAACCAATTTTAGAGTCTTGACAGAAATAGTTTCTGTTTAAAGCGAACTTGTTTGGATACTACATCAATACACAATATTCGGAAAGCCCGGGCAACACCGACAAGAACATCGTGTACATTCATATGTATATTGAATCGAATGTTTGTATTCTATATTATAATTCAAACGTTTTTTGAAGAAGAGGAAATACATACACAAGAGTTCGATTATTTAAATCCGTTTTCTGTGTTTTCCACGGAGTTCTCGGACCACAAGGCGCAAGTTTTGACTTTTGCTTCCGGAGATAGTCGGGTGGAGGAATGTCTATATAAGGAAAACCGAATATTTAGTGCTGTGAATATCAAAACGTTTAGCTCTGCTATTTGTGAAGAAAATTGGAGCGATGTCTTTAATGACGGTTATGATGTTAATCAAAAATTCTCTATATTTATTAATATATTTTTAAGATATTTTAATGCTTATTTTCCTATTAAAAAAATACCGGTTAAGTCAGTTAAATCAATACAAATTCCAAAACATTTACTTGAGCTCAAAAATGCTGTAGCATGTTTGCACATGATATCTACGTACAATAATGACTACATATCGTCATATAACTACCACAAAAAATTGTATCACTATCGTATAAAACTAGATAGACGACAGCAAAACGATTTGCGGTTGTTGAATTCCACAAATAAAAATAAAGAAATGTGGGGTATTGTCAACTCCAACCTGGGTAAAACGACTAAAAATACTCTACCTTTTTCAGATGATCTGCAACTGTTAGCTGAAGAATTTAATAATATCTTTGGCAACAAAAAATCTGGCGACAACAGCTTGGACACTGATGTTAATATACCATTTAACGTTGATTTGTTTTTCATGTTCCCAACGTGGTGAACAAGAACTGAGACATACAGTAAATAGCCTACGCAACTCTAGTTCATCTGGTATTGATGGTATACCAGTGAACTTTTTAAAACGTTGTACGGAAACTTTTATAACTCCTTTAACGCATATAATTAACAACTCATTTGAATCTGGCCAATACCCTGATTATCTTAAGACAGCATTGGTTTCCCCTTTATTCAAGAAGGGTTGCTCTAATGACACCAGCAATTACAGACCTATTAGCCTTTTGACTGGTTTCTCTAAGTTGTTTGAGAAATTGGTGTTTAATCGTTTGTTTGATTTTTTCGCGAAACATAAGCTCATCAGTAGATTCCAACATGGCTTCCTTAGAGGTAGAAGTATAGAGACTGCGCTGTTTGACTTTACCGAGGGTATTTTCTCTGCATTTGAGAGAAAAAAAGTTCCTTGCGGCATCTTATTGGATTTGTCGAAAGCTTTCGATAGTATAGATCATCGTAGGTTACTTCAGAAATTGGAGCACTACGGTATACGAGGTACAGCACTATCCTGGTTTGAGAGTTATTTGAAAAATAGGGAACAGATTGTCCGTATTTGCTCTAGGGGTAAGACAGTATACTCGGGTGGAAGGATGTTGGAGGGGGTATACCTCAAGGCAGTATTCTTGGACCTCTTCTATTCTTGATCTACTTTAATGCGTTTATACAGTCGAAGCTCGCCCATGCAAACCATCTTACCATCAATATGGGATGTACGTGATATTGCTGAGGCAACACAATTCGCTGAGCTTATGTCAATGGTGGTCCCTACATCAGAAATATCGACATATGTCTACAGAATAACAATTTAAAAATCATCATGAAAAGAAAAACGTAATTTTGTTTAAAACTAGACTAGCATCACTGACTATGTGGAATTTGATAACCGCAATACTCTATAGTACTAGCGCAAAATTATAGGTGTAACATTTGATGAATATCTTATGATAGATCAATTGATCTAATATGTAAGAAATTACGAGCCTGCGTTTGCTATTAGTCAATTAAAGATATTGTTAGTAGCGAGTTCTACGTTCGGGTTACTTTGGTTGTTGTTACTCGCGAATTAGTATGCTGTCGTGTTTGGGGGGCAGATGGCAGGCTAAATCGGTTTTTGTGTGCCAGAAAAGAATTGTGCGGACTATGGTCTTGATTTCGCCATCTTGCAGAAATTACTTCAAATAATAATCTTAACTGTATACGGCATCTATATATTCGGAGGTACTTCTTTTTGTTAAAAATAACACTTTTTGAACAGCACTGTTTTGACCATGCTTACGGCACTAGACATAAGGATCGGTCCCTGCTTCCCCAAACACGGTTTAAGTAAATGAGAGTGGTCTCACATAACACAAGCTTAAAACTATTTATAGATTTACCTTTCTACCTTAAGAAAATTTAGAGTTGTACAACTGTTTCGTAACAAGTTTAATTTGTTAGTTGAGATGGAGCACCTATAACTAAATGAATACTTGTCAAACAATTGTACATTTATACGTTTACTTTGTTCGTTTTTGTTGTTAACGTTTGCTTTGTTCTGTTGTAGTAAAGCAATAAACTGTATTATTATTATTATTATTATTATTATTATTATTATTATTATTATTATTATTATTATTATTATTAAATCAAACCGTTCATAAGAGAAATAAATGTCGTGTTATATTAATACATATACGTTGCCTTGTGGATATTCTGGTTTAAGTTTTTGTCATTGCGCATCTGTTTCTACATTCATGTGTTTTACAATGGTTTAAGCAACAAAGAAATAATAATGTGTCCATAAGCGGTTCAGTTTTACAAGTAAAAGTTACAGAACTAGAAAAAAGGTTAAATGGTGAACAGTTTATTTGTAGTCGAAGTTGGATTGAAAGATTTAAGGCATGATATTCATAGTTCCAAAATTATTGGAGAAGCCGCTGATGTTTCGTGACACTTCAATACGAATTTACCAAAACAAACCTATGCTCAACGGTTTCCATCAACCGTTCACCTACCTGTCCTCCTTCGTATGGGTTGCCAGCCTGCTCAGTGGGGGGGATTCGTAAACAAAACGAAAGTCGAGATTCTACTCAATTGCGCCACTTACCATCCCATCAGGGGACCACGCGGTAAGAACATGAGATGCAACCCACGTAACACACAAATAACTTGAGTAACCAAAACTTGCGGACTCGCATAGGCGTCGGTATTACGGGTTAATGTAAGAATACGAAAAATTCATAAATAAACTTACTTGCTAATTATTCAACAAATTAGAGGCATCAGGATGTGAACTACTGTAAACTTGCATCATCGCATATGTTTCCACAGTTACTTCTTTAAACCTTGTGCGTCGACAAGAAAAAATATTCTTATACATAGGAAAACGATCTCTCCACATCTAAGAAGTTACATTTGCATGTAGAAACTGTTTTTCAAAATCACTTAAAAGTTCACTATTCTTACACTTATTATAAACGGCCTCTAAAGTATTAAAATCGGGATTTTTCCTTAAAACATCTGCCAACTTTTGACTAGCGCATAATCCTGGCGTATCAATTAACGTGTGTAATTTATTTTTTACACTCTCCACTGTCTAATGATTCCTGCAATGACAATTCAGTACATTGTAGTTTTCTGATGGCATCTAGTAATACTGTATAATTGGTACATATTGTTGTTAAATCTTCTAAAAGTTGAAGAATTTGAAATTCTCTTTGACTTTCTCTAATTGCTTTGGATTCATTCCGTTTAAATCGCATTATAACTGATTGAATTTGTTGAAAATGGATCAAATAGTAAGAAGCTGCTGTTAGCCAAGTACCCCATCGCGTTAAAATTGGTTCAGGAGGTTCTGGAATACCTGGACAAAATTTACGAAATTCTTTTAAACGTTTAGGAGATTTACGAAACACTGCTTTAGTATTTCATCCGATCAACGTTTCCGTAATGTTGTCGAACAACTTCACCAACTAAATGCAAAGCATGCAGCACGCAGGTTATATGTATTAAGTTAGGAAATATATGTTTTAAGGATCGCCCAACACTTAACATCGTTGCTGCACTATCTGTCACAATCATCACAACTTGATCTTGGGCAATTTTAAATTTTTTTCAAAGCGTTCATTATCACTTTTTGAATATTTTCCGCGGTACACGTTTGCAAGCTAACAAATATCGAGATGCTGTGTTCTCGCTAGATAAAACGCGAGCTATTACATTCACAATACTGTTTTTTTTTATATCGGTCGTCTCATCCACGGTAAGCCATATTTGTTGGGAACACAAATCACGTTTACACACATTTTCTAGCATCTCTTTCATTCGCGGCAAATGATTCTGTAATTGTGTTTGTGAGGGTAATGGGTACTTTGGAACGTATTGTCACCAAAACGTTTTAAATGCTGCTTTTCTCACCAACGACAACGGAAGATTACAAGAGGTAAACATAATTAATAAATGTATGAGGAATAGTGTATAAGGTATTTCAGTTCTTGCATTTCTCATATGCTTAATACCATTGACATGCCTCTGGCAATCAGTTCTGTCCAATGCAGCCAAACGAACATTGCATATTTAGCAAAACACTGCACTACCGTCATATTTTAAATGGGGAAAAGGTGACACATACTTATGTACATTAGTAGCAAATCTATTACGAGGCATTGTTTTCTTAGGTGTATGTAAATATTAGTTCTATATGAAACGATACACTAATTATGTACTTGGTATAATACTACAACACACAAAAAACACAGCTATATTTTAAAAGCGACACGTAAGTACATAACCTTGACCGTTCGACTAATCTCTGCAACAGCTCAACCGGTACTAAAATGAAATCTATCTCAGCGCGGTTTAACATGATTTATATTCAAGGTCGACACTACATGCCTGCTTCTCTACCGGTTTAGTTTATTTATGAATTTTTCGTATTCTTATATTAACCCGTAATACCGACGCCTATGCGAGTCCACAAGTTTAGGTTACTCTACAAATAACACAAAACAATCGATGATCAAAACAGTTCAATGACGTTTTGTGGTCCCTGTATATAAAGATATTCAATTTACACTAACAAGCTGTTACTAAGAAAATATATCGAATCAAACCGAATGCAACTTTAATCAAATTATATGAAATATGTGGTTACTAAAAATTCAAATTCGTGAATAATAAAAAAAAGAGAAGCTGTCAACATCAGGTTTACAAATTATTCTAAGTTGTCTATTGAAACGGTGGCGAAGTTAAAATTTACGTATTTGTTCAATTACAGTTAGACTGAATTTATGATTAGCAAGCTAAGTGTACTTAAGATTGACCATCAATACACATATCGAACGTTTAGGTGCTGTAAACAATTAACAAGGCTAGAAATAATTATCCGCAGTTCATCTTGGCCAAATCGCAGTGTGTTTACAAAATCTTATAGATTAAATTCATTAAAATCTAGAGTGAATGAAAAGGATGCAAACAAAATGAGTTAAATGTCTACGATAATCACATAAGGCGATACCGATGGTAACAAAAGGTACAAGATAAGAACTTTTAAATAAATTGCAAAAAAGAATAAAACGATACAAATAAATAAATCTTGAGCCTGACCGTATTACTCCAATAGACGAGGTGATACTTTTGTATTGCACCGGTGACAGATGTAATTCTACTTGAAATTTGTACGATATCCAATACATTTCGATGGTAGCTTACGGAGTGTCTCTAGGAAGCAGCTAAAGGGGTAATTCCACAAGACGTATCGAGTAAATGCTTCTAATACATCAAAGATCCAAACCCACGTAGTGAATAGCAACAACCAGTGAATCATCAACAAATACGAGGGATGATCGTAAAATAAGGTTCCCAGCATTCTTTATTTCCTTAACATTACACATCGTTTTAAAGGTAAAAACTCAAGCTATTTTTCGACATAATCGCCATTTCTATCCAAGCATTTTTGCAGACGGTGCTCCAACTTCTGTATCCCCATGTCGTAAAATTCTGCCGCCACTCCTTTCCAGAATCTTGTGTTGGAAATCTCAGGAATCCGAAGAGCGAGTTTACGAATGGGACCCTCCGATCTTTAAGCAATATGCTCTCAATCTTTTCAACGATTTCCTCTGAAACTGAGGGTCTTCCGCTCCGCTCTTCATCGTGAATTTCTATTTGTGTTGAACGGCTATACACTTTTCTCCATAAACTTCGGTTAATTGACGATAAACGTCTATAGGTGAAACCTCTTTCGCGTTTAAAAAACGTATCACAGCGTGAATTTCGCACCTGACGGTAGCGGCGATCGGGAATTCCATCTCGGACGGCTGCTTAGCCAACACCGAGCGGCGTAGCGCGACGGGAGTGGTACGTATATAGAGTGGGGGAGCTGCTGCACACGCCAATGCTGTCGGATTTCGCCTAACACGTCTTATTGCTGCTGTAGGGCTTTGGGAACCTTATTTTACGATCATCCCTCGTAGATACCGATTAATATTCTAATACACAGCAGATGAAGAAAAGAAGCTTCGCTACTTTTTACAGTCTCATAGTACCCCTAAAGATGCTTCGGATATACTCGCCAACTTTCAGGATAATATTGAGCAAATTTGCGCTGGCGCGAAATTCAAACAGTCAAAAATCAGTAATTAAAGAAAAATGTAAAATTAAAATATATGAATGCAGTGTTTTTCAAAATTTGTATTCTTATGTAATCACTAATTTTTTTATTTGTCCAATGTATTTCATCCGTTTTGTTTATTACGAACCCTGCATATAACGAACTGAATTTCTCCCTATCTTGCAGTTCGTTATATCCGGACACTACTGTAGTTTATTTTTATTATAATTAATTTTATTTTTCTTTCCTGTTACAGGTGGTTACTATAGCAACGATAGAGGCGGTAACTACGGCGGCAATTACAACAGCAGCAGTGACGATTGGTGGTAAAAAGAAACGACTTAAAGGAAAAAGAAGGAAAAATAAAGTCTCCCCCCTGTACAGTATATGTAGACAAAATCCAACACACTCTATATAATATATATTTAAACAAAACAAAAAACAGGAAAAAAAAACAAAACAAAACTTGAAAAAACTTTAACTTTGCAAGCCGCAAATTAAAACAAAAAAAAATCCTCCCCCCTCCCAAAAAAAAAAAATCATTGAAATCTTGCACTCAAAGCTCTCGTAATATGGAAACGTTGAATCAATCCAGGATGCCATTCTCTTTTTACCCTGTTTACATTAAGGGAATTTATTATAAGTATTTTAATTGATTGTGTTTTTTTTTTTGTTTTCGTTTCTCACTTGATGGTGGTGATGAGAATGATGATAGTGATGATATGATATCGATTGTGGTTTTTCGCTGTGTTTCTCTTAATATTCTCTTATATACATGTCTTTTTATGAATAGTATATTATATATAAAAATACAATTAATGTTTAATGATGTATTCGAAGAAAAGAGGGATAAAAAAACAATTGAGAAAGATCGTTTCATCCTGGATCAATGTCGAAAACAATTCAGAAATAAAAGTAACAATATTGACCTGTTATCGAATGTAATAATAATAATATTTCTTACATTTATTGTCGAGGGAGAATCAATGACCTTTTCTTATTTGTTTTGGAAAGAATCGTCGCAAAATAAAACATATATATAGCGCGGCTGACATTGTTTTAAACTAATCTGTAGCTGAGACATATAATTAGCTCACTTTTAGCTGAAAGAAAAACGATATGATATAAATAATTATAAAAAAAATATATCTATAAACGTATTAAAATATATCGAGTTCAATCTTTACGAATCTGCAGCAATTTTGATCGTTTTCTAATTTGGGAAATTTGAAATTCCCCCCCAAAAAAAAAAAAAAAAGAGAAGAAGCGAAAGAAACAACTTGAAAATTAAGCACGTCTTCCTCTAAATACCTTTTAGCGAATCAAAGAATGAAACAATATTCGAAGAGGCGTATTATATTGTCTTGCAAGTATTTATCACAACAACCTTCTCTTCCTCTCCCACCCTAACTGAAACCCTCCCAATTTCGATGGATAAAATTGTAAATTCTTAGGTTTTGCTATCCCGCTCTCGAAAGACTAATTAATAGCGCGTGATCGTCGTAGTAGGCCATGGTAATTGATAACCTTAGGTTTTTTTCGAGGTTAGAATTGTTAAAAGATAAGATGGAGAATTAACTGCAATTTTCGTGAAATATTGCGAAGATCGATAGAACACGGGATTATCTAGATGCGAAATTCTGACGGCGTTCAAAATGTACGACCTTGAAGTAAAAACGCCATGTTGGAGGTTGTGGGGGCGCGCGGTATTTAAATTTACAATATACAGTGAAAGCTCCCATACGCCGACGTTGACATTTTCTGTCCGATTAATGGAAATGTCCGTTTAAATTAAGGTACTATTAAAATTAACGCATCTTAAACTACGTTCACAACCTCCAACTAATCAATTCACGTAGAAATTTCCGATTTTTGATCGTTCATAATCAAGGACTACCATTCTGGGTTCCCTCTCATAGGCGTGTACGAGCGAGAATTTCGATTTGTTGTATTTGGGCGCACTCCAGCCTCCAGCCGCTGCTCCCCGCGTTATAAGTATCTATAGTTCATTTTTGTCATTGAACGCATGCGCCTGAAAGTTTCGTATCTGGGTATTCTGTGTCTATATCGAGTAAGCTACTGTCGGTTCAATAAATGTCGAAATGTATACAATGGTGTGCGAAATAATTGTGTTGAAAGAACCAATCATTTGAATTAATTTATAAATTTAATTTTATTGATCGGGGTTCGAGTTTGAGTAAGTCTTCCAATCTCAAAATGCATTATATTTTTTTTATTTAGCAAATATAGTTATTTTGATATTATACTTAGTGATATATCTGCTGTATGTCGTTGACGTTTGAATTAAATCTCTCATATTACGCTGTTCATTTGTCTAGGGTTTTCAAATGAAAAAAAATTGATACATGCAAATTGTGTATTTTCATAGTCCATAGAAATAAATTATTCATTCAATTTAATCAAACAATAATGGAAAGTTTTTGACATTCTTCTAAAAATTGATTCCTTCACTCGTTATACGCTAACTACACAAAAAATTTTAAATTTCGCGGGCATTTCAATTTGGAGATATTTATCTTAGAATGTGTTTTCTTCGTTCTGCTTTGCATTTCATTTGAAAATGCTTAATTACACATTAAAACGAGTATATTTTATTTTACAAATGTCCTTGAAGTTTATTTTTGCGTGCTACCCGAGTAAGACCCTTGTTTGAGAGCTATTCAATTCATAAATCACTGTACAACTGTTTCTTATGTACAGTCAAAGACATCATAATTCTGAACCTTTTTTTTTTGACTCTGTGGAATTGCAATTTAAAGAAATAGGAGCTCTTGTGATATTTCTGTTTTAATAGTAACTATAATTAGAATTGGAATATAAAACAATAATAGAAAATGTAATAATAGCATCAAAAGGATGATAGCTAGACGTTATCCCAAATTATATGTCTGTTCCTTATTATTTTCAGTAAAAAAAGAAATATTCAAAAAGATCCATATAGAGATGGTAGAAATACTCCCATTTATGATGTCTTACATTGTACATAATTATTTGCATGTAATATCTGTTTAAAACTATAGTCCATTCACTTTAAGAACATAGTAGATAGCGCTGCAATCGGCGTCCGTATAACACTGCCAAAATTTAACTCAATTAAATAACGGCGGGTAATTTGAAAGTAAAATGTCAGTTCTGTTATAACCTTTGTCAATTTCTTTGAAAGTAACTCTAAATAATAATGACAAATGTTTCAGTAAAATGTTTAAGAAGAATATACGATTACGTTTATTTCAGATATATTCTATATTTTATTATAAATGGCGTATTCTATATACTTCTGAATAAAATAGTCTCTACGAGGCACTTTAATAGTTCTGTTTTAAAATAGCTACAATAATCATAATTTTATAGAAATGTACAAATTACTTCAAATATAATTCATCCATTCATCCAAAGCTTCGCAAGTTGTTCGTTGACGTTCGTTTTCTTTGGAGGCGAACCTACAGTTCCCGTAGACTCCATTTCTTTTACATTGTTCCATACAGTTGCTTCACCAAGCCCTAGCTGCTTGGAAGCTAGCTTTATAGCTGCCGATTTAGATTTATCCTGTTTCCACTGTATATATAAATTATAAGCCATTAGCCTTTGCCCACTGCTGATGCGTTTCCCTTGAGGATTTTTTGATGGACCCATGAGATGGTTACCTTGCTCAGCGACCCCTTCTTCAGCCATGTCACAGATGTGTTAATCCTGGAATAGTAGTTAATAAGTGCAATTGTATTATCAAAATATCGTATTAATCGTGTTCTAACAGGAACAATTTTAATGCAATATGCTAAATAAATAATAATATAACGAGAAACACAAGAAACAACCAACTAGTCAACCTAAAGCAACGAAGAACTTTGATAACTGACATTACAAAAACGTAGCGACCAGTAATATTTCATTTTATCCAACATAATTTCGTATGCACATGTATCTTCTTTCGTTGTGTGTAATTTTGCCTTAGGTATTAGCCAATAGCAAACGTGGAAAATATAAGCCTAGCTTGCTCAACGCTATATTCTTAAAGTGAATGAACTATAGTGCTGGTATTGCAAGAATCGAATTAGAATGGTGTTTTGTTTCACAGTACTTTAAAAGAATTACATTACTGGAGTGGACTGTATATTTTGGTGTTACCGCTGGCGCGGCTAGAACGCAAGTCATCGTAAAAAAGGGTATACATTCAGTTTTGTTCGTATAACTAAATAAAGCAAGTCCTTGTCACTTCTAGTTTGCACGTCACATAAATTGTCAGTCCTTTGAGAATAGGTCTTTCTCAACGACCACTCTTGGAAGATAATTTAATGGGTCTAACACAGAAGTGATTTATATAGATACATATATATCTAATCTAAAATGCATGAACAATATCAAAGTAATGTTATTTTTTAATGAATCCACAAACATCGGTACATGTTAAAACAGTCTCATTTTTATTATTATAGTGAAAAAAAAAACATTTATTATTTCGCTACACTATTAAAAATAGATTTATTGATTAAATTAAGTGAGAAAAAATATGAAATAAAAAAAAAGACTGTTGTAAGAGATGGAGTTGCAGTTACAGCTGATGATTACACAAACACGCGTTGTTTCGTGATGAGATAGCTAGGTGGCGCTAAGAGTATTCGTTTTTTTTTACAGAGACATGTGACTGTGATATTTACCGATCTTAAAGCTACTATAATACACTACTACTACTATTATTATTATTAAATGGATGGTAATAATAATAATGATGATAATTATTAAATAAATGATTTAAAAAAATAAATAATACGGATGTGAATAAAATAAAATGAGATATAGTGTTGTAGCTAATGGAAAAAACGACACTTGAAAATCTCAAGGAGACTCTTCGATCGAAAAAGAAACAAAAAAGAAGCGAGAAACGCGATTATTATGGTTGAAGTAGCAGTCGTTTAGGGTTACAAAAAGAAAATGTGAAAAAATCTTAGCGTGGATGTACAATTAATTGAATAAATTCATAAATAATAAAAATATTTAAAAAAATATTTATTGATTTCTTATTATTTCTTTGTTAAATTTTTAATATCTGTGACTTTTTACGCCATCCCCTTTTCCCGTTTTATTATTTTATTTTTTCTTATTGTTGATTGATTTTTTTGGTCAGTGTGTTCGGTGTATAGGCGTTCATCTTGAAATTATCTTACATATTTAATAGATTTTTTTTTAATTATTTTATTCATATTTAATAGATTTTTTTTAAATTATTTTATTCCTATTTATTTAAAGATTTATCCTCCCCCGAAAATGTGACATCTAGAATACTAATTAGTTTAAAATTGAATTTTGATTTTAGTCTCTGTACCCTGGAAATATTTATATATTTATTTGCGGCTAAAGAAATATATTATTTTATATAATATTTATATTTAAAATAATTTTAATAATTTGGTAACTGCAAGGAATTAACTTTTTGGATTTTTATTAATGAAATTAAATCTATTTTATGCTGCTGAAGTTTGAGTATCCTATAAATATCAATGAAATTATTAGTCAAGACATTATCTTCTTGGTGACGTATTCTAGATGTAGCATTTCTAATAGTCCTTCAAGATTATTAAGGACTGTTTTACAAAGGAATATACAGCAATTTGCAAAAAAAAAAATTGATCGTTGGGTTAGGTTATAGGGACATTAAGGTTGAACGTTTTCCCCCTAGATGTTTTAGTCAATCGACAAACAATCCAAGTTATATATTTTCTTGTGGAACAGCCCGTTTGATGTAGATTTTCATTCATCTTTATTTATTGAACTAAATACTTCATTTTGTTTATCGTATTAATTCCTTATATTTCACTCTTTGTATTAAAAGCAATATCATCAATATTTTACTTCATTATTAACATTTCTATTTCTTTTCATGGTAGAATGTAGATTTATAAGCTATTGTCGTTATAAATAATGTAAACATTATATTAATATGAGAAAATAAGGAAATATTAATGCAATATCACTTCGAATAATATTTATTAATTAATAAATAATAATTCTAAAATTATCAAAAAAATGCTTCCTTTTATTTTATTTTTTAATTTTTTTTTAATTTTTTTTTTATAAGATTGTTTGCTGTGATACTACATTGATGTATGGTAGGAAACTCACTTCTAACATGTGATGTTCTCTTTTCGACAAATAAAATTGATGGAAATAATAAATAACCCCAGTAGAAATAAAATAAATTACGTTTTATTAAAGAACAGCAAATAGTTTTTTTTAAATTAATTTTATTTTCTTTTAATTAATTTTATTTTCTTTTAATTTTTATTTTTTTTTTAATTAATTTTATTTTTTCAATTGAACTGAGCTGTGACTGCAACCATATTAAATAAATTAATAATGAAAAACGTATCTTCGTACTGCAATGATAAAATTTTAATCTAGCAGAGCTTCTAGATATTAATCGTGTCCCCTTAAAATCCCTTTTAACCCCCCCGCCCCCTAATTCTGTCCTTTATTTCGATAATAATGAAATCTTGCAGAGGCTCTGAATGGAGATAAAATAATAAAAAAATCTTACAAGAAAAATTAAATATGAGCACCATTTGTAGAAAAATAAGGATAAAAAGTAATAAGATACCTTTTATATATCGCAAAGGGATGGCAAAATGTTCCTCCTATATGCATGCGTAATCTTGTGCGTGTGTCTGATCTATTCGATTTAATTTCTAATGCATTTATAAATAAATTAATAAACGATTTTGTTCTTTGGTAGATGATCAATAATAATTATGATATGATGTCGTTGTTAGCCACACAAAATAAGAAAACTTTAAATAGACACAATACGACATTTTTGATTAATTAATAACAATAATGATAAATAAATTTATCTAAAAATGGAAGAATGTTGTTTTATTTTGCCTAACTTTCATTGTTTTGCTTGTGACGTCAAGTACAAAAAAAAGGAACGATCGTGGGTTTGTATGAAATGGAAAAAGGATTATTCCTTTTCGTGATATTGTCCAAAGGAATCACGATTTCATAATCATAGGTTGAAATGTAGGTACGCCTGTACACATTTCAAAGTATTAAATTTATTATTCTAAATGTTTGAAATAATCAATACAAGGATGGTAAGTATTACATGAAATATTGCGAACAGCATCCTTCAAAAAAAAATTGCACACCACACTATGACAAATTTAAATTTAATTTATGTGTTACCTTTATTGCATGTAATCTACCGTTTAATTTACTAGATAAGGAAGCATATTCTTTTGGAATAAATATTCGGACTGCAAATTACCAAGTCGGGCATCGTTACAAAGAATTGTGCCATCTGCTCGTGAACATGTTGAAAAAAGAATTAAATCGGAGTTGAAAGATAAAAAACTGTGGTTATGTGTGGACGAAACAACAGATCGTAAAAAACATTCTGTGGTTAATGTAATGGGTACGTACAATGGAACCACATCAATCGTCACCTTCAATTCCATTAGCTTCCAGACGAACACAACAATGTACTGCCGAGATAATTTCAAAGTTAGTGTTAAATACGTTGGAAAAGTTTGAACTTTCAACAAACCAACTGTTGATGTTTATGAGTGATGGTGCCGCAAATATACATTCTGTAGGCTCTCTCTGTCTCTTAAAAAACATTGTGCTAACACCAGAACCTTATTCTTACACGTTGGGGAACATGGTTAGAGGCTGCATTTTATTATCTTAAATATTTTGAGAATATTAAGGACGTGGTTTTATAATTTGATCCAAAGGAAGCTGCGGCTATCAAGAAAAGCCAGTCGAAATTTCAAGATAGTCAGGTTAAAACGGATTTACAAACTATTCGGAACTATTACTTCGGACTAGTGGAAGCAATAGAAAAATTACAAAATCCTTCGGTGTCGTTAGTGGAACCTCTGCAAATAGTGCAACATGTTCACACACAGCTATGCGCGGTAGAAGACGCAAAAAATGTTTGTGTTCTAGAAAGGTTTGAAAGTGTTTTAGAGAAAGATTCTGATTTTGGCACATTAAGATAAATTTGTGAAGGTGCGTCAAAAGTTATTCCAAAGATTATTTTAATTACGCAAATATAGCGTCACTAGATGTAGAACGTTCGTTTTCTGCATATAAACACACTTTTTTCCTCACGCCGCACTCGGTTTGCCGAAACAACTGTGGTAAACATATCTAATGTTGCAGATATTTAACAGACATTATTCACGTTGTGATTTCACGGAAGACTCTTAAGACGGTAAGTGTTTGAGCACGTATTATATTTTATTTTTGACCATTTATTTTGTGTAAACTTTTATACGCCCGCCATTGGCTGCTGGCGCAAATTGAGCAACTCTAGTAATGAATTAATAGTTTCAGAAGAGTAACAAGATCGTTTAGTATAATAACGCTGGCCACGAGCGGTACCGCGCATCGGCGTAGAATCAGTTCGGACCGAGAGGAACGCTAGTATTACTTCGTCTGCGGAGCAGTACGGACATTTTCGCTGCCGGTCATTTGCGTAATTGTTTATCTGTCCTAGAAAAATTATGATTTCGTCAGCAAAACGACCGCGGTCGGACAAACTTCGAAAATTTATTGCAGAAATTCCAGACTTAATATATGAAGGTGCTAAAATTAAATGTGTAATCTGTAAAATCCCGTTAATGTGTTGGTCCAGACAACATTGTCTACGACACGTAAATAGTGAAAAGCATGTCTCAAAAAGAAATTGCGCACGAGACAATGAAAAATGTATATTTAATTTATGCGTTACGTTTATCGCATGTAATATACCGTTTAATTTACTAGACAAGGAACCATTTATCTGCTTTTGGAATAACTATTCGGAGTGCAAATTACCAAGTCGAACATCGTTACGAAGAATTGTGCCATCTGCGCGCGAACATATTGAACAAAAAATAAAATCGGAGTTGAAAGATCAAAAATTGTGGTTATGTGTGGACGAAACGACAGATCGGAAGAAACATTCTGTTCTTAATGTAATGGCACGCAGATTGGAACCTCATCAATCGGCACCTTCAATTCTATTAGTCTCCAAACGAATACAACAGTGTACTGCCGAAGTAATTTCAAAGTTAGTGTTAAATACATTGGACAAGTTTGAACTTTCAACAAATCAACTCTTGATGTTAGTGAGCGATGGTGCTGCAAACATGCTTTCTGTAGGCCGGTCTCTTAAAAAGCATTCTGCTAATTTGTTACACATTACGTGTAACATTCATGCTCTCAATCTTGTGGCGGATAGTATCAGAAAATGTTATCCTGAGGTAGACGCTTGAATAGCGCATACAAAAGCAGTGTTTGTCAAATCCCCAAAACGTATTCGCAAATTTCACAGATCGTGCCCCCGTATGCCTGAGCCACCAGAACCTATTCTAACTCGTTGGGGAACATGGTTGCAGGCCGCGTTTTATTATCATAAATATTTTGACAATATTAAGAACGTGGTTTTACAATTCGATACAAAGGAAGCTGCCGCTATCCAGAAAAGCCAGTCGAAATTTCAAGATAGTCAGGTTAAAATGAATTTAAAAATCATTCACGACAATTACTTCGGGCTAGCAGATGCAATAGAAAAATTACAAAATCCTGCGGTGCCGTTAGAAGAATCTCTACAAACAGTGCAACATGTTCACGCACAGCTATGCACGATTGAAGACGCAAAAAATGTTTCTGTTCTAGCAAAATTTGAAAGTGTTTTTGAGAAAAATTCTGATTTTGGCACATTAAGACACATTTGTGAAGGTGCGTCAACAGAATCGTTAAGTTATTTGAAAGATTATTTTACTTACGCAAATATTACGTCACTAGATGTAGAACGTTCGTTCTCTGCATATAAACGCATTTTTTCCTCATGCCGTACTAGTTTTGCCGAAACAACAGTTGAAACATATCTAACGTTGCAGATATTTAACAGACATTATTCACTTTGTGATTTCACGGAGGACTCTTAAAATGGTAAGTGTTTGAGTACGTGTTATTTAATTTTTATTTAAAAGATGAGCGAAATTATTTGCGGCAGCAAACATCTCTATTAGCAGAATAACTCTAGTGGAACGCGAGGCCTGGTCGACTCTACGCTACTGCGCGGTACCGCTCGTGGCCAGCTTTAATAATAAATTATATGAAATTTTGATATAAAATTCACTATTTTAACAGAAAAATGCGGTTGGTGTAACAATGAAAGCGTTTGGTACTTGATATTAGAAATACTTTAAGAACTTGAGGTTTTTTCTTTTAAAGACACTTTTACAAGCGTTTTAATATTACAATCTGATCATAGATTTGAACAATGAGCACTTTTTATCTTACCTGTCTATTTATTTTTATCTAACCTATATCATTTATATCTTTTATGCTTTCACATATTTATATATTATAATTGACGTGTGTAAGTAAATAGGTATTTGTATTGTTAGCACAAATAAAAATTATTATTATAAATAATTTAATTATACTATAACGTATAAAAGAAAATTTTTTTCATTAGTTCATTCACATGCTCCTAATTTTAATTATTAACTTTAGGTTTTTTTTCCATTATTATAATTTGGCTTTTATTGAATATCCTTGTAGCTGATATTATTTAAAAATGAAGGCGACATACATATATGACAATCCTTGAGTTTGATCCTATCGTTTTCCAGAAAATTACCGGGCAAAAGAGGATCAATGTAGGTTAGTCGAAGAAAAAAAACTTCATCCTCAACACAAGGCTGGACAGTAGCCCTTTACCTCCCCAACTTCCACTTAGCAGTATTTCTCATTGCAGATCTCGAGACTTCATGTCCTTTATTACTTCATTGGTTTCGTCAACGATCTTCAAGGATTCTCATTAGGTGATGCCCGTCTTTCCGTTTGTATTCCATCTTGAATCCGACGAATTCTAACTCAGGGTGAGGGGACGATCCTGGGGCACTATTAGTGAAGCTACAAATGACTGGATTCCACAGCCAGTTTTTGCGCCCGGTTCTCTAAGAACATCTCTCAGTGATGATATTTTTGATGGACGTACGAGGGTGCGTCGTTCATTGTCCTCGGGATCTGATTTTGGGTTGCCTCTAATGCTCGAAAATGTGAAGATGGGCCTCAACGTGTTGGAGTATATACAGTACCTTGCCATAAAATTAGGATCACTTGATTATGGGGCAAAATTAAAGAAAAAACAGCAATATCTTTATTTAATTACATATAACATGCAAGAGGAGCACTGCTTTGAGACTACGTTTGGACGAGTCAATAATCAGGCGCCACTCTGCTGGATTATGTTCATGTCCCAATGCCTGAAATGGGGCATTCACATCACAGCAATATATGATGTCTTCTTTCTCCGCAAAATGGCCTCCAAAATGGCCTCCAAAATGGCTTTTTCGCCTTCTAAATGAACCTATTTTTATACCTTTCTCTAATTGATTCCAACCTTGAAGCCTAGAACCCAGTAATTCGGAGTCTGTTTGAGAGAGTTATAAGTCCCGTACAAGATCGTTAAGCTCTGCGTTTGTGATTTCATGATGTGAACATATAGATGTAGATAGTTGATAGTCAGGATCTTGATGGTTTGGGTCATCGGTAGTGTCTTCCTCTGAATCAACTGTATGTTTATCTGGAGCTGTAGGTACAGGAAGATCTTCAGAATGAGGAACTGGTCGCATAGCGGAGTGTAAGTTTGAATACCGAATATAATGTTTGGATTTCGAAGAGAATCCCTTGACATTTGTCAAACAAAAGTAACAATCCGTTACGTGATTGGTCGGTTCACGCCAAACCATAGGTACTGCAAATTTCAATCTACTACGTTTTCCTTTTAACCAGTTTCTCAGATTCCTGGAACATGAATTACAGCATATATGTGGAGCCCAGGACTTATCCTGGTCCTCAACTCTACATCCAAAGTACAGTTCATAAGCCCTTCTAACTAATGGTGACAAGCTACACTGTTGAGTCTTCAATGTAAGTTCGCCACACACATAACAAGGTAAGTCCGGTTTATTTTTGATTGACGAGACATTATAATGCACTGAACGTAATATAATCTTGTCCTTACAACACTTGTACACTTCACACTTAACGTCACTAGAATTCCAACCAGCAACACCTCAATCAGCAACATAAGACAATGCGAGGAAACATCTGAAAACTGATTTTGGGGAAAATGGTGCGTTACAGATTCGTTATTTTCAGCCAAAAATATACCAGGAACACATATTTTCATCTAAAGGACATTTTTCATGTTGTATAATGTAATATATTAGAACCTTGTTTTATTAGAATTTTATTGTTTAAAACTTATTTTCAACATTCAAATAAATGATAAGTTTGGCTACTTACATTCTTTTGTCGTGATTAAAGTAGTTGCATCAAAATGTAGCTTCTAACCCCGAAATTGAAGAAAAAAATGCATAGGATATTTCAAGATGAATTCCTAAAGACGTAAATATGATGTCATTACTTTAAATAAGTTTGTTAAGGTTTTTTGCTGATCCCATGTCACCACTTATGTTAAAAAAACATTTCACCAGACTAGGGTTAGCGATGGTTGAAAAAAGTTTGTCATTTATCTAAGGATTTTATCTGCTATTTCTATCCATATATTTATTAGCAAAGCAAAGCTTGAAAATCATCGTCATCCAATACAAATTTTCTTAATAAGGAATCAAGTTAATCACCTAAATTACAGACTTCAGCGTGTAATTAACACTCCATTAGAAATTAACAATAATTACAAGAGTAGGACGTCCACTATATTAGATATACATCAAAAAATGTTGATTACACCGTGACCTAACGATGACCAATCTGCTTATAGATACTAGCCACCACATGAGTTTGAAAAAAATATGATACGTCTGATATTTACTTTGGTTTAGCTTATTGGTAAAATGCTTTGTCCGATCCATTATGAGGTAGCAATGGGGGATTATTAAAGTAATTAATTACACGTCAAAAAATTAAGAAAAAAAAGTCGATGACCAACATCATAGCCGCCTATCTACTAATATAATCTTCTTTTCATCGATATAACGTGACACCAGCAGCTCATTAAACGCATCAGGGTCCGGGAGAATGTTGATTAACTACAATAACCGATGTATAATTACTTGCACTTTTCCTCAATCTATCGATACACCATAGCCAGTAGTAAGCTGTGTAAAAATTAAAAGAACTGTATGTATATTTATATGTAAAGTTGATTACACAGGTGGAGAATGTATGATTACGCCAAGAAAATAAATTTCTTATAGTAATCATTTTACCTAAGCAAAATTATTTTCTGGCAAATACACACATGCGTTAGTTCTGAGTTTAGAATTAATGTCATCGTGTATTTAGACGTCTCCTCTTTCTGTTACATCTTCTTCACTAACTTGTAATTTTCTCTTTATTGCTCTGGCAGATTTTCGCAAGAAATTGCTGCTTCTTTTTCTACAACAGCTGCTTTGGCAATTTCTATTTCCGGTGTGCTATTAAGTACACTGTACTTTCCTCCTTTTCTCAGTTTGCGAGTTTTGGTCCCCAAAGGAGCAACAGGCAATGGAGAAATATCTTTTATAGAGATATTTCGACTTCCGGAACTAATTTCGTTTAATGTAGACACTGACATCTGAGGATCATCTGTCTTTGCATTTAGGCCACCCGTTTTGCTTTGAAAGCTCTCGGCGAGCGCTTTATAACTAACAAAAGCTCCACTCTCTAGCTCTAACCGTTCTGACGCTAGAGTGTCTCAAAGTTAAGAAAATAGAGGTCCAAAAACTTCAAACGCCCATATCTCCAAAACGGTTAGAGATAGCGGGCTGAAATTTTATTCCGCAAATGTGCGACCATAGGACTACAAACCGGCACCATCAGGTTGGCGAAATTCCGACTTTCATTTTTAGGCCCTTCAAAAATTTCATCACTTTGGGTTCAAATTTTTACGGCTCTCTTGTATCTCGCCATCCGAACGAGCTAGGAGGTTGTGTTTGGGTCCAATCGAAAGCTCTCGGCGAGCGTTTTATAACTAACAAAAGCTCCACTCTCTAGTTCTAACCGTTCCGACGCTAGAGGGTCTCAAAGTTAAGAAAAGAAGATTTCTTTTTTTATGTTTGAAGCGCTGTAGCTCCCAAACCAAAAGAGGTAGAAGGTTCTGCTTGGTCGCAGTCGACTCAGTGGACAATTTTCTATCGGAAACCGTCAAACTCGTCGACCAGAAATGCATACCTAACGATAAATCAGACGAAAACTAGAGCGATGTCGATTTAAGGCCTCGTTTTGTCGCCGTTTTTGGAGGTCCGAAAACTTCAAACGCCCATATCTCCAAAACGGTTAGAGATAGCGGGCTGAAATTTTATTCCGCAAATGTGCGACCATAGGACTACAAACCGGCACCATCAGGTTGGCGAAATTCCGACTTTAATTTTTAGGCCCTTCAAAAATGTCATCACTTTGAGTTCAAATTTTTACGGCTCTCTTGTATCTCGCCATCCGAACGAGCTAGGAGGTTGGGTTTGGGCCCGTCGAAAGCTCTCGGCGAGCGCTTTATAACTAACAAAAGCTCCACTCTCTAGCTCTAACCGTTCCGACGCTATAGCGCCTCAAGGTGAAGAAAAGAAGATTCCTTTTTTTATGTTTGAAGCGCTGTAGCTCCCAAACCGAAAGAGGTAGAAGGTTCTGCTTGGTCGCAGTCGACTCAGTGGACAATTTTCTATCGGGAAACGTCAAACTCGTCGACCAGAAATGCATACCTAACGATAAATCAGACGAAAACTAGAGCGATGCCGATTTAAGGCCTCGTTTCGTCGCCGTTTTTGGAGATCCGAAAACTTCAAACGCCCATATCTCCACAACGGTTAGAGATAGCGGGCTGAAATTTTATTCCGCAAATGTGCAACCATAGGACTACAAACCGGCACCATCAGGTTGGCGAAATTCCGACTTTCATTTTTAGACCCTTCAAAAATGTCATCACTTTGGGTTCAAATTTTTACGGCTCTCTTGTATCTCGCCATCCGAACGAGCTAGGAGGTTGTGTTTGGGTCCGATCGAAAGCTCTCGGCGAGCGCTTTATAACTAGCAAAAGCTCCACTCTCTAGCTCTAACTGTTCCGACGCTAGAGCGTCTCAAAGTTAAGAAAAGAAGATTCCTTTTTTATGTTTGAAGCGCTGTGGCTCCCAAGCCGAAAGAGGTAGAAGGTTCTGCTTGGTCGCAGTCGACTCAGTGGACAATTTTCTATCGGAAACCGTCAAACTCGTCGACCAGAAATGCATACCTAACGAGAAATCAGACGAAAACTAGAGCGATGTCGATTTAAGGCCTCGTTTCGTCGCCGTTTTTGGAGGTCCGAAAACTTCAAACGCCCAAATCTCCAAAACGGTTAGAGATAGCGGGCTGAAATTTTATTCCGCAAATGTGCGACCATATGACTACAAACCGCCACTATCAGGTTGGCGAAATTCCGACTTTCATTTTTAGGCCCTTCAAAAATTTCATCACTTTGGGTTAAAATTTTTACGGCTCTCTTGTATCTCACCATCCGAACGAGCTAGGAGGTTGTGTTTGGGTCCGATCGAAAGCTCTCGGCGAGCGCTTTATAACTAGCAAAAGCTCAACTCTGTAGCTCTAACCGTTCCGACGCTATAGCGCCTCAAGGTGAAGAAAAGAAGATTCCTTTTTTTATGTTTGAAGCGCTGTAGCTCCCAAACCAAAAGAGGTAGAAGGTTCTGCTTAGTCGCAGTCGACTCAGTGGACAATTTTCTATCGGAAACTGTCAAACTCGTCGACCAGAAATGCATACCTAACGATAAATCAGACGAAAATTAGAGTGATGTCGATTTAATGCCTCGTTTCGTCGCCGTTTTTGGAGGTCCGAAAACTTCAAACGCCCATATCTCCAAAACGGTTAGAGATAGCGGGTTGAAATTTTATTCCGCAAATGTGCGACCATAGGACTACAAACCGGCACCATCAGGTTGGCGAAATTCCGACTTTCGAAATAGGCTAGCAGTACTTGCTCGTTAACAGTTTTCACATTGTTTATTGTCTTCCATTCACAAAATGTTTTGTACTCCTTTTCGTAAACTAATTTAAATTTTTTTGGCAATAAATTGGATACTGCAATCGCAGCTTGATTCACAACATCTTGTGGTATGCTTTCTTCCTGGTTATTTGCCATTTCAAACACACTTTCAGACTCTTAAATCGGTAAATTGAAGAATTTGCGTGAAATGTCTCATGTTTTATGAACAAGCCATCCATAGCAACGAAAGTATAAATAGCAGTGTGAATAAAGTGTCGACGTAAACATTTTATTCATTCTTTTGATTAAACGATTATTTTAATAATGAGATTTATTATATAAAATGAGCATTTTATTAATAGGTGTTGGAAAAATGTAATTATTCTTTAAGATAAGGACGTCCTATTCTGAGCTAAGTTTTGTCATTTTTTTGATTCAAGAAAGCAGAATTGAGAAATTAGTCCTCGCCGAATAAGAAAATATTGTCTTGCAGACTTCTTTGGCAAAAGTATATATTTCTCTGCATGTAAGTAATCAAATTATTTCCCCAGTCAATGTAAACTGGAACATGTCGAAGATTACTTCACAAATGCTTTTGAAAACATTACCAACTTTCAAAATTAAAAAAAGAAACAAATTTAATTCCTTCTCGAATTAATAAATCCCATTATAATCCGTCAAAAGCGAAATTCTTTTATTATTTCACCTACCTCTTATATCTCTTACGTTGAAAAGCAAAAACCAAAAAGAAACAAACAGAAAAAGGCAGAAGTCATTGGTTGGGTAAGTGCTTAAACGTCGCATCGTACGACCTCTTAATATGGATATGGGATGGCATTGGGAGGTATCCGATGACGCCATTTTATGCGTACAGTGGGGATTAGAGTTGTTTATTGGATTACCATACCTCGTAGAAGAAAAAGAAGCAGCCCGAGCTGCTTGACTAGAAGGAGGAGTAAGAAGTGAAAAAAAAAATCGTAGCATGCCTTGAATATGTTTGTTTGTGTATGAATACGCAGGTTTAATAATTATGATAAAGAGGGGAAGATATAAAATTTTGTAATAGCTGTATAATTTTAAACGTTTAGGTCATGATTATGGTTATATTCCATATACCTAAATCAAATCGATTTTCTCGTTGGTATTCCATGGAGTCAATCCGTTGTCAATCCAATGTTAAAGTACATGGAGTTACGATATTTAACTTTAAAAACGACATTTACAAGTAATAAATAAATTTATAATTCCTGTGGTAATTATTTCTATCCTTAGAAGTTACACCTTTCTTTCAAGAGTATAATTGCTTGTATCTCTGAAAGAGTTAGAATTATTATAATTAAAGCGAAGTAATGACTTTGCGCGGCGTAGGGGTGCGCTTTCTTCAGTAAGTACAATAGCAAAAAATAAGTAATAAATCGAATCATAATAACTAATAACAGAAGCAACCAAGAATTATATCTGAAAAGATGTGAAACACTCACCCTCTCAGCTAGCGTTAGCAAGTAGGTTGGCGGGCTGCATGGGAATTACCGAACATTAAAAGTAGAAGCACCATTATCAGTATTATCACCCATTGGATAAGAGTCGTAAAAAGTTGTCAGCATTAGATATGTTTCCACAGATGTCTCGTTGAACGATGTTCGCCGTGGTGAAAAAATGTGTTTACATTTTGAAAAAGATCGTTCGACATCCAAGGATGTACATGCATGATTACCTCGCTTTAATTATTATTAAAAGTGGTATTGGTTAGAACCAATTTTGTTTTATCTATAACTACAAATAACACTGGTTGACAAAATTTAAACTTTTTCTTGTTCCGCAAATTAGTATATGTTAACCTTGCAGCATTTTTTATGCCGAATTCAAATCTTTTTTCAGAAATATTTTATCAGGCAGGGTTTCTAAGTGACAGTGCAATAAATGGCAGAACAACGTGTGTAATGTGTTTATTTATAAAACGACTGAAAATGTTTCTAAAATGTACAAATGTATGATTTTATGCTATATTTAGTGTCAACGAACGTCTCTTATCCGTGTCCAGCAATAGAATAAAGTTCATAACATTTTCTAACTAGCGGTGTAAACGAACGTTTTTGGATTTTAAAAATCAACTCGCCGCAGACGTAGCAGAACGAATTTGGATTATTTTTCAATTTCTCGGCATTTCAGTGGCACTTGGGGTATTAATACAACACTCTAAACACAACAGCACACTTTCTCAAGAGTTAGAACAAGGCAAATGTGGAGTTGCAATGTTCTCTAGCCGGTCAATTTGCTGCAACTGCGCTCCCGGCCAAATATTTTATATCACTTCCGGCCAGCTTGTCGAGGCCTGTTCTGCCTGTTCCGAATGACGCAAGATTTTTTAGAATTACGCAATATTGTGTAACATTTTATTTCAAATGTCTAAATACCACCGGCATATTTATCGTCATTTTATTGTAAAGCACACAGTACTATGCTACGTGGATATACTGGAACTCAAAAACTGTGGATGATGTAGTAATTTTGAAAGTGAATTTGAATTCAGCGTGCAAAAATACATAGGAAACAGTCATTTTTATACTTGGGACACTATTATTATTATTTAACAAACAGTTACAACCGTGAAACCGTTACGTTGTTAACAAAAGTATATTTTCTTTACCTGTAATCCGGGTTTTTCATAGCTTGCCATACCAATGTATAACATTGTCCCCTTGCGCTTTCTTGACATTGCGGGGGGGTCGTCATAATCCGCGGGAGGAAACTATATACTTTCCTTCCTTGCTATACAAATAGCTTTTATTCTCATTTTTTCAAATTGAAACCTTCCCTGAGTCACCCTGAGTGAACATTGCGGTTGATTCCATTTATCTGCTGCTAATTGGCAGAATATTGAAGGAAATGTGTGCGAGCGACATCTATCGGCGCTAACCATATACAGTGCAATCCAGTAGCTGTATGTATGTGCTTTTGGGTAACTTCTTTCTTGAACTTATCTCTTATTGAAGTCATATTACTTTACTCAATGATAGATGAATATAAAATTCAATTGAATACCATATAGAGCTTTTATTGGCTAGCTATCGATTTCGATATAATGTCATCATCAGGCTATGGTCATTGAAGTCGTTAAGAAACAATAAAAACACGTTATCGTCGATAATATATGATAAAAATATAAAGTTTAAAGGAATTTGTTAAATGTATTTTGATTGGAACGTAATGTTTAAGAAAATTATTCAAAATACTTTATTTAAAAAAGGAAAAAGGAACCCGACACCCTCACCAGGGTCTCGAGAAAGGAGAAGAAGAAGGAAAAGGAAGAAAAGGAAAAATTCCCTTTTCCAAATAAAACATTTTGAAGAATTTTCTTAAACATTACGTTCTAATCATAATACATTTAATAAATTCTTTTGTTTTAATTTTTTTTTCATATATGTATTATTAACGATAACGTGTTTTTATCGTTTCTCAACGACCTTAATGACTATAGCCTGACGATGACATTATGTCGAAATCGATAGCTATATATCATTTGAATCAATTTTACTTTGCTCTACTTTTGAATGAAATTTAATCCAGAAAGGTAACAATAACACGAAAAGATTACTAAGAACTGTTGAGTTGATGTTGTTCTCGACTTATAGAACAATCTTGACCTTTTTCGGAGCCGATTCATCCTTTGCAGTTCATCGTTTCGACTATGCCTTCGCTTCAGGAGTGTACCTACTGATGTGTTCAAGTTTTATCTACAGTTATTAATCGAGGCCAAAACTCCGATTTATTTCACTTGAGCTGCTTCATCAGGGTTTCAGAAATGTTCATTTAAATGCGTTTTTGATCCTGAGTGAGCAGGCGCGGCATCCAACGTGGGGTTAACTTTTTCATGTCCAAATCTTCAGTTTCGAAATGCCAACAGCCTCTGCTAGCGCTCTAACCTTATTTCTACGATCGTCTAGCACCATTTGGTGAACTTTTCTGATGTTATTGGTAGTGGTTGCAGTTTTTGGCCGTTCCGAACGTTCATCTTCAATCAAGCTAATACGACCACGTTTAATTTCAGCTGGTCAAAATTTTACTGTAGCAAATTATGGTGCATAGTCTTCGTAAACAGCGTCCATCTCGGATATTCGATTTTCAATACATGCTTAATTATATTTTCAAAATATTTTTGATGAGTTGCGCCATCTTCATGTTAAGGCTTAAACTTTTTCGGACTACTCTCGTATGGTAAGCTGAGGTATTCATCAGCAAAAACTTTCTATGCAACTGAAAAAATGTTAAAGATATAAGGCGATAGGAGATGTCCAAATAACTTTCTGTAATGAACGGCAACCTTAAATGAAGATTTCAGTGGCAATGGTAAAAAATACTGCACTGTAATACTTATGTACCTCAATCAGAACTAGAATAAATCTAGGCTAAGGATTTTTGAAAGCATTTTATGTATTTTCAGACATAATTTGCTTTGAAAGAAGTTGAAATATCTAAATGGGCATTTTTTAAATTGTTTTATTCTTGGCGAAATTTGGTTATTGTAGACCTCGTCACTGTAGAGATGTTTTTAAAAAACAAGAAATTTCCTATGATCTAGGATTTTGTTGGATAAGATTGCC
Source organism: Dynastes maya (assembly GCA_029619315.2). NCBI lineage: Eukaryota > Metazoa > Arthropoda > Insecta > Coleoptera > Scarabaeidae > Dynastes > Dynastes maya. The sequence goes on along the minus strand of JAROYE020000001.1, from coordinate 3,430,556 downwards.
ACCGACGTACTACTGGACTTGATTCATGTGCAGCAAGAACGTTATGGTGAAAGAAAATGATATCTTGGACCATTCTCCATGATGGATAACTGTGTGTCTTTTACTGGACTTTTGATTGATTGATACTTTCTTCTAGGAATAACGAGAACGGTTTTATTTGATAGCTACTTCCGTACATCTCTAAGGTTTATGCAGTAACAAAAACCAATGATTTCTAAAATAAAAAAATATAGCCTTAATCAAACTATTAAAATAAAGTTGGGTTTAAATGCAAGGGTAACAAATTTCTTTTATGTATGTCTTCTTAACGCATATGTGTGTCCCATTCTTATGCACTATTTTCTCCAGACATGCTGGAGTTCTTGTTCTCCCCATCCGCAGCCTTTTTTAATTATAATTGGTTCACTCATACAGGAAAAGTATAAGGTTCATCAAAGTTAGATAAGCCAAAGATTATTGTAAAAGCACGCATTATACATCAAAAACCAGAAATTAATAATGATAATTATTACAAATATTCAACAAATGGAAATATTTGATTGAAAACAATAGCAAAATGGCACACCTCCTGTTAGTAGACATGGAATTTTACCATAACACATCCTGTCAATTCTAGATCATCGTATTATGTTTATTTTATTACGTTTTCTTTTGTTTGGATACCCTCTTAGCTGGCTTGAGGATCTGTTGGTCGAAACACGAAACCGGTCGCCCGATATGTTTAATAGAATTTTGTGAGAAATTGGACCATTGTTTTTTATTCCTACCTTTACTAACATCATCTCACCCCTAAGTCTCAATGCATTATTCAATTCTAGATCAGATACATTCTTGATGAGAAAGGGTCACAATGTGACTAGGCGTTACAAAAATTGAGCGATCCAATGGATATGCTCGGGCCGTGCATAACAACATTTTAATTTATTTATTTGATTGTTGGTGTTGTGTTGATGTTGATATTTAAGTTGGAGTAATTACACCCCCAATTGAACTCCAGTAATAAAAAACAAACTTAAAAGTAAGGTGATTACTTGAAAACCGGAATTGATGAAAAAGTGTTTGTTTCTAAAAAATAAAAATGACCTATTCGAGTATTTCTTCGAAAAAATTTAATGAAATGTTAATTGCGTTTCCCTTGTTTAAAACCGTACGACATATCCGTACATAATAATAATAATCTTTATTGTACAAGTCACACAAAATGAAAATATACAAAAAAAAATTAGAAAAGAAAAAAACTAAAAATTGAAACGTTATACAATCTCAGGGCAAGGACCAGTTGCGCCAATAAAAATATATAATAGTTACTGCCTATATCTAAAACTTAAACTAAAATTCTGCGTGTCATCCAACATATTGTTAATTGTCTAACAAAAAGAAAAAATACAAAGCAATGCAAAGAAACAGAAAATAACTCACTTAAAAAACATCAGCATATAAGCCGTCTGCTGATGGAACATAATGCAGTAAATTATTCACGTTGCTTGTGATTTTAAAAAGTATTTCAAATGTAGAAGTGCACATGAAAAAAGTACCTACAAACAATAACCAAGATAATGCTAATAAATAGCGCTTGGTATTGATGGAACCATTACCGGCAAAAATAAGTACGAGAAGAAAAAAGGATTAAACTTCTTGCTCCTGGCGACATTGCTCTTACATCTCTCAATTTACGCCACTAATCTTCAAAAATAGCAACTGCAATATTTCCTGGCGCCATCTAGTTCTAGTAGTTATAGTCATGCCGTCCTAGATAGTAGAAACCGGAATACAGATGCCACTTACCCATACACTGATATAACCTTTAATGTACAACGTGCATGCTGGCGACGTTACTCTTACATCTCTCAATTTACGGCACTAATCTTCAAAAACAGCAACTGAAATAATTCCTGGTGCCATCTAGTTCTAGTAGTTATAGTCATGCCGTCCTAGATAGTAGAAACCGGAATACAGATGCCACTTACCCATACATTGATATAACCTTTAACGTACAACGGGCATGCATTTTAGGTTATTTATATATGTATCTATAGAAATCACTTCTGTGTTAGAATCAATAAATAATCTTCTGAAGGGTTGGGCGTTAAAAAGACCTAATCTCAAGTGACTGACAAGTTTATGATTAAGGGATTAAGGGTAACAAAACTAAATGTATACCCTTTTTTACGATGAGTTGTGTTCTAGCCGCGCAAGCGATAATACCTAGTATACAGTCCACTCCAGTAATGTAATTCAATTAAAGTACTATTAAACAAAACACCATTCTAGTTTGATTTTTGCAGTACCAGCACTATTTTTAAACAACCGGTTAATGTAGTGTTTTACCACGTGTATTAATTTAACTATAGTTTTTTTAAATATATAATAAATAATAGTAATAAAAGGGATAAATAAATTAACTCATTGATTACACTGGACAACAAATTTTATTTGTTGTATCTTGTTTGAAGCGAGCATTTTTTTGTTAATTTTTGGGCGCTAAATACAAAAATGACAATGAAACTAAAAACTTAGTTGCAGTTTTCAAGAACAAGTTTTTTTATTTTACTTTTAATAAAATAATAAAAAATAGATACTTTTTCACTTTTAGTCACTAAATGCGCCGTCTTTTTGCTATTCTTTTGTGAATTGTTTCTGGAACATCTCTAACAAGAGTGCAACAGTAGTTGGCAAGCATGGAAGCATTCCATTTTCCCTGGTACCTTTTCTCCATTGTTGATATATCCCGATGGAAGCGTTCGCCGTGCTCATCACTTACAGCTCCGCAGTTTCCAGGACAAAAGTCCAGGTGTGAGTGTAAGGAATGGACCTTTAGAGACATATTGTAACCCATTTTTTGATACGATGACAGCATATTTTCAATACGAGTAACGTAATTGTTAGCTTTTTTATTTCCCAAGAAATAAGTGACCACGAGGCGAAAGTCATTCCAAGCATTTTTTTCAATATCTGTTAGAGTGCTGTCAAAATGTTTGTCTTTCAGAATATTTCGAATCTGTGGCCAACAAAATACCTTCTTTAATTTTTGCTTCACTTAGCCTTGGGAATTTCTGACGCAGGTACTGAAAAGCTGGCCCATCTCTATTCAGTGCCTTAACAGAGTTTTTCATTAGGCCCAATTTGATGTGCAGTGGTGGCAACAAAATCTTTTTGGAGTCTACCAAGGGCATATGTTGTACATTCTTTTGATCTGGCTCTAATGATTGTCGAACAGGCCAGTCTTATCTTTTGTAATGAAGTGCTTTTGCCCGACTGTCCCATTCACACAAAAAACAGCTCAACTTGGTATAGCCTAGCTGCAACCCAAGTAAAAGTGCAACAACCTTTAAGTCGCCACAGATCTGCCATTGGTGCTCATCGTATTTTATGCTTGTCAATAGGTACTTCATATTGTTGTATGATTCTCTCATGCGAACGGCATATCCAACAGGAATAGACGGTAGAATATTTCCAATATACAATAGTACTGCCTTTAAACTGAATGTTGAACTGTCTATAAACAATCTCCATTCCTCTGGCTTGTAGTTTATATTTTCAGAAAACCAAGTTATTTTCCATGTAAAAAAATGGCACTAGGCCTTTATGGCGATTACGAAAAACACATACTGAAACATCGTCTTCTAATAGGTTCCACTGCCGCAGTCTTGATTCTAGTAACTCTGCCTTACTTTTTGGAAGTTTTAGATCTCTCACAAGATCGTTTAATTCTGACTGGGTTATTTTGTGCGGTTGGCGGTTTGACGTGCTTGGTGTGAAATCAGGATCTCTTGATGTTGATGGCATGTCTTCTTCATGACAAATCGCTGTATCGCTATTATCTGATTCGTAAGTGAATGTTCTTGGGGGTTCTAGAATAGGAAGTTCGTCACTATGGGGCACAGGTCTCATGGCAGATGGTATATTTGGATAGTTGATAACCGATTTTTTCTTCTCGGATAAACCTGTGCCTTGCCCAACACGAGGTATCATGCAGAAATAGCAATCATTACATGATTTGTAGCTCTCTCCAGACCATTGGGGCAGCAAACCGCATAGATCGTTTTTTATGATTTAACCAGTTTCTCAGACTTGAAGCGCATGTATTACAGCAGATATGTGGCGCCCAATGTTTGTCTTGATCCCCTATTTTGCAACCGAAATAAGGCCGATATGCCTGTTTTATCAATGGAGTAATAGACCGCTTCTGAGACGCAAAAGTCACCTCACCACAAACATAACAGAAGTGATCTGAATTGTTTACACATTTTCGAGACATTTTACAATGTCAACTATTCGATTAGACTCACCAACTTCGATTGACTAACCTCTCCGCTTTGTAGTTACTTATATACCCAAATACGGCTTCTAGATTTTTAGAGAAGATTCGAGAATTTTCTATTCAATTCCATAATATTCGCGATAGTGGCGTTTGTCGTTTGTTTGTATACAGGGGCTGTTCAGTACAAGGCGGACTTGCGGTTACAGTGTTAATATATAGGGACACATGACACCACGTATCTCTAAAACTTGAACTAATATTAAAAAGATAAGTTTATTTTCGGTTTTAGCACACCAAAAATAGTAAGATTTGGTCGATTTTATTTTAGATACATTTTGGCTGTTGTCCAGTCTTATTAAACTATATAAAAATAGTCCCAATTTATTTACATTATTAAAGAAATAATTTAATTATACTGTAACATATAAAAAAAATCCTTTTCATTCACTTGCTCCCAATTTTTTTCCCAAACTTTTTTTTAGGGTTTCCTTTCCATTATTGTAATTTTTATTTTATTGGATATCCTTGTAGCTGACCTGATTATGTGTTTTTTGAACACCAAAACCGGTCGCCCAATTTCTCAATAGAACTTTGTGAGATCTGAACTATTTTTAATTCCTACCAATATGAATATTTTCTTAACTTAAAAAATAAATGATATACTTGGAAGAAACATTTTTCTGTCAATCTTAAACCATTATTTGAACCAGCTAATTTTTAATATAATTTAATTATATTAATTTGGCTATATGTATTATTTCTCTAAAATAGTTTGGCACATTTCTAATGTATTTAAATAATATATTTTTTTTAATTTGATATCCAAACAAAATGCAAGTGGTATCACTAATTATAACATTTATAGTATTTTTTTTCCCATTAAAAATTCCACCCGTCATTATACACCCATCGCAGCCCCCTTTTGATTAGCATTCCACACGCTAAGGGGAACACAAAAACCGAGCCGATAATTAATAGTATAATAAACAATAAATTGGAAAAATATACACAAACACAAACACATACACGCGAAGCACACACCTCCTCGGGGGCCGACTCTCTTTTAGAACCTAAAGAAAAAAGAAAAATAAAAGTAAATAAAAAGGGGTCCCTTCTTTTCGCCGCTTAACGAGGGCGATGATTAATGGGTTGCCGAGGTAGCGACGATAACGCCCCCTGTAGGCGTCGCCTGAACGCGGATCCGCCCCGGATCGACGGGTTCGGGGGTTCCGGGCGGTACCCTTAGCCGAGTACCGTTCCACTCGCGTAGTGAAACGCACCTGTGTGCCACCTGTCCAGGTTCCCCCGAAAAAGTCGGATAGAACGTGTAGATAATTATAGGTACCCCCTTTTTTTTACCGGGAAAGGCATTTTTTAATTTTTTTTATTCGATTATGCTCCTTTTGAGTGTGTGCCACTAAAGAGTTCCTGATTTTTCAGCTATTATCGGCGCAAATTTTAACACGGCAGTGCAGGTATAGTTCAATATTTAAAATTTATTTCTCGGAGGGATTAATTGATCCGGGATTGCCGCGAAATCTTTCGGATATTAGTGGAAATCGGGAATCTATAACTTATCTGTGATTTACGAACTTTTAGTGTGATAATCTGATAAAAAGTGTTTCTAAAATTCGTGCCTCCGAAAATGTAAAGAAGAGGATGTGCATTCAAATCTGTGGTCCCAAGAATTTATTTTTAAAATCAAGTAGGTTAGTAAAAATTTGGTGGAACGGTAGCAGCCTTAAAACTTAAAAGAAAACTAATATTCGCAATGAAATAGATTCCTCTTTTAATTGCTTTGGCAATCAGAGAAAATTGAGTAGGCTATGCTTTGAGAAACTCAAAAATCATTATTCTAGCTGTTTGAAATTAGATTTTACAAGAGGGAATCTTAAAATCCAAAAAATACCTGGATAACAATAGACATCTTCTTTGGAAAGACGATATTATGGATCTCGTAGAAAAAACAAATGATAAATTTAAATAATAATCTAGGGAATTGAAACCTTGTTCCCCAGATGCATGGGAGATTGTAATTTTTTCGTATGAAACTTAGAATTGCTTTAGATACTTTAAAATTACCTTTTTGATCATAGCATTATACCTTACAAGCTACGTTGTTTTAGATTTAGCTTCTAGAGCTTGTTCTATCGTATAGAGCTTCATAGAGCTTGTTCTATCGTATTTAATCAATTAAATTCAGTACGTGTTATCAATGGCTAAACAACCAATAATTATACTGCTACTTCGGGAGTTCCCTAGGGTTCTAATTTGGGACCGTTAATATTCAATGTTTTCATTAACGATATTTTCATTAATGTTTGCAAGTACTTTCTTCACTGAACACTAAATTATGATCTAAAAAATTCATGTAATCAGTGCATCATCTTCAAAGTTATATCTAGACGCAGTTCATGCATCATAAGACCTTCAAACGATTTTGGATCTAATTTGGGCAAAACACCAATCTAAAATTAGATTTAGATCTAAGTAAATGATTCCAATGCTATTTTTTTGGTGTAAAAAAGTATTATTCTCTAATTTTTCCAATTATGCTTTCTTCTAAATAACTTTTTCACTTCTAAAATAGTGGTTAATTATTCAGAAAAATCTATTGATATATTATAGCAACTGCTCCTTCTAAAATTGTATTTTTATCCCCATTTAATCCCTCTTTTTGTTTGGTGTTGGTTTCGAATATCTCAAAATAGCAGAAATATCAAAGGTGGCATTTGGAATCGTTAATCATAATAATAATGCCTTTATTTCTGTTCTTTCTTTGCAGAAATACTTCGGCTTACATTTCTAAAAAGAATTTTTAAATAGTATGAATAAAAAGAACATTATTAAAGGTAGCCCAACAAGAGTGGAAAATTTAAAAAAACATTGTTTAAAAAATTGTGAGTTCAATTCCCGAGTGTATCAACTATGACAGGGTCGATTACTGATCTCAGACATGTGTTTGTCTAGGTCGTTCACCAAAAAAAAAAACCCGGCTGTTCGCCAGAATGTAGCCAAAAGTCTGGGAACATCAATTCGGCACCGTGCTGAAGAAATTAACATTTTAAAAAGTACTATGTAGGGTGTTCTGACGTCTTCATGTCTACAAAATTCAACTGATTCAATAACTTCAGCCTACAGATTATACACAGCGAAGAAAGTTCGTTAACTGGGTCATTGATCGATAACAAATGAACAAAATCATTTCGAGGCCCATTTTCATATTATAATGGCCTTGTAAGCAAGCAAAATTGTCGCATTTGGAATGACAAACACTCACTTTTGTTTCATGAGAAGAAAATGAATCCCAAACGTATCACTGTTTGGTGTGGATTTTGCATTGGAGACACCATTGAACCATTTCTCCTTAAAGACGCTGGTGGGAATGCTCAAACAGTCAATGCCGAAGGGTATCGGGGCATGACAACCCAATCTTTTGTGCCTCAAATGTGAATCTCGAAGACATGCGGTTCCAACAGGACGGTACCACTTACCACACATCACGTGAAATAGTGACATTATTGCACGAGAGATTCCCCGGTCGTGTAATCTCCTCTTTTAGGCGACCAGAATTAGCCGCTTAGATTGTGTGATTTAACATCTTTGGATTTATTTCTCTGGGATATTTTGAGTCAAAGGTTTATGACAACAAGCCATGACCGTCTTGAAGGAGGAGATTAGACGCTGTAGCACTGAAATCCAGACACAGTTATATCAAACTGTGATTGACAATTTCATCAAAAGAACGCAAGTGTGCCAGCAAAGTCGAGAAGGGCATTTATCAGATGTATTGTTCCATATATGATTCCCACAGGTCTGCTTTATGACTCAAAAAAAAACTGTTTCGTTTAAAATTTTAATTTTCCTCTCTTCTTGGGTCACCTTTATAAAATATATGTATAAATACGAGGTAGATTGAAAAGTTTCCGGAATGACAATGAAAACAAAATAAATTGAATTCAAGTTATATTTTATTTTTCAATGTAATCCCCTCGAAGCCCAACACACTTAGTCCAACGTTTCTCTAGTTTCTCGATTCCTTCCCGGAAGTGAATTTCTTCGAGATTCCCGAAATAATCGTTTACAGTGTCTATCAGTTCTTCATTCGACCAAAATCTCTTTCCATCCCGAAATGTTTTGAGCTTCGGGAACAGGTGGAAGTTCGATGGAGCCAAATCAGTCGAATGTGGCAGATGCAGAAGGCTTTCGAACTTCAATTCTGTCAATTTTTGCTGAGCGATTGCACTTGAATGAGCGGGCGCATTGTCGTGGTGAAACAACACTTTTTTCCTGAATTGCTGCTTTCAGTTTGTCTAAAAGTGTTGTGTAATATTGGCCAGTGACAGTTTTTCCTTTTTCAAGATAATCAATTAGCAAAATTCCTTTTACGTCCCAAAAAACCGATGCCATCTTCTTCGGAATCGATTCACCGTGTTCAATCCACCGTTTTGATTGTATTTTTGTTTCTGGTGTATAGTGATGAATCCAGGTCTCATCCATGGTCACGAATTATCTCTTGAAATCCGTTGAATTCCCCGTAAGCACTTCCAAACAATCGGCTGAGGTTCGAGCTCGAATGCGTTTTTGCTCCGAATTGAACAAATGCGGCACCCATCTTGCAGAAAGCTTTTTAAACCCAATTCATTATGTAAAATATGAACTTCTCATTTATAAGAGGTGCCCACGGCTTCCTCAATTTCACGCATTTTTATTTGGCGATCTGCCAAAACCATGTCATGGATTTTATCCACAATTTCTGGCGTGGTAGGCGTTTTTGGACGTTCCGAACGTGGTTCATTACTTGTATGCGTGCAGCCACGCTTGAATTCCGAAACCCAAAACCTCACGGTGGAAAGTGAAGGTGATGAATCCTCAAGAACGGCATCTAACCTTGATTTGATTTCCGTTGCGGTTTTTCCTTCTAAATAGAAAAATTTGATGATCGCCCGAATTTCGTTTTTATCCATAATTGAAAACACAAAAAAGTATTTGATTTCAATGCTTGTCAAAATCAGACTATTTGACAGATCGATTTGACATTTGCAGTGAATTGTTGTGAATGAGTTGCCAACACACCGACATAAAGTATTTGAAAACCCCCTAGCAGCGATTCCGGTTTTGTTTGTCATTCTCAATCTACCCTCGTATTAAACCTTAAATTTTATATGTGTATATATGTTAAGCAGCATGGACTTATAGAAGTCATCTTACGAACAGTAGTTTGAAGCAACAACCTTTTGACTGACATCTTAAATTGATTCTGATTTCACAGTTTTCTTATTGTTACTGGTAAACCATTAAATAATTTATAACCTAGATAATACATACTTTTTTGAAATACAGGAATTTTATGAGAAGGTTCTCCTAACATCACAGCTATGGATAGCGTTGCAAATGAAACTGGTTCTGAATTTCCAGACAAAGCACATGTAAAATATAGAGATCATAAAATGTCAATAAATCCTTGTGTTTTAAATGTTCCCTAATGTTATTCTGAGAGCTCTTTTCTATAAAAGGAGCGATACCCAAACAGGATTCCATAACTCATTCTATAGTAGAAATCGACAAAATAGAAGGTCAATATGCGAATCCCAATTTAAGGCCTCGTTAATTACCAAGTGCCTAGCAATTGTTTATGTTTCCATAACCTCCCTCCTCTTCCAATAACACCAGTTACCAGAATATCATTTACATGTTTTCGCAATTATACTTGGTATCTGTTACTGCATAGGTGTATAATCTACGAATGGCATTAAGAACAAAAAGTATCTCTCACACGTGCCCGCTTTTTATTATTTTATTTACATTTTAGACATAACGCACATTTATTTGCATAGCAGCGGAAGATAAGGTCGACATTGCATCAATTTTAATTACAGTTAATTAGCAAGCTTTGTTCAATGGTAAGACGATGGATTTTGAGATAAGCTACGCTAGGTATTAGAAAATAAATTTCCATAGCAAAATGCGGCTCGCTTGGCATTTGCATGCGTATGTATATAATTGTTATAAATCAGTGTTTCCCAACCTTTGAGCGATGGCGGATCACTAACGTAAAATTTGGACTCTTCAGAGACCACTTGTTATATTATTATAAAAACTCATTTTCGTATAAAGCTTTTATTGCAAAACAAGACACAAACATTAGGTTCTAAAAATGTTTTCTAATGAGATTTCTGGGCCTGCATTTGCTCCACTAACAGAAAAATTCTGGGGCTGATATTGCTGCTTAATGCTACCGGCATATTGTCGTCTACATCCAACAGATCCTTTTTTTTATTTTTTATTAAATGTAAGGCCAAGAATCCTTGTTCACAAAGAAAACATCACCAGATATCTTCACGCAGGTTTGGATAGGAAAGAGCTTTTTTGCACCAAAATTCCTCGATGGCTTATATCTCAACTAGAGGTCCCATTGCAAATGCCATCATTCTATAATTCGATGACCGCTTCCAGCATATTACCAGGTAGGTGTCCCTAGCTTTCACGTTGAATTGATTCTAATAACTCTCCGGATAACATCAGATTCGGCAGCATTGAATTCAGAAAGGTAGTGAGAAAATTTCTCTTTAAGAGTTTTTAAGTGACAGGAAACACTTTGATAAACTTCCAACGTTATATTCACACTGCCTTGATCTTGATCATTAACAAGTTTCTTTAGCGTGGGGAAGGCCGAATAATTTTTTGTTTGGATCTTATCAATTCACAAGTAAATTTTATCAGTAAAGGCAACCACAACCAAAAGAGGTAGGAGGTCCTGCTTGATCATAATCGATTCAGTGGATAATTTTCTATCGGAAACCGTCAAATTCGTCGACCAGAAACGCATACCTAGCTAGAAATCAAAGTAAAACTAGAACGATGTCGATTTAAAGCCTCGTTCTTTGCCATTTTTGAAGGTCCGAAAACTTCAAACGCTCATATCTCCATAACGGCTACAGGCACCGGACTGAAATTTTATTACGTAAATGTGCAACCATAGGACTAGGAAGTTTATCTTCAAATACAAAAACATTTGATATTTCCCGAATCTTGAAACTGCAAATTCAACTTATTCAAATGGGTCTAAAACATATGCCAGACTCGTTTGAAATCCCGGGCGTTTTAAAATGCTAGTCATTTTTTTCCCATCCAAAAAGCAATTTAACTTCTTCTCATAGCTCGTGTAATCGTTCCAACGTCCCTTCGAAAGCCAACGAACTTCTGAAAGATAAAATAGCATATCATGTTCGGAATCCAAATCAGCACATAGTTTTTTATTTTGAAGCACTACCTTTGACAAAGTTCACTATTTTTATGGATAGTTTTATAGTATTTCATAAGTTTTCCGGTAAAGTGTTAGAAGCTAGAGCTTGGATAATGCATTATGTGGTCAGACAAAACCAGAGAGCTTTTCCCACATAATGTTGCACCTCTCAAAATAGCAATTATTTTGAAGACGTCGACTCCTCTTGAAATGGTTTCAAGTTCACGGAACAAGTAACATTTCTTCTCTAATATTATTGTCTCCGTCTAAAACTCGGACGAAAACAAGTATCCGAGAACAATGTGACACATCAGTAGAGCGGGCCAAGAGCGCCACGCGCCAGGTTCGCAATCAGGCTGCCGGGCGCATATATGTATGTAAACATAAGTAATTTAAATATGTAATTATTAGGACGAGGACCAAAACCACTGTCTATTACGTCGTGAAGACGCGCAAATATACACCTGCAGTTTGGGTGTTCGTTGATAAATAGGGCGTTGTTCACAGTGGGCCACTACAAAAAAAAAGTTCATTCATCGACGGCTACGAACTAACAGCGCGCTTATTCATTTAGGATAACGCGCTCTATTCATCAACAAATGACGAGTCTGCAGATGTAACGTTTGCACCACTTCGTGGCATACTAGAAACAAGCGTCGGTGTGCTCGCTTTAGTGATTATGTCTAACGTAACTATTAAAAATAAACGGCCATTACCTACGAAAGTTAATAAATTTCTTAGTGAATTTGTGGATTTACACTACAATGGGAGTACAATTTTCTGTAAAGTTTGTAAAAAGAAACTACTGTGCTGGAGCAAACGTGATTGTGAAAGACATATAAATAGCGCACACCACAGAAATAAAAGAAATGGTGTGTCACAACAACGTCAATTTCAATTAGAATTGCTTTTAACGTTTATGGTATGTGGTCTACCACTTCGTATACTTGATAAAAAAGCATTTCGAAAATTCTGGGGTACATACAATACCGAGTGGATACTACCATCTCGGACAGCGTTACGGAGAGATATTCCACGAATACGTGAGGACATTGAAAATCGAATTAAAGCCGAATTAAAAGATAAACAGCTGTGGCTATGTCTTGATGAGACGACAGATTGCAAAAAAAATTCTATTTTGAATATAATAGTGCGCGTATTAGATCCTATTAAACCAAATTTTGCAATTCTATTAGCCAGCAGAAGATTAAAACAGTGTACTAGTAAAGCAATTACGGCCGTAGTTCTCGAAACGTTACAAAAATTTCAAGTGTCAACCAGTCAACTGTTGTTGTTCATGAGCGATGGTGCAGCAACAATGTGTAGTGTGGGCCCGTTCCCTTAAAGAAAAGTGTGAAGGACTTTTACATGTTACGTGTAAAGTCCATGCTTTACATCTTGTGGCACAAACTATTCGAGAGTGTTACCCGGAGGTGGATGCATTAATAGCAAACACAAAAAAAGTGTTTCTCAAAAGTCCTAAGAGGACTAGGGCATTCCACAGGTTATGCCCTGGTATTCGAGAACCACCACAGCCCATTCCTACGCGTTGGGGAACGTGGTTAAAAGCCGCTTTTTATTATAATGAACATTTTCAAGAAGTCAAATCCGTTATTTTGCAATTCGTCCTTGCCGAAGCTAGAGCTATTAGGATGAGCCAGAAGGGATTTCTCGATATTTCTGTTGAAACACATCTAAAGAATATTAGCAACAATTACAAAGGGTTAGTAGACGCGATAGAAAATTTGCAAAATTCTGGATTGTCGTTGGTAGAATCAGTGCAAGTCGTGGACGAAGTTAGTACATTGTTACACAGTATAAACGATGCAACAAGTGGACGAGTTTTAGCTAAGTTCGATAGTGTTTTAAAAAAGAATCCGGACTACACGAGATTAAGACAAATGTGCGATGGGGCATCTGCAGATTCCTTGACTAAGTCTAAAGATTATTTTAATTACGCCTGTCTTACTTCGGTAGACGTGGAACGGTCGTTTTCGAAATATAAGAACATTTTTTCGTCTCGGCGAACATCCTTCACCGAGGCAAATGTGGAAACTTATCTGATGGTGCAACTTTTTAAACAAGCCTATCCGCATTATTAAGAAGGATAGAATTTATTTATTATATCTTTATTTACAGTTACATTATTAAGTACAACAGAATAAAAAAAGCGTTCAGTTTCTCAGTTATTTCCTTATTACATCCCATTTACAACGCATACCGTTTTCAATCAAATAAAAAATCATAATGAAATAAAAACACCTCAGTGTTACTATACGCTCTAATTACTAACATTATTATTGCGTCAGCTTTTATTTTTTTACTCTTGTGTATTAATTTCGAAATATTACATATCTGCTGTGACTCACATATACGCTATTTACAATAAGCGGCCGTTGCGCCTGATTTCGATTCTGTTGGATGGCGCAATTTGGCCCGCTCTAATGATGATGCAATACAAGACAAGACACGATGCCTCCCCACTATAACCAATAAAAGCTGATCAACTGAACACCTGCATACAATACTGAAGGGTTTATTCATGAAAAACTGTTAATGTCTAAGTATCCTAAAACAAATATTTCATTTTAATCGACATTTCTATACAGTGGTTTCCCCGAAAACGTATTCTGGCAATTAACACACTATATTAATTTCAGAAGCACATTTGATCCCTATGTATCAAGAATTATGTTTGATTAACTTGATCCAACTTTTTGGTTAAATCAAACCGTTTTTAGCTTTAATGCTATTCTTTTATTATTTTTGTTCAACCTTTACGATTTTGTTAAATTGACATCACTATTGTGCTCTGCTGAAACGACTTTTTTTTTTTAAATTTACTTCCCAACCAAATAAATGTGTTTCACGAACAGAATTTTTTGACACAAATGTAATTGTTAAGTCAACGCAAGGTGATAGGTAATTTAATCATAAAATTTGTTGGACTAACACTTCTCCAGCTAACAAAATCAATTTTGTTACTTTAACACATTTCTTTCCCTCAGTGTGTGCATAGACGGCAATTAGTGACAGAGTATAATTCTTTCATATGTAAGCAATGAATATATTGAATACAGGCATAATATTATCTTCAAATTGCCTGCAACTATTTGTTCTAATTAGCAATATTTAATTATACATGGCCGATACGATCAGCCAGTGGCGTGCGGGAATTTACAAGATATACATTTTAGTTGGTTCAAATTTATGTAAGTAAACTTGGACAGCTGTAACCTTTGTCGGAAAGTCACCACTCCAACACGATGGTGACAAGAAACAGATTAATTATCCCTAAGTTGTTTTGTACCTAATCTACGCTGCATAATACCCAAGATAACGTTATTAATTAGGTAAACCTAATTCCACTTAACGCGCTATCTTTTCTATTTCGCTTACGCACAATCAATTACCGACGTATGTATTGTATATTCAAATTATGCTTAAGCGGCACAATATATGCCTTCTGTGTTCATTTAAATTGCAAATTTCGAGTATGTTTTACTTACTAGTCAAGCTTTTGCATGCTACATGTTTTTCCAGGAATATTTTATTTAGGAGTATTGTTTTGAAGCCATATTCTGTTCGTGTATAATGGCAATAACAATTGATGAAACGTAGATATTACAATTTTTGATTCTTTATATTCGTATCCCTTTGTAGCTCTATACACTTAGTCCAGCGATCTTCCAACTTCTTTAAGCCATTCAAATAATAGGATTTGTCGAACTCTGCAAAATACGCATCTGTTTCGGCAACGACCTCTTCATTTGACGTGAACTGCTTTCCGCCAAGCTATCTTTCCAAGTTTGAATAAAGAAAGAAGTCACAGCGAGCCAAATCTGGCAAATATGGTGGATGGGGCACCAATTCGTACTGTAACTGGATTAGATTTGCTGTTGCAATTGCCAATGAGCGGGTCGAGGCGTTATCATGATGATAGAGAATGTTTTTCTTCGCTAGGTGGGGCTTCCTTCTCTTTAGTTCAGCGACGAATCCGTCCAATAGATCATAAGCATAATAAGAAATTAAGATTATGCCTTGCGAATCTCAAAAAATCCGGCCGTCCTTCCATAGTCATAGACGACATGAAGGTGTTCCCAGCATGAATTACTTTTATGATAGGAGACGATACAGAGTTGTACATAATATTTTCGTTTTCTAATTTGTTCGAGATACTAAATACCTTGTTGATAATCTCCGGTGGGAAGTATATCGTGGCAAATTCGCCGTCGTAGATTGCTTGGGAGTAATACTTCCACGAATCAGTTTCGTCTGGGTTCGACGATTCCGTTTTCATCAATTTCTTCATTAACATTAGAAATGGCATCACCCGTGTCCCAATTTGCAGGACTAAATTCGGCGAACAATTGTTCAAACGGGTCCAAGTTTATTGTGGAGTCGGCCATAATGGAGTCCATTTAAATTTGAGGTAAGTTATATAAAGATCGACGATAATTAAACACAACTACGAAGATTCTTCAAACAATGTCTACATTCAACTGCCAAGTCGTAATTATTCGCCAATAATTCTTCCTTCGGTCTATTCCAAAACGATACACGATCTTCGCTCTTTTCTAACCAATCCGCCCGTGCAATTAAAACAACGCCACAATCCTAACACAATTTACATGTACGAGAAACGTCATATAAATGAGAATCGTGCCCTTGAGCAATACGATCGTCTTCGTCGACGAGTTCCGCTCAAACTGAGAGCTTGTCGCATAAAGAGGGGATCCTTCTGTTTATGTCCCAGCAGCAGCAGCAGCATGACGTCACTCGTCACTTGGTGATAACAAAATAGCGGAGCTGGATGGAATTGTCTTCAGATTCTTTGGTGCACGTTCGCTGGGAAAAACCAATTTTGCTGTCTGGCCTTTGGTTTCTGGCATACAGTGATGTATCCATGTATCATCAACAGTCACATAACGTCGCAGAAACTTACTCGTACTGCGCTTAAACATGTCCAAACATTTCTTTGAAGTTATCACGCGATTCTGCTTTTGATCAATCATCAGCAGACGCGGCACCCATCTCGCCGATAGCTTTCTCATACTCAATTTTTCGTAAAGGATGTTTTGCACTCGTTGAACTGAGACGTTTACCATATTGGCAATCTCTCTAATCTTCACCTGGCGGTCTGCTAACACGATGTCCATAGTCACCTCAATGGTACAACCTGGTCGCTCCTCATCAGAGACGGTGGTTATCGAAGATGCATGGGCCTTATAAACTGCATCGAGCTTCTCTTTGATTTCTGCACACGTTTTCCCATCCAAAAACAGGAATTGAATCACTAACCGGTCGAGGGTATAGAGCGAAAATCCGTGCCAAAAAATCAAAGACTTGACTCTATTGCACATAATTCCTTATTCTCCTTTAATGGTAAATGCGGATAAGTGATTTTCGAACTCAAAATAGTTGAAATAAGCCTGATATCTTCGTACTGCACATATTTGAGCACTTCGAAAAAACTGTAGCGTTTGACTAAGGCATTCTTTATTCGTTGTAAAGTTTCAATACATTTATTGCGGCAAATGCCCATATATGTATATATGCACTTAAGTGATTTTCTTTGTAGATGGTTCTGTATAAAAACAAACTAAGAAGTGGTCTGCAGAGTTCCTTTTTTGCAGTTGGTTTTGAGTTTCTTGCTATTTTGATTAGTCATGTTCCATTCTTTTTCTCTTCTTTTAGTGAATTTGACTACTTCACACTGCCGTCTGATTTCTCAGCTTCTTACTCTATCTTTTCCTGTTTTTCCCACAATAGTTCTCAGTGTGGATATTTCTGTTGTTCGGAGTAGCTGTTTTGTTTTACTTCTTTCAGCTCTTGTGTCGGCTGCATACGTCAGGACAAGTCTAATTGTCGTCTTGTAGATCTTTACTTTACTTTCAAGGCTTAGGTATTTATTTCTTCAGGTGACATCTCTTAGGTATCCGGATATGTGAGATCCTTTCATCATCTGTTTTCTTACTTAATTGTACGAGGGTGCTTTGAAATGTTCGCGAAATGAAAGGGAAAATGAGATTTTTTTTTTTTGAAATACGTTCCATTTTTCTACATAATCTCCTTTAAATTGAAAGCACTTCATCCAACGATGTTCCAAAGCCATTATGCCATCACGAAAGTGCGATTCTTCAAGTCCTCCAAAATAGTCGTCGACAGCTGCTTCTTCTTCTGTGGAGAATCTTTCTCGAGAAAATTTAGTCGTGAAGTCCGAAGGACCAATCAGCATAAGTGGATGTTGACGCAGATCGTACTTCAGTTCATTCATACAATGCATGTCCCCACACAAGTGCTATCGCACTTTTTTCATGATTTTTTTATTCACTTGGTCTAGAAGTTTAGCGTAATATTCACCGTTTATTGTTTTCCTTGGAGATATCAATATAATATTTCTTAGCTCCAAAAGACTGACGCAAACTTTTTCCACTGGATTCACGGACATGCATTCTTGGTGGTGAGAACCCTATGAATCCATTGTTTTGACTGTTTTCTCTCAGCGGTATAATAATGAACCAGTTTCGTATGTGTAACAAATCGTCGAATAAAATCGTTTTCTAAGTTCTCTTTTCCTGAAGGTTTTGATCCATGACATAGCGCGGCACCCTCTTGCGAAAGCTTTTTCATCTATTCCACAGTTAAGATATGAATGTTTTTCATCCGAGATCGTAACTTATCAATTTCGGGACCTTTAATCGACGATCTGTACCCAACGTAGACTTTCGACAGATTCAAGCGTGTGACATTCTTTCGTCCTCGCGGTCATCTTCTAGCTCTCACGACATTTAAATCGTAAATTCATTATGCACGTGTAATGATGGAAAATCTCTAAGCATCTTGATTCTTTAAGAATTCTGTGCCTATCAACCTTTTTCACAATATTCGTAACACGCGGTTAGTTTTTCCATTTTGCAAACTATACAACTAACTTATTCAACGAAATTGATACTACTACAGAGAATATCATTATACATTTGTGCACAAAACAATTGGTGCCATCCGTAGCGTATGTTTTAATCGAACTGATGCTGCCATCTGTGCTTCATTTCGCGAACATTTCAAAGCACCCTCGTATGCGTTGCGGTCGCTAGATGTGTTGATTCCCGAATATTGGAATTCCATCACTTATTTCATCATTTGCCCTTCAATTTCATGTTTACACCTGATGGGTTCCCTTGATATTACCATTGACTTTGTTTTGCCTGTCGATACCGCCATGTTATATGTTTTTGCTGTTATTATCGATTGATGAAATAGTCTTTGTAGATTATCTTCTGTGTTACCTATTAATATTGCATCGTCCGCATAAGATATTATGTTTATTTTGTTGTTGTTCATTCTGTATCCTTCTAATATTTTTGTGCTGTCTATAATTTTCATAATAACTTGGACTAATTGGTTAGCGAACTCTTGACGTATATCTCCTGTGAGCTTGATTACTCGTGTAGCGATTTCCAATTTGACTTTATTCTATGTAATTAATTTTGTGATCGTGTTTTGTTACTTTTTTGCATAAGAAGGAGTTCAAAAACTGGGATTAGGACAGGAGGACAAATTGCTTCACATACAGTAAATCCCTCAGCAATTGAGGTACGGATGAAATTCACTTAGTGCAATCATGCTCTTTCAGGACGATCGTTCTCTTTTTTGATCAGTTCAACTTTTACCTGATGCAGACTTGAAACGCGCAAAGTGAAATATTGTTGATTACACTCTTAAAACAATCAGTTTTGGATGTAGACCTTCAAGACAATCACACTTCTCAAATAGAAACTTCTGAGGCGATAGCAACATTGTTATTAGATACCATCTTAGATCAAATTTGGCGGATAGCTTACAAATCAATAAGAGTAAATAGAAGAAATCCATATAATTGGAAAGTAAGGATTGCCTATATTTTATAATAAACAAAGTTACAACAACCCGTTAGATAAAATTAAAAGTAAAACACAATAAATGTAAAACTTCAAATCTTGTCTAGAGGGAAAACCCAATAAATAATCAAAAATATTTTTATTAACTACACTAAAACATTTCACAAGATAACGGTACCAACTTATGACTATTTTGTTTCTATTCATTCACTAAAATCTTCGATCTTTCGCCTTTAAATGACTTTCGAAGGTGGTCAAATCTTTAATCGTATTTATCTCAGAACTAACTTTTTTTTAGTTATCGGGTTCTTGTTCTATACCTTCACGATATTGTTCTTTTTCCATGATTCTCACAAATCTCACTTTCAACAGCTCTTGAAACAACACCACACCAAAGAATAGTAGTTATAGCCGGTAATGCAGATTTTAACACAAAGCGCCATTTGTCCTCAAATATGGGTACTTCTCATACCATCCTCTTTCCTTCACGTACTACCAATTGGATTTCGCCACAGGCTGTAAGATTCTAAAACTCTAATATCAAATTGTGAACACAGAACACAAATCAAAAATAAATGTTTTAAACTACACTGTTTCCAAACCAGCTTTACAAATTAATTTTTATCTAACAAGAGTCCGAGCAAAATCTCATGGGACCAAGCTGAGCGTTTGTTATCTCTGTTAAATCCTTCTCTAGTAAAAATGCGTTCCTGCGCTGGTCTCATATGAGATTTTGCCTGGATTCTACCATGCTACACAAAAACAACATTTTTACCAATTACTTTGTCCATAGGTGAACAATTTCCTGGACATATAGAATTCACACCTTTACATTTTATTGGACAACAAGGAGATCATCAATCAGAACACTAATGGATAGCGAATGTGTTGAAATGGATCTCAGTACACGGCCTAGAGAGCCTCAAGCTCCTGACAGTTGTAAAGTTCGCGTAGCAAAATCGGTGTTCTCGATAAGGAGCTTGGTCGATCTAGGCGATGCTGGTGAGAAATTAGAAGATGGAGAAGGTCCTGAGGTGCAATGCGGTAAGTCCTTTTTTTAGTATTTAGTGTTATAGAAAAACTATATATATTTTCGGAATTTAAAATGAAATTGTCTGTGTTGTCATCTCTACGTTACTTGCAGAATTAACTTGTACATGAAAGTATAATTGGCTATTCACAATTATGAAACAATTTATGCAATTTTATTTCGTATTTATAATTACATACATTTAGTTAATTGTCAGATGATAAGAGCCATCTATTGGTATTATTACTAATTAACTTTAACCTCTCAATTTCTGTTTATTTATCTGCTATTTTCCAATCGTGATAATAACTTAAAATAAACAAAATATGATTTACTTTTTAATTTTTTTACGAAACAGGGGCGCCGCGAGGTACTACTGCGAACGCGGGCAGACATAGCGGTCTGTAACATTCTAGAATTAACATTTCGAAACGGTTTCGAAGCAAATGGAGCTTTCTAGAACATCTAGACTAAATCGTTCCCGTTGCTTCTAGAACTTTCTAGAAAAATATGGAACACTCTTGAAGTACATAGAATGTTTCAGAAAAGTATGGAACTTTCATAAAGTTTATAGAACTTTCTAGTAGACTTATATAGCATATTATTCGAACATTGTCGAAGTTTCGAAGTTCTAATTAGTTGGGCGGTTAGTATAAATACGGCACCACTTCGGCCAACCAGTTCAGTTCCTAAATAACAATCGAAGAGTAAACATCTGAGCAGAAAAGTAAACGGTTTTAAGACGGCCGCTACTAGAGGAGCGCCCGCTTTGTTTTAGTGTGTCGCTTTGTGTTTTCGTAAAGTCGTAGGTAAATGGAAAGATTTTTATTAAATAAGCAAGTCGACAGCTCAAGTGAAAGTGATCAAGCATCGACAAGCAGGTAGCAAAGAAACGGAAATATCGTAAATACGATAACTATTTGAATGTTGGCTTTACTTCAGTAGAACAATGAAGAGAGACCGCATTGTATGCTTTCAAGTAAGCTAAAGTGATATCCCGAGACCAATCACTCTAACATGGTTGAGAAATCTCCCGAATTCTTTAGTAGTAAGTTGCAAGATTTACAAAAGCAAAAACGTGTGCTTACTAAACAAGCCTCAGTACCAAGCAACGCACTGCTAGAATCTTTTAAGGTCGCATACAGAGTAGCCAAGTGCAAAAACCTCACACCATCGCAGAAGAGCTTATTCTACCGGCTGCTCTTGACATGGTTAATATTATGGTGGGAGGATCGGCGGAATAATTAATTTCAACGGTACCTTTGTCCAACAACACTATCAGTCGACGAATCCATCATATAGCTCTGGATCTCAATGATCGATTAATAGAGAAAATGAAAGGCACGGAATTTGGTCTGCAACGTGATAAGGCTATTTACAGCAACAAAAACGCACACTTTATTTGTTATGTACGCTTCCTTGATGATAATATTACCGTTGAAAACTTTCTCTTCTGCAAAAGCATCATTGGAAACGCAAAGGCTTACGACTTATTTGAGATGCTTGACAAGTTTATAACCGAAAATGATTTGGATTGGGAAAAGTGAATCGATATGTGTACAGATGGAGCTCGATCAATGTCTGGTCGCTATTCGCAGCAAAGCACCGTATGCTATGTGGACCCATTGCATCATCCATAAAGAAGCACTTACATCAAAGTCAATGAGCTCTCAATTGAATTTCGTATTAGAACGTGTCGTAAACGTAATAAACGACATAAAAACTAGGCCATTGAAAGTCAGATTTTTCAAAATGGTATTCATGGATATGGGAGCTGAACACAAGGCCCCGCCATACCACTGCAGTTCACGATGGCTTTCACGTGGCAACGTCTTATCCCATGCATTCGAGCTACGTCAAGAAATTCACACTTTTCTACAGGAGGAAGGACATGAAAACTCCAGGTACTTTTTGCTGAAACTAGCGTATTTGTGCAACATATTTGATAAGCTGAATGCCTTCAATCTGCCTCTGCAAGGCAATAACATACACATTTTGAAACTTTTGGAGAAGGTTGCGGCGCTTAGGAAAAAGCTCCAGTTGTGGATAAGAAAGGCGGTCAACATTGTTTCCCTGAATTGCACAAATACGTGGCCTGTAACAAAGTCGTTGTGGACAGCAAACCTTGTGAAACAAGGTTTGCTGTCCATTTTCAAGGAACACCTCCTAAAGCTCACTGACTGGTTTGCAACATACTTTGCGAAAGACAATGTCGAGAAATTTGCGTGGATCCAAGATCCCTTCCGTGCTCAAGCTCCACCAGAACTCACTTCGCAGGAAGAAGAGAGTCTAATTGAACTCTCTTGCGACAACAATTTGAAAACAAAATTTGCTTCTTCCGATTTAGTGGAGCTTTGGATATCAATCAAACATGAATATCCAACTGTGAGTTCAAAAGCGGTAAAGATCCTCATTCCCTTTGCGACAACCTATTTATGCGAAGACGGATTTTCAGCTGTAGCTGTTATAAAAAGCAAATATCGCTCCAAAAATCGATGTGGAGCGAGAAATGAGAGTGGCAGTGTCAAATCTTATCAGCAAGCTTACCCGTCATATTAGCTTACTTGTCGTTGGAGGTTTTCACCATTTATTCCATATTCTTTTTGTATTTTCATATTTTAGTTTGATAGTTCCTGCGATTCAATTTTAATAAATGTGATCTTCACATTGTGAGGTTTATCTTAAGAATTTTCATTTATGTGCTTGATTTATGTCATTGTACACCTATTTTGAAAAGGGCGCCACGAACTGATAAAGTTTGGGAACCCTTGACATAGACTATTCAATAAAATTCATTAAATGTATTGAAGATGTTGCCTGTTTGATTGTTTTGTATTGTTGCAATTTTGCTAATAGAAGGAGCCATCATCTTACATCCATCAAACGTCAAACGCTATCATTTTGACATTTTGCAAAAGTCATTAAGCTATCTCGTTAAAATTTGATATTTCAAAAAGTAATATTTAACCTGAAACAGACGATAATTCATATAAATGCCTCAGGTTCTTGAATTATGATCATCCTTTTATATTTCTGATAAGAACATCTTTAAGGAAGCAATTTGTACGTTCCAAACCGTGTTCTAACGTTTTGTACTCATTATACCCAGCCAAAATGAAGCGATTCATCAACGCCACAGCAATTTCAACTCGACCTTGTTCCTCTTCTAAGCTCCAAATTAAATTAAACGCGAACGTTACGTTGTTTAGTAAATTTAAATTTAATTTCGCCGGTATCAGGGCATATCATCACTCGACATGTTATATGTTACGCGAGTGATCATTACGGGGTAAGCCAAGCATGAACTCTATGAAACTAGAATAGTTTAAGGCTAAATAGGTATGTAAGTTACATAAATTACTTTAAAATATGAATTTGTTTGAATTAATATGGATTTTATGATCAATCTCTAATTTTAGAAACTGTCATAAGTGTATAAACTGTCAGTGTCACTGATGTGATTAGATTTTATCCAAACGCCACCGAAGGAACGAAATTTTCTAAATTTTACAGTATTTAAAGCTAAATTGTCATCTGGGGAGTACTAAAATCCCCAATAGAAAAGATATGCCGTCCAGTCTGAATAAAAAGTTAAAAAAGAAATTTTTCTTCCAAGACAATCGTCTATCCAATAAAGATTTCCGTCAATCTAAAGATGTTTCTCAAACTCCAAAAGTAAATTTGGATTTCTTCGTGAAGAAGCTTAAAGGTACGAAGAAGGTCCTATACAAGTTAGATGTGCCATTTGAAGATGAGAAACGTGAAGATCCGGAGAGGAAGGCCAGACGTGAGGCGTTCCTCAAGAAACGCAAGCAATTTTATACAGATTATAAGAAAGTTCAATTGGCGAAAGTTCTTATAAAGCAGGAGGAATGCTGTTGCGATATGGAAATAGAGGCAGATGTCAATAATTGTGCTTATGGGTGTTGAATTTTGATGATTTAGATTTTTTTTTGTTTTGGATATTGAAATTTGGGTGTATCAATCGATAAAGTTTAGATAAAACTTATTGGTGTTTGAATTAGTGCTAATTATTCTTGCTGATGTGATTAATTTTAGAAAATGGAAAAGATATATCTTCGGAAGCCTATAAGGGCTTCATTTAGAGAAGCTATATTGGCAGAGGTTATGCAAAAAATAGTCTCAAGCGAATTAGGTGTAAATGGAATTGCATCTCGATCGAACCTTGAGGCGTCACTTGCAAGCCAGAAACTTAAAAGTTCGTTTGAATCAGCGTCCAGAATTAGGAATCGAACATGAAAGAAGATTTACTTTGCACATTAAAGCTCTCAAAAGAATTGGTTTTGCTCCAGATTCTATAAGTGTGAAAAAAATGGCTTTTTAACTCACCGAGAAGCTTGGCTTAAAACGTCGATTTTCTAGGGAATCCAAATCATCTGGTG
The DNA here is from genome assembly GCA_029619315.2 of Dynastes maya. Lineage (NCBI taxonomy): Eukaryota > Metazoa > Arthropoda > Insecta > Coleoptera > Scarabaeidae > Dynastes > Dynastes maya. The sequence goes on along the minus strand of JAROYE020000001.1, from coordinate 3,405,736 downwards.
ATGATTGATTCCATTAATTTATAAGTCGTAACCAAGAGCTTAGCATTAGAAAATTAGAGGGATTATCACTTGCCAGGGCGAAAGGAATGAACAGGCAATATATTAATAATTTTGTTACGTTGTTGCTTGGAATTCTGACAGCCAGGAAAAATATTTACTTAACGTCGACGAGATTAGAATTCAGATTAACAATAAACCAGGAAAAGTAGTGGCAACAAAGGGTGCAAACGTTTATTCACTGACAACTTCAGAAAAAGGAGATAATTTCACTTTAGTTCATGATGTAGTGCTGAAGGATATTTTCTGCCACCTGTTTTGATATTTAAGGGAAAAAATAAAAAGCATGAGTTTTTGGATGGAATCCCTCCTTGTGCAGGTGTTCTAATAAACCCTAAATCGTCATATATTAATTCAGAACTATTTTTAAAATGATTCAAAGAATATTTCTTGGCAAGGAAGAGTCCCGGAAAAGCTATATTAATATTTTACGGACATGTGCCCTATTGCATTGCGATTGAGCTACTAGATTTAGTTATTGAAAATGAAGTAGTTTTACTGTGTCTTCTTAGCCACATGATACAAGCATCACAACTCTTAGATGGGACATTTCTAAGCCATTTAAAACCTATTTCCTAATCCAAATCATTTTTGGTTATAAACTAACATCGCAAATAAGTCTTAAGCCTTTGCGCTTCCAACGATGCTTTTGCAGAACAGGTCTTCAACGTTAATATTATCATCTAGGAAGCGTACATAATAAGGTGCGCGTCTTTGTTATTGTTCGTAGCCTTATCACATTGCAGACCAAATTCCGTGCCTTTTATTTTCTCTATTAATTGATCGTTGAGATCCAGAGCTATATGATGGATTCTTCGACTAATAGTGTTGTTGGACAAAGGTACCTTTGAAATTAACTTTCCCGCGGATTCTCCCAGCATAATATTAACCATGTCAAGAGCAGCTGGTAGAATAAGCTCTTCTGCGATGGGGTGAGGTGTGTTGAGACTTGTTTAGTAAATACACTTTTATGCTTTTGTAAATCTTGCAACTTGCTACTAAAGAATTCGCGAGATTTTTCAACCATGTTAGAGTGGTTGTTTGCATACATTCGGTCGCTAGAACTTTTAAACAGAGCACGGTCTTTCTTTATTGTTTATTTCTTCTGAAGTAAAGCCAAAATTCAAATAGTTATCATCGTATTTACGATATTTCCGTTTCTTTCCTACCTGCTTGTCGAAGCTTGATCACTTGAGCTGTCCACTTGTTTATTGAATAAAAACCTTTCCATTTTCCTACGACTATATGTAAACACAAAGTGACATACTGAAACAAAGGCGCTCCTATGGTAGCGAGCATCTTAAATCCGTTTACTTTGTTTCTCAATTGTTTACTCTCCGATTGTTATTTAGGAACTGAACTGGTTAGCTGAAGCGGTGCCGTATTTATACTAGCCGCTCCATCTACTTATAACTTTTGCGAATCTTCGACAATGTCCGGTAGTATACTATATAAGTCTACTAGAGAGCTCTATAAATTTCACGAATGTTCCATACTTTCCTGAAAAATTCTATGTGCTTCGAGAATGTTCCACATCTTTCTAGAAAGTTCTATAAGCTACGGGAACGATCTGACCTAGATGTTCTATTAGCTTTTAAGCCGTTTCGAAATGTTCATTCTAGGATGTTTCAGACCGCTATGTTTGCCCACGTTCGCAAGAGTGCCTCGCGGCGCCCCTGTTTACCCTCCACGGCGCCCAGGGGCGCCGCGACGCACACTTAGGGAACCCCTGCCCAACTGCATTTCCTTATTTTAATTTTTTTGAATAATACGTTCTTATAACTTATACTACTTAGTTGCTATGTTTTTATATTTTTTTAATAGGACATTTTTCGCAAAATGTGGGGCGTATTACATTTTCTTACCCTACTGTTTTGTCTGTTACTGACTGTAGGTGAAAACTTTGTTGGTCAGAGTTTTCATAAAGCAATAATCTTATAATATCCTTGCTCAAAGTTTAGAAATACAAACGTTGGAATTTAACGTTTTTGCTGAAATATCTTTATTTGTTCTAAATTGAACGCTCAAAAACATGCTATCTTATAGGTAACCTTGCCTAAACATTCTCCGGCTAATTGGATTTATTTCAAGAAAAAATCTAATCTAATATAAGGTAATAAACCATTACACAGATCAAATAAGTGTACTAAAAGCTATTACATTATATGGTCTCGAATTGGATGTATATATGGGAAGAAAAACCCGTTCCTTCCATACATAATAGCTGAAGAATGTTTACATTGTATGCCCTTCTCTTTCTTCACAAGCGTTAGAAGCGAACGAAAAAACCGTATTGATTTAGCTCATTGATTTGACACGTTAAAAATCAATTGTTTTAGCGGTAAAATTGGATTTGTCTTCGAACGAACGAACGTAATGAGGTATTGTCAACGAGATTTCGAGCGATGGACGAAAAAAATGCGTGCACGAAACCGTCGTTCATGGTTGGCTTTGATCGGTAATGAACTTGTGGCGTTTTCAGGCGGAACGAGCGATCGAAAAACTCTTTAATTAGAATGTTTTGTGCGAGGACGTTAACGCTTTGCTGGCTACCAAAACGCTTTTTATCGATACAGTTGATCGTGTATTTACCTGCGATTTTTCCGTCTAGGGATTCTAAACACAATAAATGATTTAAAGCAAGATCTTCTTATTCTTTTGAGTTATTATTGTTATCTATTCATAGTTTTATTGCATCGGACTTCGCCTGAAATCATTTAGATGAATGAAAATTTTTTCTTTCGTTGTCCGGATTTCAGTATGGCGCTTCAGATATACTTAAGTCTAAATTCAAGAGCAATATGTCTAACTTTTCGTTCGCTACTGTTGACATGCCTAAAGTATGTAAGTACATTTGATGAAATCAATAGAAATGCTTATAGTTGCGATAAGCTAGCAAGATGGCGACTGAGTCAGGTAGAGGTGATGTTGGTGACAATAATAGGTAGAGTTTGGAACAGTTTAACGGTTCTGTTGACGCACCTTCACAAATTTGCCTTAATGTGCCAAAATCAGAATCTTCCTCTAAAACACTTTCAAACCTTTCTAGAATACAAACATTTTTTGCTTCTTCTTCCGCGCATATCTGTGCGTGAACATGTTGCACTATTTGCAGAGATTCCATACATGACACCGAAGGATTTTGTAATTTTTCTATTGCCTCCACTAGTCCGAAGTAATTGTTCTGAATAGTTTTTAAATCCGTTTTAACCTATCTAGAAATTTCGACTGGCTTTCCTTGATAGCTGTAACTTCCTATGGATCGAATTGTAAAACCACGTTTTTAATATTCTCAAAGTATTTATGATAATAAAACGCGGCCTGTTACCATGTTCCCCAACGTGTAAGAATAGATTCTGGTGGCTCAGGCATATGGGGGCACAGTCTGTGAAATTTGCGAATACATTTTGGGGATTTGACAAACACTGCTTTTGTATGCGCTATTAAAGCGTCTACCTCAGGATAACATTTTCTAATACTATCTGCCACATGACTGAAAGTTAGGACAATGTTTTTTAAAAGACCGGCCTACAGAAAGCATGTTTGCGGCACCATCACTCATAAACATCAACAGTTGGTTTGTTGAAAGTTCAAATTTTTGCAATGTATTTAACACTAACTGTGAAATTACTTCGGCGGTATATTGTTGTACTCGTCTGGAAGCTAATGGAATTGAAGGTGATGATTGATGTGGTTCCATTGTACGTACGATTACATTAACCACAGAATGTTTTTTACGATCTGTTGTTTTGTCCACACATAACCACAGTTTTTTATCTTTCAACTCCGATTTAATTCTTTTTTGACATGTTCACGAGCAGATGGCACAATTCTTTGTAACGATGCCCGACTTGGTAATTTCCAGCCTGAATATTTATTCCAAAAGAAGACATATGCTTCCTTGTCTAGTAAATTAAACGGTAGATTACATGCAATAAAGGTAACACATATATTAAGTTTAAATTTATCATAGTATCGTGTGCAATTTTTTATTGAAGAATGCTGCTTACTATCGACGTGACGTAGACAATCCTCAATGTTCTATATTTTGTGTATGATTTATTATTTTAAACATTTAATCGGGTATTAAGCTGACACCCCCTGGGGTCAATACTGGCGCATTTCTGCCCTATCCTCAATAAGCTGCAAAAATTAATTGGCGCACTTATGCCCTCGTTTTCAGGTAAAATAAATTTTGTCCTACACCCCTACAATCTACCTCGTAACTAACCACATCGGTAACCGTCGTGAGTCGTCGACTGCCGCTAACCCCTCCGCTTGTGGTGAGGCACCCATTCTCGTTTACCGTTGTCGCATGTACGCTTTTTCGTATAGCTAGACATTTTCTTAGACAATGCGAGAATCGATTTTTGCACACAGTACGCTACTCCGGTGAAAATTATTATTATTACTTGCAGTATATCTATATAATCACTTTTTGAACTTCATAGTCATTTGTATTGCACAGATTATTGGATTCTATTAGCAATTTTGGTGTTTATAATTTCAAAATTAATGTGAATTATTCCTTGTATAATAATTTCTATAATATAATATATATATATATTGCTGCGTTTCAGCGCAGAACCAACTGCTTGCTTAATTTTAAAATAGTTCTTATTAAAAAATCAAACCGTCCCCACAGATACAAAAAGGTTCAATAAATTATATTAATAATCAATTTTAAAATGAATAACATAAAAATATGATGATTTTTATAAATGCAGTGCGATACAATCCATTTTTTTCCAATTTAAACAAATCTAGTGTGTCCTCTCCTTCTCTATCTCGTTATACACCCTCCAATTTACAACACCTTGTATATATTATCTTTATTACGTACAGCCTTGATGAAAATGCTCGCAGCACAATTAACAAGCCGTATATAAACGTGACGTTTGACATTAATAGACTAAGCTGGATCGTAAGGCAATAGTCTTTTGTTTCTGCCTTTGTTTCGAAGCGTTCAGAGTTCCCTCGATCGGCCTGGAACGTCTGAAACGTATCGCCCTGCCTTTCTAATACCAAATAAAATCTGTATAATAAAATTAATTTCAGCGACGCTATATAGCCGGTATACGAAGTGAGGAACTCGTATAGTAAAGCGCGAAACTCCGGTAATAAATTCTAATCAAGACGGCCACGGAATGGAGAGCCCATCAACATTGGTAAGAAGAATAAAGAGGGAGAAAAGAAGTAAAGAAGAAGAAGAAGGAGCCAGCGTAGGATGAGCGTTGCCGATGGCAAGGATCCAATTAGTACCCGATTGGTGCGGTAAATATTTACGGGCTGTGTATGTTGTATGTATGTGTACAATACATATGCTAGCTGTAAAACAAACAAACTTAAGAGGGACGTTGCGACAGTGGCGTGTAGATCATGCGGGAGACCATGGGAACTCAAAAATAGTCTCCAGTTTTCTTAATATTTCTGCTGGAGCATTTGCTAAAAATATTTTTTAGATTTAAACATATTGAAATTGGACCAACTTCTACATGAGCAAATTTGAAACGGTTTTAAAAACGAACATTAAATATTTTATTAGATTCTGGCTGTTTTTAGGCATTTTAATGACTTACCTTACTTTCTGTCGCTTATAACAGAATTTAAACTCCTAAAATTGCCCTACGTTGGGCGCCAAATTTGTAATATTTTCGTCTCAGAGGATTTTGGGAAAATTGTAAAATTTTTTTACTTAAAATAAATTTTTCAATTCTTAGTGGGTTCGGGAGTATCCCTGGATACCCTTTTGGCAATTTTCTAACGAATCAAAGTAATAAAACGACATTAACGAATTTTAAAATTATAAATGTAACTAAGCTTAAAATTTGAACGATGCCAATGTTATATAAACTCCCTACTTATATAACTAGCTGATTTCTATATGAATTTGGACGAATTATGTGAATAGGAAAATTAACCAAAGAGTAGATTTGTCCATGTTACCCTATGATCGCCGTTATCTGGACTTAACTTTAATATTTAACATCAACACCCCAAGGCTAGTTGGCTGGGGGGAAATGGTAACGAAGAAATTTCTATTTTTCTCCGCAAGAGGGATATTTAATTACCAGCGAGTGGCTAACCTGACCCTTCTCGTTTAGAGAGAGAACCTACTCGTTCAGAGGTTGACAGCGGAGGCTGTCGTTGTTGTAAATATTGAACATTACAGTGTATATATACGAGGGATGATCGTAAAATAAGGTTCCCAAAGCCCTACAGCAGCAGTAATACGTATTACGGCGAAACTCGACAACATTGGCGTGTGCAGCAGTTCTCCCACTCTATATACGTACCACTCTCGTCTCACTACGCCGCTCAGTGTTGGCTAAGCAGCCGTCCGAGATGGAACTCCCGATGGCCGCTACCGCCAGGTGTGAAATTGCGAGCGTGACTCGTTTTATGAAACGCGAAGAAGAGAGTTTCACCTATAGCACTCATCGTCAATTCAACCGAAGTTTATGGAGAAAAGTGTGCTAGCTGTTGGGACACGTCGCAATGGCCGTAGTGGAATTCACTGGAGCTCGGACGGAAATTCATGATGAAGAGCGGAGCGGAAGACTGTCAGTTTCAGAGGAAATCGTTGAAAAGGTTCGAGAGCATACTGCTTGAAGATCGGAGGGTCACCATTTGTCAACTCGCTCTTCGGATTCCTGAGATTTCCAACACCACAATTGAAAAGATTTTGACCGAAAAATTGGGCTATCGCAAGGTGTGCGCGCGGTGGCTACCGCGAATGCTCACGGAAGACCATAAGTAAGAACGTTGCAAGTGTGCCCAGGCGTTTCTTCAACAATGTCAAGACGACAAAGAGGAACTTTCGGACTCCATTGTTACGGGCGACGAAACATGGGTGTTTCATTTCACTCCCGAAAACAAGCGACAATCATGCAGATGGCGCCACTCAACATCGCCGAAGCCAAAATACCGAAAAAGAATACTTCTTCGACAATCTACAATTTAACTAATCCTTTCATTTTTCTGCACGATTTTTGCCGTACAAATTACATAACATCTCGTTAAACCATTACGGGGTCCTCCAATTACCACGGCAAATTGCGAAACATTTGCACGAACAAATCTCGCAATTAAACTGGTATAATCCGTTCATTAGCGAAACCTCGTGCGTTTCTGAATCTCACACACGGCACCTCATCAGGCAAAACGATGGCACAATAAACTTAATTATGGAAATACGCGAATCGACAATCGCGAACCCTCACCGCTCTAACCATAACGGCGGTATTTTCAAAGAGCAACGCCAAAACGGTAATGAAGAACGACCTGCCATCTCGACCTCTTCTTTTTTTCTTATTTTTCGAGGATGTGTCGGCGCATGCAAGAGTTCTAGTTTTAATTGGCTTTTCAATTACGGAATTATAAAGCTGTCAATGAGAAGAATAATGGTGTACCCCTCTCTTGATTCCGATTGCTGAGATGCCTCCACGTTTCGTAAACTCGGACTGTATAGCTTTGTATAATAATAAATTGTCGTTAAATCTGTTAGAGGAAAGACGGGCGGATTGAATGCGTATGGGTTAAATCTGTATCTACGATATATGCTTGATCACGGATTCAAAATGGCGACCGCTAAGAAGAAGAGAGAAGCATACGACGATCATATTTTATTCCTTTCGCAAGAGACCAGTGGCGTAGAACATCGAAACGTCTTCAACTCGATTATTTCTTATTTCAATATTTAAGCTCTTATCTTGAAGGCATTGTACAAAGCATTAATATTCACGTGATTAAAAGATGCATTTTTTAAAGTACCTCTTCTCATCACTAGAATTTGTTAAAAAGGTGGTACCGGATGGCAGTAGCGTAGCGGTAGCGGCGTCGGTATGGGGTAAGTTTCAACTCGTAGTCGATCTCGACAGTACCGCGAGAGAGTTCAAAGCGACAGTACGTTGCACGCTGCACGCCAAATAAGTACGTGGAGATGGGATGCCCAAAGGGTGTAACGTACCCTTCGAACAAGATTAATGGTTTAGCAAATACGCATGCACAGTCCCTGACCAGAAAAGACGAGATCCCATCATCACCAGCCGTCGATTTACCCCTTAGCTTGTTGATAGATAGGTTTGATGAAATGTCTGGAAGAGGAGCAGTCGAAGTAGATGGTAAATACACTGACATGAAGTTATCCGCAAATGTATCAACTATATCCTGTGGATTAGTGAATTCATTGTTATTGAAATGTACCATTCCCGAAATCCTGGATGTATTCATTTTTGTTTGAACAAAATTCCAAAAAGCTTTAGGATTTGTCAACATTGTACGTTCCGTTGTCCTTGCATAGTTAAAGTATTCCTTATCTATCTCTCGTTTTAGGTACCTTCTCAATCGTTGGAATTCGTTTTTAAATGTAACCAAGCAAGAAGATTTCCATTTTCTGTGATAATGCATTTTTGCAGCCAATCTCTAATGCTTTTTGTAAACCAGGGTGGATAATGCGATTTGGATCCGGTAGATATTTTTAGCACATACATGTTCAGAGTCGTGTAAATCTTCCGATCGAATTCGTCCAGAACCCAATCCACATCTTGAAAGCTATTTAATGATGTCCAGTCTAAGTCAAGAAAATCTGCATATAGTTGGTGAAAATTTGCTCTTCTAAAGTTGTATCTGAAGTTGTTGCTAATGCTGGATGATAAGAATCCTCCTTAAGATATAAAGACATACATAATAATAATAATTTATTTTCAGTCATGCGTGCAGTGATGGATCATGACAGGGTTCAGCCTTTGATCAACGTTGTCATGAAATATAAGGAAAACTGTTAGACTCTTAGGTATAGTGTGACATGAATAAAAAATTTTCAGAGCGTAACTTAATGGGAGTACAAATTTATTCGCTCCGTTTTTTTGGTGTAAAAAATGCATTTACTTCAAAACAATATAAATAAACAGATTAATCGAAGTATTGTCCATTGCTGGCTACTACATTTTCCCACCTCTCGGGCAATTCCATCTCGAAAAAATATCTCGTCTTTTGAGGCGATCCACGTTTGGAGCCAATTTTCGATTTCTTCGCAAGAAGTGAACCGGTGACCTGCCAAATCGTGCTGCATCCGTCGGAACAACCAGTAATCGGAAGGAGCAATGTCCGGCGAATACGGCGGGTGCGGTAAAATATCTCACTTGAGCGTTTCTAAATAATTTTTCACGACTTGTGCGACATGAGGCCGAGCGTTATCATGCAAAAAATAACTTTGTCGTGTCTTTCCTCGTATTCTGGCATTTTTTCTCGTAATGCCCGGCTTAAACGAATCAATTGCAGTCTATACCGATCGCTCGTAATGGAATCACCAGGTTTTGGCAGTTCACAACATACAACACCCCTTTGGTCCCACCAGATACACAACATGGTCTTCGAACCATGAATATTCGGCTTTGGTGTTGATGTTGAGGTCGATGGCAACGATTGACCGGGCTTAGCGTAGTATTTTTTTTCTTGGGATTAACATAGAATATCCACTTCTCATCCCCAGTCACAATCCGATGCAAAAAACCGTTTCTTTTTTGTCTTTGAAGCAGCTGTTCGCAAGTGAAAAATCGCCTTTCAGCATCTTGCGGTTGCAGTTCATAAGGCACCCAATTGCTTTGCTTGTAAATCATTCCCATGGATTTTAATCGTCCTGAAATTGCTTGTTGTGCCACTCCCACTGACTCTGCAAGCTCCTCTTGCGTTTGACTCGGATCTTCATCGAGTAATGCCTCCAATTCTTTGGCTTCGAATTTTTTTGGCTGTCCACGGCGAGGCTTGTCTTCAACACTAAAATCACCATCCTTGAAACGTCATTCCCGACATGATTTATCAGTTGGAGCATTGTCACCGTAAACTTCCACAAGCATTCTATGCGCTTCAGCTGCACTTTTCTTCCAATTAAAACAGAGTAGTAAAACCTCCCGCAAATGGTGCTTAGTTACCATAAATTTTGACGTTTTTAACACAATGAAAAATAGGTGTTTTGTATCAAACTCAAAGCAATATGAACTGTATATTATTCACAGATGCATAACCTCTCTGAAACCACCGCAATCAGCTGTCACTATGAAATATTCATAACAACCAGAGCCATCTTTTGAAAACGGACCGAATTAATTTGTACTCCCAATAGAATACAAAAATGATATAATAAACAGTATGTTCAATTAAAAAAAAAAAAACAACTCACTCGGTATAACATCTACAGGTAAACATCCAACAATATCAGATCGTGTCGTACTTGGAACTTTAACTAACCGTAATTTCACTCTTAATTTAACTTGTAATCGCGTTTGTCTCCGCCTTATCAGCAAAATCGCCCAGTATTTAAATTCAAATTATGTATGATGGACAATGAAGACAAAGACTAAAAAAATAGACAGTAATTTAATGAATTAACGAGACACAGTTTTGTTATTCCACTAATTGCATCGTAGAGTTATTTCTTTTGAATTTAAATGTCCTTTTCTAGCCGCTCATCTTATCATTTTAATTCCGGTATGTTGGTAATAGATGGAAAACACAATGGAATAAATACTCCTTTACGTATAACGCTGCGAGGTGAGTTTAATTCATAGGACAAAATGGTTTGCTTCCGTCCAACTAACAAGTAGCAATTATAAGGCTCACATCGCAGGTAATTAAACATGGGGAAATTAATTTTTCTAACGTGAACATGAGATGGAATTAAGGTAGATAATGATTAATAGGAATTAACTTAGTGTTTCCAGCAATGGAATAAGATGAATATATGAAACATTAGTTTCTAACGAACTTTATATGTGTAATAGCGACAAAAAATCATTATTATTATTAATACTGAGCCCAGATCTATAAAACTGTCACAAACAAATATAAAATTGTTCATATCAAAGAGAGAAATTGAGAAAACCTACATGTCTTGGAGGTTTTACTTTCACGATCTTGTATTTAAACTTAGCCAATAACATATTCCCAAATATTTTATTTAATTTATTTAATTTTCTTTTCAGTTACATCGCTTTTTGAAGTCATTATAACCTGTCTCATATTGTCTTGCATATTTTTGAAGAATAAGTTGCGATACTGCACTTTTTGCGGCTTTCGATACTTCAAGAGACAAAAGTTCTCCATCACTTGAAAGAGTAAAATAGAAGGAAAAGCAACGGAAGAATTTAAAATGAGAGAAGGAATAGGGCAATCACCAGCACCAATCCTGTTTAATTGTGTCTTAGAGAGAGTAAAGCGTGAAGCAAAGATTAAGAGGCCAGGCTTGGTCTATAGTAAGCGTCATCATAGAGCAACGCACACTGCGCTGAAAGCCAGTGGCTGACGCATAAAAGTTTACACAAAATAAACACGGCCGGGACAATTCGGTATAAGCGTCAGTATAACTGCGACTCGAAAGCCGATCTGTTGTGTATGCATCTACGCTGTCGTATACTATATTGTAGTTCTACGTTTGTTTTGAAAATGTTTCCTACGTTGCGAAAACGTCCAAAGTTGGACACAATAAGAGAATTTATTGCAGAAATGCCTGATTTAAAGTGTAATGGCGCTAAAATTCAATGTGTAGTGCGTAAAATAGATTTAATGTGTTGGTCGAAAAGTGATTGTCTACGGCAGGTAAATAGTGCAGGGCATGTTTCAAAAAAAAACTTCCACACGAGATTATGACAAATTTAAATTTAATTTATGTGTTACCTTTATTGCATGTGATTTACCATTTCATTTACTAAGGAAGAAAGCATACGTCTCGTTCTGGAATGAATATTCGGACTTTAAGTTACCAAGTGAGAGAATATTACAGAGAGTTGTGCCGTCTGCTCGTGAGCATGTCGAGAAAAGAATTAAATCGGAGTTGCAAGGTAAAAAACTGTTGTTATGTGTGGACGAAACAACAGATCGTAAAAACATTCTGTGGTTAATGTAATGGTACGCACAATGGAACCACATCGACCGTCACCCTCAATTTTACTAGCTTCCAGACGAATACAACAATGCACTGCCGAAGTAATTTCAATGTTGGTGTTAAATACATTGGAAAAGTTTGAACTTTCAACAAATCAATTGTTGATGTTTATGAGTGATGGTGCCGCAAACATGCTTGCTGTAGGTCGATCTCTTAAAAAACATTGTGCTAACTTGTTGCATATTACATGTAAAATTCATACTCTCAATCTCGTAGCAGATAGTATCAGAAAATGTTATCCCGAGGTAGACGCTCTTATAGCACATACAAAAGCTGTGTTTGTAAAATCCTCAAAACGTATTCGGGAATTTCATAGACTATGCCCCGGTATTCCTAAACCACCACAACCTATTCTTACTCGTTGGGGAACATGGTTAGAGGCTGCATTTTATTATCTTAAATATTTTGAGAATATAAAGAACGTGATTTTAGAATTCGACCCAAAGGAAGCTGCGGCTGTCAAGGTAAGCCGCTTGAAATTTCAGGATAATCAACTTAAAACAGATTTGGAAATTATTCAGAGCAATTACGTGGTACTAGCGGATGCGATAGAAAAACTACAAAATTCTTCGGTGTCGTTAGTGGAATCTTTGCAAATAGCGCAACATGTTCACGCACAGCTATGCGCGATAGAAGACGCAAGAAATGTTTGTGTTTTAGAAAGGTTTGAAAGTGTTCTAGATAAAGACTCTGATTTTGGCACATTAAGACAAATTTGTGAAGGTGCGTCAACAGAACCGTTAAGTTATTTGAAAGATTATTTTACTTACGCAAATATAACGTCACTAGATGTAGAACGTTCGTTTTCGGCATACAAAACACTTTCTTCACGCCGCACTCACTTTGCCGAAACAACTTTGGAAACATATCTAATGTTACAAATATTAAATAACATTATCCATTTTGTGATTTCACGGAGGACTCTTAAAACGGTAAGTGTTTGAGCACGTATCACATTTAATTTATTTTGTGTAAACTTTTATGCGTCCGCCACTGGCTTTCAGCGCAGTTGCGTTGCTCTAGTCATCAATCAATGTATTGCTTTCGCCGATGCTATTGTGTTGATAACGAGAAGCAAAGGAGGATTGTAGGAGGTAATGAGAAGATTAGAGAAGTAGCTAGAGACCAGAGATAAATGAAAAGAATACTAAATTTATGGCGTGGACTGATAATTAGAGTTTGTTAAAAAGGTGGTACCGGATGGCAGTAGCGTAGCGGTAGCGGCGTCGGTATGGGGTAAATTTCAACTCGTAGTCGATCTCGACAGTACCGCGAGAGAGTTCAAAGCGACAGTACGTTGCACGCAGCCAAATAAGTACGCAAAGATGGGACGCCCAAAGGCTATAACGTTCCCTTCGAATGTGAATAAATATCTCAGGCATGAGACATGAACCACCACCAGCAGACAAAAAGAAAAAATAAATGCTACGGATGAGATTCTTACGAAAAATTGAAAAACAATACAACTGGTTGGGATACATGCTAAGATTGACTAAAACAGATTGATTGAAAGAGTTTATGAGGCAAGACCAAGCTGAAAAATAAAAAGAGGAATATCACGAAAGACATTGAACGAAGAAGTGAGAAGAACAGCGGAACAAAGAGGTGTCAAATGGGAAGATATTCGAAAGAAGATAGAAAATAGGGAAGAATTGAGAAAAATATGGAAGACCACATGAACTCAACTCCATACAACCTTACGCTGAAAGGCAGAAAGGTTCTCATGATTAAGAAGATCAATTATCAGAAAGAATAATTTATCCAAGAAGGAAAAAATTGAAACCTGGAGTTTACAAAATATTTAAACGAGTTAAAAAGGATTAACCACTCGATTTATTGTAACGTCATCGAAGGCAATCTATTTTTGATTCTTGTTGCATGACAATGCATCTGATGTAAGGAAGCCACGAGGGCGATTCGTAAAGTAAGTTCCGTTTCCGCCTAGTGAGCAAAGGAGTGGGGATATCGACGCGATCGCAGCGCTGCGGTGTAGTCTGGTTCAATGTGAGTCTGGCAGTGCTAGTGAGAGAATCGTTCGGACATTCTTTCGTGCTATTTTGGTCGTTTAAGATGGCTGCTGCAATTGAAAATCCCGCCGACTATGAACTGCGTGCTGTTATCCAATTTCTGTGCGCAAAGAACATGAAGGCTGCTGAGATTCATTGTTAACTTTGTTCCGTTTATGGTGTTTCGAGAAGGACGAACTAATGTCCATGATGAAGAACCAACTGTTATGACGGACGTGCACGGTGGGTGCCAAAACTTCTTATCGAAGACCATAAAACAAAAAGGGTGGAATGGGCACTAACTTTTCTGACACGCTACGATATCTTGGGTCACCTATGTCAACGTTGAGATGAAAAGACAGTCAATGTAGCGGTGTCGCTTTAACCTCCATGTGCTGTCAAACATTTTCTGCCAGAAAAGTGATGGTCACTGTCTTTTGGGACAACAAAGGCGTCCTTCCTCAAGACTTTATGGAACGAGGGATCACAATAAACGCCGAAGTCTACGGTGAAACTTTGAAGAAGCTCAGGAGAGCTATTCAGAATAAGCGACGTAGATTATTGAGTTCGGGCATCGTTTTTCTTCATCCGCCCGCATACCGCCGCTCGCACGGTAGGCCTACTGGACACTTTTAAGCTGGAAGTGTTTGAGCATCCTCCATACAGCCCTGATTTGGCTCCTAGCGACTACCATCTCTTCCCTAACATGAAGAAATGGCTTGGATCGTAACGGTTTGAGAGCGATGAAGAACTGCTGGATATCATGGCTTAATTCACAGGCAGCAGAGTTCTATGAAGGGGGCATTACAAGCTGGTTCATCGCTATGACAAATGTTTCAATCTTAATGGCAACCATGTAGAAAAATAGCTGAAAGTAGTGGCTTTAAGTTGGATATAATAAAGACCTCTTCATGTATTGTTTTTTTTTTTAATAACCAAACGGAGCTTATTTTACGAATCACCCTTGTATTTAAAAATTCGGAAATTAAATTTTCAAATCTCGTATTCTCTTAAAATAGAAAAGAGTAAAGACCACTCAAAATATTGAAACTGACCGGATATTGAAATCCTAACAGTTAACAGTATTACCAACATCAAGTTCGTGTTGACAAAAATTACGGCCATAATCGGGGCGGCGTAAACTTTAATTGAAGACCGCAGCACTGGACTGGATCGGTACGGCACGAAGTATAGGATAGACATTTCGTCTATTAGGAGTAGGCCGTTCGATTTCGGAGATAATCGCATATAATTGTGCCGAGCATTAGTACAGATTACGGTCGTTTGTGGATAATTGATTTTTTTTTAATATTTATTGTCGTTTCAACATCCGGGTTGTACTTCTTGGTGGGTGGTTTTCCCATAGCTACACATATGTATCAGTGCAAAAATATCTTATTTCTATACAAAGCGTGTTGATAATTTTTATATACTCAGTGACATAGAAATTGCAACAGCTGGAAGAGGTTGGAATCTCCGGATGAAATTTGGTAGGAATACTCACCTATGTAATAGTAATAAATGATCAAAATTTTGGAGGAAAATCTTTATTAGTTAAACAAAATTTTATAATAATTGTTAACAATGTGTGGGGCCGCCTCTCTGTTTTACACATTCATTTACTTGCCGTGGCATTGATTGAATAAGGTGGTTTATCTCGTCTTGAGGTATTGCCTCCCATGCAAGTTGCACCTCATGTCTCAAAGCCTCCGAAATCAAAGAAGAACGCTGCAAGTTTCGCAACCTTCTACCCATTATGTCCCATACATGTTCGATGGGAGAAAGATCTGGAGATCTTGGAGGCCAGGGTAAAAGATTAATCTGGGCCTGTTCAAAGAAGTTCAAGGAAAACCTTGCTGCATGAGGACGTTCCTGGAATAATGGATCTTCGAGCCCTTGTAAGTATGGCAGAAGATGTGTTCCAACCACCTCCGCAATGTACCGTTGTGCTGTCATATTGCCTCGAATGAACACCAAGGAAGACCTGCTGCCATAAGTAATCACACTCCAAACCAGAACACCCACAGTGCGGTGTACGTGCCTCTCAACGGTAAATCGAAGATTTCGTCGTTCGCCCCGTCTTTTGAACTGCTTTGCCACCCGGCATCAGACAGGCGCTCGCCGAGCTCCGTTGGCTGCTCCAGCTGTTACGGCCATGCTGGGACGACACGATTATCTTACCTTAGTAATATGCCGTTACATATTTACTATTAGATCTTTATTGTTATGTTTGTGCATGTGCTAGTATCACTGATATATCTACAATTTATGTTTACTTTTGTTGTTTGTCCTGTAATCGAATGATGTCTGTTGGACAAATATATTATTATTAATTTGTAATTTCATCTTTGCGAGGAAAATAAATGTAATTTACCAAACTGTTGATTCACTCTGTACATCTATAGGTATACGTAGAATATTCATGTCTTTTTCGCATGTGAAAATATGTTGGTCTAATTAGAATTACATACATAGGTATACATATCTATAGTTATGAGATATACAGTTGTATTTATTGCCACAAGTATTAATTAGAAATTAATACGTTTATCTATTATAAATGTACGGTTTTCGATAGCGCATGTTAAATGGCAAGATAGGGGCACTTACCCATATATTATAACCAGCTCTATCGCTTTCGATTGTCCCGTTTGAAACGCGGAATTATACGACGTACCTATATAATTATAACCCGCAGTATCATACAGTGTAACGCTTACCTTACGATATTTAAAGGAAGGAATTTTAGTCAATAACTACACGAAATGTATCTACATAGACTTCGTATGTACATACATCGTTATTACACGTTTGATTTACGACGACTCTAAGCGAAATTAATTGTATAGTCTTAGCGAAAGAAACCTTAACAGCTGTTCTCGGTGTTGTTTCCCAATGTATTTCCTAGGGTTAACATATTATCGTAATTCTTTGCATAGAACAGTATAAGTCAGGTTTTACATCAAGCAAGCCTATCGATGTTCGATAATGTTTTATTTGTGCGGTTTAATTCCGCTTTAAAAGAAATACAAATTAAATAATTGCATGCATATAGCTGCATAACGGAGAAATCATTATATTGTTAATAAAAAAATAATTTTATTCTCATTTGTTGAAACTGAACACTTCTCAAGAACAAGGGTCTATGTGTTAGTGATGTTGCGTGTCGAATAAACTCTGCTGCTCGAGATACTAACAATTCCCGCGTAAATTCAAATTCGATCGAGTCTACATTACAGTTTCGAGTATGAGAAATACTCTTGTTTGGACACAGATGGCGCTTTAAGAGATTTATCGAGTAATGTTGTTGTGAAAGCTGCTAAAAGTGAGCAAATTTATGTATTTGTGGGAGTCAAACAAATATATTTTAGAATCGTGCACATCGCGCGTCGTCGGGAGTTTCCGTTGCACGAACGCAATCAGAATCGTAGTTCTAGTTTAAGTTATGTAAGATTACCCAGATAGTAGATTAGATTAGATTCAATATCGAAGTGGTTCTTGACCTATTCCACTGCGATCTTTTCAGATTCTCTATCATTAGATCAATTACGCCAGATTTGTCTTTTTCACCAGACCTAGCAGCCTTGTGAGTGATTCATCTGCGTAGATTTCGGCTGTTAGATATTCCGATCCCACTTCTAACAGCCGTATTCCTCCTAGTGTTGTACAATCGCACAGCACGTGGACAGCAGTCTCTTCTTCCGTTTGGCAGAATTTACACGCTGTTTCCTCTGCCAAGCCTAAGTTGCTCATATGCTTCTTGAGTATACAGTGTCCTGTTAACAGGCCTATTATTGTTCTTACAGATTTTCTGTCTCTGCTTAGTAGGTCTACCGTAAATTTAGGCCTGTGCCCAATCAGAAATTGCTTGGTCTCTCTCTGACCTGGGATACTCTTCCACCAGTCATGAGATTTCTCATTTTTCCATTGTTTAGTAGTTGCTTTAATTACCCTATATGCTCTGCCCACCGAATGCTTTGGGTTTCTGTCAACATTTGACGAGCCTGCTCGGGCTAATTCGTCTGCCTTAACATTCCCTCGATGATCTTCGTATCCTGGTACTCAGACCAGGGTCACCTTGGATCGGCTGCCCAGCCTATCGAGGGCATTCATGTATTCCCACACTAGTTTCGACTTCGCCTGTATGGAGTCCAGTGATTTTATCACTGCTTGACTGTCTGAATAGATAGCAATAGATCGATAGTTACTTTCTTGTTTGTCTAGTTCTTCGATGCACCCCAGCACTGCTGCTATTTCGGTTTGATATACTGTGGCGCTTTGGTTTAATGGCCCCCCTGGCACACGGACATGCTAGTCTTTGTATGCCACTTAGCCGCTTTGTTGCCTCCACCTGCAATGTCTTTGTCCACCATACCACCGAGCCATATGTTATCATTGGTTTGATGACTCTCATGCATAACTACAGCATCATCTTTGAGCCTAGTCCCCACGTTTTTCCACACAACCATCTTCATTTGACTAAGGCAATAGTAGATTTGTTGATGGTTTTATTGATGTGGGGATTCCATGTAAGTCTTTTATCGAACCGTACACAAGATATTTCGTTTCCTTGGCCAATGGGATCTCCAATTCTCCTAGCATAATTGGCTTTAAGCCCCCAATTATGCGTTTCTTTGTAAATACGATGATTTGTGTCTTTTGGCAATTATCTGTTTACATCATTTATCTACTGTATTTAGAGCATTATGCATTCTTTCTGATATTGTTCCGGCAAATTTGCCTCGTACTACTATTGTTAGGTCGTCAGCATATCCTAGGCAATAAAGGCCTTCTTTGTTATTAGGTCGTCAACAAGAGACGCACATAGAAGGGGTGACAGTACACCTCCTTGAAGGGATCTCCCCTGCCCTTACTTTGATATTAGCCTCCCCCAGAGACGCAACTATTATGCGTTCCTTCAGGGCGGCCCTTATCCATTGCCCTTATCCAAAGTTGTGGAGGGACTACCTTTTCCTTGATTGTCTCTACTAAGGAATTCGTGGTGGCGTTGTTAATCGCCCCTTCATAATCCAGAAAGGCAGTCATTGCCATCTCCTCATCCTCTATTGACTTAGAGATTAGCGTATTTAGGTCATCTAGCGCTAAGTCTGTTGACCTTCCTGATTGGTATGCGTATTGACATGCGCTGAGTGGTTACTTTGACAGCGTTTTATCTCTAACATACCTGTCCACCAGCCGCTCCAGTGTCTTTAATAGAAAGGAAGACAGACTGATGGGTCTGTAAGATTTTGGTGTTAGGTCAGAGACCCTTCCCACTTTGGGTAAAAATGACCTTAGTCATACCCCCTTACCCAGATAGTAAGTTTTGTAGGTAAGAGTTAAGGTTCACCGTTTTTGTTTGTGACCACGTAGATCTTTAGGAAGACCTTGATATCACCTTAAAGTAATGGAGGAAATTAATGGTATTTTAGGGAGCAGGGGTTTATTTACAAGAATAAGTGTTGGGTATGTATGTATGTATGTTGGCCATGTATGTATGTTGGGTATGTATGTATGTTGGTCATGTATGTATGTTGGCCATGTATGTATGTTGGGTATGTATGTATGTTGGCCATGTATGTATGTTGGGTATGTATGTATGTTAGGTATGTATGTATGTTGACCATGTATGTATGTTATGTATGTTTGTATGGAGATTAATTTTCGGTCTTATACTTTGTTAGTTTATCGACAATGTTGGTAAAGTTTTTCAAAAGTTTGTATATTCTTAACACATTGTTACCCTATGTGCTCATAAATGGATGTCTTTTTCTCTAAACAGGAGAAAGCATCTATCGTGGTATCCATTTCAGTGAAGTAATAACCAACAGAAAAACATTTGTCAAAGTCACAGCATACTTTAAACCACAGAAATATTTTGTTAAGCAAATACACATTTATCTAACCTTTTAATGACGAACTTTCCCAAAATAGGAATAAGCTAAAAAATCGAATGTTTATTGAATTAATCATATTATTTGCGTAACATTTTTATAATCAACAAACAGAAAAGTTTACATCTATGCATATTTTAAAATATGCAAATAATATGATTAATTCAATAAAAAATAGATTTTTCATTTTGGGAACGTTCGCCACTAAATGGTGAAGTCAAGTAAATGGTGAAGAAAGATATTTGTTTCAAACTGACGAAGTTTTTTAAAAGAAAGGACTGTATTGTCGAATCAAACGTATTACGTATATTAGATCAAACAGATGTACAGGATGACCGACGGATATCTGACGTTTTTGAAATGAACAATACACAGTTATTTTTTACGGAAATTTTTATTTTAATACAGTAAATTATTTGTCATTATATGTCATTGGAGTTGAATATCACTTGTGAAAGATTGCGTCGGCTAAGTGGTGTCTATCCTCCTGAATGCAATTTTCCAGCCATCGCAGAAAATCGGCCATCACACGAGTCATCAATTCACCATCGATTCTAGCCACTTCTTCCCCGATTGCCTCCTTCAGTTCTGCCAATGTGCGGGGTCTGGAAGAGTATACACGTGATTTCAGATACCCCCATAAAAAAAAGTCACAAGTGCTTAAGTCAGGCGATCTCGGGGGCTATTGGATGTCGCCAAAACGTGAAATTAACCTTTCTGGGAACATGCCTCGAACCACTTGCATGGACACACGAGTTGTGTGTGCGGTGGCACCATCTTGTTTGACAAAAACATTTTCGAAATCCAGTTGCAGTCTGCGCAGTTCGGGACGCAAGAAAGTGTTCAGCATCCGGCAGTAACGCTCGGCATTCACTGTAACAGTTGCATCATTCTCGTCCTCGAAAAAATAGGGACCAATGATGCCGAATGGAGTAGTTGCGTACCGAACCGTTACACGCTCCATAGCTACTGAAACGGCATCGAATGGTGAGATTAATGCTTGGTAATTCGGCTCCCTACTCCTCCTACCGGCAGAGTACTGGCCATCCCAAAAACGTCAGGTTCCTGTATTTTCAAATCAAACTTGAGGTTATTTGTTTCAAGAGATCGAATAATTTTTTTGAATTAAAAAAAATATATCTTTACCGTAATTTAAAATTACGATTTGGTTGACTGAATGCATATTTGTTTGAGTCAACCAAAACACAAAGCACTCAGTACTCATGTTGAACGGAAAGGGGTTTTCACTTTGTTAAAACGTTTTTGGACCGATTGGGAAATTGAATTCTTTAACAATGCTAAGGAGACTATTTATTCCCAGAGTTTAATTTCTTTGGAATTTTCGGAATGGGGATATTTACTTGTAAGGACTTTAGACATACTGAACACATACGTATTACAAGTAGAGCAACGCAACTTCGCTGAAAGCCAGTGGCGGACGCATAAAAGTTTACACAAAATAAATTATATGTGATACGTGCTCAAACACTTACCGTTTTAAGAGTCCTCCGTGAAATTACAAAGTGGATAATGTCTATTTAATATTTGTAACATTAGATATGTATCCAAAGTTGTTTCGGCAAAGTGAGTGCGGCGTGAAGAAAAAGTGTTTTTGTATGCCGAAAACGAACGTTCTACATCTAGTGACGTTATATTTGCGTAAGTAAAATAATCTTTCAAATAACTTAACGGTTCTGTTGACGCACCTTCACAAATTTGTCTTAATGTGCCAAAATCAGAGTCCTTATCTAAAACACTTTCAAACCTTTCTAAAACACAAACATTTCTTGCGTCTTCTATCGCGCATAGCTGTGCGTGAACATGTTGCACTATTTGCAAAGTTTCCACTAACGACACCGAAGAATTTTGTAGTTTTTGTATCGCATCCGCTATACGTTTTGGGGATTTTACAAACACAGCTTTTGTATGTGCTATTAGAGCGTCTACCTCGGGATAACATTTTCTGATACTATCTGCTACGAGACTGAGAGCATGAATTTTACATGTAATATGCAACAAGTTGGCACAATGTTTTTTAAAAGATCGACCTACAGCAAGCATGTTTGCGGCACCATCACTCATAAACATCAACAGTTGATTTGTTGAAAGTTCAAACTTTTCCAATGTATTTATCACCAACATTGAAATTACTTCGGCAGTGCATTGTTGTATTCTTTTGGAAGCTAGTAAAATTGAGGGTGACGGTCGATGTGGTTCCATTGTGCGTACCATTACATTAACCACAGAATGTTTTTTACAATCTGTTATTTCGTCCACATATAACCACAGTTTTTTATCTTGCAGCTCCGATTTAATTCTTTTCACGACATGCTCACGAGCAGACGGCAAAACTCTCTGTAATGTTCTCTCACTTGGTAACTTAAAGTCCGAATATTCATTCCAAAACGAGACGTATGCTTTCTTCCTTAGTAAATGAAATGGTAAATTACATGCAATAAAGGTAACACATAAATTAAATTTAAATTTGTCATAATCGCGTGTGGAATTTTTTTTTTAAACATGCCCTGCACTATTTACGTGCCACAGATAATCACTTTTCGACCAACAGATTAAATCTATTTTACACATTACACATTGAATTTTAGCGCCATCACACTTTAAATCAGGCATTTCTGCAATAAATTCTCTTATTGTGTCCAACTTTGGTCGTTTTAGCGACGTAGGAAACATTTTCAAAACAAACGTAGAACTACGATATAGTATACGACAGCGTAGATGCATACACAACAGATCGGCTTTCGAGTCGCAGTTATACTGACGCTTATACCGAATTGTCCCGGCCGTGTTTATTTTGTGTAAACTTTTATGCGTCAGCCACTGGCTTTCAGCGCAGTTTGTGTTGCTCTAATTATAAGACATTTTTTTTTTCATGCTAGACCGTTCTTCTCTGTGCAGCCTTCTTTATTGTTGTAAGCGTAGTGTTTATATCGAGATAATAAATATGTCTTGTAACTTCTTAATTAAACTTATAATACGTACATAATTTACTTCCATATATCCAGCTTTCTTTCTACACAGCGCGAGGTTGGCGAAGGAAGTCGTGTATCATTGATATATTATTACCGAACATAAAAATGTTGTTGAACTGTATGATACGTTCTCAATTAACACTTTATTATTTTTATAGCCGTACAGTGAATCGAGTGAATATAGCTAGGCATAATTACAATATTCATTATCTTAATTAAAGCACTTAACGCGGAATGAATCGTCTATTATACAATGTTGAAGTATAATTGCGCCAGATTATTTTGCATAATACACGATACATAAATAATTTAGTGTATATGTTATCCATTTAGTCCGTTCGGTATATGTACATATTATGTATTTACCGGTTCCACCCGGATTTTAAAAATCTTTGGAAAATTACCGATTTGACCATCTTACGTGGTAATAGATTTTGACTTGCAGAACTCTTATTTTTGAATTTTGCCGATAGTTTTAACCGTTCTTCAGTTATGCCCATGTTGTCAAAATTAGCGAGGAAAATAAGGATTAAGTTATTTGGCGATTTTTATAGGAGAATGATCCTAACGTGCTTGATTAGTATATCATTAGATCAGCGATTCTCAAACTTTTCTAGTTATAGAATCCTTTGAACGATTACACTGGGGAATAGCAATTTCGTTGTCTTAAATCTCTGACTTGCTTTCAACTAACTTTTGGCCTCTGGATCCAAAAATAACCGCAGTTTTTGTCAATCACGTCAGCTTTTTAAGCTACAGGATACCCTCAAAAGTCATACAATTGTGCATATAAAGGAAAATAAAGTAAAAATATACTGTTTATAAAGAATAATTTTATTCATACAAAGGCTATAATAGTTACTGCAAGTTAAATTGTGTTCATACAAATAGTTGTTTTTTTATCGAACGGTAATTACATATTAAGGCAAAAATTTTCGCTTATAGCTTTTTCTGGAATGTTTAATCTCTGGACATTCTCGCTTGATGCTCCAATAATAGTCAGCCATCATATGTACATCCCATCTACCTTGATACCGTGTCTCCATGACCTTCAAACCCTGGTGAAATCGCTCACCCTGCTCATCACTGACTGCATCAAGATTTTCCGGGAAGTTAGCAAGATGGTTATGTAAAAAAATGCAATTTGGTGCTCATATTGCAACCTAGCAGTTTGAATCTCTCCAAGAGTTGCAGGACAATTTTGGCGTAATTCTGTGCTCGTGTATTTCCAAGATAGTCTTTAACAATGTTTTTGAATGCCAACCAAGCATTCTTTTCAATTTCTGACATTGTTCCGATGAAATGTTCATCTTTAATAAGCTGCCGAATCTGTGGACCATCAAAAACACCGGCCTTTATCTTTTCAAATGACAGGCTAGGAAATGCCGAAATGAGATACTTGAAACAGCCTCCTTCAATTGGCAAAGCTTTAACGAATTGCTTCATGAGACCCAATTTTATATGCAGAGGTGGAAATATAATATTTTTTCTGTCGACAAGTGGCTGATGTACAATGTTTGGATCACCAGGTTTCTGGTTAGATCGTGGCAGCCAATTCGACTGCACCCGACGCTTCTCGCGAGCTCTGCTGTCCCACGTACACAAAAAGCAGGGATACTTGGTATATCAGCGTTGCTGGCCAAGAAGGAAGCTAATCATTTTAAGGTCTACACAAGTGATCCATTGGTGCATGTGGTACTGCAACAAATCAATGACTCTTTTTATGTCTTCATATTCTTCACTCAAACGAACTGAATGTCCTATCGGGACCGAACCCAATAAATCTCCATTGTGGAGGAGAACACACTTTAAGCTCCGCTTTCAGCTATCGATAAACAGTCGGCATTCAGTTGCGTTATATGCTGAAATTCCCAACTCTTCCATTAAACCATGTACGTTATGGCAATACACAAATCTATCATCACTTCGAAAGTATTCTAGAAACGCACTTTCTCTTGATCGAAAATAGGATATCTTAGCTCCCTTTTCAAGCAAGTTTTTCTCGTGCTAAGAGCTCTGAAGCTTTTTTGTATAGTCCCAAACCTCGTACCAAATCATTCAACTCATGCTGGTCAAATCCATTACGAACGGGATCATTTTTAATTTCAAAATCTTCATCGTTGGGATCACTTTGATCTTCACCAGACTCGTATTCCCGTATTTCCAAAGAGGGTAATTCATTGAAAACTGGCGCTGGGATTTCGGCTGAATGAGGCACTGGGCGTATAGCTGATGGTAAACTAGGATACTCTATTTTACATTTGTTTTTCTTGTTGTATCCTGACGTTTTCACTATACAAAAGTAACAATCACTTGAATGATCTCTGGGCTCTCGCCAAATCATAGGTGTACCAAATGGAAGTTTATCACGTGTTCCTTTGGTCCACATCCGTAAACCCTCAACACACTGCTTACGCACTTTGTGAGGGGCCCATGATTTATCTTGATCACCAATTTTCACTTTAAAATAGGCAAAATAGACTTGCCCAACAAATGTACTGTTGTTTGTCCTTTGACTGGGAATGGTAAAACTGCCACATATGTAACAAAACGAATCGGGGCTGTTTAAGCAATTATGACGTGAACTAGCAGAGGTAGACATAAGGAAAAGTTTTAGTTCGTATATAAATGAACACTAAACACTGCTAACCTCGTATATAAACAAGAACTCAGACTCCACGTCGGAATGGGCTGCACCGTTTCAGAGCGACACACAACGTCTCACTACAGTATCTCAGGCGTAATTGAACAAGTCCAGACAAGTATAAACCTCTCGCTGTTCTCTTATGCGTCATTCACCCGGCGCCCATCGGAGAAGGTTTGTGTCAGCCAATAGGAGAGCAATAGTGCTTCCTATGATCCATGCTCGATTTCGCGAGGAGAGGTCACATTCTCATAAGGTGTAGAGATAAAACTTGACGTGGTAGAAGAAAACTAACTACAGTTTTGAAACCAGCATGCCTTTTTAACTATAAAACAGCTCAAAAACCGAACTCAACAGAAATTGTGTTACAAATTGTTCCCCGGTGTTATCTTCGTTTCATGTAACTCTTACTCCATGCTTTTACTATCTCTTGTAAGAAATATTTTTGTGTTTAAGTTGGCAACGTAAACAGACTAAGGTTAGTAAGAAGTTGACAGTAGTACTGTTAGTAATAGTAAAATGAGCGAGAATATCGATATTTTTATCAATAAATTAATTTAAAATTGAAATTACTTTACTTAAAGTAATGTGCTCTTCCCCACTTAGTTCTTTAGTAATTTTTTCAAGTGGGCACGGCAATTTTGTTACTTCATTTATCTGTTGTACTTACATATATAGCAGAAATCATTTCTGATACTCCAACATTGCTAAAAATTATAGTTTTTATGATTTGTGCTAATTCCAAAAACATCGACAACATATATACGTGAAATTCCAACGTGTTCTGATGTCTAAAATATATTTTTTTAAATTTAAAACCAATTGGGGGAGGGGGCTACAAGATTACAGCAATTGTAAGCATAAATTCACTTGTATCTTTAGCATAATTTCGAAAATTAAATATCGTTCGTCAGTAAATTCGAATATTGTACAGTTGTTGCTGTGGTTAAATGTAAAGTAGCGTAAATTCAATCTTCCAGCTGCGTCCTAGCATGGCATGCATTATGCTATTTTTTAAATTAGAATATTCGTTTGAAATTTATTATATTTTAAATACCTATATGAAGTATATTCCGAAAGGTATAATTATCCAAACTAGTTGTGATTAAACAATCGCTATTGCGATTAAAATAAAGAAGTGAGGGTACGCTAATCGATTTCTCACTTTTAATATAAAAATATTCATCCAGGTAACACGTATTTGGTATTATGGCTGTGTTCTCATTTTCTAAGTATCTAGCGTTTAAATTCTATCATAAATACGGAGTAAAAGTTTGGTGGTTAAAGAATATGCAGAGTTTCAGTACCAATTTTTTCTTTTCAAGCTCTAATACTCGTAAAACATCATTAATTAATATCTAGTTTAATTTAAATTACCGAAAGAAACGTGCGTCCAGTACGAATTAACCGTTGTGGTAAGGGTTTGTAGTGAACTGTTTCAGTGTACCGAAAGGGTGTCTAGGGACTCTCCCGGACCTTCGGACCGTTACATTACAGTACATACGTACATTTTTCCAATATTAATATTCCCAAATGTTTACCAATTAAAAACCTGAATGTATATATTTAAATCAATTGATTAATGATGCCTATAGTGTCTTGTTACTCGATAATTAATACGCCACAATTTAAAATTTAAATGATTAGAGCATAATTCAAGCCTAAACAATGGCGATAGTGTACTCTTATTCGTACTTAGTCGAGCTGACGAAGAATTATTTCTCAATTAAGCAAAATACCTGTCTCACGTTCCTTCACGATGGATTGCGTAGATTGTAAGGCAATTAACTGATTCTCTTACAAAATAGGAAGGAACGCGTTTATTTTGCGGTCAATTAAGTTCAGCACTGATATAAATTTTCGATAGTTTAATGCGGAAAATTGCAAATGTGAGAGATGGCAAATAACCTTCAAATAGATACTACTAACTAGCTGTCTACTACAGCAGGGGATGAGTATTGATTATTGTTAAGAAAGGCATGCTGGTCCATCCTTTGGAAGAATTAGGCGACATAAGCCAAGAAAAAAATGTTGAGCTTGCAGGAATCTTCCTAACGAAACAAGAAATTAAATATAATGAGATCTTCTGATGGAAACATAGACGTATACAGCCTTTTAAAAATTGATTGCGCAATATTTTCTTTATTATCGATTTTAGAATAAAATGTTTTAAATAAAAGCTTCATCAATTGAAAGTGTACATCTTTTTGAATTATTTTTTATTATACAGAGTGTTCCGTTAAAGCTGTACCGAATCAAACTTCGTTATTTTAAATAGAACACCTTGTATATTTTGTCACTTTTTGATTCCTCGCTAAATTTTAGGGTGATTTCGTGTAAGATACCATATGTCTAAAATGCACTGTTCTCGTGCTATTCAACTGTTTTTATTAAAAGTTTCAACTAGAAAGCTTGAATGGTAGAAATTAACAAATGAACATTTTAAATAGCTGATTTAACAAAAATACAAAATGTTACAAATATTGTTTAAAATGATTTCCGTTTTTATTCACGCATAATTGACAACGTTACTCTGACTTGACAACTCTGTTCGATTTTTGTGTCAGATGAACGCGTAATTTGACGTCAAAAGTCATGCTAAAAAAAGGATTACTAGACGTTCTATTTTGCGCTTCGTAGCACAGAAGGCAAAAGCTAGCGTGTATTAAAAGAAGGAAGAACAACATGATGTAATATATACGATTGAAATTTATTTTGTATGTGGTAGAAATGCTGCGTACAAAGCTTCCCAATAGGAGAACGGCAGATCGGTATAAATTTGCTCGGTTATAAGTAGAGCAACACAAACTGCGCTGAAAGCCAGTGACTGACGCATAAAAGTTTACATAAAATAAACACGGCCGGGACAATTCGGTATAAGGGTCAGTATAACTGAGATTCGAAAGCCGATCTGTTGTGTATGCATCTACGCTATCGTATACTATATCGTAGTTCTACGTTTGTTTTGAAAATGTTTCCTACGTCGCGAAAACGATCAAAGTTGGACACAATAAGAGAATTTATTGCAGAAATGCCTGATTTAAAGTGTGATGGCGCTAAAATTCAATGTGTAGTGTGTAAAATAGATTTAATGTGTTGGTCGAAATGTGATTGTCTACGGCACGTAAATAGTGCAGGGCATGTTTCAAAAAAAATTCCACACGAGATTATGACAAATTTAAAATTTTAAATTTTTGTGTTACCTTTATTGCATGTATTTACCATTTCATTTACTAAGGAAGGAAGCATAAAGTCTCGTTTTGGAATGAATATTCGGACTTTAAGTTACTAAGTGAGAGAACATTACAGAGAGTTGTGCCGTCTGCTCGTGAGCATGTCGAGAAAAGAATTAAATCGGAGTTGCGAGATAAAAGACTGTGGTTATGTGTGGACGAAACAACAGATCGTAAAAAACATTCCGTGGTTAATACATTTCGCATCGATGTCCGACTAGGTAATTTACAGTCCGCATATTTATTCCAGAAGGAGACAAATGCTTCTTTGTCTAGTAAACGAAACGATAGATTACATAAAATAAGAGTAACACATAAATCAAATGTAAATTTTTCTTGGTCTCGTATGTCACTTTTTGCAGAAGAATGCTGTTTGCTTTCGATGTGACGTTGACAATGGCTTCTGAACCAAAATATTAAAAGAATTTTACAAACTAGACATTGAATTTTAGTGCCATCAAAAATTAAATCCGGCAAGTCCACTATAAAGTTTTTAACTGTGTCTGCCATTGGCCGTTTTCGCGACGTGCCTAACTGCGACATTTTTAAAGCAAACATAAGCGTACAACTACGAAATAAGTTACGACAGCCTACATATACATAGAACTACTCGCATATAGCATCGATTTAATACTGACGCTGTGAACGCGTGAAATAAATAATCGCCGACTCCGCACCACATATCTACTACACTGACTGTTACCGCTGTTTGCCTAGACTAATTATGAGTTAAAGATTGTAATAGTACTGTTTCTTTGGTGTAGAATTGCGTCGTATGTTCTCGCAAAATTTTTCCATATTCTAAAATCGTAAACGTGTAAAGGTTGTACAGTTGAAGTTGTCATCTTTGGAATTGTGAGAATATTTATTTTTTTGTTCGTTGGTATTAAAGTTTACACATCACTCGGGCAATGCCCACAATCAAACACTTCCCTGACGTCTCAAAAAAAATAATTAAAGAATTGCATACGGCATTCACACAAACATAAATCATCATAACCCCTCTTTCTCAATTGTTTTTTTTTTACGTAAAGGGAACAATAAATCGTCAAACCTCTACTTCTTATCCCTTTTTACCGGTCATTTTCTGCGGTTTGAAAGATCGCTCGCCAAAAATAAACCACTAGAACCTGCTCCGATTTCGCAAGTAAAGCGTAGACCATTAAGAATCCACTCGATAATCTTGCTCTCTTCTCGAGTATCTAGAACGATCAGCTGCGCCTTTTCAATCGATGCCCAGACGAATCTTTCGAAACCATCATCATCATTACGGTCAGAATCGAACGGCAACTCGATCCGATGATCGGTAAACGTAGCAATCCTTCTTCAACAATGATCAACGCGTGCGCGTTGCGGTCGTAGCGATAATTGCTTAACCGGAACCTCGTCATTTAACCCGGACGATCGACCGAGAGAATCTTGGCGATTTCGGACGGTATAGGTTAGGTTCTCGATTCGATGCGGGCGATCGATATCCGTTTCACAAAGTATACATAACTTGTTAGCATTCGTTCTCTTCGAGATTTTACGATTGTACGTGAAGGCAATTTGCGATTGTTTTCAATCGATTATATCGGCGGTGAAGAATATGAAGGAAAGAAAAACAGATCGAGTTGGCTGAATCGAGTCTCTTGTTAATCGCATTTCGTTTGTTACGCTTACACATAGTTGCAGAACGCGTGTTGAGAGTAGGGTCGTTATGGACCTATTAAGAAATATATCTTTATATCACGAATCTTTGTAGTTACGTTATATTTGTTTGTAACGTATCCCAGCATTGAAACAAATTCAGACACACCAACTGTGTTTGCAATGAATTGCACGAAAATAACGGTTGTCAAATTTTTTGAGGTTATGAACATTTTTAATAGATTTTCTTTTAATGCTTCTCTTTATAACTGAAATTCTTGGTTAAGTTTTTAGTCAATGTTTGAGTTAAAAAAAAAGCAAATCCTAAGGGATTGCAAACAATAGGATTATAAATGGTAATCTTTTTCATTTAACAAAGCTTTCGTAATAATGAAAGGAACGGACACACAGGTAAGTGTACTTCACCGATTTAAATAAAACTTTGTGGGTTTATAGACTGATTTAGTGTAAGAACAACGGTAACTATCTTAACTGCTTAATCACCCACTGGCGGGGTGTAAAGCACCCCAAGCTCAACACTATCCTTCGCTGTTTGACTCAATAGCTCAGAAACTATGAGGGATATCGAAAAAAAGTTAAGACAAGATTTCAACTGTTAACAATGACGTAAAAAGTCAAGTAATGGAACCATTAGAACGATGGGACAGGAAGTTTTTGAGGTCAATATATGGGGGAATAAAAACGGAGGAGGGATGGCGATAACGAACAAACAAGGACGTAGAAAGTTGTTGCAAAGAGGAAAGGAACCTTTATCAGGGCTAAGAGGATAAGGTGGTTAGGTCATGTTGAAGGAATGGAAAATTATAGAATGACAAAGATGATATTACGTAGAAAACCAATTAAAAAGAGAAGAAAAGGTAGACCATGAAAAAGATGGATAACCAGAGTGCAGGAAGATCTACGGAGGATGGAAGTCGAAGACTGGAAGAGTAAAACAAAAAATAGAAAGGAATGGAGAAAAGTGGTTGAATGAGCATGCGGGGGTTGTACAGGGGTCTAGGACATTTGGGCGCGACCGTCTGGGCGCGAGAATAAAAAAAGATTCAGAAATATATGAACATACAGGGTGTCCCAACCTTCTGGAATTGTAGAATTGCGCCTGTTCTATTAATAGTAGGAGGTTAAAATTTTCTGGTAGCTTAATAGACATCTCAGAGCATCTTTTAAACATATTTGTGCATATACAGGGCGATCAATAATTAATGAACCACGCATCTACTTTGTTATTTCAAATAGAACACCCTGTATATTATTACGGTTTTAATTTCCCCATCTAAATAGAAATCAATGCAATACGGGTTTTATATGTCTATATTTAACAGATTTTGAGAAATTTATAATGTCGCCCTCAATAGCCTAAATGCAGAGATATCTATTTCCTTCAAGGAATTCTAAATGCAAATACATTTTAGTGTGAATTTTCACTATGTTAAATTATACACTCGGCTCTATCTAAATGTGGTATCAGAACGTCTTTGAAATATACAGGGTGCTGAAAATTGATATCCAAATGTTTATACTGCCAGCGTTGTTTGGTTGCCGTAGCAACTTGACGTTGACATGTCTAAACTGTTCTTTCAAAATTTCAAGCCTGTTTAACTACTTACAAAATGAATTTTGCAAAAGAAAAGTTAATAGGTATGATTTATGTCCGCAACCAAAAACATTTCTCAAACTGAAACGAAGATTTGAAGCTACTGAACATTGATTACGTGAAGCATCTATTTCAAAATAAAAGGGCAATCAATGACGATAACTGCCTTAATATCCTGCTAACTGTGGAAGAAGATCGCCGCGTATCTGTTCGACACATATGCCACAAATTCAATCCATATCGACTAGAATTACGTCTTTCTCTTCATGAAAGAGAATAAACGACATCCCCTATTTTTATAAATTTATATCATTTCCTGACGAAGCTACGTTTAAAAGTAATGGACTTGTGAATCGGCATAATACGAAGCCCGTTCAAAATCCGCATTGGGTGCACCACGTAGATAAGAATTCGAATGTTTAGGGAGTATTAATTGGGGAATATGTCGTTGGGCCATACTTTTTCAACGGTTATATTACCAGAAACAATTGTTTAAACTGTGTATTAATACCATAATTCTTCTTTTTATTTCCAAATTAGTAGATGTTTCCAGTAGTAACAAATCCTTGATTTAATTTGACGAATGTTTTCGGATGTGGGCATCGTCGTTCAACCGTCTAATGTCTAATAAATCATATCAACTAACTTTTTTTGCGATATTCATTTTGCAAGTAGTTAAATTGGCTTGAAATTTTAAAACGATGATTTAGATATGTCAACGTCAACGTTTTGTTTACTGTTGCCATGGCATACAAACAACGCCGACGCTACAAACATTTGGATACCAATATTCAAATGAAAGATTCATATTTGATTATAAATATCTCTTTTATTATTAATATTAGATATATACATTATTACACAAAATTGTTAGTAAATATGAATTTCCTATAAGGTGAATACAAAAAAATACGTTTCTTACACGGCAATCTGAACACTGGTTCGGCGATGGGATGTTTTCGACTGGACCATATTTGTTTCATCAAGTTTATGCGATGTTGGCAGAAAAATTTGGGGGAGTACACCCAGTAGCCTAGCCTTTATCGCCAGATAAGCAGACTCAAACATATTCTAAGATGATACGTTTAATACAAAATGAACCCAATTTAAATCCACGAATGATCTCATGTGATTTTGAGCTCGCGGCCATAAATGCTTTCAAACGCTTTCATTTCTAAACGCCACAATACTAGGGTGCTTGTTTAATTTAACAAGAAATCTTAGGAAGCATTTAGGGGAGCACTACTTGTTGGCAAACTATAATAATGATGCGGATTTTGCAGTGAAGGCACCCATGATTACTTCATTGGCGTTTGTACCAATAGACCATTTGGATGTAGTCATAGATGAATTATCAAATGCACTTCCTCAGAATCTGGAACCCATTCTTCAGTGGTTTGAAGATACTTATATAGGGCGCCCGAATCGCCGAGGGAATGGCAGAAAACGGGCAATATTTCCTCCAGAAATATGGTCAGTCTACCAACGTGTTGTTTCTGATATTGACAGAACCAATAATCATGCCGAAGCAGCGCATAGACGCCTACAAGAGAAATTGTCAATGGATCACCCAACTATATGGAAGTTGATTAGCAGCTTAAAAACAGTTCAGTGAGGGAGACACGTATTTTTCGAACAGTTAGTAGCTGGAAATAATCCGCCAATTAAAAAGCGAACGTTCACAGATGCAGACAACCCGATTAAACATTTAATTTAGAAGTATCTCCGAAGAAATATTGTTGAATTTCTTCGAGGGATATCATACAATTATGAAATGAATCCATGACCTTATATTTTTTGTAATATATATTTTTGAATATATGTTCGCGTTTTTTTGAATCTATTTTTATTCTCGCGCCCAAATGTCCTCGCGCCCATTCGGCGGCGCCCAAACGGTCGCGCCCTAATCTCGGGCATCCGTTTTATGTAATGAATTTGTTTAGAAACTTGTTTAATGGGATTGTTGTTAATATAGAAGATTTGGAGACATTGTAACTTTAATTCCTAGGCCTCCAAGGCATGCAGAGTTATATTAATTTTATTGTTTTTCTTCTTTCAAGATAGTCGATTAACACAATTCCATTACTATCCCGAAAAACAGTCGCCGTTTCTTTCCCGGTCGATGGAACGCTCTTTCGCCTTTTTCGGAGCCGTTTCACCCTCCTAGGATAACTGTGATGAATCTTGGATACTCCTGACGCCAAGGCACGGTTAAAACAGTGAACTGAGAAGGGTGAATCGGCTTTGACGAAGGCGAAGTGGTTGCATCGGCCGGGAAAGTGATGGCGACTGTTTCTTGGGATATGCGACTATCTCGAAAGAGGAAAAACAATGACGAGGGCACAAAGAGACTATGTTAAGAAATAAAACTGAACATGACACAAAAATATTTGTTTCTGTGACTACTCTCGTATGAAATATTTTATACCTGTATTGTACTATTTTAAAAACGAAAGCTGTCACAACTACATATTTTATTATTTAATGCAGACATGTTATCCCAGAAAATTCAGATAATTAAACAAACCGCGAAAGATAACTCTGCAAAATATGTGTGGGGGAAAGGTTGGGAATTTTATACTACTAGCAGTGGGGAATCTGTTCGCAACGGCATGGCAACACTGGCTTTGAACATAAACTGGATATCTACTGGCAATCCAGTGTTATGTTACTTTTTAGAGTATACCTAGTTCTTTTTAAACGTTATTCAAAACGAATAACATTCTCTTCATCACTCTCAGCATCATCAGTTCTAACATAAAAATCTCCATCGTGGGAAGCAAACCAACCTCAATCCGATAGTCGCTAGCCGTGCACTTTAGATCATCTAATGCTACTAATAGCATAATCCATTTTAATTCGTCTCTTATTTCCTGCAGTTTACAAGACATTAGTGTGTAATCCCGTCCACCTCCTGCAGCCCCGATTACCGGGCAAACGAGCGTTTTTCGTGTCGGTTTTGTCGCAGATAGCATCTAATTGTGACTACATGGTGTCCGTATGCACGATAGATAGTCGGCAAATTACCGGCGAGTTGCGGTATATAACATACTTTATATAATCTAATAACTCAGCAGTAATTGCATAAAACGTATTAGATTAGGCGTTACGATCAAATGCACGTTGTTCCAGCTGTCGAAGTTTATATCTGTTGTAGATATATCGTCAGGTAATACCGGCTTTACAGTCTCCTGTAATTGAATTACCTTTAATCTACTTAGGTGCTTTATTGAATGTAGGAAACCAATGCGGTCCAACGAAAGGATGAGAGATACCATTTTCTTTCATTGTTTTTAGAAAAATAATTAAAGAAAAAAAGTGTTGCTAGAAATCGTCAGGAATTCTGCAATAGTTGATAATATTATAAAAACAAATTAAACGTAAAAAAACCTGTGCAAATTAGTATAAAACGTACTCAAACATCATTTGAAATAAACCTTGAAGCTGTGAAATTTCAAAATATTCAAATTAATTTGGTGCAAAGCAGTGTGAAAGATTAGTGTCTTTCATTGGTCCTAACTCCTTCTATGGTCTCCAAAAGAGCCACATAAAACAAGCAATTAAGACATGGGAGGACAATCAAAAGGCCTCGTACTGGGAAAGTGTAGCATAAAAACAGGCGAAAGCACTCATATCAGGCTCGCCAATCGTTCAACAGCCCCCAAGAACCAGGAGGATCTGGAGACGACACGTGTAACAAGTTTAAGAGTATTTGCACTTTCACTACGTATTGCTCCTTGAATTTTAACTATTCCGCAAGAAAAATGCAAATCTTAGTTTCATTCTTGGAGATCAAGCTTAAAAACTAGGGCAGATTAGTGTTAAAACAACAAAATAAATACAATTTCAAATAATCCGTGATAAATCTCTCAATCCACGTTTTGCTTTTTGATCACCTAGCTAATAATCTTCAAATAAAACTAGTACAAAATAGTGTAAGTGATATAGATGTAACAACTATTATTTGACTCTTTCCTTAAGACGTTTCAAATATTTTAGGTAAGTGTAAACAATATGTTCACAATGTAATATTACAGAAATATACATAAGAAACTAGTGCACATCAGTGCAAAAGCTAGTGTAAAGTATTATTGTGATTGCACGTGCAAAAGCGCCTTTAAAATACTCCAGCGATATTCGCCAAGCATATTGACAGGGTTTTTTGCCTTAATAGCGCTCTTTTGTGGTAGCTAATGCATTGGCACGGTTAATTTACTCTCAAGAGCCTTACGGTGCACCAAAGTGTTGAAACCAGTAAATACCTACACCTAAAGGGGACGAAAGACATATTGTTATATACTGCAATGCTTTAAACGAGGGAAAAACAAAAAAAGTAATTTTTCGAAATTAATTAATTAATTATATGGTCTGTAGGTCCGGGAATGTCCCTAGACACTCTTTTGGCTATTTAAATTAAACTAGATATCAATTAATGAAATTTTACAACTATTAAAGCTTGTAAAGGGAAAACTGACCTGGAATTGTGATATTCCAATATAAACTTATGTTTATATGTTGCGTACTGGAACCCTGTGTACTTTTAAACCACCAAATTTGACATTTACTTGCACACGTGCAACTGAGAAAGAATTAATAGCCGCCAGAGCGATTTTGACGTTGAACGGGTGGACATACTGAACTCATTATACGTGCCGCTAATGACAGCTACGTTCGATGTTGTAAATTATAATATTGGGGAAGAACAATACCTGTTGTCATTTCAGATGTAGAAGTCCTTCACCATTTGTTTCCATTGCTTTTATATACTACGAGAAAAAACGTTTAGTAGTCCTAATTGAATATTTAATAACCGTAAGTGTTCATGCATTTTAGGTTTATAAAAATAAAAATATAAATAAAAATTTTGTCGAAACGTTATGGTGCATTTTAATTAACTTAATATATATTAATATATAGCAATTAAGAGCCGCTAAAATCAAGAGAAATAATTGAAATTAAAACAATAACGGCTAAGAAAAAACGAAATATATGTATCTATATAAATCACTTCGGTGTGAGAATCAATAAATTATCGTCTAAGGGTGGTCATTAAAAAAGACCTATTCTCAACGGACTGATAAGTTTATGACTAGGGTAATTTATGTGACGTGCAACTAGAAGTCACAAGGACTTGATTTATTTAGCTATACGAACAAAACTATATGTATACCTCTTTTTAACACAAGTTGTCTTCTAGCCGCGCAAGCGGTCATACCAAGTATACAGTCCACTCCATTAATGTAATTCAATTAAAGTACTATTAAACAAAACACCATTTTAATTTGATTCTTGCAATACCAGCACTAGTTTTAAATAGTAAGCAAAAACTTTGTTGATTTCGCTAATAAAAAACTGCTCATCACTAGAGTAACCAAAACTTGCGGACTCGCATAGGCGTCGGTATTACGGGTTAATATAAGAATACGAAAAATTCATAAATAAACTTACTTGCTAATTATTCAACAAATTAGAGGCATCAGGATGTGAACTACTGTAAACTTGCATCATTGCATATGTTTCCACAGTTACTTCTTTAAACCTTGTGCGTCGACAAGAAAAAATATTCTTATACCTAGAAAACGATTCTCTCCACATCTAAGGAAGTTACATTTGCATGTAGAAACTGTTTTTCAAAATCACTTAAAAGTTCACTATTCTTACACTTATTATAAACGGCCTCTCTAAAGTATTAAAATCGGGATTTTTCCTTAAAACATCTGCCAACTTTTGACTAGCGCATAATCCTGGCGTATCATTTAATGTGTGTAATTTATTTTTTACACTCTCCACTATGTCTAATGATTCCTGCAATGACAATTCAGTACATTGTAGTTTTCTGATGGCGTCTAGTAATACTGTATAATTGATACATATTGTTGTTAAATCTTCTAAAAGTTGAGGAATTTGAAATTCTCTTTGACTTTCTCTAATTGCTTTGGATTCATTCCGATTAAATCGCATTGTAACTGATTGAATTTGTTGAAAATGGATCAAATAGTAAGAAGCTGCTGTTAGCCAAGTACCCCATCGCGTTAAAATTGGTTCAGAAGGTTCTGGAATACCTGGACAAAATTTACGAAATTCTTTTAAACGTTTAGGAGATTTACGAAACACTGCTTTAGTACTTCCAATCATCCGATCAACGTTTCCGTAATGTTGTCGAACAACTTCACCAACTAAATGCAAAGCATGCAGCACGCAGGTTATATGTATTAAGTTAGGAAATATATGTTTTAAGGATCGCCCAACACTTAACATCGTTGCTGCACTATCTGTCACAATCATCACAACTTGATCTTGGGCAATTTTAAATTTTTTCAAAGCGTTCATTATCACTTTTTGAATATTTTCCGCGGTACATTGTTGAACACGTTTGCAAGCTAACAAATATCGAGATGCTGTGTTCTCGCTAGCTAAAACGCGAGCTATTACATTCACAATACTGTTTTTCTTTATATCGGTCGTCTCATCCACGGTAATCCATATTTTTTTGGAACACAAATCACGTTTACACGCATTTTCTAGCATCTCTTTCATTCGCGGCAAATGATTCTGTAATTGTGTTTGTGAGGGTAATGGGTACTTTGGATCGTATTGTCGCCAAAACGTTTTAAAAGCTGCTTTTGTCACCAACGACAACAGAAGATTACGAGAGGTAAACATAATTAATAAATGTATGAGGAATAGTGTATAAGGTATTTCAGTTCTTGGATTTCTCATATGCTTAATACCATTGACATGCCTCTGGCAATCAGTTCTGTCCGATGCAGCCAAACGAACATTGCATATTAAGCAAAAAACTGCACCACCGTCATATTTTAAATGGGGAAAAGGTGACACATACTTATGTACATTAGTAGCAAATCTATTACGAGGCATTGTTTTCTTAGGTATGTAAATATTAGTTCTATATGAAACGATACACTAATTATGCACTTGGTATAATACTACAACACACAAAAAACACCAGCTATATTTTCAAAAGCGACACGTAAGTACATAACCTTGACCGTTCGACTAATCTCTGCAACAGCTCAACCGGTATTAAAACGAAATCTCTCTCAGCGCGGTTTAACATGATTTATATTCAAGGTCGACACTACATGCCTGCTTCTCTACCGGTTTAGTTTATTTATGAATTTTTCGTATTCTTATATTAACACGTAATACCGACGCCTATGCGAGACCGCAAATTTAGGCTACTCTACTCA
Source organism: Dynastes maya (assembly GCA_029619315.2). Lineage (NCBI taxonomy): Eukaryota > Metazoa > Arthropoda > Insecta > Coleoptera > Scarabaeidae > Dynastes > Dynastes maya. The sequence goes on along the minus strand of JAROYE020000001.1, from coordinate 3,366,516 downwards.
TCACACCACACATTCATCTAAATCACATTATAATGCCAACTAGCAATACAATAAGTACAAAAAGAAAGAACTGCTTTCTATTGCCTTATCTTTATACAAGGCACCTTACACCCCGATTCGTTTGTCTCTCCTACTTTTACGTAAGCAGATACCCGATATACCTTCCTTCTTACGCAGTGTGCAGGTAAATAACACAGTATTCATCGCTATCACAACAAAAGCTCACAATATCCGTGACGAATTCGTTGAAACCATGCTCTGTTCTTATTGCCACGATGCTAGACAGAAAGAGTTCGATCTAATACGATGATGATGATGTGAATCGATGGCTCGCACAATATCTAGTTACCACATCCGTTTGTTTGTAAATCGATCGTCAGATTATCTAAAAAAACTATCGTACCAGGTATAGGTATACAATCTTTGAGTATATCTAAAGTGTATTTACAGACGCTATTAAATGAGATTAAAGTCATTACGTCGAACTTTTTTGTGCGAATGGTTAGAATTTATATTCATGGCTGATGGAGCATTTATGCTGGTTGATATTTGTTTTAAATGGAAACCAATCCTAAGTGTTATGGTTTTGAACGTTATGGGTTATGGTTGAGGTGTGACCATGATTGCTTAAGTTTAAATCAAATATAACGATATACACGCAGAGAAACGTTTACTTGTATCAAAGCCGTTCGCCTCAATCCAAGACGATTACTATTTCAATTATTCGCGATACAATAACTGTTTTAAATCAAAAGAAACATTTTCTTAGCATTTCTTTCTCCGCTTAAGAGAAGTATGTATCGAAATGTATTGCTCAGGGGAATTTTGGGGAAAATTTGAAATTTTCTATATATCTATAATCTGATACCCTGTAAATACCCAATCGGGTGTAGGGTTACTTTTCTACTTTACCGCAACATTTGACACTTTTATAAAATTATTTAATTCTTTTCTGTTTTTCGCCATATTTGCCGCCTCCTGCCATCTTCTTCCCTTTTCTTGTAGAATTTTTCCCACTGTGTTGTTCCAGGTTTCTCTTGGTCGTTTTCGTATCTTCTTGTCTCTTGTTTTAGCTTCCCACACTTGTTTAACTGGTATCTCGTTTCCCATTCTTTGTAAATCCCCCACCATCCTAACTGGGGATATATATTTCTCCAGGGTTTCCATGTTCAAGTCTTCTCTTATTTTTCCGTTGCTGATTTTTTCAATCCTCGTAATTCCCCGAACTCTTCTAAGGTATTTCATCTCCATTGCCCTTGAAATTTTCTTTATATCTATAATCTGATACCCTGTAAATACCCAATCGGGTGTAGGGTTACTTTTCTACTTTACCACAACATTTGACACTTTTATAAAATTATTTAATTCTTTTCTGTTTTTCGCCATATTTGCCGCCTCCTGCCATCTTCTTCCCCTTTCTTGTAGAATTTTTCCTACTGTGTTGTTCCAGGTTTCTCTTGGTCGTTCTCGTATCTTCTTGTCTCTTGTTTTAGCTTCCCACACTTGTTTAACTTGTATCTCGTTTCCCATTCTTTGTAAATCCCCCACCATCGCAACTGGGGATATATATTTCTCCAGGCTTTCCATGTTCAAGTCTTCTCTTATTTTTCCGTTGTTGATTTTTTCAATCCTCGTAATTCCCCGAACTCTTCTGAGGTATTTCATATCCATTGCCCTTGAAATTTTCTTTATATCTATAATCTGATACCCTGTAAATACCCAATCGGGTGTAGGATTACTTTTCTACTTTACCGCAACATTTGACACTTTTATAAAATTATTTAATTCTTTTCTGTTTTTCGCCATATTTGCCGCCTCCTGCCATGTTCTTCCCTTTTCTTGTAGAATTTTTCCCACTGTGTTGTTCCAGGTTTCTCTTGGTCGTTCCCGTATCTTCTTGTCTCTTGCTTTAGCTTCCTACACTTGTTTAACTGGTATCTCGTTTCCCATTCTTTGTAAATCCCCCACCATCCTAACTGGGGATATATATTTCTCCAGGGTTTCCATGTTCAAGTCTTCTCTTATTTTTCCGTTGCTGATTTTTTCAATCCTCGTAATTCCCCGAACTCTTCCAAGGTATTTCATCTCCATTGCCCGTATCTTTAGTTTTTCATGTTTAGAGAGAACCCATGTTCCACATCCGTATGTTAAGGTTGGTCTGTATGCGGCTTTGAATACATTCATTTTTGTTTGTTCTGTTATTTCTTTTCTGTTCAAGAATCCTCTATTTATGGCATAGTACACTTTATTTGCTTTTTCTCTTTTATTATTGAGGTCAATTTCTTGTTTACCTTTTTCCTCCAATATGACACCCAAATATTGGAATTTGTCAACCTGCTCTATTTAGACCCCCTCGATCTGTACACATATCCTTTCTGGTTCTTTTGAAATTACCATCACTTTCGTCTTTTCTATATTCATCTTCATTCCGTACTCTTTTAAGATCTTGTTCCATACTATAAGGTGTTTTCGCAGGTCTAACTCGTTCTTTGTCATGATTGCTACATCATCTGCAAAAGCACATTCCGTAATTTTTATTCCTTCCAGCTTTCTATATCCTATGTACATTGGTTTCAGCCCACCTCCCTGCCTCAGTCCATCTCCTGTGGTGAATGGTTTGGATGCTCTATTGTGGCTTATAACTATGTTTTGAGTGTTATATAAACTTTTGATTGCCCCAGCAAGTTTCTCATTTACTTCACGTTTGATCAGGTATCCCCATAGTTTAAGTCTTGACACTCTACCGAAAGCTTTCTCTATATCCAAGAAGGCTAAAAATAATTCTCTTCCTGTACTCATTGCTTTATTTGCGATCTCTTTTATTGTAAATATGCGGTCGTAAACTCCTCTCCCTTTCCTGAATACATTTTGTGATTGGTTTAATGTAGGTTCTCTTATTCGTCTAAGTTTTTGCTCAAGAACTGTTTCATAAATCTTAAAACTGCAGTGTTAAGTAGCGTAATTCCTCTATAATTGTTGCAATCCTTTCTAACTCCTCTTTTGTATATGGGTACTATCTCTCCTATTTCCCAGTCCTTTGGTATCTTCTGCTCCTTCCATACTTGTTTATATACGTCTAACAATGTATTTCTTTTTCTTCCATATTTTTAAACATCTCTGCCGTCATTTTGTCGTATCCTGGCGCTTTTCCAATTTTTTAGTTTCTTTATAGCTTCATTTATTTCCTCTTTTGTGATTTCTTCGTTATGAAATTTTCGAAATCAATCGAAATTTCTAAATTCTTTGTGGGATCGGGAGTATTCGTGGATAATCTTTGCGCAATTTTCTTCTGAATTTTGAATTAGATAAATTGAAATTAACGACTTTTAGAATTAAAAATATAAACTAACCTTGTATTCGTGCGATGCTGTCACAAAAACACTCTGTTCATGTTAACCTTTACAGGAATCAGTCAGCTCTAACCTCGAACTTTTCCTCCTTTGAAATTATACTGTAATTTCGCTATTGAACACTTTGAATGGAGACCGTAGTCAAAAGCACCAGTTAACATAACGAAAGTCTAACCAAAATTGATGACTTTTCTGGCGTCCCTATCTTGCTTTGTTTTAATCGCGAACGCGATTGTTTACTTCAATAGCTAATTTTGACGATTTAAATCCAAATATAAATTTTCTGATGCCTTTCGACGAAAGGAAGTTGTTTGTAAAAATACCACAGAAGAATGCATGCGGTAACGCTACTAGCTGACAGAAATTATAATAATAATAATAATAATAATAATACTTTATTGATTAAAGGTATCCGAAAGGATAGTGAAATCAATGGTCGAATACAAAAATTCTAACATACAAAAAAACAAGAAAAGATCAACCAATGAAACAAAAGTAAAGGAAACAAAAACAAAATAAAGAATAATGCTAAACTAAACTAAACCTGGCAATTAGGCGAATCTATGATCTAAATTCTGACTGACAAGGTTTAAACGTGAAATTTTACCAACGATTTAGTCAATAAATGATGTTTGAAATACCTCTGAATACACCCTATTGTCTGTTTTTGATGAATTTTACATTAATTTTGACAATTTACGAGTGGATTTGTCAGTGTTCCACTACGATCGTCGTTATCTGGACTTATATTTTTAATGTAATGTCCTCACTCCAAGGCCAGTTGGCGTGGGGCGAGATGGTGACTTGGAAGATTACATTTTTATCCGCAAGTGGGTCATTACAAACGGGTGGCTAACCTGAACGCCCTATCCGTTCTGAGATTGACAGCCGATGTTGTTGTTGTTGTAAATATTGAACATATATACTTACGCAATGAAGTAATTGTATTTCTTTGTTTAAGACATTTGTTAATTTCATTCAAGAAAATCGTGTTTTTGAGTTTCCAGTATCCAACATTGTTAAGTATTCATTCTGTGTCTACATTTCTTAACTACATCGTGTAATATTAGATTAAAACGTTAGTAAATATACCCCTGCTTCAGTTCGATTTACTCTCAAAAGTCTACAATTTCTCGTTTCTTAGCCATACATAATATTCAGTTTTCTCGTAGAGACTTTGTACATTTTGTATAAGGTCTTTCTCGACTTTTCTATCTTTTAAAATTCGCCAGATATTATCTCCTGTTATTTTATCGAACGCCTTCTCCATATCGATAAAGCAAGCGTACACTATTACTTTAATTATTTTTTTCTGCTATTTGACGTAGTATGAATATCTGGTCGCTGGTTCTTCCAGAGTATTATCTAATCTTTCTCTTAATCTGAATTCTAGTAATCTGGCATACACTTTTCCCACTGTGCTTCCTAAGGTTATACCCCTAAAGTCTGAACATTCTTTGCTGTCTCCTTTTTTATATATCGGTGTAATGATGCCCATCTGCCAGTCTATTGGTACTTTCTTTTCACTCTCAGACTGATTCATAATGTCTAATAGTTCCTGTTGTCTTTCTTCATTCATGAATTTAATCATTTCTGTAGTCACCCCATCATATTCTGGTGCTTTTCCAGTTTTCATTTTTTGCATTGCTTTTTTTAATTCTTTTTCTGTTATCTTTTCTGTCTCGTCTTACACTTCTTGATCTTCTTGGGTGTTATATTGTTCGTTATTTTGGATATTTATATTATCCTCTTCCAAGAGATCTTTAAAATATTCCCTCCATCTTTCCATAATTCTTTTTTCTTCTGTAAGTATATTTCCATTTTTGTCTTTTATGTTCTTCAGCATATTTGGTTTTGGTTTTATCATTTGTTTAAGCGTATCTCGGTTAAAGTATCCTGTGGTCCCTTGGCGATAGGGATACCATTTCTAAAATGGTAGTGACAAAAAGTCACCATGGACCAACGCCAGCTATAAAGGTATTAAAAAGAACCACGACCAGATAAAGAAAGCGTTTGCTGAGATTTCAACATTGTCGAAACTGCATTTTCTCCCAACTTTGAGTGCATGTGGTAAGAAAGGATTTTAATATTGTTCCTTAAACTTTTCAGCACTCATACTCTACTCAATTTTAAACAGCTTCACTAACTTTCAGTAGAATATCTTATTGGCTTACTGGATTGCATGATGACAAAGACGGAGAAAAAGTTTTAAGTAATGCGCGTAGTCCTTTCAAGCTGTTACTTTATCTCCTTTTTTGTCTTATAAGAAAAGACCCGAACACAGAAACCAAGTAAGTTGTAGAGAAAACTGAGCACTTTTAAATGATTGATGATTAAAGAAGTTCTTAGGTTTTCCAGTTGAGATATAGACGCTCAAAGATGTGCTAAATTTCCATCAAAATTTTTTGGGGTCATGTTCGTCTTTCAAGTATATCAGAAACTATTTGTCAAAGAAGCTTAAAATTTGAAACAGTTAAAAACAACTATTTTTTCACTAGTTATACAGAAGATGAGTTTTCTGCATTGATTTCCCTGTAATACAGACTTCCCAGAAATTAGGATTTTTTTTGTCGCGACAAATTTTCAGCCAAGTTTGAGGATCAAAAGCAACAGGACTAGTTGAGTGTTTTTGTTAAAATTTGGAAGTTTGGGACACTGATAACTACTAAGCAAGCATAGAAATGTCTAGGCAAATATTTTTCTTACTTACAGAATGACAACTTGACAAAAATGGCAAAAAGTGTCGGGAAGCATCCGCGACATTTTACCAGCCATCACTTAAGAGGCTCTTACAGGTCATTTATTGCATATCAGGAGCTAAGAATTTGGGGAATTACCTTTAGTCGGTTGTGGAACCTACTCATAAAATTTGAAAAAAATCTGACATGGTCGAGCGTGGGAAGTTGATATGGAATAACCCATAATTATATATTTTTGACGAGTAACGCTATTTCTTCATGTTGTCATTTAAGAAATGGTCTACTACTACGATTAAAGTTTTTGGGTGAAGTATTTTTAACGGTTTCAGCTCACCAAATAGCTGAAATTCCTATAAATTCTTCCGTTCTTTTGTAACTTTGTTGTTTCATGTATAAGAATATGAAAAGTAATATTGGTATTTATATTAAAAACAGGATATTTAATTTAAAATATTGATTTGTTCTGTGAGTCTTCTGTAGGTTTTCTCAATTTCCACGATGAAATCAGAAAATATATTCCAGATATACAGAAAAAAGAACACTAGAAAGTGTATTGTACATATATAACCAAATAAACTAGATTGCTATATATTCTAATTTAGGTTCATTAAACTTCAATTGCCTATTTATAAACCTTCTAATCGAATTAGCCACGCGAGGCTTGTACAATTGCCATTGCCAACGAAATCAATTATCAAACAAGTCGTTTCTTTCATGTATAATCGGTATTTCTGTGATTTATACATCGGATCTTGTCGATAAACTGTAGAGAATTGGAATCGGATAATAGAATCTACGGATAAATCGTGAATAAACCCGGCGGTGACAGGAAATTTAAACGACGACCGAGACGGTTACGCTTCGTATTTTCTAATTAAGTAAATGTCGTTCGTGCCAGCGAAGTTCTGTCGATGCCTTCCCTTAAACAATAGTTGGGTATTGTCGGGTTTATTGTTTGAATCGTGATTTGATAAAGTTTTTTTCGATCCGCTTGCAGGATTCCTCTCAAGTTTGGTATTGCTGTCTTTGTGCCTTAAAATCTAGCCCAGTCATTTGAATAAAATATTGTTTTGTGGATATACGAAGCAGAAATTTTCTTAACTTTAAGCAGACTTGTTTGACAAAAGTATATTATTATTAAGCTGATACATTTCAAAAGAAATAGTAGCTGTTCTTTCCATAGAACTCAAAATAACCTATCTTCAAGGTGGATAAGCCCTTGTTGCTCTTTCATAGTGCCTGGTAAGTATACTACTTTCCTCCGTCACTTTCTGCACACAGAGAAATGGTTTCTTGTATCAAGAAAATAAAATTCCTTGCAAAAATCAATCTTTGTTTAAGAAAATATTTTTATTTCAGGACTATAAAAATTGATAACACTGGGGAACAATTTGTAACACAATTTCTGTTGAGTTTGGTTTTTGAGCTGTTTTATAGTTAATTAGGCATGCTGGTTTCAAAATTGTAGTTAGTTTTCTTCTACCATGTCAAGTTTTATCTCTACACCTTATGAGAATGTGACCACTCTCCGCGAAATCGAGCATGGATCATAGGAAGCACTATTGCTCTCCTATTGGCTGACACAAACCTTCTCCGATGGGCGCCGGGTGAATGACGCATAGGAGAACAGCGAGAGGTTTATACTTGTCTGGACTTGTTCAGTTACGCCTGAGATACTGTAGTGAGACGTTGTGTGTGGCTCTGAAACGGTGCAGCCCATTCCGAAGTGGAGTCTGAGTTCTGGTTTATATACAAGGTTAGCAGTGTTTAGTGTTTATTTATATATGAGTACATTTGTCAGGCAAGTCTATTTTGCCTATTTTAAAGTGAAAATTGGTGATCAAGATAAATCATGGGCCCCTCACAAAGTGTGTAAGCAGTGTGTTGAGGGTTTACGGATGTGGACCAAGGGAACACGTCATAAACTTCCATTTGGTATACCTATGATTTGGCGAGAGTCCAGAGATCATTCAAGTGATTGTTACTTTTGTATAGTGAAAACCATCAGCTATACGTCCAGTGCCTCATTCAGCCGAAATCCCAGTGCCAGTTTTCAATGAATTACCTTTTTGGGAAATACGGGAATACGAGTCTGGTGAAGATCATAGTGACCCCAACGATGAAGATTTTGAAATTAAAGATGATTCCGTTCGTAATGGATTTGACCAGCATGAGTTGAATGATTTGGTACGAGATTTGGGACTATCCAAAAAAGCTTCAGAGCTCTTAGCATCAAGACTGCACGAGAAATTAGTAGGTCAATTTCCGTTTCTTCATGATGCTGTAGTTTCTATGAATTTACTTTTTTCTTCGTTAATTTCTAGTCCCATTCTTCTTGCAAGCAACACCACATCATCGGCGTAGGCAAGACACTGGGAGCTACGATTGAAAATGGTTCCTTCTCTTCTTCAAAAGTATATATTGTGTAAAAATGTAAGATTTCTATTGAAGCTTATATACCTAATTTTCCTATACCCGAAAAAAAGCGGTCCCAATTTTAATTTCCATCTCATTTATACAATTCCTATTAAAAAACTTGAATCTAATTGAAAACAAAAGTTATGCGAGGATAACGTCATACGTAAAAGAGAAAAAATGATTTTATTACCCCGTCTAAATATCGAATTAACAAGTCGATTGGATAAACAACATTAAAGACGTAGAAAATCGAAGGAGAAGAAAAGGAAGGTTGCCTGCGGTTAAACATTGGACGTATAACCTCTTAAAAACAATCTAATATGCATACCTATCTCGTTTAAATAAATATAAGCAAGCAACTGGAAGATAGGCGCGCATCGTGAAGGGGAAAAAATAAGAAGGATTTAAATACAATAACCGTCGAGAATTAAGAATGCTAATGCGAGGAAGATTGACACAAAAAGCTGCATCAATTATGTCCGTAAAATATCTCCAGCGGCGTCCACGACGGTTTCCATAAAACCGACACTAAAATTATAGCGTAACGTTAAACATAAGACGGGTGAAATAATGTCGATAAAACAGCGTGCCGCCGCCCCGACATACGAATTGAAATTGAAACGTCAAGCGCATTTTTAATAACTCGCCTTACGTACCAAAAGTTATGCATTTCTGTTATTAAATCCACATATTTATTGGTATCTATAGTTAGGTCCGTCTCGATTATATGGTATTACTTGGTAGTGGAGACGATTTTATAGGTTATGTTTATATATATAGAAAAGCATTTCATTTAAAAGTGGTTCAAACGAATAAAATCCATGGGAAAACAAATACCAAAGACGTTTTCTTGTTTGTGTTTAATTTCACGTTGTGATTTACATTAATCACCCTAATATCTACCCATTCTAGTTTTCTTTTTCAATTCGTAGGGTTTGGAAGTAAAGCAAACAAGTTTTGTTGTTGCTTGATTGTAATTCTCATTGCTCAATTCACTTTAAACATAAGTACATAAACTTAAACTTACTCCCATAAACTTTGCAATCACCTGCATAGAGTAAACATTTCACATATTCACGAAGATAGTAATAAGAACAAGAGGTACCCCAGGATATTTCCCTGGGGAACTCCACATGCAGAGGAACGTTTACTTGTATCAAGGCTGTCCGCCTTAATTCAAGACAATTACCGTTTCAATTTTTAAATTAAAAGAAATATATTCTTCTTTCTCAGCTTAAGAGAAGTGCAGTAAAACCTCTAAATAACGGCCACAAAATTATTGTAAAAATGGCCTTTATTGGGAGGTGGCCGTTATTAAGAGGTAGTCAGGAATAAATAAAAAAAGTTATTTTTGTGTTTTCTTTATTAAAAAAAAATGGAAATATCAAAAATTAGCTTAAATAATAAAAAAAAATAAAAATATTTTACATGCATTATTATACTTTTTTCAAATATTTTTCAATTGTTTGTTTTAAGTTTATAATTTTTGTTTGTAAAAGCTGGCTAGCTGGAGAAAACCGTACTGGAGACAAACGTAACTAGATCAGGCCTAGTTTACCACAGAAAGCACCAGTGTGTAGCATTTGCTTACGATTTGGTGCTTCTGGCCAGGAGTAGAACTGAACTTACAGAAACTGTAAAGAGACTTGAAGAAAAAGCAAGAAACAAAGGACTATATATAAATGATGGGAAGACAAAATACATGGAATGGTCGGATAAGGACTTTACCAGTGGACTATACCTAAAGGTGATTACAACGGAAGGAAAAACTTATAAATTTGAAGAGGTCGAGAGGTTCGAGTAACTAGGAACAGTATTTTCACGCAAGCCGGTTAACAGGGAAGAGATCCAAAGAAGAATAATGTCTGGAAACCGCTGTATACATGCCCTAAATAGACTATTGAGAAGTAAAAACATATCTGCAGGTGCAAAAATAAGGATATACAAAACACTGATAAGGCCAGTAGTCACATATGCATGCGAAACATGGACAGTGACAAGAGTGGAGCAGGAGAGACTTGAAATATGGGAAACGAAAGGTATTAAGAAGGATGCGAAGAACAAACGCAGAACTGAGAGAGCTGTTCAAAGAACCCAGCATAGTAACAATAATAAAAGCTCAGAGACTGAGATCGTTGGGAGATGTACAGTGAATGTCTCAAGAGAGAATACCGAAAACACTGCTAACACATTCAGTAGGAGGAAGGAAACGGAGAGGAAGACCCAGGACGAGATGGACAAAAGAGGCGGAAGAAGATATGAGAAGACTGAACGTAGAAAACTGGAAAAGAAAGGCAATGAACAGGAAGGAATGGCGAATAATAGTTAACCAAGCTATGGACCTACTAGGCCTGTAGAGCTAATATATATATTGTAAAACCTGAGATTCACATTTTGCTAAAGTTTGATCAATTTGTAAAGCTAGTTCACTTTCATCAATATCAAATAAGAAACTTACTTGTACATCTCTTAGTTTTTCACATACTTCATCCATATCCTTAATGTTTGAATTACAAATGTAAGATTCTTCTACATCAGTTTCACTGTTTGAATTACCATCTTGATCATCAATTAATTCACTGAGTAAAAACATTGCAATCAATAGATACATAATGTTCTAAGCTTACACCACGTAATACAGGAAAAAGCTGGGCCAGTGTAATTTCGTCTTCCTTATCGAAATCCTTCTCTTGCTGGTTATTTTCCGAGAATCCTGCTTTTGCAAAACATTTTGAAATTGTAGCTGGCGAAACGTCTTTTCAAGCTGCTGACATCCAAATGCGCTGGTTGAATGAATACTTTTTTCTGCATCTTTCAAAGAACTTTCGAGGTTTGTGTGAATGTTAGAAGCCTTCTGATTAGAAGTTTTCTGCAGCTCATCTTAAACTTATGGATAATCACTTGATCCAATGGCTGACAGTGGGAAGTGGTGTTTGGAGGCAGGAAAATGATGTTCACATTTTTTGGGTGCTACTTTTGGATGGGACGTGGCGTTATTCAGAAATAATAAGACTTTCCTATTTTCTTTTCTCATTTTTTCGTCAAATTTGTTTAGCCAGGAAGTCATAGTCTTTGTTGTCATCCAAGCGTTTTATTAGATACCCATTCTAAGGGCACTTTGTCGATACGAAATCCTTTAAAGCATCGAGGGTTTATACTTTTCCCAATGGTTAATGAGGTTTCCTTGTCCCCTTCCATATTTGCGTAAAATAAAATTGTCAATCTTTGTTTTGTAGTTTTTTTACCGGCACATTTATCGTTTAGAGCGAATGTTTTGTTGGGCATTGCAAGATAAAAAAGTCCTGTTTCGTCAGCATTGTACACGTTTTTTGGTGAATAGTCCTTCAATATTACTTGTAGCTTTGGTGTCTAGGCTTCAACAGTCAACAGCCAACTCAGCACATCAGCCGACTCACCATAAATTGTCTTAAAGGCTATATTGCGTTTTTTACAAAGTTTTTCTAGCCATCCATTTGAAGCTTGAAAACCCGTCAGTTTTAAATTTTCTTTTGTTAAAGGTCCAGATATAGGGAGATCTTTATTTCTGGCTTTACAGAACCAATTGTAAACTACTTCGTCAATCGCCGATCCTTCGGTTTTAGGAAACTTTCTCTTCTGCTCTAAATTGAAACCTTCTTCAAAGCGCTTCTTTAAGTCGGATTTGTTTTTTATATTTTCATTAACTTGTGTTTTTCCAACACCAAACTTTTCAGCCAACTTTTTAGCACTGGTACTGAACTTTTCACTTTCCATAATATCAATTTTGTCTGTAAGAGACGAACGTTTTCTTTTTGGCGACACCATGATTAAACTAATGTGTTTGAAGTGAATCTACCGAAAAGTTACAAAAACCACTAAATACATACCATCATACATACATATTATGTACATAATTCCCCCAAATCTTTGAAATGTGCAATAAAGTAAATCTCCTTACAATCGTTCCATCTGATGGAATCTGAATGAATAAATGTCAATTACGGGAAGGCGTCTTTGAGGTGGGTAAGCCGAATACCGTTCTTCAGAATTGATCGATAATGCGAGGTAAAATTGCAGGTATTTTCGCAAGAAAGTTTTCATGGAAGTGGCCGTAGCCGTGTTATGGAGGTGCCCTCTATTAGGAGGGTCATTATTACTGGTATTCCATATAATTGGTTTTGTAAATTTGGCCGTTTTTAGATGTGACCGCTTTTAAGAGGTGGCCGAAAATAGAGTACAGTGGAAGCTCCCATAAGCGGGCAGTCACGGTTCTAGCAAATTTGCCCGCTTATGGGAAGCGCCCACTTAAGAAAAAACTACATTCAAAAGCAAGAATGCAGTTTGCAAAATTATTTTAAGTCTTTAATGCACTTCAGGCCCTGATAGTAGCTCTTTATTGGATTATCTTCTTCTGGTATGTCTCCTATTTCGGGCTCTGTTTCATTTTTCTCCTCATTGTCTCTGTTTTTCAATGCTCTCGGACGAGCCGTTTTTCTAATCACTAACAATTTTTCTTTCCATCCTGTCATGCTTGCACAAAATAAAATGGCTAATCTTTCTTTTGCCAGCATTATTTCTTCTTCTTATTTTTTCCCTATTTTCTTCTTATTTCTCTCTACGTTACATGTAATTCTGATTTTCTTTCCCCGTTTCATTTGAATTGAATTTAAGCGTTTGGCCAACATTCTCAAGGAGAAGAACTCGTTTTCCGAAAGGTATAGCTTATATTATTGTTTTCTTTACCTTGTTAGGATAAGTATAGTTAAGTCCATCGAGAACAGTTCGTAATACAATCTATATTCGGCCAAAACGTAATCATAATACGGATCCGTAATTTCGAGATTCAATTTGAGGTAATTTGATAAGTGGGATGATAAGAAATTGGGCGCTAACACTTTAACGATCCGCTCCAACTATACGAATGATTTTCGATAATTGCTAAACGTTCTGCGGTCTCTTGCGCTTTCGTCGAAACCCCAAACAGCAAAACAACAATAATTCCAGCATAATCATATTTACCGTCGGACGAATGTGTTAAGCATGGCGTGTAGTTACAGAAAACTGGTAACGATTTGTTTTGCCTCGCTTGGAGTGCGTATTATGTACAATGCGGTCGAAAATGGGCTAGTTATTATCGGGGGAAAAGGAACGTGTCCTTACAACCAGACCCATACCGTATAGCTGCGGTATTATTACTGCTGTTATTGTTGTGGGTTTATTTCTCGAACTGTTGCCCTATCTAGAGCTCGCTTATATACGTTAATTTGATTGGTATTCGGTTTGTTAACGATAAATTTGTATATTAACTCGTATAGAAAGGAAACAATTACCACAATCTTTATTCAACTCTACTTACAGGTTTGAACGCAATTGAATGTCTTTTCAACTTTTCAACGGATATGAGGAAATGGTTATTCAACTTGTAGTAAGGTGTTTGAAGAATTTTCATAAGAATCAAGATCGAAATAATGCTCACATAGTGTTTCTCGATCCTAGAAAACTGATTTGTTGCAAAATTCTGTTAAGATGTAGTTGGAATTGCAGGTTGAAATGCCCAATGTTTTTGGAACAAAGGAGTAGCTTTCTCCTTTCACAATTGTATCTTATTACTAACGCGTGACAAACTGTTGCACCCGCAAAGGCGTCGTGAAAGCAGCTGTGTTTACTATGTACATACAAGGAATCGAGTGGACGTTCGGTTATTATCGGTTGATCGGTGTGCGTGTACTATTTATAATGTTCGAGAAATTAGTGGAACCGTCCCGGGCGTACCGCGCAAAAATAGACACAGTATTAATAAAAAAATAATAGATTGTAACCTTTTATTGACGTATCGATGACCACTGCGGTAATGTGCGACTGCTATGGTACGCAGCGTAATACTGCAACATAAGGAATGCTTCCATTGTCGATTCTCGTATACTTTGCAAATGATCGTTCAGCTCCTGTATCTCTCCTGTGCAGTCTTGAATTCCAGATATAGATCGAACCTTTTCTAAATCCGGATTTTTATTTAAAACTGCACGAAATTTTTGCGCGACATCTAATCCTATAGGATCCGTCAAGCTTTCTAGAGGGTTGACTCTCGCGAACCGCTTGAGAATTAGAAGAATTAAGTTTGAAAATGACATCTTTCACTTGGGAATAATATTTGCGATAGTAAGATACCTGCCTCGATCCATGTTCCCCATCGCGTCAATACAGGCTGAGGTGGAATTTGCGGATACAATTGCTTGATATTAAATCATTCATCGTAGAATACTTGCTTCGAATTGTTTCTGCTACGAGATGACATGCATGTATGAGGGGCACGTTATGTGAAGAAGAGTCGAAAAGCATACTTTTCACATCCTACCAGCTTTCAGCATTTGGGCTCCTACGATACAAAATTCTCTTAACGTATTTTTTATTACGTTTACAACGGTTTTGGCATCAGTTCTTTCAATCCTTTTACTGGCTAACAACAAAGAAGCTGCTGGACAATGGTACAGCAGATATTGTGGCACGTAATGACGTTTTAAAGGACGCGCCACAATATGAATCGCGCTGTGTTTCTGAGCATCAGTAGATTCGTCCACAGCGAGCCAGATTTTTTGATTTCTCAACTCGTCTTCTATATAATAAATAATAATAATAGGACAAATAAACTTAAATATTTTTTTTTATTGGCACTTACACAAATGTTTATGATGTTACAATCTGTTCACAATTTGAACAATGACTTGTTTCTAACCTAAGTTACTATGTGGTCTCTTAGTTTAAAGTCTTACTCACAATCAGTAGTAGTCTTTAGTTTTTCTATTAGCTTTATTACTAAACGTTGTAATCCGTAACACCACACAAGCTTGAGAATTTGATTGTACAATAGTAACTTGTTATGGATAGATAGCTTGGCGCCACGTCCAAGCAACCAGCGCATTTTCTTATATCTGATTCCAAGTTCTTGTCTTTTCTTTTTTATGTGTGTTTTCCATTGCAGTCTTGCATCAAGGGTGATGCCCAGATATTTTGCAGTGTTTTCATACGGAACCTGAACATCATTTACTCTTACTGGGATATGTTGCTTCCTTATATTTGTGAAGTCGATGTGAACGGACTTGATTTCATTCAACTTTTGTCTAAGGAAGCCTGTAGTTTTTGTGTTGCTTCTTCGTGATTATTTCCGACTGATAGAATTGCGGTGTCATTAGCAAAGGTAGCAATGGTGTCTTGGCTCAAGTCAGGGATGTCTCTGGTGTAAAGCAGATATAAAGCTGGTCCCAAAACACTCCCTTGTGGGACTCTAGCTTTGATTTCTCTCAATTCAGAGTATATTTCCTCCTGTTTGATTTTGAAGCATCTCTCTGATATGTACGAATTTAGTAGTGTACAATACTGTTCAGGCAGGCAATTATGGAGCTTTTGTAGCAGTCCTTTGTGCCATACTTTGTCGAAAACCTGCACCACATCCAGGAAGATGATGGAACGAACTTTTTTCTTTTCTAGTGGCATTTCGACGATATTGGTGACCCTGTGCACCTAATCAATGTTCGAATGGCTTTCTCTAAACCCAAATTGATGTGTTGGGATTAGATTTCTATCTTCAATTATTGGCCTTTTTAATCTGAACAATTTCTTTATTCCTACTTTTAAAATGAATATTTTAACTTAAAATTAAGCGATTCACTTGGAACAAACATTTTTCTGTCTTGGATTTTATTGATTTTCTAACCTCCAAAAAATATTTATTTAATACAAATAGAATTTCAAGAAAATTCCTTATTACTCCACCATTTCTCTGCGTGCTTTTGTTTGTTTTTTTTTTAATAATTAAATTGCTTCTCAATTAACCGTGTTATGGGTGGGATGATCGAGATTTTATGTAATGTATGTATAGGGTGTCCTAAATCCACTAGTTTCAGAGATTTTGAAAAAGTCATGAAATTTGCCATTTCTAACACATTAGAAAAGTGTAAAATTAAGTTTTGTTTGGAGTATAGAAAGCCTTACTACGATATTTTTGATAAAAATATATTATTGAAATAAACTAAAATCCACTATAGTTTTATTATCATTTGTTTTAGGATAATATTTTGTAGTATTGCATTATCCTCTAAGATGCGTTTGTATTGCTCTTTTCTCATTATGTCTTGAATTTTTACGAAATCACCACGGATGTACCAGCAAAATAACCCCAAATCGTTTCCGAAACACCGCCGTGTTTGATGGTAGAGACTGTACTTTACTCTAGTACACGTTCACCTACAGATCTTACAAACTCTCGTCTTCGCGCACCGAAAATCTCGAATTTGGTTTCGTCGGTCCATGATACCTTGCTGCAATCTTCCACCGTTCAATTTCGATGTTCACATGTCAATTGTAAACTCTTTTTCTGATTAATTTGGCAAACGCGCTAATCGGCTTCGGAAGTACAGTATTAATTTCTGCGGCGGTTTCTGGAGGAATTTTAGGAATTTTCTTCCTAGAACATATGATTCTAACACAATTTTTATTACGAAAAAATTTTTTTAGAATCCCTAAAGGTGTTGAACCATCTTCTACAAGTTACAGAAGATATCCTACAACATTAATAACGATGTAGTACTCTAAATAATGTTTCCCACACACATAAATTTTGTAGCATACCTCCACCATTAATCGACGAACATGTTTATTGCATATCAAGACAGTATTTTTATTGTCTTTAAACATCGTTGATTGACTTTAATATCTTTAAATTACAGCACAATCAAAGTCCGCTGTAACTTATGGACTATCATTCCAAACGCATCCTTTCCTTCTAATTTAGACTATAAAAAACACACGAAACATGCGTGGCATGGGTATATACGAACTAATTCCGTAATATATGCTCGGAACCTCCCCCATTATCGAACTCGTAAATGCCCTCCTAACAAGGGTCGTTAGGTCCAATCACATGGTACTAATAATGCAATTTCCTCATTTAGACCTCGACGAACCCTTCGTTTTCACCCCCAGACGCAGTTCGTTTGTTAGAACCCTAAATCAAATTATTCGAATTTGTTTTTTAGTGCCGGCGTTATAGTATGTTGAACATGTGTTTTATTGATAGAACTAGTGTTTCGTTTTCACGGCATCCTACGCTATACTGTACTGTGTGCGCGGCATAGGCGTGCGCTTATTTCAGTAAGTACAATACCAAACAATCAGCAATAAATTGAATAATGATAACAGAACAAGTAGGTTGGCGTACTGCATCGGAATTACCGAACATTAAAAGTAAATGCAGCATTACCAATATTATCACCCACTGGATAAGAGTCATAAAATGTTGACAGCATTAGATATGTTTCCACAGTTGTCTCGTTGAACGATGTTCGCCGTGGTGAAAAAAAATGTGTTTATATTTTGAAAAAGATCGTTCGACATCTACGGATGTAGTGTATGCATGATTAAAACGCTCTTTGAATTCATTTAATGGATTTGTCTTAATGTGATAAAATCGGAATATTTCTTTAACACACTCTCGAACTTTTCTAAAACGCGATTATATTCTGGGTCATGTACGAGGTGTGTTAAAAATATAATGAGGCTGGCACCATTGCGGGCGATCTGGCAACGCTGTAGTTGTTTTCCCTCATTAGGCATGTTTGTTAGTCCGTTCTAAACGCTCAGTCCGAATTTGAACTTCCTACTGACACCACGTGATTTTTGCGAGCGTTATCAGTGAAGTTGTGTTTTTGTTGTGTGTCACACAGAATGGAACAGCGGTATTTGGAGCTACGTTACGCCATTACGTTTTGTGTCAAACTTGGGGAATGAGCGAGTGTAGCTTTTGAAAAGTTGAAGCAGGCCTATGGGGAACATTGACTATCAGGAGCACAAGCTTTTCGCTGGCACAAATCAATTTTGGGTGGACGAGAACGAGTGAAAGATGAACCTCGCTCAGGGAGGCATTCAACTTCAAAAACCAATGAAAACATCGAACGTGTGAGGGCTTTTGTGAGGTCAGACCATCGTTTAACAACTAGGATGATGATTGACCAGTTACAATTAAACAGTTTCACCGTTCATTAAATTTTAACTGAAGAATTGCACATGCGAGAGGTCTGTGCCAAAATGGTGCCTAAAAACCTCACAATTAAGCAGAAGGACATTCAAAAAAACGTGTGCCTCGATCTTCTTGAAGAATTGCCAAAGACCCCGATTTCTTCACTCGTGTGATCAGAGGTGATAAAAACCTGGATTTTTGAATACGACCCTGAGACAAAGCGGCAAAGCCAGGAGTGGGACACTGAGAATTCTCCCCGACCGAAGAAAGCTCGAATGAGCAAATCAATGCTGATTTGCTTCTTTGACAGTAGGGGTACCGTTCACAAAGAATTTGTACCTCCAGGGCAAACTATTAACCAAGTTTTTTGCAAGGGTGCCCTTGAAAGACTCATAAGAAGGGTGATTCGTGTGAGACCAGGCATTGCAGAGAAGTGGATGCTCCATCATGACAACGCCCCATCTCACACGGCCATCTCCATCGCGGAGTTTTTGACATCAAAAGGCATGCCTGTGGTTCCTCAGTCCCCCTATTCACCTGATCTCAGCCCTTGCGACTTTTCTCTTTTCCCCAAACTAAAAAGTGTCTTAAAAGGACGTCATTTTGGGATTTTGGAGAACATTCAAAAGAATGTGACTGACATGCTAAAGAGCATACCGGCTGAAGCCTTCCAGCGCTGCTACCAAGACAGGGAACAACGACTCCGCCCTACTTTGAAGAGGATAATATTGGTATTTTAAAAAAATAAAAATTTTGGTAAATAAAAAATCAGTCCCATTAATTTTCTAACACACCTCGTATAGTGCGTAGCAGTGTATGTACACTTCGTCTACTATTTGCAGTGACTCCACTAACGACAACGCTCTATTTTGTAATTGTTCTATTACGTCATGTAATCCTTTACAGTTATTACTAGAGCGGGCCAAATTGCGCCATCCAACAGAATCGGAATCAGGCGCAACGGCCGCTTATTGTAAATAGCGTATATGTGAGTCACAGCAGATATGTGATATTTCGAAATTAATACACAAGAGTAAAAAAATAAAAGCTGACGCAATAATAATGTTTAGTAATTAGAGCGGATATATATATATATATATATATATATATAATATATATATGTACACGCTGAGGTGTTTTTATTTTCATTATGATTTTTTATTTGATTGAAAACGGTATGCGTTGTAAATGGGATGTAATAAGGAAATAACTGAGAAACTGAACGCTTTTTTTATTCTGTTGTACTTAATAATGTAACTGTAAATAAAGATATAATAAATAAATTCTATCCTTCTTAATAATGCGGATAGGCTTGTTTAAAAAGTTGCACCATCAGATAAGTTTCCACATTTGCCTCGGTGAAGGATGTTCGCCGAGACGAAAAAATGTTCTTATATTTCGAAAACGACCGTTCCACGTCTACCGAAGTAAGACAGGCGTAATTAAAATAATCTTTAGACTTAGTCAAGGAATCTGCAGATGCCCCATCGCACATTTGTCTTAATCTCGTGTAGTCCGGATTCTTTTTTAAACACTATCGAACTTAGCTAAAACTCGTCCACTTCTTGCATCGTTTATACTGTGTAACAATGTACTAACTTCGTCCACGACTTGCACTGATTCTACCAACGACAATCCAGAATTTTGCAAATTTTCTATCGCGTCTACTAACCCTTTGTAATCGTTGCTAATATTCTTTAGATGTGTTTCAACAGAAATATCGAGAAATCCCTTCTGGCTCATCCTAATAGCTCTAGCTTCGGCAGGGACGAATTGCAAAATAACGGATTTGACTTCTTGAAAATGTTCATTATAATAAAAAGCGGCTTTTAACCACGTTCCCCAACGCGTAAGAATGGGCTGTGGTGGTTCTCGAATACCAGGGCATAACCTGTGGAATGCCCTAGTCCTCTTAGGACTTTTGAGAAACACTTTTTTTGTGTTTGCTATTAATGCATCCACCTCCGGGTAACACTCTCGAATAGTTTGTGCCACAAGATGTAAAGCATGGACTTTACACGTAACATGTAAAAGTCCTTCACACTTTTCTTTAAGGGAACGGCCTACACTACACATTGTTGCTGCACCATCGCTCATGAACAACAACAGTTGACTGGTTGACACTTGAAATTTTTGTAACGTTTCGAGAACTACGGCCGTAATTGCTTTACTAGTACACTGTTTTAATCTTCTGCTGGCTAATAGAATTGCAAAATTTGGTTTAATAGGATCTAATACGCGCACTATTATATTCAAAATAGAATTTTTTTTGCAATCTGTCGTCTCATCAAGAGATAGCCACAGCTGTTTATCTTTTAATTCGGCTTTAATTCGATTTTCAATGTCCTCACGTATTCATGGAATATCTCTCCGTAACGCTGTCCGAGATGGTAGTATCCACTCGGTATTGTATGTACCCCGGAATTTTCGAAATGCTTTTTTATCAAGTATACGAAGTGGTAGACCACATACCATAAACGTTAAAAGCAATTCTAATTGAAATTGACGTTGTTGTGACACACCATTTCTTTTATTTCTGTGGTGTGCGCTATTTATATGTCTTTCACAATCACGTTTGCTCCAGCACAGTAGTTTCTTTTTACAAACTTTACAGAAAATTGTACTCCCATTGTAGTGTAAATCCACAAATTCACTAAGAAATTTATTAACTTTCGTAGGTAATGGCCGTTTATTTTTAATAGTTACGTTAGACATAATCACTAAAGCGAGCACACCGACGCTTGTTTCTAGTATGCCACGAAGTGGTGCAAACGTAACATCTGCAGACTCGTCATTTGTTGATGAATAGAGCGCGTCATCCGTAAATGAATAAGCGCGCTGTTAGTTCGTAGCCGTCGATGAATGAACTTTTTTTTTGTAGTGGCCCACTGTGAACAACGCCCTATTTATCAACGAACACCCAAACTGCAGGTGTATATTTGCGCGTCTTCACGACGTAATAGACAGTGGTTTTGGTCCTCGTCCTAATAATTACATATTTAAATTACCTATGTTTACATACATATATGCGCCCGGCAGCCTGATTGCGAACCTGGCGCGTGGCGCTCTTGGCCCGCTCTAGTTATTACCAATAGCAATATTCAGCATAATAAAGAGCTGCCTGCGACCATGTTACCCAAAGTGTAAGAATCGGCTGTGGTGGTTCACGAATACCAGGAAACTGTGTGTGAAATAATCGAAGACGTTTTGGAGATTTGAGAAACACATTTTTTCTACTTGCTATTAATGCATCTACCTCGAGTGAAGATTGTCGAATAGTTTCTGACACAAGATGTAAAGCATTAATTAATACAGTTTCGCTACGTGATACAGGTTTGATGGCTGTTACCATGAGCCTGTTGAGCATAAAGAAGACAATTATTTTCTTCTTTGTATTCACGGCAATGTTATACCAAAATCCATAGATTTGCGACACCATAACAGTAAAGAAGGCGTTGCTTAACCTGATTTTAAACAAGTAATGCTGATTTTATCATCTGCGCAGAAACCAACTCCAGAGACATACAAGTTCTTGCAACGATCGTACATTCATACATTACTGTTAATACAACTTTTAGGTCAGTTTTTTTCCACATCGAAGATATTTAGGTCAAAAATTGATATAAATACGTTACCTACTCACAATCATTGAACAAAAATACCAGAAATTCCACTGGGTACTGATTTTAGATAAATGAAATATGTATTTGAAAATTTAAGGCATTATGTTTTATTTATGACATATTACTTACTTTCATATTTTGATTGAAACTCAAGGCATACCTTTGGTGTTAGGATACAGTGCGATTTTTTGGAAACGATGTACAGCTTGTGCGTTATAGGATGGGGAACGCTTCAGATGCGCGGTGGAAACACGACTTTATTTTATAGTCGTTTTTTATTATTAACCTGGGAAAATATACGGTAAGAGCCAGAGGCGTGGCGAGCGTATAAAAGTTTACACATAAAATAGAAGGTAAGAAATAATTATAAACGTGGGTGAAACACTTACGTTTAAGTCTCGTGGAAATCACAAACTGGTACACTGGTTAATATTTGAATCATTAGATATGTTTCCACAGCTGTTTCAGTCAAGTGAGTCCGACGTGCGGAATAAATGTTTTTTAATGCCGAAAACGACTGTTCGACATCTAGCGATGTTATATTTGCATATTTAAAATGAACTTTGAAACAACTTAATGCATCTTCACACGCACCTTCACAAATTTGTCTTAATATAAGAAAATCGGAGTCTTTCTCTAAAACACTCAAATTTTCGTATTACACACCAATTTGTTTCGCCTTCTACAGCGCATAACTGTGCGTGAACATCATTCACAATTTCAACAGAATCCACTAGCGACATCGAAACATTTTGTAATTTTTCTATTCCCTCCGCTAGTCCGAAGTAATTGTTGTGAATTTAACCTGACTATCTTGAAATATGGCTTTTCTTGATTGCTGCAGCTTCTGTCAGATTGAATTTTAAAACTACCTTCTTTATTTGGTCTAAATATTTGTTGTAGTAAAGCGCAGCCTGCAACCCCAAGGTGTAACAATCGGCTGTGGTGGTTCAGGTAAATCAGGATACAGTTTGTGAAATAGTCGGGTACATTTCGGGGACTTTAGAAACATTGCCTTTGTACTAGCAATGAATGCATTTACTAGTGGAAAACATGTAGGAATCGTTTGTGCCGCGAGATTTAGAGTATGGATTTTACACGTTACATGTAAGAAGTTACCACGGTGTTCTTTAAGAGATCGGCCCAAAGAACGCATGTTTGCGGCACCATCACTCATAAACATTAAAAGTTGCTTAGTTGAAATTTCAAATTTGTTCAATGAGTTCAACGCCACCTTTAAAATCTCATCGGTAGTACAATTTATAACTCTTTTGGAAGCAAGTAAGAAGGAGGATGACGGTCGATGTGGTTCCATTGTACGTACCATTACATTAACCACAGATTGTTTTTGACGATCTGTCGTTTCGTCCACACACAACCACAGTTTTTTATCTTTCAGTTCCGTTTTCTATATGTTCACGAGCAAATGGCACTACATTTCGTATCGATGTCCGACTAGGTAATTTACAGTCCGCATATTTATTCCAGAAGGAGACAAATGCTTCTTTGTCTAGTAAACGAAACGATAGATTACATAAAATAAGAGTAACACATAAATCAAATGTAAATTTTTCTTGGTCTCGTATGCCACTTTTTGTAGAAGAATGCTGTGTGCTTTCGATGTGACGTTGACAATGGCTTCTGGACCAAACACATTAAAGGGATTTCACAAACTAGACATTGAATTTTAGCGCCATCAAAAATTAAGTTCGGCATGTCCACTATAAAGTTTTTAACTGTGTCTGCCATTGGTCGTTTTCGCGACGTACCAACTCGAATTAAGCAAACATAAGCGTACAATTACGAAATAAGTTACGACAGCCTACATATACACAGAACTACTCGCATACAGCATCGATTTAGTACTGACTACTACACTGACTGTTACCGCTGTTTGCGCAGACTATTTATTATGTTAACATAATTAAAAATAAGCGTTTAGCGCGACTGCATGTTGCATTGAAACATGAATTACCGAAACGATGCACTGCAGTTCATGACGAAGCCCGCGATTCGCATACTTACAACGCGGACCCTCTTAACCTGAAACGAAACTAAAACGAAAATAAAAATTTTCAAAAACACATCTACTGTTATTATAATTTTTTTTTAAAATGTAATAACCTTAAGAATTTTTTTGGTGCAACCTTTTTTCTATTTTTGTTAACATCTAAAATTGCTCAAAGTAAAAGACTCGTGATAGGAAAAGAACAATTATTAATATCTACTGGTTAAACTTCAAAGGATTAATAATTTCTCTAACAAATTTATTACATTTGCTTTGTGAAAGTTTTTCTGCCCAAAATAGTTTTCTTAAAAATTTGCTTTGAGAACAAATGAATGTTTGACATTAGGTACTTGTATCTAGTAAACATGTATTTCGTAGTTATCGCTTATTCTATCACTATAATATAATAATAAGCTTACAATGGAAGAAAAAATTTTGAAGCTTATGCGCAAAAGAATGTCAAAGTTTAGTGTTCCCTGACTTCAAAAACATTGAGAACTGCTGCCCTAAAAGTCCCTTATGTAATGTTACTACACTCGTTGATAATTTTCGTTGACGCAAATTGTTTAAATCTATTGATTTAAGTTTATAAACTACTGATTTTAAATGGCCCCAAAAGGAAATAGTCAAGACTTATCAAGTCCGGTGATCGTGGAGC
Organism: Dynastes maya; assembly: GCA_029619315.2. Taxonomy (NCBI): domain Eukaryota; kingdom Metazoa; phylum Arthropoda; class Insecta; order Coleoptera; family Scarabaeidae; genus Dynastes; species Dynastes maya. The sequence goes on along the minus strand of JAROYE020000001.1, from coordinate 3,341,769 downwards.
CCAATCCTATAATTTGCAAATCTTCGGTTAAACCAGGTACGAACATTTGGAGCATAATGCGGTGGAATATCATCCTGCTGGAAAAAAAGTGTTCGTCAACATGCTGGTTTTGGACTTCCTCGGTTGTAAGAGGATCAATGATGTTCTCTAACATATTCAAATAGACGTGACCGTTTCATTAATAAGTATGGGTCGAGGCATCGAATCATCTAATATTCTTGTCCAAACATGATTTTTCGTGGCTTCTGTGCATGTCCTTCTCTGTATATCTACAATAAGTCCAACGTAGAGATCTTTGTTCTTCGAGAAAATCAATCTTTCTCAAAACACGTGCCTTCTTATCTCGAGCGAGACATTCCTTACATGCCAGGACTGCTAGATTTCCCCCGCATGCACTCATCCCTTTCCTTACGCCATTATCTCATTCAATTTTACCTACTGATGGAACTCGAAGTCAATCTGGGACTTTCTTCTTTGTGAAAAAACCGGTCCACTTAGATAAATTTCGGCGTGTGCGACTACTTTACTTGGACATAACAACTACGGCCCATAAAATGTACGACGACAAGGAACACGCTGTCCTCTACCCCTCCCTGCCTCTGCCCTGCTTCTATCTGCCCCCCGTGCAACGTCGTTTAAGCACACGAAACTAGTGAAAAGATATGACAAGCTAAAATTATACTCCTGTCATCTCGTAACATAAACAAAGGGATAAACTGCCTGATTTACACCGTACATTAACATAAAGCCCTGAACGATTATTATGCTTTCGTTTTTTTTTTCTTAGGTTTTATATTCGTTGTCTCTCTTGGACGTCTAGATGGTCCGCGGTTGATTATGGTAAGCGAGAGTCCACGTACGAGGAGCACTTCGTAAATTGTCACGGTCGGACGATAGTAATGATTAGAGTAACCAAAACTTGCGGACTCGCATAGGCGTCGGTATTACGGATTAATATAAGAATACGAAAAATTCATAAATAAACTTATTTGCTAATTATTCAACAAATTAGAGGCATCAGGATGTGAACTACTGTAAACTTGCATCATTGCATATGTTTCCACAGTTACTTTTTTAAACCTTGTGCGTTGACAAGAAAAAATATTCTTATACATAGAAAACGATCTCTCCACATCTAAGGAAGTTACATTTGCATGTAGAAACTGTTTTTCAAAATCACTTAAAAGTTCACTATTCTTACACTTATTATAAACGGCCTCTAAAGTATTAAAATCGAGATTTTTCCTTAAAACATCTGCCAACTTTTGACTAGCGCATAATCCTGGCGTATCATTTAATGTGTGTAATTTATTTTTTACACTCTCCACTATGTCTAATGATTCCTGCAATGGCAATTCAGTACATTGTAGTTTTCTGATGGCATCTAGTAATACTGTATAATTGGTACATATTGTTGTTAAATCTTCTAAAAGTTGAGGAATTTGAAATTCTCTTTGACTTTCTCTAATTGCTTTGGGTTCATTCCGATTAAATCGCATTATAACTGATTGAATTTGTTGAAAATGGATCAAATAGTAAGAAGCTGCTGTTAGCCAAGTAGGTTCTGGAATATCTGGACAAAATTTACGAAATTCTTTTAAACGTTTAGGAGATTTACGAAAGACTGCTTTAGTACTTCCAATCATCCGATCAACGTTTCCGTAATGTTGTCGAACAACTTTACCAACTAAATGCAAAGCGTGCAGCACGCAGGTTATATGTATTAAGTTAGGAAATATATGTTTTAAGGATCGCCCAACACTTAACATCGTTGCTGCACTATCTGTCACAATCATCACAACTTGATCTTGGGCAATTTTAAATTTTTTTCAAAGCGTTCATTATTACTTTTTGAATATTTTCCGCGGTACATTGTTGAACACGTTTGCAAGCTAACAAATATCGAGATGCTGTGTTCTCGCTAGAAAAAACGCGAGCTATTACATTCACAATACTGTTTTTCTTTATATCGGTCGTCTCATTCACGGTAATCCATACTTTTTGGAACACAAATCACGTTTACACACATTTTCTAGCATCTCCTTCATTCGCGGCAAATGATTCTGTAATTGTGTTTGTGAGGGTAATGGGTACTTTGGAACGTATTGTCGCCAAAACGTTTTAAAAGCTGCTTTTCCCACCAACGACAACGGAAGATTACAAGAGGTAAACATAATTAATAAATGTATGAGGAATAGTGTATAAGGTATTTCAGTTCTTGCATTTCTCATATGCTTAATACCATTGACATGCCTCTGGCAATCAGTTCTGTCCAATGCAGCCAAACGAACATTGCATATTAAGCAAAAAACTGGACTACCGTCATATTTTAAATGGGGAAAAAGTGACACATACTTATGTACATTAGTAGCAAATCTATTACGAGGCATTGTTTTCTTAAGTATGTAAATATTAGTTCTATATGAAACGATACACTAATTATGTACTTGGTATAATACTACAACACACAAAAAACACCAGCTATATTTTCAAAAGCGACACGTAAGTACATAACCTTGACCGTTCGACTAATCTCTGCAACAGCTCAACCGGTACTAAAACGAAATCTCTCTCAGCGCGGTTTAACATGATTTATATTCAAGGTCGACACTACATGCCTGCTTCTCTACCGGTTTAGTTTGTTTATGAATTTTTCGTATTCTTGATGATTGATTAAGTTGGTAATTCGGAAGTAGATACATGCAGAGTGTATTTTTGTTTTGCTTTTTTTTTAATTTATGACAATGTTTTCATTTTTTTTTTAATAAAATTTTTGTTCCTTATTTGTGTAATAGTTCAAATTTTATTTTATTTATAGAATTACCCTTCTTTTTCTGTGATAGAATTATTTTTTTGTTTCTTATATTTGTAATTGTTTAAATTTTGTTTTTTTTTGTGATAGAATTCATTTTTTTAATTCTTTATTTCTGTGACAGAAGTGATTTTTAGTTTTTGTTCAATACTTACACAAACACCTTAGGACCGCACTGTATATAATTTAAGTTCATTGTTTTGGTTTTGTTGTGCTTTTATTTAAATAAAAAATATATTTATACCACAATATTCAATTGTATACTATTTCATTTTAATCAAAAAAATGTCTAATTATCTATTGTCTCGTTTCAACACCTTCTTGATAATTATTATAATTTTGATCATTTGCATAGATTCTAATTTAAAGGCAGAAAAGCTGATCAAAGAAGCAGTGAACATGCTTTTCATTGGTCCTAACTAGAGCAACGCAACTGCGTTGAAAGCCAGTGGCGGACGCATAAAAGTTTACACAAAATAAATTAAAAGTGATACGTGCTCAAACACTTACCGTTTTAAGAGTCCTCCGTGAAATCACAAAGTGGGTAATGTCTATTTAATATTTGTAACATTAGATATGTTTCCAAAGTTGTTTCGGCAAAGTGAGTGCGGCGTGAAGAAAAAGTGTTTTTGTATGCCGAAAACGAACGTTCTACATCTAGTGACGTTATATTTGCGCAAGTAAAATAATCTTTCAAATAACTTAACGGTTCTGTTGACGCACCTTCACAAATTTGTCTTAATGTGCCAAAATCAGAGTCTTTATCTAAAACACTTTCAAACCTTTCTAAAACACAAACATTTCTTGCGTCTTCTATCGCGCATAGCTGTGCGTGAACATGTTGCACTATTTGCAAAGATTCCACTAACGACACCGAAGAATTTTGTAGTTTTTCTATCGCATCCGCTAGTCTCACGTAATTGTTCTGAATAATTTCCAAATCTGTTTTATCTTGACTATCCTGAAATTTCAAGCGGCTTGCCTTGATAGCCGCAGCTTCCTTTGGGTCGAATTCTAAAATCACGTTCTTTATATTCTCAAAATATTGAAGATAATAAAATGCAGCCTCTAACCATGTTCCCCGACGAGTAAGAATAGGTTGTGGTGGTTCAGGAATACCGGGACATGGTCTATGAAATTCCCGAATACGTTTTGAGCATTTTACAAACACAGCTTTTGTATGTGCTATTAGAGCGTCTACCTTGGGATAACATTTTCTGATACTATCTGCTACGAGACTGAGAGTATGAATTTTACATGTAATATGCAACAAGTTAGCACAATGTTTTTTAAGAGATCGACCTACAGCAAGGATGTTTGCGGCACTATCACTTATAAACATCAACAGTTGATTTGTTGAAAGTTCAAACTTTTCCAATGTATTTAACACCAACATTGAAATTACTTCGGCAGTACATTGTTGTATTCATTTGGAAGCTAGTAAAATTGAGGGTGACGGTCGATGTGGTTCCATTGTGCGTACTATTTCATTAACCACAGAATGTTTTTTACGATCTGTTGTTTCGTCCACACATAACCACAGTTTTTTATCTTGCAACTCCGATTTAATTCTTTTCTCGACATGCTCACGAGCAGACGACACAACTCTCTGTAATGTTCTCTCACTTGGTAACTTAAAGTGCGAATATTCATTCCAAAACAATGGTATGCTTTCTTCCTTAGTAAATGAAATGGTAAATTACATGCAATAAAGGTAACACATAAATTAAATTTAAATTTGTCATAATCTCGTGTGGAATTTCTTTTTGGAACATGTCCTGCACTATTTACGTGCCGTAGACAATCACCTTTCGACCAACACATTAAATCTATTTTACACACTACACATTGAATTTTAGCGCCATCACACTTTAAATCAGGCATTTCTGCAATAAATTCTCTTATTGTGTCCAACTTTGATCGTTTTCGCGACGTAGGAAACATTTTCAAAACAAACGTAGAACTACGATATAGTATACGACAGCGTAGATGCATACACAATAGATCGGCTTTCGAGTCGCTGTTATACCGAATTGTCCCGGTCGTATTTATTTTGTGTAAACTGTTATGCGTCAACCACTGGCTTTCAGCACAGTTTGCGTTGTTCTAGTCCTAACCCCTTTGGTTGCCTCCAAAAGTGGCGTACAGGGAAGACAATCAAGAGGGCGGTCATTTGTTTTAGATAATCGCCTTAATGGAGAACTGTATTTGAAGATCACTAGACAGAAATTATAGATAATTTAACATCAAATGTTACACAATATGTATGCTTTCAACACGTTAGAGCCCCTCCATATTTTAGTGTGGATGTTAGAAATTTTTTGAACGTTGGCTTTTACAATCGCGCCTCCGTCATCAAAAAATCACGAACCGCCACTGGTGTTTACCCACAGGTTCTTTTAAAATTGCAATGAGTGGGCAGATGTTTTTAAAAATTGTTTTAAATTCTTTTTATCGTAGATTTCTCGCAAATCCTTATTTTGAATTATTTTCTTATTTGCTTGATGCTACTTCCAACAAAACACTTATATTGACGCTTTTAACAATAATAATTAAAGACCGGATTATATGTACAAAAAGAACCAATAAATATGCGCATATCTATGCATGTGTTTTCGTCAAAATATGCAAAAAAACCGAAGAAATATGCAATTGAAAATTCCAAATAAAAATGTAATTCTGGTTTATTAAAAACAAACATGGTGTACGAAGGTAATATATTATAGTGCAGGTAAACTGACACATTTAAAATTGCACTAAAGTCTAGAAAGATCTTAAAATACATCAAAAAATTAGCAAACATGAATAATTTATTATTAATTTTTATAATAAAAGCACTATTACTAAATATTTCTCAACATTTTCTACTAAAAAATTATGTCGTTTATCTGTGAACATATGTTTATACATTGAAAGTGTCCTTTCCACATTTACTGAAGTTATTGGCACATTTTTTAGTCTACATATTTCCACACTTAAGCTACATGTTTCATTAAAATCATCTTTTAATATGTTAGCAATTTATTTTAACATACCGTATCCAGTATTTTTCGAAATCACATTTTCACATTTTTTATTTATGCTAAGTCCGATTTTACCCTCCACTTTAGGACATGATTGTTGAAATTCGTCCACAAATTCAACGGATTCTGTTAAACTCAAAGTTGTGATCTCCAATGTTAAAATAGTTGTTGGAACAAAACTATAGTTGCATTTAATGAATGACAATTGCTGGGGCAGTAGTTTCTCGTTGAACAATCTATGCGATTCCGTAACACATCGAGAAGAATCCGTAATCTCCGAAAGGACGGGTTTTATTTCTGCAAACTGATCCGCATAAGATATGGCAGCATTCAATTATGTCCCCCATCTTGTAGTTACAGGTTGAGGAGGAAGTGGTGTATCTGGTAGTCGGTCCTTGTTGTACATCTGAATACGTAGCGGAGCGTTTAAAAACATTTTCTTTACATTACTAATTAATTCGTTGACCAGAGGAAATTAGTTCCGTATTTCTCCAGCAATCCTCTTGAGATCATGAACAAGGCATGTGACATGAACTAGGTTGGGATAGAACACCTTCAAATTGTACGCAGTTCGAACCATGTATGGTGCCGCGTCTGACACTAGAAGTAATGTTTTCTCCAAAGGAACTGCTTCAGGCAAAAAAATTTACTTAATCCTTCTTGAATAAATCTTGAAATTGTTGCATTGTTTATCCTTTCAAGTTGCTTTGAAGAAATTAAATGTGATCTATTAGAAATATTTCCCTTCAAGATTCCAATCAGAAGGTGAGCTATGTAATGCCCAGCATTATCCATTGTCTCATCGACTACTATATAAAAATGATTATCTCCGATGAATTTTCTTATTTTGTGTCAGTATAAGTACTACTCACTTCACCTTTTGTACAATATTTTTGAAGAAACGATTTATTCAACTTATTAAGGAGAATATCAGCATTAACTAAAGCGGGACATAACTCTTCATTAAATAATTTCTGGTCGGTTTTCTTTGTTCCCAATTCAATCCATTGTAAAATTGACTGGTTCTTTACTCTACAATTTTTCCGTTTGGCACCATGTGGTGATGTCTTGATATGTTGGTCTACTTGAAATTTATTTTCACAGGGGATCTGAAGAAAATAAGATAAAATTTCAACACTAATCTTGGAAATGCTGTGTCAATAAATATTTCCACGTTAAAAGTATATACCCAAATGTGTTACACACGTGTCAAAAATTCCTTAATACCAGTATACAGGCTGGTCAAGTTGAATTTTCTCAAGGATATTTCAAGAAATTCAACATTCTTTAAAACTTCCAACGCCCTCATGTCTTTTTTTTAACCACCGTGTATATGGACTTTTCAGTTAACAAACAGTAAGCTCTGGTTAGAATTTGTAAAGCGGATTTGGGGACACCTTGCATAAATTTTACCTGATACATTGTTATTTTACTCAAGATTACTAGATCGTTTAAGTGGCAAATTAAGCATTACCTACAACTCACGAAATATTTGTATTTTTTTTTAATTTACTTTACAATAAAAAAGCTTAAAAAAAGTACTTACAATTTTGCAACACACTGTATAAAACACTTTCTCGTTATCCAAACGAAGTTCAGGGTGAGATTTGATCCAAGCCAATGTACCACTACTAACTTTCGGCATGATTGACTCGTATTTACGATTGTTTAGGTGACTCCTCGTTTGAAGGCACTGCTTACTTTTTTAAATGAAACCACAACCTTACGCTTAAACTGCATTTATTTTCACTATACAACCTGGTACAACTTTCTTAACCATTTATGAGATGTCTTTGTTGAACGAAGCAGAACTGCCGTTTTTGAGATAAATGCTTCTTGATAATACCTCGGTAGGCAATAGCAAATAAACTTTAATGGCCGTGGATTGGATGCAAATCGGAAATTTTAAATTAGACAGAGTGACGCACAATTGATTAAAATTTCATACAATTACTGCATTTGAATAATATCTTAAATAAACAGCTTTAACGCGTACGATGCCGCACTATCGCTTTGAACGGTCGGGGTAAACATAAAGTGGCTATTGTCCTCTCCAATTTAAGGTAATTCTTGGGGCTTACGCGTCCACTTGACTACTATTAAATAATAAAACCGGGAATTCCTACTATTCACATTCTATACGAACTGGGAATTCGTACATTATTTAGACAAAGGGTTGTAAATTCGAAAGTTGCTGTTTACTGCCCACCCTCCAAATTTTTCTGCCCGGGTGTCGCACAGCCGAAAAGGAAAAGCCAGCACTGTTGGTGAAATGATAAATTATGCAAATTTTAAGCGGCACTGCCATCTCTCGTAACAGGAAGGGAATTTTGTTTACATTTAATTATGTATTTACTAACGTAATTTGTATTTTACAATTTACGTATAACCCTTTCTTTATTATTGAAATATGTGAACCAAAATGAACAGAAATTATGCATTAATATACAAAATTCTTTCAGATATGCATTAAAGGGGATAAATGCAAAATATGCGAAATATACACATTTGCATATAATCCGGTCTTTAATAATAATAATAATAGTTTATTGAAAACTAGTGTTTTAAATCAACAAAACTATACATACGCTTAAATAAAACTGTAAAACATTATTAAGGAATTCTTCAACGCTATAGAAATTAAATTGATACAATATTCTTTTTAATTCTAGCTTAAAACTACTTAAACTTAAATGAATTATGTGATAATGTAATTTACTATATAAATGAATAATTTAATTTGACGGGATTCGCCCAGTTTACACCGGATCTACTTTTATTATTCTTTTTGAATGAATAAAGAATATAATTTTCAATTAGAAGAACTTATTGTACTTACCGCGTACACCACGAATATGCATTTATATATCTTTCGAGTTTACTACGGCACGGTCATCCTTTATGACACGCTAATTCGATAACCTAATCGACCCGGAGATAATTTTTAAGTGCCGATATTTGCTTTTAGCTAATTTTTTAATGTATCGAATGGTCATTCCAATAAAACGCCTCGTTCAACCACGAAACAAAAAGAAGAACGCCAATTATAAATGTCAGTATTGATTTGAAATGTAATTATTTATTATTTTGATTGTGAAAGTTCTAGTCTAGTCTATTCGAAAGAAGTATAATCAGTCGGATTTATTGCTCTTTCTTCTAAAAGATTGTCGATGTGACTTTTTAAAATCGGTTAATGGAATATGAAAAAAGATACAATGAGAAGTGCATTATTTGGTCATTGGTTTGATATCCTGCATCTTTTCATCATGTAATATATCATTTATTAAACAATATAACAATCACCAAAAATTAATACTAATATAGCTTATGGTATTGGTGGAATCATTCCCGGCAAAAACAATGTAGCAGAGAAATTAGCGCTAACACACGAACATGTTTCTGCCTACCCGGCGTCATCAGCGTGGTTCTGAGCACTTTTCTGCTGCTACAATTGCGTTTGCCTCTCGGTTAATGCTGCTAATCTTCAAACCAGCACTGAATATGTCTTTCGGCAACACCTATCGCTAAGAGATTAGCAGCATAAACCGAGAGGCAAACGCAATTGTAGCAGCAGAAAATTGTGCTCAGAACCACGCTGATGACGCCGGGTAGGCAGAAATATGTTCGTGTGTTAGCGCTATTTCCTCTGCTACACCAATACCATGAGCTATATTAGCATTAATTTTTGGTTATTGTTACTAGGCGTTCTTTCCACGTGTATTAATATAGCAATTATATTATTTAGTAATGTAATGAGTGGAAGCGAGATTAAAATGGATTAGTACGAATAAAAGAGAAGACAAAGAGAAGTATGCGAAAAAAATAATAAGAGTAAGCAAACGAGAATGGATAACAAAAGCAATAGAAGAAATCGAAGATGACAACAAAAATAGAAATAGTAGAAAATTTTATCAAAAGGTTAAGGAACAAAAAAAAAAGATATAAACCTAAAATAAGGGGAATAAAAACCAAAGAAGGAAAAATAGTAGAAAATGAACAAATCAAGGAGGTTTGGATGACACACTTCAAAGAATTATTAAATGACGATCAACAACAAGAAAATTCAACAACAGAGAAAGAAGAAGGAGGAGAAGGGGAAGGAAGACAGGAAATAGATGTAAAGGAACCAACCTTAGAACAAGTGACTGAAATTATAAACAAAACCAAGAACGCAAAAACACCTAGAAAGGATGGAATAAACATGGAATTGTTGAAATATGGAGGCTAACAATTGAAAAAAAACAAATATACGCATTGATATTAAATATATGGAAAGAGGAGAGAATGCCGAATGACTGGAAAATAGGCCAAATAATAACGGTACATAAGAAAGGGAGTCAGCTTGAATGTAATAACTATAGGGAAATTACATTACTACCAACCGCCTACAAGGTTTTGTCTAGGTTAATACAGAGAAGAATAAGAGAGATAACGGATAATAAAATAGAAGAATATCAATGTGGGTTTACGATGGGGAAATCGACAATTGACGCAATACACGTAGTTAAACAAATTGTAGAAAAAACTTATCAACATAATATAAACCTCGAACTGCTTTTTGTAGATTTTCAGCAAGCGTTTGATTCTCTAAATAGAAATATGATTATGTTAGCGATGAAGGAGTTAGAAGTACCAACAAAACTAAGAAGACTTGTAGCAATGACAATGCATGGAACAAAAGCTAGTGTAATAACAAGTAAAGGTGAAACTGAAGAGTTTGCTATAAATAAAGGAATTAGGCAAGGGGATGCGATATCGGCAACCATATTTAATATAGTACTGGAGTACATCACCAGAAGAGTCAATAAGGGTACGATAAGAGCAAGGGGGGGACAATTAGTAGCGTACGCTGATGACGTAGTAGTCGTGGCAAAAAAGAGGGAGATAATGAATAACATCTTAAAAGAAATAGTAGATGAAGGTAAGAGGATGAGATTGAAAATAAATGAGAACGAGTCAAAAATAATGAGAATAGGAAAAGAGCCGAGCAACAGAAAAATTAGAGTGGGGAAGTATACCTTTGAGGAAGTAGATAAGTTCAAATATTTGGGAGTCACCATTACAAATGATGGTAATAGAGAAATGGAAATAAAGGAGAAAGCAATGGCAGCCAACAAAGCTCTACATATAAATAAACACCTGTTAAGAAGCAAAAATCTTCCAAAGAATACAAAGATAAAAATTTATAGAACAACCATAAGACCAGTGATAATGTACGCAGCGGAAACACTGACAATGGCAAAAAGGGATGAAGAAAATTTAAGAGTCGCGGAGAGAAGAATACTGAGATCAATACTTGGACCAGTTAGAATGAAAAATTTGGAATATAGGATAAGAACAAATGAGGAAGTAGCGAAAGAATGTGGAGAAGATATAGTTAAGAAGATAAAACAGCAAAGAGCAAAGTGGTTAGGGCATATGTGGAGAGCGGGAGAGGACAAGATATTAAATATAATGACAAATTGGGAGCCAGCGGGAAAAAGAAGGAGGGGAAGACCTAGATCTAGCTGGATGAGTGAAGTGAGGGAAGACTTGAAGAGGATAGGGATCGATAAGGCAAAAGAAAAAGCTAAAGATAGAACGGAGTGGAGAAGGATATGCGAAAGAGTGGAATAGGAAGGAACAGGGACTGATCCTCCCTTTAATGAGCGATCTAGAAACCTTCACATGAAGCGGCCAAATCCCCAGGAGGGGTGTCTATGCTATTTATTATTATTAATGTAATGAGTAATCTATACGCAGAGAAACGTTTAATTGTATCAAAGCTGTCCGCCTTAATTGAAGACAATTACTATTTCAATTATCCCCAATAATAATAATAATAATAATAATAATAATAATAATGTCAATTGATTCCATAATACACAAATTGTAAAGTACATCGAAATATGCATGTATAAACTACACCATATTTGTCGTTAAACGTAAATAGAAAAAGGACATACAATATATAAAAAACACAAGCAACACAATCAAAACACATTAAAAAATAATTTAGTAAAGAAAATTACCCTACAGAAACTGTTTTAGCAAAGAATTCTCTAGTAGAGTAAAACGATTCACCGATCAAATATTTTTTTAATTTGCTTTTATATACCATTTTTGTGTTGTTTTTAAGTGTTTCTGGAAGGTGATTAAATATTTTCAGACATTGATGTATGGTTTGCTTCTGCATCTTAGTAAGATGTGTTTTAGGCGGTAATAAGTGAGAGTTAGCGTTTCCTCTAGTACTATGGTTATGCGCGAGTTCATATTTTTAAACAATTCACTGTAATGTTGTTGGACAAACAAAGCAGTCTCTAATATATAAATAGACGACAAAGTAAGTATTTGTGTGTTTTTAAATACTTCCCTGCACGAATCTCTAGGTTTTAGCTGAAACACTGCTCTTATACAGGCTTTTTGAATGATAAAGATTCTTTCAATATTGACTGCATTCCCCCAGAATATAATTCCATACTGCAGCCTCGATTGTACACACAATATGAACACTGTTTTAAATAAAAGAAATACGAGTATTTTCTTAGCGTTTCTTTCTCCGCTTAAGAGAAGTATATACTTGTAATGAAATAATTGTATCTCTTTGTTTCAGACATCTTAGCTTAGAACTAAATGATTTACTTGGAAGAAACATTTTTCTATCTTGGGTTTTCTTGATTTAATATAAGAAAATTATTTTCTTATATTATACATGTTTATAGTCTTCAAATGAAAATATTTCCTTGAATAGAGACAGATTTTTGCAAGAAACCATTTCTCTGCGTGTAACTAGTGTAATCACTACGCTTTTCGTAATTGCAAAAAATCAGGGAAATACGGGAAAACATCCAAACGACTTCTGACATTCACACGCAATTATGGCGATGTTATTAAATGTAATAAATCAGGAAGCAACATTAGGTTAATTACACGTTGTATATAACCAATGTGGTTTTTTGTATATCACTAATAGTGGTCGTCACAACATACTCAGTCAAATGCACTTAACAGGTGCTCGTAAGAATAAGGACACCTAATACTATACATACAGATCATTGTTTCTAAGCTTTGCCATTAGAAAGAATGTATATTAGACGTAAAAAGTTTGAACAAATTACAATTTGTCTTTATTTAAGCATGGAACTTCACTTTTATTGATTAGTGGAGTAACCAAAACTTGCGGACTCGCATAGGCGTCGGTATTACGGGTTAATATAAGAATACGAAAAATTCATAAATAAACTTACTTGCTAATTATTCAACAAATTAGAGGCATCAGGATGTGAACTACTGTAAACTTGCATCATTGCATATGTTTCCACAGTTACTTCTTTAAACCTTGTGCGTCGACAAGAAAAAATATTCTTATACATAGAAAACGATCTCTCCACATCTAAGGAAGTTACATTTACATGTAGAAACTGTTTTTCAAAATCACTTAAAAGTTCACTATTCTTACACTTATTATAAACGGCCTCTAAAGTATTAAAATCGGGATTTTTCCTTAAAACATCTGCCAACTTTTGACTAGCGCATAATCCTGGCGTATCATTTAATGTGTAATTTATTTTTTACACTCTTCACTATGTCTAATGATTCCTGCAATGACAATTCAGTAGATTGTAGTTTTCTGATGGCATCTAGTAATACTGTATAATTGGTACATATTGTTGTTAAATCTTCTAAAAGTTGAGGAATTTGAAATTCTCTTTGACTTTCTCTAATTGCTTTGGATTCATTCCGATTAAATCGTATTATAACTGATTGCATTTGTTGAAAATGGATCAAATAGTAAGAAGCTGCTGTTAGCCAAGTACCCCATCGCGTTAAAATTGGTTCAGGAGGTTCTGGAATACCTGGACAAAATTTACGAAATTCTTTTAAACGTTTAGGAGATTAACGAAACACTGCTTTAGTACTTCCAATCATCCGATCAACGTTTCCGTAATGTTGTCGAACAACTTCACCAACTAAATGCAAAGCATGCAGCACGCAGGTTATATGTATTAAGTTAGGAAATATATGTTTTAAGGATCGCCCAACACTTAACATCGTTGCTGCACTATCTGTCACAATCATCACAACTTGATCTTGGCCAATTTGAAATTTTTTCAAAGCGTTCATTATCACTTTTTGAATATTTTCCGCGGTACATTGTTGAACACGTTTGCAAGCTAACAAATATCGAGATGCTGTGTTCTCGCTAGATAAAACGCGAGCTATTATATTCACAATACTGTTTTTCTTTATATCGGTCGTCTCATCCACGGTAATCCATATTTTTTTGGAACACAAATCACGTTTACACACATTTCCTAGCATCTCTTTCATTCGCGGCAAATGATTCTGTAATTGTGTTTGTGAGGGTAATGGGTACTTTGGAATGTATTGTCGCCAAAACGTTTTACAAGCTGCTTTTCTCACCACGGAAGATTACAAGAGGTAAACATAATTAATAAATGTATGAGGAATAGTGTATAAGGTATTTCAGTTATTGCATTTCTCATATGCTTAATACCATTGACATGCCTCTGGCAATCAGTTCTGTCCAATGCAGCCAAACGAACATTGCATATTAAGCAAAAAAACTGCACTACCGTCATATTTTAAATGGGGTAAAAGTGACACATACTTATGTACATTAGTAGCAAATCTATTACGAGGCATTGTTTTCTTAGGTATGTAAATATTAGTTCTATATGAAACGATACACTAATTATGTACTTGGTATAATACTACAACACACAAAAAACACCAGCTATATTTTCAAAAGCGACACGTAAGTACATAACTTTGACCGTTCGACTAATCTCTGCAACAGCTCAACCGGTACTAAAACGAAATCTCTCTCAGCGCGGTTTAACATGATTTATATTCAAGGTCGACACTACATGCCTGCTTTTCTACCGGTTTAGTTTCTTTATGAATTTTTCGTATAAGTGCTTAACAGTACATGTGTTTTATTACAACAATAAAACAACAAGATATATAACAATTACATTGAAATAGACACCAATCTGTGGTGATAAACTCCTGAAAATACTGGAGACGTTTTTGAAGTTTGTAAGATAGCCAGTAGATGGCGTAACAGTCACGACCGAGTATAAAATTAAAGTTTTCATCGTGTTTTGTCTAATGAAGAGTTATCGAAAATATAAGCATTGTATTCCCAACCAAATTCCCTTTCTCTTGCGTTAAACACATTTTGTCGTATCTTCTAAATTAAAGTGGTGGGGAGACGTCAATTGCTTCTTTAAATAAATATCGGTTACTCCTGTTAGGTTTAATCAATCCTAACGATGTTTGGTCTCGTTTAAAAGAGTTTTATGTGATCTATCGGATGCAGGTTTGGTCTACTTCTTATGAATTGTACCCCCACCACTAGAGGGCGTTATTTGACTTTGTAACTTGTAAAGCGGCTTTTCGCGAGAGTTTTAAAAAGAGCGATATGTTTCTTTTCACGCGGAAAAGTATAGGATTAAAAACTTAAAACGTCAACGAAAACCGCGTCTCGATATCTTTTCTCTAACCGGGGATATTAACGAAAAAGATATGTCAGAATGGATTCACGAAAAATCGATCTATCTTCCGGTGCCGATCCCGAAATCGTAAGATCTACCTCGTAATAGAAGATAGCTCGGAAAGTTTTCTCGTATCTATTCTCAACGTATCTGACAGAGAAAGAAAATCAGTTATAAAGTGTTTGTCAGAAAAAGATGATGGCAGAAACGGAGAGTGTAAAAAATATTATGTATGTATAAAATTAAAAAATGTATTCTTCTTTAAACATCAGCCACGGTTCTACCTATCAAATTATCCACGATGAACTCAAATTCCGGAAAGCGTGTGCGTGATGGGTACCACGAATGCTTACCGCAGAAAACAAAACCCAACGTGGGTTCATCACTACGAGCCCGACTCGAAACGCCAGAGTATGAACCCAGGATCCCCTAGCACGAACAAATTCAAGACCTCGCCATCGGCTGGGAAGGTGATCCTAACCGTGTTTTGGGACGAAAAAGGCCCTATACTGGACGACTACTTGGACAGGGGGACTACCATAAATAGTGCGAGGTACAGTAATTTGTTGGCGAATAAGCTGAAACCAGCAATTCGAAACAAGCGCCGTGGTCTACTCTCAAAGAAAGTTTTGTTGTTGCAAGACAACGCCTGTCCGCACACGGCCCATAACACCATAGAAACTATCAACAGGTTGGGCTTTGAGACCATGCAACATCCTCCCTACAGCCCTGATTTCGGTTCACCCCCAAGAAACAACATCAGTCGGCCACGAAAGCACGAATCACTCAAACTCTCACCTTTTAAGCATTTCAATTTGGTCAAATTACCGACGCAATTGGCACATTTTGTTCGCGCAACTAACGATGACGACATATACACTTCCCTATTTGGATTCGCTATACCTATATGCTAATAGAAGACAGTTATACTCGATAAGATCCAATACTTCGACCACAAAGCGAAACAGGTTAGACTTTTCCTCATGGCTAAGCTTCGTACAAATAGTTTGCATACCGAGCTGCATGCTGGAGAAAAGAAATTTCAAGCACCGTTATTCAACAGCGCTTACCTCAAAGCCCCCGTGTAATTGGTTGGTGTATTCCCAATTATATATATGTACTTATGTATATAAACCTTACGTATGCATGTACTATACAAGCACATACATATCTTAAAAGAGGCTCCGTTCTCGTCGATGATTGAAGGCACTTTAAAAGCTTTCGTTAATTAACTCTTATTCTGTGTTGATGTACTACTATTACGGTTTTAAGAAGTCGACGTTAATTTGATAAATCGTTTTCACGGTATATTGAATGTTACAATAAAGATTATGCTGCCTTATCGATGTATACATATCCGTATATGTAGTGGTATTGCGTCAGGTTTTTTAACATTTTCTAACGGCAAATTTTTTTTATGGAATTCGTATACAATGAGGGCCAAAAAGTATTGTTCTTTTTAAATACCAACAGTCAACGTTTTAAAAGTAAACCACATCGATATAACATGGATTTATCGTTGCGGACTCATCAAGACGAAACAATAGTTAATGTTAATGCGTTACTATTATTAAAATTGTCAATACTGTAAGATATAAAAACATTTTTTTATTCGTTCATTCACTTGCTCCTAATTTTAATTATTAATTGTAGGTTTTTTCCATTATTGTAATTTTTCCTTTAATGGATATCCTTGCAGGTCGCCTGCGGATGTGTTTTTGGTAGTCTGGGCAAATAACGGTAATAGTCAGTGTAGTAGATATGTGGTGCGGAGTCGGCGATTATTTAATTCCCGCGTTCACAGCCTCAGTACTAAATCGATGCTGTATGCGAGTAGTTCTGTGTATATGTAGGCTGTCGTAACTTATTTCGTAATTGTACGCTTATGTTTGCTTTAAAAATGTCGCAGTTAGGTACGTCGCGAAAACGACCAATGGCAGACACAGTTAAAAACTTAATAGTGGACATGCCGGACTTAATTTTTGATGGCGCTAAAATTCAATGTCTAGTTTGTAAAATCCCTTTAATGTGTTGGTCCAGAAGCCATTGTTAGCGTCACATCGAAAGCAAACAGCATTCTTCTGCAAAAAGTGACATACGAGACCAAGAAAAATTTACATTTGATTTATGTGTTGCTCTTATTTTATGTAATCTATCGCTTCGTTTACTAGACAAAGAAGCATTTGTCTCCTTCTGGAATAAATATGCGGACTGAAAATTACCTAGTCGGATATCGATACGAAATGTAGTGCCATTTACTCGTGAACATATAGAAAAAAGAATGAAAACGGAATTGAAAGATAAATAACTGTGGTTGTGTGTGGACGAAATAACAGATCGTCAAAAACATTCTGTCGTTAATGTAATGGTGCTATGGAACCACATCGACCGTCTTCCTCCTTCTTACTTGCTTCCAAAAGAGTTACAAATTGCACTGCCGATGAGATTTTAAAGGTGGTGTTGAACTCATTGAACAAATTTTAAGTTTCAACTAAGCAACTTTTAATGTTTAAGAGTGATGGTGCAGCAAATATGCGTTCTTTGGGCCGATCTATTAAAGAACACAGTGGTAACTTCTTACATGTAACGTGTAAAATCCAAGGGGTTTCACCTATAGACATTCATCGTCAATTAACCGGAGTATATGGAGAAAAGCGTATAGCTGTTCAACACGTCCGCAAATGGTGTAGGGAATTCACTGGAGGTCGGACAGAAATTCACGATGAAGAGCGGAGCGGAAGACCATCAGTTTCAGAGAAAATCGTTGAAAAGGTCGAGAGCATACTGCTTGAAGATCGGAGGGTCACCATTCGTCAACTCGCTCTTCGGATTCCTAAGATTTCCAACACCACAATCGAGGTTATTCGATTCTTGAAAGGACTGGCGGCAGAATTTTACGACATGGGGATACAGAAGTTGGAGCACCGTCTGCAAAAATGCTTGGATAGAAATGGCGATTATGTCGAAAAATAGCTTAGGTTTTTACCTTTAAAACGATGTGTAATGTTAAGGAAATAAAAAATGCTGTCTATTTTTAAAAAATATGGGAACCTTATTTTACGATCATCCATCGTATAAAGGCGAACACGACAAAACGGGAAAATTCCTATAGAGATATCCATAACTGGCCAATGCATTACCATGCCGTTAGAGAGGGTGGTTAAACACGAAGTTTTCCTCGCATTTTCGTCTAAAATGTTATATCAGTAGACTATTTTTTAAGATTCCTTTAACACGTACACTGTTTGTTCAAATAAAAACATATTTTGCTCAGATCAATTCATATTATATTAAATAACTAAATATTACAGTTCCTACAACTACGAAGAATTAGACATCCATGAGCAATTTGTTTTCACATCAATCCATTAAATTACACCCCCTTCCTTCTTTCAAAGATTCCCCCAAACGTTTCACGAATTTTACCTTGTTCGCACGTTGAACATGGCTGGTTTGCTAAATAAATCTAATTTCCCCGTTTTACCCTTTCGAGGGGTGAGGTGTGTTCGTGAAAAACGCGAAAAATCGGATAGAATCGAAAATAAAAAAGAAACGAGTTCTGGGGTGGGACTAACACACAAATAAAAGCAAAATCTATAATACACGTTTCCCTTCCAACGATATACAGATACCCTTTTATTACAAAGTTAAATTGCCCGGAGGGTTTTATATCTTTCGCATCATAACCTAATAATAATGGTGGACGACACGCGAACTGGTGGATATATTTATTTTCCTACCCTTCGTTATTGTATAAACTTAATAAAATTTATATTTCGCATGGTATATGCCGATTGTTGGCGTTAAACTTAGCCATTATAACTGGGTTTTAGGAAATGGTGGTTTAATATTATTGGTTTTAATATGCGATTTCGACGTTAATGGCTTGTTAAAGATTGTTTGTTTGATTTCAGCAATGCATATCCTGTAAAAAAAAAGTACTCCACAAAATGGAAAACCTTTTTATTGTTTGCACCACCTCTGCAGCGAAAGGAATGCAGGAAGTTTAGTTTTATTAATGTGTTCAGCACCGTTCTCCATTCTGCTGTAATCTCCTCTATCTCCTCAGATCTAATCGCCCCTTCAACAGATCAGTAAAGGATTGATGTTCCTTTTGAGTTGACGGGCTTTCTTTGGCCGAGATGAAGATAAATTCTTCCAATGTGATGAGTGTTATTTGGTTTCGGGATTATATCCATAATTACTTTCTACTTGTTGTCTTCCTTTTTCTTCGAAACTCGACCAACGTGGACAAGTTGATGTAGTATACACTGACTATAGCAAGGCTTTTGATTCGGCAGATCATCAGATTTTACTTGCAAAGTTAAATGGTGTTTGGGAGAAGTATATACCTCTTTTGCAACGGATTTTCATTTGATGTGTTCTCTATATACTCAGGTGTGCTCCAGGGTTCACACTTGGGTCCTTTACTATTTAACATCTACGTGAATGAGCTCTTGTCCGGTTTGACCTGTACCTTTTTAGCATATGCAGAAGATTTATAATTACATCGATTCAATTTAGGCTTCCAGTCGATTGCTAGAGATAACAAAATGAAGGATTTAGGGGTATTATTTGATTCCGAGTTTAGTTTCGTCTGTATGCTTATCAGCATCTAAAAATCTTGGCTTTGTTGTTAGATCCTGTAAAAGCTTCCATTATCCGCTTGCAATCAAAATCTTATATTATACTCTTGTAAGAAGTCGGTTTGAATACGCTTCTTAGATATGGTATCTTCACTACATGTATCAAGATTTGGCTATTGAAAAACTGCAAAGAAAAGGTTTTTGTGACACTTAACATATAAGGTTGATGGTACGTATCCCGATTACACAACTGACTCTACGCTTTCTTACTAGATGCGTATCACTTTCGAAGTCTCTCTGAACGAAGAAATATGTACAGCGCAAAAATGTTGTTGAAAGCGATAATATAATGCTCGCTCTATATCTATTATCTGGTATTCTTGATGTGTGTTCCAGCCATCGTTGGTTTCTGATATTGCTGGTTAATTTCCAAATTTGTCCTTCTTCTCCATCCATTTCCCTGTTCCTTGATACCCCCGAAGATCTTCCTTAGCACTTTACGTTCTCAAGCGTTCAATTTCTCCTCGTCTTTCCTGTTCATGATCCAGCATTCATATAACACTGCTGGTCGTATTACCGATTGGTACAATCTAAGTTTCGGCGCCCATGAAATGTTTTTGGCTTTTAGTATATTGTGTAACACTCCTACTGACCTACTTCCTCTCGCTGTTCTCTTGTCTATTTCCTTTGTTTCGTCACCTTTGCCAGTTGCTGTTATTCCAAGATACTATTCTTCGACCTTCTCGGACGTGTATTCCTTGTGCTATTCTGTCATTGTCTTCATTTATGTTTATTCCCTGTTTCCCCATTTCTAGGTATTTAGTTTTTTCCTTGTTAATATACATACAGTCCATATTCTTTTGCCTCAAATGACTTAAATGTTCTTATGGGTTCGCTTTTGGATTTAGACGTGAACACCACATCGTCTGCATAAGCGAGTACTTGGTTTCTACTGCTTCTTACTCCATTCTCTTTGGATATTACTTCTAATTGACAATTAAATAGCACCGTTGACAGGGGGTCTCCTTGCTTCAGTCTTTTTTCAACTTGGAATTTTTCAGGCACTCTAATTCTGTTTTCCGTTTCCCTAAGTAGATCTTATTTGGAACCTGGAGTACCTTGAGGGCATGGTACAGCTGATCTCTTCTAACCGAGTCATAAAGCTGTCCGAAATGGACAAATAGCATATTTAAATTCAATTCTTGTTCATAGGTACTGTTCTTGATCATTTTCAAAACAACAATTTGGTCAATGGTAAACCTTTCTTTCTTAAAGCCTCCTTGGTATTCTCCCACCTGTTTCACCACGCAATCATCCAACCTGATTCTTATTAAAATTTATAAACAATATACAGTGAACATTCGATATAGTCACCTTGATTGGAAACATAATTTTTAAAAAGCTGCTTTTAACAAATGTTGATTCTATCAAAACAGGTAGTATATTTTAAAAGTAATTAAAAAAAAAAGAAATTAGATCTTTACTGAACCATTGCAGATGTTATTAATTATAATTATCAAACGAACAAACATACAAATTTATTCTCACTTTTTAAGAACTGCTTTTTCACGAATTTTTCTTAAAAGTAGAATATCCTGAAAGGAAAGAGAAACACTTTCTGACCATTCGATAGCCAAATTGAACGAGCTAATAACTTCATCAATGTTAAATATTTGACTATTGTTCTCATATACGTTATCTTCAGCACGGTTCATAGGCACGTTCACAACTGAGTCCAAATCATGAACTTCTATAACTTCATTTTGTCCTTCTGCCCATTCTATTATTTCAGAGTTACTTGCAACATTGCCTCTTACTACTAATTCTAAGTTAAATAAAGCAGCAACAGGAATACTAACCTCCTCTGTGAAGTGACCAATTGATAAAGTGAAATTACTATCTTCATGTGAAGAATATATCTTGAAACCGTTGACAATTACACTCTGTGGAACTTCGTTCCAAAATTCCACTGCCATGTATGCTACATCTTTCAGTGTAATCCTGTTTAACACTATGCTTATATATTGCTAACAAATGCTTGCGATGACGTACTTTAAGAAATTTAATGATGTGCCGATCCAGTGGTTGTATTTAAGAGGTCATGTTCTGAGGCAAAAACAAAATTTTGACGTGTTCATTGTCAATTGCTGCATGACACGTTGCATTGTAGATTTTTTGACGCTAGGTAAGATGTTACATTAGGAATAAATTCCTCCAAGAACCATTTCTCAAACAACTTTGTCATCTGTCACACATTTTGAAAGAGCGACAATATGGTGGAACAGTGAGTCTTGGACGGGCTGCTTTTCCAATCATCATTAAGGGCATTTTACCATTGCCAGTAGCATTAACACATGGCATTAAAGTGACCCTTTCCTTTCTGATTTTTCGTCCAAGTGCGGTTACTTCATTTCAATGAATATTAATTTTATTTGGCACTCCTTTGTACACTAATCCTGTTTTGTCACATTTATAGATTTGGTCCATTTCTTTCCAGATATAATCAATAAGCGAATGCCATGTCTTTTTTTGAAGTTGTTTACCCACACATCACTTGCCAAAAACTCCTTAGTAAATTCCATTCGACCATAAATTTCTTTAGCCTTTAATTTTAAAATTTCATTTGTGAGCATATTTTTTAATTCTCGCTGTTGTAGAAACCACGTATATAAAGCTTGTTCCATTTCAGGAAATTCCGAAATTTTCATCCTTTTTCTCTGTTTTGGAACGTTGCAGTAAGAGGCGATATAGTTTTCTAAATTTTCTTTAATTTTGGCAATCTTCGAAACGGTTGACTTGTCCACATTATATTTCACACGCAGCTCTTTTACTTTTGTCCCCTTCTTAATTTCTTGCAAAATATTTAATTTTTTATAAATAGATAAAGACTATCTCTTATTTTTTTCCATCTTTAACACGGTTATTTTAACCACTGACAGTTGATGTGATTATATCGAATGACAGAAACTTGTCGACAATATTAAGGGTTGCTTATATCAAATGTTTCTTATAAAAAAGGTGGACTATATCGAATGTTCACTGTATATATAGTTTCATTTGGTGTTCTACATATTTTCTTGGATTTTCCTCAAAATACGAACTTAATCTCCAATTGGCTTTCCCTTCGTGAAACCAGCTTGGCACTCACCTATCGCTTTCTCCATTATTTCCTTTTAGCTAAGCTTAGAGACAGCAATCTACATACTACGACCCTTGCATAAATAACTAAGAAGGTATTATGAAAGATGGGTAGAACTTCTATTTTATTATATCCGATAACTAGCGAGATATTACTCAAAACTAGACCGTCTAGAATGGTGATGGAAAACGAGGAAACAGAAGGGAAAATTCGGCGAAATATTCAATAAGCCAATCTCATTTCCTCGTTTTGTTTTCATGTCTCGATTGCATTACGTCCAAACGTTATTATTACTTTCGAATATAGAGTAGGAATCGTACAATAAAATACCCATCCGATTAAACTACGTTTTCTTCGACTAATACACCCATACCACACATACCTGATGATGCAAGTTTTTCAACAATCCTATCCACACTGTTAAGAAGTTACGTTTATTTATTATATTATTATTTATTGTTGCGGTATTAAGAACAACAGATTTTTGAAGAAACTAATTTGTTTATTTTTTACGGTTATTACTAACGAAAATTGGGCATGCCAGCGAGAAGTGCATTTTTTTAAATGTAATTCTTATGTTGATAAACTGTAATTTGCCACTAGGTTTACTCGATAAACAACCGTTTAAGGACTTTTGGGACAAATACAATCCCGAGTTGCGGTTGCCAACGGAGAAAACGGCACGTGAGCATGTTGCATTTGTACGCGATGACGTGGAAAAGAAAATGAAACGCATATTGAAAAAACAGTTTCTTTGGTTATGTGTTGACGAGACAACAGATTGTAAAAAAATCAATTGTAAATATTATGGTACGCATACTACATCCTTGTAAACCTACATTACCACTGTTACTAGCTAGCCGAAGACTACAAGAGTGTACTGCTGCAGCAATTACGAAGGTTGTACTTAGTACGTTGGAAAAATTTCAAATTTCAAAAGATAAAGTGTAGATGTTTATGAGCGATGGCGCAGCGATAATGCGTTCGGTAGGCCGTTCTCTTCTTGAACATGGTTGCAAGTGTTTACATGTGTATGTTTTACATCTTGTGGCAGAAACCATTTGAGAATGCTCTCCCGAGGTAGATGCATTAATAGCAAGCCCAAAAAAAGTATTCTTGAAATCTCCCAAACGCCTACGATTTCACACAGAGTGTCCTGGTATTCGTCAACCACCGGAGCCAATTCTTACACGTTGGGGAACATGGTTGCAGGCAGCTTTTTATTATGCTGAATTGTTTATTATGCCGATTGTGCCCGGCTTAATTATAACACAAACGAATGCAAGAAAGCAATAACAAATTCGGAAATGATAAAGATATTTTGTATTGAATTTTTTCAAGCAAATTTATAATAAGCAAAGATTAATCTGCCCTGTAGGAAACAGCTGTATATTTGTGATTTGTTAGAGGAAAAATTCAGAAAATGTAGATAAAAACCCGGACATTTTTCTAATAGAGTTCAGTTTTATTGTACACGGTGTTATTATCAAAAAAAAAATGTTATAGAAAACAAAAATATCCATTAAATATAGGTAAACAACCCGCCTTACTTCAGCCCAACGTCCATAAATATTAACAAGTCGTTCGGTTGTCCCATTGCTATCGAACAAAAGCCAAACGATCCATCCAAAGCCGACCGCCTCATTGTTGACAACACAATGTATCAATATAACGTCTATTATGTGGCAATAACGGACCTAATAGCATTAGCATGACTTCGGCCTTTTTTTCTATTCACAACGGCGTCGAAATTACACAAAAGCCCGTGAAAAAAAACGCTGTCGCTGACGATACGTTTCTTCTTCGGCGTCCCTTGCCGCACCCCGCGTTCTCAGCGCCATCTAAGTGGTGAACCTAACGGATCTAGTGTTCGCTCTTGCAATAATGGAAAAACGATTTGACACGGACATCTAGAGCCGATGAGGTGGGATTAGTCGTTTCTTTGTTTAGGAAGACGGTTTGTATTCATTGTAATTTGTAAATTGGTAAGATCGGTTTTGTGTTCCGAGATGGCCGAAAGTGATTTACGTTTGATTACTCATATTGGAATTGATTTATAGGAGAATATATGCAGAGAAATCTTTGTTTTTATAAAACACGTCTATATTCAGTTAGAAAAATCTCTGTTTTGTATATCGGTACAAGATATAGGATACATTTTTATGTGAAACTATAATTTTTTATTCTTACTTGTAATAGAAAACAAAAAAAATAAACAATTTTCGAGATTTTCGATTCGCGAGGACGAGTGTTTGTAAGAAGACCTGTAACTACAGCAATACACAGTCTCTACCGTCAAACATGGCGGGGGTTCGGTAATGATTTGGAGTTGTTTTGCTGGTACATTCCCAAGTGATCTCGTAAAAATTCAAGGCATAATGAGAAAAGAGCAATACAAACGCATCTTAGAAGAAAATGCAATACCTTCTGGTGTAAATATTTTGCGTTAGAATTTTGTATTCCAACAAGATAATGACCCAAAACACACTTCAAAATTATGCAAGCAATATTTAGAACAGTTGGAAGAGGAAGGGACACTAACAATCATGAAATGGCCACACCAAAGCCTGGACTTGAATCCAATCGAGTTATTATGGGAAGGACTCGATCGGGAAGTAAGAAAAACTGCTCCAAATTCAGCAAATGACATGTAGAACAAACTACAGGCAGCATGGGTTTGAATAACTCCGGAAACATTGTTAAAATTAATTGCAAGAATGCCCTGATTATGCGACGTAATCATTCAAAGTAGAGGTCACATAGGCGAATCTAAAATCTACGTCGAATAAATAATTTTCATTGTTAAAGTTGTATATTTGTGCATACTTAAACACCAAATACATATTTTAATCCAAATACTTATGAGCGGTAGTGTATATGCTGTTTCTTCTGTCAGGCCTAGGTTGCTCATGTGTTTCTTGAGTATACAGTGACTTTCTGTTCCCGCTTAGTAGGTCCGTTATAAATTTCGGCCTGTGTCCAATCAGAAATTGTTTGGCCTGTCTCAAGACTTCCATAAGTCTTGAGATTTCTTATCTTTCCATTACTTAGTAGTTGTCTTAATTACTGTATATGCTATGCCTACCAAGTGCTTTGGGTTTTTGTCAGCCTACTCGGGCTAATCCGTCCTGTCTCGATGACTTTCGTGTTCTGGTACCCAGACCAGTTAGGCTACCCAGCCTATTAAGTGCATTCATGCAATCCCACACCAGTTTCGACTTCGCCTGTATGGAGTCTAATGCTCTTATGACTGTCTGCAGCACTACGTGACTTTGAATTAGGCTTAGTGATTTAGTTATTTTTGGTCTAAATCCCGCAAATTCCGGCCCCGATTCCAGTCTCTGTTTTTGAGCCGTCTATATACTACTAAATAGATTCGCTTCAATAAAGTTTTTTCAGTTTTCTTGACATTGTCCCCACGAGAACCTAGGGAAATAACGGTCCACCCAGCTAAAATCCTGCATGAGACGGTAAAGCTATTTTCAAAGTATCGTGGTACTCCCAGAGGAAGGCTTGTGACCTCAGATAATCCCTGCGGCCAATCATCCCTCGGCACCTTGGATCTTCGATATCTCTCTTGGTCTGGTCCTTCATCTTCGACCTGCCCAGCATGGGTGGCCCTACCAGCAGCAATGTCACCGCTGATATACCTCTCAGGTTCATTGGAGCACGCAAGCTCTTCCACCCGGTCAGAGCTCTACGTCAAGGAGATACCCTAGAGGAGTGATTTTGCAGAGCAGCTTGTTCTTGGTGTTGATAAGCAATGTTTTCTGTATCTCCAGAAACGTAAAACATATGAATGTATCTGTAAGATTTCATATTGCAACTACATCATTAAGATCGCGCGAACATGAGGCGAATTGTGTATCGGACAGGGCTGTGAGTATTTGGCGTGTTTGATGTGACTTCACTTATCGACTTCGAGCGGAATATACGCTTTTATGCGAATATTTATCTTTAAATACCCCATCTACATATTCAGATATTTGCCAAATATGCAAATATTTGTTAGAAATATCCGAATGTGTGGCGCCGACCTTGAAATAAACATTCACCTTCTTTGGACACACAACCTGTACATTTGCACCAAAGTTTATTTTTCTCTCATAATCCCTCATTCCTTTCAGAAAACGATACGACATTTTAACAAACTATAAATGGATCCTGTCATGTTATTGATTGGATTCTATTATATTGTGTAAATATTTAGTTTCTAACCTATTAGCTTAATTAAAAAGGAGCAAAATGGCCGATTGCATCCAAGTTCAATTCATTTTTTGGAGATCTCCAATCGTAGAGTCATATCTTTTTCCAAGCAGCTGTAATTCATATAAGTGCATTGGCAAAATTTATGGTTTTTTTTCAGAATTTACAAAATCACATTCACTGTCAATAAACATTAGAAGCCCTTTAATCAAAAATTTTCGGTAAATCAATTTGAAATTCTGAATTATTCCTTGATTCAACGGCTGACAATGCGAAGTGGTGTTTGGAGGCAGGGAGACTAGTTTAACATTTTTTAATGGAACTTTAGAATGTGACGTGGCGTTATCCAAGAAAAGAAGCACTTTTCTATTTTGTTTTTTCATTTTATTGTCAAATTTATGCAGCCATCTTGTCATAATTTCCGTTGTCATCCATGCCTTTTTGTTAGAAACCCATTCTAAGGGTAATTTGTCAACATGATTACCCTTAAAACAGCGAGGATTTTTACTTTTTCCAATTATTAATGGATCTTCTTTCTCACCTTCCATATTTGCACACAGTAAAATAGTCAAACGTTGTTTTGCTGCCTTCTTCCCTGCACAATTCTCATTTTTTGATGCAAATGTCTTATTTGGCATGGCGCGGTAATAAAGACCTGTTTCGTCGGCGTTAAAGACATCTCGAGGAGAATAATTTCTTAAAATCAACGGTAACTTGGTTTTCTAGTCTTCTATCGTCCAAATTAACCTCTGCGGACTCACCACAAATTGATTTAAATACTGTGTCGCGGGCAGAAACTTTCCAACCATCCATTAGATGCTGCGAAATTTTCCATCTTTAAACTGCTTGCTGTCTTCAGTGCTTTTTGTTTAAGTAGCGGCCCAGATATTGGAATTGCTTTATTTCTGGCTTTGCAAAACCAATTGTAGACGACTTGATCCATTGCCAATCCTTCCGATTGCGGAGATTTTCGTTTTTGCTCCAAGTTAACACCTTCCTCAACCACCATTTTTCATAATACCGTTAATTTGTGTTTTTCCAATCCCATATTTTTCGGCCAACTTTCGCGAACTTAACGTATACTTTTCACTTTCCGCGATTATATTTATTTCGTCTTTTAGCGACAAACGTTTTCTTTTTAGCGACATATTTAATTAAGAAACTTTTGAATACGGAGACAACTTTAAATTAATCAAGTAACCGAAAGAACCTTTCGAATACGGAGACAACTTTAAATTAATCAAGTAACCGAAAGAACCCTTCGAATACGGAGAGAATTTTAAACTAACCGCAAGTAACAGAAAGACCACATTATATGTAAACTTGTAGAAATGAAGGCGATCTCTGTTTGGTCAAACATAAACATGCACGTATTGCGCCGGCAATTTGCTGTCGAGGCGTGTTCGGGACTGAGATCGCATTCATCGCACAAATACGAAATAATATTGGGTACATATTTCCGTCAATAAAGATACATCATAAATAGAGCGGGCCAAATTGCGCCATCCAACAGAATCGGAATCAGGCGCAACGACCGCTTATTGTAAATAGCGTATATGTGAGTATGTACACGCTGAGGTGTTTTTATTTTCATTATGATTTTTTATTTGATTGAAAACGGTATGCGTTGTAAATGGGATGTAATAAGGAAATAACGGAGAAACTGAACGCTTTTTTTATTCTGTTGTACTTAATAATGTAACTGTAAATAAAGATATAATAAATAAATTCTATCCTTCTTAATAATGCGGATAGGCTTGTTTAAAAAGTTGCACCATCAGATAAGTTTCCACATTTGCCTCGGTGAAGGATGTTCGCCGAGACGAAAAAATGTTCTTATATTTCGAAAACGACCGTTCCACGTCTACCGAAGTAAGACAGGCGTAATTAAAATAATCTTTAGACTTAGTCAAGGAATCTGCAGATGCCCCATCGCACATTTGTCTTAATCTCGTGTAGTCCGGATTCTTTTTTAAAACACTATCGAACTTAGCTAAAACTCGTCCACTTGTTGCATCGTTTATACTGTGTAACAATGTACTAACTTCGTCCACGACTTTCACTGATTCTACCAACAACAATCCAGAATTTTGCAAATTTTCTATCGCGTCTACTAACCCTTTGTAATTGTTGCTAATATTCTTTAGATGTGTTTCAACAGAAATATCGAGAAATCCCTTCTGGCTCATCCTAATAGCTCTAGCTTCGGCATGGACGAATTGCAAAATAACGGATTTGACTTCTTGAAAATGTTCATTATAATAAAAAGCGGCTTTTAACCACGTTCCCCAACGCGTAAGAATGGGTTGTGGTGGTTCTCGAATACCAGGGCATAACCTCTGGAATGCCCTAGTCCTCTTAGGACTTTTGAGAAACACTTTTTTTGTGTTTGCTATTAATGCATCCACCTCCGGGTAACACTCTCGAATAGTTTGTGCCACAAGATGTAAAGCATGGACTTTACACGTAACATATAAAAGTCCTTCACACTTTTCTTTAAGGGAACGGCCTACACTACACATTGTTGCTGCACCATCGCTCATGAACAACAACAGTTGACTGGTTGACACTTGAAATTTTTGTAACGTTTCGAGAACTACGGTCGTAATTGCTTTACTAGTACACTGTTTTAATCTTCTGCTGGCTAATAGAATTGCAAAATTTGGTTTAATAGGATCTAATACCCGCACTATTATATTCAAAATAGAATTTTTTTTGCAATCTGTCGTCTCATCAAGACATAGCCACAGCTGTTTATCTTTTAATTCGGCTTTAATTCGATTTTCAATGTCCTCACGTATTCGTGGAATATCTCTCCGTAACGCTGTCCGAGATGGTAGTATCCACTCGGTATTGTATGTACCCCAGAATTTTCGAAATGCTTTTTTATCAAGTATACGAAGTGGTAGACCACATACCATAAACGTTAAAAGCAATTCTAATTGAAATTGACGTTGTTGTGACACACCATTTCTTTTATTTCTGTGGTGTGCGCTATTTATATGTCTTTCACAATCACGTTTGCTCCAGCACAGTAGTTTCTTTTTACAAACTTTACAGAAAATTGTACTCCCATTGTAGTGTAAATCCACAAATTCACTAAGAAATTTATTAACTTTCGTTGGTAATGGCCGTTTATTTTTAATAGTTACGTTAGACATAATCACTAAAGCGAGCACACCGACACTTGTTTCTAGTATGCCACGAAGTGGTGCAAACGTAACATGTGCAGACTCGTCATTTGTTGATGAATAGAGCGCGTCATCCGTAAATGAATAAGCGCGCTGTTAGTTCGTAGCCGTCGATGAATGAACTTTTTTTTTGTAGTGGCCCACTGTGAACAACGCCCTATTTATCAACGAACACCCAAACTGCAGGTGTATATTTGCGCGTCTTCACGACGTAATAGACAGTGGTTTTGGTCCTCGTCCTAATAATTACATATTTAAATTACCTATGTTTACATACATATATGCGCCCGGCAGCCTGATTGCGAACCTGGCGCGTGGCGCTCTTGGCCCGCTCTAATCATAAATAGTAAATTTCTATGAAGATAGGCCGTAAAAATTTGGGTTTATTTGGCCGAGATCGTTTCATAAGGGTGTCCGTAAATAACGAGTTTTCGTATATGGGAATTTCCTTATTGTCGATTCGGGGAACTTTGAAACCGTCCGTTACCTTAGGTGGCCGCTTTCGACAGGTGACAGGTTTTACTGTATTAACATCTTACCTGTTCGGTCCTTTTGCCCTGGCAAATGATGGTCCCTCGGATTTTCTAACGCTAAGCTCTTGGTTACAATCCAAGGAATCAATCATCACCAGCTGATTTGGATTCCCCAGAAAATCGATGTTTGTTCAAATATATAAGATACTTAAAATGTGTAAAACACTAACTGCTTTCAAATATGTGAAATACTAAAGTTAAAACTTTCAGTTGCTGAACATAGGGTTTTCATGATTTAACTTTGCTGATACCTAGAATGTTTCTTATTCCGTTTTTCTGTTGGATAAATATCCTTGTGCCGTAGCCGGTTGCACCTCAAAATATAATACGACAAGAGATTCTGGGTTGAAAGTTTTCGACATACCTTTTATAATTCACTTTTATATTTTCCGCCCAAAAGAAAATATAAAAATGTTTTACTACATAGATCTTTTTGATTATCTATCGGACATTCTCCCCTGTAGTTAAATCTTGATAATAAACCAATAAAGGCAATCATGAACCTTCATTATTCGGAGACAATTAAAAGACATTGCAATTAACTTTATTAAAAGTATGCCAAAAAAGATAAACTAATCAATTTCAACTGGTCAAACAACGTAGTAACATATTCTAATTAAAATTATCTTGATTCACATCTTTGAGGTTAATTACCAACCTCAATTAGAATGGGGAAACTTGCTCTTATACATAGATCTAATATACTAATCGAGAGAACTTGCTACTGGGTTCGATTTATGAATATAGGATATAATAGGCTTAGGTATATCTAAAGATAATTTGGTAGTACCACGTATAGTATATTAATTATTTCTGATCTATTATACATGGAGGTATAGGCGCCCAGTCATTCAGTTCCTATCTCCATCAAAATCTTAACCTAGTTCTCTGTCTGTTCCATACGCATAATATATACCTTATACATGTATTTGACGGTGGGCAACCTACGTATCTAACAGTATTAGGTTATGTTGCACGTCAGCTGGTCTTACGAGTTAGATGACAAGACGTTGTTATGCATGTTTAAACATATACAGGTTATTATTTTTAAATTTAGCCAGCAGATTGTACAAATACAAGTTGTAGAAGCATTCAATAACTCTTAGGAAAATAATATTGAAAAACTGAAACAGTTCACTAAAAACCTTTACCACACTTAACTCAGTTTACTCAACCGTTTCTTTAAGGTAAGAAGTAGTCTTGCTACTGATGATGATAGCTTGGCTATCGAAACGTGCGTCCAGCTCAAGTTAAGTGTTGTGGTAAGGGTTTTTAGTGAACTGTTTCAGTGTTCCAGTGCCACAGATTTAGAGTACCCGATTAACTTTATAGTCAACATATAGGGCCAAACAGTCAAGTCAAGCCTATTACAGGAGACGGTATGATCAAGACTATATGCTTCATGGAAGTGCAGGAGATACTACTATACAAAAGTTTTTAACAATAATTATCAGTAAATATTTTGAAAAACAGGTAATGCCTGAAAGATGGAAAACGTCGGAAAATTAAGAATACCGCCTCATAAACATGTTGCCGTTCCTAACCCTTTTGCCGCCCCGTGCAAAAAGCAAATTTTCCGCCCCCTATTTTAAGATGTTTACAAAATTTGTTTGCTATTTTTATTTCATGACGTCTATTTGATTCTACAATTATTGTAAGTACTAAATATAGGTAGGTACCAGATAAATACAAGCAAATAATTTCAATTTATTTATTTATAAAATGTGAATTTTATAAATTAATGTAATTAACTCTTACGTGCATTTAATACTACATGGAACAAAAATCAACAAAATAAAACTATATAACAACAAAAGAAACAAACAACATTACAAAAATATGTTATGGTTGATCGATGATAAATTTGATTAATCTACAATAAAACTCGTCTTGCTTTTTTTAACGCAAAATTATCGATAATTTGATTCAAATCATGATTTTGGCAGATGTCTTGCTCTATTGCAATCATCGCAAGATTTGTTAGCCTCTCTTGGGACATGGTGGATCTCAAATAATTTTATATAATTTTATAATTCGCAGTTTCCTAAAGCTCCTTTCAGCTGATGCGACGGTTACCGGTAAAGTTAAATAAATTCTGAGTGCAACAGCTAAATTTGAAAAACAAGAAACAATATTGTTTTTTATTATGTAATCTAGAATGTTTTGTGGTTTTCCAAAACTGGGGATAATTTTTTTGAGGGATAATATTTCATTGTAAAGTCCGTCAACATCTTTCCGGAGATTACGGTTTTCAGAGTGTTGTAAAAAATTATCGAGATCTATGCAAGATTTTTTTAACACCGTTTGTTCCATCCCATCAAACGCATATAAACATTTAAACGGATTATTACATTCTTCCAAAATAGAAAACCTCTCTTTAATTGATTGCATTGTTGTGTCTAATATACTAAAGTAAAAATTGGTTTTAAAATTCTGCGTAGCATTTGCGATAGGATCATCTGACTCGTAAGAATATTGCATTGGAACTTTTTTCTGACGAACAAGAGGAAATTCGGGAGCAACCTAACTTTTTCCGCTAATACCATTGCCCCTTTTAATAGCTCGAAATCTTCATCGCTTCTAATTTTACTGATACAGTTAATTAAATTGTTCGAAACCGTAAGACACTCACTTATACCGATTTTCGGGTTTTGACACATTTTGCTTAGAACTTTAATTTTATACAGAAGATTATACCAAATCACCATCGAGCAGATAAATTTAAAAACCGTGATTTTTTCTAAAAGTGACTAAGTCATGTTTTTCGTTTTAACATCCTTAATTTCAGTAAGGCTGTCGCAAATATTTTCCTAATTTGAAATTAAGGATCTAATAGCATTAACTCTACTCCCCCAACGAGTGTCGCTTAAAGGTTTAAGAGTTAATACTGGTACGTGTTTTTTTAAAACTGCTCACCTAGCAACTGAAGATGAAAAAAATACATACAGTTGTAAATTTCGTTATTTATTTTAGCAGCGTCATTTACTATTGAGTTTAAAGTGTGCGCCAAGCATGGTACAAACATGGCCCTTGAATTTATGTTTAAAATTCTTGTTTGCAAACCAGAGTGCTTTCCCTTCATGTTGGATCCATTATCGTATCATTGACCACGTAAATTCTGAATGTTTAAATCAAATTTTGGGAAAAGTTCTGTTAAAACGAAATCACATAATCCTTTGCCAGTACTATCTTTACATCGATAGAAACCTAAAAAAATGCTACCTAATTTCCTCAGAAATATAAACAAATCTTGCTATAACACTAATTTTTTCAACATGACTGGTATATTTTTGGACTTAAGCAGAGCATTTGACAATGTGGATCACTCTATACTGCTTACCAAACTTGATATGTACGGCATTCGTGGGGTTGCGAGTGATCTCATGCATTCGTACCTTAACAACAGAATGCAATTGGTTGAATTTACAAAGAATGGCAAATCTTCACGATCACAAATTCTTCCTCTTAAAAAAGGATTACCACAGGGAAGTGTT
This sequence comes from Dynastes maya, assembly GCA_029619315.2. Lineage (NCBI taxonomy): Eukaryota > Metazoa > Arthropoda > Insecta > Coleoptera > Scarabaeidae > Dynastes > Dynastes maya. The sequence continues at coordinate 3,307,285 of JAROYE020000001.1, read as the reverse complement.
CTTGGCCCTATATTATTTAATCTGTATGCAAATGATATAAGTAATGTTGTGCAACGATCTGAACATATCATTGTAAACTATGCAGATGATACCAATTTACTGGTTCGAGGAAGTGACTATTCTGAATTGAACAGAGAATGTAATAGTTATTTTTGTGCACTTGATAACTGGTTTCTTAACAACAACTTAGGTTTGAATCTAACCAAAACATCTTGCATGGTTTTTCGAACTTCTGCAGCAATACCAAGGCCTTCTTGTATTGAACTGGGCGGTAGGAAAATTGCTATAACCAGTTCAACCAAATTCTTAGGTCTATATATTGACGAATTTTTGAAGTGGTCAGTGCACACGGATAACATCAGTAAACAACTTAATTCGATAACCTTTGGATTTAAAACTTTAAAAAAGATACTTAATACTCCGGATCTGTTCGCGGTTTATTATGGTGTATTTTACTCACGCATGAGTTATGGTATCATTTTCTGGGGTCAATCTCCAGAAGTATATAGTTTTTCTAGCTCAGAAGAAAGTCCTTAGAGTTATTTTCGGTTTATCAAGTAGAGACAGTCTAAAAACCGTTTTTAAACAGCATAATTTACTAACCTTTTATGGAGTATATATTTACAATTGCATAATTTTTTTGTTTCAAAATAAAATGAATAAAAATGATTCTAAATACAATCACGTACATAATACTCGTTTAAAAGATGACTTTTATCAGTACCTAATACATAGGTTAACATTAACAGAAAGGAATGTGTATTATTCTAGTCTACGTTTATATAACAAACTACCACTGTTCATCAAAACTAGCAACAATTTAAGAATATTGAAAAGCAGATTGTTTGAATATTTAGTTAATTTAGAACCGTATTCGTTAAACGAATATTGGAATAATTAAAATTATGTGGTTTTGTTGACTTTTCTTGTATACCTTTGTATACTTCGAAATAAATATAAAAAATAAAATAAATAAAATAAAAAATAAAATGTTTTACTATGTCTTCGGAAAGCAATGTAATAATTTCATTTTGAATTATGTGTCGTAAATAAGAGGGCATATAAGTGTTATCGGTTTTTGATTTTTGCACATTATTTACATGCTCAGCAATGATAGGGTCAAATTTTTATAACATTTCTATAAGTTTCAAAAAGTTTCCATTATTTGGTACAAAGAGTTGTGACACTGTCCCGCCAAATAAAGAATAACAGCTATCATTTTTTCTATAATAGCTCTCCACCTTTTTTTCTCGAGTTCATAGAAAGTTTGAACTTCCTTGTTTATTGTACAAGTTTTCATAAGAACACACCATTTTTTAATACACTCAACGTGAAAGGAACTACGATCATGCTCTGAAAAATATACAGCTGCATGCCGCCTATCTGAGTATCCATCGTTTATTAATTTAATTTCTCTATTCTTAGTACCAAAAATCTTGCAACAAAAGCAAAAAGCAGCATTTAGTTTAGAGGAATAAACCAACTAGCTTCGTTGAACTATTTCCCCATTTGACAAAATCTTACTAAAAAAATTTATTGTAAATTTTCTGTGTGTATCATCCATCAAAAGGGAAATTATATTCTTTCAGTTGAGAAGACCCTTTTTCAATCAAAAGATCAATAACGCGACTACTTAAAACCGACGGCCACGTACCCGGATTAGTCAAATGGAAATCAAAATCCGACGCTGTTTCTTCCTTGTTTTCAGGAGAGACGGTATCAGAAATACCGGCATCATCGCTTTCTTTCCGCAGGAGTCTTTTTTCTCGACGGTCCTGACCGATTACGATATTGCGCGTCACCGGTTGTCTTAAATCGAACTATAGTACCATGTAGATTTTTTTATTTTTAATTTATCGGCAATCCGTCTTTCTGCGTACCCTTCCTGATGCAAGGTAATAATAGCAGATCGTTTTGAAACAGCTAGAGGCTTTCCTCGGGGCATTTTAAGGAGTCAAACCGAAATTATTTTATTTTTCACTTGCACAATCACAGACATTTTCACAATAACAGTCTCTTCAGAACTACTGCGTTTACAAATGTTATAATACTTTATAAAGGGTATACGAATATTTCCAGGTAACACGAGTGAATCAGCTAACCCACCTAGGGATTATTATAAAGCTTTATTGTCACTGTAATTATTGGGAATTTCCAACATAATTATATATTTTATGATAACGGTCTTATAATAGACAAATACTACCTGGAAATTGGTAAAAGGCTTCCAGAAAAGGTTAGTTTTAATAACTCCTCGCAGAAATGTATATTATATAATCTTAAAATTTTTTCCTAAACAGTTAATATAATTTGTCAGCTTGCCCGAACTTCCATGAACCGTACTGTACTTCTAAAATTAGAATTGACCTAAGTGTATTTCTTCAGTGGAGTTCGCAATTTTCTCACACGGTATATTTCTATTTTAATACATACAAATGGTTAATTGATAATTTATTTCTATAATCCTTTTTATTACCTTCTATAAGAACCTTATTATGTAGGAATTCCAACATGAAATACCTCATTAATCACATCCAATTTAAATGCTTACACCTCCAACAAATAGCAGCTCATGGAACGAACAAAACGATACGACGCTCATTTGTTCCTCTCCTTTATTTACTTGTTAGAGATAGGAAAGGGTAGGAAACAAAATAGTACTGGTTCATCAAACAAAATATACCAATACTAAAAGGAATCAAGCCTGAAGTATTAATTAGTCAAGCAAGGCTATGTTCTGATGAAACAAAATATTTGGAAGAAATCACGGCATATCTCGATAGCTTGAAAAGCTATATAAGCCAAGCTTTTACATTGCACACATACAGCTTATGCATAATTCCGAACCAATTAGGTTGTATGTATAAGTAATTAGCTACCATATTAGTATTCCCCTGTAATCTATCGTTCCCATTATTTTAATCATGATCTTAGCCACGCCTTCGATCTTTCCATTGGTCGATCGGTACTTCCGAGGTTGCCTCCCGGCCTCCTATTGGTAGGACTGGATCGTTGCCCAGGTGTAACAGGCCTTGGAAATTTACAGCACACCAGTTTCTTGCAGGTAGTAGGCTTTGACGCTTGTTTTGTAGCTGTGTGCGTGCGGGTTTGTTTGATTCTGAGTTCTTCATCCTCTTTCCACCGATTTTTTTTGTTTTTCGGCTTATGTGCAGTCAACAGCTACGGCTCTGGGTGAGTGTGACTCCTGTAATCGTTAGTTTTTTTGACCCTTGAAGAGGTGTTGGTCTTATATTATGAAAGGATACTTTCCGTTGTGTTTGTTGGTCGATTTTACCGACGGACACTATTACTTTGGCTAAAATTCGTGTTTCTAAAGAAGTTATCTGTTTGAAATACTCAAGGATTCATCAACACAGGATATTGGACAATTTTGGTGAAACATATGCCGGATTCTCTTGGAAATTTGTTTTTATTTTTGATTGTTACGTGGGCACTGTAAAGCTAGCTTTAGATTCCTTTAGAAATTTAGCAGATTTCAAATTATATTCGTCAATAACTTGATCAATTTTCACAGAGTGGATAGTGTAATTTGACATTCGATTCTAAATTGCAACTAGAACTACATCTAGAAATTCATCAATTTTTAGATAGGTGTAAGTACAGTAGTGTCCGGATATAACGAACTTTTTACGACTTCATTACCAACGACAGATAATTCAATAGTTGTTAAAGATAATTTTTGCTTCTTCAACCATTGTGAAAGTGATAATTCGTCATCAGAGTCAAACTCATCAAAAGAAGTGCAGAAACCAACATGTTTGAAGCAATTACTGATAGTTTTCTCCATAACTTTTTGCCATGTTTTAGGACTAAAATTTATTGCATCCAGTAAAGTTATAGACCTAGATTTACCTTCGTCAATTGAATTAAATCATTTTATAGGCAAACATTTCGATAGTAGCTTTTAAATGCGTGCATTATTCTCTGGTCCATAGGCTGAAGTTTGGAGCTAGCGTTTAGTGCCATAAACACTAATTTAATATTACACAAACCTGTCACTGGAAGATGTGCAGGGCAGCTGTTAACCAATAGAATAATTTTCCTATTCTTCAGTAATAACTCTTCATCTCACAGTCTCAGTTCTTCTATAAACAAATCGCCAGTCACCCATGCTTTTTTACTTGATTTGTAATTCACAGAAATTTGTGTGATGTGTCATTGTGGATTTTGTGACTTGCTTATCACTAGCAATTTTCTTTTTTCACTTCCCGTTAAATTAGCGCACAGAAATAAGGTTACTCAATCTTTTGAAAGCTTACCACCTATACATTTCTCAAATTTAAATTTCCCATCTGGTGTTAGTTTATAAAACAATTCAGTTACGTCTCCATTGAAAATGTCTTCATCCTTATACTATCTTCTAATTCCAGGCCACTTATTATTTAACCAATCTGTCACAACATCCATATTAACATCAGCGGCTTTTCCAACAATTTTGCGACTATGATTATCATGCCTTCTTTTAAATCTTTCGATCCAGCTTCGACTACTATTTAACCCTTTTCCTAGTTCTGTAGCTTTTATTTATAAAACTGTACGGCTTATGGGCACATGTTTCCTTGTTGTTTAAACCATTGTAAAAGTGCATTATCGATATTGTCTCAACTTCCTTTTTTGATTTTTTTTAAGTGTTACATTACCATGTTCAAGAGCCTCTTTAATTTTAGTTTTAATTTTCAAAATTATGGTTCCTACAGTAGATATAGAGAGGTTACGTACACTACCGTTCATGGAAGTTCGGGCATGCAAAAAAATGTACGGAAGTCAAAGAAAATAAAAGAAATATTAAATGGCCATGTATTTAATACTTACTTATATGATTTTACATATTTTCAAACACAAATTTATTAAAAAGGAAAAGTTAATGTAATGACAAATAATTTAAATCCGATTTTCATCGAAAAATCCACCTTTTGTCTTTAGGATTGCTGCCACTATTCTCGGCATCCGATTCACTAATTTTGCTAATGTTTCATTGGGCAAGCTTGTCCATACCTCCTGGAGAATGGTCTACAAATGTTCCTAACACATCGGTCTAATTCTTCCCATAACAACTCTATCGGGTTCAGATCGGGGGACTGTGGCGGCCATTTCATAATTTGTAGGGTCCTTTAATTTTCTTCTTGCTGCAGGTAATCTGTGCACAATTTAGATTTATGTTTGGGGTCATTGTACTGCGTAAATTCAAATCCACGACTAATTAATCGGACTCCTGACGGTATGGCATTTTCCTCCAGAATTTTCCTATATTCTTCCTTTTTTCATTATGCCCTCAATTTTGGGCAAGTCCCCTGTTCCGATTAAGGAAAAACAACCCCAAACTATTACAGATCCGCCTCCATGCTTCACCGTAGGAACTATACACTCCCGTAACATTTTTTCCCCTCTTGATCTGCGTACGAAAACTCTCCGTCTATTTCCGAAAACCTCAAACTTGGTTTCGTCAGTCCACAAAACGTTTTTAAAATCGGCCACTGTCCAATCTCTATGAGCTTGTGCCCATTTCAGTCGTTTCAGCCTATTTCCTCTTCGGAGTAACGGTTTTCGACAAGCCACTCGCCCATGCAACCCAGACTCTTTCAGCCGACGTTTCACAGCACTCACAGAAACTTTGGAATCTCGCTCATTATTGAATTCTGCAGCAATTTCTGATGCTGTTAGTCTTCTATTGCGCTTACTAATTATTTTTATTCGTAAATCTTCCGCAGGAGCCGTTTTTCTTGACGGTCCTGGCCGATTACGATCTTGCACGTCACCGGTTGTCTTAAATCAAACTATAGTATCATGTACTGTAGATTTTTTAATTTTTAATTTATCCGCAATCCGTCTTTCTGCGTGAGTCCCACAACAGTTCCAACTTCGTCTGTGTGGGGTCTATGCCGCAAATTCCGGCTACGGCTCCAGTCTTTTTGCGATAAGTTTGCTCTCGAGTTCTCCATTTTTTACGGGCTAATTTCTTCGGACTTCTAAATTGCAAATGAATACATGAATGCGGAAACAGATGTGCAATCACAACAACTTAAAGAAGAATAATATCCACAAGGCAACGTATACATATGTATTAATATAATACATTTCTTTTATGAATGGCTCGTTTGATTTAAAAGTACGGATTTAAATGATCGAACTCCTGTATATGTATTTCCCCTTCTTAAAGAAAAAACGTTTATTTTAATGTGCAGACACATCAAGCATTCGATTCAATATACATGTCAATGTGCTCGGTGTTCGTGTCGGTGTTTCCCGGGCTTTCCGAATATTGTGTATTGATGTATGTAGTATCAAAGCAAGTTCGCTTTAAACAGAAACTATTTCTGTTAAGACTCTAAAATTGGTTCGTATTATACGGAAGTTCGTCTTAAGTGGGTTCGGAATAAAAAGTATTTTTTAATATTATTTTTATAGCAAATATACCGCGACCGTCGGTTTTGGTACGCAACAACCGGTTCGTTTTAGTCGATTACTACTGTACTACAAACTTAAAATAAAAATTGATCGATTTTATGTTCTATAAATCGATCAATTTCTCGCTGGATGTAAAGCGCAATATTTTGTTTAAATTGAACAATTTTTTGATAAGTGTAGAACATCAAACTTGAGGAAGTTTGATGTAATTGTCAAAATTATGTACTAAAACGTCAGAAATATTACCCGAATTCAAATCGTTCATTGTATGTCCAGAAAATCCTGTTTGGTAGATATTATTTTGCTTAAGGCTTAATAGGTGAAAGATGCTACAATTTTTGCTTAAAAAAAACAAATTAAAATTATTGTGAAATTGTTTCAAAAATTGCCAAAAATTTCTCTGAATTTGCTTTCAATAGGATCATTTTGACTAGCCACTTCAATTCTTATTTACACTCTTTCAAAGATGAAATCAAAAAATATTATTTCCTTTTCTGAGACAATGTAATTGCCCCCCAAAAAACTAAACCTTCACTAAGATTTTTTCATAAATTTTTGTGTAAATTGTGTTGAAAAATGTTGACATACTTCTTCAGCATTTTCCACTTCTCGAGTTTAATTTAGATATGAGTTTGGTGAAATGCTTTTTGTATGATGTTAAATTTAGTTTTATAGGTGGAATCCAACATTAAAATATTATTTCTTTAAAAAAATACGTCCTTCTCTCCAACAATCCATATAACGTGATGTGTAGATTCGGATATATGGAATGACCATACATTTGTAGCAATTTACTCAATACCAAACAAATCATCAAATGAGTTATTCACAGAATGTCCATTTTCAAAAAAAAGGTGGATATTTCTATGATAACAGTGACCACACGTAGAGGAACAATAACCAAAGTAATGCTAATAAATACCTCATGGTATTGATCGAATCACTTCCTGCAAAAACAATGTGAGAAGAAAAAAGCACTAACGCTTTTTTGCTTCTGCCCACATTGTTGTTCATCTATCAGTTAATGCCATTAATCTTCAAAAACAGCACTGAAATATTTCCTGGCGCCACCTATAGCGCGTTTCATCCTAGTTTCAAAGTATTGCGCTTATGGGAATTGCGGAAAATAGATACATAGAAAGACAATTTAGATTATTCTTTATTGAAATGCTAATATATACAACCTCAATAAATTATTTTATGAGTTAGACAAACAGCTCCAGGATTAATTTGCTAAAATGATATTCGAAAGACAAGCCGAGTGTTAAATGTTATTATTATCTTTAACCTGGGCAAATATGCGGTAACAGCCAGAGGCGTGGCGAGCGCATAAAAGTTTACACGTAAAATAGAAGGTAAGAAATAAATTATAAAACGTGCTGAAACACTTACCGTTTTAAAAGTCTTCCGTGAAATCACAAGCTGGGTAACATCTGCTAAATATTTGAATCATTAGATATGTTTCCACAGCTGTTTCAGTCAAGTGAGTACGACGTACGGAATAAATGTCTTTTAATGCCGAAAACGACCGTTCGACATCTAGCGATGTTATATTTGCATATTTAAAATAATCTTTGAAACAACTTAATGCATCTTCACACGTACCTTCACAAATTTGTCTTAATATAAGAAAATCGGAGTCTTTCTCTAAAACACTTTCAAATTTTCGTATTACACACCAATTTGTTTCGCCTTCTACAGCGCATAATTGTGCGTAAACATCATTCGCAATTTGAACTGAATCCACTAGCGACATCGAAACATTTTGTAATTTTTCTATTCCCTCCGCTAGTCCAAGGTAATTGTTGTGAATAGTTTGTAAATTTCTTTTAACCTGACTATCTTGAAATATTTCCTAGCTTTTCTTGATTGCTGCAGCTTCTGTCAGATTGAATTTTAAAACTACCTTCTTTACTTGATCAAAATATTTGTTGCACTAAAACGTAGCCTGCAACCATGTTCCTCAACGTGTAACAATCGGCTGTGGTGGTTTAGGTAAATCAGGACACAGTTTGTGAAATAGTCGGGTACGTTTCGGGGACTTTAGAAACACCGACTTTGTACTAGCAATCAATGCATTTACTAGTGGAAAACATGTAGGAATCGTTTGTGCCGCAAGATTTAGAGTATGGATTTTACACGTTACATGTAAGAAGTTACCACTGTGTTCTTTAAGAAATCGGCCCAAAGAACGCATGTTTGTGGCACCGTCACTCATAAACATTAAAAGTTGGTTAGTTGAAACTTCAAATTTGTTCAATGAGTTCAATACCACCTTTAAAATCTCATTGGCAGTACAATTTATAACTCTTTTGGAAGCAAGTAAGAAGGAGGATGACGGTCGATGTGGTTCCATTGTACGTACCATTACATTAACCACAGAATGTTTTTGACGATCTGTTGTTTCGTCCACGCACAACCACGGTTTTTAATCTTTCAATTCCGTTTTCATTCTTTTTTCTATATGTTCACGAGCAACTGGCACTACATTTCGTATCGATGTCCGACTAGGTAATTTACAGTCCGCATATTTATTCCAGAAGGAGACAAATGCTTCTTTGTCTAGTAAACGAAACGATAGATTACATAAAATAAGAGTAACACATAAATCAAATGTAAATTTTTCTTAGTCTCGTATGCCACTTTTTGCAGAAGAATGCTGTTTGCTTTCGATGTAACGCTGACAATGGCTTCTGGACCAACATATTAAAAGGATTTTACAAACTAGACATTGAATTTTAGCGCCATCAAAAATTAAGTCCGGCATGTCCACTATAAAATTTTTAACTGTGTCTGCCATTGGTCATCAAACATAAGCGTACAATTACAAAATAAGTTACGATAGCCTACATATACACAGAACTACTCGCATACAGCATCGATTTAGTACTGACGCTGTGAACGCGTGAAATAAATAATCGCCGACTCCGCACCACATATCTACTACACTGACTGTTACCGCTGTTTGCCCAGACTAATTATTTTGGAAATTAATATATTAGTGTGAAATTATTTATCTACATTTACAAAAAAAAACAAGTACTCTTTATTATGATGAGAAATCAATCTATTTACAGATTAAAATTTACAGGTATTAAAACATATAATTTTATAGGAATCAGCTTATGTGTCCGATAGTGAGGAGGATAGAGATGAACCTGATAAATGTATAATAAATTCTTTTGGGTCATCCTGCATTTCATCCAATTTCCACATATTTTCTTCAACTAAAAAGCAAGCCATCAGAAAACATATAATAAACATGAATAAATATTATACTTTTAATCACATGTTTGATATAATTTTGCCAGTTCGCATGGGTAACATTTTGATATCCTTCATCGATAAAGGCAGGTAAATCATTTATTTTAAAACTTGCATTATTGCGCTTTATAAAGTTTTTCACTTGCGACCATACCATCTTAATCGGGTTTAATACACAGTGGTAGGGTGACGAACGTAGAATTGTATGGCCCATTTGTATATCTGCTTCATCATCACGTTTATTGTACTTATGTTTTTCTGTAGAAACAATGTGTAAGAGATCACGTTTTAAAAATCCTTCTTCAACAGGAATAGTCATTTTTCTTGGTCGTTGTGGTAGGAATCCGTTCTACCTTGCGACTGTAATAAGAAGCATTGTCGATAATAACTACTGAGTTTGCTGATAGGTTTGGTAGCAACTGATTAAGACACCATTCCTTATATACTTCAACACAAACCTCTCATAAAGTGGACATCTGCAGTATTTTTCTTGCATAGAAAATTATACTCAGCACCTGCGACAAATCCTTTCTCGTTGCCAGCATGAATGTGTCCATGGTACAGTTAGACCAGTACCTAGTTCAGCAAGGAATGCCTGTCGGGAGGTACTTATAGCACTGTCAGTCCATGCTTTTGACACAAAATGTCAAACATTCTCCCATGATTCATCCGTAAATACGACGTTTCTCCCTTCATTTCAATATCTTCTAATGCTGTGTAAATATTCATGGCGCCATTTAATAATATCATCACGATCCATCAGCATTATATTCCTCCCAACTTTTTCAAAAGAAAAGCCAATGTCCTTCAGTAATCTGAATAGTGTGGTTCTTGAAAAAAGAGGTACATCTTGTTTGCTATTTAGAACACTTACGGTTGTGTTCAATGTGGGTGAAATATTACGCAAAAAGAAACTGTGGACCTTAGGTCTAACAACCATTTGCACGTGCTCATCATATAGTTGCAAGCGAGTGGTTTGTTTGTGGCTGACACTCTGATTCTTAGTCGCCACAGCTGCTGGTGGATGGTTTTCCTTGTCCTTTCGGATGGAATATATCACTCCTTTGCCATAGCCAAGTGCTTTACTTGTTTCTTCAACCGCCTTGGAGACTTTCATATTTTTCAGAAAATATGTAAAGGCATTAAAGATCATTTGCCTTCCTCTAGCAGAGTAGCTCTCGCCCTTACGCCTTCTCATACAAGTCTCCATGTTAAAGTGCTGTAATTCCACGATTTTTAGGTTGATCATTAATAATATTACTCTTTATTTACGGTTGTCAATACAACTAAAAGATTTAATAGTTTTTATAAAAACTGATTTACTCAATAATAGATAGAAATGGAGGCAAAATGCGAAAATAAAACACCGAAGAACATAACAAAACGAAGGAAGAATTGAAATTGAGAGGTGACATAAATATTATTGATCTCCCTAGGAGAAATCTCACCGAAAGGCGTAGCAACAGCGCTGGTTCCAAACAAGGATAACTTTATACAAATTGTTGTAAATTAGCAAAAGAAGGCTGTACTTCATAAGACCCCAATACTTCGAAACCAGGGTGAAACGCTCTATAGTACCAAGAAATACAGTAATGCCGTCCTAAATAGAAAGTAAATGAAGATTTATTCCAACAGTTTACCAATCGCAACCTTCCAAATGAATTTGAACCTTTTAAATTTGCATTAGGTTTAAATTGAATATAATTTCACTTAGGAAATTTCTCAGACATAACCTTAAAAAACCATGAAAGTAGAGATTTATTTTATTAACTCTGTGCGCCTATTGTCCAAATTAAACTTTTTCTTTTGTGTATATTTTGAAATCTGATACAACAGTAACATTTTCTTTGTTATTCTTAATTTTTCGACTAGGCTCCAAGAAAATAATGGTCATGCTATGTTTATGAACAAGCATAGAAATGTAAATTGATTATTTAAAATTTTTTTTTATTAGAAAATATATTTTTATCTGTTGTCGGTACTTTTGTATGAATTTAATGGAGAATTTGCTAAATGTCGTTTTTTTTGGTATTGGGAAAAAGGGTTTCAAAATCGATTAAATTTGTGTTGATTTCTTGCAATTCACGAATGGTGTATTATGTTATAATTGTTTCACATCATGCGTAAAAATTATTTTCTTTTATAATTCTAAAGTAAAAAAATCTTTGGTAAAACATGGACTAGTTATAATTGCTTGTGAAATGAATATACTTTCTCAGTTGTTTAGTATGGTTATGATTAACGCTGGCCACGAGCGGTACCGCGCATCGGCGTAGAATCAGTTCGGATCGAGAGGAACGGTAGTATTACTTCGTCTGCGGAGCAGTACGGACATTTTCGCTGCCGGTCATTTGCGCAATTGTTTATCTGTCCTAGAAAAATTATGATTTCGTCAGCAAAACGACCGCGATCGGACAAACTTCGAAAATTTATTGCAGAAACTCCAGACTTAATATATGAAGGTGCTAAAATTAAATGTGTAATCTGTAAAATCCCGTTAATGTGTTGGTCCAGACAACATTGTCTACGACACGTAAATAGTGAAAAGCATGTCTCAAAAAGAAATTGCGCACGAGACAATGAAAAATTTATATTTAATTTATGCGTTACGTTTATCGCATGTAACTTAATTTTCTAGACAAGGAACCATTTATCTGCTTTTGGTATAACTATTCGGAGTGCAAATTACCAAATCGAACATCGTTACGAAGAATTGTGCCATCTGCGCGCGAACATATTGAACGAAAAATAAAATCGGAGTTGAAAGATCAAAAATTGTGGTTATGTGTCGACGAAACAACAGATCGGAAGAAACATTCTGTTCTTAATGTAATGGCACGCAAATTGGAACCTCATCAATCGGTACCTTCAATTCTATTAGTCTCCAAACGAATACAACAGTGTACTGCCGAAGTAATTTCAAAGTTAGTGTTAAATACATTGGACAAGTTTGAACTTTCAACAAACCAACTCTTGATGTTAGTGAGTGATGGTGCTGCAAACATGCTTTCTGTAGGCCGGTCTCTTAAAAAGCATTCTGCTAATTTGTTACACATTACGTGTAAAATTCATGCTCTCAATCTTGTGGCGGATAGTATCAGAAAATGTTATCCTGAGGTAGACGCTTTAATAGCGCATACCAAAGCAGTATTTGTCAAATCACCGAAACGTATTCGCGAATTTCACAGACTGTGCCCCCGTATACCAGAGCCACCAGAACCTATTCTAACTCGTTGGGGAACATGGTTGCAGGCCGCGTTTTATTATCATAAATATTTTGACACAAGAACGTGGTTTTACAATTCTATACAAAGGAAGCTGCCGCTATCCAGAAAAGCCAGTCGAAATTTCAAGATAGTCAGGTTAAAATGGATTTAAAAATCATTCACGACAATTACTTCGGGCTAGCAGATGCAATAGAAAAATTACAAAATCCTGCGATGCCGTTAGAAGAATCTCTACAAATAGTGCAACATGTTCACGCACAGCTATGCGCGATTGAAGACGCAAAACATGTTTCTGTTCTAGAAAAATTTGAAAGTGTTTTTGAGAAAAATTCTGATTTAGGCACATTAAGACACATTTGTGAAGGTGCGTCAACAGAATCGTTAAGTTATTTGAAAGATTATTTTACTTACGCAAATATTACGTCACTAGATGTAGAACGTTCGTTCTCTGCATATAAACGCATTTTTTCCTCGTGCCGTACTAGTTTTGCCGAAACAACAGTTGAAACATATCTAATGTTGCAGATATTTAACAGACATTATTCACTTTGCGATTTCACGGAGGACTCTTAAAATGGTAAGTGTTTGAGCACGTGTTATTTAATTTTTATTTAAAAGATGAGCGAAATTATTTGCGGCAGCAAATATCTCTATTAGTAGAATAACTCTAGTGGAACGCGAGGCCTGGTCGACTCTACGCTACTGCGCGGTACCGCTCGTGGCCAGCTTTAGTTATGATTACTTTGCTTACTACTTATTAACAATTAGCTCTGTGGATGAACCTGGCGTCACATAGGAGATAATTTGACGATTTTTTGAAAATTTGCGTATAAACAAGCGCAGATTTTTAAAGCCATTATTGTTGTATTCCAATTCTTCTGACGAAATTGTAGGTTATGAGTTTGAGAAGTGGGATACAACTTCTAGGAATTATATTTAGGAGATCGGTTACAAATTGTGATCGTGTATACCTGTCACTGGTGGAAAATATGAAGTAGTAGTAGTTACTTTTGTAAAGAACCATAATATGCACAAATAAGAATGGAATTGTAATATGCTTAAACAGCTGTTTTTAGAAAATATAAAGGGAAGGTATAAGCATCTCATACCAAAAAGCTAGAAGGTCGCAATCGATTCAGCAGACAATTTTCTATCGGAGGCCCTCAAACTCGTCAATCAGGAATGCATAGCTAACAATAAATCGGACGAAAGCTAGAGCGGTGTCGATTGCGGGTCTCGTTCTAACGCCGTTTTTGGTGGTTCAAAAAACAGCAAACGCCCATAACTTGCGAACGGTTGGAGCAATCAAAGCAAGTAATGATATCGTTATGATCTACGTCGAAAGCCGCGTTTTTTTTTTGGTGTATAACTCAACGTGGTGCGGAGCATTCTTTTTATTTTGCAGCTGTTTTAAGACTTTCAAAAATTCCATCACTTTGGATAGAAATTTTTGCAGCTCTCTTATAGCTCGGCATCCGGATGAGCTGGGGGGTTAAGTTTAGGCCCGTTGAAAAGCTCTCGGCAAACGCTTTGAAACCGAAAAAAAGCTCAACTCTAACTCTAACCGTTCCGATACTAGGACGTCTTGAAGTTTAGAAAAGAAGATTCCCTTTTTTTAACTTTCAAGCTCCGTAGCTCCCAAACCAAAAGCTAGGAGGTTCTGCTTGATCGTAATCGATTCAACGGACAATTTTCTATCGGGGCCCCTCAAACGAAAGCTAGAGCGATGTTGATTTCGGGCCTCGTTCTGACGCCGTTTTTTGGCGGTTCAAAAAACAACAAACGCCCATAACTTGCGAACAGTTGAAGCAATCAAAGAAAGTAATGATGTCGTTTTGATCTACGTCGAAAGCCGCGTCTTTTGGTGTATAATTCAACATGATCCGGAGCATTTTTTTTATTTTGCAGCTGTTTTAAGACCTTCAAAAATTCCATCACTTTGGGTACAAATTTTTGCGGCTCTTATATCTCTTATAAATCATACAATTCAGGTCTTCTAAAGTTTTCTTGAAAGTGTATATTACGTACTATAAGGCACTGCATCGTTTCAAACTCTTTTTGCACTCGAAGCTGGATCTCCTTCTATGTTGACGTTGTGATATGATGGAAATAGAATTGAACTCCAGACATCAACAATAGATGGTATACAAAGACCGAAAACTGGCGTGATTTTTCTAAAAATGCTTTTTCTGTTTCTATATAAACATTGGAAGGGGAAGCTAAGGGGCTACATAGGAATTAGTATATTAAATTTTGCATTAATACGTCTTACCTTATCGATTACCTACCATCTCAAGTATAATACGCCGGCTTAAAATTTTACTTTCTAAATTAATGCCAGTTACTGATGTAAGACGTTAAAAGTTTATGTATCGTATGTATACACTAATATATAGGTATGTACATACCTATGTGTACGTAGCAGCTAGTTTGAGCAATAAATAGCTGTAGCAAACGACCACACGTAACGGACCGGGTAAAAGTAAATTATAATTCTAATTAGTTCGTTGATAATTGAACGTGATATAAATCATGTTCAGTCGATTCATCTAATAGGGCAATAGCTAAAAAAAAAACAACAAATTGAAAAACCATGGAAAAAATTTAGTATGGCGAAATTGGTTTATAACTGTTCTAAAGTTGTTAGAACATACAGGACCGCGCATAGGTTTCTGGCCATTAGTAGTCTTTCAACCCATATTATTAAGTGACTGTTTAAATGTTACTATACAGAGTGTTTAGCGAGGAATTAACAAATTATATATTATGGGAAATCGAAACTTGTAGCCTGCTGGGTTGATATAAATTTTAGATGCTTATAGGTACGATTTTCTCAGTTATCACGTCTATCAAATTAATTTTGTACTATTATTATTATTATTAAATTAATACATAAAACAGCTTGATTTCGTCCTCCGTTCAATGTTGAATATTTGATGCTTAAAATAAAAAGCTTTTGCTATACAAATTTAAAAATGACTAGTTGAAAATATGAAGCTTATGGACTATACTGAACAGAAGTACCGATTGTGTTACGTCAAGACAACAGGAAATGCATTTCTGGGGATTACAGTCGACTAAAAAAAGGAGAACCTTTCTTTGTACTTTTTTTTTTCAAAGGGAAACACTAAAAATATATATGTATTATCAAATAAAGTGCAAATTCTAATATAAAATGTACTTATAAATAGGTGAAAATATAAACTAGCGAAAATATCATCGAGGAACCGTGGAACAGCAATGGTTGATGGGTTATAAGTAGAGCCAGGTAACTGGAGAGTAATCGCAGCGGCGGTGTGACTGTGTTTAGGTGGGCGGGGAGGGTTGGTCGATTATGATACGACACAACAAATCATCACTCAGTACAGTTTAGCATTGGATAGCGGATAGGGCGTGTTGATTTTATTGATATAGACGTAGTTATTAATTGTAGTTTTTAGTGAACATGTCGAAGGCTAAAAAACGACCCTTTCAAGATATAGTAAATAAGGTGATTTCTGACTTTCCCGATTTGTTTTACAACGGGAGTAAGGTAGTTTGTAAAGTGTGCAAAATACATTTGATGTCAAATAAAAAGTGGAACTGTACAAGACACGTAAATTCCGCACAGCATAGAAAACGAAAATTGGGCATGCCACCCAGAGGTGCATTTTTTTTTAATGCAATTCTTATGTTGATAAACTGTAATTTGCCACTAGGCTTACTTAATAAACAACCGTTTAAGGACTTTTGGGACAAATACAATCCCAAGTTGCGGTTGCCAACGGAGAAAACGGCATGTAAGCGTGTTGCATTTGTACGCGATGACTCTGGAAAAGAAAATGAAACGCATATTGAAATAACACGAAATTTTTGCGCGACATCTAGTCCTGTAGGATCCCTCAAGCTTTCTAGAGCGACTACTAAATTGTTGATGTTATTTAACGAGTCTTGTATAGATAAGTGAGTATTTTCTAACTGCGAAATAGTTTGTGTCACTACAGAATAGTTTATGGAAATGTCATCTATTTCCTTTTGAACGTCTCAATCGGAAAAAAGTTGCTGACTCTCGCGGACCGCTTGAGAATTAGAAGAATTAAGTTTGAAAATGACATCTTTCACTTGGGAATAATATTTTACGATAGCAAGATCCATGTTCCCCATCGCGTCAATACAGGCTGAGGTGGTAGCGGAATTTGCGGATACAATTGCTTGAATACGCGCATATGTTTGGGAGATTCCACAAACACTTTTTTGGTAGATGATATTAAATCATTCACCCTAGGAAATTTGCTTCGAATTGTTTCTGCTACGAGATGACATGCGTGTATGAGGCATGTTATGTGAAGAAGAGTCGGAAAGCATACTTTTAACACCCTACCAGCTTTCAGCATTGTTGCGGCTCCGTCAGAAACTAACATGGTGATTTGGGCTCCTGCGATACAAAATTCTCTTAACAAATTTTTTATTATGTTTACAACGGTTTCGGCATCAGTGCTTTTAATCCTTTTACTGGCTAACAACAAGGAAGCTGCTGGGCCATTACACTTTCCACAATATGAATTACGCTGTGTTTCTGAGCATCAGTAGTTTCGTCCACACTGAGCCATATTTTTTGATTTCTCAACTCGTCTTTTATACAGTCCTTTACTGTACTTTGCACATGTGGTAAATTGTATCGCAATTGTCTTTTTGTTGGTAGCTTCCATGATGGAACATGTTGGTCCCAAAAAAGACGAAAGTTTTCATTATCTACTAGGTGTTGTGGGATGTTGCACGTGCTCAACATAAAAATAAAGTCATACAAAAATTCTCAGTACGGAAAATTGTTTCTTAAATTCAATACATAACGTTTACTTTTAATATGACTTCTACATTCAAATGTCGTACGACCCAGCAACCCTATACTGCAAAATTTGCAACGAATGTGTGAACCTGCAAATTCCAAACCAGGGAAACGCCAAATATATTTCTTCACATGCGATGCAAGAGGTACACCAGGCTTACGTCTCATGTTTTCGAAAATACACAATGAGAATCCGATAAATAACCGAACGACCAAACACGACCACATACGTACATACACCCCCCTGTACAGGTATCTCTGCGGGTACAACCTTTTATCACGCGTTATTCATAGAACAAAAACAACCTTCTCCGTAAACTTTGTTGATCATATTCATTTGCAATCTAGCATCCGCACAAGCCCCAATTAATACAAAACCGAGATTCAGATGTAACAAAAATGAGCTTCTCGAATTCTTCATGCATTTCGAACATATTAATATCCACAAAAGTATATTTAATAACGATTTTAATGACTCGAATAAACCCAGAACCTTACGACACCGATCCCAATTAGAAATATCAATCATTTAGATAATGAATTACTCGGATACATTAAGAAATCACCACGTCGCACATCTTCACGGAATTTTTCCCAATATCTTCTTGGCTGGCTGGCAAGCTGAACGACCTCGTAGGATGATATAGGGACGAGTGAGCCATTTGTTAACAATTATCGAAGTCGTGTGACAGCGAAACCGAGTGAAATGTGTTCATATAGGTATATGTATACAGTCGAAAAGATGGGAGCTCTTGCCTTGCCGATGGCTTTGGCGGTTTCCGGGAATTTCGATAGGATATACCCCGAGCTGCCGTTGGATTTTAAGCAAAGATATCAGCGGCCGTCTGCGTATGCCTTTGTTTGGGATTAAAAGGAGCGAAGAGAAGGTTGGTAGATTATTGGATTTGCTTTAATATAAGAGAATAAGCATTTTATTGATATCGCCATAATGAAAGGACCAACTAGTAATGAAATGAGCAGTGGATATTGTTAACGAACATAAGTTCGTTTAAATAGTTTATAAATGATTTAAAATGTCTATGATAAGGTGTTGAATGTGGATTCGTGCGAGAAGAAGTATTTGTCATGGGTATTATTATCATTAATGTGATTTTCAAACCAACTGTAATCTTACTACGTGATCAATGAGCTTGAGTTTTTGCACAGCAGGAATTTTGTATGGATACTTTTCGAGATTTTTTCTAAGGGTATGGTGACAAGTACCGGAAATAACAAATTAGTTTCTTGTGAAGGCTTTCTAATAGACTTTTTAAGCAGTTCTTTTCTTGAGTCTACCACTACTGGGTTTGCGATTTACTGCGCCAGTTTCATGTAATTTAGCAGCGCAGCGAAGAATTTGTTGATACAAATCAAGTTATGATACTGCAAAATGTGGAAACCGAAGAGGAAATTCATTTGGACTAGGCAGAGCACAGCTTCGCGCCAGGTTAGAAGTGAGGTCGCCGCGCCCACGACGCAATGCATGTATGCAGATGAATCGGCACGGGCGACACTCAGCGAATGAAATCATTGATTTATTGCAACAGTTTCTCATCAACCCTTCGCAGCGTTAGTCGTGATTATGGAGATAAATATATGTGTGTCTAG
The DNA here is from genome assembly GCA_029619315.2 of Dynastes maya. Lineage (NCBI taxonomy): Eukaryota > Metazoa > Arthropoda > Insecta > Coleoptera > Scarabaeidae > Dynastes > Dynastes maya. The sequence goes on along the minus strand of JAROYE020000001.1, from coordinate 3,287,935 downwards.
CGTACGCAAGGGAAATATACGACCGTTGGCTAATAAAGTCACTAATTCATCAGTGAATTTCCGGATTTGAACTGTAATGGAATTAAAGTATTATATAAAAATGAGAAAAATGGCATACCACCTCAAACTCAATTTAAGTTGGATTTACTTTTCACGTTTATTGTTTGTGGTCTACCGCTTCGCTTACTCGATAAAGAACCGTTTCGACAGTTTTGGCGTACATACAACCTTGAGTAGAACATACCATCAAGGACAGCGTTACGGTAAGAGCTTCCAAGTATACGTAAAGATATCGAAAATAGGAGCAAAGCAGGATTAAAAGGTAAACAGCTGTGGCTATGTCTTGATGAGACGACAGATAATAAAATTCTATTTTGAATATTATAGTACAAATATTAGATACTATTAAGCCGAAATTTGCAACCTTATTAGCTAGCAAAAGATTAAAAAGGTGTACCGATGAAGGAATTACGGGCATAGTGCTCGATACGTTACAACAATTTCAAGTGTCAACTAATCAACTATTGATGTTTATGAGCGATGGAGCAGCGATAATGTGTAGTGTAGGCCGTTCTCTTAAAGAAAAGTGTGAGGGACTTTTACATGCTACATGTAAAGTTTATGCTTTCCATCTTGTGGCACAAACTATTCAAGAATGTTACCCGCAGGTGGATGCATTAATACCAAATACAAAAAAAGTGTTTCTCAAATCTCTCAAACGGATTCGAGCATTTCACAGGCTTTGTCCCGGTATTCGCGAACACCACAACCGATTCTTACGGGTAGGAGAACATTGTTGCAAGCCAGCTTTTTATTATTCTGAACATTTCCAAGAATTGATTCTATAATTCGATCCTGACGAAGCCACAGCTATTAAGGAGAACCAGAAAGGATTTCTAGATACTTCTGTTGAAACAGATTTAAAAAATATTAGCAACAATTATAAACGGTTACTATACGCAATAGAAATATTGCAAAATACTTGCATTTATATACCACTTCTCATTCTGTTGCTTTTGTCCAATACGAAAATAGCTTTCAACGATAAATGTTTGGTGCTCTCCAGTAAACAAGGTTTAACATTTAAAAGATATTTGTCGAATTGACAAGTTTGACAAATCACGTCTTGTGCCATGTTTCACCTTTTAGAGGAGATTGTTTCTGGTTCGGAAAGAGGAGAAATCACTTTGTGTATGTTTATGGATCTATCAAAGGCGTTTGATCGTATAAGCCATCAAGTATTGCTAGAGAAGTTACAGATAATAGGATTTAGAAGACCGCAACTATATTGGATCAATTCACATCTATCAAATCGAGGTTAGTGTGTGGTGGCTTATGACGAGGGGGATTGTGTATGACTGTGCCGAATGGAGTACCACAGGGTTCTATTCTTGGCCCTTTATTGATCTCAGAATTGATACCTGACTTCGTAATTATGTTCGCGGATAACATTACACTACAGGATTGGTTCGAATATCACAACCTACAGCTAAACGCTAAAAAAATTAAGTTACTACAGTTTGCGAATACTCCTAACACACAAACAATCGGAAGTGAAGAGACTCTTACCTGTTTTAACGATACGCTCTTTCTGGGGTGGATATTAGATTCCGAACTGTCATGACAATCACATATTGAATACATTTCGGGAACATTGCGTAGTGCCAGTTATGCGTCAAGGATCGTCTCTCGAAGTGTTGGTCTTCAAGAGTCAATGGCTGTTTGTTACGCGAACGTCTATTCACGTCTGAGGTATGGTATTATCTTCTGGGGTAATTCGATTGGGCAGAGAGGATTTTCGTCCTGCAAAAAGCCTCTATTAGATTAGATTAGTGATCTTTAACATCAACCGAGGTGACACTTGCAAGGACACTTTTAAGGAATTCGGAGTACTAACCTTGCTGTCAATATACTGGGTGTCTCCAAAATGTTGGGACATAGCTTAACTACAGACTCCTGGGATTAAAATAAGAAGATTTAATCCAACTTACCTATATCCAAAGTCGCCTCGTTAAGTTGGTACAAGACGTGAAAGTTGTTTGAAAAAAAATTAATTTTGCGTATAAAAATAGGAGGGTTTGATCGATTGTTATAATTTTTGGTATGGAGTGTTTTGTGACTATAAATCACGTTTCGAGATGGTTTTGGTCTTCATCGGTACGTTGTAAGTGTATTAAATTAAAATGTCGCAATACAAATTTGGTGATAACTTTCTAGTGCTTAGGCTGAGAACTTTCAATTGTTTGCTACAAAAAGATATTTTCTTTAGGAACATTTTTTGTATCTTTGTAATTTTTGATAACTATTGCGGTTTCTCCGGAAAAAAATAAAATCTGATCTGATGATATGCTTTTTTTGATAGGAATAATCTAGCAATAATCTAGTTAACCAGAATACTATCTTTTAACGACAAATGAGTATCATTTGTTTGCTACATGTCAAAAGCACAGAAGTTTAGTGTGGTAAAAATTAAGTAATTAGATTGGCATTTTTGTGATCTTCGCTTGGTTTCTGTTTGTAGTTGGACGTGTTTTAATAATTTCGAGGTTGTTTTCTTGAGTTTCTTGTTGAGCGTATTGACGATAATGGCTGCAGCGTATTTCTATGATGAGCAAACTGATATGTTGCTGGTTCTCGGATTTTGTGAGGGAAATTGTCGGCAAAGCGTGGCAGTATACCAAGAAAGATTTCCAAATCGTCAGGTGCCGAATCATAAAACATTTGCAAGAATTGAGAGACGCCTTCGTGAAACTGGAAGCCTGAAATCAGTAACTGTGGATCGTGGACGCCCTCGTGTAATTCGCAATCCACAAATTCAAGAGGAAATTCTAAATACCTTAGAAGAACATCCTGAAAAAAGTACTCGTGGTTTGTCTCGTCAATTGGGAGTTTCAAAAGATGTAGTGCACCGGGTTATTAAAGAGCAAGGTTTGCGTCCGTATCACCGTCAGAGTGTGCAAGAACTTTTACTCGAATCGCGTCTAACATTTTGCAGATTTATTCAAGAAAGAAGGGCTGGAGATATTCACTTTCATAGTAAAATTCTGTTCACCGATGAAGCGTGCTTTACGTGAAGAGATAAGAGGTAACAAATTCACACAACGAACATGTGTAAGCAGAAGAAAATCCACATGCTATCAGAGAACGCCATTTTCAGCAGGAATTTCGACTTAATATATGGGCAGGAATAATCGGCGAACATCTCATAGGCCCCGTTGTTTTGCCTGCTAGGTTGAATGGTGCAATGTACTTAAATTTTCTTCAGAATACATTACCGGAATTACTAGAGGATTTGCCATTACTTCTTAGAGGTAGTATGTGGTTTTTACATGATGGAGCACCTCCCCATTTTACATGGAATGTTCGAAACCACCTTCATGTACAGTATACCAATAGATGGATTGGCTGACGTACCGGTAAAATGGCCGTCTCCATCATCGGATCTAAATATTTGTGATTCGTTTTTGTGGGGAACACTTAAGAGCATGGTGTATTCTACTCCTGTAAATACAGAAAATGATCTTTGGGCTAGGATTCAAAACGCCGCAGAAACAATTAAAAATAATCGACAAATGCTGCAGAATGTACAGATAAATTTTTTGCGTAGGATCAATCTATGCATTCAAGAAAATGGGGGCTATGTTGAACAATTTCTATAACTTAAGACTATGTAGTTGCCACTAATAAATGAATGCATTACATGCCATGCCATGCATTTTGTATTTTTTTGTTTATAATGTATTTAAGATTCTTTTCCGGAGAAACAACTTTCACGTCTTGTACCAACTTAACGAGGCGACTTTGGATATAGGTAAGTTGGGTTAAATCTTCTTATTTTAATCCCAGGAGTCTATAGTTAAACTATGTCCCAACATTTTGGAGACACCCTGTATTGTTATGATATTTATTTACCTTCGTTGAAAAGTGTTGTATTTTGACAGTTGAATTACTTTTAGATCTATTTTATTACGAGGCGATGCAGTGTTGAATACTTCTTCGTCTTACACATGAAGATAAGAAGTATTTTCGTTAAAAAAAGGGTCCAGCAAGCAACAGTTAAAGTTAGAAATGAATTTTACTCTGATTACATTTCTGTAAATAGAAAATATGTGATTTTATCGTATTTAGATAGACAAATAGCTATTCATATGCAGTTATGAATTTAAAACATCTTTATCGTGATAACCACTTTTCATATACCGTACCTGACATTACCATACTTACAAAATTTGAACATCATCACCAAGAGAAAGGAATTTTCCATGGATTTAAAAGTCAAGTTTTATTTATTTAGACAGTACCCTGGGGTGCTAAATAATAAAAGCAAAATTCAGATAGTATAAACAAAATTTCGACAAGAAATAATTTTCAAAATTTATCCATAATTTTATTCATATTTTAAGTCAATATGAAACTATTTATATAAAAACCGGAGAATTTCAACAAATTTTATATCAAAATTGAATCCACGGTGCAAGTTCCGAAGAAGGAGATATTTGGTTGTAAATCGGACGCTGTTACGAGTCCGAGAATATTAAGGAAGCACACCGAAGAACTGCTACTCTGCGAAGAACGTCAGTATGCAGGTGCCGAAATTTAATATTTGGTCAAGGATTCAAACCAAAAAGAGAAAATTCAATTTAATCAATCTATTATTAAAATTTCAAATAAATAAATAGCTGTCGGTTAGGGATTACGATAGCTTCCTTGTCAAAATTCACAATCTATTTATACCTTTGGTGATTTTTGAAAAGCCCCTTTGTTTCGAAGATACAGGACGAGAAAAATTTTCGACAAAACCAACATTTTATTACCAAAAATTACATTTAAAACTTCTTAATCTACAAGAACTGTTGAAAATGACTACCTCCAGCTAGGATGTAAGAACCCAATCTTCTCCTCATTGACTGCCGAACTCTTTCAAAAAGACCAGGGTCGTTTCTTATTGAGTTACACCCAGCAATTATCCGATTTCTTAAATCTTCCATATTTTCCACTGGAGTAGAATAAACTAATGACTTTAGATGGCCCCATAGGAAATAGTCCAGCGGGTTTAAGCCCGGGGATCGCGCAGGCCATAAGCGAGGTCCAACTCGATCCAACGATCTCCGTATGTTGCTGTTAAAAACTCACGAGCAATCACACTAAAATGCGTTGGTGCTCCAACGTGCATAAACCACATTGCATTCCTTGTTGCCAATGGTACATCCTTCAGAAACAGAGGTAGCGTTTGTTCCAAAAAGTTTCGATGCACCCCGCCTGTAAGTCTTCCTGGTAGAAATACCGGTCCAATTAGCCAGTCACCCACAATTCCTAACCAAACCTTCAACGAGAACTGATGTTGAAAACGATCCTCAAGTACCTCATGTGGATTTGCTTCAGCCCACACATGGTTATTGTAAAAATTCCTTATTGCGTTTCTTCATCGGTAAAAAGAATCAGTGTCAGTAGTTGCCACTGACAGAATTCAATCCGTGGAAGAAAATCAGCAGGAAGATGTTCCTGAACACGTTGTATGTGGTATGGGTACAATAAATACTCCCTAAGAATTTCCCAAACAGTCCCATTACTTACATTCCAAGTATTTGCAATTTTTCGAATAGAAGTACCTGGATCTTCCTCTATCATGTCCAGCACATTCTCTTCTAATTCTACCGTTCTTACTGTCATTGGCATTCCTGGTGCTCCACTTCGTTTCACTGACATTAAAACCTCACTGTATATAGATTTTATTTATACATATGTTATTTATACATACATATGTTATTTATACATACATGTGTTATTTATACATATACATGTTTTCTCTATTTTTTTTGACTTGTTCTACACCTTGTAAGCAAACATTGAACGAAATATATTATTATTATTATTATAGCCTCATTTCGCCTAAATTGCTTGATCATGCTGATGGTTTAATTATTAACGTGCAAACTTCTTTTATCCCTCAAGGTAGTTCTTTTTATTTTATTTGGCGAATTCTGCCGTATTTTTCCAATTAAAGTTCAGCCATTTTTCAGTATCACCTGGTTCCGCTTGTCGCAATTTCATACGTTTCTTGGGAATTAATAAGCAATTACTTTATGTACATATACATACATATATAAACGAAACGATGGCCACAGTAGAATAAAGGTACCGACTATCATTAAAGCAATTGATAAAGAGGTTGCCTTTTTTCTTTTTACGAAAATTATCTTTAGAAGGAAACAGAACTGTGTAATTAAGAGAGTAATTATTTAAATTATTTGTTCAATTTGTATTAAAACCTATTCTATATTCACATATTTATAAAAATAACTGTTTTTTTGTGCAAAAATTAAATTGGAGCAAATCTTCCTCGGTTGTCGTTGATTTTACTAACTTGTTTAGCTTTAAGATCACTTTTTCTTTAGATTATTACCTTCTGTATTGAGAAAATCTATTCTTTTCTGATTTTTAATTATAAAATCCCAGGAAAAATGTAACAGTAAAATTTTAAAACTTGCCGAAAAGGAAAGAAATTAGTGTTGAAACGCGTGCTCTGATAGTAACACAACATAACTTAGGCATAAGCAATCGTCAAATTGCTAGAAAATTACATTTAAATCCAGCTACTGTAGATTACAACGTCAAAAAATACAGTGAAAGTGGCAGTTTTCTAAATAAAGTACGAAGTGGTAGACTAAGGGCGACAACATCAGCTCAAGATATTGCAATCATGGTGTCCAGCAAGCGAAAAAGAAGAAAAACAGCTCCAGAAATCGCCGCAGAAATCAATACTGCACTTCCGAAACCGATTAGCATGTTCACGGTTAAATGCCATCTACAAAAAGCCGGCCTTCACGGACAAATCGCGATGCGAAAGCCCTTGCTTCGCCAAATTAATAAGAAAAAGGGGTTACGATGGGCACATGAACGTCGAAATTGGACGCTAGAAGATACAGTGAAACTGGCAGTGTCGATGACAAAGAAAGATCTGGCCGTCTTCGATCAGTTCACACTGCGGCTGCCATTAAAGCTGTCAAGGCACACAGCAAACGAAATCCTCTCCAAAAACAGAAACTATTGTCGTTGCAGATGGGCGTGACTAAAAGTACAATCGAAAACATCCTGAATCAAGACATTAAGCTTCGCGCTTTCAGAAGAAAAAGCAGTCACTTGCTCAACGCATGTCTGAAAGGTTTAAAGCTTCAAAGATGCCAAGTCTTATTAAAGCGGTACGCTAACAACGACCGTATCCTATTTCCCGACGAGAAAATCTTCACTCTTAAAGAACAATTTAATCGGCAAAATGGTCGAATGTATGCCTCCAATAGTGAAGAAGCAGGTGTGGTCGTTCCCCGTGTTCAAAGGGGTCATCATCCATCCTCAGTAATGGTTTGGTGAGGGGTATCTTATTTCGGACCAACTGAAGTTCATTTCTGTGAGAAAGGAGTAAAAACCAATGCCCAAGTCTATTAAGAGACGGTTCTGGAAAAAAATAGTAAAACCTCTAAGCCAGAGCTTATTCAAAAACCAGGATTGGGTCTTCCAGCAGGATTCTGCGCCTGCTCATAAGGCCAACAGTACTCAATGTTGGTTACAGGCGAATAACATCGACTTTATCAAGCATGAAGATTAGCCATCTTCTAGTCCCGATCTTAATCCTCTGGATTATAAAATCTGGCAAGCTTTGGAGGAGAAAGCCTGCGCTAAACGCCATAGAAATTTGGACTCGCTAAAAGCATGTGTGAAGAAGACGGTGGCGGGGATAGACATGGAAATGGTGCGTAATGCGATTGATGACTGGCCTCGCAGATTAAGCGCCTGTATTACGAAACGAGGGGGTCATTTCGAATATTTTTTGAATATGTAATTGAGAACACTATATTGGCCTATTTTATCAATAAAAGGTTCTTATTTTTTTTTCTGTTTTATTTAATATAATGATAAAAGTTGTGACAGAACTTAGAGACCGACTAAGTAAGTAGATCCCACACGTCAAGTAACTTATAAAATTACTTGAGTTATTAATGTTTTTTATTTAGTCTCATTACAATATATTTCTATTCTTGTTCTTGTAAATGGAAAAAAAAAACATTTTTTACGGATTCGGGAACCATCAACAGACACATTCACCACCGGATCGGAGATATAGATTAACCCCCTCAGGTTGGCTAATTGTTTCGGGCTGCCGATAAGCGGTAAATGGTACCTACACTCATAGCAAAGTAGTCGCGGCGTTGTGACACCGGGACTTAACGGCGACCGTCCGAGCGCCAACCTTTGATAACGAGGAAGTGGCTTCTGATGCATTCCCCAACGGTGACGTCATCGTTGTCTTATAAACACATCCGATGATGGCATTCTTCCTTATTCTTCTAGGAATAGAAATAAGTGATAATTGTTAATGAAAACTGAGGTTATGATGGAAATATTTCAAAGAATAATTAGTAACGGATTCGATATTGATAATTTATGCAGGGTGAGTCAAAATAAGGGGGGTACTAAGTTAATTTTTTTACAATATAATATTCTGATAATTTTTGTATTCCAAATAACACTTTGAATATTTTTTAATCGGAGTACATCACACCTAAGTCAAATAAAATTGAAAAATTCCAGGATTTCATTTACCAAAGGAATTCAGGTTTAGTTTGAAGCTGTTCTTTCAATTCTCTCAACGTACATCGTCGTTAACTGATGTTTGGCCATTTTTGAAACGTTTAAACATGTCATAAGTAGGCCGGGCACAATCGGTTTTCGCAACAGAATCGGATCAGTTGCATGGGCCGCCGATTATAAATAAAAAGTGTATGTGTAACTCACACCCGATAGAAGCGATATTTTGAAATTAATACTCCAGAGTAAAAAATAAATGCTGACGCAATACAAATATTTGGTAAATAAAGCGAATATATGCACACGTTAAAGTGTTTTTATTGCCATTATTAGTTTCTCTTTCTTTGAAAACGGTATTTGTTGTATATGTAATGTAATAACCGTAAAAAATAAACAAAAGCGTTTCTTCAAAAATCTATTGTACTTAATATCGTAACAATAAATAATAATATAATAAATAAACGTAGCTTCTTAACACTGTGGATAGGATTGTTGAAAAACTTGCACCATCAGGTATGTTTCCACATTTGTCTCGGTGAAGGTTGTTCGCTGTGTGTGGTGAAATAACGTTCTTATATTTCGAGAAAGACCATTCAACATCTACGGAAGTAACACAGGCATAATTAAAATAATTCTTAGAGTTAATTAATGAATCTGCAGATGCACCACCACACATTTGCCTTAATCTTGCATAATCGGAATTTTTTTTTAAGATCTTGCATAAATGTACGCCCTGTCGGTATGCGACATCCTGGCTTAAAATACGGTAATAACGTGTTTTTTAACACATTTATGTACTGCTCTTGACGCATTGTACCTTCTACAAAATACAAAGGGCCGGGTCCGTATCCACTAATCACTCTCCACCTGCGGAGGGTGTTTTACAGTTCGAAGAACCGTGGACTCTGTGAGACGTTCGCCAGGTCGTCTACGAACAAATTGTGCTCGCTGCACTAACACAGAGAGCGAGCACTCGTCACTAAAGAAAACCTATTAAATAATGCAAGCATTAATTCAGTAAAAATCATGTTGTTAAGTTATTCACCTTTTTCCAATTCTCGTCTGTGAAATGTCAATAGTCTCTTGCAAAGTTGAGACGAGCAGATTTCATTTTTTCCATTAAACGCGGCTTTTTTACAGGTCTTCGGCCCATTAGGCGATTTTCGCGCAATCGGCGCCTGACAGTTCTGCTCGAAATCTCTATTCCTCCCTCTTGTAAATTTTTTTTAATCATTTTAATTGTAGCAAATCTATTGCTCAAAGCCTGATGAACAATTTCACGGTCAGATCTCTTCGAAGTTTTTCTTTTCCGACCGCACTTTGCCCGTCTTTGTGTCGATGTGCTAGCTCCTTCGTTTAAGTTTCTAGCTAAACACGATACAGAAGAAGGAGATACTTTCTGTAATTTTGCAATTTCTCGTTGTGAATGTTTGTTTGATTGTACATACATATCTTTATCTCTATAATTACGACTAACGTAGCGACGAGTTGATGAGAAACTGTCGCAATAAATCAATAATTCCATTCGCTGAGGTAGCACGTGCCGATTCATCTACATACATACGCCGCATCGTGGGCACGGCAACCTCACTTCTAACCTGGCGCGAAGCGACCACTGGAAGGTTAGAAGTAAAAAGGAAATCTTCCCAAATATGCTTAAAATCATCGGTTTTATTTGTACGGAGCTTCTCAAACCGCATCGCTTTATTGGATTTCATTACACACATGGACCTTATAAATTATGTTATAGGAAAATAAAAGAATGTCAAGAGGAAATTAGTAAACATTACCGAGTATAATATCCGGCCATTTGTCACCGTCATAGTCATCATCATAAGCTCGGGCAATCATCACGGTCTATTCGGTCGATATTACCTTTAAACTGGTAGTTATTAATTGCCTTCCGTAACCTATTGACGAAAACCACCTACAGTAAATGGAGAGTATAGCAAGGTATAGAAAAAAAATGTTAAATAGGAGGAATTGAGTAGGAGCTTGCTGTTAGACAAGGTATATAAGTATTAGTTGGCATCATTTACCATTTCGTTAACTCAATTTCCGCTTTTAAGTTGAATACGTAATTATGTGTGTGTGTATTTTTTTAGATTATCCTTAAAATGCTCTTCAGCAGCTGCTATAAGTTCATCAATTCGTGCAGATAAGTGAATGTTTTCTAATTGCGCAATAGCTTATGCAACTTCAGAATAGTTCGTGGAAATTTCATCTATTTGTTGTTCAACGTCCGAATTGGAAAAAAAGTTGCTGACTGTCTCGACCTGTTGCAGAATCATTTGAATCAAGTTTCAAGATGACATTTTTCACTTGTGAAAAATATTTCTGATAGTAAGATACTGCCTGGAGCCATGTTCCCCATCGGGTTATTACAGGCTGAGGTGGTGGTGGTAATTTCGGACACAATTGATGAATACAGGGATGTGTTTGGGAGATTTGATGAACACTTTTTTTGGCAGATGCTATTAACTTATCCACCACGTTTTAAAGGACGCGCTACAACATGAATGACGCTGTGTTTCTGAGCATCAGTTGTTTCATCCACACATAGGCGGATTTTCTTATTTCTCAACTCGTCTTTTATACATTCCTTGCACACGTAGCAAATTGTATCGTAATTGCATAGATGTTGGCAGCTTCCATGAGGGAACGGACTTAGCCCAAAAAAGACGAAAGTGTTCATTAGATACTAGATGTTGTGGGATGTTGCGCACACTTAACATAAAAATAAAATCATATAAAAATTGCCAGTATGGAATACTGTTTCTTAAATTCAATACATGACGTTTACTTTTACAATGTTTTCTACATTCAAACCTATCGCGACTCAGCAATCCGCTATTGCATATTGTGCAATAAATATGCGGACTTCTATATTCTAATCCAGGAAAATGCCTGAGATATTTATTCACATTCGAAGGGAACGTTACACCCTTTGGGCGTCTCATCTCCGCCTACTTATTTGGCGTGCAAGGCACTGTCGCTTTGAACTCTCTCGCGGTACCGTCGAGATCGACTACGAGTTGAAAATTACCCCTATCCACGCCGCTACCGCTACGTTACTGCCATCCGGTATCACCTTTTTAACAAACTCTAACCATCTCACATAACCTAAACTAAGACTACGATTATGTTTGTCCTGCATTTACGCAACGGAAATTGCCGATGACGCGCAAAGCGCACGGTTTTAAGATATATCTGTTTGACTCAACAAAATTATGTCAAATAAAAACGTTCGTACATTCAAACAAATTCAGTTTGTCTTTAAAAATGTGCTTTCACTCAAATAATTTGTTGAATTTTGTTGAACTAAATAAATAATTTCAAAGATATATAACCAGCAATAATGCATAAGCTTCATTTAAAGTAATGAAAAGTATTTAAACAAGAAAGATAGGATATAAAACGATCAAAACACAATGTACCACGTAACACCCGACGCTATCTGAAACACAATTGACGTGAATACATTGGGCAATTCTTGTTTGAGGTTTACTATCCATAAGTGTATCTATCCTTTGTTTACGGTCTTCATGTACTTAACAGCTTAGATTTGAAAGTAAAACTCATCAATCATTACGATTTATTACAAACAATCCAAAAACATGCTTACGCCAATAAACTTGCAAGATAAGCTAAATACCTCATGCAATAATAAAACAATAAACAACGACTTTGAGCATACCAAGGATGTTAAACCATTAGGTTTGTTTTGTGCCAGGGACAACACTGTGTGTGTGTACCTAAATTCATTGTCGACTCTGTTCCATTCGCTATAATATACATAAAAATATGCACTTAACATATCTTGGCGGACTCTAAACTAATGGAGTCTTTATCGAAGGTGGCATTCTTTAGTGGTGATGTCCGTGTGTTTCGACGAAGACTCTCTTTCGATACGTCTCTTGGCCTCTTCTCGTGTACGAAGCCAATAATCACGGGACAAAAAGAGAAAGAATATACGTGTAATTCCAATGAAAAGATTCCACTCTACCAATCTGTCTCTTTCTACCCTCCGAACGCGTATCTCGGACCCGTCCGGCGCTATCTTTTTATATTTTTCTCGGTACAAGCCCTGCTTAATTACCAGATTTAGATTAGGTACTGTTTTTAGTGCATGTTTAACATTTAAAACTTGTAATTCAATAATGCATGAAATCCTTGTTTATTGCCTCGAATTCTACATCGTCTACGGTTGTTGTGTTTATGCTTAAGTGTGTTTGTATGGTCGAGGGAATGAAAAATTGTCTCTTTTTTGCGTTATTCTTGTTTTGTATTAAAACAAATTTTTGTTAGATCTTATCTCATGGTGTTCTTTTTAATAAAATCTACTGGTTGTTTAAATTTTACAAAATAAATTTAAAATAATTTTAACATTCTCTTGTATTCAGTCATGAATTTGGGTAACTGCTGCTTGGAGTTTATTAGCTACCTCTTTACTGGTATTTCCTGCTGCTAGTATGGCAGTGTCATCCGCAAAGGTGGCAATAGTGTCGTTTTCGAGTACAAGAATGTCACACGTGTATAACAAGTACACGACCGGACCTAATACATTTCCTTGTGGGACACCTGCTCTAATTTCTCTTAGGCCGACTAAGTCGGAGTAGGTATCTTCTTCAAACCCTGTCGAATGCCTGCTCCACGACGAGCAAGATAGCAGAACGAACATTCTTTTCTTCTAGCGATTTCTTAATTATACTAGTTACTTTACGAACTTGATCAATTGTTGAGTGTTTGTTTCTAAACTCAAATTGATGTGCCGGGATCAGGTTTCTGGCTTCAATAATGGATTTAATTCCTTTGAGTAGAAGTTCTTTAAACAGTTTCGATATAACGGATAATAGCGATATCGGTCTGTATGAAGGGACTTCATGCGGAGGTTTTTCTGGGTTAGCGATCATTATGACTTCAGCTACTTCCCATAGTCTGGACACATGCCTCAATGTGAAGGCGACATTGATCAGGTAGGTCAGTTTTACTACAGCTTTCTTATCACGGCGCCCTCCAACGCTTCTGGTCACCCACCAAATCCTTCATCTCGCCTAGTGTCTTTCGCCTCATCCTTCCCGCCTCCACCACCTACTCCATTCATGTTTTTCTCGGTCTTGTTTTCTTCTCTTTCCAATTTTGGCCTTCATCAGTTTAACGTCGCTCATCTTCATTACGTGACCATTGATTGATTGATTGATTGATTGATTGATTTTCTACCAGAGCAGGGTTGGTCTTTACATCCCTAACACTGAAGCTTAGTAGCTTATTGTATTATTCCTGCTTCGGTTTTGTTTTACTTAAACAGGTTAGTTCCCGCAATCAGGTTTAACAGCCTATGTAGCAAATCTTTCTCCATTGGTAGTTCAATTGTGCTTCGCATAGCGAATCTGCGTTGAGCTAACGCTGCACATTCGAAAATAATATGAGAGGCTGTTTCCTCCTCCTCATTGCAAAGTCTACATAAGGGCTCATCTTTGTAGATCCCCATCTTATGCAAGTGGCCTCTCAAACAGCCATGTCTTGTTAATAGACATGTTGCTGCTCTAAGCTGTATCTTGTTTAATTCAAGCAGGTCAGCAGTCAGATGTTGCGACGGTCTTCCCATTATCCGTTTGCTGTGCTTTTGTCCAGCTGCATGTTTCCAATTTAATTGGTGTTGTGTTATAATCCACTCATTAATTGCACCACGCACTGCACTCTTGGTAATACCTAGACCCGGTTCAGGGCCTATATAATTCATTTTTGAACCTTCCCTCGCTAGCTGGTCTGCAATTCCATTGCCCGGAGTTGTATCCTTTAGCTTTCGACCCATCTCCTCTAACGCTTCTGGTCACCCACCAAATCCTTCATCTCGCCTAGTGTCTTTCGCCTCATCCTTCCCGCCTCCACCACCTACTCCATTCATGTTTTTCTTGGTCTTGTTTTCTTCTCTTTCCAATTTTGGCCTTCACCAGTTTAACGTCGCTCATCCTCATTACATGACCATACAAATTCAACTTCCTTTTTGCTATTTTATGTGTTATTGTTTCCTGGTTTAATTCTTGTCTGATATTATCCCGTCCAGCCGAGTCTTTCCTGATATTTTCTTTAGGTGTTTCTCTCTCTGCTGCGGTTACTGAACTTTCGTGCTTATTTATGATTACCCAAGATTCACATCCACATAGCAGTGTTGGGATAGTTATTTTGTTGTAGACTTGCAGTTTCACTTGTTGTCCAATCTGCTTCCTTCCAAGTATTGTGTGGTTTAGACTGTAGCAAATCTTTGTAGCTTTTCTTATTCGGTATCTCACCTATAATTAAATCAATGCCAGGAGCTTTTTTCGAATTGATATTTTCTTTGACTTCGTTCATTACTTCTTTACGTAAATTTAGCTTGATTTCTTCTTCGATTTGAATTGGTTCATCCCATCTCGGTTCATTATCTTGATTTGCGTTTGGTTTAAAGGTATTTTCCGAATGTTCTGCATATCTGTTGGCTTTTTGCTTGTTGCTTCTGGCCCAACTGCCATTTTCTAGTTTTATTGGTGGGATTTGATTTATTGGTCGTTTTAGATTTTTGGTGTAATTTTCCATAATGAATACACAGTGCCTCAATCAGCTGTTAGGTTTTTCTCTCTCTTTAACTGCGCGTTTCAATTGTTGTGCTAGTTTTGTCTATTGGCATTCTAGACTGTTGCCATTTTTACCTCAACTTGCGTTTTTCACTAATTAATTCTTTAATTTCTCTAGGATAATTGTGTCCTTCAGTTACATGAGTAATTACAAGGGTGCTATTCCATGTTGCTTGCTGTATTACTTCATTAAATAGGTGAACTTCTACTTCTAGTTGTTCAACGGTTTTCAGAGGTGTATTTAGTTGTACTTCTCTTTGTAGGCAGATTTTGAAGCTCTGTCAATCCGCCTTCTTGTTAGTCAAAGTTAAGGATCCTTCTTTCTTAATTAAACTCATATCCCATCCTCCATCCATCCAGTAGAAGTTTACAGAGATATTCTTTATTATGAAGAAGTCAATGAGGTCTGGTATTTTTTGTGGATCCATTCTCCAATAGGCGGGCTTACTTGCTGATAATGTTTCACACTGTAGTTCTTTAGTTGCATCAAATAATTCTTTGCCTTTTGTTGTCGTTAGTCTTGATCTTCAATGCGTGAAATTCTAAATATTGTTCTTTTTTTATTGAATGCCTAGGCGCGTTATAAACAGAACAGATATTTAGTTCATAGTTTTGAGCTTCGATGCAAACGGTAGTAGCCTGTATGTAAAGGAAAAAAATAACGGGGACATACCATGCCAGCGTACATCATTACTTGACGAGCTGAAGGCAGAGATTGCGGAAAAACGGCCGAATTTGAAGAGAAAAAGTGTTGTTCCACCAAGACTTCCACTGTTTCACCACTGTCACACACTTCAGTGGTCATCACGGCAAAAATTCACAAATTGGGGTTCGAATTGATAGAGTACTCACCCTATTCACCAGATCTCGCCTCCACCGACTCTTTTCTGTTTCCTAGGCTCAAAATTTCACTCAAAAGACAGAATGTTCATAAAATAGGGAGGCCACCGCATTTATAAACGCCTATTTTGCAGAACAAGATGCCAACCATTATTTGGATGGATTAAAGAGATGGAATCCCTGGGAAGAATGTATAGACTTACAAAGAAACGTTGTTGACGAAATTTGACAAAAAAACTATTGCTTTTTAGATTATCCTGGTGCAATCTCCATGAAATTAACTTCTTCTTAACAAAATACGAATCAAAATCAAATGAATTTTTAAAAAATCTCAACCAGAGCAAGAGAAAACCATTCTATTATGTGTATACCTACACACTACAAATATTAGAAGATAAAGGTTTCCCTATCACGATTACTTCGCCAGGAGGCATACGGCAAAGCCGCAAAATTACATTAGCTACAGCTTAACCTTCGATATTACGGGGCATCCGCCAACTTCGATCACTTGTACCTACCTCACCCGTACCGTACGCATTACATGAAAGTATCGTACGTTGGAGAAACCCGCGCATAACACCGTTTACAGTAATTGCGCTGCTATTAAGCGACTCTTCGTTAAATTCGCAATTTGTGGTCGAAGGTATTTGCACAGCGGATGACCGGCGTCTTAAAGCCGGTGCCGCCTTCTTGTGTTCTCTTTTGTTGGGAAGTGTTTTTTTCCGTATTATCGGGAAAGGTTTTTTTTTTTCAAAGGTTGCAGTGCGAGATCAATACGTTTCAGAGTACCTAGTTCAAAATCACTTTTTAAATATTACCATCCAACATGCCAGAAGAAATGTTTACAGCAGATTTATCCGTACTACGAGCTGGTACTCAGAAGATCCCGAAATTTGAATAAAGCACGGACGCAGTTACAATCAAACACCGCTACGTGGAGTTGTGTACAGCTTTTGTAAGTCAATATGTCAATATGGCGTTATTGTAAGTGGAAAAAATATTAAATATCAAATTTGAAGTATTTCTGTTTTATTTTCTGTAATAATCCCAGTAGCTAGTCGCCATATCAAACCTCTATAATGTTCAATTATAAAAACCACAATTCATGGAAATATTCAATGGTAAAAAAACGCACGGTATATTGTTAACTTATTTCATTGAATGAAAACCGATTGTCACAAAACCAGCATCCAAAGCAACACCATACAGAAAAAACGAAGTGATATACCTTAGTGATGGGCAAAATCGTTATTTCAAAATAACAGTTTCAACCGTTATCGTTATTTTGAAACAACGGTTGCAAAATAACAGGTTTAGCGTTATTTCGTAGTCTACAGTTCTACACGATAACGCATCGTGATTCCACATAGCACATGTGCAATTGCTGATCTTGCAGCACGCTAAAATTTAAATTCAGAAGTTTTTTGTAATATAAATATTTTACTGCATTTTTTTGCAAATAAATTATAAAGTGGTCAACAGATTAAAATAAATTAAGTGATAAATTGTTCACTGTCGTATCAGATTCGCTGCAATTATTGTTACAGCAGCGTTTAATTTCCACCATTTTAACTGATCCTACTGTTATTTTTCTTATATTTAATCTTCGAAATGCGAGAACATCTATATATGTGCTTAAATGCTATATAATAAATATAATAGTTTTATTTTTAATTTTTATAAGTAAATTTTTTATATAACATCGGTCTTTTATTTTGCATTTGATAATTCCAATACATACAATTATTTAGAAAATATGTCCATAATAAACGTCCGACTCGATGTCGACTACCGCCATAATAATCGTTCAAGAGGATATTTATGTAGGTACGTGATATTTTCCTAGGGGAGCTGTAACTATTATCTGTAATAAACAGCGGCTTCGATCAGACAGTCGTAGCGCCACGCAGTTGAGTACACCGCAACGGCAGTCGATGATATGTTCACAACAGTCCGAAAGCAACCGTACTATACCTGTTATTTTCCCAGCGAGATAACAGTTGCAACCGTTATTGGATCCATAACGATTATAAAATAACAGATAGTTAAATAACGACCCATCCCTAATATACCTATCCAGCTTAAACATTGTATCTTAAGGAAGTGAATTGGACGTAAAAAAAAGAAAAGAAAACCGTTTAGGAAAATTAGAGAGCTAGTAAAGAAATCACATAAAACAATACAGTGTATTAACAGAAAGTATAAAATAAATGAATCATTAACAAATAAAGTTCACACAAACAGACCAAGAAAAGAAATCGGCAAAGACGTGAAGTTTATAGTTCATAGTAAAATCGAAACGAAATCGCACGGGAATTTATATTGTGACCAGATACAGTGCGGTCTAGCTTGCAGAGATGTAGTTAAAGCTTCTACACTGCTACCAGAAGCCATTAATTATCAATGTGAAGGTTTTGACAATTTTTTGAAGAAGTGGGATTGAACTAAATCTTGTCGCACTGCTATAATCACTCCGACTTGCTACGGAGGCAAAAAGTACTTGGGACGCTTCAGAAGGGAACTGCGCAAGTTTGTTTGAATCCTTGAATCATGTAGAAGTTGCCAAAATGAAGATGAAATAGTGGAACACTTCCTTTGTAGATTTCCAGAGCTGGCTCCAATAAGAAGGACCATTCTGTATAAGAAACAGGCTTCGTTTAACTCCTATCGGGTGGAATTCCCTTGACAAAGTCCTGATCTATGCCAAGGCAGCGGGTTGATTGACGGCCTATTGTGGCCTGAATGCTCTAAGAAATCTCACTCTCTCATTGTTGATAACCATAAGCACAGAACGCTACGCCTCCTTACTATAAAGCAAGTAAAATTCCAAGTCTAACCTTGCCTAATTTCAAAAATGGTTTAACACACGCAGAGAAACGTTTACTTGTATCAAGACTGTCCGCTTCAACTCAAGACAATTACTATTTCAATTATCCACAATAGTATTACTGCTTTAAATCAAAAGAAATCTTTTCTTAGCTATTTCTCCGCTTAAAAGAAGTATATACTTGTAATGAAACAATTGTATTTCTTTGTTTAAGACATTTGTTAGCTTGATTCAAGAATATCTTGCAGAAAATTTGAAGAAGGAGGTTCTTAGTATAAGTAAATGTCCGTTATAACACAAAACTATATTTTCTTAAGGATAGTCAATAGTTTTCTTAATTCAAGAAAGCGTTTAGGTATTGTTCGTAAACCAATAGTTTCCTTTTTTTTAAAAAAAGCATTTATGCACTTAAAATTCTTGAACTGCATATTATTTGTATCCACATTAATAATTGCACTTGTTCAAAACAGTACGACATATCCGTACATAAGGTGGTAAATTATTCACATTGCTTGTGATTTTAAAAAGGCTAAGGTAGAGGTTATCTGCAGAATAATGTTCAAACAAAGGTGAACTTTAATGTAGTACACATGAAAAAAGTGCTTAGAAACAGTAACCAAGATAATGCTAATAAATAGCTCATGGTATTGATGGAATCACTTCCGGCAAAAACAATGTGAGGAGAGACAAACACTAACGTTTTTTGCTGTTGCTCACATTGCTGGTCATCTTTTTGTCACTAGTTTTAAAAAACAGCAACTGAAATATTTTCTGGCGCCACCTACTGCCAAGAGATATAGTCATGCCGTGCTAGATAGTAGCGATAGATGCCGGAATACAGATGGCATACTTGTCTTAGTATTTGCTTGTAAAGTAAAAGCTTATTGTGTATATACAGAGTGGAATTTTTTTCCAATCACCCAGTACATTTTTTGTATCTTATACCAAGTTATTTTCTTTTTTCTTGACGAGAACTTTCCAGTGTATTTTGGCGTCTAGTGTAATGTCCAAATATTTGTAGTATCTGCATATGGTATTTGGGTATCGTTAATTTTAACATTCCCTTGTATTCAGTCATGAATTTGGGTAACTGCTGCTTGGAGTTTATTAGCTGCCTCTTCACTGGTACTTCCTACTGCTAGTATGGCAGTGTCATCCGTAAAAGTGGCAATAGTGTCGTTTTCTAGTACAAGAATGTCACACGTATATAACAAGTACAGGACCTGGCCTAATACACTTCCTTGTGGGATACCTGCTTTAATTTCTCTTAAGTCTGAGTAGGTATCTTCTTGTTTAATTCTAAAATGTCTTTGTGATATATAAGACTCCAATAACCCTTCAAAAAAATGCCGAGGAAGATAGAAGAACAAACATTCTTTTCCTCTAGCTATTTCTCTCTTTATTGATCGTTGAGTGTTTGTTTCTAAACTCAAATTGATGTGCCGGAATCAGGTTTCTGGCTTCAATAATGGGTTTAATTCTTTTAAGTAGAAGTTCTTCAAACAGATTCGACATAACGGGTAGTAGCGATGTCGGTCTGTGTGTAGAGACTTCATGGGGAGGTTTTCCTGGCTTGACGATCATTATGACTTCAGCTAGTTTCCATAGTCTGGACACATGCCTCAATGTGAAGGCGGCATTGATCAGGTAGGTCAGTTTAACTACAGCTTTGCTAGGGAGTTTTTTCAATATATCACTTTTTCTTTTTCTCGTACATCTTTATACCCTATTAGGGCGTCGGAGTTGCATCCTTTAGCTTTAGACCCATTTCCTCCAACGCTTCTGGTCACCCACCAAATTCTTCATCTCGCCTTGTGTCTTTCTCCTCATCCCTCCCGCCTCCACTACCTACTCCATCCATGTTTTTCTCGGTCTTGTTTTCTTCTCTTTCTCATTTTGGCCTCCACCAGTTTAACGTCACTCATCCTCATTACATGACCATACAAATTCAACTTCCTTGTTGTTTTTTATGTGTTATTGCTTTCTGGTTTAATTCTTGTCTGATATCGCGTCCAGCCGAGCCTTTCCTGATATTTTCTTTAAGTGTTTCATCTCTTCTGCGATTACTGAGCTTTCGTGCTTATTTATGGTTACCTAAAATTCACATCCACATAGCAGTGTTGGGATAGTTATCTTGTTGTAGACTTACAGCTTCACTTGTTGTCCAATCTCCTTCCTTCCAAGTATCTTTGTGACATCTGGACCATTTTTTGATTCCTACCTTTAATACAAATATTTTCTTAATTTAAAAATAAATGATTTACTTGGAAGAAACATTTTTCTGTCTTGGATTTTCTTGATTTTCGAACCCTAAAAAAATATTTATTTAATCCAAGCAAAATTTCAAGAAAATTATTCTCTTATACATTTTTATAGTTTTGAAATAGAACTATTTTCTTGAATAGATACTGACTTTTGCAAGGAAATCTAATCTCTTGATGCAAGAAACCATTTCTTCAAAATCTAGCTGAAGAGGCGAAAGGCAGAGGCAGGAGTTCAGTGTTTACATTATCAAGGTGATTATTTTGAAGGTGAAAGAGGTGAATAAAATCCTGGTACGCTTCAATTTTTTTTTATTCCTACATTTCGGGAACTTTTAAGTACCACCTCTTAGTTCTAAACACATACAAAGAGGGGTAATTTTATGCAGATTTTAAATTTATAAAAACATTTATTAAGGGGTCAATACAATTACCAAACACTGAACATAAAGTATGGGCGAATACGCTTTTACAGGATTATATCATAAAATGGTATGAATTAAAAGTAAAATAATCCGATTAGCGGTTTGCGACGGTAAAGAGTTGAAATTATTCATATAATTATAGCCTGTCTCTATGCCAAGCTGTATCATGTAGCAAATAAGAGGGATTAGTGTAATGGACGATTAGCTTTAAGCCGTTGACTTATCAATAAAACCAATAAAAAGTTTAAATTAACCCCAGTTTAATTTCACCAGATGCTCGTGTGAAAGTATTTGTAATTTTTAAAGCATTTTTTTCTACAAGAAGGAGGATTGTCTACTTTTACAATGTCTTAGTGTCGAAGAAGATTTTGTTAAAAGAGATATTTTAACATTTATGAAGATGCCACCGTACAATCTGGAATCATTTATACCGAGAACTACGAAATTAGCAAAGAAACACTTTGGAAAATCTTGCTGAATAGATAAGACTCCGTCGTCTTAAGCTGCGTTCTCATAGGGTGTGAAACGCTAGCATGAGACACGCTTTCGTGGAACACTCGCCATGTAGACGTGTCGTGAGCTTGCCTATGACGCCACAAGTACGCGTGGCGGTCCACGCCTCGTACCAAACGAGTTTGACTTTCAGACGTGAGTCTACTTCAAAATGTTGGGCTTTTCATAATCACAAAGTGAATAATGTCTGTTCAATATCTGCAACATTAGATATGTTTCCACAGTTGTTTCGGCAAACCGAGTGCGGCGTGAGGAAAAAGCGTGCTTATATGCAAAAAACGAACGTTCTACATCTAGTGAGGTTATATTTGCGTAATTAAAATAACCTTTGGAACAACTTAACGGTTCTGTTGACGCACCTTCATAAATTTGTCTTAATGTGCCAAAATCAGAATCTTTCTCTAAAACACTTTCAAACCTTTCTAGAACACAAACATTTTTTGCGTCTTCTACCGCGCGTAGCTGTGCGTGAACATGTTGCACTATTTGCAGAGATTCCACTAACGACACCGAAGGATTTTGTAATTTTTCTATTGCCTCTACTAGTCCGAAATAATTGTTCTGAATAGTTTTTAAATCCGTTTTAACCTGACTATCTTGAAATTTCGACTGGCTTTCCTTGATAGCCGCATCTTCCTTTGGATCGAATTGTAAAACCACGTTCTTAATATTCTCAAAATATTTATGATAATAAAACGCAGCCTGTAATCATGTTCCCCAATGTGTAAGAATAGGTTCTGGTGGCATGAATTTTACACGTAATATGTAACAAGTTAGCACAATGTTTTTTAAGAGGCCGGCCTACAGAAAGCATGTTTGCGGCACCATCACTCGTAAACATCAACAGTTGGTTTGTTGAAAGTTCAAACTTTTCCAATATATTTAACACTAATTTTGAAATTACTTCGGCAGTACATTGTTGTACTCGTCTGGAAGCTAATAGAATTGAAGGTGACGATTGATGTAGTTCCATTGTACGTACCATTACATTAACCACAGAATGTTTTTTACGATCTGTCGTTTCGTCCACACATAACCACAGTTTTTTATCTTTCAATTCCGATTTAATTCTTTTTTCAACATGTTCACGAGCAGATGGCACAATTCTTTGTAATGATGCCCGACTTGGCAATTTATAGTCCGAATATTTATTTCAAAAGAAGACATATGCTTCCTTGTTTAGTAAATTAAACGGTAGATTACATGCAATAAAGGTAACACATAAACTAAGTTTAAATTTGTCATAGTACCGCGTGCAATTTTTTTTTGAAGAATGCCGTTTATTATTTGTCCAACATTAATCATTTTCGCGACGTAGGCAACGTCTTTAAAACAAACGTAGAACTACGAAATAGTATTTACGGCAGCGTACATGTATACACAACAGATCTGGTTGCGACTCGCAGTTATACTGAGGGTTGTATCGAATCTCCGCCACTGCCCGTTGGCGCTAGTGAACGACTCTACTAATCACTTGTCTTTGCTGAAATACCTGTTATATCAAAAAAGGAGGGAAACGGATAGATCAAAGCATTGTTAAATGTGTGGTGAATTGAATCGCAATTTATTTAAACTGCTAACATTGGCGTTACTGGCCTTGAAAGCGATATTGATGAGATTTTTGTAATTTTCTCTAATCCCTAAAACAAACAGGAATTCTGATATTCACCAATCTTTCCAAATTTTAACGTTAGTTATCCACCGGTAAAAGTATATATGCTATCTAACTGTTATTTTCTTCATTTACATCTCATCGCTTACGGACCACCATCTCACCTAAAATAGGACTACGTTTGTGATTGCCCTGCGTTCTCGTAACGGAAATTTTCGACGACGCGCGAAGCGTACGATTCTAACATACATATATTTGTTTGACTCAACAAAATTATGTCAAATAAAAACGTCTGTACATTCATACAAATTGAATCTGTTGTTCTTTAAAAATGTACACTCGCTCAAATAAACCTTCCTTGAATCAAATAAGTATTTTCAAAGACATATGTATATTTTTTTGATTCAAGAACCTTTTTTTCTTTGTGCGTCGACGACCCACGACTGGGAGGGTCACACATTCATTTTTACGTCCCGTGGGAATGCGGCTTTATATTATAGGATTATAAGCAAAACTGCATATGAATATAAGTTGTATACATATATGTAAGTAGATGCAATGTAATAATGCTAGATATTGTGTAATAATTGGTATAATTAAATTAACAAGTCATATCTACCTATTCATTTCCTTGCATTAGCGTTACATAAATTTTAATAATCAACTAATAACCTAGTAGGCAGCGTGATTAATTCCATATTTGCGGCAAAAGGTTCTCTCCGAACAGCATAGAAAATTGATTTCGTTTTCGTCAAGCCGGTTGCGGTTTCTGCTGTTCGAAATGCTTTCTATACAATAAAGAGAATTTAAACACGAACCCTATAACGATTTGTTTAGTATTTCATTCTTTCTAATTGATACACAATCTCTTAATTAGCATCAAGCATTTCTCGGACAAGCAAAAAGTCAACGCAAATATCACGAAGGAATTATGCAATTATAGCAATAAAAGAAAAAGAAGTATTTACGTTTATATGAGTTGGTTTAATAGATGCGAGAACACTTCAAAGCAGACCGCCATTTAATTGCGAGTTAGAGACTTGAAGTCGTCAGGAATCATTCAAGGTGGAATTAAGAACGGTAGAAGATTTTATTTTCTGATGCTGAGGAATTCGATTTCCATGGTTTTGATGGCTTCAAGTATTAAATGTGGGCATATAATTAAGAAAATTAAGAAACAATTTAGATACAAATACGCACATAGAAGATCGCTTTCTATTGAGATTTGTTGCTTGGAAAAACAACAATACTGGTTAGTAACCTGGGCAAATATGCGGTAACAGCCAGAGGCGTGGCGAGCGCATAAAAGTTTACACATAAAATAGAAGGTAAGAAATAAATTATAAAACCTGCTGAAACACTTACCGTTTTAAAAGTCTTCCGTGAAATCACAAACTGGGTAACATCTGTTAAATATTTGAATCATTAGATATGTTTTCACAGCTGTTTCAGTCAAGTGAGTACGACGTTCCGGAATAAATGTTTTTTAATGCCGAAAACGACCGTTCGACATCTAGCGATGTTATATTTGCATATTTAAAATAATCTTTGAAACAACTTAATGCATCTTCACACGCACCTTCACAAATTTGTCTTAATATAAGAAAATCGGAGTCTTTCTCAAAACCACTTTCAAATTTTCGTATTACACACCAATTTGTTTCGCCTTCTACATCGCATAACTGTGCGTGAACATCATTCGCAATTTGAACAGAACCCACTAGCGACATCGAAACATTTTGTAATTTTTCTATTCCCTCCGCTAGTCCGAAGTAATTGTTGTGAATAGTTTGTAAATTTCTTTCAACCTGACTGTCTTGAAATATTTACTGGCTTTTCTTGATTGCTGCAGCTTCTGTCGGATTGAATTTTAAAACTACCTTCGTTACTTGATCAAAATATTTGTTGTAGTAAAACGCAGCCTGCAACCATGTTCCCCAACGTGTAACAATCGGCTGTGGTGGTTCAGGTAAATCAGGACACAGTTTGTGAAATAGCTGGGTACGTTTCGGGGACTTTAGAAACACTGCTTTTGTACTAGCAATCAATGCATTTACTAGTGGAAAACATGTAGGAATCGTTTGTGCCGCAAGATTTAGAGTATGGATTTTACACGTTACAAGTAAGAAGTTACCACTGTGTTCTTTAAGAGATCGGCCCAAAGAACGCATGTTTGCGGCACCATCACTCATAAACATTAAAAGTTGCTTAGTTGAAACTACAAATTGGTTCAATGAGTTCAACACCACCTTTAAAATCTCATCGGCGGTACAATTTATAACTCTTTTGGAAGCAAGTAAGAAGGAGGATGACGGTCGATGTGGTTCCATTGTACGTACCACTACATTAACCACAGAATGTTTTTGACGATCTGTTGTTTCGTCCACACACAACCACAGTTTTTTATCTTTCAATTCCGTTTCCATTCTTTTTTCTATATGTTCACGAGCAAATGGCACTACATTTCGTATCGATGTCCGACTAAGTAATTTACAGTCTGCATATTTATTCCAGAAGGAGACAAATGCTTCTTGGTCTAGTAAACTAAACGATAGATTACATAAAATAAGAGTAACACATAAATCAAATGTAAATTTTTCTTGGTCTCGTATGTCACTTTTTGCAGAAGAATGCTGTTTGCTTTCGATGTGACGTTGACGATTGCTTCTGGACCAACACATTAAAGGGATTTTACAAACTAGACATTGAATTTTAGCGCCATCAACAATTAAGTCCGGCATGTCCACTATAAAGTTTTTAACTGTGTCTGCCATTGGTCGTTTTCGCGACGTACCTAACTGCGACATTTTTAAAGCAAACATAAGCGTACAATTACGAAATAAGTTACGACAGCCTACATATACACAGAACTACTCACATACAGCATCGATTTAGTACTGACGCCGTGAACGCGTGAAATAAATAATCTCCGACTCCGCACCACATATCTACTACACTGACTGTTATCGCTGTTTGCCCAGACTATAAATCATTCACGCAAAAAAATCATTCATTCATAATCTTGCCATACTTCCTATACTCTATTTTTCAAATTATTAGACCAAACCTGGAAAAATGGCTTGAGGGAAAGTGGTTCACGTCAAATAAAGAGGTTATTGCGGAAACAGTTTTGCAAAGTTCGACAAACCCTATTATTTGGATGGTTTTAAAATGTTTGAACAGGTTGTCCTCCGATATCATTTTCAGTGTCGTATATTATTCGTATTTCCACAGACATTTTTGTAATTCCGAAAAAGAAAATGTTGGATATTCCTTTCATATTTCAAGTCAAATATATTCAATACAAGATCAACGCTTGCAACACCTGCACCGCAGTTACCTCAACTTATCTCTGTTTCTGCCCGGACTTACCCATGATCGCATTTTAACGACTTTCCTCAGGAAGTCTCTACTAAATAAATTAAGCTATGTTATTGACGCGTCTAACCTTCACAGTTTTACGACTCAATACGTTTGATAATTTAGTTCGCATATTATTGCCAAGCGAATCTAAGGTCCATATCTGAAGTAAATCGAGGGAATTTATGATGGAATAATAAACTTTAAACGGTCATACTTTGGCACGGCATGAAAATGTTTGCCGAGTTTCTTTATAGGGATGTATATCGAAAGAAAAATGCTAATAATGGACGAGGAAAACGAATTTCGATACCAGAAGTGTGTATGAGATAGCTAATTGAAATACAGTTCTTGGGGTTAGATCGTTATTTTACTGAATCAAGATATTTGAAAGTTGTAAATAATCAAATTGAAATTTGAACCACACACGTGAAGGAATGCAGTTAAAATGAAATATCGCTGCAGGTGAACGATTTCTCACTGTTATGTCTAAAGCTGGCTACCAGCGGTACTGCGCAGTAGCGTAGAGTCGACCAGGCCTCGCGTTCCACTAGAGTTATTCTGCTAATAGAGATGTTTGCTGCCGCAAATAAATTCGCTCATCTTTTAAATAAAAATTAAATAACACGTGCTCAAACACTTACCATTTTAAGAGTCCTCCGTGAAATCACAAAGTGAATAATGTCTGTTAAATATCTGCAACATTAGATATGTTTTCAACTGTTGTTTCGGCAAAATTAGTACGGCATGAGGAAAAAATGCGTTTATATGCAGAGAACGAACGTTCTACATCTAGTGACGTAATATTTGCGTAAGTAAAATAATCTTTCAATTAACTTAACGATTCTGTTGACGCACCTTCACAAATGTGTCTTAATGTGCCAAAATCAGAATTTTTCTCAAAAACACTTTCAAATTTTTCTAGAACAGAAACATTTTTTGCGTCTTCAATCGCGCATAGCTGTGCGTGAACATGTTGCACTATTTGTAGAGATTCTTCTAACAGCACCGCAGGATTTTGTAATTTTTCTATTGCATCTGCTAGCCCGAAGTAATTGTCGTGAATGATTTTTAAATCTATTTTAACCTGACTATCTTGAAATTTCGACTGGCTTTTCTGGATAGCGGCAGCTTCCTTTGTATCGAATTGTAAAACCACGTTCTTAATATTGTCAAAATATTTATGATAATAAAACGCGGCCTGCAACCATGTTCCCCAACGGGTTAGAATAGGTTCTGGTGGCTCTGGTATACGGGGGCACAGTCTGTGAAATTCGCGAGTACGTTTCGGTGATTTGACAAATACTGCTTTGGTATGCGCTATTAAAGCGTCTACCTCAGGATAACATTTTCTGATACTATCCGCCACAAGATTGAGAGCATGAATTTTACACGTAATGTGTAACAAATCAGCAGAATGCTTTTTAAGAGACCGGCCTACAGAAAGCATGTTTGCAGCACCATCACTCACTAACATCAAGAGTTGGTTTGTTGAAAGTTCAAACTTGTCCAATGTATTTAACACTAACTTTGAAATTACTTCGGCAGTACACTGTTGTATTCGTTTGGAGACTAATAGAATTGAAGGTGCCGATTGATGAGGTTCCAATTTGCGTGCCATTACATTAAGAACAAAATGTTTCTTCCGATCTGTTGTTTCGTCGACACATAACGACAATTTTTGATCTTTCAACTCCGATTTTATTTTTTGTTCAATATGTTCGCGCGCAGATGGCACAATTCTTCGTAACGATGTTCGACTTGGTAATTTGCACTCCGAATAGTTATTCCAAAAGCAGATAAATGGTTCCTTGTCTAGTAAATTAAACGGTATATTACATGCGATAAACGTAACGCATAAATTAAATATAAATTTTCCATTGTCTCGTGCGCAATTTCTTTTTGAGACATGCTTTTCACTATTTACGTGTCGTAGACAATGTTGTCTGGGCCAACACATTAACGGGATTTTACAGATTACACATTTAATTTTAGCACCTTTATATATTAAGTCTGGAATTTCTGCAATGAATTTTCGAAGTTTGTCCGACCGCGGTCGTTTTGCTGACGAAATCATAATTTTTCTAGGACAGATAAACAATTGCGCAAATGACCGGCAGCGAAAATGTCCGTACTGCTCCGCAGACGAAGTAATACTACCGTTCCTCTCGGTCCGAACTGATTCTACGCCGATGCGCGGTACCGCTCGTGGCCAGCGTTAATTATCATAGAAAAGGTTCGGAATTATCGGGAATGCTAGAGTAATCCCAAGAATACACAATAACATAAATAGATTAACAGTGACGTAGAACAAGGGAAATAGTATACAGGTAGCATCAAAAGTTTGAGTTTAACAGAAAGAGTTCGGCACTAAGTCTATTAAAAATTATTATAAAAATAAAAATTAAGACTAAAAAATGGTTGCGGCAATGAGTCGCAGCAACGAGCACAAAATGATAGCGTATACGAAATTTCAAAATGCCGAGATGGCGGGGCCCCCCAGCTCCCCCAAGAAGAAACTGTTATAACTCCCTTAATATTAAAGCACAAAATTTTCTTTTTGTGGCACAAAACGGCACGAAATGAGCATAAAATAATAGCGTATAGGAAATTTCAATTCATGATATCGCATGGATTTCTGTAGAAAATTGAAAGAACACCTTCGAATTGTACTTGATTTTCTTTATAAGTTCGTCACAGGTGACGAAAGTTGGGGTTATGGGTATGATCCTGCAACCAAACAACCATTTTTATTTTAATTATCCGCCGAATCCTTCTTTTTATGATCAAACATCTAATTTAATGCTCCCGTGTCGTGATGGGAATCGAATATTAACTTCTAGGCATTTCCAAAGCTAACACGCATATATATTTTATTAGCAGAAGTTATAGAGAGCTTGTAACTGCGTTAAAATTTACGAGTTATGTCTATACGAGTTCAATGAGTCTCGTTGGATGTCCAAACGATCATATTTTACGGCCAATACGGG
The DNA here is from genome assembly GCA_029619315.2 of Dynastes maya. Taxonomy (NCBI): domain Eukaryota; kingdom Metazoa; phylum Arthropoda; class Insecta; order Coleoptera; family Scarabaeidae; genus Dynastes; species Dynastes maya. The sequence goes on along the minus strand of JAROYE020000001.1, from coordinate 3,257,910 downwards.
ACGCCGTTGAAGTTAACCGGCTGTTTTCTCACAATAGATTAAACGAATTTATTAGCGGTGAATACCGTAGATGTCCACTAAATTTTAATTCGAAATATAGCCTCAATGGTCAAGTCGTTTATGTTGGAGCATGGCAAGCGGGTATTAAAGATAGGATTTTTAGAAGCTTTTGAATTTTCAATTACTTTTGTATCTCTATTACACTTTCGCAATTCTAACGCAACAACACGGATTGTCGTTCATATCTTGCCTCCTAAAAACTTTAAATAATAGCTTTCAATATTCTGTGGAAGGGACGTTGCATAAATTTCTTATCGCGGATTTCTGCGGGATTAAGATGGTGAAATTTCTTAACCCTGGCAGAAACCCGCGATAAGAAATTTATGCAACGTCCCTTCCACAGAATATTGAAAGCTATTATTTAAAGTTTTTAGGAGGCAAGATATGAACGTATGTTTCAGTTCGCGAAATACACTCAAGAACCTTCTTGGCAATCGGAAAGGTAAACCAGATATGAAATTGCATGCAGTGACTGCGATAAAGCCTATATTGGTCAAACGAATGCAAGATTTTGCGAATTAGCAGTAAATATATGAAAACTAACACAATGAATAGCTATTTATGGTATAACTGTAGAGTTTGTTAAAAAGGTGGTACCGGCAGTGGCGCACCGCATAAAAGTAGGTACGTAATATACAATATTAGCGAAAAATAATATTGTTACCTTTTCCTGTCGTCTTGATGTCCACTGTGGCAATTGGCAACCGCCCTAGTAAGCTGCGTAGAATTGCAACATCAGCAACGCTTCCATTGTTGATTCATTCAGCCGTCGGCGGTGTTGTGAATACGTTGTCGTGTATTTCGAAAATGATCGTTCGACATCCAGTGAAGTAAGATTTGCAAATGTCAGATATTCCTTTTCCTCATCTGGACACTCTTTTTTTTTCAGTTCTAGACCGAACCTTTTGTAAATCGGGATTTTTCGTTAAAATTGCACCAAATTTTTGAGCAACATCGACTCCTATAGTATTCGTCAAGTTTTTTAGAGCGGCTTGTAAATTGTTTATGCAATTTAATGCGTCTCGTGCAGATAAGTGACTGTTTTCTAATTGCGCAATAGCTTGTACAACTTCAGAATAGTTCATGGAAATTTCATCTATTTGCTGTTGAACGCCCGAATTGGAAAAAAGTTGCTGACTATCTCGAACTGCTGCAGAATCATTTGAATCAAGTTTCAAGATGACATTTTTCACTTGTGAAGTAAGATATTGCCTGGAGCCATGTTCCCCATCGCGTTATTACAGGCTGAGGTGGTGGTGGTAATTTCGGACACAATTGTTTGAATACACGGATGTGTGTGGGAGATTTGACGAACAATTTTTTTGGTAGATACTATTAACTTATCCACCATCGGATACTTCTTTCGAATGGTTTCTGCTACGAGGTGACATGCGTGTATGAGGCATGTTATGTGAAGAAGAATCGGAAAGCATATTTTCAACATCCTGAAAATGTCCTATTTAATAATTCCTCCATTCGATTATTAACGAAACTCAACGAGCATTCACGATCGTTAAAAACTACAATTTATTGTAGAATGTAAAACGGCATATTTCTACCGATTTCTTGGTCAAGAACTTGTTCAATTAATTGACCGATAAATCACGGCTTGTAAACAGGATTTACGCGAAGGCAGAATGCTCACCGATTGGTCTGTTTTGCTAACTCGCTGTTCTTACTGCATATCGCAGTTCCGCTATAAACGCACCTTATGTCACACCAATGAATAAACTTATTCATTACAACAAAAAGTTGATTTTTTTTTAATGGGACTTAACCCCTTCATCTACTTGCCCCTTCATTTGTGTTGCAAAGATGCTTGACTTTAAAGTTAAGGACGTTCCTTGTGAAAAATATTTTATTTTTAAAATAAATCATTTCGAGGCAGGATTTTATCCTTTCACTAATTCAGTGAAACGATTGTGTTTACATCTTATATATACTTACGTATTTCAAACATGTTTACATCCTTCTATATGCAATGTTTAGGCATGCTAATGAAAACAATTTCATTTGGATCACGCATGGTGTAAAACGACCTTGAAGACCAACAAATTTTGAACCAAATCGTATGGTAATTTCGGACACAATTGTTTGAATACACGGATGTGTGTGGGAGATTTGACGAACACTTTTTTGGTAGATACTATTAACTTATCCACCATCGGATACTTCTTTCGAATGGTTTCTGCTACGAGGTGACATACGTGTATGAGGCATGTTATGTGAAGAAGAATCGGAAAGCATATTTTCAACATCCTGAAAATGTCCTATTTAATAATTCCTCCATTCGATTATTAACGAAACTCAACGAGCATTCACGATCGTTAAAAACTACAATTTATTGTAGAATGTAAAACGGCATATTTCTACCGATTTCTTGGTCAAGAACTTGTTCAATTAATTGACCGATAAATCACGGCTTGTAAAACAGGATTTACGCGAAGGCAGAATGCTCACCGATTGGTCTGTTTTGCTAACTCGCTGTTCTTACTGCATATCGCAGCTCCGCTATAAACGCACCTTATGTCACACCAATGAATAAACTTATTCATTACAACAAAAAGTTGATTTTTTTTTTAATGGGACTTAACCCCTTCATCTACTTGCCCCTTCATTTGTGTTGCAAAGATGCTTGACTTTAAAGTTAAGGACGTTCCTTGTGAAAAATATTTTATTTTTAAAATAAATCATTTCGAGGCAGGATTTTATCCTTTCACTAATTCAGTGAAACGATTGTGTTTACATCTTATATATACTTACGTATTTCAAACATGTTTACATCCTTCTATATGCAATGTTTAGGCATGCCAATAAAAACAATTTCATTTGGATCACGCATGGTGTAAAACGACCTTGAAGACCAACAAATTTTGAACCAAATCGTATGGTAATTTCGGACACAATTGTTTGAATACACGGATGTGTGTGGGAGATTTGATGAACACTTTTTTGGTAGATGCTATTAACTTATCCACCATCGGATACTTCTGTCGAATGGTTTCTGCTACGAGGTGACATGCGTGTATGAGGCATGTTATGTGAAGAAGAGTCGGAAAGCATATTTTCAACATCCTACTAACTCTCAGCATGTTGCGGCTGTTTCATCCACACATAGGCAGATTCCCTTATTTCTCAACTCGTCTTTTATACATTCCTTTACTGTACCTTGCATACGTGGCAAATTGTATTGTAATTGCATAAATGTTGGCAGCTTCCAAGAGGGAACCTACTTAGCCCAAAAAAGACGAAAGAGTTCATTAGATACTAGATGTTGTGGGATGTTGCACACACTTAGCACGACTTAGCAATCCGCTATTACATATTGTGCAATAAATATGCGGACATCTATATTCTAATCCAGCAAAATGCCTGAGATATTTATTCACATTCGAAGGGAACGTTACTCCCTTTGGGCGTCCCATCTCCGCGTACTTATTTGGCGTGCAGCATACAACGTACTGTTGCTTTGAACTCTCTCGCGGTACTGTCGAGATCGACTACGAATTGAAAATAACCCCAACCGACGCCTTTACGTAAACTAATTTAAATTTTTCTGGCAATAAATTGGATACTGCAATCGCAGCTTGGTTCAGAACATTTTGTGGTATGGTTATTTGCCATTTCAAAGACACTTTCAGACTTTTAAATCGGCAAATTAAAGAATTTGCGTGAAGCGTAACATGTTTTATAAACAAGCCATCCATAGCAACGAAAATTTCAAAGGAATTGGATAAAATAAGTATATTTAAAATTAGCAGACAGTGCATGCAATGAAATCGAAAAATTTCTTGGCCTAACTTCGTACAGGCGAACACATGTGCAATTAAAATACTCCGCTTAATTTTCTCATTTTTTTCCATTTTAATATCGCGAGCGCATTACCATAAGACCGTCATAAATTACCGGATTTTATTGAACGTATAAAAACGTCAAAAAAAACAAATTCTAAATTAATTGCGCCAGCTAAATAACTTCAAAATTAATTAAATTAATTTACATAATTACGGATATGATAATGTGGAAAAATCGTAAAATTTGCCATAAAATCGTTCGTTCGTTAGACGATCTATGTGTAAGGATATAAAGCCGGTGCGGCGGGAAAAAAGGAAAATATTATTATTATTACGTACTAAGATTAGCTCGTAAAAGGCGTGCATTTTAAATATTTATGTAGAATATTTTTTATGATGGTATCGTTGCATCAAAGAGAAGGGTCTTATCCGAAGAGAAACGTTGTTATTGCTTAATAAATATATGAGCTCGGAGGTGGTACAAATTTAATTCAAAGAGAAATGTTTGGATACAGTTTTGCGTAATATTTTATTTTATTATTTTTATATGGACTTAATTTCTTTGTGAATTATGCTTCCCTCGTAAAGGAAATTACACTTCTATACAGGATCATTCACAACGATAGCCTATCACTAAGGTTCGACAAACGAGTGCAACGTCAGAGGCTTATCGCGCAAAAGTAGGTACATACGTGGGATACAGTATTATTAAAAAATAATGTATTCTTACCTTTTATTGACGTCTTGATGCCACTGCGACAAAATACTACTGCCCCGGCAAGCCGCGTAAAACTGCAACATAAGCAATGCTTCCATTGTCGATTCACCTAGCCTTCGATGTTGATCTGAAACCGTTTTCGCGACGAAGGCAACATTTTTAAAACAAACGTAGAACTACGAAATAGTATTTACGGCAGCGTACATGTATACACAACAGATCTGGTTGAGACTCGCAGTTATACTGAGTGTTGTATCGAACCTCCGCCACTGCCCGTTGGCGCTAATGAGGAACTCTATATATGAGATATTAGCTACCCACCCACCCTTTAACCGAAGGTACAAAGTAAATTAAGGACAAAAGGCGCGCACATCCGAACATTACGAGAAAAAATTAAAAGCTATAGAAACGAAACCCACCGCCAACCATACACCGTGCCACCAAATCAGGTGAATATGGTAAATGGGACACCAATTCGTACTGTAACTGGATTAATTTTGCTGTCGCATTTGCTGACGAGTGCAACGGGGCGTTATCATGATGGAGGGCATGTATCTGTTTAGTTCAGTGTTGAATCGATCCGATGAATCAGTATGGTATTGTCGCGTGGTTGTTCTTCCCTTCTCCAAATAATCGATTAAAATTGAGGATCCCAAAAATTCGTCGCCATAATTTTTCCGACTGATGAGATCGTCTTCGCCTTCTTTGGTGCACATTCGCCGGGAAAAACCGATTTTGCCAGCTGACTTTGGTTTCTGGCATGTCTTATTTATAATCACATAACGCCGTAGGAATCCAGAAACATTGCTTTAAAGTTATCACGCGATTCCGTTTTTGATCAATCATCAGCGGACGCGGCATCCATCTCGCCGATAGCTTGCTCATACTCAATTTTTCGCGAAGGATGTTTTGCACACGTTTAATTGAGATGTCTCCCATATTAGCAATCTTTCAAATCTTCACTCGGCGGTCTGCTAACACGAAATCATGAACTTTGTTCGCCATATCTTCCGTAGTCACCTCAATGGGACGACTTGACCGCTCCTCATCAGGAACGGATATTCGGCCATGCTTAAATTCATTAAACCAGTATCTGATGGTAGTCATGAAGGTGGATGGTCTTTATAAACTGCGTTTAATTTCTCTTTGATTTCTAACACGTTTTCCCAAAAAAGAAATCGAATCACTGGCCGGTACTGTTCTCTTTCCATGATTCCTCAATTCCGAAATTTTAACAGGCGTCGAACAAAGACTCGCAGTCGGTAATGCAGATTTTGACAAAAAAACGCCATCCGCTTCCAAACTCTGGTACTTCTCATACCATCCTCGTATATATCTACGAGAATTCTTAAAATTACAATAAGATAATCTTTGAAAAATTCCTACATACCGCTTGTTGGTCATTGCTAGTTCGCCAAGTAGTTGAATGCATAAGATTCAACAGAATAACGTGGCTGTTACCAGCTAGGAAATGATATTAAATGGAAGATATTTGTAACTTATAATTTATAAGTTATAAACGTTCTCGATTCATGGTAATTAATAGTGATATAAGCTTAAGTTGTTTACTGTAAGTTACGTAGGAAATGGCCTCAGGCACTGCGTTCGTTAAGAGATAAATACATATATAATATTTTATATGTTTACGTGTTATTAATAAATATAAAATTATATACATCCACATCGTTAATGTTGATCTTAACCATTAAGGGATACAATAATATCTAATTTAAATTTTAATTGTATTAATTAATTTAAAGAAATGGGACCCTGAGACAGGTTGCTTTTACTTTTTAGTTTTCCTCAAGTAATTTTGAACATACAAAGTGATTTGTATTTAATCCATTAATGCCCGGTTTTCTAAATATTCAAAATTGGTATTTATATTTAAAATATGGGTTGAAGGTACCAAATACAACTCCAATTTCCTATTCAAAAAATGTATTTATTATAGCAGAAAGACAGTGGTTCCATGTGGTACCGCAAGGTTGTTTTAGTTATTCTGTTTGTGAAATTGTCACATTTAGAATACATAGTTCGTCCTCTGCTGGTACAGTTCCAGTCCGCACATCTTATTCTTGTACCTCCTGGAACTGGAACAACGTAGTGACCCATATCATCGTATCTAACACTGTCATTCACTTTATAATCACTACCTACTGCTGGAAAGGAATTCGTCCAGGGCCAGCCGGAGGCTTCTTGTCGGTTCTTAGATATATCTACAATAATGGCTAATTTTATATACAGAGTAAGTTGGGAGGAACGGACCAAACTCCACATACACGTGAAAATAATGTATTATTATATATATATAATATATTGTCTTATCCGATTTTCATTTGTTTTCAAGTTATAGCCTAATTTAAAAAATTTTGATCAACGTTCTTGTAAATGGTGAAAATTTTCACTTAAATAAAATAAAAACATCATTCCATTGACCACCCAAGTAAAACAAAAAGTCAGGTATGTTCGACATCAAAAGGCCACAAAACAAGATTTTCTTAAAGATAGAAAATAGTTCTCTTAATTCCAGAAAGCATTTAGGTATAGCTCATGAATCAATAGTTTCATTTTCTTAAAATAAAGCATTTATTTATATCCACATTATTAATTACACTTACCTTGTTTAAAACAGTACGACATATCCGTACAAAATGCAGTAAATTATTCTCATTGCTTGTGATTTTAAGAAGGTTAAGGTAGAGGTATCTACAGAATATTTTTTTTGATTACTTTACCAATTGCACCTAATTGTTTACAATCAACCAGCAATTTTTCTTTACAATATGCTTGCTTGCTAAGAGTTCACCCGCTGGTATAAACTACACTGCACAACCAGGCACAACATAGCACCTTTGCTCTGCTTTTATTTGCTAGTCCGCGAGGTCGAGAGGTTTCACCCTTTTGGGTCTTCTTCTTTATTAATTGTTGTCTAAAAGGAGGAGGGCCTTCTTGTTTATAGGTTCGTGAAGTCTCTGTTCGTGTTTTCTGGTAAAACTCTGGGTCTCCTCTTCAATGGTGGCCATTTTCAGGTCCCTATGAGGGTCAGAATTTCTAATATACCAGGGTGCGTTCACTATTGCCAGTAGCAATTTAATGTGGAATTTTTGAATGTTGTTTTTAATTGTTTTGCTAGCCACACCCCCACAATTGAATACCATAAGTTCATATCGGTTCTAATATCTGTGTATTTTCTGTGGATAGTTTAGATTTTCTATTCATAAGCCAGTACACCCAATTCTGTTTTCACACGATAGATACGTTCCCGAAGAACACGTGTAAAAAAAATTCGTGTAAAAAAATATATTGTATCTACCGAAAAATAGAAGATTGGTTCCAGTTCTAAGAAATCAGCAAAAATAATACAATAAACCATATATTTTCATGTTAGGATCTCAAACATATTATTTCATAAAGATTGCACGTGTATCATACAAGGTAAATTATCATTTGAAAAGGAAAACAACATGTCACTAATTCATGAACACAAAAGTTTTGCAAAATAATATGAGTTACACATAAAAAGATTTTATTCGTTGTCACTTTCTGATACGTTTGCGTAAAACTGCAATATTACTGTTATCACTAGAAATGTCTTGGTTATTGTCTTCGTGCTCCATTGGTGAAATTCTTCCAGTAATCTCTTGTTTCAATGGATTTAAGAACGAATTCAGTAATTAATTGTTGTGTTTGTGTTTTGGCTAGGCCATTGTATAATTCCCTGTATGAGGACATTAATGACTTCAGATCACGTTGAAACTTCCCAGCTCGTTCTTCGTTAGGATCATGTTTAACAAAATGATTACTAGAGCAACGCAACTGCGCTGAAAGCCAGTGGCGGACGCATAAAAGTTTACACAAAATAAATTAAATGTGATACGTGCTCAAACACTTACCGTTTTAAGAGTCCTCCGTGAAATCACAAAGTGGATAATGTCTATTTAATATTTGTAACATTAGATATGTTTCCAAAGTTGTTTCGGCAAAGTGGGTGCGGCATGAAGAAAAAGTGTTTTTGTATGTCGAAAACGAACGTTCTACATCTAGTGACGTTATATTTGCGTAAGTAAAATAATCTTTCAAATAACTTAACGGTTCTGTTGACGCACCTTCACGAATTTGTCTTAATGTGCCAAAATCAGAGTCTTTATCTAAAACACCTTCAAACCTTTCTAAAACACAAACATTTCTTGCGTCTTCTATCGCGCATAGCTGTGCGTGAACATGTTGCACTATTTGCAAAGATTCCACTAACGACACCGAAGAATTTTGTAGTTTTTCTATCGCATCCGCTAGTCCCACGTAATTGTTCTGAATAATTTCCAAATCTGTTTTAACTTGACTATCCTGAAATTTCAAGCGGCTTACCTTGACAGCCGCAGCTTCCTTTGGGTCGAATTCTAAATCACGTTCTTTATATTCTCAAAATATTTAAGATAATAAAATGCAGCCTCTAACCATGTTCCCCAACGAGTAAGAATAGGTTGTGGTGGTTCAGGAATACCGGGGCATAGTCTATGAAATTCCCGAATACGTTTTGGGGATTTTACAAACACAGCTTTTGTATGTGCTATTAGAGCGTCTACATCGGGATAACATTTTCTGATACTATCTGCTACGAGACTGAGAGTATGAATTTTACATGTAATATGCAACAAGTTAGCACAATGTTTTTTAAGAGATCGACCTACAGCAAGCATGTTTGCGGCACCATCACTCATAAACATCAACAGTTGATTTGTTGAAAGTTCAAACATTTCCAATGTATTTAACACCACACATTGAAATTACTTCGGCAGTGCATTGTTGTATTCGTCTGGAAGCTAGTAAAATTGAGGGTGACGGTCGATGTGGTTCCATTGTGCGTACCATTACATTAACCACAGAATGTTTTTTACGATCTGTTGTTTCGTCCACACATAACCACAGTTTTTTATCTTGCAACTCCGATTTAATTGTTTTCTCGACATGCTCACGAGCAGACGGTACAACTCTCTGTAATGTTCTCTCACTTGGTAACTTAAAGTCCGAATATTCATTCCAAAACGAGACGTATGCTTTCTTCCTTAGTAAATGAAATGGTAAATTACATGCAATAAAGGTAACACATAAATTAAATTTAAATTTGTCATAATCTCGCGTGGAATTTTTTTTTGAAACATGCCCTGCACTATTTACGTGCCGTAGACAATCACTTTAAATCTATTTTACACACTACACATTGAATTTTAGCGCCATCACACTTTAAATCAGGCATTTCTGCAGTAAATTCTATTATTGTGTCCAACTTTGGTCGTTTTCGCGACGTAGGAAACATTTTCAAAACAAACGTAGAACTACGATATAGTATACGACAGCGTAGATGCATACACAACAGATCGGCTTTCGAGTCGCAGTTATACTGACGCTTACACCGAATTGTCTCAGCCGTGTTTATTTTGTGTAAATTTTTATGCGTCAGCCACTGGCTTTCAGCGCAGTTTGCGTTGCTCTAATGATTACCCAATTTACTGGCCAGTTCAATATTATACATTTTTGTAGTCTTGAAATAAAAATAGTTTCTTGAATAGAGACCGATATTGGCAAGAAAATCTATTTCCCTAATGCAACAAACCATTTCTCTGCATGCAGGCTCAACGAAACAAAATCCTTTCGCCATTTTAAGCGCGACGTAAAAGCGCATTTCTTTATCAAGGTACATTTAGCACTGTCAATCCTAACAAAAGCGCCATTCTTTAAGCACTTCAACATTCATCAACAATAAGCTAATTAAGTCTGATTAAGTCGATTAACCGACTAACAGCGGAGCACGGCCAACAATAATAATAGGGATTTTCTAAAATTTCTCGGAATCGCCGTCGTACACCGTGAAACTTTACATTTACTTTGATGATTTAATTACTCTAAAATCGACAAGCCAAGATGATAATCGCGGCTGGGTTGTTGTTGTTGTTGTTATTAACCGGGCATTGTGTTGGCTTCTAGCTCGTAGAAAATTAACTTTTAATTATTTCGTGGAGTCCACCGGCGGGTGTCGCTGCGTATTTCCGCTTATAACTGTTTGGCTTGCTTTAGTTGGTTATTCATAGAAAAAAAATAAACAAACTGACGAATGGTCGGGCGAACGAACAAAAGGGGAATTTGGACGGTAGTGATTTTAATTGAGTTTTGGCGTGATGCGGATGGAATGAATGAGGAATTAATTGCCTATGTCGTAATTAGGAAATCGGCCATAAATCTAGATGATTATCTAGATTTGTGGAAAGCCTTTTGATACTTTCGTCAATTTTGACAAGTGAAATATTCAAATATTAAAATGGAAATGGATGAGCTTCAAGTCAACACAGAGCAAAGAGTTATTGAATTGAACAAATATCTATCTTTGAAATTATTTATTTAATTCAATAAAGGTTTGTTCGTGTGAAAGCACATTTTTTAAGAACAACAGATTGAATTTGTTTGAAAGTATAGATGTTTTTATTTGACACAATAGTGCGCAGGATAATGGATATATAACCTACACAGTAACCTGTTGAACGGAGATAGAAGCTGTTTGTATTTTTGTTGGTGTTCGCTTGCAGATGTCATGTTGTGACTACACAATTATTACATTATTATTAGTATTTCGGTTTGGTTGGATTTAATTTGGTACTGAGTTGGTTAATTTTCAATTACGAATTGCAAAGAAAGAGCTAAAGCTCGGAGAAGGGGAGTTTCAATTAATCAAAGAAAGAAAGCCAAGGGAAGAAGAAAAGCATGCTTTAGAAATTGCTATTTTAAAACTGAAGCAGGAAGAACTATTACGAAAACAATTATATATTTAATAATATAGTATTTATAAAGAATTAAATTACAAAAATATATTTTCCAAAATATTTTTAATTTCTATTATGTAACTGTATAGATCATATGAAAACAAAGCTTAATCATTGATACAATTTATATACCTGTTACTACACTGCGAGAAACGTAGTGATAACTAGAGCCCGGTAATTGGAGAGCAATCGCAGCGGCGGTGTGACTGTTACTCTTATTTTATGTAATCTATCGTTTCGTTTAGTAGACAAAGAAGCATTTGTCTCCTTCTGGAATAAATATGCGGACTAAAAATTACCTAGTCGGACATCGATACGAAATGTAGTGCCATTTGCTCGTGAACATATAGAAAAAAGAATGAAAACGCATTGAAAGATAAAAAACTGAGGTTGTATGTGGACGAAACAACGGATCGTCAAAAACATTCTGTGGTTAATGTAATGGTACGTACAATGGAACCACATCGACCGTCATCCTCCTTCCTACTTGCTTCCAAAAGAGTTATGAATTGTACTGCCGATAGGATTTTAAAGGTGGTGTTGAACTCATTGAATAAATTTGAAGTTCCAACTAAGCAACTTTCAATGTTTATGAGTGATGGTGCCGTAAACATGCGTTCTTTGAGCCGATCTCTTAAAGAACACAGTGGTAACTTCTTACATGTAACGTGTAAGATCCATACTCTAAATCTTGCGGCACAAACGATTCCTACATGTTTTCCACTAGTAAATGCATTGATTGCTAGTACAAATGCAGTATTTCTAAAGTCCCCGAAACGTACCCGACTATTTCACAAACTGTGTCCTGATTTACCTGAATCACCACAGCCGATTGTTACACGTTGGGGAACATGGTTGCAGGCTGCATTTTGCTACAATAAATATTTTGATCAAATAAAGAAGGTAGTTTTAAAATTCAATTCGACAGAAGCTGCCGCAATCAAGAAAAGCCAGGAAATATTTCAAGATGGTCAGGTTAAAAGAGATTTACAAACTATTCACAACAATTACTTCGGACTAGCGGAGGGAATAGAAAAATTACAAAATGTTTCGATGTCGCTAGTGGATTCTGTTCGAATTGTGAATGATGTTCACCCACATTTATGCGCTGTAGAAGGCGAAACAAATTGGTGTGTAATACGAAAATTTTAAAGTGTTTTAGAGAAAGACTCCGATTTTCTTATATTAAGACAAATTTGTGAAGGTGCGTGTGAAGATGCATTAAACTGTTTCAAAGATTATTTTAAATATGCAAATATAACATCGCTAGATGTCGAACGGCCTTTTTGGGGATTAAAAAACGTTTATTCCGCACGTCGTACTCACTTGACTGTAACAACTGTGGAAACATATCTAATGATTCAAATATTTAACAGATGTTACCCAGTTTGTAATTTCACGGAAGACTTTTAAAACGGTAAGTGTTTTAGCACGTTTTATAATTTATTTCTTACTTTCTATTTTATGTGTAAACTTTTATGCGCTCGCCACGCCTCCGACTGTTACCGCATATTTGCCCAGGTTACTGATAATGGTGCTTCTAGTTTTACTGTTCCGTAGTCAAGGCTGCTTAAAAGGGTGAGTGTTTCACTACTTTCCACATATTATAATCATGTATTAGTTCTGTTATTTTTTTTCTATTTTCTTACTATTGTTTTTGTATACTAGGCAGGTACGGCTATGGCACGGCTCCCTGTTACCGAGCTCTAATAATAAGTGTAAAACTACCTTACTCTTTCTGTTATTATTAGAGTAACCAAAACTTGCGGACTCGCATAGGCGTCGGTATTACGGGTTAATATAAGAATACGAAAAATTCATAAATAAACTTACTTGCTAATTATTCAACAAATAACTTGCATCATTGCATATGTTTCCACAGTTACTTCTTTAAACCTTGTGCGTCGACAAGAAAAAATATTCTTATACATAGAAAACGATCTCTCCACATCTAAGGAAGTTACATTTGCATGTAGAAACTGTTTTTCAAAATTACTTAAAAGTTCACTATTCTTACACTTATTATAAACGGCCTCTAAAGTATTCAAATCGGGATTTTTCCTTAAAACATCTGCCAACTTTTGACTAGCGCATAATCCTGGCGTATCATTTAATGTGTGTAATTTATTTTTTACACTCTCCACTATGTCTAATGATTCCTGCAATGACAATTCAGTACATTGTAGTTTTCTGATGGCATCTAGTAATACTGTATAATTGTTACATATTGTTGTTAAATCTTCTAAAAGTTGAGGAATTTGAAATTCTCTTTGACTTTCTCTAATTGCTTTGGATTCATTCCGATTAAATCGCATTATAACTGATTGAATTTGTTAAAAATGGATCAAATAGTAAGAAGCTGCTGTTAGCCAAGTACCCCATCGCGTTAAAATTGGTTCAGGAGGTTCTGGAATATCTGGACAAAATTTACGAAATTCTTTTAAACGTTTAGGAGATTTACGAAACACTGCTTTAGTACTTCCAATCATCCGATCAACGTTTCCGTAATGTTGTCGAACAACTTCACCAACTAAATGCAAAGCATGCAGCACGCAGGTTATATGTATTAAGTTAGGAAATATATGTTTTAAGGATCGCCCGACACTTAACATCGTTGCTGCACTATCTGTCACAATCATTATAACTTGATCTTGGCAATTTTAAATTTTTTCAAACCGTTCATTATCACTTTTTGAATATTTTCCGCGGTACATTGTTGAACACGTTTGCAAGCTAACAAATATCGAGATGCTGTGTTCTCGCTAGATAAAACGCGAGCTATTACATTCACAATACTGTTTTTCTTTATATCAGTCGTCTCATCCACGGTAATCCCTATTTTTTTGGAACACAAATCACGTTTACACACATTTTCTAGCATCTCTTTCATTCGCGGCAAATGATTCTGTAATTGTGTTTGTGAGGGTAATGGGTACTTTGGAACGTATTGTCGCCAAAACGTTTTAAAAGCTGCTTTTCTCACCAACGACAACGGAAGATTACAAGAGGTAAACATAATTAATAAATGTATGAGGAATAGTGTATAAGGTATTTCAGTTCTTGCATTTCTCATATGCTTAATACCATTGACATGCCTCTGGCAATCAGTTCTGTCCAATGCAGCCAAACGAACATTGCATATTAAGCAAAAAACTGCACTACCGTCATATTTTAAATGGGGAAAAAGTGACACATACTTATGTACATTAGTAGCAAATCTATTACGAGGCATTGTTTTCTTAGGTATGTAAATATTAGTTCTATATGAAATGATACACTAATTATGTACTTGGTATAATACTACAACACACAAAAAACACCAGCTATATTTTCAAAAGCGACACGTAAGTACATAACCTTGACCGTTCGACTAATCTCTGCAACAGCTCAACCGGTACTAAAGCGAAGTCTCTCTCAGCGCGGTTTAACATGATTTATATTCAAGGTCGACACTACATGCCTGCTTCTCTACCGGTTTAGTTTATTTATGAATTTTTCGTATTCCTATATTAACCCGTAATACCGACGCCTATGCGAGTCCGCAAGTTTAGGTTACTCTAGTTATTATGCATCGAAAGTAATTTAGCTCAGAACAATTGTCTGCCGGGGATGTACAAACATTCCGAGGAAACAACTGTAAATTTACAAGTCCTAAAATCGCTTTCTTCGGGTTGGAAACTCGAAACGCACCGTCCGGAACCTGGAAAACGTTATTCGATCGGTTTGTTGCGAAACATACCGACCAGCTCGTTTGTCCTGACCGATAACGACGCTCATGCACGCGGCAAAAAAACTGATACACTGAACAATGCGCGGAATTAAAATGACAATTTCGTTGCGACTACCGAAACGCGACAGCAAAAAGGCCGGGCTGGTAAAGATTCCCGGTATGAAGAGCGTCGCGTTCAGGCCGTAAGTACCTAACCTTAGCTATAGCAGCGAGTCCGCGAGAGTCAGTCTATTACCGGAGTTTTTCTCGACCGCCTTAATTAAAACATAAAATAAACCATAAGCTTACATTCGCTGCATTTTTCGCGGGGATCGCATCGTTGCGCATACTTCGCGGGCTCCGATGGACGTAGGCTTTTTTGCGGAACGTCGTGCCGATGATGTGAACGACTATACGACCGGTGGTAATTAAATAATATATTAATTGAAGAAGTCGTATAAGTTTATATGAAGTTACATCGTGGTTGTTACGATAGAAACAACAGCTAATTATACGGCGAGGTCCTAAAGTATTTCCGCCATCTTCCTACCTAACTTTTAAATGACAGAAGTTGGTGTTTTTAGAAAAAAATAGGTTGATTTCCATTTTTTGTATACTAGCTTTTAGAATTGTTGTCACGGGCCTAGTGACTGGGGGTGCTCATGGATCACTCGCTACTACCTATTTAAAGTAATATATTAACATAATAGTGCCACTTACTTATATGGACAAACTATTATTCTTTATTGTCGCCTATCTAGGTATATTATCAGCTGTTCAATTACATGTCCGGTGTTACCGATATATATGCCTTCACCTGATTTTGGGCCTGGCATGTTTTGCCAGTGAGAGGTCTTTTGATGTTCGTCCCATTTTTGACAGTTCGTAATAATGACGTTAAAACTTTATTGATACGTATGTAATTATTCAATTGTAATATTACAGTCATTACTAGAGCGGGCCAAGAGCGCCACGCGCCAGGTTCGCAATCAGGCTGCCGGGCGCATATATGTATGTAAACATAGGTAATTTAAATATGTAATTATTAGGACGAGGACCAAAACCACTGTCTATTACGTCGTGAAGACGCGCAAATATACACCTGCAGTTTGGGTGTTCGTTGATAAATAGGGCGTTGTTCACAGTGGGCCACTACAAAAAAAAAGTTCATTCATCGACGGCTACGAACTAACAGCGCGCTTATTCATTTACGGATGACGCGCTCTATTCATCAACAAATGACGAGTCTGCAGATGTTACGTTTGCACCACTTCGTGGCATACTAGAAACAAGCGTCGGTGTGCTCGCTTTAGTGATTATGTCTAACGTAACTATTAAAAATAAACGGCCATTACCTACGAAAGTTAATAAATTTCTTAGTGAATTTGTGGATTTACACTACAATGGGAGTACAATTTTCTGTAAAGTTTGTAAAAAGAAACGACTGTGCTGGAGCAAACGTGATTGTGAAAGACATATAAATAGCGCACACCACAGAAATAAAAGAAATGGTGTGTCACAACAACGTCAATTTCAATTAGAATTGCTTTTAACGTTTATGGTATGTGGTCTACCACTTCGTATACTTGATAAAAAAGCATTTCGAAAATTCTGGGGTACATACAATACCGAGTGGATACTACCATCTCGGACAGCGTTACGGAGAGATATTCCACGAATACGTGAGGACATTGAAAATCGAATTAAAGCCGAATTAAAAGATAAACAGCTGTGGCTATGTCTTGATGAGACGACAGATTGCAAAAAAAATTCTATTTTGAATATAATAGTGCGCGTATTAGATCCTATTAAACCAAATTTTGCAATTCTATTAGCCAGCAGAAGATTAAAACAGTGTACTAGTAAAGCAATTACGGCCGTAGTTCTCGAAACGTTACAAAAGTTTCAAGTGTCAACCAGTCAACTGTTGTTGTTCATGGGCGATGGTGCAGCAACAATGTGTAGTGTAGGCCGTTCCCTTAGAGAAAAGTGTGAAGGACTTTTACATGTTACGTGTAAAGTCCATGTTTTACATCTTGTGGCACAAACTATTCGAGAGTGTTACCCGAAGGTGGATGCATTAATAACAAACACAAAAAAAGTGTTTCTCAAAAGTCCTAAGAGGACTAGGGCATTCCACAGGTTATGCCCTGGTATTCGAGAACCACTACAGCCCATTCTTACGCGTTGGGGAACGTGGTTAAAAGCCGCTTTTTATTATAATGAACATTTTCAAGAAGTCAAATCCGTTATTTTGCAATTCGTCCCTGCCGAAGCTAGAGCTATTAGGATGAGCCAGAAGGGATTTCTCGATATTTCTGTTGAAACACATCTAAAGAATATTAGCAACAATTACAAAGGGTTAGTAGACGCGATAGAAAATTTGCAAAATTCTGGATTGTCGTTGGTAGAATCAGTGCAAGTCGTGGACGAAGTTAGTACATTGTTACACAGTATAAACGATGCAACAAGTGGACGAGTTTTAGCTAAGTTCGATAGTGTTTTAAAAAAGAATCCGGACTACACGAGATTAAGACAAATGTGCGATGGGGCATTTGCAGATTCCTTGACTAAGTCTAAAGATTATTTTAATTACGCCTGTCTTACTTCGGTAGACGTGGAACGGTCGTTTTCGAAATATAAGAACATTTTTTCGTCTCGGCGAACATCCTTCACCGAGGCAAATGTGGAAACTTATCTGATGGTGCAACTTTTTAAACAAGCCTATCCGCATTATTAAGAAGGATAGAATTTATTTATTATATCTTTATTTACAGTTACATTATTAAGTACAACAGAATAAAAAAGCGTTCAGTTTCTCAGTTATTTCCTTATTACATCCCATTTACAACGCATACCGTTTTCAATCAAATAAAAAATCATAATGAAAATAAAAACACCTCAGCGTGTACATATATATATATATATCCGCTCTAATTACTAAACATTATTATTGCGTCAGCTTTTATTTTTTTACTCTTGTGTATTAATTTCGAAATATCACATATCTGCTGTGACTCACATATACGCTATTTACAATAAGCGGCCGTTGCGCCTGATTCCGATTCTGTTGGATGGCGCAATTTGGCCCGCTCTAGTCATTACAGCTTGTTGTTGAGAATCGGTGTTTTCTATTTCAATGCTAACGAATATTTTACACGCGGCGCAAAGCTAGGCCAATTTAATCGTCATGTTTGTATCTAATCAGGCTGACAAGACGTTCTCTTCTACGGTCTGCAGTGCATTTAATCATAAATTTTGTATTATAGTACGTCTACAAAACAATATTTCTAGCAATAATATGCGTTATTATTTAAATGTGTATACCAGATGTTTCGATAGTAGTCCGTATAAAACATTTTTGCACTACTTAAGACTAAACTTAAGACTGGTACTGGCATATCTTTTAGGTTGGTAAATGATGAGAATTAAATGGCAAACAAACTAAAACAATAATTCTATTATTAAACACAAGTGAAGGCTCATATTTGATTGTTCAAGCAAAAGCTTCAAAAATAAAAAATCCTGAAAAGTATAAACAAAAAGCAAACTATATGTATTCTTTATTAGAAGTAAAAGATAGAACAGGAAATATAAAAAGGGTTTTAATACATAACAAAAAGTAATATGCTCAAATACGAAGAACCAAAATTAAATTCTACCCAATAACACAAAATGTTAAAGTAGGTGTTCAACCCGATCTCCATGCGCAAACAGACAGTAGTCTAATCTATTATAAAATCTATACCTAATTTTGAATAAATATTTTGCTGAGATGTTTGCAACTCGCCGTGAATTTTTCGTCAGAATTCATCCAAAGTGTTTGCTTTTTGGGCAGGTATACTAAATATCTTACTTCTAAAATAACTCCAGAGCAAAAAGTTATTTGGGGACAAATCCTGCGACTTTGCTGGCCAACGAATATATCCAGGACTACTTATTCAATGGTTTCCGAATATATTAAGTAAATATTGGCGCACTAATTATTATGTCTCGGCGATATTCTAAACTGTTTGGCAATAGAATAACTAGATTGATAAGTAGAGCGGGCCAAATTGCGCCATCCAACAGAATCGGAATCAGGCGCAACGGCCGCTTATTGTAAATAGCGTATATGTGAGTCACAGCAGATATGTGATATTTCGAAATTAATACACAAGAGTAAAAAAATAAAAGCTGACGCAATAATAATGTTTAGTAATTAGAGCGGATATATATATATATATATATATATATATATATATATATATATATATATATGTACACGCTGAGGTGTTTTTATTTTCATTATGATTTTTTATTTGATTGAAAACGGTATGCGTTGTAAATGGGATGTAATAAGGAAATAACTGAGAAACTGAACGCTTTTTTTATTCTGTTGTACTTAATAATGTAACTGTAAATAAAGATATAATAAATAAATTCTATCCTTCTTAATAATGCGGATAGGCTTGTTTAAAAAGTTGCACCATCAGATAAGTTTCCACATTTGCCTCGGTGAAGGATGTTCGCCGAGACGAAAAAATGTTCTTATATTTCGAAAACGACCGTTCCACGTCTACCGAAGTAAGACAGGCGTAATTAAAATAACCTTTAGACTTAGTCAAAGAATCTGCAGATGCCCCATCGCACATTTGTCTTAATCTCGTGTAGTCCGGATTCTTTTTTAAAACACTATCGAACTTAGCTAAAACTCGTCCACTTGTTGCATCGTTTATGCTGTGTAACAATGTACTAACTTCGTCCACGACTTGCACTGATTCTACCAACGACAATCCAGAATTTTGCAAATTTTCTATCGCGTCTACTAACCCTTTGTAATTGTTGCTAATATTCTTTAGATGTGTTTCAACAGAAATATCGAGAAATCCCTTCTGGCTCATCCTAATAGCTCTAGCTTCGGCAGGGACGAATTGCAAAATAACGGATTTGACTTCTTGAAAATGTTCATTATAATAAAAAGCGGCTTTTAACCACGTTCCCCAACGCGTAAGAATGGGCTGTGGTGGTTCTCGAATACCAGGGCATAACCTGTGGAATGCCCTAGTCCTCTTAGGACTTTTGAGAAACACTTTTTTTGTGTTTGCTATTAATGCATCCACCTCCGGGTAACACTCTCGAATAGTTTGTGCCACAAGATGTAAAGCATGGACTTTACACGTAACATGTAAAAGTCCTTCACGCTTTTCTTTAAGGAAACGGCCTACACTACACATTGTTGCTGCACCATCGCTCATGAACAACAACAGTTGACTGGTTGACACTTGAAATTTTTGTAACGTTTCGAGAACTACGGCCGTAATTGCTTTACTAGTACACTGTTTTAATCTTCTGCTGGCTAATAGAATTGCAAAATTTGGTTTAATAGGATCTAATACGCGCACTATTATATTCAAAATAGAATATCAGAAAGTTTTACGTTGTATTTCATGTTTGACTATTTTCTCGGAACTTTTAGGAGGCTTCATCGGAACCCCAGGATACACATATTTTGAGAACCCCCGATTTAACCCTCTTAGTCTCTCCGAATTAGCTGGTTAACGTTTTGGTTGTACCGAGCTCGTAGACAGCTTTAATTTGCCCTGATATATTGGACTTCGAACTTAAAGATATGCATACATTCTGTATACACCAACGACAATAAAATCACGCAATTTTTTCTCCGACGTAAATGTTCCTCGATAAAAATAAAAACAATATAATTTCTGCTTCCATAAATAATTATCTCCAATCGCGAACGCTTACCATTTAATGCTATTTTTTGTATTTTACTGCTGCTGCTGCCTCGCTCAGATTCAATGAAATACGCCTTGAATTCTCGCGATCGCCGATAATTTTCCGTCGTAATCCGCATTTCAAAAGCGAACAATTAAATTGGAAATGAAATTACAGGATTAGATAATTGCAGAACGAATCTGTTTCTTTTCTTTCTTTTAATCTACCGTTCGATCTCTCTCTCTCTTTCTCTCTCCCACAACACGGTATGTATGTACGTCTTCGTCTTTCTCACTGTAGACGTTCGCAATGTTTCCATTCATTTCTAGTATATGGAATATACGAAGTCGGGCGATTATAAGTTGTGAAACGTAGCGAGCTACGATGTACAATGTAAGGCTTCTTAAATGGGAAAAATTTCTGCAATATTTGAGGGATATTCACTATAAAAGGATTTAATTAATCGTTATAGATGCTATAAATATATTGTACAGGGTGTTTGGTTACGCTAAATTTACGTTGAAATTTAATTTGTTTTTTATATGGGGATTCTCAATTACTGTTTCAATTATCCTCATTACAATAACTGTTTTAAATCAAAAGAAATATTTTCTTACCGTTATTTTCTCCGCTTAAAAGAAATGTACAGTGTGTCCCATTTTAGGCGGAGCAACCCCAAATTTGTTTGTATATATTATCTATTTAAAAAAATCTTTCTTCTGATTGTACCCCTTACTAAATTGTACATTTAGGGTATGTTACTTTTTCTTCACGGTAAAATGCTAGTCTGTTGCGATTTAAAATAAACAACAAAATTGAAGAAATCGTATTAGGGATTTTTTTTATCAAAAAATGTTTGTCTAAAAAATTCGAATAATAATCTCACAAGTACAAAAAACGATGCTTAATTACTTAGATAACAGTGTCTTCAACTAAGCCACCATTGCACGTATACATTTTTCAATTTGTTTTCTGTTGTTTCCGACAACTTTCCTCAACTCTTCTCGACTTATGTTTTGGCAGGCGTGAGTTATTCTGCCATAAAGTTGTTGAATATTTATTGGTCTAGTTTTACACATTCTATTTTTAATAGTTCCCCAAAAATAAAAATCTAATGGTGTGATATCGGGAGATCTAGGTGGCCATTCGGTTAGGGGACTATTACTACCTATCCATCTCTCCTGGGAATTCTCATTTAACCATTCCCTAACCACGACTGCATTATGTATAGGCGCCCTGTCTAATTGATAGTACATTTCCTGTCGTACTGCAACTGGAAGATCATGTAATGCATCCCAGAAATCGTTATTTAGAAATTCTAAAAAACGGGGAGCATTAAAATTTTGTCTAAAAAGGAATGGTCCTATAATCCCATTGTTTAGAATTCCACACCAAACGTTAATTTTTTGAGAATGCTGACGTTGACAGTTTATTATCCAGTGTGGGTTTTCTGCAGACCAATATCTACAATTTTGCGTTGAAACTATTCCGCTGGTGGTAAATGTAGCCTCATCAGTAAGGCTCGACAAACGAATGCAACGTCAGAGGCGTGATTTAAATTTTAAAATCACATCCTTCACATTTGCGAAATATTTATGATAATAAAATACTGCTTGGAGCCATGTTCCCCATCGAGTTATTACAGGCTGAGGTGGTAGTGGAAATTTCGGACACAATTGTTTGAAACCGCGGATACGTTTGGGAGATTACACAAACACTTTTTTGGTAGATGCTATTAAATTATTCACCATCGGATACTTCTTTCGAATAGCTTCTGCAACGAGATTATACGCGTGTATGAGACATGTTATTTGAAGAAGAATCGGAAAGCATATTTTCAACATCTTACCAACTTTCAGCATTGTTGCAGCTCCATCAGTAACTAACATTGTGACTTGGGCTCCTGTGATACAAAATTTTCTTAACGAATCTTTTATTATCTTCACAACGGTTTCAGAATCATTTTTTTCAATCCATTTACTGGTTAATAACAAGGAAGCTGCTGGATCATTACGTTTTAAAGGACGCGCTACAACATGAATCACGCTGTGTTTCTGTGCATTAGTTGTTTCATCTACACTTACGCAAATTTTCTTATTTTTCAACTCGCCTACTATACAGTTTATTACTGTACCCTGCAAATGTGGTAAATTGTATCGCAATTGTCTATTGGTTGGTAGTTTCCGCGAGGGAACATATTTATTCCAAAAAAGACGAAAGTGTTCATTGTCTACTTGGTGTTGTGGGATGTTGCACACACTTAGCATAAAAATAAAATCACACAGAAATTCCCAATACGGAATATTGTTGTTTTAAATTCAGTACATGACGTTTACTTTTAATATGTCTTCTACAGTAAAATGTATCGCGACATATCAACCGTATATTGCAAATTTTGCCTTGAATGATAGTGCCTGTATATTCCAACCCAGGGAAACGGCTAATATATTTATTCACATACGATGCTAAAGGTAAACCTCGCTTACGACGATCCATGTTTTAAAAGACGCACACCGATACAGCGATAATTATCGAACCACCGTTCACTTCCACGCCTATCGGATGACTAAACTCTCCACTGGCTTCGCATCGACCTAAATCTCCTCTCGGCGCTTCTGCCGTAGCACGCGTTTGTCGAATCTTACTCATCAGTAAAGAAAATTTTCTTTAGGAAACACTTTCCCTTATTGTAATTTTTCTTTTATTGGAAGCTTGGGGAACATATCTGAACGTATCTTGTACTGTAATCTTTGTTTATTCATGGCTTACTAAATCAAAGTTTGATATCAAAAAATACATTTTTAAACTTTAATCGACACAAATTTTGTTCATCACATCTACAGTGTATGAAATGATTTTATTTGCTAGAATTGATATCAAAGATTAATAGGATGAAAGTTACAAGCAATTAGGAACTTGCAATAGCCTCTAATTATAATTCATAGTAGGAAAAATCGTCTAATTGAACTAAATCACTAAAGTGGCTTTATCTCAGAAACCGAGACACTTTGTATAACGGTATTTTTGGTTAAACGAGTTCTAAACTGACTCACCTCCTTTCCGATATACGTCGATGAATCAAACACCTTTATACTTAAAAAATCGGCTGACGTATTACTTTCTTGCGTCACGTATTGTGAGAAAACCGTTTAAAAATGTAGGCGAATGAGCAATACGCTTAAAGTCGCCAGACTGAAGCGATTCTCTTCTTATCGCTCAGTACACAGCATAATATAAAGATTTTGAGCGATAAGAGCGATTGTTGAAAGCCAGTGGCGGACGTATAAAAGTTTACACAAAATAAATTAAATGTGATACGTGCTCAAACACTTACCGTTTTAAGAGTCCTCCGTGAAATCACCAAGTGGATAATGTCTATCTAATATTTGTAACATTAGATATGTTTCCAAAGTTGTTTCGGCAAAGTGAGTGCGGCGTGAAGAAAAAGTGTTTTTGTATGTCGAAAACGAAGGTTCTACATCTAGTGACGTTATATTTGCGTAAGTAAAATAATCTTTCAAATAACTTAACGGTTCTGTTGACGCACCTTCACAAATTTGTCTTAATATGCCAAAATCAGAGTCTTTATCTAAAACACTTTCAAACCTTTCTAAAACACAAATATTTCTTGCGTCTTCTATCGCGAATAGCTGTGCGTGAACATGTTGCATTATTTGCAAAGATTCCACTAACGACACCGAAGAATTTTGTCATTTTTCTATTCCCTCCGCTAGTCCGAAGTAATTGTTCTGAATAATTTCCAAATCTGTTTTAACTTGACTATCCTGAAATTTCAAGCGGCTTACCTTGACAGCCGCAGCTTCCTTTGGGTCGAATTTAAAATCACGTTCTTTATATGCTCAAAATATTTAAGATAATAAAATGCAGCCTCTAACCATGTTCCCCAACGAGTAAGAATAGGTTGTGGTGGTTCAGGAATACCGGGGCATAGTCTATGAAATTCCCGAATACGTTTTGGGGATTTTACAAACACAGCTTTTGTATGTGCTATTAGAGCGTCTACCTCGGGATAACATTTTCTGATACTATCTGTTACGAGACTGAGAGTATGAATTTTACATGTAATATGCAACAAGTTAGCACAATGTTTTCTAAGAAATCGAC
The DNA here is from genome assembly GCA_029619315.2 of Dynastes maya. Classification (NCBI taxonomy): domain Eukaryota; kingdom Metazoa; phylum Arthropoda; class Insecta; order Coleoptera; family Scarabaeidae; genus Dynastes; species Dynastes maya. Next base: position 3,232,974 of record JAROYE020000001.1, on the reverse strand, counting down.
CTACAGCAAGCATGTTTGCGGCACCATCACTCATAAACATCAACAGTTGATTTGTTGAAAGTTCAAACTTTTCCAATGTATTTAACACCAACATTGAAATTACTTCGGCAGTGCATTGTTGTATTCGTCTGGAAGCTAGTAAAATTGAGGGTGACGGTCGATGTGGTTCTATTGTGCGTACCATTACGTTAACCACAGAATGTTTTTTACGATCTGTTGTTTCGTCCACACATAACCACAGTTTTTTATCTTGCAACTCCGATTTAATTCTTTTCTCGACATGCTCACGAGCAAACGGCACAACTCTCTGTAATGTTCTCTCACTTGGTAACTTAAAGTCCGAATATTCATTCCAAAACGAGACGTATGCTTTCTTCCTTACTAAATGAAATGGTAAATTACATGCAATAAACACATAAATTAAATTTAAATTTGTCATACTCTCGTGTGGAATTTTTTTTGAAACATGCCCTGCACTATTTACGTGCCGTAGACAATCACTTTTCGACCAACACATTAAATCTATTTTACACACTACACATTGAATTTTAGCGTCATTACACTTTAAATCAGGCATTTCTACAATAAATTCTCTTATTGTGTCCAACTTTGGTCGTTTTCGCGACGTAGGAAACATTTTCAAAACAACTAGAACTACGATGTAGTATACGACAGCGTAGATGCATACACAACAGATCGGCTTTCGAGTCGCAGTTATACTGACGCTTATACCGAATTGTCCCGGCGGTGTTTATTTTGTGTAAACTTTTATGCGTCAGCCACTGGCTTTCAGCGCGGTTTGCGTTGCTCTAGTCATCAGTCTCATCATTAAAGAAATTTTCCCACTTAAGAAGTCTTACATTGTACAACAAATAGAGATACTTTTATGATACGGGAAAGACGTACCGGCTGCTACGGCAACGGCGACGAACGAGTTTTTGAGCGGCATTGCTGGCGTAATTCTGCGTAACGACTCTTTCTCTTGTAATTTGCTCCGTTTAAAACAATGTAATGCTAAGAAAAAACAGATATAATTCAATTACTGCAGAACAGAAGCAACCATTCTGACCTGCCATTACATGTAGAATGCAAAACATTAATCTATCAATCTATATACAGCGCGTCCACCTGACGTAGAACGGAAGATAATTCTTTTCCTGAGCAATTTAGAGAAAATGTTTTCAAATAAAAAACATTCGGAGATACACGCTCCACAATATAAAATTATACTCAAGTATACTGGATGTTCAGTTTCCGCTGCGCACGATACAAGATTGGGTTTTGAAACGAAACATTCTGTATATTATTACGATTTTAGATACCTCTCTTCAATTCATGGCAATATTCCCTATACCTATCTATCTTAGTTCTTGAGATAATTGACATACTTTGAGAATTTTGCGAAATGCTGTTTCTGCCGACATCTTAAATGCTTTACGCGCTAGGGTGGTGATTCAAATTTTATTCGATTGGGTATTTCCAAGAGTTTCGGGCAATACATCGAAAAGTTCTTTATATTGTGACGTTCACACGACTTTTTGAATAACGGCAGCTCTGTTTTTCTTACCAGGGAGAGCGGGTCGTGGATTATTAAAAATATTAAATAGAGATCGTAATATAAAAAAAAATTATTAGTATTGGGCGCCACTGACTAATGAAACGGTGTAATCAAGTTGTTATCACCCCTAGTCAGAAGGGTGAGAAACAAAAAAACTGATGGTACATAAAAAAAAAACTCAGGAAATTGAGTACTATATACAATATAATTGTCGGACTAAAGTAGGTAGATGCAATCGTAAAAAAAAAGGTTTACTGTAAAGCGCTACTAGGCGGTATCTTATATTAAAAAATACAAGAAAATTCCTAGCTTAAAATTTAATGCTTATTGCTTTGCAAATCGATAAATGAAATGTAATATTAATTCAATACTCATCGAAGGTTAAGGAACGGCCAGGAGATACCTCGTGGTCACCATGTGCGCCTAGCGGATCCGATTCGGTTTTTTATTGAAACAGATAGGGAATCCTTGGGTCACGGCTCGAATTTCCTTTGTTTCGTTTTCCGGCAAGCTTCGAACTAGGATTTTTCAAGCTAATTCCGGCTCAAGCGACCAAAAAAATATCCGCGGAAGCGGGTAGGGGTGCCTCAGGCTGATAGCTTCCGTATATTGTTCAATAAGAGAACAGGAACGTAAGAATAGTTCAATTTCGGACTATTAACGTTTTCTGAAGTAATAAATAGCAGGGAAGGGTCAAAATTAAAATCTGGAAAGAACAAAAAAAAAAGGAAGATAAGTAGACGCGATCAAATATTAAGAAAAATAAGCTTACCCCGAATAATTTCTGGGATTTCACTCAACTAATAACTTAGCGAAAAACTCTATTTCCGCTTGACTAAGAACGCTAATACGTGATAATTTAAAGGTATTCACTACCACTCGTGCACTTTTCTGTCTTTTAAAAATCATCTATTCTCTCCTACAACAACTTCGAACACGAAGTCCATGACAAAAAAACAAACCTAAAAATCACGGTAAGAAATCGGGGACCAAAATCTCGAATATTGAATGTAAAACTGAAACGAATCACGAGAGAGAGGACTGACGCTTTTGAAGCGAGAAGGGAAATAACAAGAGCACGACAACTTTGAGAGTAATAACGGAAAGAGATAAATAAAGGATCCGCTACGGCTATCATTTACTGTAAACTGAAATTCAAATAATAATATTCATACGCATTAAATATTTGAGTATCCCTTAAATACATACAACTAAATCGAGGTAATGCAGAACAATTGGATTGAATGCAAACAGCTAAAGTAGGATAACATTAAAAACAATTGTAGCATTAAACAATTGCTACAATATCAACTAGAGTTACAAGATGGCTATCGAAATTGTTGCCATGTTTGAGTCATGCTATTTCAATTTTTTTCTAATAGAATACCCTGTATATTTGTACAAAATATAATAGAAAAGCTCTTGTAGAATCTTTTTTGTAAACATTTCCCTATACCTAAAATGCGTAATTTTTTAATAAATTAAATATGGAGCTATGCAAGTTTTTCGTTTAAAATGTAGGGTGCTGTGACGAACTGCTATAAGTTTTTGTAAAAAAAATTCAATTGTAAATATTATGGTACGCATTCTAGACCCTAGTAAACCTACATTACCACTGTTACTAGCTAGCCGAAGACTACAAGAGTGTACTGCTGCAGCAATTACGAAGGTTGTACTTAGTACGTTGGAAAAATTTCAAATTTCAAAAGGTAAAGTGTTGATGTTTATGAGCGATGGCGCAGGGATAATGCATTCGGTAGGCCGTTCTCTTCTTGAACATGGTTGCAAGTGTTTACATGTTACGTGTAAAGTGCATGCTTTACATCTTGTGGCAGAAGCCACTCGACACTCTCCCGAGGTAAGTGCATTAATAGCAAGCACAAAAAAAGGATTTTTGAAATCCCCCAAACACCTACGATCATTTCACACAGAGTGTCCGGGTATTCGTCAACCACCGGAGCCAATTCTTACACGTTGGGGAACATGGTTGCAGGCAGCTTTTTATTATGCTGAACATTTCAAAATAGTAAAAGCTGTTGTTGCACAATTCAATCCTGCCGAAGCTGCAGCTATTAAGGAGAGCCAGTCGAAATTTCAAGATATTTTCGTTGAAACAGATTTAAAAAATATTCGTAGCTACTATAAAGGATTAGCTGACGCAATAGACCAATTACAAAATAGATCGTTATCGTTATTGGAGTCTCTGCAAATTTTGGACGGAGTGCATACACAGCCACTGACTATACATGACGCAAAATATAATCGCGTTTTAGAAAAGTTCGAGAGTGTGCTGCAGAAAGATCCCGATTTTAGCACACTAAAACAAATTTGTGATGGTGTATCGAATAATCCACTGACTAAGTACAAAGGGTATTTTAATCACGCATGTATAACATCGGTAGATGTTGAACGCTCTTTTTCAAAATATAAACTCATTTTCTCACCACGGCGAACATCGCTCACCGAGACAACTGTGGAAACATATCTAATGGTGTCAACATTTTGCCACTCTTATCCACATGATGTTAATACTGATAATAGTGCTTCTAGTTTTACTGTATTAGTTCTGTTATTTTTTTTCTATTTTCTTACTATTGTTTTTGTATACTAGGCAGGTACGGCTATGGCACGGCTCCCTGTTACCGGGTTCTATTGATATTTGAGTGTTTGCCACAATATGACTTAACAGTAAAAAAAAAGCGCGATTGTAGTTAATTAATTTCGATTTGAGCTTGATCTAACGTTGAACAACTTATATAAGAACATTTTCCACCCGTATTTGCCCCAACAGCTTCGATCCAATTTTAATATTTAACAAGTCCATATCTAGGTGTAATTAATGGGCCGCATTATCATTACTTAATTAAACTTCATTGTATCTGGGTCCAATCTACAACCAATTTACTTCATGGCGCGTATGGAAAGAGAGGCAAATAAGCGGTTTGTTTTCCTTTTTCTTCGTTTTGCTTCTACCAACCAATCTACCGCGACCATATGCTCTGCGTGCGTGCTCATATCCACATCGTTATCTATCATCTGAAATCTAGGTACGGTGTAGGTATACCGTGCGCGAAATACCAGTGTTACGATGGAGAGTTCTTACTACTGAAGGTTTTTTGCGAACACACTGGGCGATAAAGTCATTATTTTACAATTGCGGAAGGTTGAGGCACTTGTATGTTCGGAAATTATAATTCCCAAATATACAAGGTGTCCCAACCTTCCACAGGGTGATTGATAAGAAACGAACTGAAAACTTACCTTGTTATTTTAAGTGGAACATCCTGTATATTATTACATACTTCCCATCTAGAAATAGACCAATGTAATATGGATTTGATTTATATGCTTCTAACAGATTTCGAGGTATTTATAATTTTGACCCCAATCGGCTAAATTTAGATACATCTATTTCCTTCCAAAAGTCTAACATTTTAGCGTAAATTTTATAAGATTAAATTATGTATTTGACTCTATCTAGATATTACATTTGCGAAATATACAGGATGTTCCCTATTGAACACCAAATTTTATCGATTTCGAACATCAGAAACGTATTTTTTGGTTTCTGGTGTTAATAATGTTTGGTTACCCTGACGATAGTAAACGAAACATACTGACATTGCTGTTTTTAACCGTTGAATCAATCTTTTAAGCCTAAGTAGCTACTTACGGAATGAAGTTAAGGATAACTCTGGTATTCCGGAGTGCAATATTGTGTGCTAAAAAAGTGCAGAACAGCTTTTACAAACGATTGAGTAAATGTATCGAGGCCAAAGGAAGGAATTTCGAGCGTTCTGAAGGCAAAGAAGAAGAAGTTGCAGACATTCCTGATAGTACTATACCAGAAACTGACTTAGATTCAGATTCCAATTTTGATGCGGAATTATCATCTTTTGATGATTTAGATGACGACATTCCTCTAGCTGACTTAGCGGAAATGCTATATCCTAATACTTGGAGAACTGGGAATCTCATAAGGGATCCAGACGAGGTAAAATTCAATTGAGTTAGAATCACCTTCGGACTACTTTCGGTTCTTCTTTACCAAAACAATTCTGAATCGAATAACCCATCGGTCTAATCTGTACTGCATCCAAAAGCGTCCAAATCGTCCAGCAAATGTTACAACAAATGAGATAGAACAATTTATTGGCGTATGCCTATATATGTTAATTTTTCAACTACCTCAAGCATGACATTATTGGTCTCCAGAGATAGGTCACCCCGCCGCCGTCTCTTCGGTTATGTCATGTAACAGATGGGAAGAGATAAAACGGTTTCTTCACTTCAATAACAACGATGACTTTATACCAAAAGTTAACCCTAGGCATGACAAATTATTTAAAATAAAGCCACTGCTTCAAGACTTACAAAACCGTTTACAATTGATTCCACTGGAGGAAAGTGTAGCCGTGGATGAGCAGATAATTCCCACTAAAGCTAGATCGATTCTCAAACAATATAATGCAAAAAAACACATGAGTGGGGGTACAAAGTATTTGTCTTAAGTGGAATTTCTGGCTTCAGTTATGCCTTTGACATTTTTGCCGGTGCCCAGAGCAACGTTGTCACTCCTGGAACGCCTGACCTAGGCGTGAGTAGTAACGTTGTTGTCAGGTTGGCTAAAATAATACCCAAACATCAGAATCACAAAATTTTTTTTGGCAATTGGTTTACAAGTGTTCCTCTCATGGTTTATTTGACTAAGGACGGTATTTTACCTTTGGAAACCGCTCGACTAAATCGACTGGCGGGTTGTGTGATGCCTACAGAAAAATAAATGAAGAAAGCTGGAAGAGAAAATTATTAGGAAAGAAATCGTAAAACTCAGTTGTGTATCATGGTTTGACAATAAAATTGTGACAACTCTACTTACGTTGGAAGTAAACCAACGGGTCTCCAAAAACGATTCTTGAAGAGCGAAAACTGTCACAAAATGATCCCGTGTCCTCAAACTGTCTTCAAATACAACGAATACATGGGAAGTGTAGATCTTCTAGACTCTATGTTGGGGTATTATCGAATAAGGCTAAGGTCCAGAAGATGGTGTTTGCGTATTTTCTTTCACTTAATCGATACGTTTGTCGTCAACAGTTGGCTTTTCCGGAGGAGGCAAAATAATGAATATATGCCCCTTGCAGGTTTCAAAGTTGCCATAGCAGATGGGCTTTGCAAAGCCGGCAAATCCACCCTTGATTGATTGATTTATTGATTTTTCTACCAAAGCAGGGCTGGTCTTTACATCCCTAACACTGAAGCTTAGTAGCTTATTGTATTATTCCTGCTTCGGTTTTGTTTTACTCGAACAGCAATCAGGTTTAAGGGCCTATGTAGTAAATCTTTCTCCATTGGTAGTTCAATTGTGCTTCGCATAGAAATCCACCCTTACTCGAAAAAGAAGTAGACCAAGTGACGATGTTGATGCTGCATATGACAGAAAAAGAAGCGTGGTGCAGCCGCCCCAATTCCACAAAAAGAAGTTCGCAAAGACGGCATGGATCATTTGCCGGAATGGCGGGAAAACGTGAGAAACCGTTGTAAATATCCTGATTGCAGTCTTTTATTTATTCTACAAATCCTTCTTTGTTTAAACAAAGATCGTAATTGTTTTCTTAGATTTCATTCTGAATAAAGTTTTCGAAATTTTGCTTGAGCGGTGATTCATATATGATGCAGAGTGTCATTTAAAAAAAAAATCCTAAAAACAACATTTTTTTAACTATTTTTTCTATTACCACCATAATTTATTTTATCCTAGTGATTTTTTGCGTCCAAAAATAAAAAATCATGCAATAAGGAATTAATCAATTAAACTAGAGCTTGTATAATTTTGAGACTGTTTTGCTTGTACGCGTCACGTACAAGGTTGCGATTCGTCATGGGCAAGAAATGCGACGCCATGCAAAATTTTGGTTATAAACCCCTCAGATCTTCATTTCGGAGAACTTCTGCGTGGCAAGTCGCCACTTTAAGCTGGCTAGAAGCTAAGCAATAGAAGTTCACCTTTGCGTGGCAAGTCGGCCTTTAAAGCTGGCTAAAAGGTGAGCTGAGTCCGAGAAGTACCTCATAGGTAGTCGGCATATGCAGGCAATTGTGGAATATTTCTTACTGCTTCCGTACTAACTTCAGCTGTTTTAGTAAGCATGGCCGTGAACGACGCTTGAGATACAGCTTGAAAATTCATCTCTTCCTTTTGTACGGAGAAAGATGCACAATTATCTTCATCTATATTCCGTGTTACCATTTGACAAAAGAAGGATACTTTACATTGGAAGAAAATAATTGAAAAGCAATTTATTTCCATCTTTCACACAAGTATAAAATAACATTTATTAAGAGAATAATAGTTAGAACTGTTTTCAAAGTTTTCAAAAAAACTCCAGAGACTTGGAGTAACTCTTTTTTACTTAAGCTTGAAATTTTGAATAAACAATTTAAGATCGTCAATGTCGGTATGTTTTGTTCACTGTTGTTACGGTAACCAAACAATATTAACATCAGAAACCATTTCGATGTAATTTTCAAAGTAAAAGCAGCCTTTAACTGCGAGTAGCTATTTGGGTTAAATATTTCAGAACGTTGGGACAGGCTGTATATATTGTTATAAACCGGTTTAATTATAGTATAGAATCTTAAGTAGTAATCCATATGAAAAAATTAAAAGTATTTGGCATTTATTTATTTATAATAAAATTTCTTAATTTAGATTTTCTAAATTTTTCCAAATAGTCCTAATTTATTAAGTATCGACTACACTAAACAACGAACATTGTAATGTCTAGATGTCGTACACGGTACACAGAAGCTTTAAGAAATGAGGAAAACAAAAATCCAAGAACACAATCAACCAACGCACTCTAGATCGTGTTTTTCATTCTACAAATCGCTTCGAGTCATAACAGTTCTGTTTCGCGTTTCATTTATTTACAAAATTAAACGAACTAGCCATGGAACAAAAAAGTTTTTATAACGAGATTAAGCTATTACACCGTGAACGTTGATCGCCGTTTTTTCAATTTGATTTAGCACAATGAAACTACTTATATTAAGGAGCTATTGCTCGTAACAACCAGTCAACATACTATATCGTATAACCCATTAACTCTTACATCTATCAGAGAAAAAAATAAGAATTCGCCATTAACTAAATAAATAAGGATATTTTAATTAAATTTCCATCGTTCTTCAAGGCTGTAATTAGAAGAAAAAAAAATGAAAGAAGGCATTAACGCGGCGATCCGCTCATCTGATACCCGTATCTGTGCCTAGAACCATTTAAGAGACTCATTAATGCATCTCATTCTGCAAGGTCGATCGATTTAACGGGGAATTCGTATTGGTAATTGGAATGGATGTTCCGTTGAGGTGTCTGTGTTATGTATATCATAGCTGAGTCGAATTCCTCAGTGAATGATTTTAATTTGCTTTTACTTAAGTTAAATTATTGATTAAATTTGAAAATAATCCTTTTACAACCGCTATAGCGCGTTATACGAAAAAAAATGTTATATACATAAAGGTTGATTTGGGCTACGCAAGAAAAAATTTTGTTTGTCAGTTTTGATGTATGATGTCATAGCATAATTTTTTTTAATGGAATGATATAGTTTTTTTAACTGTTTGATAAAGTTGTGAAACACATGAGCAGAACCACAAAATAAACACGGCCGGGACAATTCGGTATAAGCGTCAGTATAACTGCGACTCGAAAGCCGATCTGTTGTGTATGCATCTACGCTGTCGTATACTATATCGTAGTTCTACGTTTGTTTTGAAAATGTTTCCTACGTCGCGAAAACGACCAAAGTTAGACACAATAAGAGAATTTATTGCAGAAATGCCTGATTTAATCCAATGGCAGACACAGTTAAAAACTTTATAGTGGATATGCCGGACTTAATTATTGATGGCGCTAAAATTCAATGTGTAGTGTGTAAAATAGATTTAATGTGTTGGTCAAAAAGTGATTGTCTACGGCACGTAAATAGTGCAGGGCATGTTTAAAAAAAAAATTCCACACGAGATTATGACAAATTTAAATTTAATTTATGTGTTACCTTTATTGCATGTAATTTACCATTTCATTTACTAAGGAAGAAAGCATACGTCTCGTTTTGGAATGAATATTCGGACTTTAAGTTACCAAGTGAGAGAACATTACAGAGAGTTGTGCCGTCTGCTCGTGAGCATGTCGAGAAAAGAATTAAATCGGAGTTGCAAGATAAAAAACTGTGGTTATGTGTGGACGAAACAACAGATCGTAAAAAACATTCTGTGGTTAATGTAATGGTACGCATAATGGAACCACATCGACCGTCACCCTCAATTTTACTAGCTTCCAGACGAATACAACAATGCACTGCCGAAGTAATTTCAATATTGGTGTTAAATACATTGGAAAAGTTTGAACTTTCAACAAATCAACTATTGATGTTTATGAGTGTTGGTGCCGCAAACATACTCGCTGTAGGTCGATCTCTTAAAAAACATTGTGCTAATTTGTTGCATATTACATGTAAAATTCATACTCTCAGTCTCGTAGCAGATAGTATCAGAAAATGTTATCCCGAGGTAGACGCTCTAATAGCACATACAAAAGCTGTGTTTGTAAAATCCCCAAAACGTATTCGGGAATTTCATAGACTATGCCCCGGTATTCCTGAACCACCACAACCTATTCTTACTCGTTGGCGAACATGGTTAGAGGCTGCATTTTATTATCTTAAATATTTTGAGAATATAAAGAACGTGATTTTAGAATTCTACCCAAAGGAAGCTGCGGCTGTCAAGGTAAGCCGCTTGAAATTTCAGGATAGTCAAGTTAAAACAGATTTGGAAATTATTCAGAACAATTACGTGGGACTAGCGGATGCGATAGGAAAACTATAAAATTCTTCGGTGTCGTTAGTGGAATCTTTGCAAATAGTGCAACATGTTCACGCGCAGCTATGCGCGATAGAAGACGCAAGAAATGTTTGTTTTTTAGAAAGGTTTGAAAGTGTTTTAGATAAAGACTCTGATTTTGGCACATTAAGACAAATTTGTGAAGGTGCGTCAACAGACCCGTTAAGTTATTTGAAAGGTTATTTTACTTACGCAAATATAACGTCATTAGATGTAGAACGTTCGTTTTCTGCATGGTCTGCAGGTAATAGTTTTAACGCGTAAATCTTGCAACAATAACAAAAAAACATATTAGTTCAGTCTCTTAACAAAAAGATCATTGAAAAACATAACATGCATATACTTCCCGAAATTAAAATGTAATCTCTACGTGCACTAATATACGTAATAATATTTAGCCCATACTTCTGCTTTACATCTCTCTTATATGTTGCGAACTATCCTTTTAATTAGTAACAATAATACATTTATGTTGGCAATACCACAGTACCGGTAGTCGTTAAAGTTCGATACATTTTGCTCGTACTTACGAAGTCATTAACACTATCGTTTAATTAATTATTTAATGCGAACGTTTTATATCTTTATTGCCAGTATAAAACTTGCCCGTAAAACCGTATACAATGTTACGGGTGTTTGTTGCTATGTTCACTGTTTGATCATACAAATACACCTAGTAGCTTATTCTATCTACATTCTCTGCATCACTTACAAGATTAAGTTAAGATGCAAACGGTTATTGCTGCGTAGTTATAGCAAAGAAACTATTCGGAAATGGTTTTGATATACAGCAGTAAAGTTAATAAGATTTACGTTTTAGAAAATAACGTTGATCTCTGAGAAACTATATAGAGTATAAATACATACACAGATAAGAATTAATGATACCGGGATTTGCATCTTCTTGCTAAAGTAAAAATGTAATCTATAAACTCTCTTAACACAGGTTAGCAGCAATTCCATGCTCCAAGAGTTTGGGATGTTGATCTTCGTCATAAAGGGTTGTCTTTTGCATTACTTCTGTTCTCCCAGGTTGTTGTCTTCTGTCAGTGGACGGTCTCGGAGTACTCAGTTAACTTGAAGACTCTGAGGTTTTCCCTTATCAAAGCATTCTAGGCGAACTACCAAATGCTGACGAGTGTCCTGCATGTAGTGGCGTAGCTACACCCACACAAGCCCACGCAATGCGTAGGGACCCTAGACGCAAGGGGGTCCAAAGGGCCTTCCGATCTTCTCTTTTTACTTCTGTTATGATAAATAAATCTTTGAAAAATCGTGCGTGGGGGCCCAAATTTGGTAGTTACGCCACTGCCTCAATGTTTGGTTTTGGAGGACCTCCAGCTGTTGAAAATGTGATTTTGCGGTGATACGCTAGATCAACGCCCATTAGGTCAATATCAGTCTAAATTACTGCTTGTACAGCAGAAATTTCATTTCGATTGCCAAGATGCTACTTTTGCAAATGAGGAGAAAAAGAATGCTCCTAGCCTTAGGGAACTTTGTCCTAACGGTCTCAACATGGCATCTCCAAGTAAATTTATAATCCAAGGTTACTCCCAAGTATTTCATAGTGGATGGCCACAGAAAACGGATACTATTGATAAAGGTTGTCGAGTAAATCATATAGCCACGCTCTTCGTCTCAATAATTTTTAACCTCCTGTCGGCTCAATCAAACTCGTACTGGAGATTCCTCAACATAACCGACTCATTACGTTTACACACGTACACAGCCATGACCTCTTGGCACATCAGCCATATGCAACAAGAAAAAATCTGATCCCAATAGTAATTCCTGCGGCATTCCATAACAGATGCGGCGCCCAAGGGAAAGTGGACTCCCACATCGAACAGGAAAGGTGCTTACAACTAAGAAAGGTACCCAATAATTTACATTGTTTATAGATGGAGATTGTTTGATTATTAAAGATAAGATTATCGATGCTACAGAATTTAGGTAGGAATCAGAAAAAACTTTTAATAGCGGCGTTTCTATCAAATGTAATAATGCCATCGTCATCAACAGTCAAAACGCTTCTTTGTCATACACCTATTTAAATATTGAATACCTGCTATTCACAGGATAATTAATATGATATGGGCGTCCAGAGTTTATTCTTATGCCTTTTTTGTGTTTCTATTGTTTTATTTGACACTCAGAGTTGACACGAAAACAAGGATCCCCACTGTGAAAGGACTTGAAATCTTGCCGAGCAAGGATTACTCAGACGAGATATACATAAAGAATATAAGGATATACAGGCAGCTTTGTGCAAATCTTATCGACCACTAGATACAGTTACAATCAGTAACAACCCTAGCTTTGTATTGCGATGATCCATCCAGCATACTCTAAGTTTTGAACACCCACTTTGATTTAAATTGTGCATTGTATTCTTCTCCGTAGATGGCTGTCTAGTCTGTTTAAGGCTTCTTCCACTGTAATAGGATCTTCAGGAAATTCATTAGTGAAAGAGACAAAATCGTCCGACAGTTTTAAATTTGGTTGTATTTCTTTAATGGTATTATTATTATCTTGTTCTATTCTTATTTCGCTGTCTGAGTTATCCTCTGGTTCATTGTCGGCTTGTACTTTGACATCTTCTTCTTCCTCAGCTACTCCCATTTCAGCCGGATCTTGTTTAGGTTGGTTGTGGTCTAGAAATATGAAATCGGCGTTAATGAGGTCTATAGTAGATCTTACTTGATCTTGCACCAATTGGGAGTTGGGTTATAGATTCTGTATCCTTTCTGCTCTTGACAGTAGCCCACTGATCGAGGGTCAAATTTTCTTCGTGTATTCTTCGGAATCTACATTGAAACCTTAGAGCCGAAATATCCAATTTAGTTTCTGACTATAACTCCTTTGGTGTTGCGATTTTCAATATTAACTGCAGTGTTAACAGCTTCTGCTCAAAATTACTTCCCTAAATTGGCATTGATCAGCATGCAGGTAGCCTTTTTTACTATGGTCCGGTTCATCCTTTCTGACGTACGAGGTGGCGCCATAAATTCTTGGCCTGATATAGAAAAAATCAATTTGGTAAAATATAACAATTTTATTTTTCAATATAACCTCCCCTAACTTCAATACATTTATTACAACGATCAATTAATAATTCCCTTGTAAAAGTTTTTCCCTCAAAGGCTTTCTGGGATGAAATTCATCGGGTCGGCGCTATGCCATCGTTTCTTTTTTGGGTAAAGGATCATAATACAGAACCATTGCTTCATCTCCTGTGACAACGGACTCCAAAATCGGTTTCGGGTCGTCCCAGCACATGTTTGAAGACGAACGCGCACTTCCCATCTGACGTTCACGTTGGAGAGCAGAAAGAAGATGCAGTACCTATCTTGCACTAATTTTATTGATACCCAAATGGTTATGGAGAATTCGGCAAATACTTGTTTCAAAAGTGTTGGACATCACTGCTAATTCCTTAAAATGTTTTGAGGCGTTATCAGTTCAATTGGCTGACCAGAGCGCTCATCATCTTCAAGGGATTCTTGCCCCAAACTGAAACATTTTGTCCATTTTTTTACTGTGGTATATAAACGAGATAAATCGCCATTCTTTTGTTAAATATTTTATGACCGCACGGTACTAAATATTCGTTATCTAAGACATTTTCATGCACTAGTCACGTTGTCTGGCTGGCTACTAAAAGCTACTACTCTTCGAGCCGTAATATATACAGTGTAGGCTTCGCAAATGAGCAATTATGACGCAACGGAGATTGAACAAGCTAGAACCTATATAAGCCTGTCAGACCGAGAATTTATGGCGTTTGCGTCGTACCATTTTGTTGTAGATTATATGGAATTGTTGTTTGATGTATTATTTCCTTATTTCAAAGAAAATCTTCCATTTAATTATTACAAAACACTCCACCATTGTCACTTTTATGTTTTTCTTCGCTTCCAGTAATAAAATTGTTCACTATGGTGAATAACTTTTGCATAATACTGTAGATTACGGGAACGTACCACCCTATGCGTGATCGCAATAGGCAGGTGCCAGATGAACGAGTTCAGCCAACTTGATCGACTTTTGCCGTTCAACTACATCTATTTATGTACGAAGCCTACCAGTTCGTAACTCCATTTATATACACGTATACCGACACATCCGTAAAATACGATTTTAATTTAGAGCTGATGAAGGAGAGAGACGGATTGTTACGAACACACAAACGAGTACATAACCTATAATAAAGAGGCAGTCGTAAGTTCGAAATTTTATGCGGTCGATATGAAGTGTTTATTACATTTTCTTTTCGCATGACTGAGTCGTATAATAATTTAGGAAATAACTAACGTATGCACATTATAAATTAAACGAAAAATCTAATTAATTAACGTTCCGTGTGTGTCGGTTGACTAGAGAAACGTTGTTGTCATGTTCTACGTTTCACGTTCTTTATCTCTGCTTCTTTTTTGTATTGTTGACTTCTGTTGCGTTTTGTCGAAATGGAACATATGTTATGGGAGATAATATTTATAAGTCTCAATTAATTGCACGCAGCGAAGCGCGAAATATAGGAGGAGATATGTATACAGGATGTATCTAAAGGTTTCTGGAAAACTTTGAGGAATGAGAGAGAATGTTAAAAAGAAAAACTTTTTCTAGTAATCTTTTTTTTTTTTAAATTGCCATACTTTACAGTTGAATACCTATCTGCTATCCATCAAAATTAATACATTGCTGGGAATTGGGTACAATTTCAAGATTGTTTAGGATTTCTTTAAAATAAACTACGAGGGTACTCTGAAAAGTTTCCTTTTTTCAAGATAGTCGATTAACGCAACTCCATAACTATCAAAAAAAAACAGTCGCCATCCATTTTCCAGCTGATGGAACAGCCTTCGCCTTTTTCGGAACCGATTTACCCTTTGTAGTCCACTGTTCTGACTGTGCCTTGGCTTCAGGAATTTCGTCCACAGTTATTAATTGATGCCAAAACTCCGATTTGTTTCAGCAAGGCTTTGGAAGTGTTCATTCGAATGCGTTCTTGGTCTTGAGTGAGCAAGCGCGGCACCCAACGCGTGGTTAACTTTTTCGTGCTCAAATCTTCGTCCAATATATGACAAAGAGGCTTTTTCAAGATGCTCACAACCTTAATTCGACGGTCTGCTGGCACTATTTGGTGAACTTTTCCGATGTGTTTGGTCATGGTTTTTGGCCTTCTCAAATATTCATCGTCAACCAAGCTGGAAAGACCACGCTGTCCAAAACGTCACTGAGTCAAATGATGGTGCAATTTCCGTACATAGAGAAAAAAAAGTTTTTGACTCATTTGAAAATATATCCGCTTGATTTAATATACGTAATATGTTTGATTCAACAATTCAATTAAAGAACTTCGTCAGTTTGACACAAATATACTTCTCTTTACCATTTATTTGACTTAACCTTTTAATGGCGAACGCTCCCAAAATGAGAACATACTCAAAAATCGAATTTTTATTGAATTAATCATATTATTTGCATAAAATTTTTATATATTTTAAAATATACATACATAGATGCAAACTATTGTGATTGCTAATTATAAAAATGTTATGCAAATAATATGGTTAATTCAATAAAAAAATTGAATTTTCTAATATGTTCCCATTTTGGAAACGTTCGCCATTAAAAGATTTATCTAACCTTTTAATGTACGAGGGATGATCGTAAAATAAGGTTCCCAAAGCCCTACAGCAGCAATAAGACGTGTTGGGCGAAATTCGACAACATTGGCGTGTGCAGCAGCTCTCCCCTCTATATACGTCTGTCTCGCTACGCCGCTCAGTGTTGGCTAAGCAGCCGTCCGAGATGGAATTCCCGATTGCCGCTACCGCTAGGTGCGAAATTCGCACTGTGATACGTTTTTACACGCGAAAGGGGTTTCACCTATAGACATTCATCGTCAATTAACCGAAATTTATGGAGAAAAGTGTACAGCTGTTCAACACGTCGGCAAATGGTGTAGGGAATTCACTGGAGGTCGGAGGGAAATTCACGATGAAGAGCGGAGTGGAAGACCATCAGTTTCAAAGGAAATCGTTGAAAAGGTCGATAGCATACTGCTTGAAGATCGGAGGGTCACCATTCGTCAACTCGTTCTTCGGATTCCTGAGATTTCCAACACCACAATTGAAAAGATTTTGACTGGCGGCAGAATTTTACGACATGGGAATACAGAAGTTGGAGCACCGTCTGCAAAAATGCTTGGATAGAAATGGCGATTATGTCAAAAAATAGCTTAAGTTTTTACCTTTAAAACGATGTGCAATGTTATGGAAATAAAGAATGTTGTCTATTTTTAAAAAATATGGGAACCTTATTTTACGATCATCCCTCGTATCTGCTTAACAAAATATTTCTGTGACTTGCCAGAATATTTTTGACGAGTAACACTGTCCTCAGGTTAAGGCTTTTCAGACTACCCTCGATAGGTTAACTTCTGTAACAACACAGTTGTGGTTGAAATTCTTATCAAAATCTTTATTTTTAGCATACCCAGACTGCAGCAATGAAAATAAGTTTTTTTTTCTTGAATTTGAGCTGTGCTCTCTTGTGTTGGAGAAGCTACCAATTTGAGTTGATTGACAATCCATATTTTTTCTTGGAAGAATTACCTAATTAACCTAATTAACTAGTATACAGCTTGTAAGGCTGCTGTTAAATTTTAGCTTCTAAATAACAAATTTCACCAATGATGAATGTGTGAAATTGATCACATTGGCAGAGGAAATGTTAAGCTACCATGCTATAGCTAAGAGGTTGGAGATTCACCACGCAGCAAATTTTGAACGCAAACGATTTGTCTGATTGGAATCTTGAGGACCAAGGGCGTGTATTGGCGTTCTCAAAAACATGTATGTTACTTATGGGTCAAAGTGCAAAATGTTTTATAAAAAATAACATACAAATATGTAGTGCTTTTTGGGCGGATTCTGTCAAAGACAAGATTATATCTTTGATGATAGTGTTTATGCTTAGTGCAGGTTTTCGCTGCTGTAGTCTAATGTGTACACAATTGTACCAGGAATTGTTATGGCAATTCCCCAAAGCGTTTCAAACTTCTGTATTGTATTAAAATATTTATGGCTTCTCCTGCAACATTTTACTAACCTACTAAACAGAAGAAGTAAGATTTTTTTTTAGAAAATTGGACAATGAACACGTACACTCAACGAGGTTCCAATTAAACAAACAACTTTAGAAATGTTCCAACATATAAATTTTGCCTTGTAGAACTTACAGACCTTACCCCTTTAATCGTATCTCTCACAATTTTTGAGATATTGATGTCAAAAGCTGATGAAGAGGTTTTCGAATATTCTCTTCGATTTTTCTCACTTAAGTTATTGAAATATTTCATTCGTACCTTAAAAGGTTGTGGTATCCAAATCCATATTCAAGTTTTACTTCTAGCAAAATAAAAAAAATTGTTCCTAAGGGTTCATTAGGTAAGCAGAATTGATGGATCATCGGCTCTGTTTCCAATGAAGATGCTGAAACTTCATGATTCTTTGAGAAAATTCGAATGCGGTTTTACAAAATTTGCCAATGAGATGCCAAGTAGTTTTTTTTCTGTTTACTTTTACATTTTTCATTGTATTAACATCTAATGGCGGTTTGACAACTTTATCTAAAATTTGCAATAAATGATGAAACTAAATGAGAAACTTGTGTTTTTCAAGTAAGTACATAATTTGGATACCACACCAAATCCATATTCAAGTTACAACTAGTTTTACTTCTAGCAAAATGCTCTGCGGTAGCGTTTGAAAGGAGTTCGTTTGAGATGGTGGAAAGTTAAATGGTTAATGTTGTAAAAATTGTGCTTAAGGGTTCATTAGGTAAATAGCATTGATGGATCATCAACTCTGCTACCAATGAAGATGTTGAAACTACATGGTTCTTTGAGAAATGCAGTTTTACAAAATTATTGGAAATCCTGATTTAATCTTTGCCAATGAGATACCTGGTAGTTTTTTTTGTTTACTTTTACATTCTTCATTATATTAACATATAATGGAGATTTGACAACTTTATCTAAATTTTGCAATAAATGATGAAACTAAATGAGAAACTTGTGTTTTTCAAGTAAGTACACTTGGATACCACACCAAATCCATATTCAAGTTACAACTAGTTTTACATCTAGCAAAATGCTGTGTGGTAGAGTTTCAAAGAAGTTCGTTTGAGATGGTGGAAAGTTAAATGGTTAATGTTGTAAAAATTGTGCTTAAGGGTTCATTAGGTAAATAGCATTGATGGATCATCAACTCTGCTACCAAAGAAGATGCTGAAACCATATGGTTCTTTGAGAAATGCAGCTTTACAGAATTATTGGAAATCCTGATTTAATCTTTGCCAATAACATACCTAGTAGTTTTTTTTGTTTACTTTTACATTCTTCATTACATTAACATATAATGGAGATTTGACAACTTTATCTAAATTTTGCCATAAATGATGAAACTGAATGAAAAACTTGCTATTTCAAGTATATAAAACATATACATTTTATATTTGTACATTTAGATTCTATCACCACATTGTTAATTACTTCTTTTGATTTCATCTCTTAATTATAGCAAAAAATAAATCTCGTAATCATTAATGAATTAACGTTAGCTTATGATGCGGCAGCTTAATACAATGAAGCCAGATCCTAAAAGGCGATGCGATGGGAGAATCTGAGCAATAATAAAAGAACTGCGCCTCGTTAATCATACATAGATACATACAAACGCATTTAATGCTACTATTCATATAGCTATAAGCTTTTCAACAGTAATACAGCAACAGTACTCTTAATTATACGGTTAGATGTCTTCCACGTATGGTTGTATTGTCGGTTTCGCGGAATACAATGTAGCTAACACATTAAAAGGCTGCTTCTGCTGCTGCTACTTATTTTCTGCGGCGCTTCTAATACGGACCCTTCAGCAGAAGTCTACGGTAGTTGTACAGGAAAGTGAGAGAGTAGCTGAATTCCAAGAAAACTATTAATTTTAGCATGAACATTATATTATGAATATTTAAAATGTACTTGCTAAATAACAGCATGGGAATTGTTTACAAGCCAAATCTCACCATTATAGATGTTAATACCATCCTTCAATTGAAGATGTGCTTTATCAAACTATAAAACGTTGTATGATATTACATTGGTAACGTTGATTCATCCATTTCGATTAGTAGGGTCTATTACAAACCAGCCATGTGATTTCCATTTACTCCAGAAGTTCAGTGAAATCGTTTTCACACTCTCTGATGTTAACATCCCTAAATAGGAAAAGAAGTGGCAAAATATATGTACGTACGTACCCTCCTCCCCCAAACACAAAAGGCAGTCCTCATCATGGACGAACTCCATATTGTGTAGCCATTTCTTTAATCGCCAATAGCCTAAAATCTTAACAAACCTCTTGTCTAATTCTAAACCTTTAGCCTATATCTCGCCTAGGCAACTTAAATGCCATTCTAGTGAATAGGTCATTCGGCCCAGATGGTAACCTGCATTTTGGTAGCATTAGGTAATATACGAGGTACGTCCAGAAACTTCGTTTGGTAATAAAAACAAAACGGATACAGAAAAACTTTATTGCAAACAAAAATACAAACCTTAAACCATTTTTGCATAGGCACTTGTCATAGCGTGGCACAAGTTTTTGTATGCCTTCCTCATATTTTCTCAAGTTTATACTTTGTCCAACGTTACCGACCCTCCGCCCAATCTTCCACAACTACAATCGTTTAGTTTGGTTCCGACAACAGAAGACGAATTGGTTAAAATTATGGCTGCCTTTCCAGATAGGGCCACCGCGGGCGATGACTTGGTGCCGGGCTTCTGTGTTAGGAATTTATGTAATGCCTTTGCGTTACCTTTATGCCAGATTATTAATCTTGCCATCAGGACCTCCACTTTTCCGGATAGATGGAAACGTGCACGAATTGTACCTGTCTTCAAGAAGGGGGATTCTACTCAAATTCGAAATTATAGGCCCATCGCTATACTTAATAACTTTGCGAAGATTTTTGAACATATTATATATACTACGATATACAGGAATACTCGCTCACATATCGCAACTTGCCAACACGGCTTTGTGAAGGGACGCTCGACAGTAACAAACCTGGCCTGTTTCACACAATTTATAAGCGAAACTTTAGATGACTGCGGACAAGTTGACGTTATTTTTACCGACTTCTCACATGCATTTGATACTCTCAGTCATGAATTACTTCTATATAAACTGGACTCGTTTGGTTTAGCTCCCAACTTCTCCTTGTTAATTAAATCTTACTTGGTAAAAAGAACTAACTATGTATTTTATAATGGATTTAATTCGTTTGAATTTGTATCTAGCAGCGGTATCTCACAAGGATCCAATCTTGGTCCATTGATGTTCATTCTATACATAAACGACCTCTTAACATCCTTATCTTGCCATGTCCTCGCTTATGCCGACGATGTTAAACTGTTTTGTAATATTAACTGCCAACAAGATATCAAGAGTCTTCAGACGAGCATTAATATACTGACCGAGTGGTCAAAATCCAATACACTGACATTAAATTCTAGTAAATGTAATTTTATGTGCTTCACGAGAAAAACAAATCCATATATCTCCACTTATCAAATCAACGATATTTCCATCGACAAGATTACCAATCTTAAAGATCTAGGTGTCACTT
Organism: Dynastes maya; assembly: GCA_029619315.2. Classification (NCBI taxonomy): domain Eukaryota; kingdom Metazoa; phylum Arthropoda; class Insecta; order Coleoptera; family Scarabaeidae; genus Dynastes; species Dynastes maya. Next base: position 3,211,811 of record JAROYE020000001.1, on the reverse strand, counting down.
TTGATCCAACTTTATCGTTTAACATACATATTGAACAAATTTGTTCATCTGCCTCTAAAATGATGGGTTTTCTTATGAGAACGTCCAAATACTTCAATGACGCACTAGTGCTAAAATCCCTTTATTTTGCATTTGTACTCTCGAAATTGGAGTATGCCTCTATTGTTTGGTATCCTTTCTATATGTCCCATCAAGCTCCAATTGAACGTGTTCAGCGTCGATTCCTCAAATTCTTGTCGTTCAAAGTTAATGGCGAATATCCGCCTTGGCATACTTCCTACAACACCCTTCTCGAATCGCATCAATTTCGTTCATTGTCATCCCGTCGTGATTACCATAGCGCCCGATTTTTACACAAATTATTAAATGATAGGATCGACTGTATGCAGCTGGTCTCCCACATAGGATTCAACGTACCTCGAATAGCATCTCGTTATGCTCCGAGGACCAATCTTCGTTTGCGGTCGCCAATCTATCACATGATCAGGAACGCTGAGAAGATATTTAGTGATATTTTCACCGGAGAGTTGGCGCCATGATACACGAAACATAATAGTTTTTTGTATAGTTATGTCATGTTTTTAAATCAATATGTATTGTGTTCACAATGTGTATATTTGTCCTGTAATTGGGTTTACCTGTTGGACAATAAACATTATTATTATTATTATTATAAAACGTTGCCGCCTATGTTGTCAACAATGTGATAACATGTTCTTTGAGCTCCTCATCGTTGTTGAACTTTTGACCACCAAGGAACCGTCTCCAGGTGCAAAAAGAGATGGAAGTCACTAGGGGCGAGATCAGGGCTGTACGGAGGGTGGTCAAACTGGGTCCAACCAAAGCCCTGTAAGAGTTGTTGTGCCTTATTCGCAGAGTGAGGTCGGGCATATGAATCAAAACAATACCGTTTATGAGTATTCCTCGGCGCTTATCCTGTATTGCGCGACGCTGTTTCCTAAGCGTCTCACAGTAAACATTCCTATTGAATGTTTCATTTCGCGGTAAAAAATGCACGAGTAGAATGCGGTGTCTTTCCCAAAAGACTGTGCATATGATTTTTCGAGGTGTCAAGATTTGCTTGGCTTTAGTCTTTCCTGGTGACGAAGTGTATCTCCATTCCATTGATTGTCGTTTCGATTCAGGGGCTTCATAAACGACCCAAGTCTCATCCCCGGTCACTATCTTGCTTAGAAAATCATCACCATCTTTCTTGGAACGTGTCAAAGAATCAAGAGCACTGCCACGATGCTGTTTTTTTGTATTACTCTGTAAGAGTTTTCGGCACCCAACGAGCATACAGTATTCGAAAATTCAGTTTTTCACAAACAATTTCATGAAGAAGTGCTCTTGAAATTTGCTGAAATTTCGTAGAAAGATCAGATATTGTAATCTTACGGTTTCTCTTTACGAGTTCTTCAACTGCACGAACCAACTCTCCATTAACCAAACTTGGACGCCTACTTCGATCGTTATCGTGCACTTGATCACGTCCTTTATTGAACTGTCGGTCCCATCTCCTTGCCATTGAATCACTCATCGCATTTCCTCCGTAAACCTTGCAAATTTGTCGATGAATATCGACTGCTTTAATGTTATTCGCATTCAGAAAACAAATTACAGATCTAATCTCATAAGCGGGATTTTCAATCAATTGGCGTCATCTCCTTCTCCTTAACTCAGAGCAATTACCGCGCATGCATCGAACTGCGATTGCAGCATTGTCGCGACAATGAATACAAACGAAATTTATTTCCTGGGCGTGCCTCGTAGAAACCAAAGACTCTGGTCCTGCTGGAATCTGTTCATCTGCAGTTCTGACAAGAACATCAAATACCTTGTTACCAGCGAAGCCACTATGATAAATAGTCACCAATGTAGTGTAAGCTACTTTGTTTTTGAGTAACTTCCTAATGGCTACATTCAGAAAAACAATTAATTGGATACTTTTAGCACAAATCTGCATGCACGCAAACAATCATCAGTAAAGCTGGCCACGAGCGGTACCGCGCAGTAGCGTAGAGTCGACCAGGCCTTGCGTTCCACTAGTGTTATTCTGCTAATAGAGATGTTTGCTGCCGCAAATAATTTCGCTCATCTTTTAAATAAAAATTAAATAACACGTGCTCAAACACTTACCATTTTAAGAGTCCTCCGTGAAATCACAAAGTGAATAATGTCTGTTAAATATCTGCAACATTAGATATGTTTCAACTGTTGTTTCGGCAAAACTAGTACGGCATGAGGAAAAAATGCATTTATATGCAGAGAACGAACGTTCTACATCTAGTGACGTAATATTTGCGTAAGTAAAACAATCTTTCAAATAACTTAACGATTCTGTTGACGCACCTTCACAAATGTGTCTTAATGTGCCAAAATCAGAATTTTTCTCAAAAACAATTTCAAATTTTTCTAGAACAGAAACATTTTTTGCGTCTTCAATCGCGCATAGCTGTGCGTGAACATGTTGTACTATTTGTAGAGATTCTTCTAACGGCACCGCAGGATTTTGTAATTTTTCTATTGCATCTGCTAGCCCGAAGTAATTGTCGTGAATGATTTTTAAATCCATTTTAACCTGACTATCTTGAAATTTCGACTGGCTTTTCTGGATAGCGGCAGCTTCCTTTGTATCGAATTGTAAATCCACGTTCTTAATATTGTCAAAATATTTATGATAATAAAACGCGGCCTGCAACCATGTTCCCCAACGAGTTAGAATAGGTTCTGATGGCTCTGGTATACGGGGGCACAGTCTGTGAAATTCGCGAATACGTTTCGGTGATTTGACAAATACTGCTTTGGTATGCGCTATTAAAGCGTCTACCTCAGGATAACATTTTCTGATACTATCCGCCACAAGATTGAGAGCATGAATTTTACACGTAATGTGTAACAAATTAGCAGAATGCTTTTTAAGAGACCGGCCTACAGAAAGCATGTTTGCAGCACCATCACTCACTAACATCAAGAGTTGGTTTGTTGAAAGTTCAAACTTGTCCAATGTATTTAACACTAACTTTGAAATTACTTCGGCAGTACACTGTTGTATTCGTTTGGAGACTAATAGAATTGAAGGTGCCAATTGATGAGGTTCCAATTTGCGTACCATTACATTAAGAACAGAATGTTTCTTCCGATCTGTTGTTTCGTCGACACATAACCACAATCTTTGATCTTTCAACCCCGATTTTATTTTTTGTTCAATATGTTCGCGCGCAGATGGCACAATTCTTCGTAACGATGTTCGACTTGGTAATTTGCACTCCGAATAGTTATTCCAAAAGCAGATAAATGGTTCCCTGTCTAGTAAATTAAACGGTATATTACATGCGATAAACGTAACGCGTAAATTGAATATAAATTTTTCATTGTCTCGTGCGCAATTTCTTTTTGAAACATACTTTTCACTATTTACGTGTCGTAGACAATGTTGTCTGGACCAACACATTAACGGGATTTTACAGATTACACATTTAATTTTAGCACCTTCATATATTAAGTCTGGAATTTCTGCAATAAATTTTCGAAGTTTGTCCGACCGCGGTCGTTTTGCTGACGAAATCATAATTTTTCTAGGACAGATAAACAATTGCGCAAATAACCGGCAGCGAAAATGTCCGTACTGCTCCGCAGACGAAGTAATACTACCGTTCCTCTCGGTCCGAACTGATTCTACGCCGATGCGCGGTACCGCTCGTGGCCAGCGTTAATCATCAGTGTAGCAATCGTTGTCAGTTGACCCATTGCGTTCATTAACCATAAGTATTTAACAATTCTTTTATAAAATTTGAGTAAGTTGCTAATGAAAAGATTCTAAAATGCTAATTAAAATACAAGCATACGCGTAATAGTTTGGTAGTTGTATTTTGGTTGGAACGTGACCATGATGAATATTCTCCATCATTATGATTTTGAAATTACCCCACCGGTTCTCAAAATAAATTATTAAAAAAAAAGCCCTGCTCATATGAGTTCCGTTTCATTTTTGACAAGTTGATAGTTCTAGTTTTTGGTTCCCAAAGAATTTGGAGACTTTGCGTGGCATTGGGAAACCTTGAATTGCTTCTAAACTTTTTCAAATTTAATTTCATTCCTATGTTGACCAAACTGGAGATTACTTGAGCGAAATAAATAATAATAATGGAAATGTTCATCTTCAGAAATTAGTACGTCGATATAGTGGATAAATAATGGAAAATGGAGATCCAGAATGTGTTTCATGGCATATGTTAAGGTGCTGGAACTTATTGATAGATTTGATGAGTTGTTTAATTAATAGAGAATCTGCGGAATTTGAGGTTTGACTCGAGGAGTGGGATCTAACTCCGAGCACCAGAGAAATTTGTTAGTAATGTATCGATGTTTTCAGATCTTTCATGTTCTTGCCTAGTAACATTGTTCAAGACTCGAGCATCTAGAAACAACCAGACTGAATCGTCCTCCTTCTTGACAATAAGTATACGATGGATGTATGAAATTCTTGATTGTTTGATAACAAGGTTAACACCCGCACCAAATGCTTCCGAAGTTCCTTTTACCAGATAATTGCGCATTGTCATTGAATGCGAGTGTATGCGAAATTATTTTGCAAATATTTCTTCAATAAATATTTTGCGTTTAACATTTCAATTCTTATATTTGGAGAACCCTTCCACTATTTCCAAACATCTACATCGTTCGCTTTCCAGCCAGTTACTCGCCGAGTTTACTGCATTACCATCGGAATAAAAAAGAACCAGAATCGCTCTCACACGGAGTCGGTTCCGTTTGTTCTCCGTAATTACAGCAATTATTTTATCTTTCGCGTTCCGCGGAGGTGCGTTCCTAATGGCATCTAATTGTTCAACCCAAGCAACACTAAAAAGTTAATTCGAAATGACAACGGCACGATGCCAACAACGGTACCCGCGTAAATAAAAAAGAAACGTTGTTTTCCACCCGCAGATCTCGATAGGAAATCTCACGGGAGAAACGGGAATTAATTATTATAAGGATTTTTTTGTGTTTAAGAAAGAATAAGGGAGCTCCATTTTGGCCCTGAGGAACTCCTTGGTAATTTGAATTAGATTAACGTATTTTAGCGATCAAAAATCGTAATTAGTAGGTAAAGTTACAATTTAATAATTTCCTTAAGAAATTCTGCAGAATATAGCTTTACCAACCTTAAGATCTATTTTTCAGGAATTCTTAAATTATTTCTACCGATAAACATAAACCATTTCTTAATATTATCCCCCTCAGATCTGATATTACAGTATTACTATTATGTGTGCCTAAAAATACATTTCAAACAAAATTCTTTTCCACATGAGATAATTATTAGGTATATATCTTACATGTTACATAAGAAAAGAAAAATGCGTAAGATTAGATTGAATTATTCATTTAAGGAATGAACATCAAGAGACCTGCTTGTTTGAAACACATTGCTAACTCTCTTACATAGCACCTCCTCTCCTTAAAAAGATTTACGTTTAGATATTTTGAAAAGCCATCAATTGTTCCTTTTTAAAATTCAGGATTGTATCGCACAGAACAAGGCACAACATTTGACAGAAGTTATAGGTAAGAATCCAAGTATTTCCATTCCAGCTATCTTTTGGTTGTAATGAAGCTTCAGGAGGAAGAGTAGGCAAGAGAGCGTTGTTAGATTTAGAAAATTTAGATTCCCAGATTCAATCTTAAAAGCAATATCTTCCCTATTTGTAGAGATATAAAATCGAGCAAGGTGTCGTCAAAAATGGTTTGCAGAATATTAAAAGATATACTTCTTAAAACTACCGCTCCAAGAAACCTCCCTCAAACCAATCTTTTTAGATTGCGCCCCTCATCTTCTTGACTTTACGATTGAAGTACGGATAGTTTGGAGGGAGAAATTACGAACGCATAATTTATTGTTTCAGAACCAACCAAGTCTGACGGCAACCCTGAAGGCATGGGCGTATCGGAAGAGATAACTCCAAACGCCGGATCAGAACCTAGACCCCCGGTAATCGCCGATCAAAGCGATGGTAGTGACCCAGAACAGGATGAATTCGCACCGAAACGGAAGCAAAGACGATACAGGACGACTTTCACGAGTTATCAATTAGAGGAGCTAGAGAAAGCCTTTTCCAGAACTCATTATCCCGACGTCTTTACCAGGTAAATGCATTTCTGATCTTCTTTCTTGTCTAATACGGGTACCTAGGTAATAATTTAATAAAAAAACGAGTAATATATGTGATTTAAATGGGAGTTGCATCAAAAGCAAACAAAATTAATGCGAAAGTAGGACTCAATATAAAGAATTTTGAAGAAATAATGGGAGCACATGGCATAGGTGAGCGGAATGAAAATGGAAAAATATTACTAGAACTATGTGGAAATTTTGATCTAAAAATAGGCGGTACGTTTGAGCACAAAAGATGCCACAAGGTTACATGGGTTTCTCCAGATGGAAAAACTAAAAACCAAATTGATTACATCTGTTTAAAAAAGAATGGTGCGATGACCTGCTGAATATTAGAAACATGAGAGGTGCAGATATTGGGCCAGATCATTACTTGCCGACAGCTAAAATCCAAATTATGCAGGGACGTGGCAGACCCAAAGAAAAATGAAATTACAGAAACTCAAGAGAACTGAAGAAAACTCAAGAAACAAGAAAAGAGTGATAGATCCAAATAAATTAGAGCAAAAAAAAACAACAAATAGTAAATAGCTTAATGAACTCAGCAGAGATAGACTACACTTCAAGTATTGAAGAAGTATGGCAGAGATGTAAAAACGTATACGTGGAAAACTGCAAACAAGTTACAATTACAAAGAAAACTCCTAACCCCAAATGGATAAGCGATAATACATGGGAAAAAATAAAAAAAAGGAGAGAAATTAAACTGCATTTAACTATGATTGTGATCGAAATACATTTCAAACATTGGCCTGTATACAACTTAGAACTAGGCAATTTCGAAAATGCTGCAATCATCGCCCTTGCTGGTATCTTCCTAAACCATTTTTTCCGAAGCTTACGAGAATATCGTAAGCAATACGAAACGAAGCTATGTTTAAAAGAAAAGCTTCATATATACTTCTGAAAGAATACTAGTTCTTTATTACGAGGGTCACGCTATATATTTTGAGATACAAGAAAACTACAAGTCTTTTTACGAAAATGATTTTATTTATGTTCAAAATAATCTCCTCCTGCATCAATGCACTTTTGTAACCGAAGTTTCCACAACGTAAAAGCGTGAAGCCAGTCATCTCTTGGAATGCTCTCAAAAAATAGATGAATTGCTCCATCTATCTCATCCTCCGTCGTGAAACGTCGACCACGTAAATGTTTCTTTAGGTTGAAGTACAACCAGAAATCACACATGGCCAAATCAGGCGAATAGGGTGGATGTTCAATGACTTTCAATGACTATACGGACCACTGTATAACCACGTTGAAAGATGACGCTTCAAAGGTGCTGTCTGGCACACCATCTAACACTGGATCTTTTCAAAATTGCCATTTTAATGTTAATGTATATATTCACATTATCACGCAAAAGCTTCAAAACACTATCGATTTATTGGTTTTAATAAATTCTCCCTCTGACAATCGTACATCCATATAATAGACTCGAATATCCTGCTCTTATCGCCCCTTTCTTGAATCTCATATAGTCCTTCCCTTGCAGCCAATTTGTCGGCAATTTTTCCAGGTAATAATTTCGTCAAAACGGCATCAACAGCCACCCAAAGACTTGTCCCTTCCTTCACTTGGAAATCGTACAAATTGAATTTGGTAGTAATCCCGCATACATAGATGTTATATGGTTCTTCTGTGCGTCGCAGTCCTTTAAAAAAAAGCAGGCCGCTACCCGGAGTTAATTGGTGGTTTCTTCGGCGAGCCGAAGATGTCACCGAACCTCGAGCGTACAAATTACAGGTATTCGGCTGCAGGGTGCGTTCTGAAATTGCTTTATCTAATTTGCGCAAAAGGAACACGATCTTCTAATTTAGGATCTCCCCGGAGAACGGTAAGAAGAAGATCGAGGTCCGTGGTCGAAGACCGGTTTGTTTTTCGGCGAGCGAGAGAGAGATAGAGGGAGATAGAGACTTCTTAGATGGTTATACGGCTTCTTTCTGGATACTTTTTATTATTTCAAGCCGCGGCGCGAACTGTAACATTTATGCTAATTTAATTGGGAGCAAGTTATGTTGTGTTTTCGACGGTGTAAATTAGCTATTAAAGAAAACAATGTAATGATCTAACAAATGGTTTGGTTGTAGAAGGAAATTTATTGTTTCATTGCCTTAGACAGGTAAGAAAATACTTGATCTTTTCGAAAATTTGCTAAATTTTATATCAATATTAATTAGATTAGCAAGATAGATGGGAGGACAAATTCGGAAGTTAACCAACTACGTATGTATATCAAAAACTAGTGATAAGCTAAAGAGCCAAGGCAACTACTATACTCTTGGTTTCCGGGTTGGGCCCTCGTCATTATGATAGCTTTTGCTAACGTTTCGTCCACACTCTTATGGGACATCTTCAGGGCTGTTACTGCACATTCAGTGTGCACTAACAGCCCTATCAGGTTTTAGTTCCGTTACAATTACTATATGTCTTATTTTTGTCAGTGGCAAACGGTAGATTCACTGGTATGCATTTTTAAAAAGCAAAATTGCTTCAAGAGTGGAAAGACCTGATTTTGGTCAATTGAGATGCCCTGAATTCAGACCTGTTTTTAGTTTGTTCTTTTTTTAATTTGTAAGAAAAGATATTCCAAAATTCTTGCGTTTATGCAAATTTATGATGGATTTTCTAGTGTTGATATACACTACACACGTACTTATTTCGGTTCTGTATATACAAAATACATTCAGTTCTAGTTAATATTTCCCCCTACTTTATCAGCAGTAACATTCAGGCAATATAAAATATTTCCAGGAATGATGTAGACATCGCATCGTCCCTTTAATGTTTATTTTCCTTGTTGACAGTTCATTGAGAAGCATGAAAGGAGTCTTGCTTAATAATGGAAATTTACTTCCCTCATTACCTCTTGCATGCTCTGTTGATTTAAAAGAAGCTTATAATAACCTTAAGCTGATCCTAGATAAAATTGAGTATGGTAAGTATTCCTGGACAGTGTGTGGGGATTTTAAAGTACTGACGACTCTTCTTGGCCAACAATCCGGTTTCACTAAATATCCCTGTTTTCTTTACGAGTGGGATAGCAGGGCACGATCTGAGCACTGGGAAAGAAAATACTGCCCCTAAGAACAGATCTTGTATCAGGAGAAGAAAAAATGTACTGTCTGAACCCCTGATTTCTAGAGAAAAAGTTCTGTTGCCCCCTCTTCATATAAAACTTGGACTTATGAAGCAGTTCGTGACAAGCTTAAGCAATGAAAGCAATATTTCTTTATACCTCCAGACCAAATTTCCAAATAAAAATGATGCGAAACTGAAAGCCGTAGTTTTTGATGGACCACAAATACGAGAACTCACTTCTGCATTGTCCGCGTTTAAGAGGGTAACCGAAAACTTTCTTGGGAATTTTTTTATTTTCTACCGGGATACTCATAGGTTGACATCTTCTTTTCCAATCATTGAATGCAACCTCAACGTATAGGTTGAATCGCAGCGACGAAATACCACATCCCTGTCTCAGACCGTTTGTGGTGGTTATGGATTTTGATAGTTGTTTTCCCAGTTTAATATACGAGAGATGATGTTGTATAATCCCCTTTCTACATCTAAGAGGGCGAGGGCTTTCCACAGTTTAGAGCGAGGAATTGAGTCATACGCCTTTTCCAGGTCTATAAAGGCAAGGTGGACTTATTGTCCTACAGATATATACCTCTCAAGTAATTATTGAAGGGAGAAAAGATTATCCACACAAGATCTTCCTTGAACAAATCCGCTTTGGTCTTCACTGGTTTTATGACCAACATCGTTCCTCCTGCCAAAGAGTCTACTCATTGAAGATGTGACACTCAAACCCTTGTAACATCCAGGATCTCTTTTATTTCCTTTTTTTGAAAATAGAAACAATGTGTGATACTTTCCATTCTTGGGGTACTCGATTTTGCTCACAGCAGGAGTTCATGAGATTTCACATCATCCAGGATGATTGTCGAATATTGATTTTCTGGACTTATTTCGGTTCCTTGAATAAATTCATTCCTTGTATCGGTAAATAGTAATTCGTATGCCAGGTGTTCATATCTATCCATTGATTTATTTTATTTTTAGTTTCTGTCTTAAGTTCTCTTTCCACTCGCCAGGCCTTCGTACTCTGAGCTCCTCCAATCATATTTTCAATGTCGATACATTTTTTCCCATAAGCATTTTCCTCTTCTCTTATTGTGCTTCTTACTTCATTGGTCTTAATTTTGCATTCCCTTCGGTTTTCTACATTTTTGTCTGTGAGCCATTTACTGGATGTCTTTCTCTTTGATCATCTCTTTGATTTCAACGGTTAGCCATATTGGTTCCATTGGTTTCTGATCAGAGAGTCTCTCACCCAAGGCTTCGAACGCTGCTTTATTTATGGCTTTTTTTAATGTTTTCATGTTCTTCCTCTATATTATTACTCACACTGTAATCATTGAACGTCATCTTTGATCTTTGTTGGTATGCTATCGCCCCAGAGAAGATCGATCTTATTTTTTTTGTTTCTACAATCCTATTCGTTGTCAATGTATCGCCCGAGTCCGTGGTAGGACCCTGAAAGTTTGAATACGGAAATATAGGCTTTGCAGTTACCAGATAATGGTCAGAACCGCAGTTTGCTCCCCTATTAACCCCGCAGTCATGTAGCTTAAATTTAAATCTTCTTCTACTGCTGAAATCCACGTTCTTTTCGGCTTTTACCCCCTCTTCTTCTTGGCTGGGCTTCTCTTCAAAACCGTTTTTGTTGGTCTGCTTCTAAACGTCTTCATTACACGACCCAATGATCTAAAGCTAATATTTCAAATTTCAGTAATGTTGACATTACATAAAAAATAAATAAAATGTAGTCAATTATTTCATTATACCGCAGAGAGTAAAACAACCATTTTATATTCCTTAGAGATTAATAAACGTCTTTTTAATCTTGCTTGGGGTGTGCACATTGGGTGTTATTAGATGTTTGTAACCACGGGCCAAAAGTCATAAATATTCTATTGATAAGCGTAACATCAGACCAAATTCACCATAGAATCAAATTTAAGAATACTCCATCATCATCAGGTACCTCATCTTATCCTCGTTTTTCTTCTTCATTTCATGTCCCACCTCCCCCGCATCTCGCTTCATCTCCCATCTCATCATTCGATGCCAATTACCCGTGTATACACAACGAAAATTACGTAAGATTATACGCAGACACCGAGGAAAAAGGTAATGGAGGGTCTTCCGACGGGCCCCGATCATCAGCCTTCGTGTATTATTTTCTTAGTTAATGACGGTCGGACGTAATTAAGCGCGGAATGAGAGGCCGCTTGGCTCACCACCGTTTACCACCGTACAGCAACATGTGTGTGCCGCACCTTCGACATAGTGTCCCAGCTAATTGGACATTCGGTGTAACCGGTAATTTCCGGCCATTACGCCGCTACCAAACGGTAACGAACGCCGCGCTGTCCGTGGAAAAAGATGGTACGATGCCGTCGTGAAAGCCGCTATTATTGTACTGTATAGGGTGGACCGTTTGGAGCTTATAAGATAAGACATATGCAGCTGCATATCTCGAAAATGATGCATTTTGTAGTTTGTTGAGTAGGAACTAGTTTGAAGGTTGTAAAGTAATTTTGATTCAAATGGCATTAATAGGTCTTAACTAATAAGTTCAACTGGTACACTGAGAGAAAAAAATATTTTTAGTTAAGCAATGTGTTGTAATATGGCTACAATACCTTACTATCAAACTGAAACGGTGGGTTTGGGGGGTAAACCACGAGAGGACCTCTTTGTGTACTTTGAGAGGACTTCCGGAGGACCTCCAAATACCACCGGGGACCCCCAATGTTTATTACATGTAAAGTTATCGTTTAGTTATTATTAATATATACTTTTCAGTAGCGGGGGTTGTTCTCATAACCTAAAAAAAAGAAAAAAAGCACGAACAACGCTCATTTAACTGGCCAAGAAATAAAAAATATTATAAATCAAGCTTTAACAGATAACATATGTGACTTTCAACAAGTACGGATAGATGCTGAGAAGGAAGACGAATCTGTCTATGAAATACAAATAAAATTAATGAAGGGAAATAAAAAGCAGGTCCAATTTTCTCACAAATTCTATCAACTATAAGGCGACCGGTTTCGTGTTCAAAAACACATCATCAAGACAGCTACGGAGACCACCATGAAAGAAAACAAGCAAATATATATCTAATTAGATTTCCTCATGCGTCAATGGCATTACGTTACAATTAATTAATTAACCTACGGCGCTTTAAGCCAGTAGTTGGGGCTACTGTCGCGTCAGAATTTGTAACAATACGATTTGTTCAGTTCTGTAGAGGCGTTTGCAGTAATTTACTCGACAAAAATGTACAAATGAGGATATCTAATTAGATTTCCTCATGCGTACATGTAGACATCTACTTGTGCTTTATGTTTAAAAAAGTGAAATTGTCTTCTCCTATTGTGATCTTATAAAATGAATATATTGATTTAAGGAAAAATGTTATACTTACAATTCATTAATCAGTGGGAGCAAGTCAAAGATTTAAAAAATAATCTACTGCAATTGTACAAGTTAACAACAAATATTACAAATAGAATTTAAGGAAATCGATCAGAATGACTTATTGTTATCGTCGAAGATATTGCTTTCGAAGATGAAGAACAAATATAAGAAGCAACCACCGATTTAACTTCTTATGAAAAGAACATTCATAACAATATAGAGCTTTTAAAGGATGATTAAAGAACAAATTTCTTCTTTTGAAATTCAGTCAGAAAATGGAAATCATTTTATAAAAAAAATCGACTTTATGCTAACTTCTCGATAAGTTTAATGGACGTTTAAGCAGTGACAGATTGAAAATAATAAGTGAGAAAAAGTCTCGGATATAAACAACTTGAATATGAATATAATTAAAACTGAATATCAAAAAAAGATGTCATTAAAATTAATAAATCTAGAAAAATTAAAGAAATTAAAGTTAAAATGTCTAGTACTCCAGAATTCAGCAGTAGCAGTGGTAATGAATAGGATTGCGACAATGCGTATGACAAAATATATTCAACTGATGCAAAAGATGATATAAGCATTGATACTGTCTACTATGAATTGCCAAAAAAGCTTTGGTAGATTAGTAAGGTTATTAAGTTGAAATACAACGAAGTTACAATTAAATATCGAGAAGATATAAAACAAATAGTTGCCTGCATCTGGCCAAATAGTGTCGACATTGACAAATCAGTTGATAAAACCTTCAAGGGGAAAACAAGTTCCATCTCAGAAGATACGATAAAGTGAAAATAAAAAAATTGTTTAGAATAAAAAGCTATTATTAAAAAATAAATAAATAAACCATCTACCTAAATGTGTAATTTTATTTCACAACCTTTCGATTTACTCTACCTTCAAATCACTAGCGTTTATTGAATCCATCTCGATATTCCTCCGCCTAAATAGAGTCCGAGGACCTTTGGGAACCTCCAAGGACCATCAAGGAACCTCCGGAACCACCATTTGCCTTTGTGGAGACCTCCTTGTACAAAAGTGTAGTTTTGGTTTACCCCTTGGGTGGATCTATCTGTCTCTAGACATAAGGCTACTCGGTTCTTTAACATCTCATTTGATTTCTCTTTTTAATTCTCTCGGTTATTTCCTTCTTGATTCACAATGTTGTTTTTATTGCCTTGTCTTCCTATTGCTGCCCCTGTTGATTTCATTTTCTATTTTACTTTCTTCATTCATTCACTCCTATAAGTATTTGTTGTTCCACATGTTCTAACTTGGTTCCTTTCACTTCTCTTTGGATACTATTATCGTTTTTTTTAATATTTTTCTTTCACATATGTATTCAAATGATTCTGCAGGGCCTGTTCACTTTCCGCTGGGCGAAAACTATCTCATACGCTTTAATTGCTTCCTATATCCTGCGTACAAGGCTGCATAGTAGTGGAGCAAGATTGCATCCTTACCTAACTCCCTCATTAATTTTGAATATTTCTAATGTTTCATGTCTCATTTTTACTGCACAGCTGCTTTCTTGGTAAAGGCTTTTTACTGTATGTATTGTTTTCTGTTGGTTGTCTCTTTCTTTTAGACTTTTCTAGATTTCTTCTCTTTTCGATTTGTCGAATGTTTATTGTTCCGTATTATTCTGGCTGATTGTCTTATTGTAAAAATTAAGCCTTGTGTCCTTCTGTGTTTTATACATTCACACAGTGCCTCTTCATTTGTGTGCTCTATCTGTTCTCTGACCCTTTTGTCCAGTATTTTTTTTTAGAATTTTCATAGAACACTGCTCAACGTTATTCCGAGGGCGTTATTATAGTTTCTGCTGTCTCCTTTCTTATGTACTAGTATGTCATGGTATCCAGTCACTTGACATTTTATTTTCTTTTAGTGCTATATTGAATATGGGACATGGTGTTTCCTAATCTCTTTTCAATATCATAGAATTGTTTTTTTACTTTGTTTCTAGGATTCGTTTAGTCTATAGCCAAATTTTTCTCATACTAGTTCTTTCCCCTTTCTTATTTCTTCCGTTACTCTTTTTCCTTTTTTGTCTTCTTTGCCTAGTTTCTATATATTAAAATTCCACCATTCCGTTCCTTCGGCACCATGTTCTTTAATTTTTGTTGTTCCACATACTTTCTTTGCTGCAGTTACTATGACATTTTTGTAGTTTGTCCATCTCTATTTCTCTAAAGGATTTCCCAATTTCTTCTTCATAACTCATTCTTATTTCCTTATCTTTTAATTTGTATATTTTTAAACCGGTTTAAATGTTGTGAGATATCTTAACAGAACCTCCTCCAATATGACACAGCCTATCGTCGTTTTTGTTTCACAAAAACTTTGAATAAGGTCAAGGAATGGTCTTCTGATGGGATGAAGGAATTGAGAAAATTCGTAAGACGATGCCAAGATTGTCATGCTCGAAGGAGAATATACCAGCAGGAACTATTCTGGTGGAAACTCGATTTAAGATGATCGATAAAGATTTGCTTGCACTTTTTAGAAAAATAAAAGGAAGACACTTATTGTCGGAGTAGCCGAGTATACAATGTGCTGGCCCATAACAAAGGCATTATTGAATGAAAAGATAGAAAATGAGTCAATTTTTTTTGTTAGAACAAATGATTTGCATACGCCAATCGCCTAAGTAAATATAGGGTGGCAAGAAGGCTGGATTTCACTTGGGAATTGTAATTGAATTATTAAGATTATTGAAAGTGACTTAATAAAACTAAAGTAAAACAATTACCGATTGGATTCAATTCCTTCCCCATGAAACGTCAATTCTTCCAGAGTACAAAATACTTCTCATTTGAATTAGTTTATGGTGGATAAGCAGTATTTCCAACAAAGGCTGAACTGTCTTTGATTTCGTCAACGGGCTACACGTTAAGAACGAAATAAACAAGAATGCAAGACAAGAGAACGATACCATAAAAAACGTCGATATCTTTCAATGATAGAGATAGGGTTAAAGTTAAAACATTGTTAATTATTATTATTATTGCCCATTATAGATAATCTAAAAATGTAAATACCTCAGTGTATATTGATGTGATTCTGTGTTGGTAAACTCCTTATAAACTCAAACCATGAAAATCAACAAAGACAAGTCACTTTTTGTGATTAAATGAGTTCTGAATACGTAAGGAATCATATTTTGTGCATACCAATCAAAGATGGGCAAGGATCTCTGAGACCAATGAGATAAAATTTTAATTAAAACTTACGATTTTCCTGGCCTTGAACTGCAAGAAATCTGTCAGCTTTGACGGTGACTTTCCACCTTTTGCGGAAGAATATTGAAGCAGTATTTCTACGCCGATGTAGCTTTTGTTACCATACAAATTTCCATTGGTTAACACCCTTCAGTGACTAAAAATTAAATGGCACATAGACTATTATCTTAGGAACAGATCTTTTACCATAAATGCCACCTGTTTCAACCACAACGTTTAAAAAGAACCATACAAAAATATTTTTGACAAACACCTGATCAGCACATACTAGTTGCCAAGCAAAACTGATTGAATAGCTATGTATTTAACAGAGAAAATACCATTCTCATAGTAATGTTAAATGATACTGCCAATGAAACGTCTTCTTCTCTATTAGATACGTATTAATTGACAACCGATATACATATCTCCCAAGTAAAACGGTTCACCGTGTATATATATATCCGTGAACCTAGCTAATAACTGTTCCAAAGACGACCTTACACGTTATACTTATTACAGAGTAACGAACAGCTACACGATTTATCCGGGCTTGAGATGGCAAGAAGAAAAAAAGATGCAGCTCGATAATACCCGGCGTAATATAGTAATGTAATGTAATATAATCGTTGTCCAAAATTCGAAAGGGTGATTAATCCAATGTAATTTCTATAAAGCAAAGGTAGCCGGTAATGGCAATTAATTTGGTTTTTGTAGAGAGAAAGAGGAGACCGGTTTTTTCGGCGATATTACGTGAACAAGTGAACTGTGTATTAAAGAAAATCGACGTTTATTTTCTGTTTTTTTTTTACGTGCATTCCATCGATGCTGCACCAATTTTGCACAATATACAAAGTTACACAAAGAAAGATTTGATGATATTGCCATAAAGGGAGAAATATTTCGTCTAAACTAGAACAGTCCAAGGTACAGACTTCAGTAATATTCGGCAAACATAATTGTTGCCAAGTTTGGGTTATGATAGATTTCGTTTTTAAAATGTGTCTTGTCACATCTACCAGGCAAAAGTAACAGTTGTCTTCTTTGTGCTCAACGACGGGTCCCTGCTGTACTGATATATCAAAATCCATTAAAATGACATTGCTTGATGGAACCCGAAAGAAATACTGCTGGTTTAATGACCAAACAAACGTCAGAAAAACCTATTTTGTATTTGGATTCTTTTTGTGTTGAATTGTGATATTGTTCTATCATTGGATTATCGAAAAAGAAATATAAACATATATTGCTTAATTATCAATTTGATCTTAAAACATTCCACGCCTCTCTGCGCAATTTCTCCAAACCATTCGAGCATGTACACAAATGTTTGTTTACCAGTTGCAATCTCCTTACCAAGATTGATTTGTACGACAACGTTCTACAACTTACAAACCTAGCCTGTTTTACTCGATACGTATTAGAAGTGATTGATGATAATAGTCAGGTTGATTTTACCATTACGTCCTTCGGGTGTTCCGAATTACTACTACGTCTTCTTGGCTCCTTCTTATTTAACAGAAAACTTCGCGTAATATATATCGACTATGTATTTTTTTTACTTGATATTTTACTAAATAAGCAAGTCGACAGTTCAAGTGGGTGTGATCAAACATTGACAAGTGGTGGGGTAGCAAAGAAGCGGAAATATCGCAAATATGGTGATAACTATTTGAATTTTGGCCTTACTTCAATAGAAGTAAACAATGAAGAGAGGCCGTAGTGTGTGCTTTGTTTAAAAGTTCTAGCGACCGAGTGTATGTTTCCAAGTTAGCTAAAGCGTTATCTCGAGATCAATCATTCTAACATGGTTGAAAAATCTCGCGAATTCTTTAGTAGCAAGTTACAAGATTGACAAAAGCAAAAAGGTGTGTTTACTAAAGAAGCCTCAAACCAAGCAACGCATTGCTAGCATTTTTTAAGCTCGCATACAAAGTAGCGAAGTGCAAAAACCCCCACACCATCGCAGAAAAGCTTATTCTACCGGCTGCTTTTGACGTGGTTAATATTATGCTGGAAGAATCGGTGAAAAAGTTAATTTCAAAGATTCCTGTAAGTGGCGGGTGAATATCAAGGAGGATTTAGACATGGAAGATCGACTGTTGACCAAATATTCACTCTAAAACAGATCCAAAATCATAGCTATTTAGCAAAATTTAGGCCTGCATAAGCTTTTTATCGATTTTAAACAGGCATATGATACAATTTCCAGGGAAAAATTATATGAAGCGCTTGCAAAATTAGAAATTCCAAAAAAGTTATTAAATCTGGTGAAAATGACATCAGCGAACACAAAAAATAAAATTTTAATAGATGGCAATTGCTCAGATCAATTCAGAGTTGGAAGAGGATTAAGACAAGGCTCTTGACGAACTTGTTCAACTTGGTACTGGAATTAACAAGAGAAAGTAAGATGCAAACAACAGGTACGATTTACCATCACAAAGTACAATGTACTGCGTACGCAGACGACGTAGTTCTATTAACAAGATCCAAAAGAGAACTCGAGAAGAGTTTCTGGAAATTTGGAGAAGAAGCAAACAAATTCGGACTACAGATAAACAGAGAAAAAAATATATGGAAATAGGCGTAACAGATACTAATGACTATGTTAAATTTAATGCAGAGGGAGAGGTTTGCGATTTTAAAAGAGATAGCCAGTTCGAATATCTAGGAGTAATAATAACAGCTAACAACCAAGAAGAGAACGAAATCGATAAGAGAATCTATAAAGGAACTATAAAGGAAATAAAGCGGCAGGGTCTTTATTAAGAATACTAAGAACAAAAAACCTATCGAAGGCAGTCAAATTTAGACCTTACGAAACAATCATCAGACCGGTTGTCTTATATGCAAGCGAAGCCTGGATAATGACAAGAAAAGACGAACAAAAACTGGAAATTTGGGAAACGAAAATTTTTAGGAAAATATTGGGAGGCGTAAGAACAACGGAAGACGAATGGAGAAGACGCATAAACATAGAAGTAATGGATTTGTACAAAAAACCAAGAATAACACAAAAGATTCGAGCACAAAGAATGAGGTGGTTAGGGCATATTACTCGAATGCTTGAGAAAAGAGTTGCTAGGAAAGTATTATGTGAAGGAGAAGGATCGAAAAAGAGAAGAGGAAGGAAGAAAAACTGGATCAAAGAAGTGAAAGCTAATATAAGGGAGATATGTGTAAATAATTGGGAAGAAATAGCAAAGGATCGAAAAAAGTGGAAGCAAATAGTAAAGACGATTGAAGCCAAGGACCTCTAAGGCCTGTAGTGCTGATTTATATATCATGCACATGGGAGCTGAACACACGATCTTGCTATAATACTGCAGTTCACGACGGCTTTCACGTGTACGTCAAGAAATTCACACTTTTCTACAAGAGGAAGGTCATGAAAACTCCAAACACTTTGCCGAACCCGACTTTTTGCTGAAACTAGCGTATTTGTGCGATATATTTGATAAGCTGAATGCCTTCAATCTGTTTCTGCAAGGCAATAACATGCACATTTTGAAAGTTTTGGAGAAGATTGCGGCGTTTAGGAAAAAGCTACAGCTGTGGATAAGAAAAGTCAATAAGGATGGCGGTCAACATTGTTTCCCTGAATGGCACAAATACGTGGCCCGTAATAAAGTCCTTGTTTCGCAAGACTTGCTGTCACTTTTCAAGAAACACCTCTCAAAGCTCACTGATTGGTTTCCAAATACTTTGAGGAAGATAATTTCGAAAAATTTGCGTGGATTCGGGATCCTCTCCGTGCTCAAGCTCCACTAGAATTCACTTCGCAGGAAGAAAAGGGTCTCATTGAACCCTCCTGCGACAGCAGCCTGTAAACAAAATTTGCTTCTTCCGATTTAATGGAGTTTTGGATATCAATCAAAAACTCTGAGTTCTAAAGCTGTAAGGATCCCCATTCCCTTTGCGACAACCTATTTATGCGCCGCTCAGAAATCGATGTGGAGCAAGAAATGAGAGTGGCAATATCAAACTTTATTCCGCGCTTTGAAAAAATGTGTGGCGATCGGCAAGCTCACCCGTCACATTAACTTACTTGTCGTTGAAGGTTTTCACTATTTATTTCATATATTTAGTTTGATGGTTCTTGTGATTCAATTTTAATAAATGTTTAAATGTTTACCTTAAGAGTTGTTTTCATTCCTGTGCCTGGTTTATGTCATTGTACACATATTTTGAAACGAGCGCCGGGACAAAATACTATACCCTTGGTTTATCCTATTGGGAATATACAATTATTACTATTATTATTAGTAGATTCCCTGTCCCTCACTTACAAGGTATTCTACAATCTTTTTCCATCCTAGCAATCTATTCTTTCATTTACCAGCTTATCTTGAATAATTTCTAGGTGGGCACCAGCTAAAAAGCTTCCTGGTACCCATCCTACGAGTCCTACCTCATCCATTCCATCTGCCAGTCGCATATCGCAGAAAACCATATACCTACACAGAGCGGCCGAAAAAAGACACTGGATCTTAGTACTAGAGACAAATATCCGATACGAACGGGTTTTACTGCGTCTAGACATGGTGTGACGATAAAACTGGGACCTTATACGAGGTGGACATCGTAATCTATCAATTAGCGATAAGCTTTATTGAAACCGAAGGCTACTACCAAACTTAAAACGTGGTCTCTACGTTTGTAAGAAGTATAAAGCGCGCAGAGAAGGTATCAAGAGGGAGAGAGACGGTGCATTTTGCCCGGCTGCTAATCGCCGGTCGTGGAACATATCTGAGATGTTTTCTGTGCTCGAGATTTCGTAGAAAACACTTTACGACGCGTGTACAATTAGTGTAATAAAGCCGCTTTGGGACGTACGATTAATTACTGTTAATTTCCGTTCGATTTTTTTTGTTTTTTCTCTTGAATTAAATGTAGATTAATTATGCATTAAGTATACGATGTCTTTGATGCTACTCTTTTTGTTTCAGAGAAGAATTAGCGATGAAAATCGGATTGACGGAAGCCAGAATACAGGTAAATGATTTGTTTCATGATATTTTTATATCAATTGCAAAATGCAGATTAACAATTAAAGACATCACGTAAGTTTCAAAATTCAACAAATTGCTTTTGGTAGCATCTGTCACATCTGTGACGTAGGTGCGTTGATAAATCTTATGTTTGTAATGGATTTGAGTTGAATTCTGAAACAACTACGACAATTGGCGACACTTAAATAAGAAAGCCTGTCGTCTGACATAATTTACCTGCCCTTTCAATATAATTCAAGATTAATTTTTGGCGCCAATTCAATTAGCCATAAAAATGGACGATACTTTCGATGTCAGCAATTTTAATGGTTTGTAAAATGTATAATAATAAAAGACTTTATTGTCGATTCATTGATCATTGAAATCAAGAGCTATATGATGGATTCTTCGACTAATAGTGTTGTTAGGCAAAGGTACCTTTGACATTAATTTTCCCGCCGATTCTCTCAGCAAATTATTAACCATGTCAAAAGGAGCCGGTAAAATAAGCTCTTCAGCAATGATGTGAGGTTTTTTACACTTCACTGGTGTGTAATACGAAAATTTGAAAGTGTTTTAGAGAAAGACTCCGATTTTCTTATATTAAGACAAATTTGTGAAGGTGCGTGTGAAGATGCGTTAGGTTGTTTCAAAGATTATTTTAAATATGCAAATATAGCATCGCTAGATGTCGAACGGGCGTTTTAGACATTAAAAAACATTTATTCCGCACGTCGTACTCACTTGACTGAAACAGCTGCGGAAACATATCTAATGATTCAAATATTTAACAGATGTTACCCAGTTTCTGATTTCACGGAAGACTTTTAAAACGGTAAGTGTTTCAGCACGTTTTATAATTTATTTCTTACCTTCTATTTTATGTGTAAACTTTTATGCGCTCGCCACGCCTCTGGCTGTTACCGCATATTTGCCCAGGTTAGTGATTAGTCTCGAGATTTTTAGCTTACTTTTAAATAGAGCACAAACAGTGGTATCTCTTCATTGTTTACTACCACTGAAGTAAAGCTAAAATTCAAATAGTTATCATCGTATTTACGATATTTCGGTTTCTTTGCTACCCCGCCACTTGTCGATACTTGATCACTCTCACTTGATCTGTCGACTTGCTTATTTAATAAAAACCTTTCCATTTTCCTACGACTTTACGAAAATACAAAGCGACACACTGAAACAAAGCGGGCGCTGCTCTAGTAACGGGCGCCCTAAAACCGTTTACTTTTCTTACCAGATTTTGACACCGTCAGGAAAAAATATTTTTTCCTCAATGTAGACTTTTTATGAAGCCTGCGTTCTAGAAATTCTATACTTTGTTTTTAAACAAAAATCTGAACTTTCCAATAATATTTCTCATGTTCATTTTACTAGAAACAGTAATTATCTTACACCTCTGCGTCATAGAACTACAAAATTATATTTTCATTCCGCTTTATTCCTTCTATATTAAAAATAAGGTATAAATTACGGAGACCTTACATTGTAAACATTCCGTAAACAGTAATTTCGAACAAAAAGCATCTCTACTGCAATTGGAATTATATCCTCGCTTGCACACATTGAGATTGAGCTCGCTGCCAAGCTCAAACACAGATATAATTAATTTATTTGCCTGTTCACATGTTTGCATGTATATACGTGTAGTTATTAGAGTTGGTTACCTTCCTCAACCTTGGCATTCAAACAAGACGTAGTAAAACAGCGTTAAGCGATCGATTAGAATATCAAATTAGACGTTACGCTATGGGAAAAATAATACCAGTTACACACGACGTGTTAGCCTAGGAAATTGAAATTGCATACTTGAAAAGCAAAAAAGAACTTACATATTAATAATCCGCAATATTTCTTCCTATGAAAGATGAACAACGTAGCAATTATTAATTCTCGATAATAGCCGCAAATTTGATTAACGGTTTTTTTTTTATATATATGTATGTATAAAAGTTAGGTGTGTCTCAACCAGATCTGTTGTGTATACATGTACGCTGCCGTAAATACTATTTCGTAGTTCTACGTTTGTTTTAAAAATGTTGCCTACGTCGCGAAAACGATCAATGTTGGATAAAGTTACAGAATTTATAGCAAAAATGCCTGACCTCAATTATGATGGCGGTAAAATTCAATGTGTAGTTTGTAATGTACCTTTAATGTGTTGGTCCAAAAGGGATTGTATACGTCACGTAAATAGTAAACAGCATTCTTCTAAAACAAAAAATTCCACATGACACTATGACAAATTTAAATTTAATTTACGTGTTACCTTTATTGCATATAATCTACCGTTTAATTTACTAGACAAGGAAGCATATGTCTTCTTTTGGAATAAATATTCGGACTGCAAATTACCAAGTCGGGCATCGTTACAAAGAATTGTGCCATCTGCTCGTGAACATGTTGAAAAAAGAACTAAATCGGAGTTGAAAGATAAAAAGCTGTGGATATGTGTGGACGAAACAACAGATCGTAAAAAACATTCTGTAACTAACGTAATGGCACGTACAATGGAACCACATCAATCGTCACCTTCAATTCTATTAGCTTCCAGACGAATACAACAATGTACTGCCGAAGCAATTTCTAAGTTAGTGTTAAATGCATTGGAAAAGTTTGAACTTTCAACAAACCAACTGTTGATGTTTATGAGTGATGGTGCCGCAAACATGCTTTCTGTAGGTCGGTCTCTTAAAAAACATTGTGCTAATTTGTTACATATTACGTGCAAAATTCATGCTTTCAGTCATGTGGCAGATAGTATTAGAAAATGTTATCCTGAGGTAAACGCTTTACAAAAGCAGTGTTTGTCAAATCCCCAAAACGGATTCGCACGCGACTGTGCTCCCGTATGCCGGAGCCACCAGAACCTATTCTTACACGTTGGGGAACATGGTTACAGGCCGCGTTTTATTATCATAAATATTTTGAGAGTATTAAGAACGTGGTTTTACAATTCGATCCAAACGAAGCTGCGGCTATCAAGGAAAGCCAGTCGAAATTTCAAGATAGTCAGGTTAAAACGGATTTAAATAAATTTTTCACCAAAACATACAGTGTATAACCAACAAATTGGACTTAATTGAGGAATTAAATAGAGAGAACTACAAATATAATATATTGGCATTTACGGAACATTGGTTAAATTGTACACAATTAAACTGCGTTAACATTCAAAACTATAGATTATCTTCGGTATACTTTCGAAAGATCATCATCCTAGTTTGGAAGTTGAATTCTTCTTTCCACGTTCCTCTTCATCGCAACGATTCCCTTCTGCGAACAATTTCCGATACAACTTTTACAAAGCTAATTACTTGTCACTATACAATCGGTTTTCGAGTTGCGATTGGTCCTTTCTTCTTGACTATACTGATGTTAATAAAGCTCTGGATGCGTTTTATAACTCTTTGTATGCTATCTTGGATCTTTACGTTCCTTCTAAATCCCGTACAAATATTTCTTATCCACCCTGGTTTACATCAGATATTATTCGTAATCTAAAATACAAAAATTTTTATCACAGCAAATGGATTAAGACTAGAAATATAATGCATTACAATGAATTTAAACGAATTAGAAAGTTAATCAAAACGCAAATTAAGAATAGTTACGTTCACTATCTTGGAAATATTGAAGATTCTATAAAAACCTCACCTTCCCATCTATGGCAGTTTCTTCATGCTAAAAGGCGTTCCACAAGGATACCGGGCAGACTATGTGACGACCACGGAAATGATTTTACTGATCCCGATGATATTGTTGATGCTTTCGCTAATATGTTTTCTTCAGTGTATAGCTCAGAGGATAGCATGTCTTGGTCTCATTCTGATTACAATCCCCTACCTTACTCCTTTCCATTGGTTAGCGAAGATGAACTTGTTGCACTAATGGCTACTTTTCCCAACAAATGTACCGCAGGTGATGATATGTTACCCAGTTTTTTGATACGTGACTATAGATTTGTTTTTGCATTTCCTCTAAAAATCATTATCAATCTTTCAATTTCATCTTGTACTTTCCCTGAACGTTGGAAAATAGCCAAAATTGTCCCAGTGCACAAAAAGGGCAATCGTGAACTTCTATCTAATTACAGGCCCATTTCCATAATACCCAATTTTACTAAACTTTATGAGAAGGTATTATATGTTAGCATTTATAATAGCACTCGCTCTTTTATTGCTTTTAATCAACATGGCTTTATCCCCGGGAGATCTACAGTTACGAATTTGGCGAGCATGTCCCAATTTATTAGTGAAGTCTTGGATAGACGTGGTCAAGTTGATGTGATTTATACAGACCTGTCCAAGGCTTTTGACATGATCAATCATGAAATTTTGTTAGTGAAGCTGAGCTCCTTCGGTTTTGTTCCTTCGGCGATAAGTCTCCTCGAATCCTACCTGAAACAGAGAAAGTGTTATGTAACTTATAACGGATATTGCTCTCGTAACTTTGTTCTTTCGTCTGGCGTCCCCCAGGGATCAAATCTGGGACCGTTACTGTTTGTGCTTTATATTAACGACCTGATTTTGAAAATTGACCTTCCCACCCTTGCTTATGCAGACGATATTAAAATCTTCTCGGAAATATCTTCCGTTGATGACATGAGGAAATTGCAAAATGGTCTTGTTATGTTAGTAGAATGGTGTGAGCTTTTTAGGCTCAAGTTAAATGTTGATAAATGCTGTGTACTTACCTACTCGCGTTCTTGTTCACCGTACTTATTGTCCTACCAAATCAGAGGTACCAATTTGTCACGTAACCTTGAGTTTAAGGATTTGGGTGTACACTTCGATACCACTCTCACATTTAAAGCTCACATTAACAGTATCTGTTCTGAAGCCATGAAATCTCTGGGATTTGTGATGCGTGTCTCTAAATACTTCAATGATCCTTCTTTATTAAAGTCGTTATACTTTGCCTTTGTACTCAGTAAACTGGAGTATGCCGCTCTAATTTGGTATCCCTTATATGCTTGTGACCTTCTAAATCTAGATCGTATCCATCGGAAATTTTTAAAATTCCTGTCATTTAAGATTGATGGAAGTTACCCTGAGAGAGGTACTCCACAGGATGGACTTCTGTTAAGGCACGACATGCTGGCTTTGAGTACGAGGAGGGATGGCATCTGCGAGAAATTTCTACAGAAATTGCTTAGAAATGACATAGATTGTCCATACATACTGGAACGAATGAATTTTCTTGTGCCACGTTTGAATTCAAGATCGGATAGTGGCTTCATTCTTCCATTCGCAAGGACTAATACAATGAGACGAGCGCCGACGTATACTTTGTCCAGGGCAGCTAATAAACGTGACTTATTTAAGTAAAACATGTAGAAATTTACTCTTTATTTTTTTTTCATGTGTTGCATTATGTTTTTATTTTGTGTATATACTTACTCACATTTCTCCTGTTATTGGGCAATATGCCTGTTGGGAAAATAAATGTTTATTATTATTATTATTATTGAAAGATGTCTTTGCATGGAGGTTCCTGTATTTTCGTGCGGGATGGAATAGATGCAGTAGAGATAGAAAACCTCAAACAAAAAAAGCACTGAGTCGGTAGTAGAATGTTCAGCTATACTAATATAAAAAATTAAATTTGTGATTCTAAATCTATATCGACCACCATCAGCAGATTTCAATTTATTTATGAATATTATGGAGGATTTACTTCTATCGTTAAATACAAAAATGAAAAATCACTCTAAGGTAGTCTGCGGTGATTTTAATATAAATCTTTTACATCAAAATGATAGAAAAGTAAAAGAATTTTTAGATCTTTTCCAGCCTTTTAATCTAAAACAGACAATCTTGGCACCGACAAGGCTGTGTAAAACCGGAGCATCGCTAATAGATAATATATTCATCAACTCAACTCTATGTTTTGAAAGTCAAATAGTTAAAACATGCTTCTCGGATCATTACGGACAGGAAGCGTACCTACGAAATTCCTATCGCTATACAACAGATAAGAAACAGTATGCCACGCAGAGTACTTACAGAGCAAAGAGTGACTAAAATTAGAGAACATCTACAAGAGCTTGATTGGGAGAATATGTTTCAGGGTGAAGACCTAAACAAGTGTACATGCTTACTAATCTCGATTTTAGATAAGCTTTATAAACAAATATGTCCTGAGGAGAGAAAAAGCAGTCACACTAAACTCGTTCAAACCCCTTGGTTAAACAATGAGATCAGGAATAAGTGCCAGATAAAACGTCAAATATATGAAGAAATGTTACGCGGAAGAATTACCAGAAATGATTACAAAGGGTATTGCTCTCACTTGCATACTGTTATTCAAGAAGCAAAAAGAAGATATAACACTAACTTAATTCTAAATTGTGCTAATAAGATAAAAGCGACATGAAAACTTGTCAGTAATATCACCGGCAAACAAGATAGGGCTAACATAAACCTCAGAAATTTGTCTTTTCATTATAATACAACAAAAAAGTTCTGAACAACATGAACTCATTCTATGTAGAAGTAAGCAAAGGTAGCGTCAGAACCAGTGATTATGCCTATAAAAATGTTAGGACAAACAATACATCCATGTATCTCTATGATACTGAACCGGTTGAAATTTTTAATGCAGTATGCTCACTCAAAGACACCATGGCTGTAGGTGCTGATGAATTGCCCACAAAACTAGTTAAATACTGCGCCGATGTATTATGTCAACCATTGTCGTGTAACATCAATCTGTGTTTTACAACTGGTAAATTTCCGGAACTCCTAAAAACTACTATTATTAAACCAATTTATAAAGCCGGAGACAAAAACGATATAGAGAATTACGGATCAATTGCTTCAACGTCTATTATAGCAAAGGTAGTTGAGAAAGTAATTCTGAAAAGACTAGTATAATTTGCTGCGGATAGTAATATACTTACAGAGCGGCAAAATGCGTATGTGGAGGGACGTTCAACCATGCGAGCAATATATATGGCACTATGTAAAATAAATGAAGCACTTTCTCGAAAAGAACACGCGGTGGGTGTTTTCTTAGATCTTTCAAAAGCATTTGACCGTGTTGACCGTTCAGTTCTACTGACGAAACTGTGGCTTATGGGATTCAGAGGTAAGATACATGACCTCTTGAAATCATATCTAACAGATCGGTTGCAAGCTGTAAGGGCAGCCGACAATAGTGAGTTTATGCAGTCAACGTGATTAAAATCAGAGAGAGGAATACCACAGGGTTCCATTCTAGGGCCATTCCTTTTTCTCTTATACACGAATGACTTACCAAACGTAACGCAGCACAGTGTCAATATGTTTGCAGGTGACACCTCGATAGTCATAACGAAGAACACAAACATTGAGGAAGAGGTAATTAATGTATTACGCTCAATAGAAGATTGGTTTAGTGCTAATAACCTCAAATTAAATATAGAAAAAACAAATATATTGAAATTTTGGCTTAGAGAATTTGAAAACATAACACTAAAATATGAGAGTGCACAAGTTGCATCTGTATCGCACGTAAAGTTTTTAGGCTTACAATTGGACAGCACACAAAACTGGAAAGAACATGTCAATGTACTTACCAAAAAGATTGCCGGAATGATATACGCTCTTAGGGTGATCTCTTCTGAGGTCCATATTGAAGCGGCCTTGGCAGCGTATCATGCTTACGTTGATTCAAGGTTAGCGTACGGAATCGTATTTTGGGGGAATTCTGTAGACGTCAAATGCATTTTTACTCTTCAAAAATCGTGTTTACGAAGCATGTTCCATCTGAAGAAAAGAGAAACATGCACAGGGATTTTCGAAACATTCCACATACTTACCTTGCCTAGTATTTATATATATGAATGCGCATGTTTTGCTAAAAAGCACTACAATGACTTAATTAGATCATACGAGACTAATCACGGATATAGCACCCGCGAGTGTTTAAAAGGAAGTCTTCGAATTCCGCAAACAAGTTTCGCGACAGTGTACAAAAGTGCGGTTACCCAAACTTTAAAAATATACAATCGCCTTCCTCAGTACTATAAAACTCGAAACTTGAAGACGTTTAAGTATAACTTGAAATTATATTTAATCAAAAAATATTTATACGATATAAGAGACTTTTTTCAAGAAGAAATAATATAATGTATGTAAACAATGTATGTATCCATGCTCCCTGACGTATTTCATCGTTATTTTGATTACGCAAATATAACATCACTAGACGTAGAACGTTCGTTTTCTGCATATAAACACACTTTTTCCTCACGCCGTACTCGGTTTGTCGAAACAACTATGGAAACATATCTAATGTTGTAGATATTTAACAGACATTATTCCCTTTGTGATTTCATAGTAGACTCTTAAGACGGTAAGTATTTGAGCACGCATTATATTTTATTTCTGACCATTTATTTTGTGTAAACTTTTATGCGCCCGCCAATGGCTGTTGGCGCAAATTGAGCAACTGTATTGATCACTTATTTGAATGACTTCTCCGCCGCAAAATGTTAGAAACTGAAGTAAAATCGTTTCACCTTCTTTTTAACACATATTTCAATGCTTATTAATAACAATCTCGAAACCCTGAATGTTGTACATTGTAAATACAGTTAATATAAGATCATTTATAGACAGCGCTTATTAACTAGGTGAAGCAAGTCTTCCTCCTAGCAAATTTAATTAACTGTTGGCCTTAGTTAACCGTGAAACGTAATATTAATTTAATTTCCGCTCATTCTCGGTTACCATGATGAACAACGTTGTAATTATCTAAGTAATCTGAAAACGTCGAAGAATCTGATGGGTGTTCGCCGGTAATCGAATTACTGACATGGAAACGGATGTATAAATCATCGAACTTGTTAGGAAGTCATAAAATGATATCAAAACATTAAAGAAATGAGCAGAATTAATTCTAATATAATTGTTATATGTTAGGTATACTAAAAAAATTATGAAGGATTATGTAATTAGATGGATATCTCTTATTTTGGGAGTAATTTTTTTGTTTATTACTTAATTTAAGTTGCTTTAACCTTTTTGCTTACTTTATGCTTTGGTGGAGAAGTTGATAACCTTAGCTCCTTTATCTGGTGTGCGTTGAGACGTTTCTGCCGCGAAACCATAATAGTAGCAAAAGTTTACAATATGTGCCTTCTCTTGTAAGTGTAGAATTTGTAGCGGTATTATAGAAGGACATCGCGTTTCAAAACCAGAACTTGAAAACCTTTCTTCTGACATAACTGCATTTCTGAATCCCGCTAAGGATATGCCCAAATATTCTTTATGAAGCTTTTTTTACATCAACTGATAGTTTAATAGTATGAATTTCATTTTGACCAATAAAAATAGTAATTTTGGCGGTTCAAACCAATGAAATAAGCTGTAGAATTAATATTGCAATAAATAGAAAATCGTCAATTAACCGAAGTTTATGGAGAAAAGTGTATAGTTGTTCAACACGTCCGCAAATGGTGTAGGGAATTCACTGGAGGTCGGACGGAAATTCGCGATGAAGAACGGAGCGGAAGACCATCAGTTTCAGAGGAAATCGTTGAAAAGGTCGAGAGCATACTGCTTGAAGATTGGAGGGTCACCGTTCGTCAACTCGCTCTTCGGATTCCTGAGATTTCCAACACTACAATTGAAAAGATTTTGACTGGCGGCAGAATTTTACGATATGGGGATACAGAAGTTGGAGCACCGTCTGCAAAAATGCTTGGAATGAAATGGCGATTATGTTGAAAAGTAGCTTAAGTTTTTACCTTTAAAACGATGTGTAATGTTAAAGAAATAAAGAATGCTGTCTATTTTTAAAAAATATGGGAACCTTATTTTACGATCATCCCTCGTATATTGAAAAAATTAATTAAATAACTTGTGGTTGTTTACTTGTTTACTGATTGTCGCTGAAAAGCTACAATTTCAATCCTGGCAATGTCAAAGCTGGCAGACAAGCTAGGCAAGATTTATGGAAGGACTAAAACTATCACCTACAAAAACATACTAAAGAAGTAGGGTAAAACTAACGCCTGTTTCACCGCTATGCGCCAGAGTTACTCTGACTTTTCTTAACAAGCGAACAGCATTAAGATACCTGAAGCTGACTAGAAAAGATC
Source organism: Dynastes maya (assembly GCA_029619315.2). Classification (NCBI taxonomy): domain Eukaryota; kingdom Metazoa; phylum Arthropoda; class Insecta; order Coleoptera; family Scarabaeidae; genus Dynastes; species Dynastes maya. The sequence goes on along the minus strand of JAROYE020000001.1, from coordinate 3,180,815 downwards.
TTCGTTGTAGGGATTCTAACTGAGCATTGCAGGATATAGAAGCGCTTCTTCAGAATGAATTTAACCAGGAACCTGTCATCTCAAGATTGTCAAACAGAAGACAAGACAGCGCAACACTTTCTCTGCAGATGTTACCGGGATGTCCTTCATGAAGTTGCAATTGGAGGAGCTGGTATTTGATGGAACTTCCTAGAATGGAATTAACAATTTTCAACTCTGTATCTATTATTTCTTTTATATTTAATCATTTGCTGGCTAACACCTCTTGATGTATTGTGCAGTAGTAGTTCAAAAAACTAGGTAATTTGCCATTATTGTGGTATACGGTTATAAATTCATTTATGCGGCCTATCGTTGCTCGTCGCGTTTGTCATGTCATTTTAAATTAAAGCAGAGAGAGAAGTTACTTTCGGTTTTGCATAAAAATAGTGCTAAGAAAAATTTAAACTCTTTCTTTAGAAACAATAATACAAAGTGATCACTCTTGTGACTACTAAGGAAGCCACAAACATTTGTTTATAGGAATGAGTTGCGACCAGGACCACGCTGCGTTTGCGAAATCGGCTCTTGTCGGCAGTGGCTCCAACTCCTTTTATGGCCTCCTATTATTGGAACGGGGGTGCTGGAAGTGATTACTTTAAGTGCAGTCAATGACGTTCATAGTGAAACGGATAAGTAACCTGTCTTCTCATCATTTTCTTCACATTCTAAATCTTCAATTTTAATGGAATATTTTCCTACAACAATTGATAGCTTAGATTCAGTCTTCCAGTTGCGTCCCTGCATGGCATGCATTATGCTATTTTTAAAAATAACATATTCGTTTGACATTTATTATAAAATTATATTTAGAAAGGTATTGTTATGTTCAACGTTATATGTACGACAACAACAGCCTCGGCTGTCACTTCTAAACGACTAAATGTCAGGTTAGCCACTCGTTGGTAATTAAATATCCCTCTTGCGGGGAAAAACGGAAATTTCCCAGTCACCATCTCCCATCCAACAAACTGGCTGTGGAGCGAGGACATTATATTAAAAATATAAGTCCAGATAACCACGAGTGTGGGGTAGCATGGACAAATCTACTCGTCAGTTAATTTTCCTACTCATGTAATTCGCCCAAATTCATGTGGAAATCACAACAGCGTAAATTGAAAGGTATTTTAAATAATATTTCATCAATTAAATCTTCATACGAAAGGTTTAAGTAAATTGTTGCAGAGTTTTCACGTTTAAAGCTTGTCAGTAACATCTTTTTATCATAGAATCCTCGAAATACAACCTCCTAGTTGCATCACTGCATTCATTCTCGTATGCTATTTGCCGAAATAATTTCATTCATCGTAAAAGTTTCTATTTGGGTTAAATTATCAAAATTGACTGTGGAATAAAACAATCGCCGCTCTCTCGCAATTTAAAATAAAAGAAAGATGAGCGAAGCCATAATTTTTCATTAACCTTTATTTAGCTTTCGTTGAATTAAAGTGTTTCTTAACTCCGATCCCCGTTTAAAGTGCTCGATTGTGAAATCAGAGTATTTATTTGAAGAGAAAAGGGTTAAATTTCCAGAACAGGCAGTTTCCTGTAGAGGTTATATAAACAGAGAGTTTATATAATTTCAAGGTTAGTTACATGTATAATTTTAAAATTCGTTAATTTCGTTTTATTAATTTGGAAATTCGTTATAAAATTGCCGAAAGGGTATCCAGGGATACTCCCAAAAACACTAAGAAATGGTTAATTCAGTTTAAAATTAGATAATTTAAAAATTTGCTCAAAATCCCCTGAGAAAAATATTTGAGTATATTTGTTCAAATTAGCCGTAATTGAATAAAAGAGTGCAGAGGGGCTAACCAATTTCTCACTTTTAATCAAAATATTCATCCATGTAACACGTATTTGACCATGTTCTCATTTTCTAAGTGTTAAGCGTTTAAATTCTACCATAAATACGAAGTAAAGGTCAAGTTTGTTGGTTTTAGAATACGTAGGGTTCCAGTACGTAACATAAATAGAGAATTTATGGTGGAACGTCAGAACTCCAGGTTAGTTTTCTCTTTTCAAGTTTTAATACTCGTAATATTTCATTAGTTGATATCTAGTTTAATTTAAATTGCCAAAAGAGCGTCTAGGAACACTCCCGGACCTTCAGACCGCACAATTAATTAATTAATTTCGAAAAGTTATTTCTTTTTAATTTTTCCCTGGTTTAAAACATTGTAGTATATACAGCTAAGAATGAATTAAAGAAACTATGTACGGAAAAGCAATCTATACACGTGAAATACACTAAACACTAACTTCATAAATGTAAGCGTTGCCTTCAAGCGACGAGGTATTAAATTTACCTTGATTGCTCCATCGTATTGGCGAAATTACTTCCGCAATTAAACATATCAACCGGGGCATTAATAAATAATGCATTATTGTAAGCGTCATCGTAATTTATCCGTATATTTTTTATCGCGAATATTTATCGACGACATTCTTTATTATCTCTATAAAACGTACGTGTCTATATTTATATATATATATTCATATATATGGGTATATAAATACATGTAGGTATATGGAGATAAATATATAATTCATATCGCAATACGCTTAGGTTAGATGCTCCCATGAATTCAACCCGATCATAAATTATTCCAAACGGAAGCAGCCAGGCTACGTCCCGTACCATTGTCAGGGGGGAATTACTATACACATACAGATACTACCGTACAATCAACGGTAATTGAGATAATTAATTTTAAATTATCGTCGTCGATATATAGGCTATTGCCTTTATGAGTAATAATGTCGTTTTCTGATAGAATAATTATACACCGTGCCACACGATTGTTAAAATATCGTTTACCATGTACAGTAGGATCTTAAAGAAATCATCACCTGTAAAAGGGGAAAATATTTGGAAGGGGGAATGAAAATATGAGACAGATTAGCCAAGTTGAACCAACCCCACCGTAGTCTGTCCAACACACACAATTTTAAACGAAAAATGCAGAGAAACACAAATATAGTCTACTATATCATCATAAATACAGCATTCCAAACTGGCAAGTTTCCTGAAAGGTTAAAATACTCTGTTGTTAGACCTATTCACAAGAAGGGAGATAGGGATGACATTGGTAATTATAGACCTATTGCACTGGTGTCGAACATCTCCAAGGTTATAGAAACAGTTTTATATGACAGAATGACAAAATTTATGATCAAACACGACGTCCTGCATTCAAATCAATATGGATTCATAAAGAAACGATCTACTATGAGAGCGACTTTTCAACTGCTGCAATCAGGTTTAAGAGCCCATGTAGTGAATCTTTCTCCAATGGTAGTTCAATTGCGCTTCGCATAGCGAATCTGCGTTGAACTAGCGCTGCACATTCGAAAATAATATGAGAGGCTGTTTCCTCCTCCTCATTGCAAAGTCTACATAGGGGTTCGTCTTTGTAGATCCCCATCTTATGCAAGTGGCCTCTCAAACAGCCATGTCCTGTTAATAGACATGTTGCTGCCCTAAGCTGTATCCTGCTTAATTCAAGCAGGTCAGCAGTCAGATGTTGCGACGGTCTTCCCATCACCCGTTTGCTGTACTTTTGTCCAGCTGTACGTTTCCAATTTAATTGGTGTTGTGTTATGATCCACTCATTAATTGCACAACGCACTGCACTCTTGGTAATACCTAGACCCGGTTCAGGGCCTGTATAATTCATTTTTGAACCTTCCCTCGCTAGCTGGTCTGCAATTCCATTGCCTTCTATCCCCTGTGCCCTGGCACTCACACCAGTGTGACCTTGTTGTGTTTGGACAGAACCATTAGGGTTTGCAGGCACTCCCATACTAGTTTGGAGGTTATACGATAAGATGCTAATGCCTTTAAGGCTGCCTGACTGTCAGAGAGAATGCAAATCGTCTCGCCCTGCGGTTGATCTGGTTGAAACTCGCAGTTATACTGAGGGTTGTATCGAACCTCCGCCACTGCCCGTTGGCGCTAGCGAGCAGCTCTAATAATAATGCACTAAAAAACAAAATATGCATGCAAATACGCTCTCGTTTCCTAAACTGAACGAAAAATAGGCAAGCGGACGCTGAGAAAGGGAGAATCGATTTTTGCACACCGTTCGCTACACCGGTGAAACGCCTATGTATCACAAAGACGATTACCTCCTTCAACTTGTAAAGAGATTATGTTGGGAAGTAAAACTAATTTTTGCAAGCAAAAACACCTTCTGTGTTAGGCTGGAAGCTTTTTAGATTATCCTCGTACATCTTGTATAGGTTTCCCCGACACATTCACGTTATGACGTAAAGCAAATTATGCGGAGAACACGCCGTTCATTCTCCATCGACTCAGTTTGGCTCGACATTGCTTATACATACATAGCTTTTGCTTCGGCGATTTCTAATTTGAATTCAAGTGATTTCAATTAACCTGCGGTCACGATCCGAACAATGCGCCGTCTCGCGTTTTAATAACAATCATAATCGCTTTATAATTACGCCGTCATTAATATACGATACGCCCGATCTGTTCAGCGGTAATTGAATTTATCTTATTGCTCGCGGGAAATACGTCCCAAGCATACGAATGAAGCAAATTGCAAACCTAACAATGTGACACTTAAAATATTGTTATTGCTGCGCTTAAGGCTAAGACGATGTGAAGATTTTATGATGACGATAAGATTAGGATTTCTTTCAAAATGATCGCTAACAAGTAGATTTCTCTAAGCTATATGAGGATTGTCTAGCGGTAATGTGATTTTTCCTTAGACGGCGTTAAAAAGGTCAAGGTCGATACGTTTTTGAAATTTTACAGATTCTACAGTGTATCCTGGTTTAGACGGCACCACTCCAGTGTTTTTTTATATATTATCGATTTTATCTCTCAAGAGCAAGAAATCTCTCAACAAAGTCCAGAAAACTCGGACAATAATCTTACAATTAATATATTTTGGCTACCGTCAGTGAATTATGAAAATTTATAATTTTCCTTGGAATTTCTGACGTATTACTGAAGAAATCTCGTCCACAGTAGAGACTCGAACCTCACATCTCCCGCTTGCCGGGTGGGCGTGCTAACTACCACACCACGGAGACATGTGAACAACTCTTTAATTCTTAGTTGTTATCAAGGCAAATTTCCTTACCATGGACGAGATTTTTTCATTAACTGATTACGTCGGAAATTCCATGGAAAACTATAGATTCTGATAATCTCACCAGTTTGCAGAAACAATATATTGTTAATCTAACCACATATCATTTATCAAATTGTCTGCAACTAGTTAAAATCGTTAAAAAGACAATAGGGGTGCAAATTTGATTTTGGCTGATATGTAATTACAAGGGACGATCGTAAAATAAGGTTCCCAACCCCTACAGCAGCAATAAGACGTGTTAGGCGAAATCCAACAACATTGGCGTGTGCAGCAGCTCTCCCACTCTATATACGTACCACTCCCGTCTCGCTACGCCGCTCAGTGTTGGCTAAGCAACCGTCCGAGATGGAACTCCCGATCGCCGCTACCGCCAGGTGCGAAATTTGCGCTGTGATACGTTTTTTAAACGCGAAAGGGGTTTCACCTATAGACATTCATCGTCAATTACCCGAAGTTTATGGAGAAAAGTGTATAGCTGTTCAACACGTTGGCAATTGGTGTAGGGAATTCACTGGAGGTCGGAGGGAAATTCACGATGAAGAGCGGAGCGGAAGGCTATCAGTTTCAGGGGAAATCGTTGAAAAGGTCGAGAGCATACTGCTTGAAGATCGGGGGGTCACCATTCGTCAACTCGCTGTTCGGATTCCTGAGATTTCACTACAATTGAAAAGATTGTGACTGGCGGCAGAATTTTACGACATAGGGATACAGAAGTTGGAGCACCGTCTGCAAAAATGCTTGGATAGAAATCGCGATTATGTCGAAAAATAGCTTAAGTTTTTACCTTTAAAACGATGTGTAATGTTAAGGAAATAAAGAAAGCTGTCTATTTTTAAAAAATGTGGGGACCTTACTTTACGATCATCCCTCGTAGATTAGTAGGTGAGAAATTGTTTGTGAATTTAATATTACACATCCTCCACCGTCCTCCTATTACACATACGACTGTGCAAAGAATTAACAATCGTACTGGGAATGTGACAATTCCAAGAAATTATCATCATCCAGAAGATGACATTATTTCGAATTATATCACTGAGAATCCTACATCCAGTCTAAAATCGATGATCTTAGTTTTAAATTATCCAAAAGATAAAATTTGGAGGCGTCTTCGTAGATATAAGAAAATTCCTTTGAAGCCGATATTTCTACATACTTCTTTTTGAAGGAAAGAGATCTTGAAAACCGTCTGGAACATTCTTTGTGAAGTCAAGGTGGCAGGTATTTCGTGGCAGATGTAATATATATTGTAATGTTCAATATTTACACCGGGAATATCAGCTGTCAATTTAGAACGTTTAGGGTGTTCAGGATAGCCACCCGATTGTGATGAAATGTCCTTCTAGCGGAGAAAAAGCTCATTTCGGCAGTGACAATTTCCCCCCAGGCCGACTGGTCTTGGAGTGTGTACATTATATAAAATATATAAGTAACGTAGATAAAACTCCATCTTCTGTGCAATTTCTCCACTTGTAAACCGCCAAAATTAGTGTAAAATTCTTCTAAAACAGACAACAGGGTATATTGAACATTTATATTGTCAGTGGTTCTTTTAAGCATAGAGTCATCTAATTTCAGTCATCTGGTAGCGTCACTACATTCATTCTCTTATGCTTGGGGTGCTTTACACCCCGCCAGTGAACGATTAGGCAGCTAAGATAGTTGTCGTTGTTCTTACACTAGATCGGTCTATAAACCCAAAAAAACAAAGTTTAATAATAACAGGAGCCTGTTATTCACAGAACAGTGTATAAATTGTTCTTTAACCAAAAAAAAAGATATGAAAAGAAACTACAGAAACACCACCCCCAGATTCATGCCCGCCAAGTAAAGAAATATACAACATGTACAAGAACAAGAATGTTCTTACTCTACTTGTATATCTTTTTGCGGCGTTTAAAACCCTTTTTTTCGAAAATGTAATCCTTGCGCAAAGTAAAACAAAACATAAAAAAACAGCCCGCTTGAAGTTTCATTCCAACAATCTCAGCATTCGTTGAAAATCTCTTATTTATTTACAATTAGCGATTAATAAAACTAATTATGGAAGCCGTGAGAGAATTCCAGGTACCGTTGGCCTCCTACATCCCCTATTACTCCTTACGTTACTACTTCTCCACATCGCTCCCTGTCCATCATCTCTGTACCGTTTTCAAAGCAATTCAGCAATTCCTTCGAGTCTCCCGTGCGCGCCGCACACTAGCGACGATGTATCGCGTTTACGTTTAAACCCTTCAGCAACCGCAGTCCTTGTGAAATAGAGACGTGAAATTTATTAATTAAGCCTAATCGTTCCGAGTCCGCCGTGACCGTCGAGAGAGAGTTTGGTTTATTCGCTCTCTCGTACGCGGGGACCCGAAAAAATCGAGCCTAAAATGACTCGCTTCCTCCCGTGGACGTCCAGCTTGTAATTTTCTCTCTTGGCGCGAAACAGGTGTGTCCTCCTCTCGCAATAAAAGGAATACCTACCCGGGCCCGGGACGTTTTTTAGTCTCTTTGTTATTATACGGTTCTTTGCGGAGGACAAAATGCACTGTTTTTATTTAATGGATTTTTTGGGGCTTCAATTTGTTGTTTTCAATTATTAATCTTAAAGGGATCAGCAATGAAGCTAGATTTGAGGACAAAGAGGAAAGCAGGAGAAGTAGTCTATACACTTTTCTTCTTTAAGCGTAGAGAGAACATATTTTTACGCAAAGTAATATGCCTCTAATTTTTGTCCTGCATTCAATCAAGGAAATTGGTGTTTTGTATGTATATTCGCCTATTAAAGAAGGAATAAATCAAATAATTCACAAACATGCGAATTGGCTCTTTCTGTCATAACTAACGCTGGCCACGACGGTACCGCGCATCGGCGTAGAATCAGTTCGGACCGAAAGGAACGGTAGTATTACTTCGTCTGCGGAGTATACGACATTTTCGCTGGGCCCGGGCATTTGCGCAATTGTTTATCTGTCCTAGAAAAATTATGATTTCGTCAGCAAAACGACCGCCGGTCGGATAACTTCGAAAATTTATTGCAGAATTCCAGACTTAATATATGAAGGTGCTAAAATTAAATGTGTAATCTGTAAAATCCCGTAATGTGTTGGTCCAGACACATTGTCTACGACACGTAAATGTGAAAAGCATGTCTCAAAAAGAAATTGCGCACGAGACAATGAAAAATTTATACTTAATTTATGCGTTATGTGTATCGCATGTAAAATAAACCCTTTAAATTTTCTAACAAGGAACCATTTATCTGCTTTGGAATAACTATTCGGAGTGCAAATTACCAAGTCGAACATCGTTACGAAGAATTGTGCCATCTGCGCGCGAACATATTGAACAAAAAATAAAATCGGAGTTGAAAGATCAAAAATTGTCGTTATGTGTCGACGAAACAACAGATCGGAAGAAACATTCTTTCTTAATGTAATGGCACGCAAATTGGAACCTCATTAATCGGCACTTCAATTCTATTAGTCCCCAAAACGAATATAACAGTGTACTGCCGAAGTAATTTCAAAGTTAGTGTTAAATACATTGGACAAGTTTGAACTTTCAACAAACCAACTCTTGATTTTAGTGAGTGATGGTGCTGCAAACATGCTTTCTGTAGGCCGGTCTCTTAAAAAGCATTCTGCTAAATTTTTTACACATTACGTGTAAAATTCATGCTCTCAATCTTGTGGCGGATAGTATCGAAAATGTTATCCTGAGGTAGACGCTTTGATAGCGCATACCAAAGCAGTATTTGTCAAATCACCGAAACGTAAATTTGCGAATTTCACAGATAGTGCCCCCCTATACCAGAGCCCAACCAGAACCCATTCTAACTCGTTGGGGAACATGGTTACAGGCCGCGTTTTATTATCATAAATATTTTGACAATATTAAGAACGTGGTTTTACAATTCGATACAAAGGAAGCTGCCGCTACCCAGGAAAGCCAGTCGAAATTTCAAGATAGTCAGGTTAAAATGGATTTAAAAATCATTCACGACAATTTACTTCGGGCTAGCAAGAATGCAATAAAAAAATTTTACAAATCCTGGGGTGCCGTTAGAAGATCTCTACAAATAGTGCAACATGTTTCAGCACAGCTATGCGCGATTGAAGACGCAAAAAAATGTTTCTGTTCTAGAAAAATTTGAAGTGTTTTTGAGAAAAATTCGGGATTTTGGCACATTTAAGACACATTTGTGAAGGTGCGTCAACAGAATCGTGAATTTTATTTGAAAGATTATTTTACTTACGCAAATATTACGTCACTAGATGTAGAACGTTCGTTCTCTGCAATAAACGCATTTTTTCCTCATGCCGTACTAGTTTTCCGAAACAGTTGAAACATATCTAATGTTGCAGATATTTAACAGACATTATTCACTTTGTGTTTCCCACGGAGGACTCTTAAAATGGTAAGTTTTTTTGAGCACGTTATTTAATTTTTATTTAAAGATGAGCGAAATTATTTGGGGCCCGCAAAACTTTCTCTATTGGCAGAAAAAACTCTAGGGGGAACGCGAGGCCTAGTCGACTCTACGCTACTGCGGGGTACCGCTCGTGGCCAGCTTTAGTCATAACGAATGAGCCCAACGCGTCACGACTTATTAATTCAAGCGAGTTTCGAGTCGAATTAGCAAATTAATATACTGGACTTGTTACGTCACTGGTCGTATTTCCCTGCCTTACTATAAATGCACAATAGACACAAAGTATTTTATCTTAGGATAAAATGATTTCTATAAGAGATTTATTTTCTCGGCGTATTTTTACATAAAGAAAATACGTCTAAAACCGTATTTTTCCCAATTTTCCAACATTTAAAACTCCTACCAGTTGTAGAAATCGCAGCAAGCTACACAATAACAAACATAATAACCAAATATCGCTCTCTTTCTCCGCGCGTATTTATTTATTTCCGTCTCTCTTTTCTCCCTATCTTTTATTTTCGCTCGATACACGTACAGGACACGTCCCATAAGGCATTATCGAGCTGCATACATCAATTAAATGTCACGGTTTTTTAAATTTACCGCGGCTCGTGATGAAAGGCCTTCTTCGATGATTAAATCTAATAATGACTAATTATCGTTATTGCCTTTTGAGATTTCTTACGGCTCGTAGACAAACTAGCGTGGCCGCTGAGGCTTTCCAACGCGTTATGAAGGTCTGCGTGTAATCGTGGCAACTATAAAAGCAGCAATAACGGCTATATTTTGCAAAGAAATTCAAGAAGACCGTTCCTCATTCCGTTCTTTTGTTCATTAGGAAAGTATTGGGTTGGTGCATATTGTCTGCCGTTTTTTGGAAAAGTTTATTAACACAACAAAACATCTTAAATGATTACAGTCCTGGTCATCGGATTACCACCACTTTAAAATATTATGATTTTGGGGTAAAATTAAAAAAAAAACAGTTGCAATATTATTATTTAATGATCCTTTTTTGGCATACCGCCAATGCAGTTTTTTTGTATTTTAATTTTCGTCACTATTATGCATACATCATAAAATATGTTCTTGTAATTCTTCCTTTGTAGTTGGGTTTTCGTGTACTTAGATGTTTTGCAAGACATATCAAAACATTTCAATGGGTTTTTATGTCTGGTGAATTGCCTGGCCAAGGTAGTATATGCAGATTTTCCCTTTATGATAGAGCGGGCCAAAATTGCGCCATCCAACAGAATCGAATCGGGCGCACGGCCGCCTTATTGTAAATAGCATTATGTGAGTCACAAGCAGATATGTGATATTTCGAAATTAATACAAAAGAGTAAAAAAATAAAAGTGACGCAATAAAAATGTTTAGTAATTAGAGCGGAATATATAATATTAAATATATATATATTATATAAATATATATAATATATATAAATATATATATATATAATACTTGTACACGCTGAGGTTTTTTTTATTTTCATTATGATTTTTTATTTGATTGAAAACGGTATGCGTTGTAAATGGGATGTAATAAGGAAATAACTGAGAAACTGAACGCTTTTTTTTATCTGTTGTACTTAATAATGTAACTGTAAATAAAGATATAATAAAAAAATTCTATCCTTCTTAATAATGCGGATGGTTTGTTTAAAAAGTTGCACCATCAGATAAGTTTCCACATTTGCCTCGGTGAAGGATGTTCGCCGAGACAAAAAAATGTTCTTATATTTCGAAAACGACCGTTCCACGTCTACCGAAGTAAGACGGCGTAATTTAAAAATAATCTTTAGACTTAGTCAAGGAATCTGCAGATGCCCCATCGCACATTTTCTTAATCTCGTGTAGTCCGGATTCTTTTTTAAAACACTATCGAACTTAGCTAAAATTTCGTCCACTTGTTGCATCGTTTATACTGTGAAACATGTACTAACTTCGTCACGACTTGCACTGATTCTACCAACGACAATCCAGAATTTTGGAAAAATTTTCTATCGCGTCTACTAACCCTTTGTAATTGTTGCTAATATTCTTTAGATGTGTTTCAACAGAAATATCGAGAAATCCCTTCCCTGGCTCATCCTAATAGCTCTCGCTTGGGCAGGGGGACGAATTGCAAATAACGGATTTGACTTCTTGAAAATGTTCATTATAATAAAAGCGGCTTTTAACCACTTTTCCCCAACGCGTAAGAATGGGTTGTGGTGGTTCTCGAATACCAGGGCATAACCTGTGGAATGCCCTAGTCCTCTTAGGATTTTTGAAAAAAACCTTTTTTTGTGTTTGCTATTAATGCAATCCACCTCCGGGTAACACTCTCGAATAGTTTGTGCCACAAGATGTAAAGCATGGACTTTACACGTAACATGTAAAGTCCTTCGCACTTTTCTTTAGGGAACGGCCTACACTACACATTGTTTTCTGCACCATCGCTCATGAACAAAAACAGTTTGACGGGTTTGACACTTGAAATTTTTGTAACGTTTCGAGAATTTACGGCGTAATTGCTTTTACTAGTACACTGTTTTAATCTTCTGCTGGCTAATAGAATTGAAAAATTTGGTTTAATGGGATCTAATACGCGCACTATTATATTCAAAAATAGAATTTTTTTGCAATCTGTCGTCTCATCAAGACATAGCCACAGCTGTTTATTTTTTAAATTCGGTTTTAATTCGATTTTCAATGTCCTCACGTATTCGTGGAATATCTCTCCGTAACGCTGTCCGAGATGGTAGTATCCACTCGGTAATTGTATGTACCCCAGAATTTTCGAAATGCTTTTTTATAAAGTATACGAAGTGTAGACCACATACCAAAAACGTTAAAAGCAATTCTAATTGAAATTGACGTTGTTGTAAACACACCATTTCTTTTATTTCTGTGGTGTGCACTATTTATATGTCTTTCACAATCACGTTTGCTCCAGCACAGTAGTTTCTTTTTACAAACTTTACAGAAATTGTACTCCCTTTGGGTAGTGTAAATCCACAAATTCACTAAGAAATTTTTAACTTTCGTGGGTAATGGCCGTTTATTTTTAATAGTTACGTTAGACATAATCACTAAAGCGAGCATACCGACGCTTGTTTCTAGTATGCCACGAAGTGGTGAAAAACGTAACATCTGCAGACTCGTCTTTGTTGATGAATAGAGCGCGTCATCCGTAAATGAATAAGCGCGCTGTTAGTTCGTAGCCGTCGATGAATAAACTTTTTTTTTGTAGGGCCCACTGTGAACAACGCCCTATTTATCAACGAACCCCCAAACTGCAGAGTATATTTGCGCGTCTTTCACGACGTAATAGACAGTGGTTTTGGTCCTCGTCCTAATAATTACATATTTAAATTACCTATGTTTACATACATATATGCGCCCGGCAGCCTGATTGCGAACCTGGCGCGTGGCGCTCTTGGCCCGCTCTACTTATGACACGATGTATTGTCTTGCATGGAAGTATATGGTCCTTGAGTTGGATCCAATGAACCAATATAATGTATTCAATAGTTTTGTTAAACTTTTTTATATTGTTTTTGTTCCATTGTTCCGCTAACGAAATATAGTGGTCCCAGTACTGTCGTAATACACGACCAAACCATTAGAGATGGGGGGTGTTTAATAGATTTGATCGTACTTGCTTCTTAATGCTTAATGCTTTTCTACATGCAATATAGAGAACCATTAAGTGAACTATGAGGATGAATTCCTCAATCTTCAACTGTATTCTAATCGTGTCACTTTCATTTTAGATGTTAGTCTTGGCTTCTTTACCGGACGTCTGCGTTTCTGGTAAGAAAAACATTCGCCGTTTTGGAAAACAAGGTGTCGCACTTAATTTTACAAGAAAATAAGCAGTGGTAGACCTTATTAGGTGTCCTCATTATTCATTTTCCATCGCTTATTTCTACAACGTTGCCTTTTAAGTGGACGCAACTGTACCCAAGCCTATCAAAACATATCTCTTCTTTAATTAATCATCTTTATGCATCCCAGCTAATGTCTCTGAGCAATTACTTTTCGCGCTTCCTAGAAAGGAAAAAACCACGCGATTATGCTTGTAAATTATGAATACACGCCTACAATGTATTAAATATGATGCCAATAACAGATGACCATCTTTAAAGACTATGTCTCTCGGCAGTTTTTACGATGCCATATCTGGGAAATGTATCTTTTACATTGTTGTTTATATCAAAGCGGGGTAATGTTTCTGCACGGCATAGGCGTGCGTTTCCTTCAGTAAGTACAATAGCAAAAAATAAGTAATAAATCGAATCATAATAACTAATAACAGAACCAATCAAGAATAATATCTGAGAAGTTGTGGAACACTCACCCTCTTAACATTAAAGGTAAAAGCACCATCATCAGTATTATCACCCACTGGATAAGAGTCGTAAAAAGTTGACAGCATTAGATATGTTTCCACAATTGTCTCGTTGAACGATGCCATGTTCGCCGTGGTGAAAAAAAATTGTTTATATTTTGAAAAAATCGTTCGACATCTACGGATGAATTACATATTTGTTTTAATGTGACAAAATCGGTATCTTTCTTTAACACACTTTTCTAAAACGCGACTATATTTTGCGTCATGTATAGCAGGTATGGACAACCTTTGCTTAGCTGAGGGCGTAATTTCGGGACTTAATCAGGTCGCGGGCCGTAGGTAAGAAATAAGTAGGTAGTAGTGAATAAAAAGGCGATAAAAATTCACACATTTTTTTATTTATTAGAATTAAAATAGCATAATCAAACATATAAAAAGGAATTAAACCCAAAAAAAGTTTAGAAAAACCAAATGAAATCAATGAGAGACTTGAGGTTTGAAGGTGAGAAACAAGATGATCAATATTGGGGTCGATATCACTAGTACATAGGCGCAAAGTGTTTTCTAAATTAACATCTGTAAGCCGAGTACGATGCTTATTTTTATTAATTTTTCATGATTGAAAAAAACTGCTCACATTTAAAACGTGCTCCCGAATGTGAAAATTACTTTTCTTGCGAAAACTCTCAGCTGTGGTACTTTTCTTCGGAAAGATATGTTCTGTAAAATTCGCTTATTTTTCCCCCTCACAATTTAGACTTAAAATATGGGTCTTCTTGAAGCTCGATCAGCTTCATTTGTAGGTGAAGCAGAGCATCTTCCACATTACACTTATACGGATTTGCAAAAATATTGAAAGTGCTATCCATATTCCAAAAAATCGGAAAACCGGGATCAGTGAATTGCTCTGACAGTAGTTTCAGTTCTTCAGCATAGCGACCGTAATCAATGTTTTCGTGACTGGATAATGTTAGAAAATGAAAACAATTCTTACTTCTCATTTGTGTTTCCCACAAGCGAATTTTGTTTTGAAAAGCTTTAAGATGACTGTACAGCTGATTTACCAATTGCCCTTTTTTTTTTGAAGCTTCAAGTTCAGGTCGTTTAAGTGTCCTGTGATGTCTACCAAAATGCCAAGTCACAAAACCATGTTGGATCACAAATTTGCGGCAATGTTTTCTCTTTCATTTCCATAAAATCAGCTATTTCTTTTCTAAGGTCATAAAATCCTTTTAGCATTTTGCCTTTGCTTAGCCACCTTGCTTCGCAATAGTATGTCACATCATCGTGTTCTGGAGAGAGTTCATCCAAAAATGCTTTAAACTGGCGATGGTTAAGACCGCGGGATCTAATAAATTTGATGGTATTTACTACCACATCTATAACGTTCTTCAGTCGAATGGACTGGAGCACAAGTTTTTGTTGGGAATATCAATGCAGAATTATTTCACATTCTTGCACATTCAAGCGGTTCTCTTTCCCCTTTAGAATCCGATAAAACCTTTCGTGACCGACCATTGAAGGCGCACCATCTGTGCACACTCCAACTAATTTACACCACTGCAAACCATATTGCTCGAAAGTACTTTTCACCTCGACAAAAATACTTTTCCGGTTTGTGGTCCCTTGTAGCGGCCGTAAGCCGGTAATTTCTCTGTCACTACAAAAATTCTTCATCAACACCCTCGTATAAAAATAGCTAACTGGGCTGTGTCAGATAAATCTGTACTCTCATTCAAAGCAATCGAAAATGCTTGAAAACCAGCCAGTCTATCAGTCAATGTTTTTTTTGATATCACTAGCCATCATATCTATACGTCGAACAATAGTACGTCGCGATAAGCTCACTTTCTCAAACTCTTTTTTTCTTTTCTGGACACAAAAAATTCTGCAACATCTACTAAGGCACTTTTTAACAAACTCCCTCAGAAAATACTTCGATGTTTTCGTTATTTTGGAACCCAACTATAAAACTAGCTTTAACAACACTGTCCCCAGATTTGACCTTTGTGAATGGAACATTTCTTGCTGTTTCCTTAAATCGGTAATGAGTTCTTTAATTTTTTCCTTTCTTAACTGGCCCGTAAGAATTTATTTGAGCGAAAAAGCTTGCTGAGTAATGCCGCTTCATATTGTATTTTTTTTTAAAAAAGAAATTGTTTTTATTGCACAGCAAACCACATAAAGGTTACCCCTGTGCATGATAAAAGTATTCTTCAGTCCATTTGTTTTGGAAATTTACGACATTCTGTGTCCCCCTTTCCGCTTTTTTAAACCAGACATCTTGATAAATTTTTTTTCTTCTGAGCTGAATTTGCTTGACTATTTCCCGCGTCTTTTCTTGTCAGTTTGTTAAGAAGTAATGAGTTGACACGCGCGGGTGAGCGGTTTATATATTACCCGCAATAAGCAACTAGAATACTCTCGATCGTACGCGAATATGCGATGCTAGCCGCGTTATGAATAAGTCGGCTCTGGGCGCTTCGAGGTCATCGGGCGGCTTCCCCAATGTTTTTCTGTTTTCTCTTTCTAAAAGACTATTTCTGACTCGATCTGTGGCGTTCCATTGCGTACGCTTAATAAAATTATTTATTTGATTGTAGTCTTTTGATTTGAAATAAATACAGTTTTAGGTTGGTTGACGGTAATTAAAAAATCAACTATGTGTGCTAAATCTTTAATTTTTTGGCGCGTTATTTGAATTTCTCTCGCGGGCCGGATTGAAGCTGGTGGAGGACCGGATTTCCCGGGCCCGGGGGCCGGGGGGTTTCCCATATATGATGTATAGTGTACCGCCACATGTAGCAGGGTCCGTACCACATACAATTTGCATCAGGAACTTTTGGAAGGGATTACGACTGACGACTGGAATTTCGTTTATGGATTTTAGAAAAGTTAGGAGATGGCGAACATTTCTTAGATTTTGTACTCTTTTCAGATGAGTCACTTTCCCCCCAATAACGGATTAATCAACAGACATAATTTTCATTATTACAGTGATGTATATTTCAAAATAATTTTTAAAAATTGCTCCCAATTAACCCACATAACTCTTAACAAAAATAATTTCAAAAAATATTTTTGCCGTTTTTCGTATATAAACCGCCGAGTGTGGTGCGTCACTCTGCATAAATTCCAAGCCGACTCACCTTCCACCTTCCTTCAGAATACGTCGGTGAATCAACTACCCTGTAGCAAACAACACAGAGTATCGGCACACTCCTCACCACACTAAATATTAATTAATTCGGAACAGCTGTTTCAAAGGCCTGTATAGGCCTTCTTTTTCAACTGATTTACCGAATAAATTTGAACGAAAAACTTGCCTCTTATCATGCTTGTCTATTCCTCCTCTCGAGGAAAGAGGTATATATGACATATATCTCTAAATGTGTATGTATCTGTGTATATCTATTTAGGAATACCTACTTTTCTATCGTTTAACCTCTAACATGCTGAGTATATGTGGAATGGAAAGGGTCTCTTGCCTCGTCCCGCGTTCGCAAAGTAGAGCGAAACAAATAGTAAGGTTCCTTCCCGCTAATTCTCTCTCTATGCATTCTATGAAACTAAACAAATCAATACATATGTTACAAACACGACGACCCCGGTCTTTGTCAAGTGTGACCCGAAAGTTCTTTTACCCTAATAAATCAAACAGGCAAGAGAAATGAAGTGGCACATTATCTTTTTTTAAAAGATTCGGGTGTGTCTTTATGTAGATGGTCTCAATGCGTCCCAATTCCCCCAGGCAAGGGTTTCGCTTTTTAAATTTAAATTTTAGGTTTTCTAATTTGATGACGTGTCCCGTATCAAATTTCCCGTGCTCAGCTACATCTGACGCTCCTGTTCGACCGAACCTGTAAACATCTCATGAGTTCATTAAATCTAGTACCTATCGCTCGTTTGTTTGTCCAAAATAGGCTTTACCACAGTCGTTGCCATGCAATTTTATAAATTCCCGACCTTTCTTTCATGTCCGGCTTGCGTTTGGATTTTCCAAGAAGGTTTTTAAATGTATCCGTGGGAACTGAAGCATACGTTCATGTCTTGTCCTCTAAAAACTTTACTGATACTTTCGATATTCTGTGGAAAGGGAGGTTTCACAAATTTCTTGTCGTGAGTTTCTACCGGGATCAAGGTTTTTACATAATGCCTATATTGACTTTTCCTAAGAATGCGGTCGACATCTATAAGATAACGATTGTAAATAGATACATTTTTTATGAATTAAAGCCTCTTTGATGTACCTATTTTGGTTCAAGGGGAAATTTCAATAGTCTGTTAATTAAGAAAATTTAAACGCGGCCATTTTATGTTGTTCGCAGTGATTCAAATTGGTCCCTAATGAATCTGTTAGTGGGTTGTTTTCTTTTCTATAGATGTCTAGTTTTTTATTATTTCTAATTATCTAGGAATGGGAGTTTTAATTGTTCACTTCTTCTTTTTTTTTTTTTCTGTAAATTTAATGGATCCGAATTTTGAGTTGGGTGTCGCGGGGGAGGAAATCCGGGATGTTACTTTTTTTTAGTGTCAAAAACCGCGAAAATATCCAAATTTTAGGGAAAAATTTACTCATAACAAGTTGGCTATGATCGGGGACAGTGGATTACCTTCATCCTCGAAAGGAGGGATAGACAAGCATGGTAGAATTAGAAAAAGGTTTAGGTTTTCGTTCAATTTATTCGGTAACTCGGTTGAAAAAGAGGCCCAGCGAGCCTTCGAAACAGCTGTTTTCCCAATTAATTAACATTTGGTGTGGTGAGGAATGTGTCGATACTCTGTGTTTGTTTGCCATACTACCACACAGTACTTACTATCATTATTAACCATCCTGTATAATTTATTATAATAAACCTATTCATAGAACAAACAGCGGTCCTAAGATGTGATCCTGTGGAACTCCTATTGAGATTTCTAGGTTTTTAGATTTCTACTTGTCAAGCTTAAGATTTGTTTAAATGTATGTGTTTTTAATACAAAGCTTAGACTTAACGTACATATTCTTTTCTCCTAAATAAGCCCCTTTCCTGTTTCTTTTTTACGTTTAAATATGCATATTATAAAACACTTTTGCAAAACACCAGTAGTACTTTAATTAAAACAGGAAGATCTAATTTACCCATAAAAGGTAATGGGAATTTTAAAAAGAACAAACAAAAAATAATCTATTATAACAAAAGTAACAATTTTTAATTACGTTTCCTCCGTTACAAAACATTAACTTGACCTTAAAGAAAGGCACATATATAAGTACATGCCAATTACGAAATTTTCACCAATGGCACGTTTAATTTATGGTTTATTTCATTAAAAACGATAATGAAAAAGTTGCTCGTAGAACACGTGTTTTTATGTTTCCCTTTCAACGATGTCTTTTACACCGGCGGCAATTCTATGTTGGAAATTAATATGCCGATTAAGTGTTTTTAGCTACCCGTATCCTTATAGACAGAATTCTTCCTGCCTAGTCACCTGAATCGTCAAAAAATAACATGTTTCCTTTTAATTATTCGTGACCGCATTTGCATAGCATTTTAATTAGGATATATACTAGCATTTATACATATAGGTTATTCTCATCGATGAGACATGTTTACGCCGATGTGGTAGGTTATGTAGGCCCCTCATTTTAATTGCAAAGGGAAAAGAAATGTTTAAAATGCTAAACATTAATAACAAAGGTAATGTTCTCTTCACGATGTAGAAATTACCCCACAGAGAAATCTTTTGCTGAAATGAATTGTTCTATTTAAACAACATAAAGTGCATCGAGTTACACATCGATCATAAGCTAAGGTGGACCCAGTTTCATCAATTCAATCGCAGTAAAATGTGAGAAGGTTCTCAATTTAAGCTTGGTAGGGGTACTGCTGTATTCCGTCGGGACACATAACCCCCTTTATTTACCAATTTTTCTCCTGAATACAGCAGTACCTCCTATCAAGCTTGATTGATTGATTGATGATTGATTTTCCTACCCAAGCAGGGCTGGTCTTTACATCCCTAACACCGAAGCTTAATAGCCTATTGTATTATTACTGCTTCGGTTTTTTTTTTTTACTTCAACAGGTTAGTTCCCGCAATCAGAGCCTATTTTAGTAATTCTTTCTCCAATGGTATTTCAAATTTCGCTTTTGCATAGCGAATCTGCGTTTAGCTAACGCTGCACATTCGAAAATAAGATGAGGGCTGTTTCCTCCTCCTCGTTGCCCAAATCTATATAAGGGTCATCTTTGTAGATCCCCATCTTATGCAGTGGCCTCTCAAACAGGCATGTCCTGTTTTAAAAGACATTGGTTGCTGCCCAAACTGTATCTTAAATTCAAGCAGGTCAGCATCAGATGTTGCGACGGTCTTCCCATCATCCGTTTGCTGTGCTTTTGTCCAGCTGCATGTTTCCAATTTAGTTGGTGTTGTGTTATGATCCCTCATTAATTGCACCACGCACTGCCTCTTGGTAATACCTAGACCCGGTTTTTGGCCTGTATAATTTCATTTTGAGCCTTCCCCCTCGCTAGCTGGTCTGTAATTTCATTGCCCGCTATGCTCCTGTGCCCTGGCATCCCATACAAGTGTGGCCTTGTTGTGTTTAGACAGAACCATTAGGGTTTTTAGGCCCCTCCCATGCTAGTTTGGAGGTTATATGATAAGATGCTAGTGCCTTTAAGGCTGCTTGGCTGTCAGAGAGAAAGCAAATCGTCTCGCCTTGCGGTCGCCGACGCAGACTCTCCCACGCGCAGGTTTTTATAGCAAAATATTTCTGTTTTTAAATACCGTGGGGTATCGCCCAAGTCCGGTACACATACTTTGTATCCCTGGTTTTCCTCATATACACCGCGCCAGAAGTGCCCGTTTTGGACCGATCTGTGTACCAGACTAGGGTTTTCGGTTTTCTCGCCTCTCCATCCCTCCATTCTTCCCAATTCACGCAAACTTTCAAAGATTTGTCATAGGGGATCCTGGAGATTGTTGTATCACTACCCATATCATAGATAGGGTTTGTTACTACTGCTTCTATTCTGGTGTGCCCATATCCACTGTGGGATCTCCAGTCGCTAGTATTTTTCAGTCTGTATGCACCCATTCTGGCTTTTACCAAGTTTACAAATGGAGTTTCTTAATGAGGTATCTGTCACTCATGGACCGCATACCTGTGCCTTGGTGAAAGAATTAACGAATACCAGCATCAAACTGGCAAAACTTCACAACAGGAAACATTTCTTAATTCGTTGTAGACAAGAAAGAATACTACCCAAACACATTTCTAACAACTCGGCAAATATCAACTCTCTTCTAGACGGAGCAAGAGGACGAATTACAAGAAAAATTCAGGATTTTAATCTAAGGTTGGGACCACGAATCTTATCCTTTGAAATTACAATTACTTTTCATGATTTATCCTATTCACTTAAACATTTTGAACAGATGTTAGCTAAGTTAGAATCTTTAATTCCAAATTATAAATTTAACGAATTTAAGTACAGGCTAAATATTAATTACAAAAAGAAATTTGTTCTTATAAAAAAGAACAACATCTTAAAATTTCAAAAACCTCAAAATGTTTAATCTCACCAATATAGATATACCTAGCAATATAAAAAAATTTTTGTCTAAACATAATATTCGCGACACACTCCGCACCACACAAATTATTAATTAACTCTGGGAGGCCTTTTCGAAGACACGTGGATTATCATCATCAAGCCAAGTACCGATTGATGTGAGAAAAACAAATTTAAATCTACGAACTCGTTGCATCCCTTCTATTCAAGGCAACTATTATGAACAACGAGAAGGCACAGCGATGGGCAACCCACTGCCTCCTTTCATAGACAACTTGTTCATGGGTAAGTTTGAAACCAGTTTGAAAAAAGACAACGCGTATTTCCCTAGAATTTGGCTTAGATACGTAGAAGACATTTTCGCGGTATTTTGATACGAAGAAAAGTACCATTCTGGAGTTCCTGGCGACACTAAATTCAAAATTCGAAACTGTTAAATTCACAGTAGAAGAAGTGAACAATCAACTTCCGTTCCTGGATGCAATATATACCAATGCGTACACAAATTATGTATAGGTTTAAGGAAATAGAATTATGAAATTAATACATCCAATATTTATGTAGTTGCTTATTTTTATGAGAAATAATACATGTTTTAATATGTTTTCTATGTCTACCTATTAAATTTATTTCTATACCTACGTACTGTGTTTCATTTAGAGAGCAACCGAGTAAGCGAACAAATATACAAGTATCATTTACATCTAAACGCACGCAATTGGTCTTTCCACTTTGCAAGAAAGATACGCCGAAGCAGACAATTAGCGGCGTTGTTCTTCAAACTAGGAGAACGTAAGACCCTCTATATTCAAATACGCTCGCTGTTTGGGCGTCATCCACTTTTTCTCAGTGGTCGCGGTCCGAACTAACAAAGCTGGAAAGTATAGAGTCTGCTTATTCAGAACTGGAGAATTCTATCTAGTTATGATAACCTATCCATTAATGTAAGAATACCCACTTCAGTTTGTTAATCACAAAATTTCTTGACTACTTTTGCAGCATGCTTAGATCGTTGTCCTCTTGAAATACGACTCTTTAACCAATTATATCGCATCTTTTGAACACACCATGTTCTTGTAAAATGTTTAAGTGGACGTCGTTTGTTAATGCTCTGTTGATTTGAAGCTATGTGCCAATTCAATCACCTTCAAAACAAGCTCAAATTTAGATTCATCGGACCATTATACCATCTTCCATTTGCCCTGTCTCAAATTCTCGCCGTATTTAATCCCATTTAAGCTTCTCCGTTTTATCGGCATTTGTTAATAGGGGTTTCCAAACGGCTTTGCGTGAAATCCACTCAACTTCGCTACGATTGCCACTACAGTAAGAAGTAAGAGGACGATTTTTTAAAGATGTTGATCTAAGGAATTGGTCTTTGCTTCTGGTAATAGCCCAATTGGTTTACAGAAACTTGAAAGTGGGATACATTGATTTCGTGTAAAGCACAAATTCTACATACGAAATCCCAAAGAAGATTCCTGGCAGCATCCAACCCAAGAAAATGAAGTCATAAAGCAAGCGGACTCCATTCGAAACCCGAGCAAGAAGAACAACGCGACACTAATCCACGAAATCTAATTACGAAACACGATTTCCAACATCAGTGTCGCATATTCTTTTATAATCCACTAGATGGCACCAATTGCGGGGTAAGATTCAAATTAAACTGGAAAATTACGTATTATTAGTAACTATAAAATAAATTAGATCCGACGACGTTGAGGCCCATCAGCTTCGACTACATCAAGCAGCCTAAGAGATTCTAATTTCGTTAAATTTAATAATGCACGGCGCACATGTAATAACTGCTTCGCCTCAGAGTGTAGTATAGGGTTGTAGCTGAATAATTACTTGAAATTACCTGTAACACGGCGCATTATCTCGGGAACTACCGTTTGTACAGCGTTGCCAAGTTGGATATCCAGGGGATTGTACGCAATAAAGTATTTGTATTTAGTTACCATCAAAATTCTATTGCTGATATTCTATAGGAGGTACCTAAGTTAACTTTATTATATAGGGTGAATTGGAAGGAACGGACCAAACTCCAGGAATGTATTGTACAGGTGAAAATAATGTAAAGAAACTCATGTGTTGTTGTTCGATTTTAATTTGATTTCAAGTTCAATGTGTAATTAAAAAATGTGACTAGCGTTCTTATAAATGATCCAAATTTTCAGCTGTTTTCGAGTTAATACATCTTAACCTCTTAATGACAAAAGTAAATATTTTTTATAAATGCAGTTAATTTTTGGTGGTTAAGGGTAAAATGGGTTTACTTTTCTATTTTTTTTTCTTTTTTCTTTCTAAAAAAATGTGGTTTTTATCATTGTCTGTCTGTACTGAAAAGTATCAACATGCTTACAATCTAGGACAATAAAAACACTGGTACTATGAAATACCTTTATTGTTCCAACTCATGGTATTCTAGAAAACAATTGTTTCTTTCATTATTACATAAATACACACCATAAGCATTACATTTTGAATAGGGTTTTGATTGAATAGACTTAGCTGAGCACATTTCACTCCTACATTTGATAAACGTACATCGGGTGGTACACTGTATTTGTACTTTCTTCTTTTTACATTAGTATTACACCCCAGTGAAGATTGTCTCTTACCCGGCAGTCCTAAGGTCAAAAGACCTCGCGTGACTTGTCTTCTGAATTGTCTTCGAAATTTGAAAAAAATCTGAGATGGTCGAGCATGGGGACTTCATCACTTGACATGGAGTAACCCTTCTTTTGTGCATCTTTTCTGGTCAGCCATACACCATAGATTGCATTCGCGCTTTGTTGGCCTTTTGGAATTGTACTGTTTGAGATTCGACCGCCCCTTGAACAAAATCATCGACTCTTCAATTGAAGGATTTTAGTAAGGGGTCTTATATAATTTATCTTTGTTATTAGCTGGTGTAAGGCTGTTATCATTGTTGTGAATGTTTTGCAAAGTATTCTCGAATCGTTTTCTACTCAGTTTTGAGCTAACAAATGGAATACTCAAGTCCAATGATGTTGGTCAGTAGTTTTTCCAAGACGAAACACTATGGTACCCAATAAAAAAATTAATCCCAATAAAAGCATATAATTCATTTACAATTATATTGAGCCTCTTTGATCTTCTATATAAGTTTGACTGAAACACAGGATTCTTCATGGCTGATTCTAGAATCTTGACAAAGAGTCTGTTGGTGTTTGGCATTCAGTTACATGGTCAATAACAGCCCTTTCATTGTAAATGAAACAAGGTACTACATCTACTGTTTCCAGCAGTAGTCTTAAAAATATTTGACATAATTGAACTAGAAAACAATAAAATAAAACTGAGGGTACTTTTCAGCCATAATCAAACTTTTACAAAATATGCAAATGCTCTGAGCAAGTTTTTGATTTTTTATATACATACTGAATAGAACTATGAAGAAACATAATACAATTATGTACGTACTCACGCATTGTTTAAAATTACAGTTTGAAATAGTCGACAAAATATTCACGTATCACGGAATATTGCGCTCATAACCTTTAGCGTCAACAGATTGAGTAATACTATGTACCAACCTCAAAAACCGATCTCACTATACAAAACAAACAGTCCCATAAAGTACCATTAGGTTTTAAGCTGCACTTTTTATGACCATTTAGTATTCAAAAGTACCGTCGGTTATTAAAGTTTTCTAAATCTCTCAAACTTACGCAGGCTTCAGATAGGCTTGATATATTCGACACTGGAAAGATTCAAAGTTGGGAATGGCTCCATTCAATTCTTGTATTTCTTCAATACAATCGATGATGGTCAATTCTGCACTTTTTGGTGGCACATCACTATCGATCAATGCAAATTGTTTCAAATCCACAAATCTGTCTTCTATGGTGCGAGTGGAATATTATCCTCTTCTTCAAAACCATCCATATCTGTATTACACATAAATCCAGCTTCAGCAAAGCATTTCTTTATTGTCATCGGCGACAAACTAGCAAACAAGCCATCGTAACCCATGTCAAAGCGTTAGTTATGGTTATGTTTTTCTCTATTTCTTAAAGAGGATAACCACTGTCTATACATGTTAAAAGCCTCATAATAAAGTAGCTTCTATAGAGCATTTTAAAATTCTGGATAATGCCTTGGTCCAAGGGTTGGCAATGTAAGGTACTACTGGATGGGAGAAAAATAAGCTTGACATTATCCAGTGCCAATTTTGGAGTGAGATGTAGCATTATCCAGAAATAATACCACTTTTCTATTTTGCTTTTTCATCTTTGTGTCAAATTTGTGGAACCATGTAGTCATAATGTCTGCTGTTATCCATGCTTTTTTGTTAGAGACCCATTGGAGAGGCTTATCGATGTGTGACCCCTTAAAATATCGAGGATTTGTGCTTTTGCCTATGATAAGTGGTTCCTCCTTTTCACCTTTCATATTTGTACAGAACAAAATTGCAATTCGTTGTTTTGCAGTTTTTCTTCCACAACACTTGTCATTCTTCAATACATATGCCTTTATTGGCAACGCACGATAATAGAGACCCGTCTCGTCTGCATTAAAAACATCTTTTGGGGCATAATCCTTTAAAATAGACAACAGTTTTTCTTTCCAAGATTTCACGTTTTCGACATTAACACCGGCGGATTCGCCACATATTGTTTTGAAGGTAATATCGTACCGACGACGAAATCTTTCTAACCACCCATTTGATGCTTTGAAGTCACCTAGTCCTAGGCATTGTGCAACTTCGAGGACTTTTGCTGGAATTATGGGCCCAGATATTGGCAAGTGCTGGTTTCGAGCCTTACAATACCAATTAAATACGGCTTGGTCCACAGCAAGTCCCTCGATGTTAGGAAATTTTCTTCTTTGTTCAGCGTTGCTACCTTCTTGAAACAAATTTCGAACCTCTTTTTTATTTTGTAGCAATATGGTCACTAGAGTCTTACCTACTTTAAATTTTTCAGGCAGTAATTTGTATCTACATACAGTTGCGGCCATAAAAGATAGGCACCCAAACAAAACACAACGAATATTTTTTTCTTGGAAAGACAATACTGCGAAATTGTTTTGTAACGGCTTTTATACAATTTTAAGTGCGATTTCTATGAAATCTGGATTGAATTAGGTATTTAAGGTGATTATTCCGTATATTTTAAAATAGTTATATGCAGTACCTACATATTTGGTGAGGGTGTTTTTAGCATTGACGTGTACTTGGAAATTCCGATGATGGGTGTCCGCGGTCGTGTAAGGGATAGGTCGGTATAAGGGAGTATAAAAGAACGGGGATTTCCATTTGTAAATACCTGGAATTCAGAATCGGTCGTTATACGCAGGTGGTCACTTTATAGGAATGGTCACTTGCAGAGATTTTACTGTATTATGCGTTTTTTCACTAAATACGTTGCTAATTCTTACCATAATTAGTATCGTAGTCATTGCAATGTATTTTTGTATTTTGTTGTAACAACCTTACCTGTTAGCGATGCTATATGGTTTCTTTTTCTTGTACTTTTGTCAAGGCCTGTTTTTTGTAATTTTTTCCCTGTTGGTTCCAACTTTTCAGTGCAACAATACATCGGGACAAACGCCAATTCTTTTCAATTTGTTCCATCTAACTAATTTGTAGTGAAACATTGCAGTGCACCTTATTCTCATTATCATTATTGTTGTTATTACTTTTCATCTCGTTCCTTTTTCTCTCAACGTAATTCTTTAAGTGGCGGGTAATTTTTGAAGAATGAATCGCGTGTCATCCGCGAACAATTGGTAACAATTACTTATCCTTCTCGGAAAATACCAGTTAATGATATAAATACACCAGTACACAAATATAGGTAAACCAAACCATACTACGTTTATACGTGTGTCAGATTGCACGCTTTTAATGGGGAAATTATTGCTACGGACGTATGCGTAAATTGCAGGAGCTAGAATTCTTTTATTTATTTATTTATTTTTTTTAGAAAATCTCGTTTTGAACTGTTTTTGGGATAAATAGAGGCTGGAAAGTTAGTATAATCTACAGTATATTTAAATTCTAAAACATCCCACCCCAACACGCAAAGTAGTATTACAAGTATTTTTTGTAAAATTCAGTTTTATTTCTTAATATAGTCTCCTTGTAAGTCCATACGCTTTTCCCAGCGATGCTCTTATCTCTTTAATCCGTCCAAATAGTAATTGGCATCTTGTTCGCCAAAATAGGCGTTTACGAATGTTATGGGCTCCTCGTTCCATGAAAATCTCTGTCCTCCGAGTCTAGGTAACAGAAAACAGTCGCTGGGGGCCAGATCTGGTGAACAACGTATGCTTCCAAAATTTTCAAATATAGTTGTACCAAACGGCATCTAATCAAGTTATTGCTGGGAGAGGCCATTTATCGAGAAAAAATATTTCTGTATCAATAATTTATCAAACCATAAAGCAATGTGAAGAGGGTATACCGTGCCCTAATTTGCTCAACAAAAATGGTCAACCGAGCCGTTAAAGACAGAGTTAAAGTTTCACAGGGAAAATTAACTCGAAGATTTCATGTTTAAAAGACCACTGCTTTTCGATAATTTCCCGAAATAACGCGGTGTTTCGAAAACGAAGAAGGGCACCAAAATATACCGCGGCGTGTTATCGTGCTCTAAAGCGTATCCATCTTGGCGATAAACTGATGGCTGTGGAAGATGAGAAATATTTTATTTTGTCCCATTCAGAGATTAATGAAAACGTCTTTATACCGACGACATAGGAAACACACCAAAGAATATCAAGTTCAAAGGTTCAAATTTGGCCAGATTTATTTCGCAGCCGTACATTGGCCGTGTTTGAGGAGAAGTCGTAACTACAGAACTTCATATTGAAAGATGCCTCTCTAAACTACTTCAGTTTTTAAATGCACATCACGCCGAGGATGACCTAATGTTTTGGCCTAATTTAGTTTCATGTCATTATGCAAGAGTAACTAGAGACTGGTATCACACAAACTACATAAACTTTGTTCCTAAATTGAGCAATCCTCGCCATATACCTCAAGCTCGGCCAATAGCAGATTTTTGGTCAATATTGGACAGAAAAGTGTACGACAATGGGTAGGAAACTGTAAACGAAGACCAACTAAAACGTCGTATTTTTCAAAACATCGAGGAATCGATCCTTCTGTTGTCCAGAGGATGATGGGACAGGTCAAAAGAAAACTGAGGACCATTGAAGATAATGACCCGCTAGCAATAATTTGAATATTAAGTATTTCTTTAAATATTTATTGTTAATTGTTGTAACAATTAGTTTAAAAAGTAAAACAGTTTTAAACAAGTTATTAGTATCTAAAGATTTTTCGAAAACTTTGGGACCATACGTTAGGATGGTTGGTCTTTCAATTCGAGTCCTAATTCATAATTTTTTGCCATGGCTACCACTGAAATGTGAGACGGGGACGTTGCCTTGGTCAAGCAAAACTTTTTTTTCTTCAAATGCGGCTGTTTTTCCACAATTTCTGTATTCAGTTTGTCAAGCAATGATGCGTGGTATTGTCATTGTTTTTCATTTTTTAAAATAGTCGATTAACACATGATTCCATCACTTTCCTGGCCGATGGAATAGTTTCGCCTTTTTCGCAACCGATTTAGCCTTTGTCCACTGTTTCGACTGCACCTTGGCTTCAGGAGTATACTGATGCATCCAAGTTCCATCTACAGTTATTAATCAACGCCAAAATTCCGATTTATTTCGTTTAAACTGTTTCAGTAAGGTTTTGGAAGTGCTCATTCGGATGCGTTTTTGGTCCTGAGTGAGAAAGCACGGAACCTAACGAGTGGTTAGCTTTTTCATGCCCATATCTCAGTAAATATCATACAGCATCTGCTACCTCTCTAACCATTTACTTAACTTTTCCCATGTTATCGGTAATGGTTGCAGTTTTTGGTCGTCCCGAACGTTCATCGTCAACCAAGATCACGTTTAAATTCAGCCACTCAAAATATTACCGCGGAAAATGATGCAAGAATTTAATGACGGTTCGAAACTCGATTTTATATATATATATAAAATATACAGCCCCTGTCTATATTACTTGAAACATGTCATAAATCAACCCTTTTATCCGATTGTTTATAGAGGGACTAGATTATTGTATCAATAAATAAAAATACCAGAGAAATGATATTTAGAACAGTAAAGTACGTATATATAAATATTTCAGTTATCAACTTACATTTAGCGAGTTCACAGTTTAGAGAATGCATCGATATTCTTTAAAATATTTCGTCATAACCGTATAGAAGCTAAGTTGTGGAGTATCGTTAAGTGTTTTGTGTTGATATATCGTTATTGCAAAGATAAAATTGTTATTCTATCTCTCTCTTAATAATTAACTATTTGGAATTTGAAAAAAATTGAAATATTTGGGGTTTTTTGTAGAAAATGCCCGGGAAAGATTTAACAAGTGAACAAAAAGCTCTTCTACAATCAAACAAACATTCACAACGAGAAATTGCAAAATTACAGAAAGTATCTCCTTCTGGATCGCGTTTAGCTAGAAACTTAAACGAAGGAGCTAGCACATCGACACAAAGACGGGCAAAGTGCGGTCGGAAAAGAAAGACTTCGAAGAGATCTGACCGTGAAATTGTTCATCAGGCTTTGAGTAATAGATTTCCTACAATTAAAATGATTCAAAAGAATTTACAAGAGAGAGGAATAAAGATTTCGAGCAGAACTATCAGGCGCCGATTGCGCGAAAATCGCCTAATGGGCCGAAGACCTGTAAAAAAGCCGCGTTTAACAGAAAAAATGAAATCTGCTCGTCTCAACTTTACAAGAGAATATCGACATTTCACAGACGAAAATTGGAAAAAGGTGAATAACTTAACAACATGATTTTTACTGAATTAATGTTTACATTATTTAATAGGTTTTCTTTAGTGACGAGTGCTCGCTCTGTGTATTAGTGCAGCGAGCACAATTTGTTCGTAGACGACCTAGCGAACGTCTCACAGAGCCCACGGTTCTTCGAACCGTAAAACACCCTCCGCAGGTAATGATTTGGGGAGTGATTAGTGGAGACGGACCCGGCCCTTTGTATTTTGTAGAAGGTACAATGCGTCAAGAGCAGTACATAAATGTGTTAAAAAACACGTTATTACCGTATTTTAAGCCAGGACGTCGCATACCGACAGAGCGTATATTTATGCAAAATAATGCTCCTTGCCATGTGACAAAAAAGGTTAAGAAATTCTTTGAAGACAATCACATACCTCTTTTACGTTGGCCCGGAAATTCACCGGACCTCGATCCCATCGAGAACGTATGGAATCGACTAAAAAGTAAGGTATATGAAAGAGAAAACCCTACAAAGGAAATATTAATGAAGAATATAAAGGATGTATGGGAGAACGATGAAGATATAAAAGAGACAATCATATCTTGCATTGAAAGTATGCCCCGAAGAATTAAGGGTGTTATTAAAAATCATAGGTTATGGACTAGATATTAATTACTTATATAATATTTACATATCTTACATATTTTTACAATATATTTTATAAATAAAGAATATAATACATGTATAGTTTATATTTTATTATGAAAAAAACTACAAAATATTGAGTGTTTCAAGTAATTTGGCCAGGGTCTGTATATATATTTGCTATATAGAAGTAAGGTAAAGAGCGAGCTACAATTTTCACTTAAAAAAAGGATTCAACGCAGCTCCTGCAATCTCACCCATACGCATAGTTAACTAATTTAACGCTCGTATTCATTCCAATCTGTCACGGTCCCTTCCATCAATAACCTATAGAAAAAGAAAAACATTTTTTAGTCGACCAGTCATTGCCGACTTAATCTCAAACAATACCCTCTAGCGGCAACATCGGCAACTCTAGATGTACCGTTTGGACGCGGTCGAAACTCCTCCAAACTCCAAAGCGCCAAGCACAGAGCCATGGACGCATCAACGGCCATAGAAAAGAAAAGAAAGCGTAATACCGCGACGAATCCACGAATCGGTTTCCAAACAAGATCCTATTGTCGCGATAACGGCCGGTAATGCCTCGGGTAATCGACCAATCACACTAAAGTTGCGTAGTCGGCAGCCAATTAATCTACGTCGATAAGATCGCGATACATCGTCATCGGCAAGCTAGAGAGATGAACGAAAATACGTTAGTTATACGCGATAGAATGAGACGGCTATAGAAACAATGGAATACAGAGACGGTATGGATGAAGAAAAAAGAAAGATAGTATTGAGTCGATTAAGATGAGCCACTTCATGTTTCTAATACACGGTAAAAATCAGCAACGTCATGAAGTGCATGCGTAGGTTACTTTCAAAGCAAGGTAGGTATTTCATCCGTAAGTCCAAAAGAAAGTAAATCAAATAAAATGAAAGGCCAAAAACGCGTTATGCATTTTTCCAACTTACCCTTGTTGGTTTTTTTTACATCTTTACACTTGTCAATCTCTAGATTTTAAAATTAGTCAAGTTCTAAATCTTAATTTAGAACTTGTTTCTATATTACATTTATCAACAATTTCTAATTATTTTTAACATCTTTATATAATCAATTTCTAGATCTTACAATAAGTTGAAAGCCAAAAAATATTCCTTCTTCACAATTGGGGAAAGTTTATTAAGAGAGAAAGGGAAAATGAAAATAAAATGGATGAGAGAAACAATAACAATTTGCATCGGTGTTCTTTTTTGATCTTACAATCTTCATTATGAACATACGAGGGTAGATTGAAAAGTTTCCGGAATGACAATGAAAATAATGAAAATCTCTTTCCACTCAGCAATGTTAGTTTCGGGAACAGGTGGAAGTTCGACGCCAAATCAGGCGAATATGGAAGGATTTCAATTCTGTCAATTTTTGCTGAGCGATTACACTTGAATGAGCGGGCGCATTGTCGTGGTGAAACAACACTTTTTTCTTGACCATTCGCGGTCGTTTTTCCTGAATTGCTGCCTTCAGTTTGTCCAAAAGTGTTGTGTAAAATTGGCCAGTAACAGTTTTTCCTTTTTCAAGATAATCAATTAGCAAAATTACTTTTGCGTCCCAAAAAGCTGATGCCATCACCTTTCCAGCCGAGTGAATGGTATTTGCCTTCTTCGGAACCGATTCACCGCATTCAATCCACTGTTTTGATTACATTTTTGTTTCTGGTGGTTGAAATCCGTTGGATTCCTCGTAAAGACTTCCAAACAATCGGCTGAGGTTCGAACTCGAATGCGTATTTGCCCCTAATTGAACAAATGCGTCACCCATGTTGCAGAAAGCTTTTTAAACCCAATTCATTATGTAAAATATGAACTACTCGTTCATAAGAGATGCTTACGACTTCCTCAATTTCACGCACTTTTATTCGGCGATGTGCTAAAACCATGTCATGGATCCTATCCACAATTTCTGGCGTGGTAACCGTTTTCGGACGTCTTAAACGTGGTTCATCGCTTGCACGCGTACGGCAACGCTTGAATTCCGAAACCCAAAAACTCACGGTGGAAAATGAAGGTAATGAATCCCCAAGAACGGCATCTGACTTTGTTTTGTTTTCCGTTGCAGTTTTCCCTTTCAAATAAAAAAATTTTGTGACCGCTCGAACTTCGTTTTTATCCTTAATTGAAAACACAAAAAGGTACTTGACTGCAATGCTTGCCAAAACCAGACTGTTTGACAGATCGATTTGACATTTGCAATCAATTGATATAAAAGAATTGCCAACACAACGACTTAAAGTATTTGGAAGAAAGCAACCCCTTAGCAGCGATTCCGCAAACTTGTCATTCTACCCTCGTATATTATTTATTTAAGGAACGTAGATGCACCGCTGGTATGGGAAGTACTCGTGTTCGGAAACAGATGACGCTTTGTGTCAAAATCTGCACTGGCAAATACAATCTGAGAAGAGAAAGGTTTTAAAGCTTCTTGCTCCTGGCCACATCCCTCTTACATATCTTAGTTTATGCCACTAATCTTCAAAAACAGCAACTGAAATATTTCCTGGCGCCACCTAGTGCTAGCAGTTACAGTCATGCCATCCTAGATACTAGCAACTCAACTGGAATACAGATACCAATGCTTATTAAACAAATAATTTAATAATACTGTAAAAAAAATTCATTAGCTCGTTTACTTACTCCTAATTTTAGTTATTAACTTTAGGTTTTTTTTTTTCTATTATTATAATTTTTCTTTTATTGAATATCCTTGTAGCTGGTCTGATGATATATTTTATGAACACGAAACCGATCGCCTAATTACTCAATAGAACTTTATGAAATCTGAACCTTCATTCTTACCTTCTAATACCAAGAAACCAAAAAATGTTCTTGTATATAATATTATGCTATTCACACTCAAATGTCACAGCAATTTAAATTTATTGTAATACTGCGATTATTGAAATATTGCGCACATGCTGCTTATAAAGTCATTAAACCTACATCAAAAATAACGCTTCAGAATTTCACCTTACACCTATTTAAGCTTGGGCCAATCAACCGACATTAAAACTACCAGATATCCGATTTTCTAAAATACGACAACATTCGATCAATTTCATCCAATTAGTATCTTGACTGTGCGAGTCGATCGCCTAAATTGCGCGAAAATCAAGTCGCCGTGTTGTCCTAAAAACAGATAATGATACGATGCGGAATAATTTCGGATGGGGTTGACGAGCTGCTACGTCAGATGGGCCTGTAGATATATAGTCGTTCGCTTGCACCTGCTTCGAGTTCTTCGATCACTTTCCGCATTAAAAAGAAGGATGGTTGATTATTCTTTCGATTTTATATACGTAGCAGATGTTATCGAATATAGATTACACGCTGAATATTTGTATTTTTTTTTTTTGATTAAGTTGGTTACTAAAAAACATTAAAAAGTGCCTAAAAACGATAGCCAAAGATAATATTAATATGGTATTGATGGAATCACTCAAGGGCAAAGCAATGACATGTTTCTGCTCACTCGACGTCATCAGCGTTGCTCCGAGTGCTTACATACTACCTTACACCGCTACTTGTCTCTTAACTTGAATTTGTATCTAGCAGCGGTATCTCACAAGAATCCAATCTTGGTCCATTGATGTTCATTCTATACATAAACGATCTCTTAACATCCTTATCTTGCCATGTCCTCGCTTATGCCGACGATGTTAAACTGTTTTGTAATATTAACTGCCAACAAGATATCGAGAGTCTTCAGACGAGCATTAATATACTGACCGAGTGGTCAAAATCCAATACACTGACACTAAATTCTAGTAAATGTAATTTTTTGTGCTTCACGAGAAAAACAAATCCATATATCTCCACTTATCAAATCAACGATATTTTCATCGACAAGATTACCAATCTTAAAGATCTAGGTGTCACTTTTGATCCAACTTTATCGTTTAACATACATATTGAACAAATTTGTTCATCTGCCTCTAAAATGATGGGTTTTCTTATGAGAACGTCCAAATACTTCAATGACGCACTAGTGCTAAAATCCCTTTATTTTGCATTTGTACTCTCGAATTTGGAGTATGCCTCTATTGTTTGGTATCCTTTCTATATGGCCCATCAAGCTCCAATTGAACGTGTTCAGCGTCGATTCCTCAAATTCTTGTCGTTCAAAGTTAATGGCGAATATCCGCCTTGGCATACTTCTTACAACACTCTTCTCGAATCGCATCAATTTCGATCATTGTCATCCCGTCGTGATTACCATAGCGCCCGATTTTTACACAAATTATTAAATGATAGGATCGACTGTATGCAGCTGGTCTCCCACATAGGATTCAACGTACCTCGAATAGCATCTCGTTATGCTCCAACCTTTACTATGCCAACACCGAGGACCAATCTTCGTTTGCGGTCGCCAATCTATCACATGATCAGGAACGCTGAGAAGATATTTAGTGATATTTTCACCGGAGAGTTGGCGTCATGATACACGAAACATAATAGTTTTTTGTATAGTTATGTCATGTTTTGAAATCAATATGTATTGTGTTCACAATGTTTATATTTGTCCTGTAATTGGGTTTACCTGTTGGACAATAAACATTATTATTATTATTATTATTATTATTATTATTATTAACTTATATCACTGATTTCCAAACTAGCAAAGACTATATCTCCTGGCGCCATCTAGCGCCAAGAGATGCCAATCATGCCGTTGCTAGTTTAGAAATTAATTTGATAAACTGAGAGGCAAATAGCGATTGACAATGGAAAACTGGGAAAAAGGGTGTTGTGAATATTCAATTTGATTTGAGCTTTTTTAAGCTCTACTTTATTTAAGAAAAAGTTATCTATGCAGATGCTTGTTCGTAGAGTTATCCTTGTTGGAGACCCTATGTAAATATTACAACCAAAATAGGTGATTAAATTAAATAAAAAGCTGTGTTTGCATGTTATGAATTAGAAGGTCTATGTTATAATCTCCAGCAATGACAATCGTATATATCACCGCCGGACACCCCAATCAACAGAACAGACTAAACTCCAAAAGTGTATTGTAGACGTAAAAATACTCATTTGTTCTTACAAACAACCCGATTTTCATTCGTTTTCAAGTTATAGCGTAATTACAAATAAAACTCTGATAAATACGTTTTTACCAGGGTTTCTCTGATGTGGAAACCGTTGACAATATTCTTCAACAGCAGCTGTAACATACCCATTACAAAAACCATAAACAAACACCACATTTGCATATTCTAAATATTACTAAGTATGTGGCTTTTTCTAACAAAATAATGTAAATAAATGTTAAATTACTGTCGCAATAAGCTAACACTAACCCATGTCAAAACAACAATATTATTGAAATGGTTTTGGGCTTCGAAAGGATTGTTTTAAATAGCCGGTCACAATAATAATAATAATAATAATAACGTTTATTAATTCAAAGTGTCAAATGACAATAGAATTAGTCAAACTAAAAAGAACTAAGGAAAACTTAAATAATAATATAAGAATAAACAACAGAAGTGCAGAAGTAGGAACGACAAACATAATATGCTGAACTAAAGGAAAAATTCATCGATGGTGTAATAACATTTGCTAATTAGAAATATCTTAACCGATTGTTTAAAATTATTGCTTTCCTTAAGATGAGATGGCAATTTGTTGTAAAGTTTTCTGCCTAAATATTGGAAACCCTTAGCATAAACATGTAATTGAGGAGTTGGTAAATAGAAATTGTTGAAGTGACGGGTCTCGTATGCGTGAACATTTTTGTTTTTTGGGTATTGTTCTTTATTTTCATGTATGTAGCAGAGAGCTTCCAAAATATAAAGGGATGGTAGAGTTAAGAAATTATGCGAAACAAAAACAGGTCTACATGAATCTCTCAGTTTTATGCCACTAATAGCTCTAATAATTTGCTTTTGAGCTATAAAAACACTTTGGCTGCAGAAGAAGTTCCCCAAAGAACAACTCCATAATGAAGCCGAGCTTGAATTTCAGAATAGTATACAGAAATAAGGGTTTCCAGAGACAAGCTAGATTTTAAGAAACGGAAAAGATAAGCTTTTTGATGCAAGAGATTCGTAAGATAATCGCAGTGTTCATTCCACAACAGATTATCTTGCACTACAACCCCTAGGAATTTTGCAGAGTGTAGTTGCTGCAAAGGTTTAGCACCAACATGGATGTCACAAGTAATGTTTTGGGTACGCTGAGGAGTGTGAAATAATATAAAATTAGTTTTATTGTCATTCAAACATAATTTATTAGCACAAAACCACTGATTTATACGATCTATTGCGGCGTTACCTGCAATTTCAACTTGATTAGAATCGTTACCAGAAATAAGTATAGTGGTGTCATCCGCGTACATATAAAGTAGAAAATCATTTACAAAGTTATATATGTCATTCATATATAAATTGAAAAGCAGGGGGCCCAAAACAGATCCCTGAGGAACCCCATGGGGAACGGGCACACAGCTGGACTTGTATTTTTTGAGTCTATTGTTTGAAATGTGCGTAATGAAGACAAATTGCATACGTCCCTCCAAGTATGAGTGTATCCATTCAGCAGCATTGCCTCGTATACCGTATTCGTATAGTTTCTGTAATAATAAGGAATGTTGAACGCAATCAAAAGCTTTGCTAAGATCACACAAAATGGAAAGTGGAGTATTTCGTTTGTTAATATTTTCTAAAATAACGTCATAAAAAGCTATTAATGCGGTAGTTGTCGACTTATTTTCTCTAAAACCACAAATATGGGAGATGAAGTGAGAAAACCTTTTAATGTCGAACGTACCTGACTTTTTAACTTTTTAACCAAGTCAATGCAAGGATATTTTTATTTTATTTAAGACATATGTACTAACTCGAAAACAAGCGAAAATTTGGACCATTTAAAGGAAGGCTAGTTGAAATTTCCTAATTACGCTATAACTTGAAAACAAATGAAAATCGGATAAGAAGATATGAGTCTTTTTAGATTATTTTCACGTGAACAATTCACTCCTCGAGCTTGGTCTGTTCCTTCCGAACACCCTGTATTTCAATAAAGTTTTATTTATTTTTTTTTACAAACGATAAGGTCCTCTGTTTTATTGGCCAAGACTATATAGAGTGTAATTATTCCTTAGCGTAGAATCAGAAAATGAAGTAATATTCAAGTCATTCTATTTAAAATAGCCAAGTAAGTAGATTCGAAAATATACTCCATTTTGATCTAAATAACTTTTATTCAAAGGAATTTTCGCTAAAATGAAAGATAAAGGAGTAATGGAAACATGCCACTTCTCTAGGGCATCCTATACAATTAACCCATTAATGGCCAAAGTATCATAAACGAAACATTAAAGTGAATATTTTTTTATACATCCTTATATGTCATATATTACTGATTTCAAATCATATATTTACTTTTGACACATTGGATTAAACGTTGGGATATGCAAAATGTTGTTTTATGATCAAACGTCTTTACAACTATTGATAATTTCACTTTAGCCCGCATCACTTTATAAAAATTTACAGGAAATATTGCAAAATATCTCGTACACAATTACCCTATACAAAAGAACTTTATTATCCCATGAACTGTTGCTTTGGCTACAGAGAAGTACCTTTCATCGCTAGCAATAACCAACCTGTGAACTTAATGTTTCGTTTTCGATACTTTGGGGTAATTTATTAAGTAAAACCACACGAATCTGTTTATTCTTCTTTGTTAAGCGATTCTGTGGAGTATTTTAGTTGTATTAGTGATTAGTAACCTGGGCAAATATGCAGTAACAGCCAGAGGCGTAGCGAGCGCATAAAAGTTTACACATAAAATAAATTATAAAACGTGCTGAAACACGACGTGCGGAATAAATGCTTTTTAATGCCGAAAACGACCGTTCGACATCTAGCGATGTTATATTTGCATATTTAAAATAATCTTTGAAACAACTTAACGCATCTTCACACGCACCTTCACAAACTTGTCTTAATATAAGAAAATCGGAGTCTTTCACTAAAACACTTTCAAATTTTAGTATTACACACCAATTTGTTTCGCCTTCTACAGCGCATAACTGTGCGTGAACATCATTCACAATTTGAACAGAATCCACTCGCGACATCGAAACAATTGTAATTTTTTTATTCCCTCCGCTAGTCCGAAGTAATTGTTGTGAATAGTTTGTAAATCTCTTTTAACCTATCTTGAAATATTTCCTGGCTTTTCTTGATTGCTGCAGCTTCTGTCGGATCGAATTTTAAAACTACTTTCTTTCCTTGATTAAAATATTTGTTGTAGTAAAACGCAGCCTGTAACCATGTTCCCCAACGTGTAACAATCGGCTGTGGTGGTTCAGGTAAATCAGGACGCAGTTTGTGAAATAGTCGGGTACGTTTCGGGGACTTTAGAAACACTGTCTTTGTACTAGCAATCAATGCATTTACTAGTGGAAAACATGTAGGAATCGTTTGTGCCGCAAGATTTAGAGGTATGGATTTTACACGTTACATGTAAGAAGTTACCACTGTGTTCTTTAGGAGATCGGCCCAAAGAATGCATGTTTGCGGCACAATCACCCATAAACATTAAAAGTTGCTTCGTTGAAACTTCAAATTTGTTCAATGAGTTCAACACCCCCTTTAAAATCTCATCGGCGGTACAATTTATAACTCTTTTGGAAGCAAGTAAGAAGGAGGATGACGGTCGATGTGGTTCCATTGTACGTACCATTACATTAACCACAGAATATTTTTGACGATCCGTTGTTTCGTCCACACAGAACTACAGTTTTTTATCTTTCAATTCCGTTTTCATTCCTTTTTCTATATGTTCACGAGCAAATGGCACTACATTTCGTATCGATGTCCGACTAGGTAATTTACAGTCCGCATATTTATTCCAGAAGGAGACAAATGCTTCTTTGTCTAGTAAACGAAACGATAGATTACATAAAATAAGAGTAACACATAAAACAAATGTAAATTTTTCTTGGTCTCGTATGTCACTTTTTGGAGAAGGATGCTGTTTGCTTTCGATGTGACGTTGACAATGGCTTCTGAACCAACACATTAAAGGGATTTTATAAACTAGACATTGAATTTTAGCGCCATCAAAAATTAAGTCCAACATGTCCACTATAAAGTTTTTAATTGTGTCTGCCATTGGTCGTTTTCGCGACGTACCTAACTGCGACATTTTTAAAGCAAACATAAGCGTACAATTACGAAATAAGTTACGACAGCCTACATATACATAGAACTACTCGCATACAGCATCGATTTAGTACTGACGCTGTGAACGCGTGAAATAAATAATCGCCGACTCCGCACCACATATCTACTACACTGACTGTTACCGCTGTTTGCCCAGACTAAATTTATAAGTATACACTTCTGTTAAGCGGAGAAAGGAACGCTAAGAAAATATTTCTTTTGATTTTAAACAGTTATTGTATTGCGGATAATTGAAACAGAATTGAGGCGGATGGTCTTGATATAAGTGTGTACCGACAGTGGGCACGCATAGTCTTATTGTTAGATACACTTTTCTTAAAATATCGGATTATTAACAATAACGATCTGGGCATTGCAAAAGAGCCTTCGCGCAGCTGTTACGTGTATTAGTACCACTACTGCCCAGTCGCATGGGTAGTAATTCGCCAGTTACGGCTAATATAAGCTGATTAAAGGCGTACAGCTGTATACAATTAAATCAATGGAATTACTATAATTAAACGGGTAATTATAAGAGTCATTAAACGAATATTATTACATGCTCTATACGTTAAAAGTAATTAGTTACGAATTAATTTACATATTTACAATATATCCGATCATGTTTGAAGACGATAATTGCTTGCTTACGTTCTAGTTGATGGTAAAGGCAAAAAAAGGGTATCCTTCTAACTAACTCAGACTAAAAATAATACATCATTTATCTAATTAAACCGTGAAGTTTTAATTTAAGAAAAACGCAAACGTTTCGACCATTAGAAGAGGGCTACGAAAGCCTTTTCGCCCTATTTTCTAACACGCGGAGATCATTAAAATGCTTCACTTCTTCTCTTCCACGGTTATCTCGCTCAGTTTTTTTAATTAAATTAAAGAATTACAACGTAGAAACGAGCTGTTCGATTAGCATGACAAAAGGCAGCCGACCGAATTTGAAACAATATGTTAGTTTGTGGTAATAGGCTCCGCGGGACGTCCGCCAGCGGGACGGCATTGAGCTAATTTCGAAACCTGCGGGAGACTTGTGTTTTAGCCCGCCTCTGTTTGCGTACCCCACACTTCAACCATAACTTAAGATTTATCGTGTTTGTACTGCGCATTAAATAATATGCGCTGTTTTAATTGCTGTCTGTTGCGATTATTTTCGCGGTTTTTGCTCTCAGCCCATGCTTAGGTGTTCTCTCGTTTTACATTTTCGTTTTTTTTCCTGAGAGAATTCGTGCGAAGACACGAACACGACAACGAAATGATTCGACTTACACCTGAAAACAACATAGGTCCATAAATCTACTATTTTGTGAAGATGGCGATAATTAA
This sequence comes from Dynastes maya, assembly GCA_029619315.2. Taxonomy (NCBI): domain Eukaryota; kingdom Metazoa; phylum Arthropoda; class Insecta; order Coleoptera; family Scarabaeidae; genus Dynastes; species Dynastes maya. Next base: position 3,139,316 of record JAROYE020000001.1, on the reverse strand, counting down.
TAATTTATTAATCTCTTGTAACATTAACGAGCTCTCTGAACAAAAGCAAAACGTAAACGAAAACAAGCAGCTCCATTATTAAGCCCTAAATATGGTACGAGAAGTATTCGTGTTTGGAAACAGATGGCGCTTTATGTCAAAATCTGCACTACCGACTGTTAGTATTATTTTTTAATCGACGCCTGTCAAAATTTCCGAAAGATTCATTGAGTAGTGTTGGTTTGGAGAGCTGTTGAAGGTGAACAAGTTCCTGTATTTGTTGAATCATGGAAAAAGAACAATATCGGTCAGTGATTCTATTTCTTTTTTTTTAATGGGAAAATGTGCAGAAATCAAAAAAAAGGTTAAATGCAGTTTATAACTACCATCAGATACTGCTTCAATAAATTTAAGTCTTGACTATGAGATGACTACGGACGATAAGAACAATAAAGTTCATGATATCGTGTTAGCCCCACCTAGCCCTACCATCTTGATAACGCCCCAGTAAAACTAGTCCAGCTACGGTACGAATTGATGCCCCATCTATCATATTCGCCAAATTTGGCCCCCTGTAACTTCTTTCTTTTTCCAAATGTGAAAAGGTGGCTTGGCGAAAAGTGGTTCACCTTAAATGAAGAGGTAATTGCCGAAACAGAGGCCTTTTTTGGCACTCAGGATCTAAGCCCGTATACCTCGGTAACTGTCAAGATGGAATTGACTGTAGTCTAATATGCATTTTACATAGATTATCTATTAGTAATCTAAGTCGAATAATAATACTAATTGGAAATTGAATCTTTTCCTGTATAAGAGCCCCATACAAACAATTAATTATACTGTTGTAGGTTGTGCATGCCAAAAGAATGTGATTAAGATCAGCCACTTGGTGACCACAAGCGCATTCATCTGAGTCAATCAAACCCTGCATATGCAAATCTGCAAGAAACTGGCCCTGGCCGAATTCTCCATTATCAGGATTTGGTTGTGTACCAATGTATAAATAGGAAAGTAGACCATCTAACGGTTTGTACATCCGTGAATCGAGATCTACTAAGATGACAAAAGCCTCGGCCAAGATAGACGATTTCTTTTTCGACCAATATTTATGTGTCAAGTCGGCGCTAACTACATTACATATTTTCCCCAATATCCTTTCGAAATTATGAACTTTTAGCTTGTAAATATACTTAAGTGTTAAGTATCTCCTTCTCAAAAAAAATGGTGGTTCACAACCTTCGATCTGAAGAGCTTGGTTGGCGTACGGAAGCCTATTTTGCAGAGTTCGACAAATCCTATTATTCGGAAGGTTTAAAAAAGTTAGAACATCTATGGAGTAAGCATATAGATCTACAAGGAGATTATGTCAAGAAATAAATTAACAAAATGCAACAACAACAATTGCGTTGTCCTCGTACAATGAACACTAAATAACCAGTATGTTGGTTTTTTACTTTCCCTTTCTTTTGCAAACAATATAAGGTCTTATCTACACTTCTCACTGCTATTTGAAGGTCATTCAAATTGATCATATGTATATCAAAGGTTCCAAAACGTTTTATCGCTTCTATTACCGTGTGTTAAATCCCGTTTTAACTCTACAGTTGGTTTGACATTGCAGATTACTGCATATCTTTAATATTTAGAAAGGCCTGGAATAAATGATGATGAAGATTTGGAACCAATAACCAAAAAAGGAAGTAATTGACGCTAGAAAGGAGTTCAAGAACATGACAGCTACAGAAATCCTAAAAGCCTTAGGCAAAAATGATCTAAAACCAATGCTAAAAATATTCAATAAGACATGAAAAGAGGAAATAATACCGACTAATTGTAATATAAGACAAACAGTACCTACACACAAAATGGGAAATACATGCGACTATTAACTATTAAGTACAGTAACAAAGACATATGAAAGTCTATTAGAAAACAGATTAAGAAAATTTATAGGACCTACAATGGAAGAATCATAAAGTGTATTTAGAAGAGGCAGAAGTGTGGATGATCATATATATACAACAAAATGGAAATAGAGAAAACTACAGCCCCTGCCTATCGAATTAGAATCGCTTAAAAATATTATGATTTTGGGGTAAAATTTCAAAAAAGCAGTTGGTAGTGTTGGCAATATTATTATTTAATTACATATAACACGCAAGTTGCTCCTGCTCTGTGTTTTATTATTTCCTCAATCCTTTTAGGCATACTGCCAATGCAGCTTTTTATTGCTTTTTTTTTAATTTCTTCGCTATTACGCCATACATCTTCAATCTGTCGTTGCAATTCTTCTTTTCTAGTCGAGTTTCGTGTACTTATGATGTTTTTCAAGACATTCCACACATTTTCGGTTGGGTTTATGTCTGGTGAAATGCCTGGCCAAGGCAGATTTCTGGATTCAAGGTATCGCATTACACCTTTTGCCTTATAACACGGTGTATTGTCTTGCATGGAAGTATATGGTCCTTGAGTCGAGTCCAATGAACCAATATAAGGCATTAAATAGTTTTGTAAAACTTGTTTATATTGTTTTTGTTCCATTGTTCCGTTAACGAAATATAGTAGTTCCAGTCCTTCTACCGTAATATACGACCAAACCATTAGAGATGGGGGGGGGCTGTTTAATAGATTTGATCGTACATGCTTCTTTACGATGCTTTGAAGGACGTCGACGAACAAATTGGCTTCTCTCCGTTAGCACTTCTACCCGTGATTTGTCGCGATAAATAATCTAGGAAAAAGTAAAAAAATATAGAGAACCATTAATGATGAATTTGACGAAAAATATAGATGATTTTTTATATTCTTTAGCCCATTGAAATCGTGTGATTATATATGTATATACACACATACTTAATATGTATGGGTCGGTAAAGTAGTAATTTTGCAATAAATCTTTTGACATGTCCTTCGACACGCCTTTCCTTTTCTTCTGTACTTAACAAACATTTATAATTAACGTTTGACATCTAATTCAAATTATTTCTTTCGTTTGTTGCAGGTGTGGTTCCAGAACCGGCGCGCCAAATGGCGGAAACAAGAGAAGGTCGGTCCTCAAGCGCACCCGTACACCCCTTACATGTCGCAGACGCCAGGCGGTCCCGCTGCTTCAGTCGTAGCGCCCTCTCTCCCGAATCCTTTCAATCTTCCCTTCGGCCTGCGCAAGCCGTTCGACACGTTGAGTTTCCGCTACCCGCCTCACATGCTTCCCGGATACCTTCCGGCACCCTCGCACTACCATCGGGGCGCCCCGCCGCTGTTACCCCCCTCCGTAGGGCTGTACCCATCGGCTAGTTCATTCCAGACGTTGTTGGCGAACATCTCGGCCGCTCAGAGGCCGAAATTACCCGCTCAGGAGTTCACGACGTCGCCGCCGCTGTCGCCAGGGGACGCTGCGGCGCCGGTGACGCCCCCTGACGTGGACCGGAGAAGTTCGAGTATCGCAACGCTCAGACTCAAAGCGAGGGAACACGAGATGCGATTGGAGATGCTTAGGCAGAATGGTGATATGATTAGTTGAATTTTATTGGTGTTTATAAGATCGTTTCTTTTATTCAATTCTTTTTCTTTAATAAGGAGAAAATAAATTGTGAAGTCTTGGTTCTGCGGAATATTTTACGAAATTCAGTAAAATTTGTTGTTTTAGTAAACTTTTAATTTGTAGTAGAGATAAGGTTAATCGGAGTAATAATGAACCAAATTTTTAAATCATGTCGTAAATTTTATTCCTAATGTAGATTACAATCGAGATAAAAGTTCAAAATTTTTATTTGCAGCTCTAGAATACGAAAGATAAATACGAAAACGTTAAGAACACGTATTATTTACTTAAGTATTCCTATTTATTTAACAAACGTAAAGTTTACACCAATTTACACGAGTTCGCGTACGTACAGCAACTGTGACAACAACTAAACATCAAAAACTTCTTCCTATTATTATTATACAGTGCGTTCATTTGAAAACTACATCCGAAACTGATAAAATTATTAAAAATGCAAAGACAGGTCAATTTTGTTTCGAGGAGGAACCATTTTGATTAATATATCATGATACTAAACTTACCCCCAACATAAAAATCTTAAGTGGGGTGATACCATTTGTGACACATCGTTGCAAAGGTATTTTCATGTTACTTTGACATTTGGTCGTTTTGGGGATTATAACAGAAAAAATATCATGCTAAGCAAAAATTGTAAAACATAAACTAAAATATAGCCTATTTTCAAATTCTCTTCTGGCCCTTTCAAATGTTTCTGGTGATACACGCCTGTATTCTTCAGTAATTCTAAGTCTAGGTCCGCCAATATTCTGCGGTTGTGTTTGGTACAGAACTGTTTTCAGGTGACCCCACAAGAAAAAATCAAATTCACCCCACTTGATTAGAGAGCAGGCAGACCATTCAATCGATCCTCGCCATCTTATCCAATGATTTGGAAAATTATTATCCAACCAATTTCTAACGGGCGCGATATAACGCGAGGGCGCGCCATTTTGTTGGAAGAACAGCTCATTTTCATTAATTAACAAATTCCCCATTTGATCTTGCTGGTTTTCCAAACTTTGTATTACTAAGGGATTAATTGTATTTTGTAATAGTTCGAGGTATTGTTCGCCGGTAAGATTTGAATCGATGAAAACAGGATCGATTGCCTCATTTCCAAGTATACCAGCCCAAACGTTAATTTTTCCAGATTTTTGCATGTGAACTTCTTTGAATAAATGAGAATTTTCAATGTCCCAATATCTACAGTTATGGAGGTTTACAAAACCACTTAGAATGTTGATTCATCGTTGAAACAAATATCGAATAATCTTATCTCATTATTATTAATTTTCTCTGTCATCGTTTCACAAAACTCCATTTTGTCAAAAAGAATAAATATCGCATTGAGTGTTTTTCTGTTATTTTGTGATTGACAACTGACAATAAACATTAAAATAAATTAAAATAATGTGCCTGCTCGATATTCCTTTACGAAAAATATAGCCACCTCTTATTATAGAGCAACACTCACTAAATCACTTTCAACTTTATACACATGATACTAATACCAATTCCTTACGATGTACATCCGGTGTCAAAACATAGCTGGTACATCCAAATGTTCTAACGTGGCTTAAAGATTTTTTCTTCCCTGCCCATGCTTCAAATAGGGTTATATGCTTTACTTGAGAATTACTGGTACAAGCAACAGCTGGAGGATCCAAAAGATAAATTGCAGTATTGGCTGCTTCACCCCAGAGTCCTCTTACTAAATTCCTTGAAGACAACGTGGACTTCACACCCTCCATCACTGTTCTCATCTCTCTCTCACTTCTACCATTCCGTTTAGGTGTATAATACGCTGTGGTTTCCAACTCAATTCCATTTTTGACTAAACAACCCTTACAGTCACTGTTGCAATATTTCTTCCCATTCTCAGTATGTAAAATCATGATGCAATGTCCAATTCTTTACTAAATTATTAAACTCCTTAAGGCTTTCTAGTGCATTAACTTTATGTTTCAATAAACTGATCGTTCTAAAACTAGTAGCGCCGTCTTTAGACAAAATGAAATATCTTGTACCACCTATTGAATCAACAGATATTAACGTCTGAATAAATTAGGTCTCCCCTTTAACCCCGGTGAAGTTCCAATATTTTTATGTGGTATACGATGAGGTTATAAACCATGTGACACACCACTATACAACTTGCACTCCTGCTACCTGTGCTTCTTATTTTAGAAAAAGTTTGTTTGGAGATTTGCGTTAACACCTCCTTTTTCTGATTATCTTCAATGTTCACTGTAATCATATTGGATTCGACACTTGAAATGTTCTGGTCTTTCATAGATTGTAGAAGTTGAAATAGAAGCAACAGCTTCTTGAACCAGTTGTCGCTTTGCTCTTTTAAGAGCAGCGACCCTAGCAGGCTGAACAGATGTTCTTTTTCTGTCTGGTTGATAATCAAATATATGAGGTACAACACCTAACTTTACCTCACCTGATCTTCGCAGACATGAAAAATATTGGACTCTGGTGAAATAACATATATATCTCTTCGACAGGCTTTAAGCCTTCTTGACCATTCCCGGGCGTTTTTCCTGAATTGCTGCTTTCAGTTTGTCCAAAAGTGTTGTGTAATATTGGCCAGTAACAGTTTTCCCTTTTTCAATATAATCAATTGGCAAAATTCCTTTTGCGTCCCAAAAAAACTATGCCATCACCTTTCCAGCCGAGTGAATGGTCTTTGCCTTCATCGGAACCGATTCACCGCGTTCAATCTACTCTTTTGATTGCATATTTATTTCTGGTGTGTAATGATGAATCCAGGTCTCATCTATGGTCACGAATCGTCTATTGAAATCCGTTGGATTCCTCGTAAACATTTCCAAACAATCGGCTGAGCCTCGAGCTCGAATGCGTGTTTGCTCCGAATTGAGAAAATGCGGCACCCATCTTGCAGCAAGCTTCTTTAAACCAAATTCATTATGTAAAATATGAACTACTCGTTCACAAGTGATGCCCACGGCTTCCTCAATTTCACGCACTTTTATTCGGCGATCTGCCAAAACCATGTCATGGATTTTATCCACAATTTCTGGAGTGGCAGCTGTTTTCGGAAGTCCCATTTTATGACCACTCGAACTTCGTTTTTGTCCATAATTGAAAACACAAAAAAGTACTTGACTTCAATGCTTGCCAAAACCAGACTATTTGACAGATCGATTTGACATTGCAGTCAATTGATGCGAAAGAGTTGCCAACACAACGACATAAAGCAACCCCCTAGCAGCGACTCCGGAAACCTGTCAGTCTACCCTCGTGACTATAGTTTTAAACGGGAAATTCAATTAGACTTAACAAAAAAGTAAGTCCTTTATAGAAAAAGTTAAAATCAGCAGAGATGACCATTAAAAGTTTATTAACGATAGATTCATAATTCCTCCAGATATGGTTCCCTTCTGTTCCAAATTCAAATTTATTCCTGTCACTAAATCAACTCAAAAAATACGACCCCTCGTGATCAATTGACAACAGTAAAGACAATAGAAAGTGATAGCGTTGATCCTTGTCTGTACCAGTTTTCAAACTTTAAAGTTTAAAAATAAATATAAAGAAATACATTTTGATTAAATTGGGAAGATCCTTGTAGGAAACATTATTTTCAAATTGGACTTGACTTTTCATAAAATTCATTATTACCCCACTTAACCCTAATCAAATTTTAAAGAAATAAATCCAAGACAGGAATTGTGTACTTACTATTTTGCAATTATTACTATTTTTATTCTATATTTTTTTTCAATTTCAAACGCTTGATTTTGAACTTCCAAAATCGTACTATACATGTTTGTAAATATCTGCCCCCTCCTGTACTTATTCGCGGAACAAGATGCATACAATAAATATTTTTAATGTATTCTGTACATTTCCACAACTGTAAGATGATTTTTTTTTTAGTTTATACGATAAATCTTGTTTGTTTTTCCTTTTAAAAAGATAGGTAGCTAATTTTTTGCAAGAGAATTGTATATTATTTAGTAAGTAAGATATTATATTTGTATGTAGATAAATTATTATATTAGTACTTGTACTTAACTTTCTACCTAATGAACTATAAAAGTAAACCGATCCGTCCTATAATGTAATAAAGCAGTGTTATATACATAGATAAAATTAATTGCAAAAATGAGATTAAAAAATTTGAATAAAAAATAAATATTTTATAAGATTTCATTCTGTTGTTTTATTTGGATGCCTAAGAAAAAGAAAATGAGTATTTTTTGTGTACCTCTAAATCATTTGGAAAACTTCTAGGATGAACTATAAAAGGTAAGATCCATTTAAATTATTAAATATTCTGTATTTTTTTCTGATATTAACCATGACAAAAGCTTTCAATATTATGCTTCAATTGAAGAAGAAGCCACTCTCACAAGGATACCAATATTAAAAAAAAAATAAATTACCATTAAGGATAACTAGAGTTGCTCAATTTGCGCCAACAGTCAGTGGCGGGCGCATAAAAGTTTACACAAAATAAATGATCAGAAATAAAATATAATACGTGCTCAAATACTTACCGTCTTCCGTGAAATCACAAAGTGAATAATGTCTGTTAAATACCTGCAACAGTAGATATGCTTCCACAGTTGTTTCGGCAAACCGAATGCGTGAGGAAAAAGTGTATTTATATGCAGAAAACGCACGTTCTACAGCTAGTGACGTTATATTTGCGTAACTAAAATAATCTTTGGAACAACTTAACGGTTCTGTTGACGCACCTTCACAAATTTGTCTTAATGTGCCAAAATCAGAATCTTTCTCTAAAACACTTTCAAACCTTTCTAGAACACAAAAATTTTTTGCGTCTTCCACCGCGTATAGCTACGCGTGAACATGTTGCACTATTTGCAGAGATTCCACTAACGACGCCGAAGGATTTTGTAATTTTTCTATTGCCTCCACTAGTCCGAAGTCATTGTTCCGAATAGTTTTTAAATCCGTTTTAACCTGACTATCTTGAAATTTCGACTGGCTTTCCTTGATAGCCGCAGCTTCCTTTGGATGGAATTGTAAAACCACGTTCTTAATATTCTCAAAATATTTATGATAATAAAACGCGGCTTGTAACCATGTTCCCCAACGCGTAAGAATAGGTTCTGGTGGCTCAGGCATACAGGAGCACAGTCTGTGAAATTTGCGAATACGTTTAGGGGATTTGACAAGCACTGCTTTTGTATGCTGTTATTACAGCATCTACCTCAGGATTTTCTAATACTATCTGCCACATGACTGAAAGCATGAATTTTACACGTAATATGTAACAAATTAGCACAATGTTTTTTAAAAGATAGAGAGAGCCTACAGAAAGCATGTTTGCGGCACCATCACTTTTCCAATGTATTTAACATTAACTTTGAAATTACTTCGGCAGTACATTGTTGTACTCGTCTGGAAGCTAATAAAATTGAAGGTAACGATTGATGTGGTTCCATTGTACGTACCATTAACCACAGAATGTTTTTACGATCCGTTGTTTCGTCCACGTATAACCACAGTTTTTTATCTATCAACTCCAATTTAATTCTTTTTTCAACATGTTCACAAGCAGATGGCACAATTCTTTGTAACGATGCCCGACTAATTTGCAGTCCGAATATTTATTTCAAAAGAAGACATATACTTCCTTGTCTAGAAAATTAAACGGTAGATTACATGCAATAAAGGTAACACATAAATTAAATTTAAATTTGTCATAGTGTCGTGTGCAATTTTTTTTTAAGAATGCTGTCTACTGTTTACGTGACGTAGACAATCCCTTTTGGACCAACACCTTAAATGGATATTACAAACTACACATTGAATTTTAACGCCATCATAATTTAGGTCAGACATTTCTGCTATAAATTCTGTAACTTTGTCCAGCATTGGTCGTTTTCGCGACGTAGGCACCACTTTTAAAACAAACGTAGAACTACGAAATAGTATTTACGGCGGCGTACATGTATACACGACAGATCTGGTTGAGACTTCTAGTAAATACAATTTTGAATAATACCAAATTTTAATTTGTTTAAACTTTAATCGAATAAAAGGTCTAGTTTTTATTTTCAATATTCAATCAACCCCAACTAAAATTAATATAAGGTAAGTGCTAAGTTAAGAATATAAACAACATTTTACTTGTTTCTTTTTCAGTGAAAACACCCATTAAGATATTTTAAATAAATTGCATCCAGTTGAGTAATCTTGATCGAAATCTATAATCCCGAAACCGAAACAAAAAAAGGGAACTTTCTTCATCATTTATTTTATAGAAAATTCAGCTCACAGCCATTGCCTAATATGGTCTGCGTACCCATTAACATTGTTCTTGGCCTGCCACGCCCACTTTTTAATTCATTTAATTAAAACAGCTACCTTTTTTTCTGGCTTCACTAACTGTATGCAGTATACATATACATATATAATGCAATATCAAGTGTTAAGCGGTAGCCACTCTTATATTACATCGAAATCGAAAACAAAACAAGAAAATAGAAGAAGAAAAAAGAAAAACAAGACCAAATAAACAAGCATAATATATACGTAGAGGTTACTACTGGAACTCTTATAGGTTGGCGCTTCTGTGAAGTGTAAAATTTACATAAGTAAATTGATACAGCAAATAAGTTTAATTAATATTTTCACCTACGGCAAGAAATGCCTTCGAGAAGGTTTTCTTATTAAGGAAAATATACTACCACCGTATACAGGAGCGTGGACGAAATAACTAAATAATATTGTAAACTTAAACAAAATAATAATTTTCTCTTGAAAGAAATAACCTCAAGAGTGATTTGAAAATATCTTTTAAAGAACTTCATCAGCTCGGAACAAATATATGTTTCTTTACCATTTATTTGACCTTTAATGGCGAACGTTCCCAAAACGGTGACATACTAAATAATCTAATTTTTGTTAAATTAATCGTATTATTTGCATAAAATTTTTATGTTTTAAAATATACATAGATGTAAACTTCTCTGATTATTAATTATAAACATTTTATGCAAATAATATTAATTCAATAAAAAAATATTTTTTTACTATGTTCCCATTTTGGGAACGTTCCCCATTAAAAAGTTAGATAAATATGTATGTGCTTAACAAAATATTTCTGTGGTTTAAAGTGTATATAATCAAAACCTTTTATACCCTAAGGTGTAAAGTGTTTAAACTATTCTATAAACCATAAAAATTACAAAACAGCATATACAAATTTGGTCCATCCTTTTTTATTTCTAGCTTTCGTTCTTGCTTCTCTCCATGTTACATTTTTCTTTTTCAAGATGGTTGCCATCTCGTCGTTCCAGGTTTTCTTCGATCTTCCCCGTGCAGCTTTCTTCTGAACCTTTGCCTCCCACCCTCTTTTGTCACCCATTTTGCAGATGTGACCGAACCACTTTAGCTGGTTTCGTTCAATTGTCTCTGAAATTGCCTCTATTTCTAGTTCCTTTCTCACTATGTCATATCTGATTCTGTCTGCCCTAGTGATTCCCTTGACTCTTCTTAGATATTTCACATTAATTGCTTGTAATCTGCTTCCCATACTATTTGTTAGAACCCAGCTTTCGCTTCCATATGTTAGTATGGGTCTAGAGACAGTTTTGTAGACGGTCACTTTTGTTTTCTTGGCATCCAACTTTGTGGTAATTGAACCAGAGGATGAAGTCAGATGATGGGATAAGGAGAGCCATAGTTACGTCATGACAAAGCGTCCAGCAGTGATAAATGATTTTCTCATCGCATTATACCGCACTACCATCCGTTCAAGAAAATAGACTTTGAGAATTATTTTTCATTATTTCAATTTGGCTGTTTGCAGTGCTTGGCTGGAATATCAGTGCGATATGGAACGGGAGGGGTTATAAAGAAAGCCAGAATGGATCTATTACAATTTACAGTGTCAGTAGCAGAAGGACTGGCATTTTCCGGGCTTCTCAATAAATACGCTAAAACGAGGTCGGCCTGTTTCTAATAGTCCTCTTGTAACCATAAAACGGCGAAAGGCTCACACAGTATCCATTAATGATGTACGATATGACAATATTGGTCACTGGCCAGAACATATAATAGGACATGAACAACGCTGCAAACTTGAAACTTGCCCTGGACGTTCAAGAATTCATTGTGAAAAGTGTAAAGTACCTTTATGTTTAACCTAATTTAAAAACTGTTTTAAAAATTTTCATGTAAAATGATCTCAAATATATAATATTCTTGTACTACCTCTGTTTGCTAAGAATATTACAAAACTTATTACCTCACTAATCTTGTAAGAATCCTGAGTATCGCGAACGAATGACACGGATAACTGTATGGTTAGGTGCTAGAAAGGTGCTAGGTATTATGACAAAAAGGGTACGAGATAGAACAGCAAATTCCTCAACGAACTTATGCATGCAAGCATGTCCTATCACTTGCCTTTACTGAAATACCTGTTATATCAAAAAAGGAGGAAATATATTAACAATTAGTTACAAAATATGAAAACGAAAAAATAAAAGCATTAAGACATGATATTTTCGTTAAAAAAAAAATTAAATTATATTTCGTTTTAAACAAATTATTCAAAAGGTACTGAATTTGTATAGGCAAATTTCTAAACACATACAATTGATGGATTTAAATACATCGTTTATATAGTACCACATTTTTATTGCACTACTGTACCGCCGTAACCAAGGAAGCAAATAGAATTTCAAATAAACTTTCAAGTTTATTTATCAAAAAATAGTCAACTGGGGTTCTGAACAAAAACAAATCAGAGAGATAATAAACAAAGTTTCGACATACAAATATTTTTCCATATTCTCCGACAATTTCAATTTAAAGAATTTAAATAAACATAACACTTTACTGAGAATAAACTGCAGTACAACATTTTACGAGGATCGTTCGGAAACTACGTGGCCTAACAAAGAAAACGCAATTTTTTTTCGACAAAAAACATTTTATTTTTCAATATAGTCTCCTGCTCGCTCAACACACTTATCCCAACGATATTCCAAATTAGCAATACCTTTCTTGTAGGTCGATGAATCCGAGTCCTCGAAATAGCAGCGATTACCTCGGAATTAGACGAAAATCTCTTACCGCCGAGCCATATTTTCAGCTTTGGGAACAGATGATAATCGCTGGGAGCCAAATCTGGGGAATAGGCCGAATGAGGCACTAATTCAAATCCCGATTCATGAATTTTGGTCATTGCAATCGCAGATTTATGGGCAGTTGCATTTTCCTCATGGAAAAGCACTTTCTTCTTTACCAAATGAGGCCGTTTCTCTTTGATTTAGTCGCTAATTTATTGCAACAAGGTGGCATAATACTCGTCATTTATTGTTTTCCCCTTTTCTAAGTAATCGACCACGATAATTCCATGAGAATCCCAAAAAACAGTTGCCATAACCTTTCCCGCAGACAAAACCGTTTTTGCCTTCTTTGGTGGTGGAGAACCTTTGTGTGTCCATTGTTTAGACTGTTCTTTGGTTTCAGGAATATAATAGTGGACCCAGGTTTCATCGACGGTTATGAAAGGGCGTAAAAAGTCCTTCGGATTGTGACGAAAACGTGCCAAAAGGTCACGAGAAACACTCAAACGATTCAGTTTTTGCTTCGGTGTGAGCAACCGCGGCACCCAACGCGCCGAGTATTTTTTCATTACCAATTCTTCACTTCAAATTCTGTGCACACTGTCATTTGAGATACCCACTATGTCTGCTCTCTCGCGCACTTTTACTCGAAGATCATCCGATACGATACGGTGGACTTTTTCAATCATATCCGATCATTATTTGTGCTCGTACGACCACGCTTAAATTCGGCAACCCAGTTTTTAACCATTGAAAACGAAGGAGTGGATTCCAATAATGTTGAATCCAGCTCTGCTTTAATTTCGGTTGGTATTAATCACACGAGACGTTCACTTTGGCGTACTGTCAAAAATATACTAATTGACAGATCGCTCTGTGCTGTCATATTTAATCTATTAAAAGATGATTCTACAGAATGATAATGAAAATCCCTACGAATTCGCGGCATCTCTGTGTTAGGCCACGTAGTTTCCGAACAATCCTCGTATAAGCCCTTTCGACAATTTAGTTTGAAAATATTAACCCACGGTGCAAGTCCCGAAGACCAAGCTTCCTGGCTACCTACGAAGACTGATTTCGATTTCAAGGAAAGGACAACGAGTTACGATAGTGCACAGGTACCAAAAATTAAAAATATTTGGCCAGATAAATAAAAATTAAAAGGAAAAATCTAATCATTTAATTCTAAAATCCAAATTTCAACATTTTAAATTTCAATTAATAATTTAATTTTCAATTAGCTATCGGTTAGGATTTGTTATAGGTTTTTGTACATCCATTGTTCGAAGGAAATGTAATCTATCGAAATTAATTTATATCACAATTACTAATAAAAATCATGGTCTCTCTTTAAAATAATAAAATCGTTTCATTTCTCTATTCAATTGCTAATTCTCTATTCAAATGCTAATGCACGATTAACAAAAAAGTTAACCCTGAGATTATTTAGATAAATTTAACTCATTTCATTTATTTAATCACAATTTATCTACTTTCTACACAAAAATATCACTACGTTATATTTGTTTGACACAACAAAGTTATGTCAAATGAAACCGTTTATACATTTAAACAAATTTGTTTTTATTTGTGAATGCATCACGGGTTTAATAACTACAAGTTAATGTTGAGTTATGGCTACTAATCCATGTTTTCAACTAGGTATTTGGATTTTTCAAAAAAGTTTTTTGAAGACCTTGGATTCTGATTTGTGGTTCTCCACTTTCAAATGCACCGCGTTCATATTTCAATAAACATGACTATATAAATCATCTATTTATTCCTTGTTACATTCTTTTTGGACATCGTATACAACGCTCAGTCCTGAAGAGTCGAGAGTAGTCAACGAATGTAACGTTTTCCCATTAACTGACGTGCTATTAAAGTAGTAATACCAAGATAATAATAATTAAATGGGTAAACGCTTATAATTACGACTGCAGGGCCAGCGATCGCCGAGAGAGGGAGCTGTAGTCATGTGCGAGTCTTGGTATAGGAAAGCTTTTATGTAGTCTCATTGTACACTGTATACTTGGTCGGTTTGGAAGATCGCCGACCGTGATAAAAGGGAGAAACGATATTAATCGATTAGAGAAGGCCCTGCAGAATGATGGAATTGGTATCGAGGCGGTCGTTTAAAGAAAAATCCCTTCAGTGTATTAGGTTAATCGAATCTGGATAGATAAACACGATTACCTGTGGAAATGGAAAATTTGCATATAGGGCTTTTAATAATCTTTTGAATAAAAACATTTGCATCGTTATGTTATTTCCGGTTATTCCAGAAATGGATTAACTTGTTCATTTTAAAAAGAACAGCCTATGCGAGGGTAGATTGATAAGTTTCCGGAATCGCTGCTCAGGGGTTGCCTTTTTCCAAATACTTTATGTCGTTGTCACATCCATTGACTGCAAATGTCAAATCGATCTGTTAAATAATCTGGTTTTGGCAAGGACCTTTTTGTGTTTACAATTGTGGATAAAAACGAAATTCGAGCGGTCATCAAATGTTTCTATTTGGAAGGAAAAACCGCAACGGAAATCGAATCAAGGTTAGATGCCGTTTTTGGGTTTCGGAATGCAAGCGTGGCCGCATGCATAGAAGTGAGGAACCACGTTCAGGACGTCCGAAAACGGCTACCACGTCAGGAATTGTGGATGAAATCCATGTCATAGTTTTGGCAGATCGCCGAATAAAAGTGCGTAAAATTGAGGAAGCCGTGGACATCTCTCATGAACGAGTAGTTCATATTTTACGTAATGAATTGGGTTTAGAAAAGCTTTCTGCAAGATAGGTGCCACTTTTGTTTAATTCGGAGCAAAAACGCATTCGAGCTCGAGCGTCGGCCGATTGTTTGGAAGTGTGTACGAGGAATCCAACGGATTTCAAGAGACGATTCGTGACCATGGATGAGACCTGGGATTCATGACTACACACCAGAAACAAAAATGCAATCAAAACAGTGGATTGAGCGCGGTGAATCGGTTCCGAAGAATGTAAAGACCATTCACTCGGCTGGAAAGGTGATGGCATCGTTTTTTTGGGACGCAAAAGGAATTTTGCTAATTGATTAACTTGAAAAAGTAAAAACTGTTACTGACCAATATTACACAATACTTTTGGACAAACTGAAGGCAGCAATTCAGGAGAAACGCCCGGGAATAGTCAGGAAAAAAAGTGTTGTTTCACCACGACAATGCGCCCTCTCATTCGAGTGCAATCGCTCAACAAAAATTCACAGAGTTGAAGTTCGAAATCCTTCCGCATCCACCGTATTCGCCTGATTTGGCTTCGTCGGACTTCCACCTGTTCCCGAAACTCGAAACATTTCTGGGCAGAAAGAGATTTTGGTCGAATGAAGAACTGATAGAGTCTGTAAACGATTATTTTGGAAACCTCGAAGAAAGTCACTTCCGAGAGGAAAACGAGAAGCTAGAAAAACGTTGGACCAAGTGTGTTGAGCTTCGAAGGAATTGTGTTGAAATATAAAATATAACTTGAATCCGGTTTATTTTGTTTTCATTGTCATTCCGGAAACTTTTCAATCTACTCTCGTACAGGCTGATTCATTTTTGCTCTTCATCATGGAGATCTCGCTTATTATTAGAGATAGAGGACAGGTTTAAATTTCGTAATGTTGCTAAATTTTATGTTTGCTAAGAACCCGAAGAGAAGATGGATTTGTGATGAATGATGTACGAGATTAAAAAGAACGAGAAGTGTTCATTCTCTTCTTTGCAGAGGAAAACAGAAATCGCATTTCTGGCCATCATTAGCTTTCTTATTTCTTATCGGCGCCATATTGGGTTTTTATACCATCAAAAAGAGTTTTTTTTCTATGCAATAAATATGCGGACTTCTATATTCGAATCCAGGGAAATGCCTGAGATATTTATTCACATTCGTAGGAAACGTTACACCGTTTGGGGGTCCCATCTCCGCGTATTTATTTGGAGTGCAGCGTGCAACGTACTATCGCTTTGAACTCTCTCGCGGTACTGTCGAGATCGACTGCGAGTTGAAAATTACCCCTACCCACGCTGCTACCGCCACGCTACTGCCATCCGGTACCACCTTTTTAACAAACTCTAATAATTATACATTCTAAAATAAAATTGTCTATCAGTTTTAGGGGTTTCATGGTATAAGTGTTATTTGAAGGGATACGATACATGTATGTATATGGTGATCCATTAAAAAAAAGTTTTTGATATTTGAAAATTGCGAAGTTTTTTACATGTGCACAAAACACCTTCTACATGAAGCGAAACAACTTGACAACGTCGCAATTTTCATGAAAAGATAAGGCTGTAGTGATTGTAATACTTTATGCCGAATTGAAAGATAAATTAGTATACATAGTGTGCCATATAAAGAAAACATTCTTGATGCTGCCCTGCATTAATTGAACACCTTGTATATTTCTTACTATTTTAGAAATATGCATAAGTGCGAATATAGTAACTTTTATTTGAAACATTTTTTCTTATCTTCTATACTAACTGAGATATTGAACTTCCTCGCACTAATGGGCAACGTATAAAGGAACCAACTGAGAGGGTATTGCAAAAAATAACTTCAACTTATAAAATAAATTCGTATCTCCACATCGACAGCTATTCCCTAACCTCCAAGACATTGACTTTTTTCCGTATTAAAACCTTTTAATCATTTTGTAAATTTTATTTTTCCCAACTTTTGGTACTAGCCATTTTATTGGATTTCTTTAGCATACGTTCAAAGTCAATGCTCTCCTCCTAATACAAAGATAACTTTTAGTTGTATAAAATTCGTTCAACCAAATGTTATACTTGACTTACAAGGGAAGATCCCGAACCTGGAAATTAAAAAAAAATTGAAACTTTGGGAATATATAGAACATATATAGGTGTGCAATACGCAATTTTTTCTTTGTGCGGTCATTCACTTTTAAGGGGTGAAACACCCCATCGAAAATTAACAGATTTTCAATTTTTTCCATACAACTCCAGTAAAAAGAAAGATAGAAGATAGGTGTAAATGCAATAGTTGCAGCATACATCAAGCTCTTTCAAAATATGTAACTATCATATATACAGGGTGTTCCATTAAGCCCTGCGCTTACACTGCTGGTGTTTTTGTAACAATACAAAGAAAAGTTTAAGATACAATCTGTGTGACTTTTAATTCTATTTAAAACTGTATAGGTGTTACAATATACAGGGTGTTCCTAAAGTAAATATCACCATATCCTTGGTTATATCTAACAGAACTTCATGTACTATGTTATTATATATAGGTATATATATTATTGAATACTTATTGCAAGGAATGATCTCAATCTCACGAATTTAAAATATGAAATTTGAGAATATGTAAACCACATGCAAAGTTAATGAAATTTACTGTATATCTCTGCGGTATTATATTGATTAGATAACACATTGTTTTGTTTGGTAATTACATTCGAAGTTTTTATCTACTGGTGTAAACATTTTTTTTTTTAAGTCAATAATCAACCAAATGCAATGATAAATGATAACATTGCTTATATAAATTCCCCACCTGATATTAATAGTATTTGTTGTTAGATTGTGTAACAAACCTGTGGTGTTGAAAATGGTTGTCGTAAATACTTTAAATGTAATTCGCTTGCTCATGGTAACGTTTGACGTTGCCAATAACAATAATCTAACACCTGTGAATAACCACGAAGTAGAGCTACACGACATAATAAAGGATATGCTTCTTGACGTTCAAAAAGATACTTCATTTTCGCTGGAAATTGACACACACTGGAATTTTTGAATCCAGTTAGACCACATTCCGTAGACTTCGTAGATGATGAATACGCATCTACACGCGAAGAAGTTCTAGAAGCGATGGAAGCTGAAGATGAACAATGTGTTCCAGAAGAAGGCGGTATTGTCACTTTAGAATATAAAACCAAGGCTGTGGAATATTGGAAAAGTGGGAAAACGAAGCGACTTACGTTAGCAACCGTCCAAAATAAATTTCGAAAAGTTTCAACTCTCCAACAATTGTACAGGTAAACAGTGAACTCCGTTTAATATAACTACGATTTGTCTTAATTTTCTTTTATTTGTTCTAGATGGGAAGAAACAGTAAACCGGAGAGGCACACGACGGGAAAAATTGCTACAAATTTCGGAATCCGTTTATAATAACTTTGTGGAGAGTATTGATAAGGGCGATATTATTCATGATTTGGACATTCAAAGATGGGCTTTGCAAACTAATCAAGGAATACATTTAGAAAACTTTAAAGCATCCCGGCATTGGGTCTGGAATTTTAAGAAAGCATATAGAATAGTTTCAAGAAAAATAAATAAATTTATTACGCGATCATATGGTACAGATTCCGAAAAGCTAAATGAAATCGCTTCAACATTTGTTAGCCATGCAAAAGATCTCATAAAACAAGTCGGAAAAGATAATACATTCAATGCCGATGAAGGTGACTTTAATCTAGAGCTTCATTCTGGTCGCACGTTAGCTGTGCAGGGTTCAAAAAGTGTTACAGCAGTTGTGCAGTCAATATCCGCAACACATAGTTATACCATACTTCCCACAATATCAGCTTCTGGAAAACTTCTTTCCCCTCTATTTATTGTCATGAAAGAACAAAGTGGTAGCTTCGGTCCGCGTGTAACACAGTCTTTGTTTCAACCGTGGAATGTTTATGTTAGGGCTTCAACGTCGGGAAAATTAACAAAAGAACTGTTTAATGAATGGCTCACCCGTGTGTATGTGCCAAATGTAGGAGCTCAGAGCGTGTTATTCTTGGACTCTTGGACTGGTCATTGTCCTGCTACATTGCAAAACAGTATACTATCAAGCAAACATGTTGAAATATTGATGATACCGAAAAAAACTACGGCAGTGATACAACCACTAGATGTATATGGTTTCCGCATATGGAAAAATTTTGTAAGAAAATTTTCCGATCTTGTGCTACTGTTTGATTATGATATTGTGTTGCATGAACGCAATAATGTTATCAAACTACAGTCCCTTATTCACAACCAACTTTCGGCACCAAAGTATCACGATGTATTTGCTTATGCTTGGTATAAAAGCGGATACATTGATCAAAAACCAAATAAGTTTGAAAATCCGGTAGTTTTTTGCTTTTAGACAACAGGATTTTATACATCCTGCTAGGTGTTCCATATGCGGTAGCCAGGCCATCATACGATGTGCGTGGTGCAACGAAGTCCTATGTTTTAGACATTTCTTTGAAGAATTTCATCACCATACAGAATAATTATTCAGTAGCCAGTATTTCACTACATAATAGACATGACCAAAAGATGTAAAGTGTTATCTATAAACATTTCCTATATATCCTATACTTTATGACTAATCAGCTAATCACATATAAATTATTTTGATGTACTTATCAATATTTGTATTGCTTAAAATGTTAAAAATATGATATATTTGTTATCGCTTAATAAAATCGATTAATTATAAGATATTACTTTGGTCTAAAATACTAACCTTTTCCTCTTACAACAGCGAGTGATTAAATCAAATTAAAGAATTGAATATTACATATGTCTTCTATATATTTCCGAAATCAATACTCTTACTGTTATTATCAAACAAAACAATGTGTTATCTAATCAATATAATACCGCAGAGATATACAGTAAATTTCATTAACTTTGCATGTGGTTTACATATTCTCAAATTTCATATTTTAAATTTGTGGGATTGAGATCATTCCTTGCAATAAGTATTCAATAATATATATACCTATATATAATAACATAGTACATGAAGTTCTGTTAGATATAACCAAGGATATGGTGATATTTACTTTAGGAACACTCTGTATATTGTAACACCTATACAGTTTTAAATAGAATTAAAAGTCACACAGATTATATCTTAAACTTTTCTTTGTATTGTTACAAAAACACCAGCAGTGTAAGCGCAGGGCTTAATGGAACATCCTGTATATATAATAGTCACATATTTTGAAAGAGCTTGATGTATGCTGCAACTATTGCATTTACACCTATCTTCTATCTTTCTTTTTACTGGAGTTGTATGGAAAAAATTGAAAATCTGTTAATTTTCGATGGGGTGTTTCACCCCTTAAAAGTGAATGTCCGCACAAAAAAAAATTGCGTATTGCACACCTATATATGTTCTATATATTCCCAAAGTTTCAATTTTTTTTGAATTTCCGGGTTCGGGATCTTCCCTTGTTAGATTCTCAATTTCGCATTTCATTAAAAGAAAATCAGAGATTTGCTCATATTATAGCATAGATAAATATGCTAGATATGAGCATAGCAAGATAAATTACGAACGAAATTACTTAAAAAAATTCATCTCGATAAGCGACGTCGTGTTCCTACCCACCTACCTCTCTTGCCAAGTCAGACTTCCCCGGCATTACATGCATATACATACGGACAGTAGCCGGCTACATAACAATTCTTGCCCCATAAATCTTGCAACCGATTTTCCCCGATCCAGCTATTAAACGCGACATTCTAACAGTCAACGCTAGCGACTATTGCGCTCCCTATCGACGGTAGCTCTGTTCTAATCGCGTCGGACAAGGATGGTCCGTTTGACGTGGCGATAATTACCGTGTGCCTATAATTTAATTTGATAAGGGGCGTATTGGGTGGAGTCGAACGACAGTCTGATTACAGACATTCGCATCGCGTTAGCCTTGCTTTGCGCGAGCAGTAAAGAGAATCCTTTAACCCATGCCTTGTCTTCCCTTCACTTGGTCCTCCCCCCGCGTGTGTTTTAGCCTCGGGTAGTGTTATAACTAAAACCATAATTAAAATTGCAAATTAGAAATTTACTTCATTATTCGATATGATTTATAACGGTTAAATTACGTTAATCTGATAGAAAGAGACGGAGAGAGAAACAGAGAAAGACGCGAGAAGTAGATAACGTGAAATATCTGAGAATTGCTGTTTTGATTATTTTAGCTCCGTCAAAATCCAGAGATTAAAATGTGGGGCAAATAATTGTGATGAATACGCCACCCAAAATCAAGAGCGTATGTATCATGGGATGTGGGGAAAAAGTTCTTGACTCAAACAAATATGCATTCGGTCAACCAAATCGTAATTTTAAATGAGGGCAAAGATATATTTTTTAATTCAAAGAAATAACTTTTTTGAGATCGTTATTTGATTCAAACATATGATCTCTTGAAACAAATAACCTTGAATTTGATTTCAAAACATATCTGTTTGTTTTAATATACGTAATATATTTTTGGTTCAACAATACAGCTTTTTCTTTCAAAGAACTTCGTCAGTTTGAAACGTATGTATAAAATGGGGACACTAAAAAAAATCTAATTTTTATTGAATTAATCATATTATTTGCATAAAATGTTTATATGTTTTAAAATATACATAGATGTAAACTTTTCTGATTGTTAATTATAAAAATTTTATGCAAATTATATTAATTCAATAAAAAATCGATTTTTTACTCTTCCCATTTTGGGAACGTTCCCCATTAAAAGGTTAGATAAATCATATGTATTTGCTCAAAATATTTCTGTGGTTTAAAGTATGTTGTTACATTGACAAATATATTATTCTGTTGATATTATCACGCCAGTGAAATGGTTAGTGCGATAGATGCTTTCTTCTTTTTAGAGAAGAAAGCATCTATCGATTGATACTTGTACTTGTTTTGTTTGCAAGGAATATTACAAAACTTACTACCTCGGTAATCTCCTAGGCATCTTGAGAATCGCGAACGAGTAACTATATGGTTAGGTGCTAGAAGGGTGCCTAGGTATTACGACAAAAAAGGTAGGAGATAGAACAAATACGCAGATATATCAACGGACTTATACATGCAAGCATGTCTTATCACTAACCTGGGCAAATATGCGGTAACAGCCAGAAGCGTGGCGAGCGCATAAAAGTTTACACATAAAATAGAAGGTTAGAAATAAATTATAAAACGTGCTGAAACACTTACCGTTTTAAAAATCTTCCGTGAAATCACAAACTGGGTAACATCTGTTAAATATTTGAATCATTAGATGTGTTTCCACAGATGTTTCAGTCAAGTGAGTACGACGTACGGAATAAATGTTTTTTAATGCCGAAAACGACCGTTCGACATCTAGCGATGTTATATTTGCATATTTAAAATAATCTTTGAAACAACTTAATGCATCTTCACACGCACCTTCACAAATTTGTCTTAATATAAGAAAATCGGAGTCTTTCTCTAAAACACTTTCAAATTTTCGTATTACACACCAATTTGTTTCGCCTTCTACAGCGCATAACTGTGCGTGAACATCATTCACAATTTGAACAGAATCCACTAGCGACATCGAAACATTTTGTAATTTTTCTATTCCCTCCGCTAGTCCGAAGTGATTGTTGTGAATAGTTTGTAAATCTCTTTTAACCTGACTATCTTGAAATATTTCCTGACTTTTCTTGATTGTTGCAGCTTCTGTCGGATTGAATTTCAAAACTACCTTCTTTACTTGATCAAAATATTTGTTGTAGTAAAACGCAGCCTGCAACCATGTTCCCCAACATGTAATAATCGACTGTGGTGGTTCAGGTAAATCAGGACGCAGTTCGTGAAATAGTCGGGTACGTTTCGGGGACTTTAGAAACACTGTCTTTGTACTAGCGATCAATGCATTTACTAGTGGAAAACATGTAGGAATCGTTTGTGCCGCAAGATTTAGAGGTATGGATTTTACACGTTACATGTAAGAAGTTACCCCTGTGTTCTTTAAGAGATCGGCCCAAAGAACGCATGTTTGCGGCACCATCGCCCATAAGCATTAAAGGTTGCTTAGTTGAAACTTCAATATTGTTAAATGAGTTCAACACCACCTTTAAAATCTCATCGGCAGTACAATTTATAACTCTTTTGGCAGCAAGTAAGAAGGAGGATGGCGGTCGATGTGGTTCCATTGTACGTACCATTACATTAACCACACAATGTTTTTGACGATCTGTTGTTTCGTCCACACACAAACACAGTTTTTTATCTTTCAATTCCGTTTCCATTCTTTTTTCTATATGTTCACAAGCAAATGGCACTACATTTCGTATCGATGTCCGACTAGATAATTTACGGTCCGCATATTTATTCCAGAAGGAGACAAATGCTTCTTGGTCTAGTAAACGAAACGATAGATTACATAAAATAAGAGTAACACATGAATCAAATGTAAATTTTTCTTGGTCTCGTATGCCACTTTTTGCAGAAGAATGCTGTTTGCTTTCGAAGCGACGATGACAATGGCTTCTAGACCAACACATTAAAGGGATTTTACAAACTGGACATTGTATTTTAGCGCAATCAAAAATTAAGTCCGGCATGTCCACTATAAAGTTTTTAACTGTGTCTGCCATTGGTCGTTTTCGCGACGTACCTAACTGCGACATTTTTAAAGCAAACATAAGCGTACAATTACGAAATAAGTTACGACAGCCTACATATCCACAGAACTACTCGCATACAGCATCGATTTAGTACTGACGCTGTGAACGTGTGAAATAAATAATCGCCGACTCCGCACCACATATCTACTGCATTGACTGTTACCGCTGTTTATCACTTGCCTTTGCTAAAAACCTGTTGTATTAAAAAAGGAGGAAATACACTAACAATTAGTTACAAAATATGAAAACGAAATATCAAAGCATCGTTAAATGTGTGGTGAATTGATTAAATCGCAATTTATTTAAACTGCTAGCATTGGTGTTACTGGCCTTGAAAACGATATCGGCGAGATTTTTGTAATTTTCGCCAATCCCTAGGACAAACAGGAATTATGATATTTTTTTATACAGAAATGTTAACGTTAGTTATCCAATGGTAAAAATATATAAATCCATTATCCTACTTACCTATTATTTTCTTCATTTAACAAAATTACGTCAAATAAAAACGTTTGTACATTCAAACAAATTCAACCTATTGCTCTTAAAAAATGTGCTTTCACTCAAATAAACCTTACTTATTTATTTAGTCCTAAGCCTTTCTACATTTAGCTGTAACGCCGTTGTAGTTGAGTTCTGCATTTCTGTCCCCATCCTTTCCTATCTTCTGTTAGGTTTCGTGTTTCTTCCCATGCCATTCCTTTTTTATCTACTCCTTTTCTGATTCCGTCTATCCATCTAGTTCTTGGTTTGCCCCTCTCTTTTCTTCCGTCTTTCGTCCGACATTCGACACACGTACCCGAACCATCTGAGTTGTCCTTCTACAATTTTTTCATTAATTGGTTTTATTTGAAGGTTTTGCCTAAATGTTTCATTTCTTATTCTGTCCATCCTTTTTTGTTTACTATTTTTCTCAAGAACCTTATTTCCATACCATTAATTTGAGATTTTGGTCTTTCCATCAATGACCATGTCCCACTGCTGTATGTGATCGTTGGCCTAACTACTTTTTTGATCACTTCTGCTTTTATCCTTTTTGGTACCTTCCTTTTTCCTAGGAATGTTGTTTTCATTGTATTAAATATGTTTCCGGCTCTTCCAAATCTTTCATTTATTTCCCTCTCCTGTTTACCCTTTTCTTCTATAATCGCTCCTAAGTATTTAAGGAACTCTACTTGTTCTATTTGCTTTCCGCCCAATCTTATTTCATGTGTTTTCTTCGAACCAGAAATTATCATTGTTTTCGTGTTTTGAATGTTTCAGGTAAATCTTTGTTAAATTAACGATAAATAATCTCAAAGATATATATTTGTTCGATTCAAGAACTTTTTTTTCTTTGTGTAACATAAAGCACGAGGAAAATACAAACCAGATTTTTTTACAGCTTCATGGAAAGTAGCTGTGGAAAATTGCAACCCAGTGCCTTATGTAGGTGGTGAAACTTGTTCTTTCTTCTTACACAGTGCCAATTAACGTTTATTTCCTAAGAAGACCGCTCCATGTACATAATAGAAATTATTTCTTAAACTCCCCACTTTTATACCTTAAATTATCCATTATTTCTTACCTACACTAATTCACTCAATCCAATTCTTAATCATCCTTCATATAGAAGACTCTACAGCCTCCGCCTTATTCTAACGTATACGTAATCGAGACACACCAAGCAGGATCAAGCAAGAAAAAACACACATCAGGTAGAACCGATCGGACTGGTTCGAAAAATTAATTTGTAGTCTCATTAATTAATATACTGATTAAAAGGAGCCCCATTAAAAGTTGATTATCATTGTCTCATTACTTCGAGCTCCGACATATTAATGGTGCCATTTAAGTTCTCCCATCATCCGGAATTTATTTATAAATACGAAATCATCATCGTCCTTTTTTTACGACGACGAAGGCACTTAAAGATGTTAGCAGCGATCGCAACGACAGCTTGTTGGAATTAATACTGGCTAATAATGCTTTTCTCTAAGAAATTTCCATTCTTTCAACATTAAATGAAGTATTGGATATGAAATTAGGTATTTATGATTTCAATTATAAAGGAAAGTGTAAAAAAGAGAAAATCTCTATTTTGTATGTATATCTGCAAAACATCTTCTTATTAGGAAATTAATAATAAATTAGGACAAATTTATTATAATATTGAACTGTAGTCATTTAATGTTATATAACTTTTTTAATTCATTTTTAAATATTATATTCACAATTCTATAACTGAAAGAACTAAAAAAGTACCATCATTACAAAGCACACTTTCTTCAAGAGTTGACAAGGCTATCCACATCGTAATTAAATAATAGATAACAACGTACCGCTAGAATTCTTGCAAGAATTTAGGCCACAGTCTGTAGAATTTGTTGATGATAGATATCCACCTTCACGGGAAGAAGTCTTAGAAGTTATACAATTTGAAGAAGAAGAATGTGCACCAGAAGAAGGATATATTGTCGATTTGGAATATAAAACAAAAGCTGTTACCTTCTGGAAATCTGGGAAAAAGCGACGTTCATTTGAAGCTGTAAAACATAGATTTAAGAGAGTAAAGTCTTTACCACAATTATATAGGGAAGAAATTGCAGGCCAATTTTAAGACATTTTTGTGTTCACAAATTTTTTGCTTTTTAGTTGGGAGGTATCAATACAAAAAGGAGGAACACGAAGAGAGGAATTATTACAAATTTCGGAATATGTTTTCAATAAATTTATTACTAGCAGCGAAGCGCATGCTATAATTCACGACCTAGATCTTCGTAAATGGTCTATGGAAGCCAATGAAGAAATCGGATTAAGAAATTTCAGAGCATCCCCACATTGGTTATGGAACTTCAAGAAAGTATACAGGATAGTTTCTCGTAAAATTACCAAATTTATAACCCGTTCATATGGTATAGACACGGCAGAGTTAAATCAAATTTCGTCGGCTTTCGTACAAGAGCTAACCTTATATTGCGAAGATAGGCTTCACTAATGCATTCAACGCTGATGAAAGTGGATTAAATTTGGAATTGCATTCTGGTCGCACGTTAGCTTCACAGGGATCGAAAGCAGTTGAAAGTATTGTGCAATCTATATTCGCTACAATACACAGCTATACCATACTTCAAGTGGTACATTTGGACTACGAGTAGTAGAATCGATGTTCCAC
This sequence comes from Dynastes maya, assembly GCA_029619315.2. NCBI lineage: Eukaryota > Metazoa > Arthropoda > Insecta > Coleoptera > Scarabaeidae > Dynastes > Dynastes maya. Next base: position 3,112,136 of record JAROYE020000001.1, on the reverse strand, counting down.
GCAGAAAATATTTATGTAACTGCTTTATCATCCGGAAAACTAACAACAGCATTATTCACGGAATGGTTCACAAAGATATATCTTCCTAATACAGGAATCTTAAACATTTTTATTGCTAGATTCGTGGACTGGTCATTGTCCATCTAACTTAAAAGACCATATATCGGCCGACAAGAATGTGAACATCCTCATAATACCAAAGAAAACCGCTGGTATGACACAACGCCTAGACGTCTATGGATTTCGTGTTTGGAAAAATGTTGTTAGGAAATTACCTGATGTTATACTCTTATACAACTACGATATTAATTTGCATTATTAAATTACAATCTTTAGTGCATAACCAATTATGCTCTTCAAAATATCATAATTTATTTGCTTACGCATGGTACAAAAGTGGTTATATTGCGGACCGGCCAAATCGTTTCGATAATCCTGTCACTTTTACCTTCACAGAAGATTTTCAAATTCCATCGCGATGTTCCATATGTGGAGGGCGTGCTATAATACGGTGTTCCTGGTGCAACAGTTCTTTGTGCTTTAAACATTTTTATGAAGAAATGGATTATCATACAAATTAAGTAATTACTAGCGTATATCTTATACAGCGTGTCCCAGGATTGATGTTACAAAAGGTGTGAGGAACTCAAAATCTTGGAATCCTAATTTGACATTTTGGAACTAAGTCCTGCTTGGTTTGAAACTTATTTTTAGTTAACTTTCGATTTTCTGGAATCAAGTATGCCTTAGCAGTTGAGCAAAACCTATTTTCGTTTCAGGTAAAGTTCCTTTTTCGTCCACAGTATGCTAAAATGTTACTAAGAAAAGTTGTTCAGAATGAAAAGTGATGGCGTCATGCAATGCGTCTGAAAGATAGATAAAATCCATTATTTGTCAACTTCGCTTCAGATAAAGTACCTTTTCCGTTCACAATACGCCAAAGTTTTACTAAGAAAAGTTGTTCAAGAAGATCTACCGACTTTGACCAAACCGTCATTTCTTAGATTAAACAAAATAAATTGTATTTACTCACAAATTAAATTTACACTTCAATTATGTATTCATAATAGCTGCTATCAGTTTCTGCGCCCCATTCTACGCGATATCTGAATTATCTGAAACTGTTCCGAATTTCCTCGATTTGTATTTCGTGTGCGGCGTTTCGTACCTCTCTTTCAGTATTTCTCTACTGTTGGGTATGAGTTGAGAGTAAACCAGGTCTTTGAGGCCAACCCATAAAAAATTTTAATCTAAAAAATGAGGGTTTAATCAAAGCATATATTTGACTTTTTTTTGAAATTTGTATAGAGCCATAACTTGTCATTCTTAACAACTTTTCTTAGTAAAACTTTGGCGTATTGTGAACGAGAAAGCCACTTTACTTGAAACTAAATTGACAAATAATGGATTTTATTAAAGTAGGTGGATCATTCAGAAAATTTGTATAACGGCATAACTTTTGATTGTGAACAACTTTTCGTACTAACATTTTAGCATATTGCGAACGAAATAGGTGCTTTACCTGAAACGAAAATAGTTTTTACTCAACTGACAAGGCCTATTTGATTTAAAAAAATCGAAAGTAAACTAAAGATAAGACTTAAACCAAGCAGGGCTTAGTTCCAAAATGCCAAATTGAGATTCAAAGATTTTTAGTTCCGCACACCTCTTGTAACATCAATCCTGAGACACGCTGTATATACACATGTATACATAAGCCATATATTACAAAATATGTCATAATATTATATTACAAAATATATCATAATATTATATTACAAAATATGTCATAATATGTATCTTATATGTTGGTTTGAATAAATTTTTCTACCACTATGAATTGTAATATCGACATCCGAAAGGCATGCAATATTATTATTAGAGTAACCTAAACTTGCGGACTCGCATAGGCGTCGGTATTATGGGTTAATATAAGAATACGAAAAATTCATAAATAAACTAAACCGGTAGAGAAGCAGGCATGTAGTGTCGACCTTGAATACAAATCATGTTAAACCGCGCTGAGAGAGATTTCGTTTTAGTACCGGTTGAGCTGTTGCAGAGATTAGTCGAACGGTCAAGGTTATATACTTACGTGTCGCTTTTGAAAATATAGCTGGTGTTTTTTGTGTGTTGTAGTATTATACCAAGTACGTAATTAGTGTATCGTTTCATATAGAACTAATATCTACATACCTAAGAAAACAATGCCTCGTAATAGATTTGCTACTAATGTACATAAGTATGTGTCACTTTTTCCCCATTTAAAATATGACGGTAGTGCAGTTTTTTGCTTAATATGCAATGTTCGTTTGGCTGCATTGGACAGAACTGATTGCCAGAGGCATGTCAATGGTATTAAGCATATAAGAAATGCAAGAACTGAAATACCTTATACACTATTCCTCATACATTTATTAATTATGTTTACCTCTTGTAATCTTCCGTTGTCGTTGGTGAGAAAAGCAGCTTTTAAAACGTTTTGGCGACAATACGTTCCAAAGTACCCATTACCCTCACAAACACAATTACAGAATCATTTGCCGCGAATGAAAGAGATGCTAGAAAATGTGTGTAAACGTGATTTGTGTTCCAAAAAAATATGGATTACCGTGGATGAGACGACCGATATAAAGAAAAACAGTATTGTGAATGTAATAGCTCGCGTTTTATCTAGCGAGAACACAGCATCTCGATATTTGTTAGCTTGCAAACGTGTTCAACAATGTACCGCGGAAATATTCAAAAAGTGATAATGAACGCTTTGAAAAAATTTAAAATTGCCCAAGATCAAGTTGTGATGATTGTGACAGATAGTGCAGCAACGATGTTAAGTGTTGGGCGATCCTTAAAACATATATTTCCTAACTTAATACATATAACCTGCGTGCTGCATGCTTTGCATTTAGTTGGTGAAGTTGTTCGACAACATTACGGAAACGTTGATCGGATGATTGGAAGTACTAAAGCAGTGTTTCGTAAATCTCCTAAACGTTTAAAAGAATTTCGTAAATTTTGTCCAGGTATTCCAGAACCTCCTGAACCAATTTTAACGCGACGGGGTACTTGGCTAACAGCAGCTTCTTACTATTTGATCCATTTTCAACAAATTCAATCAGTTATAATGCGATTTAATCGGAATGAATCCAAAGCAATTAGAGAAAGTCAAAGAGAATTGAAATTCCTCAACTTTTAGAAGATTTAACAACAATATGTACCAATTGTACAGTATTACTAGATGCCATCAGAAAACTACAATGTACTGAATTGTCATTGCAGGAATCATTAGACATAGTGGAGAGTGTAAAAAATAAATTACACACATTAAATGACACGCCAGGATTATGCGCTAGTCAAAAGTTCGCAGATGTTTTAAGGAAAAATCCCGATTTTAATACTTTAGAGGCCGTTTATAATAAGTGTAAGAATAGTGAGCTTTTAAATGATTTTGAAAAACAGTTTCTACATGCAAATGTAACTTCCTTAGATGTGGAGAGATCGTTTTCTATGTATAAGAATATTTTTTCTTGTCGACGCACAAGGTTTAAAGAAGTAGCTGTGGAAACATATGGAATAATGCAAGTTTACAGTAGTTCACATCCTGATGCCTCTAATTTGTTGAATAATCAGCAAGTAAGTTTATTTATGAATTTTTCGTATTCTTATATTAACCCGTAATACCGACGCCTATGCGAGTCCGCAAGTTTTGGTTACTCTAATTATTATATTAATTCATTTTTATCTATATTTCTGTTTTCTAAAACATATCTATCTAAAAACATCAAAATTTATATTACATTCCTTCACAGCCTCTAAAGACGACATATTAAATATCATTTTCCTCGTTTTTTTAATAACTGTTTTACAAAAAGTGAAGAACGTTTTTGAAACTGCTTAAAGAGCTGTATAACATCCACAATATGGCATTTGAATAGGTTCATTCGTGAAGGGGTGGGGGAAGACACCACCAAATTTTCGAATAGAAATGCTATCCTATTTTCATATATGTAATAGAGCTCAAAGAGACAATTATTTTGATATATAACTTTGATGTATTTGGTCCAACCGTTATCGAATTACTTTCAAAAAACAGAAAATCAAGTAAAATTTCAGGTGGTTTCACCTTCTTAAAACGAAATTGGACCGATAAGGAAAATGGCTTCGAACATCTTGGGGTGAGGACTACTTGTCCACAAAGTTTCAATTTTTTTTTGGAATTTCCGGGTTCGGGATGTTTCCTTGTATGTAGATAATATAAAAATCTCCACTCGTATTATTACTTGCTCTTCTCTCTATAAATGCTATCGATTTGCTTGATTAGTTAAGCCCCAATCACTCTTAAAACATTCTGAAAACGCTGTGGGTCACAACATCTAATACTGACTAAATATCTTACGCTCTTATTCCCAATTCCTCTTCAATTTCCTCCACCCCTTCTCCATCTTTTTCTTCTCCGTGAGATGAGAGCGACAGGTCGGAGTCATATTAAATTAAAAATTCATATTTGTTCGGAATCGCAGCCGTCCTGATGTAAATGAGGTAATCTTACACGGCCTACTATATTTCACGGACGCTGTCAGAACTCCGTAGCTCCGATCCGGAGAGTTGAGCCCGGCTACGTATAGCTGACCGCCTCGAGATCGCCTTTAAGCAATTATCTAATTAAAATTAATGCCCGTTTAAAACCCGAACTCATCAAAAACCCGAGACCCAAACCGAGTAAATTAATCATAGGAGTAATCGAGTTGCCGGTGATGGATATTTTTAATTTAATAAATAATGAGAAATATATTAAGGTCTAGTTAGCAGGTGTACAAAAAAGGCAGGTCGGAGCGTTTCGTTTTTTTTTTCTTAATGCGATCTCTGTGTATCCGTTCATAAACATTACATATGTACGTATAAGCGATAACGGAGCATATTGGGGAAAGCTAATTGGTAAAAATACACAACATACGCCCAAAAATGCATATTTTCAGGAATACCAAAAAACATTCTAGGTTGCTTATATTGCGTTTTGGGAAAATCGTTTTTGCCGGTAACGTACGAAAGGAAAATAAACCGTTGACTAATAAAGTCACTAAATTTATCAGTAGAGTTTGTTAAAAAGATGGTATCGGCAGTGGTGCACCGTATAAAAGCAGTTACGTAATATACGATATTAGTGAAAAATAATATTGTTACCTTTTCCTGTCGTCTTGATGTCCGCCGTGGCAATTGGCAACCGCCCTGGCAAGTCATTGTCGACTCATTCAGCCGTCGACGGTGTTGTGAATACGTTGTCGTGTACTTCGAAAATGATCGTTCGACATCCAGTGAAGTCAGATTTGCAAATGTCAGATATTCCTTTTCTTCATCTGGGCACTCTTGATTTTCAGTTATAGACCGAACCTTTTGTAAATCGGGATTTTCCGCTAAAATTACACCAAGTTTTTGAGCAACATCCACTCCTATACTGTTCGTCAAGATTTCTAGAGCGGCTTGTAAATTGTTTATGCAATTTAATGCGTCTCGTGCAGATAAATGACTTCTAATTGCTTAATAGCTTGTGCAACTTCAGAATAGTTCATGGAAATTTCATCTATTTGTTGTTGAACGTCCGAATTGGAAAAAAGTTGCTGACTGTCTCGAATTGCTGCAGAATCATTTGAATCAAGTTTCAAGATGACATTTTTCACTTGTGAAAAATATTTCTGATAGTAAGATACTGCCTGGAGCCATGTTCCCCATCGCGTTATTACAGGCTGAGATGGCGGTGGTAATTTGGGACACAATTGTTTGAATACACGGATGTGATTCGGAGATTTGATGAACACTTTTTTGGTAGATGCTATTAACTTATCCACCATCGGATACTTCTTTCGAATAGTTTCTGATACGAGGCGACTTGCATGTATGAGGCATGTTATGTGAAGAAGAGTCGGAAAGCATATTTTCAACAACCTACCAACTCTCAGCATTGTTGCGGCTCCGTCAGTAGCGAACATCGTGGCTTGGGTTCCTGTGATACAAAATTCTCTCAACAAATCTTTTATTATCTTGACAACGGTTTCTGCATTAGTTTTCTGAATCCTTTTACTGGATAACAACAATGAAGCTGGTGGACCATCACGCGTTACAACATGAATGACGCTGTGTTTCTGAGCATCACACATAGGCAGATTTTCTTATTTCTCAACTCGTCGTTTATACATTCCTTTACTGTACCTTGCACACGTGGCAAATTGTATCGTAATTGCATAGATGTTGGCAGCTTCCATGAGGGAACGTACTTAGCCCAAAAAAGACGAAAGTGTTTATTAGATACTAGATGTTGTGGGATGTTGCACACACTTAACATAAAAATAAAATCATATAAAAATTGCCAGTATGGAATACTGTTTCTTAAATTCAATACATGGCGTTTACTTTTGCAATGTTTTCTACATTCAAACCTATCGCGACATAGCAATCCGCTATTGCATATTGTGCAATAAATATGCGGACTTCTATAGTCTAATCCAGGGAAATGCCTGAGATATTTATTCACATTCGAAGGGAACGTTACACCCTTTGGGCGTCTCATCTTCGCGTACTTATTTGGCGTGCAACGTACTGTCACTTTGAACTCTCTCGCGGTACTGTCGAGATCGACTACGAGTTGAAAATTACCCCTAATCACGCCGCTACCGCTACGCTACTACCATCCGGTACCACCTTTATAACAAACCTACGCTACTGCCATCCGGTACCACCTTTGTAACAAACTCTATGTATTAGTAGAATGATTTTGTTATTTAATGTTATCCTTTTATTATTTTATGATGAAAAATAAATAAATTTCCTTTGTTTGCATGTCAATATTTTTTTTATTTTTATTTTAATTCAGGATGCCAAAAAATAGAGAATTAACCCCAGGTGAACGCACACAGATATTTAAACGAAGGCAAGCAGGACAATCTTTAAGAAACATTGCTAAAGATTATAATATTTCTCATGAAGGTGTTGATAAAATAGTTACAAATATTTTGAGCAGAGGATCCAGCGAAAATCGACCGCGGACTGGTAGAAAACGAAAGATGACGAGGAGAGATAATTAACAAATGATTCAGGAAATTCGACAAAATCCATTTGTTAGTGCTAGAGAGTTTAAGGATATTTTAAATTTGCCTCTAGGAACAACACAAAATCTACGATTTATGAAGCCGACATACACGGTGGTGTCTCTCGGAAATAACCGTACATTTCAAATGCAAACGCACAGAAACGGCTGCGGTTTGCAAAAGAACATGTTAGTAAACCAAAACATTTTTGGGAGTCAGTGCTTTGGTCCGACAAGAGTAAGTTCGAGTTAACATCATGCAAGAGAAGAAGGTTGGTATGGAGAAAACCAGGAGAGACTTTTAACTGCAACTTAATGCAGCCTACTATAAAACACGGAGGAGGCTCTATAATGGTATGGGGTTGTTTTAGTAGTGCTGGGCTAGGATATTTGAAAGTAATTGAAGGAATTCTTAACGCTCAAGCATACATTTACATCTTAGAAAAAGAAATGTTAGACTCTATTGATAAATTGGATCTAATGGGGTCCTTTATATTCCAACATGACAACGACCCCAAGCATACAGCGAAGGTTGTGACCAAATTTTTAGCGGACAATTCTGTTAGTGTTATGAAATAGCCTCCCCAGAGCCTCGACCTCAATCCCATAGAGCATCTGTGGGCTGAGCTCGATAGAAGAATTCCAGCAGTAGACAGGAAATCCAAGAACGAATTTATTCCGGCAATCCGGAGGGGGTGGTCGGCTATTCCTCAAAAAAAAAAGTATTCCAAATAGACTACGAGCTGTTAGCTTCTTCTTTAAAATTAGATTTGTTAGCTGTCAGCATAATTTCCGAACTCCGTTTTATTGTTATTATTTTACCGTAATATAAATAATAAATTCTTTCCGTTATATATGCTATAAAAATTACGTATTCTCCTTAGTATTAAACTTGTGTTTTTCTGGGAAGCGTATTATTTAATTAGTCCATAATTTCCGTCGCGTCATTTTGTTCCTATTATATTAAATTATAATATAATTCGTATCAAACAAAAGGTGCCTAACCTTATCAATTTTATGAATATATCATTTATATTTTGGTATATAACATGAATGACGCTGTGTTTCTGAGCATCAGTTGTTTCATCCACGCATAGGCAGATTTTCTTATTCCTCAACTCGTCTTTTATACATTCCTTTACTGTACCTTGCACACGTGGCAAATTGTATCGTAATTGCATAGATATTGGCAGCTTCCATGAGGGAACGTACTTAGCCCAAAAAAGACGAAAGTTTTCATTATCTACTAGGTGTTGTGGGACGTTGCACGCACTTAACATAAAAATAAAATCATATAAAAATTGCCAGCATCCGCGTACTTATTTGGCGTGCAGCGTGCAACGTACTGTCGCTTTGAACTCTCTCGCGATACTGTCAAGATCGACTACGAGTTGAAAATTACACCTACCCACGCCGCTGCCGCTACGCTACTGCCATCCGGTACCACCTTTTTAACAAACTCTATTTATCAGTGAATTCCCGGATTTGAACTATAATGGAACTGAAGTATTGCGTAGAGTTTGCAAAATGCCTTTAATGTGCTAGAAGAAAGGCAACTGTAAAAGACATATAAATAGTGTATATCGCACAAATGAGAAAAATGGCGTGCCACCTCAAACCCAATTTAAGTTGGATTTACTTTTGATGTTTATTGTTGGTGGTCTACCGCTTCGTTTACTCGATAAAGGACCGTTTCGACTGTTTTGACGTACATACAATCCCGAATGGAACTTACCATCAGGGTCAGCGTTACGGAAGGAACTACCAAGATATCGAAAAAGGATCAAAGCAGAATTAAAAGATAAACTGCTGTGGTTATGTCTTCATGGGACGACAGATTCTAAAAAAAAATTCTATTTTGAATATTATAGTACGAGCACTAGATCTTATTAAACCGATCTGTTAATTGTCTTATTATAAATATCGGATCCTTGCTTTCCTAAAAGGGTATTGAGTGTTTTCTTTTACCATTTTTGCAAGTGTCTTTCCAGCTACAGTCATTAAAGTTAATCTTTTTTTGTATAATGAGACTACGACTCCTATGTTCCATTCCTCTGGTATTTTCTTTGTTTTCAGAATTTCATTAAGGTAAACGCAATTCTGATAAATTTAAACAATATGGGTACATATTCCACATACTTTATGGATTCAATTAAACCATTTCAATAAATATTAAGGCAGAATCGTTCAAAGGACGTGTCCCATCGTAAAAGTGAGGTTATAGTACATTCCTGGTTGTCAGCGGGTGGTATTTGACGGTATAACACGGCCAACTTCGTCCCGTTTCACCAGCGTAAGCTCTACAGATGCCTGAGTTTTCGTTCCCAGTACTTAGCGGCGATAAATTTAGGTTAATCGGACTGTATACAATGAACACGATGGGTCAACATAGAGATGGTGGTATTATATCGTCACCGCGTCCGTTTTATTAGAGGCGATTTTATTGTTTCGTAGGTGTAAAACGGCTTGAAGCTAGGCGCTGTTCCCGCTGATCTCTGGCCGAGATGGAACTGAGCTCAACGGCCAAAAGCTACGATCTCCAAGGGGGCAAAGCTTACTGTTATGGTATTTATTACAAGTATTGTCGGTATTGCGCTTAAATTAACTATGTGATTAGAGCAGTCAGGCCCGGTCTTTTAATTTATTTTTAAAGCCATTTTTACCAAAAATTAACATTAAATTAAAACTTTCATATAGGTATCTATAAAAACAATAATTTTCCATATATTCGTAATTTTTTAATTGTGTATGTCCAAGATTATTTCGACGAAGATGACATAACCACAAAATAACTTATGCGTTGTGTGTACATATACATAAAGATTAAAGTGACACTTATACTACGTTTGTATGCAAAGAATATTACAAAACTTAGTACCTCGGTAATCTTGTAGGAATCCTGAGAATCGCGAACGAGTGATAGGGATAACTGTATGGTTAGGTGCTAGAAAGGCGCTAGGTATTATGATAAAAAGGGTAGGAGATAGAACAGCAGATACCTCAACGGACTTATGCATGCAAGCATATTTTATCACTTGCCTTTGCTGCCTTTGCCTTTATATCAAAAAGGGAGGAAATGCGAGGTGTGGCAATTAAATAATCGGTTAGGTGGTAGAAGCGTACAATAAAACAAGCAGATGGGTTTTTTTCTTGTAAATGCAGGCATGCATTATTCAAAACCGCGTTTTATGCATAATTGTCGATATACCTAACAGGAAGTCTTGTAGGTGCAAGTTTCGAAATGATAAATTGTTTACAGCCATAGGACTTGTTTGTGAAAGTGGTTGACAATATCTTAATAATTTTTGGTCTAGAATGTTGGCAAAAAATAAAAAAAATTACGAGGGTGATCGTAAAATAAGGTTCCCATATTTTTTAAAAATAGACAGCGTTCTTTATTTCCTTAACATTACACATCGTTTTAAAGGTAAAAATTTAAACGATTTTTCGACATAATCGCCATTTCTGTCCAAGCATTTTTGCAGACGGTGCTCCAACTTTTGTATCGCCATGTCGTAAAATTCTGCCGCCAGTCCTTTCAAGAATCTTTTCAATTGTGGTGTTGGAAATCTCAGGAATCCGAAGAACGAGTTGACGAATAGTGACCCTCCGATCTTCAAACAGTATGCTCTCGACCTTTTCAACGATTTCCTCTGAAACTGATGGTCTTCCGCTCCGCTCTTCATCGTGAATTTCCCTCCGATCTCCAGTGAATTCCCTACAGCATTTGCGGACGTGTTGAACAGCTATACACTTTTCTCCATAAACTTCGGTTAATTGAAGATAAATGTCTATAGGTGAAACCCCTTTCGCGTTTAAAAAACGTATCACAGCGCGAATTCCGCACCTGGCGGTAGCGGCGATCGGGAGTTCTATCACGGACGGCTGCTTAGCCAACATTGAGTGGCGTAGCCAGACGGGAGCGGTACGTATATAGAGTGGGAGAGCTGCCGCACACGCCAATGTTGTTGGGTTTCGCCTAACACGTCTTATTGCTATTGTAGGGCTTTGGGAACCTTATTTTACGATCATCCTTCGTACTTTTGAACAAAAATATGTCACCAGTTTAATGCAATATTAGGCGCATTTCATTAGCAATTCGGAAGCAGATAAATGGGCGTTTATTAGGTCTCCTTTATGCCTAATCTAGATATCAGCAATCATATCTGGAGAAATAACGGTGTCTTTTTTAAAGAAACCCTAATGAATTTGATTGGAGATTTAGAAAAATAGTATCTTATAACATTTTGCTCCAGAATTTAAGAAGATTTCCAAAAAATGCAATAATATATCCCATGTCCCATTTGAAAAAAGAAGCTACGAATTATGTGACACCCTAGATGTTTCAATATAATTTCAAACGATACCCACAATCGTATCTCATAACAAACAAAACTGCTTTATAAAAACCTCTATTGACAAAGACGCAATTTTCCAAACCCATGGAGATGCTTCACCCTGTATAACTTACGAAATACTCAACCGTACGTAATGCCGCTAATTAGCGGAGAAAAACGACGTTTAAATTGCGCATTTACTTGGCGCGGAGGAGGGACAGCGAACAAAAGCGAATATGAAGAAACCGAAACGATGGAACAGGTCTACCAGGATTGGGGCCATCATTTATTGTTACTCGTTGCTGGCGTTTATTGTTTTTGGAAAGGAGAAGATGCTTAATCTATCAAAACGCGCCGCGTTTTTCATCTCGTGTACATCTACGAGTTCTTCTCTTTCTCCGTCTGCGCTTCTTAGAGAGTTTTAAGAGTCGAGCTAACGTGTAGGTCCGTCTTACCATGACCTCTCATGTTAATATTAATTGAAAGTGCCAATCACGGTAATGAAGTGGCCTGCCATCGTCGTCTTCGGGCCACGTTCGCTTGCCTCACCCCTCTGTTTCGTGTAGACCAATTATATCAGGTTAAATGGTACCGTCCAGATATACTAAGGATATATGGTATCATCATCGGTCAGGCTAGAAACTGGGATAATATTTTTTTATTTCATAGTTTGTTTATTTATGTCCTTAGAAGTCCAGAATAAAAAAAATCTTTAGAGTCAAACCATTTATTGATCAAAAAACTTAGATTTTCATGCAGAGCATAATGTGCGATCGGCTAGTACACCTTTACTAGAAATGAAGGTTATTTTACTCCTCTAAGGAAGTTAATGTCATAAGATCTCCAAGCTCTAAAAAAATCTCCAATCATGATGTACAGACTTGAAAGCTTTTCAGAAAATTAACCTAATGGGTGGCCAGATAACTGAACACATTCCAGTAATTGATGAAATATGGTGTGAAATTTTTGAATAGGTTTAATCTGCAAATCTTCACAGTCTTTTTCAAATCGTTTCACGTAATCCGGATCCAATAATTTTCCAAATGAAGACTTAGCTACCTCATTCAATGAAGTTAAACACTGGACATATTTCAAACAACCCAATAGTGCTATAGATCGTAAATGGTCTACATCATTTGATAAAATTTTTGAGGAATTTCCATTAAATGAATATCCAAAGCCCCTTGTAAATTGCTTCTCAACATGACAATAATGGAATCATTTAATGGCAGTTTCAGGATAAATTTCTTGCAAATTAGTCACCAGAAATGAAACAGCTCCAAATCAATAAATGTAGTACGTAGGCTTCCGCGGTCGTGAATAACACTGTACTCTTGGTTTTTGGATTAGAACCGTGTCGTTGTCGTAGCTTTTGCCGACGTTTCGTCCACATTCTTACGGCATATCTTCAGCTATTAGTGCACACTGACTGAGGACTATTCATTCCGGAGGAGTTTATATAGGGCTTGTTTCGAATCAACGGAGCGGAAAATTCTTTCTTTACTGCAAGACGACACCTATCAGCTTCTTAAACGTGTTGCTACTCCCCGAATTGAGCGTTCCATCATTAACTCCATTAAAACGTCATCTATCCCTTCCGATACCCGGAGGTAACTTCTCCCTAATGATTCTTCAGCCCGTAAGTTATGCAGTCTCCCTAAAATTCACAAACCCAATATCCCCTTACGTCCTATTGTCAGCAATATCAGTAGCCCTATCTACAAATTATCGAAGTACCTTTCTAACCTTCTAAAACCTTACGCTGGACACAGCGATTCTTTCATTCAAAATTCCCAGTATTTCGTCCAATAACTGAAAGAGTTGACGGTAGATTCTGGTGACTTACTTGCCAGCTTCTTGAATATATATTCACCAAGGTTCCCATACCGGATACAGTTTCTATTATTAGAGGGTTCCTCATCTCCAATGACCAACCGGACGATCTGGCTGACTTCGTGGTAAATACTACGAGCAAATCTCAGGCGCAGCTATGGGATCTCCTTTGTCTCCTGTCGTCGCCAGCGTTTTCATGGAAGCGTTCGAACGACAAGCCCTATTATCTTACAATTTTAAGCCAAACCTTTGTCATCTGACCTCATGGACACGAACCTATAAACAATTTCCTATCGTTTCTGCATTCCCAACATGATTTCATGCGCTTCACCACGGAGCCCGAATCGGACGGTTGCCTTCTTTTCCTAGATGTTCTCATACACCGGCGTCCTGACGGTGCGCTAGGACATTCCGTTTACCGAAAACCCACGCACACGGATAGATATCTCAATGGCCTCTTACACCATCATTCGGCCCAAAAACGCGGTATCATCAATTCTCTTATCCAAAGGTCCATTTCCCTATGTGAACCAATTGGCTTCCTGAAGAACACTATTAAATTTATTCTTTGAATTATCACAAATCAACAGTAGATTTACAGCCTTTACATATTTTTTCTTGCATTGAGAACACGAGCGTCCTTTGATTAATTTAGCAATACAAAATGGACATACTTTTATCACTGATTTGTTTCTGAAGATAAACAAAATAAGCCATTTCTATTGAAACCATGAAACGTCAAAATATGTAACATTTTTTGACATGTACGCCTTACGATATTATATATGTCAACGTTTCTTTTTGTAAAGCTCTCTTTTCATGCGAAAAAATTAAGCATTTGCTCTTGTATCATTCTTTTTTTATTTTTCTTCTTCTATTTCATCATCAACAATCCGCAGTTGATGAGTTTCTTTCGTCAGTCAATAGCGCGTTTTTATTCTAATCGTGGAAGTGTACCCTCATAGTTGAACCTATTGGCGAAGGGGTTTAGGGATACGTGAGATTAACCTTCGGCATTGAGGGGACTGTAAGATGATTGATCCAGTAGTCGAGAAAGCCGCTGAGCGGAGGAAAACCATTATGAAAGCGATGGGCAGAAGGATGACCCTTATCCAAATGATCAAGACTATAAGACGATCCAAAAGAAAGGATATTCCTATGGTCGAAGCTTTGGTGGCCGGTAGAACTATTGCTTTTTTCGGCAGTGTTAATGTGGGAGATTTAATGTTAGTATTTCCTTTTAAATTTGTTATTTTTAATTCTTGCAAAGTAAGATTTACTTGATTCGTACAGGGTGTCCCACGAGAAGCTGCATCGATCAGTATATAAAATATTATACATTGGAAAATTCTGAAAACTTGGCAGTACTGTAAAGCCGACATGTAGGCCTGAACCAAAAAAATATTTCTAACAAACTGGCACTTCCAGTTATACCGGAAATAGCTGGCAACCTTGTGATTTTAGTTGAATATCCCATATATGTATTATTACATTCTTGAATTTCTAATTCAATTCTAAGGCTTGTTTGGTAAAACAACTATGTCACTATTTCGAACCACATTTGAAATAAGTATTTGCATTTTTTGGAAATTTTTGACAGATGGACGAGTGCCAAATGCTCCAATTAATGCTACCTTCCTATACACCCTGTATAATAAAATAAAAATATTTGATATTGATTAGTGAACTTCGATTGTAACAACAGCAAAAATTTCTTGTAAAATAATAAGAAATAGAAGAGATATGAAATTTTTAAGAAAATACTGCAAATGTATTTTTTTTCTTTGAAAAGCGAATATCTCAAAAACCGTTCATTTTAAGTATATATCGAATAATACGAATTTCATTTATTCTTTATCAAGGAATCTAAAAATGTAATAATATACGGGGTGTTCTATTTAAAATAACGAACTTAAACAATGTACAAGAGAAACCAAATACTCTGACTCTACTATCATTTCTCTGTGTGTACCAGAAACGCTTAAAGAATTTTGGATGCATTCTACTTTATTAAACCGGAAAAATTCGCTCCTTTTCGTTTCCAGGACTAAAGCTTACATCTCCGCCGTAATGGAAGACATTGACGGGAACCTTTTAGGCTGTCTGTGCGTCAACAACTTCCCGAACGTGCCGAGCATTCCGCCGAAGTTTTGGACATCGTGGGCTACAAACATCTACCGGATGCATCACCTTAATCCGAGGAATTCGTTGTGGGTGCATTTCGCGGCGTTCGATCCTCGTTATACGTCGATCTTCCTCTACAAGATGTTGGAGTACATGTATCAGAGATGTTATTACGTCGGGTATATCATGCTGGTGGTCCCTCCTAACGTCAAGACGTTGGATTGGATAGAATCTTGCGGAATCTTCATCTACCCTCACGCGTGTAAGGATAATGTTTCTTTGGATCGAAAAGAAATTGTTCAATATCGAAAAAAGGGTAACCCCTTTAATTTATCATTAGGAGAATTTTAATTATACCTCAACACCATACAATAAATAATGATAGCAATGACTGTGAGGTCGTATCGTTACACTCCTCACCACACAAGCTATTTGATTAATTTGAAACAATTGTTTCGGGAATTCATTGCCTGTTATTCGTTTTGTTTGTCCGATATAGGCACCAGATTCAAAGAACATATAGCTCATTACCGTTACGGAAGGATTGAATCGTCAAGTGCAGCACAACACATATGGGTCATTTTCAATAACTTTTGATACAATAACTTTAATGATACTATGACGTTACACATGTATTTCGCAAACTTACATAGTATAGTCTGCTGATTGAGACTCGTTCTCATAAGGCAGAAACAAAAAATTGGCAAAACTTTTAATTTTATATATTTTTTAAAATTTTTAAACAATTAAATTCTAATTTCCGTCTCGTGTAACTATGACTTTATTCCCGTAATCAAATCTTTGCATGCCAGTGATTCTCTTAACCATGCTCAAAACCTTTCGTATCATTTAGACGCTGGAAATCCGGGCAAGTTGCAAAGACTCTTCATGACGAGTAGAGCCGACTTCGTCACGTTCTACAAGATTCGCAGGGCAGTGGTCCAAGATAACGACGACGTCACCCAGCTCATCAATCAACATTCGAAGTTCTTGCAGAAGATCTACGGCGACTATTACATTGCCGAGCTAATCCTGGATAAGGCTCACTCCAACAGGAACGTGATCGTCGCCGAGTTTGAAGGGGTAGCCGTGGCGGTGATGATCCTCAACGAGTTCGTGAATTATGAGATTTTGAACCACGCTTACAAGCTGGAAACGTTCTACGGTCTAAAGAAGCCGCATCCGGCCGATATGCACAAGGTGGCGGATGGTGATCATGGATTACAGGAAGACGACACCTTATCGATGGCCTCTGTCCCGGAGAAATTGGATATCCGATTCCAGCAATGGAACGATACGGCTAGTGACGTTGTCAGCTCCTCGAACGCGTCGGGCGTCACCGAGGATGAGTTTGAACTTCCTACAGATGTGGCGGCTGATCTTGAGATCATTATATCGCAAGCTGGTCTGACAAAATCGGACTCCTATGATGATAGCGCATCGTTCTTGGGTACCCTAGAGGACAAGGTCACATGCGCCATACTGTCCTATAGCAACGAACAACACGATAGATGGAAGGAAATCAGAGTGAATTTTATGCCGTCCGGTTAGTTTCTTAAATCCTTTAACCTTTCTTATAGCCAATCTTACACAGAGAAAAAAGTTATTGAATCAAACAAATATATATCTTTGAAATTATTTATTTAATTCAAGATTTTCTAAGAGCAACAAATTGAATTTGTTTGAATGCACGAACGTTTTTGTTTGACATAATTTTGTTGAGTCAAACAAATACATGTTAGAATCGTGCGCTTTGCGCGTCGTCGGCAATTTCCGTTGCGTGAACGTAGGGCAATCGCAATCGTAGTCCTAGCTTAGATTATGTGAGGTGGTGGTTTGTAAGCGGTGAAATGTAAATGAAGAAAATAATAGGTAAGTAGGATAATGGATTTATATATTTTCGCCGTTGGGTAATTAACGTTAAAATTTCTATATATGGATTTCTGCCAAACATGCTTGGTCTTTTCCGGGAAAATCGCCTTTGCAGCGCACTGTTAAACATCCAATTAAGGTCCATGTTTGGGGATATTTCAGTCTTCAAGGTTTTGGCACTTTGTACTTATTTACTCGCAATCTAAATGCTGAAAAGATGCTCCAAATCTATAGGCAAGCATTGTTAAAGTCTGCTAAGAAGTGGTTTGGATCGGATAATCAATCGTGGATACTGCAAGAGAACAAGCCTGATGCGAATCCAATTGCGGCGCCACTTAGTGCCAAGAAATATAGTCATGCCTTCCTAGATACGAAGGGTGCCCAAAAGGAACTGAACTGTTGTTATGGTGGGCGGAGTTTTTATAGTACCGCGTTCTGCCGCTAGGAGCGTATAGATTCCCGAGTCAGTAAGCCAAACGTCGTCGCTAAAGAAGGTACCACTCGGCTTATGTGAATTTTTCAGTGACACTTGTTTTATGTGCTCGTCGTTTTGGCAATGGCTGATTCTCGTGAACAGTTCGCGTCCGTAAAGTTTTGCTTCTTGCTTGGAAGAACTTGCACAGAAACTCTTGAAATGTTAAAAACGGCCTACAAGGATGATGCTATTGGAAAAACTCAAGTGTTTGAGTGGTTTTCTCGTTTCAAAAGAGGTGAAATGTCAATCAAGGACAATCCTCGCTTTAGTCGTTTTTCCACGCCTCAAACCGATGAAAAGGTTGAAAGAATTCGCGGAATCATCCTGGAAGATCGACGATGGACCATTGAAGAAGTTGTGGAGCTGTCTGGAGTTATTTGGAGTTCAGTTCAGCGAATTTTAACGAAAGATTTGGGGATGAAAAGGATGGCTACCAAATTCGTGCATCGACTGCTGACTGGTGAACAAAAACAAGGTCGAGTAGAAGCATGGTATGCTTTGTGCAGGTGACGAATCATGGTGTAACGGTTACGACCCCGAAACGAAGCAACAATCAAGCCAGTGGGAGATTTCAAGTGAAATCAAACGTCAAAACAATGCTGATTCGTTTTTTCAATGTGAGAGGAGTCGTCCATTCAGAATTTGTTCCGCAGGGTCAAACAGTTAACCAGGCTTTCTACCTGGAAGTTTTGAAAAGATTGCGTATCAGTTTGCGGCGGAAGAGACCTGATTTGTGGCAGTCGAGCGGCTGGTTTTTCGACCATGATAACGCTCCTGGTCACACAGCCCTCTCTCTGCGACAATTATTGACCAAAAATGCCATGACCCCTGTGCCTTATCCCCCCTATTCACCCGACCTTGCCCGCTGCGACTTTTTTTTATTTCCCCGAATGAAGAGAGACATGAAAGGAAAGCGTTTTGCCGACGTTGCTGAGGTGAAGAACAAAAACGACGGAGGCGCTGTCGGGCATCACAGAAGATGAATTTAAAAAATCTTTTGAATGATGGAATAAAAGATTGAACAAGTGTATTAGCTCCAATCGAGAGCACTTTGAAAGGGATTGGAAGATTTTTGTTAAAAAATTAAATAAATATATATTTTTTTAAATGAGCGGTTTCTTTTACCATACATGCCCATACACCCATATACATATTTTCTTGATTTTCTAGCCCTAAGGAAATATTTATTTAATACAAATAATATTTATTTTCTTATATTATATAGTATTGAAATAAAATTATTTTCTTGAATAGAGACTAATTTTTGAATCAAGAAAATTTACTTTCTTGATCCAAGAAATCATTTCTCTGCATGTACAGATCCTGGAAATGTGCTATATATATCTGTAATTTTCATTGTATAGCCATAGACAATCTGCATCTGAAATAAAGTATGAAATGAAAATAAATTTAAATAGAACGCTATACCATGGCACTTACCTGAATAGAATAGAATCCTTTTTGGTATATATATGATTCTGAATCTACATTTGGTTTTTCTATTTTGATGTGATATCCATCAGTCACACCAACTACATTTGGAAATCCCTTTCGCCGGAAATATCTTTTAATATCGACCTTTTCCTCGTTATTTGACAATTTTATTATTCTCTTAGACATGTTGCTCAAGTAATATGTAATTCGAACTATTATTCTCTTCAAAGTACCTTTAGAAATATCAATCCTATCTGCCACATCTTGCAGCCCCGATATATCAGAGGAATGTTGACCAGAATGGTACTTACCTTATCCGTAGGTAATTTTCATTGTTTTGTCTTATTTCGGCGATATCGTCCCAAGACTTTATCCTCATTAGCTTCACTTGAAACTCCCGACAATTCAGAAAAAAACATTAGATTAGCATAAATTAAACCGGTTCAGAATCAAACATTTTTGTAAAACCCTGGAACTTTAAAAACAGTTTAGAATCCGTTCGGAACACAATTCATTCATTGTGACTTTGCGCAAACTCAGTAAAGTTCTGAACGATTCTGAACTTTTGTTGGAACAAACTTAATCGTAGATGTACCAAATCATCATCCATTTTTCTTCGTTTAGCCTCCGATTCTACGGAACGTCAAGTATACCACCCGAAAATTCCCGTCTATCACGGAGATGGCAACGCTTTCGCCATCGAGGTCCTAGCCGCCAAGCCAGGCCATGATTCGGCTCTTAGATTCCTCCTGGAGGCCTCCTACGAATGTTACCCCAGTAAAGATTATTGCGTGCTGTGTCTGCCCAGTACAGAGACTCCGTTCTCCCTCCTGAAGCAAATGGTGAGGGTGACGCCTAGGCCGTCTTCGAATTTCGAGAACGAACTGTACGTGGCGCATAGATCTTCTGTAAATTCCATCCTGTTTGTCAGAGAAGCCAATAGCAGCGATGTCGATGCGTTGGACGTCTTCCTGGGAAAAATCAGAACGTCCGACATGCATGATCAGCTAATATCGTCCGTAACCGAATTAAGTTCACCATATAGGACGTACGTGTTGATCAGCTTCAACACGGTAGTCGGTTTTGCCATCCTCACCGACCAGGATGACATCGAGTACATTAACTCCCATTATCAGCTTAGCACCTGGACCGATATGGGAAGGCATAAGGTCGGTTGTCATGGAGCCATCAACTACTTCGTAATGTCGCCGATTTTCGACAAGCATACGCGGTTCTTCTTGCAAGAGCTGCACCGGTTGAGCGACTACACGATCCTCTTCTACAAGATCTATCCGGACGACGTAGATCCTAATAAATCCAGACGGATCGCTTGCGCTTTGGGAATGCTCTTGCCGGTGGTGCCATCTATCGTTGCTGAAATCGAATCTACCGGTAATGAATATTGGACGCTTCCGGATGTTATATGCCGCCCACGAGATCCTTACGCTCTGTATATATCTACGCCTCTACACTGCGGACTTTCCCGTACGGAGGTTAACACTAAGATAGTGGTGGTGGGGGCTAGCGATGTCGCACTGTCTTTCTTAGTCGAACTAATCTTTAGGAATAATGCATCTTACCGAATGACGTTCAATAATATCACTCTGGTTTCTCCGCACGGTGTCTGCAGGCAGAGGAGTAACAAGGTTCGGGATATCCTTATACCTTCCAGAGGTATTCTTCACGGGCATTTTTTAAGTAAACTCTCGTTGAGGACGTACGTGAACGTCGTCAATGGTGTGATGAGCGAGATCAATCGGAAGCGGAAGACGATCATGGTGAACAACAGTTACCTCCCATACGATCTGCTTTTCATCATGTGCGGTAGACAGTACCAGATACCTCAGAGGCCCTCTAAGTTTAAGAGGTTCGAGTTTCCCGATAACGTCTTCATTGTGAACAGCGAAATAGACGCCGACATTGCCTTGACTAAACTGCATAGGATAATTTTAGATACTGACGATCCCAAGTGTAAGAACCAATGCATTTTTCTTATACTACATGCTACGAAAATTATTAAAAAATGCAAATACAGATCAATTTCCCCTTCGTTTTTAAATTCTCTTCTTTGGTAATATGCGCCTGCATTCTTTAGTAATTCTAAGTCTAAGGTCGCGGTTGTGTTTGGTACACAACTGTTTTCAGGTGACCCCACAAGAAAAAATCCAGTGATGTCAAATTTGGAAACCGGACAGGCCATTCAATTGATCCTCGCCGCCCTGATGATTTGGAAAATTACTCTCCAACCAACCAACTGTCTTTTTAATAATTTTATTAGTTTCAGATGCATACCGCCTGCGAAGTTTTCAAATCAACACATTGTATATACATTCAATGTTACAAACGATATCTTTCTTATTTGTCGGGATATAAGATCGAGCAAGATGTCGTTGAAAATGGTTTGTAGAATCCTAAAAAGAGAAAAGATATGCTTATTAAAAGATGATGGGTGCAATTTAATTGGTTTGTGGGAGGTTTCTTAGGGGGTGGTTTATGTAGTAGGGGTAGTTTTAAAAAATATATCTTTTAGGATTCTGTAAACCGTTTCCGACGACACCTTGATCGATCTTATATCTCCACAAATAAGGAATCTGGAACATCCTGTATTTGTGGAATACTGTCATCTCTGTTAGATACGTAACGTAGCTATTAAATCAGATTTAGTTGGCAACCTATACACTTTTGTAATTTTTAAAATAATAGACAAAGGTATGCATCTCATTGATTACTCATCAATTTACATTGTTTGCATCAATAGATAAAGTAATAGTATACGGTAACAATATGGAAGTCTTCAGTTGCATGGCAGCCCTCCTAGAATTCGGAATACCTAGCGAAAAGTTGGTGTTCGTCTATCCAACTCCGACAGACGACGATGTCTACAACCATAACCTGACTTTCGACGATAACGACGTAGAAGAGGCGGTGTTCACCGAGATCCGAGAGTTAGGTGTCGAAATCTACATCGGTTTCCATTTCATCAACTGGTCCTTCGACGAAGAACGCAACGGAATCAACTCGGTAATGTTCGAATCGCAGCATAAGCTGCAAGAAATCGATTGCGTCGGCATGTTCGCTTACTCCGACAAGATGATCAGCATGAGGACATTCTTGGCCATCAACAGGGCCGGTCTGGTGTTCGATGGGGGCCTGGTAGTCAGTCCGGAATGTCAAACAAACGACCCGAACATTTACGCGGCCGGCACCATCACGAAGTACCCTCGGAAGTACTACGCCGATCACAAGAGGCACCAGTACTACAACCAAGAAGAAATCGGCAAGTGGCTAGCGCAGCACATCATCGTCAACGTGCTGCATCTTCAGCCTACGATTCAAGAGAACGACACTTTATTTAGAAGGTGCAGCGATCCAGACAAGATGTTGGTACCCCAATATACTGAGCCCTTGGTGGTGTATGCTACTCTGCCAGGAAAATTATACTATTTGAACGTTAAGAAGCCTGGGATCCCGGTACCTCAGGATTTGGCGATGACAGCTGATGATTACGTAAGTTATTTTAAGGTTTTGTAAAGGGTCACTACGACGGTGAATTAGACATATCTCTGCAAGTTTTTTTTCGAAATGTTCAAAGCAATAACCAGCAATTTTTTTAGGGACAAATTCTGCTCAGTGGAAATTGCAAATCTCTCGATAGACAAGGTTACTTCAGATTGCACCTGAACAACTCCAATATCGTCGAGACCATAACATGCCTAGCGAAATTCGTAATATGCATCACCTTCCTTTTATAGAGAACTCTTTTTTGGTAATATTAACAATTCCCCAGCCGATTCAGCGAGTCAATTTGAGCTGCCTCTGGGGTAAACACGAAAGACTACTGAATAATCTGGTGCAACGTTTCGAAATGGTCCAAATCCCCGATCTGTTCGAGTTCTTCAAGGAGGAATGGACGTACTTAATCTATCACGACAATTACAAGAAGCTGTCGCAGGATATCAACGATATTATGATATCGCTAACGGTAATATGCTATTAGATTTCTTCTTTTTTCTTTTACGAAAATCTAGATTTGCGTTTTCCTCGCTTTTAGGACAAAACGGGCAAGAGTTTAATCGAAGACATCATTTCGAAGTTCGACGAGAGCGGATGGAAAGCGGTAAGACTTTATTCTTTAGATGGTTAAAGGATGTTTTGAGAAATTTTTTTTTTTTTTTGAATTTCAGTTGAAGCCCGACGTCCAAGCTGTGCTGAAGTGGACCTTCTTGCATTCTGATTACCAAAAGGCGATCATGGATCGGATACTCACCTTCTTCGCCGATAACATGCTTTACTTGCCGATGTATGCGCATCCGTTGCTCGTGAGCTTCATTCTGGGTGGGTACGAGGAGAGTCCCTATTTCAAGAAGATGTGAAGATGAGTAAATTCTGCGGTAGTTTAAGTGTTAACGACGGATATTTTAGGATGTATAAGGCTAAATTTATTAAATCCTTAAATAAGTTCCATGTAGTTTGTTAAATGTTCAATTTGATTCCAAAGTCAACATCTTCTACATTCTCCCTCTTATTTGTTGCCCTTCAAAATAATTTATTTCTCTTTTAACTACTGGTGTTAAATTTTTATTTTTACCTTGCATTAGAGTCGGTACTTGACAAGATGTTTCGATTTTTTTCTGCAGTTTATCTTTCATAGATAGTGTAGATGATGTTGAAGGAACTGACTTCGAAAAACGCTCTAGCATAATCAGTAAGCTATTCCAACGTGTTTAGAATTCATTATTAAGGAAAATTCTCGACCAAATTCTTCTTTTACATGTTTTTGTAATATATCATCATTTTTTTGTTGGCGATTTGCGAAAGATTTTAATTATTTTTCGTACCTTTGTTATCAGAGAATCAAATTATATCTCCTGTATAGAATGTAATTGGGAGTCAGTAGATACGCTCTGTGCTATTTGGAAATTACGCCATCATTTTCATCGTCTTCGACATCAGAATGATCTGTATCATCTAACTCAACAGGTCCTTCATTACCACATTCAATTTCTTCTAAATTATTTTTGCTATAAAGCACTTCGGTTACAGCCAATTGTATACCATGCGCGAGACATAACTGATGGTTTGTACCGATCAGTTTTCCTACTTTCTTCATTATTTAAGCTCCATCTGTAGTAATTGATATAATATTTTTGAAAGAAATATTAAACTCCTGTAATTTATTTTTAATGAGAGTTAAACATTTATCGGCGTGCATAGATCCATGAATACATTATCCAAGATTCAAAAAAAAATCACATGTATAAACATTAATGGTCATGTATCGACGGTCCTTAACAGGTGTCCACTCATCTAACGTTAAGCTAAATGCTTTGAGATTATGTTGTGTTATTTCGTTGACTACTTGTTTCTTAATTGTATCTGCATATTCAAAGACTGTTTTTTTAATTGTATTTCTTTATTTGTATACCTATTTGCGATTAACTGCATTCGTAAATCTTGTGTTGAACAAAATTTAATGAATGGAATTTCGTCTTGTGCCGTCATTCGCGCTAGTACGACAGGGAAAGATTTATCAGTTGGTTTCTTAAAATATGAAGTAATTTTTGATCGGGAATCCTCGTCAGTAGAGCAACGCAAACTGCGCTGAAAGCCAGTGGCTGACGTATAAAAGTTTATACAAAATAAACACGGCCGAGACAATTCGGTATAAGCGTCAGTATAACTGCGACCCGAAAGCCGATCTGTTGTGTATGCATCTACGCTGTCGTATACTATATCGTAGTTCTACGTTTGTTTTGAAAATGTTTCCTACGTCGCGAAAACGACCAAAGTTGGACACAATAAGAGAATTTATTGCAGAAATGCCTGATTTAAAGTGTGATGGCGCTAAAATTCAATGTGTAGTGTGTAAAATAGATTTAATGTGTTGGTCAAAAAGTGATTGTCTACGGCACGTAAATAGTGCAGGGCATGTTTCAAAAAAAAATTCCACACGAGATTATGACAAATTAAAATTTAATTTATGTGTTTATTGCATGTAATTTACCATTTCATTTACTAAGGAAGAAAGCATACGTTTCGTTTTGGAATGAATATTCGGACATTAAGTTATCAAGTGAGAGAACATTACAGAGAGTTGTGCCGTCTGCTCGTGAGCATGTCGAGAAAAGAATTAAATCGGAGTTGCAAGATAAAAAGCTGTGGTTATGTGTGGACGAAACAACAGATCGTAAAAAACATTGTGTGGTTAATGTAATGGTACGCACAATGGAACCACATCGACCGTCACCCTCAATTTTACTAGCTTCTAGACGAATACAACAATGCACTGCCGAAGTAATTTCAATGTTGGTGTTTAATACATTGGAAAAGTTTGAACTTTCAACAAATCAACTGTTGATGTTTATGAGTGATGGTGCCGCAAACATGCTTTTCTGTAGGTCGATCTCTTAAAAAAAAACATTGTGCTAACTTGTTGCATATTACATGTAAAATTCATACTCTCAGTCTCGTAGCAGATAGTATCAGAAAATGTTATCCCGAGGTAGACGCTCTAATAGCACATACAAAAGCTGTGTTTGTAAAATCCCCAAAACGTATTCGGGAATTTCATAGACTATGCCCCGGTATTCCTGAACCACCACAACCTATTCTTACTCGTTGGGGAACATGGTTAGAGGCTGCATTTTATTATCTTAAATATTTTGAGAATATAAAGAACGTGATTTCAGAATTCGACCCAAAGGAAGCCGCCTGCTCTACTAGAGCAACGCAACTGCGCTGAAACCAGTGGCGGACGCATAAAAGTTTACACAAAATAAATTAAATATGATACCTGCTCAAACACTTACCGTTTTAAGAGTTCTCCGTGAAATCACAAAGTGTTTAATGTCTATTTAATATTTGTAACATTAGATATGTTTCCAAAGTTGTTTCGGCAAAGTGAGTGCGGCGTGAAGAAAAAGCGTTTTTGTATGCCGAAAACGAACGTTCTACATCTAGTGACGTTATATTTGCGTAAGTAAAATAATCTTTCAAATAACTTAACGGTTCTGTTGACGCACCTTCACAAATTTGTCTTAATGTGCCAAAATCAGAGTCTTTATCTAGAACACTTTCAAACCTTTCTAAAACACAAACATTTCTTGCGTCTTCTATCGCGCATAGCTGTGCGTGAACAGGTTGCACTATTTGCAAAGATTCCACTAACGACACCGAAGAATTTTGTAGTTTTTCTATCGCATCCGCTAGTCCCACGTAATTGTTCTGAATAATTTCCAAATCTGTTTTAACTTGACTATCCTGAAATTTCAAACGGCTTATCTTGACAGCCGCAACTTCCTTTGGGTCGAATTCTAAAATCACGTTCTTTATATTTACATGTACGCATGAGGAAATCTACTTAGATATCCTCATTTGTACGTTTTTGTCGAGTCGTTTTTGTCGAGTCGAGTCGTTCTTTATATTCTCAAAATATTTAAGACAATAAAATGCAGCCTCTGACCATGTTCGCCAACGAGTAAGAATAGGTTGTGGTGGTTCAGGAATACCGGGGCATAGTCTATGAAATTCCCGAATACGTTTTGGGGATTTTACAAACACAGCTTTTGTATGTGCTATTAGAGCGTCTACCTCGGGATAACATTTTCTGATACTATCTGCTACGAGACTGAGAGTATGAATTTTACATGTAATATGCAACAAGTTAGCACAATGTTTTTTAAGAGATCGATCTACAGCAAGCACGTTTGCGGCACCATCACTCATAAACATCAACAGTTGATTTGTTGAAAGTTCAAACTTTTCCAATGTATTTAACACCAACATTGAAATTACTTCGGCAGTGCATTGTTGTATTCGTCTGGAAGCTAGTAAAATTGAGGGTGACGGTCGACGTGGTTCCATTGTGCGTACCATTATATTAACCACAGAATGTTTTTTACGATCTGTTGTTTCGTCCACACATAACCACAGTTTTTTATCTTGCAACTCCGATTTAATTCTTTTCTCGACATGCTCACGAGCAGACGACACAACTCTCTGTAATGTTCTCTCACTTAATAACTTAAAGTCCGAATATTCATTCCAAAACGAGACGTATGCTTTCTTCCTTAGTAAATGAAATGGTAAATTACATGCAATAAAGGTAACACATAAATTAAATTTAAATTTGTCATAATCTCGTGTGGAACTTTTTTTTGAAACATGCCCTGCAGTATTTACGTGCCGCAGACAATCACTTTTCGACCAACACATTAAATCTATTTTACACACTACACATTTAATTTTAAGGCCATCACACTTTAAATCAGGCATTTCTGCAATAAATTCTCTTATTGTGTCCAACTTTGGTCGCCTTCGCGACGTAGGAAACATTTTCAAAATAAACGTAGAACTACGATATAGTATACGACAGCGTAGATGCATACACAACAGATCGGCTTTCGAGTCGCAGTTATACTGACGCTTATACCGAATTGTCCCGGCCGTGTTTATTTTGTGTAAACTTTTATGCGTCAACCACTGGCTTTCAGCACAGTTTGCCTTGCTCTAGTAATGATTTCTTTCGTTTTTTGAGTAGTTGTTCTCTTTATACATGCATATTTACTAAGGTTTACAATGCTTTTTTCCTTTTCTTTTTCATCTCTCTATTATACATTTTAATTTAGATAGGGAATTGCCCTGTAATTGGTTAATCTGTTGGGTATATTATACTTAAATAAACAAATAAATAAATAAGTAAATGATGCGATTGCTTTTAATAAGTAATATACACCTTCAACGTCTCACGCTTCTTAGTCTTTCGATTGTCCGGATATAGCGTTGAAGGTGAGTCCAAGGTCACGAATTTCGTCCTCTCGATTCTGCACATTCATTACGATGCTAGGTCGGCCAATAGCTTTCAATTTATTATTTATTTATACGCTTATTAAACTAATTATCGTAAGGCCGATAACGCGTACGCCGACGGGACATTAACGTGCCTCTCAGGTGCGTAATTTATGATTATTTCCAAGTGCCACGTCTGCACACGTATAACGTAACCGTCTGTGCTTAATTCGTGCGAATTTAAGCCACTTTTCATTTATAATTAATAGGCGAAACGAGAAAAAGGACGGAACGTTTGCCCGTTGTTTGTCGGCGAATTCGTTAAACACTTAATAATATTTATTTACGAAAGGCGCTTTAATTATGAAAATCACGATGTAATTAGCATTGCCGAAGCAGGTCGCGAATTATAAGCGATCGTAAGGTTTTGTAACAGATGTCGAATTTGTGGTATGTTGTACGATTGCCCGAAGCATCCGTGCGTCTACCAACGAAAATCTATTGCCTTCACTGACGTCAGAATAGACCTCTATCTATCGCAGTCGAGTGCTTATTGCTAGAGCGGGCCAAGAGCGCCACGCGCCAGGTTCGCAATCAGGCTGCCGGGCGCATATATGTATGTAAACATAGGTAATTTAAATATGTAATTATTAGGACGAGGACCAAAACCACTGTCTATTACGTCGTGAAGACGCGCAAATATACACCTGCAGTTTGGGTGTTCGTTGATAAATAGGGCGTTGTTCACAGTGGGCCACTACAAAAAAAAAGTTCATTCATCGACGGCTACGAACTAACAGCGCGCTTATTCATTTACGGATGACGCGCTCTATTCATCAACAAATGACGAGTCTGCAGATATTACGTTTGCACCACTTCGTGGCATACTAGAAACAAGCGTCGGTGTGCTCGCTTTAGTGATTATGTCTAACGTAACTATTAAAAATAAACGGCCATTACCTACGAAAGTTAATAAATTTCTTAGTGAATTTGTGGATTTACACTACAATGGGAGTACAATTTTCTGTAAAGTTTGTAAAAAGAAACTACTGTGCTGGAGCAAACGTGATTGTGAAAGACATATAAATAGCGCACACCACAGAAATAAAAGAAATGGTGTGTCACAACAACGTCAATTTCAATTAGAATTGCTTTTAACGTTTATGGTATGTGGTCTACCACTTCGTATACTTGATAAAAAAGCATTTCGAAAATTCTGGGGTACATACAACACCGAGTGGATACTACCATCTCGGACAGCGTTACGGAGAGATATTCCACGAATACGTGAGGACATTGAAAATCGAATTAAAGCCGAATTAAAAGATAAACAGCTGTGGCTATGTCTTGATGAGACGACAGATTGCAAAAAAAATTCTATTTTGAATATAATAGTGCGCGTATTAGATCCTATTAAACCAAATTTTGCAATTCTATTAGCCAGCAGAAGATTAAAACAGTATACTAGTAAAGCAATTACGGCCGTAGTTCTCGAAACGTTACAAAAATTTCAAGTGTCAACCAGTCAACTGTTGTTGTTCATGAGCGATGGTGCAGCAACAATGTGTAGTGTAGTCCGTTCCCTTAAAGAAAAGTGCGAAGGACTTTTACATGTTACGTGTAAAGTCCATGCTTTACATCTTGTGGCACAAACTATTCGAGAGTGTTACCCGGAGGTGGATGCATTAATAGCAAACACAAAAAAAGTGTTTCTCAAAAGTCCTAAGAGGATTAGGGCATTCCACAGGTTATGCCCTGGTATTCGAGAACCACCACAGCCCATTCTTATGCGTTGGGGAACGTGGTTAAAAGCCGCTTTTTATTATAATGAACATTTTCAAGAAGTCAAATCCGTTATTTTGCAATTCGTCCCTGCCGAAGCTAGTGCTATTAGGATGAGCCAGAAGGGATTTCTCGATATTTCTGTTGAAACACATCTAAAGAATATTAGCAACAATTACAAAGGGTTATTAGACGCGATAGAGAATTTGCAAAATTCTGGATTGTCGTTGGTAGAATCAGTGCATGTCGTGGACGAAGTTAGTACATTGTTACACAGTATAAACGATGCAACAAGTGGACGAGTTTTAGCTAAGTTCGATAGTGTTTTAAAAAAGGATCCGGCCTACACGAGATTAACACAAATGTGCGATGGGGCATCTGCAGATTCCTTGACTAAGTCTAAAGATTATTTTAATTACGCCTGTCTTCGGTAGACGTGGAACGGTCGTTTTCGAAATATAAGAACATTTTTTCGTCTCGGCGAACATCCTTCACCGAGGCAAATGTGGAAACTTATCTGATGGTGCAACTTTTTAAACAGCCTATCCGCATTATTAAGAAGGATAGAATTTATTTATTATATCTTTATTTACAGTTACATTATTAAGTACAACAGAATAAAAAAAGCGTTCAGTTTCTCAGTTATTTCCTTATTACATCCCATTTACAACGCATACCGTTTTCAATCAAATAAAAATCATAATGAAAATAAAAACACCTCAGCGTGTACATATATATATATATATATATATATATATATATATCCGCTCTAATTACTAAACATTATTATTGCGTCAGCTTTTATTTTTTTACTCTTGTGTATTAATTTCGAAATATCACATATCTGCTGTGACTCACATATACGCTATTTACAATAAGCGGCCGTTGCGCCTGATTCCGATTCTGTTGGATGGCGCAATTTGGCCCGCTCTACTTATTGCTTTTCAGCTCATTTAAATCATAATGATTAGAGCAACGCAACTGCGCTGAAAGCCAGTGGCGGACGCATAAAAGTTTACACAAAATAAATTAAATGTGATACGTGCTCAAACACTTACCGTTTTAAGAGTCCTCCGTGAAATCGCAAAGTGGATAATGTCTATTTAATATTTGTAACATCAGATATGTTTCCAAGGTTGTTTCGGCAAAGTGAGTGCGGCGTGAAGAAAAAGTGTTTTTGTATGCCGAAAACGAACATTCTACATCTAGTGACGTTATATTTGCGTAAGTAAAATAATCTTTCAAATAACTTAGGTTCTGTGTGCCATCTCCGTCACGCATTGACAAAGAGTGCCCGCTTATTTTAAAACAAACCGCATGTTTCTATCTGTTTCCAGTTCTGAGAAAAAAAATCGGAGGCGTTATAATTTGAATGCATGTCGTACAACCTATCGGTATCAACACTTTTGCAAAAATACCACAAATGATAGCGAAATATTTGAAGTTACCAAATTATAATTTTTATACCGGGCACTGTTTTTGACGGACTTCTGCAAATTTACTAGCCAATGCAAGAGCTGACTTATTAACTCTTAAAAGGCTTGGAGGGTGGAAATCTCTTACAGTGGCAGAACACTCAGTTGCTCAAAAAATCTCCACGTCCAGAAAAATTTTAGCAGATGTAAATTCAAATGAAAGGCCTGAGAGTCAACTTTCCTTCTTTAAGTGTTCATCACATTAGTAATAGTACAATTAGCACTTATGTAAATTATTACCTAAGCAATAATTTTTTTTGAAAATTCACGGGAATTGGACAAAATATTGTATAATACACGTGAATAAAGAAATTTTATCCACTTAAAAACATTTCTTTACAAATTCCCCATATACAGAGTCTAAAAACCCAATGACGTGGAGTTCGGGATTAAAGCAGAACTCAAACGCGCGTATTTTATGAATATTACACCCTGCATTCGTAACGTACAATGTAGTCCCAATCCAGTATTCGCCGCGGGACGCCAAGAGGTCCACTTAGTGCCGATACAAGAGCAATTATCAGCCGGCAGGTGAGTAATGATGCGCCCCTCTGCGTGGAGCCCTTTTGATTTCCATCATCAACCTATTACCCCGGCGAAAAACGAAGATAAATGTTGCCGAATCGAGGTAAATTATCATCAAGTAAGTTAGGACGCGCCTATAAACATTCGTTAGCAAATTAGGCGAATGTAACAACAGATTAATTAAATTTAACATCGAGTAAGTTGTAGGGTATCTAAGATGGTATTTCATGAAATATTTATTCTTTATAGGACATTTATTGGGTTCGTTAATTAGTGAGTATGTAATTAAAATAAGGCAACAACCCCATGTTTCAATCAAAGAAATAATTAATAATTTAATCTTATACAAAGGTTTTAAATCAACGTGCAAAGATCATGAATAATAAATGAAATAAAGATGCTTAATAATATTTGCAAATTATTTACATTATGCAGCCCTAAAGATCGTTTTAAAATGACCTATTTAAATTTGTAAGCATTCGTTGTGTAACAATCTGAAACATCAGCCTTTAGACAACTTCTAAAAAGGCTGACGCGAAACTTCAGGTACATTGACAAACAACATAGAGTATCGGCACACTCCTCACCACACAAAATATTATTAATTAATTCGGAACCGCTGTTTCAAAAGCTCACTGGGCCCCTATTTTCAACCGAGTTACCGAATAAATCAGAACGAAAAAACTAAAAACTTTTTCCTTAATTCTACCATGCATGTATATCCCTCCGCTCGAGGAAAAAGGAAGGGTATATATGTACAAATGTGTTTAAACATGTATCTGTGTATATCTATTTCCGAATACCTACTTTTCTATCGTTTAACTCTAACATGCTTGGTATATGTGAGACGGCCAAGGGTCTTGTCTCATCCCGCCCTCGTAGAATAGAGCGAGACGAAAGGAAGGTTACTCCCCGCTAATTCTCTATCTACGCACTCTAAGAATACTAAACAATTCAATGCATGTATTGCAAAACACCGAGACTCGGTCTTCGTCAAGTGTGGATTGAAAAGTTCTTTTACCCTAATAAATCAAACAAGCAAGAGAAATGAAGTGGCGCATTCTCTTTGTTAAGGAGCTTCGAATGTGTTTTCATGCGCACTGTCTCAAATGCGTCCAATTCCCGAGGTGAAGTTACGCTTTTAATTAATTTGAGGTTTTCTAATTTGATTACATGTCCTGTGTCATTCATATAGTCAGCTACACTTGACGCTCCTGTTCGACCTAATCTATAGCATCTCATGTGTTCATTAAATCTAGTACCTATCGCTCGTTTTGTTTGTCCAATATAGGCTTTATCACAGTCGTTGCATGCAATTTTATAAATTCCCGACCTTTCTTTCATGTCCGGTTTGTCTTTTGGATTACCAAGAAGGTTCTTAAGTGTATTTCGTGAACTAAAACATACGTTCATGTCTTGTCTCCTAAAAACTTTACTGATGCCTTTCGATATTCTATGAAAAGGGAGTTTCACAAATTTCTTGTCGCGAGTTTCTATCATTTCTTACATAATGCCTATGTTGGACTTTCTTAAGGATGCGGTCGGCATCTATAGAAGAGTAACCATTATAAATAGCCACATTTTTTATGAATTTAAGCTCTTTCTTGTACCTATTTGGGTTTAAGGGAAATTTCACTAGTCTATTAATTAAGAAATTAATCGCGCCCATTTCATGTTGTTCGCAGTGGTTCGAATCGGTCATAATGAATCTATTAGTGCTTGTTTCTTTTCTGTAGATGTCTACTTCTAGTTTATTATTGTTTCTAATTATTAGGCTATCTAGGAACCATTATTATTCAGGTACATTGTTGTCAAAATCATAACCTGCGCATAAACCCGCAAAAGATTACAATCGCCCCCTTCACAAGGAGAAGAAAAATCTGTCTAAAATCACCTTCCATTGAAGGGAAAACCATTAGCTTTAGCGATGAAATTAAATACTTGGGAGTTATGTTCCACAAAAAACTAACATGGAACTCCCACATCTCCAACTAAAAAAAAAGCCAGTACAGCATCACTAGCAAGAATTGGGGTCTTAAGCCTCAAATGACCTTCTGATCGCATACAGCAATAATCAGGACCACGAGTACCTACGCCTTTTTGGTTAGGTGGCCAAAAACGACT
Organism: Dynastes maya; assembly: GCA_029619315.2. NCBI lineage: Eukaryota > Metazoa > Arthropoda > Insecta > Coleoptera > Scarabaeidae > Dynastes > Dynastes maya. The sequence continues at coordinate 3,078,290 of JAROYE020000001.1, read as the reverse complement.
CAGAAGACTTGCGTAACAGCAGCTTCAACAAATTCAAAGATTTGCATGTCTTAACATCATAGGTGTGTGATGCAGCGCTCGAAGTTCTGTTGGGAATAACGCCGCTTCACATCCAAATTCAGAAACAGGCTATATCGAGCGTTACTCTTAGTAGAAGGAAGGGATTAAAGCCTGGGGATCTTAGAGGGCATTTCAGAACGCTTAAAGATTCCAACATAAACTATTTGATGTACATTGCAAAGAACACGATCGCTATGTAAAACAATTTTGATCAGCCTTATAAGGTAATCACTGAAAGCCGTATCCGGTGAGCCTCAAAAGAGGTACCCTGACATGGTGGTTAAAAACTGGGTTACCGAATTTAAGCGTGATCGTACGAGCACAAATGATGAACCCCGTAGTGGGCGTCCTAAAACTGCAACTGCCTCGGATATGATTGAAAAAGTCCACCGTATCGTATTGGATGACCGTCGAGTAAAAGTGCGCGCGCAAACATAGTGGTTATCTCAAATGACAGTGTGCATGGAATTTTAACTGAAGAATTGGTAATGAAAAAATACTTGGTGCGTTGGATGCCGCGGTTGCTCATACCGTAGCAAAAACTGAATCGTTTGAGTGTTTCTCGCGACCTTTTGGCACGTTTTCGCCACAATCCTAAGGATTTGGGTCCGTCATTATACTCCCGAAACCAAAGAACAGTCCAAACAATGGACACACAAAGGTTCTCCGCCACCAAAGAAGCCAAAAACGGTTTTATCAGCAGGAAAGGTTATGGCAACTGTTTTTTGGGATTCTCGTAGAATTATCTTGGTCGATTACCTAGAAAAGAGGAAAACAATAAATGGCGAGTATTACGCCACTTTGTTGCAACAACTTAGCGACAAAGTCAAAGAGAAACGGCCACATTTGGTAAAGAAGAAAGCACTTTTCCATCAGGATAATGCACCTGCCCATAAGTCTGCGATTGCAATGACCAAAATTCATTAATTAGGATTTGAATTAGTACCTCATTCGGCCTATTCCTCAGATTTGGCCCCAGCGATTATCATGTTCCCAAACCTGAAAAAATGGCTCGGCGGTAAGAGATTTTCGTCTAATTCCGAGGTAATCGCTGCTGTAAATTGCTATTTCGAGGACTTGGATTCATCGACCTACAAAGAAGGTATTGCTAATTTGGAATATCGTTGGAATAAGTGTGTTGAGCGAGCAGGAGACTATATTGAAAAATTAAATGTTTTTTGTCGAAAAAAAATTGCGTTTTATTTGTTAGGCCGCGTAGCTTCCGAGCGATCCTCGTATTAAGTCCTACACATACAAATCTGGTCTTATACACGAATGTGAACACAATCTAAGGCAATTAATAACCACATTACTTTGCGGTTGGTCTCAAGCTACCAAGTGATGGAAGGAAATGAAAAAGCAGATAATCTGGAAAAATGCCTTTCGTTGGTTCTAACCCCTCTCCAAGAGAGCCACAAAAAATAAACAATTAGGGCATGGGAGGGTAATGGAAAGGCGCTTCAAAAACGAATGCACCCATATCGGGCTCACCGAAGACAATAAAAATAGCGCTATCGTTCAGCAAAAGGGACCTTAGATTTCTGGCAGGATTTTTGATAGGTCATGTAGCCCTAAAATATCACTTATTTAAACTAGGAAAAGCTGAAGATCAAACCTGTCGTCTATGCTAAGAAGATCTGGAAACGGCAGAACACATTCTGTGTAAATGTGATGCCCTCAGTCGCATATGACTTTTACAATATGACTGTTACAATAGATCTACGAGGAATTGGATTCATCGACCTTCAAGGAAGGTATTGCTAATTTGAAATATCGTTGAAATAAGTGTGTTGAGCGAACAAGAAGCTATATTGAAAAATAGAATGTTTCTTGTTGAAAAAAAATTGCGTTTTCTTTGTTAGGCCACGTAGTTTCCGAACGATCCTCGTCTTATGGCCTACACATACAAATCTGGTCTGATATCCGAATGTGAACACAATCTAAGGCAATTAATAACCACATTACTTTGCGGTTGGTCTCAAGCCACCAAGTGATCGAAGGAAATGAAAAAGCAGATAATCTGGCAAAATGCCTTTCGTTGGTTCTAACCCCTCTCCAAAAGAGCCACAAAAAATAAACAATTAGGGCATGGGAGGGTAATGGAAAGGCGCTTCAAAAACAGACGAATGCACCCATATCGGGCTCACCAAAGACAGTAAAAATAGCGCTATCGTTCAGCAAAAGGGACCTTAGATTTCTAGCAGGATTTTTGATAGGTCATGCAGCCCTAAAATGTCACTTATTTAAACTAGGAAAAGCTGAAGATCAAACCTGTCGTCTATGCCAAGAAGATCTGGAGACGGCAGAACACATTCTATGTAAATGTGTTGCCCTCAGTCTCATATGACTTTTACAATATGACTGTTACAATAGATCTACGAGGAATTGGATTCATCGACCTTCAAGGAAGGTATTGCTAATTTGAAATATCGTTGAAATAAGTGTGTTGAGCGAGCAGGAAGCTATATTGAAAAATAGAATGTTTTTTGTTGAAAAAAAAATTGCGTTTTCTTTGTTAGGCCACGTAGTTTCCGAACGACCCTCGTCTTATGGCCTACACATACAAATCTGGTCTGATATCCGAATGTGAACACATTCTAAGGCAATTAATGACCACATTACTTTGCGGTTGGTCTCAAGCCACCAAGTGATGGAAGGAAATGAAAAAGCAGATAATCTGGCAAAATGCCTTTCGTTGGTTCTAATCCCTCTCCAAAAGAGCCACAAAAAATAAACAATTAGGACATGGGAGGGTAATGGAAAGGCGCTCCAAAAACAGACGAATGCACTCATATCGGGCTCACCGAAGACAGTAAAAATAGCGCTATCGTTCAGCAAAAGGGACCTTAGATTTCTGGCAGGGTTTTTGATAGGTCATGTAGCCCTAAAATATCACTTATTTAAACTAGGAAAAGCTGAAGATCAAACCTGTCGTCTATGCCAATAAGATCTGGAGACGGCAGAACACATTCTGTGTAAATGTGATGCCCTCAGTCGCATATGACTTTTACAATATGACTGTTACAATAGATCTACGAGGAATTGGATTCATCGACCTTCAAGGAAGGTATTGCTAATTTGAAATATCGTTGAAATAAGTGTGTTGAGCGAGCAGGAAGCTATATTGAAAAATAGAATGTTTTTTGTTGAAAAAAAATTGCGTTTTCTTTGTTAGGCCACGTAGTTTCCGAACGACCCTCGTCTTATGGCCTACACATACAAATCTGGTCTGATACTCGAATGTGAACACAATCTAAGGCAATTAATAACCACATTACTTTGCGGTTGGTCTCAAGCCACCAAGTGATGGAAGGAAATGAAAAAGCAGATAATCTGGAAAAATGCCTTTCGTTGGTTCTAACCCCTCTCCAAAAGAGCCACAAAAAATAAACAATTAGGGCATGGGAGGGTAATGGAAAGGCGCTTCAAAAACAGACGAATGCACCCATATCGGGCTCACCGAAGACAATAAAAATAGCGCTATCGTTCAGCAAAAGGGACCTTAGATTTCTGGCAGGATTTTTGATAGGTCATGCAGCCCTAAAATGTCGCTTATTTAAACTAGGAAAAGCTGAAGATCAAACCTGCCGTCTATGCTAAGAAGATCTGGAGACGGCAGAATACATTCTATGTAAATATATGACACAAACATTTCAGTAGGTCATTTCTTGCATCTATTAAACTGAAGGAAGAAGATTCTAGAGTAGTACTAAGGCTGGTTAAAAGTATCCAATTATTCTAACACACACAAGGGCATTTTGTTACAATAGATCTATTAAGGTCGCAGCCACTAAAGGCATATGTGCCATGGATCGACTATATAAAACGTCGCAAAACCCGAAAGACACTACTTCCAACGTACGATACTTCGTCGGAGTAAAGTTAGTTGTTGGAAATGTATTTAATTTTCATAGATTTCTTATGATTTGGATGCAGTATTTGAATATTACGTCCTAGCTCTATAACATAAAATCCCCCAATGTTCCATATTCCTTGTTCGAGAGCTTCATGATGCGTGCGTAAAAGTCGACTCCCTACGTTCACAAATTACACTCTCTCCGAGCTAAACCAAAATTAAATTTCTGAATACGACTCGCAGCGTGAATGTTTGTTTTCTACAAGCTCGGAGACACCGCTGCGCCACGTATTGTGCCCCGCGTACAGTATAACTGCCTAATATATTGTAAATTTGATTTTTTTACAACGGGCCCGCTTATAAAAACGTCCGATCTTTATGAAAATTTACGTCTCCGATAATAAATATACGCGTTTATACGCTATAAGCGCACACTTCCATTTAATCGATTAATTAGGTACATCTTCTCCATCGTCCGGCGAACATAGGGAGGCGAGACCCAAAAGGGGCCAAAGACTTCGGGAATGAACAGGTACCTATACCATAATCATTTTTTTTATCGGTTATCGTTAAATTTTTACGATCGCACTCGAATCGGAGCGCGCTGTGTTTTGGGGGAAATATCGTTTTGGTTGTTGTTTAGAGGTTGATCGCATCGTATAATTGATTCGTCGTTAATTTTCCGTTTATAACTATTATAACTAGTTCCCTTCATATGAAATTTCGTAATACGCCCGTCGTTAAAATATTTTCACCGTTTTACAGTGTTCAAGCTGCTAACTTCAGTAAAATCAAAAATTAAGGACTGATGAGTAGTTAAAACTATCTAAACACGGTTGAAAATTGTTAGATTATAAATTAGATATATTGAAACAACACTGAGAAAAATGTTTAGTGGCCCTAATTCAATATTTAATAACCTCGACATGAAGCGGATCACTTCTGTCATTTTAGATACTGGGTTAGTAAGAATATAGTTTCTTTTAAAACAAGAAAATAGTTAGGAGAGTTTGTTAAAAAGGATGGCAGTAGTGAAGCGGTGCGGCGTGAGTAGGAGTAATTTTCAACTCGTAGTCGATCTCGACAGTACCGCGAGAGAGTTCAAAGCGACAGTACGTTGCAGGCTGCACGCCAAATAAGTACGCGGAGATAGGACGCTCAAAGGGCGTAAAGTTCTCTTCGAATGTGAATAAATATCTCAGGGATTTCCCTGGATTAGAATATAGAAGTCCGCATATTTATTGCACAATATGCAATAGCGGATAGCTAAGTCGCGATAGGTTTGAAGGTTAGAAAACATTGTAGAAGTAAACGTCATGAATCGAATTTAAGAAACAGTATTCCATACTGGCAATTTTTATAAGATTTTATTTTTATGTTAAGTGTGTGCAACATCCCACAATATCTAGTATCTAATGAACACTTTCGTCTTTCTTGGGCTATGTACGTTCCCTCATGGAAGCTGCCAATATCTATGCAATTACGATACAATTTGCCACGTGTGCAAGGTACAGTAAAGGAATGTATAAAAGACGAGTTGAGAAATAAGAAAATCTGCTTATGTGTGGATGAAACAACTAATGCTCAGAAACACAGCGTCATTCATGTTGTAGCGCGTCCTTTAAAACGTGATAGTCCACCAGCATCATTGTTGTTATCCAGTAAAAGGATTCAGAAAACTAATGCAGAAACTGTTGTCAACATAATAAAAGATTCGTTGAGAGAATTTTGTATCACAGGAACCCAAGTCACAATGTTCGTTACTGACGCAGCCGCAACAATGCTGAGAGTTGGTAGGATGTTGAAAATATACTTTCCGACTCTTCTTCACATAACATGCGTCTTACACGCATGTCACCTCGTAGCAGAAACCATTCGAAAGAAGTATCCTATGGTGGATAAGTTAATAGCATCCACCAAAACAGTGTTCATCAAATCTCCCAAACACATCCGTGTATTCAAACAATTGTGTCCGAAATTACCACCACCACCCCAACCTGTAATAACTCGATGGGGAACATGGTTCCAGGCAGTATCTTACTATCAGAAATATTTTTCACAAGTGAAAAATGTCATCTTGAAACTTGATTCAAATGATTCTGCAGCAGTTCGAGATAGTCAGCAACCTTTTTCCAATTCGCACGTTCAACAATAAATAGATGAAATTTCCATGAACTATTCTGAAGTTGCACAAGCTATTGACTAATCAGAAAACAGTCACTTATCTGCACGAGGCGCATTAAATTGCATAAACAATTTACAAGCCGCTCTAGAAAACTTGACGAACACTATAAGAGTCGATGTTGCTCAAAAATTTGGTGCAATTTTAACGAAAAATCCCGATTTACAAAAGGTTCGGTCTATAACTGAAAATCAAGGGTGCCCAGATGAGGAAAAGGAATATCTGGCATTTGCAAATCTTACTTAACTGAATGTCGAACAATCATTTTCGAAGTATATGACAACGTATTTACAACACCGTCGACGGCTGAATGAATCGACAATGGAAGCGTTGATGTTACAATTCTACACAGCTTACCAGGACGGTTGCCAATTGCCATAGTGGACATCAAGACGACAGGAAAAGGTAACAATATTATTTTTCACTAATATTGTATATTACGTACCTACTTCTATGCAGTACGCCACTGCCGGTACCACCTTTTTAACAAACTCTACTCGTGCCTGTGGTTCGACGAACGAGTGCAACGTCAGAGGCGTATCGCGCAACAGTAGGTACGTGAGGTACAGTATTATTAAAAAATAATATATTCTTACCTTTTATTGACCTCTTGATGCGACTGCAAAATACTACTGCCTGGTAAGCCGCGTAAAACTGCATCATAAGCAACGCTTCCATTGTCGATTCACTTAGCGTTCGATGTTGGTCTGAAAATGTTTTCGTGTATTTCGAAAAGGATCGTTCTACATCTAGCGAAGTAGGATTTGCGTAATTCAGATATTCCTTTACCTCTTCCGCGCACTCTTTATTTGCAGTAATAGACCGAACCTTTTGTAAATCGGGATTTTTATTTAAAACTGCACGAAATATTTAATGAGTCTCGTAAAGATAAGTGACTGTTTTGTGACAGCAATATAGCCTGTACAACTGCAGAATAGTTTATAAAAGTCTCTATTTGTAATTGAACGTCCGAATTGGAAAAAAAGTTGCTGACTTTCTCGAATCGCTGCAGATTCATTTGATTTAAATTTTAATTTAGTCTTGAAAACTTCACTTTTTCCCGATTTATGGAAGGTTGCACGCATTGTACCCATTTTTAAATCCGGAGACGCGGCTGACATATCCAACTATCGCCCAATAGCTATTTTACCGAATTTTGCCAAAGTGTTTGAACAATGCTTATACACTGCTATTTATCCTTGCGTTAAAAACAGCATTTCTTCTTGCCAACACGGCTTTACTGAGAAAGATCTACTGTAACTAATCTATGTCAGTTCACTCAGTTTTTATCTCATGCTATAGATTCTCGCGTGCAAGTTGATGTCTTATATACCGATTTTGCCAAAGCATTTGACCGCCTTGACCATTCTTTAATTCCATATAAGCTTATGTCTTTTGGGTTTAGTGATTCGCTTGTGCACCTGTTTCAATCATATTTGTTCAATAGACTTCAATATGTTTTTTATAATGGCTTCTGCTCTCATCAATTCATTGCCTCTTCGGGAGTCCCTCAAGGGTCTAATCTTGGACCTTTGATTTTCAACTTATTCATTAACGATATAAGTACATGTGTATCGTCTAATACATTACTATTCGCTGACGATTTGAAGCTATATCGTAAGGTGTCCTGTTCCGAGGATTGTTACTTCTTGCAGAGCGATCTTGCAAATATTTCTAAATGGTGTACATCATATAATCTACCTCTGAATATCAGCAAATGTAAACTTATTTCCTTCACACGTGCATCTACGCCAATTACTTTCAACTATGAGCTTAATCAAGTTAACATCGAACGTATCGAACTAATTAAGGATCTAGGGATTTTGTTTGATAGCAAACTGACTTTTGCGCAACACATTATCAGTATCTCCCATGCGGCTAGAAGATCTCTTGGTTTTATTGTGCGAAACTGCAGAGAGTTTACCAATGAGGTAGCCTTGAAATCTTTGTACTACGCTCTTGTTAGATCCCGTCTGGAATACGCGTCCATCATATGGTGCCCTTACTATTTAACGCATAAACGCCATTTGGAATTGGTCCAACGCAGATTTGCTAAACTCCTCTGGTTCCGGCAAGACGGAGTGTACCCACCGAGAGGCGTTGATCATACGTTACTGTTGTTCCGGTTTAATTTACCCTCTCTTAACTTTCGGCGCATATCCTCCGGTTTGGTGTTTCTCTGGAAATTGTGTAATAGCTGCATTGACTGCTCTGCACTACTTCAAAAATTACAATTTATAATCCCACGCTCTGGTGTCCGGTATTCGAATACGTTTTATCTGCCGTTTCCTCGAACAAATGCTCTTTTAAAATCACCCATTTATGTGACTTGTACAAACTTTAATCTCATATCTTCGCAATGTGGTATTTTTCACGATACTTTACATACAATAAGGATAGTCACTGCTCTTTACTTTAATAATTTTTTGTAACTTGTTACTCTTACTTATTTTTTGTACTCGTTTTGTAAAATGTTTAATTAATTACTTGTCCAGTAATTGGAATTTTCTCTGTTGGGCAATAAAGCTTATTATTATTATTATTAAAATCACATCTTTCACATCCTGCACATTACAGGCTGAGGTGGTAGTGGAAGTTTCGGATTGTTTGAAAACGCGAATATGCTTGGGAGATCTCACAATCACTTTTTTTGGTAGATGCTGCTAAATTATTCACCATCGGATACTTCTTTTGAATGGTTTCTGCAACGAGATGATACGCGTGTTTGAGACATGTTATGTGAAGAAAAGTCGGAAAGCATATTTTCAACATCCTACCAACTTTCAGCATTGTTGCAGCTCCATCAGTAACGAACATTGTGACTTGGGCTCCTGTGATACAAAATTCTCTTAACGAATCTTTTATTATCTTCGCAACGGTTTCAGCATCACTTTTTTCAATCCTTTTACTGGTTAATAACAAGGAAGCTGCTGGATCATTACTTTGTGAAGGACGCATTACAACATGAATCACGCTGTGTTTCTGTGCATTACTTGTTTTATCCACACTTACGTAAATTTTCTTATTTTTCAACTCGCCTACTATACAGTTTTTTACTGTACCCTGCAAATGTGGTAAATTGTATCGCAATTGTCTATTTGTTGGTAGTTTCCACGAGCGAAAGTATTTATTCCCAAAAAGACGAAAGTGTTTAGGCCTAATATATTTATTCACATGCGATGCTAAAGGTAAACCTCGCTTACAACGATCCATGTTTTAAAAGACGCATACCGATAAACCAATAATTATCACTTCCACGCCTATCGAATGACTAAATTCTCCACTGGCTTCGCGTCGACCTAAATCTCCGCGCTTCTACCGTAGCACGCGTTTGTCGAACCTTAATAATAATAAATTACTTAGTCATTATCATACTGCAGTTATTGTAATTTGTGAGTGTAGCTAATAAATTTTGAACATCTTCGACAGACGCACAAAGCGCGAATGGAAGAATCGTTTACGGAGTAATGCTATTATAGCCCATGGTATTGATGGAATCACTCCCAGCAGAAGCAATATGAACAGAGAACAGCACTAACCAACGGACATGTTTCTGCTTACCCGACGTCATCGACGTTGTTCCCCTGACCACATTACGTTCGCCTCTCAGTTTATGCCACTAATCTCCAAAACCACTGAAATATTTCCTGGCATCACCTAGTGCCAAAAGATATCGTCATGACGTCCTAGAAAGTAGCGGCAAAAACAGGAATGCAGATGCCAAGCAACCTCTCGAGCAGTTCTTGGGCTACTTAACCTACATTTAATTACAACATAAACATATACTATTATTTTTATTATTTTATTATTATTGTCATTAATATTAATCACGCAAATTATATGTGTTAAATTATAGAATGTCATATATTCCTCGTGGGAATATAAGTACCCCAAAATATAAAAGTAATACCAATCATTCTAAGGTGCTGCTGTTACGCAAAGCCATTTCACAAACATTACATCAATCCATCAGCGAACTTTTTAAATGAAAGCCCTCATTTAATTCTGTATAGACTAATCAGAAGCTTGTTCTCTTTGGTCGTCTCAACAAATGCTGTTAATCAAGGGGCAATTAGCCTTCTTTATCAACTGTAAGAGAGTATCTCATACGGAGCAGTTCACATTCAAAACAATCCAGTTCAATAGTATGTTATGTGCTGGGTTCATTTGTCATAATCGATCAATCGATCACGTTACAACTGCTTTATACTGTGTGTATTTAGATATTTATATTAATTAATCAAATAATTCTCATTAAGCGGAAGCCTGTGAAAGAATGTATTGAGAACAAAAATGATCAGGCAGGTTACATCTAATTCCCGACCGAGTATACAACCTTCACCGCATATAAAACCCAAAACATCTAATTAAATCCAATTCATACTCAATACGATTTAACGAAAATAAACCAACAGGAATGACAGTAACAAGTTAGTTATGTTAATGCCGTCATACTATAGCGGGCACCCTATAACCTAGGCCTTCGGGGCAATCTACGAAATTATTTACAGCATTTAGAGCAGCCAGTCAGCGGTTGGCTCGGGCCGTTTACAAATTTGTTTTAATGTCTCTACGGTAAAGCGACTCTAACGATGGAAAGAGAATGAATTTACGATCGTCCTGTCACGCTGAGAATGATATAGTACATCCCTTATTAAAAATTGGCGCCAGCTTCGCCTTTCTCATACGAATGTACGAGAGTAAACATATAAACCAATTATCTCCATTAAGGAGCGCTTTTTCTACATTGGATTCATCACTGTATAAAGCATATACAGAGTGTCCACAGAACTGGTTCAAAAGAGAATAAATTAAAGACGATAAGATTATCGGTATATCCATTCCAAGCAGAAATCTTTCCAGGAGTTTGAAAATATTCTAATACATTGTCTAATAACGGGTTTAATTTATCTAAGCGTATTTTTAACTCGAAATATATTTTCTTGTCTAGCTTCTCTTTATTTACCGAGTCGTAATAGATTTTACATCGCGTAAGACTTGCTTTGATTTGGCCTCGTTGCCGTTTTAATTGAACTAAATCAATTTCGTGCAAATCGAATCAAATACGAACAGGAATAAAATAGGTACTGTCAATGTGAATTAGGTTATACGCGGGATGATCGTACAATAAGATTCCCATATTTTTTTAGAATAGACAGCATTCTTTATTTCCTTAACATTACACATCGTTTTAAAGGTAAAAACTTAAGCTATTTTTCGACATAATCGCCATTTCTATCCAAGCATTTTTGCAGACGGTGCTCCAACTTCTGTATCCCCACGTCGTAAAATTCTGCCGCCAGTCCTTTCAAGAATCTTTTCAATTGTGGTGTTGGAAATCTCAGGAATCCGAAGAGCGAGTTGACGAATGGTGACCCTCCGATCTTCAAGCAGTATCCTCTCGACCTTTTCAACGATTTCCTCTGAAACTGATGGTCTTCCGCTCCACTCTTCATCGTGAATTTCCGTTCGACCTCCAGTGAATTCTCTACAACATTTGCGGACGTGTTGAACAGCTATACACTTTTCTCCATAAACTTCGGTTAATTGACGATTAATGTCTATAGGTGAAACCCCTTCCGCGTTTAAAAAACGTATCACAGCGCGAATTTCGCACCTGGCGATAGCGGCGATTGGGAGTTCCATCTTGGACGGCTGCTTAACCAACACTGGGCGGCGTAGCCAGACGGGAGTGGTACGTATATAGAGTGGAAGAGCTGTTGCACACGCCAATATTGTCGGATTTCACCTAACACGTCTTATTGCGGCTGTACGGCTTTGGGAACCTTATTTTACGATCATCCCTCGTAGTTATAGGAATGATTAAATGGACTTACTTTCAGTTGGTTTCACTTGTTACTCGTCGGGAGTTTGCCACTTCTGGAACTCATCCGGTTCTCTTCGATACCACGTGCATCATTTTACTTGTTTGCAGAGCTTATTTTATCTTAAAATATAACTGCAATCCGGCTCGAAGGACCAAAATGTTTTGTGGACTGTATGAAATGGATTGAATTGACACTCTGTACTTGTAATTGAAAGAAAACGATACTTGTTATACGTGATATCTATTTATTCCTGTACAGCTTGTTTACAGCTTGTTTTACTGTTACATTGCAGGATTACAAACAAGCCACAGTAGGTAAAAAAAAAGGAAGAGAGAGGAACTCCTCGTTTTCATCTCTTAAATACCTTCTTAAAAAAGGTCGCGCCTGCGCTAGGGAGCGGAATATTTTAATATTAAAATATAACATAACCAAACAGCATTACTACCCTTTGGTGCTTTTTTTTTTGACAGACGGGAAATTTTAAAATAATTAACATAACGCCTTAACATCCCTGCCGCCTTGAAATATGTGCAACATTTTCAAACATTAACATATCGAATATACAGAGTGAGTCAAAATATTGTTAAAAGAAACAAAAGCAAAAAACGTGAACATAAACAAAAAAAAACTAATAATCTAATCATTGTGTGTGACATCTGGTAAATGACATATCTCGACGATATTAGAAATTTGTTACCAGCATTAGAAGGCATCATAGAACAAATTGCGACAAAACAATTATAGAATTCTTCCTAGAATCTAAATTTCCGAATTTCTATCTGCACGCAGAAAAAGGTTTACTTATACCAAAGCTGTCCGCCCTAATTCAAGACAATTACTGTTTCAATTATCCTCAATACAATAACTGTTTTAAATCGAAAGAAACACTTTCTTTGCATTTCTTTCTTCGCTTAAAAGAAGTATATACTTGTAATGAAATAATTGTACATCGCCCACCCTTACCGAGAAGGTACGGCCAGAGAAATAGGATCTTATTAGAAACACTAATCGGGAATTAATACCTGAGTGGGCCAACTTATGAATTAGACCGTAGTGCCATACAGAATCAAACGCCTTTCTGATATCAAAAAAGGCCGCCAGCGTGACCTCACGTCTCTCGAACTCCTCGATTACATCGTTTGTCACCCGCAGAGCTTGAAAATCTGTTGAAAGCCCCAGTCGAAACCCGAATTGGGTATCCGGTATCACTCCACTCTCATCAATCTCATGCTACAACCGGGACAAGATAACCGCCTTCGCCACCTTCGAAAGGCATGACAGCAGGCTAATAGGTCTATAGCCCTGCGGGTCTCCAGCGTCCGCTACGGGCTTCGGGATCATCATCACGACCGTTCTCTTCCAAATGTTAAGGAAGTATTGCATCCCCAGCATTTATAATTTGGTGTAAGCGTAGCATGCCGTTTTCTGGCAATGCCTTAATAGCCTCGTTAGTGATATCGTCGAAGCCCGGGCTTTTCCTATTTTTCAGCTGCCGATCAACAAGTCGCAGCTCCTGTAACAAGGAGGGGTCCAATTCCTCGTCATCCGCGCCAACACTCAAACTCGCCATTGTGGCTCTAACCGCACGCCCCCCCGCAGCGTCGTCACAGAAACTCCAGCCTTCTCAACGTTACTATATGCCGCTCCTTGGTCGCCCACAAGGGGTCGCGCCAAATCGTGTCCCTTGTTCTTCCTCATCTTGACAAATCTCCAGAGCGAGCCATCCTAAACGCTTAGCCTAGAGACCCTATCATCCCACTTACCATATCTATGCTCTCTCAGAGCGCTCTTAACCTGTCCCTTGCTCTATCATCCGGTGCTAGAGTTCTTTGAGCCCTCTTTATAGCCCTTCTCTTATTTTTAATCAACGTCCTGATGCTAAAATCGGTTTTTGAGAAGTAGCTCTCGATAGTAAAGAGCCGATCTTGTTAGAGAGGCTCTTCGCCGCCTCCTCCAGTTCCCTCTGATTCCGGATGTCATCCGGCGCACCGGGGAATTCTTCGGCACAGAACTTAGCATAATCTCGCCATCGAACATATCTACCAGCGCTTTTAATATCCCCTATAGTCCTGGAGTCCACCCCGTAGAGAACCGTGCTCGGAACTCAACTTCGTCAATACCTCAGCGTCAACTGTGAAGGGGAGATTCTTCACCAATGCTGTGTCGATAACGGCCGGCCTGTATCCCCCGCTGTGGAAAAAGGTGGAATCTTGAATAGCAATAACTTGAACCTCGGAGTCCTGGAGGTAATCGTAAAAATTCCTACCATATCCGTTCGTGGTCATGCTATTCCACAGCGGGTGCTTGGCATTCAAATCTGAGGAGCGTCACCGACAAAGAAGGATCGGAAATCCCTAGCACAGATGCCTTTCGAGGGGAGTTGTATGCCGACCACACGCGGATCTCTCCGAGGGATGTGGAGACCAGCACACCGGTAAGTTCGAGATAACTAGTCTTGACTGGTTTGAGGGGACTGTGCCTTATCAACTTCTTGATGATGACCGCGGTGCCTCCTGTCCGTGTGTCCGTACGATAGATATTATAATTACGGATAGTGAACGAGTCCCCTGGCCTCAGCCATGTCTCTCCGATCAATGCAACGTCGACATCTTTCCTCAGAATAAGCTCCTCAAGCTCCAATCTCTTACCCGACAACGAATTGACGTTCCACACCAGCATTCTAAGTGATGAACGGCTATGCTGTTTGTCCATCATTTTCGGTTGTTTCTATTGGACGATTTCGATCGCTGTTGTTGAAGCAAAGGTTAGAGCTACTCCACAGCTTGTGAAAGCAGTTGTACTGCTGTTCGAAGGGCCCCTATAAGTTCGGCGGCATCAAGCTCGCCCTCTAATCCGCTATTTGACGATTCCGTATCCCGGAAACCTATATTCGCTTTCCTAGACCTAGTTTCGTCAGGTGTTATGCTTCCCGAGAGTCTCCTAGTCGGCGGCGTCGATTAAACTATGCGACGCCCCTTGGTTGGTGTATTTCTCATACCGCGACTCCTTACCTCCCTTTCTGCACTTCGGCGCGTCACCGTCGCATAAGATGGAAATTGCGACCCCGATGCGACTTCCGGATTGTTTGTAGCCGCGTTGGCCCCTGAACTGTAAAGTCTACTTCCTCTAGCAGCCCTGTAAAGGCGCCGATACTTAGGACAGCCTCGATACGAGGCAATATGATTTTCCCCACAGTTTATGCAGAGAAAACTATCATAGTCAACCTGGGGAACTCTACAATCCTTAGTAATGTGCTCTCCAGCACACCCTGTCCATATTGCTCGTACATCTCTCAGCTTATGCCACTAATCTTCAAAAACAGCAACTGAAATATTTCCTGGCGCCACCTACTGCCAGTAGTTATAGTCATGCCGTCCTAGATAGTAGCGACGGAATCAGAATGCTGATACCATACTTACCCATACAATGATATAACCTGTAACGTACAACGTTTCATAAACATTTTCAAAAGATACCGGTTAATGTAATATTTTTTATTACTATTTATAACGTGTATTAATTCAACTATAGTTTTCTTTAATATATAATAAATAATAATAATAATAAAAAAGGGATAAATAAACTTAAATATTAACTCATTAATTATTAAACTACATAAAAATAATCCCTGTTTAATTATATTATTAAAGAAATAATTTAATTTTACTATAACATATAAAAAAAAAAACTTTTTCATTATTTGCTCCTAATTTTAATTATTAACTTTAGGTTTTTCCATTATTGTAATTTCCCTTTTATTGGATATCCTCGTGGAGGGCCTGATGATGTGTTTTCTTTAAGCTTTAAAAAAAGCTTATACACCCCACTGGGCAGTCACCACACTAAAAAATAAATAAAAAATAAAAAAAAATATTTTCTTGAATAGAGAATGATTTTTGCAATAAAATCTATTTTCTTGATGCAAGAAACCATTTCTCTGCGGAATGTTGGGGAAAGAAATCTCTTCTTCTTAGAGGTTAGGCAATGTTTATCGATGTGGAGGTACGTGTATTACCTGATAGTACTATTTTTATAAAAATTACAACTATTTCTTGTACAACGAAATACCTACCACTATTAACCTCCATCTTCATTTAAATTTGCTTGCGTCTATACAGTTTGATACATTACACTTTCTTGACAAGGAACAAGTTCCAATTAATAACATTTATATTTAATTCACTCTCTAGACCACTTCGTTAAGACACCTAAGATTATACTTTCCTAGAATATATTTCTAGTTATTAATTCCTATGTATTCATTCCTGCCTTGCTTGATTCTCTCTGAATGACATGTTTATCTTTTTCAATTTCCACATACAATCCGCCCTAATTAGACGAACAATAAGACCCCGGTCGAATCCTTTGGTCCGTTGACTGCGTCCAAACCAAACTTGAAAAGGATCTTTAATTGCTGTAGAATGAATTTCAGCGAAGATTTTCGGTTACTTTCGTCGAAAAAAGAATAATCGATCTCAGCTGTTGTTTTTCCGAGAAGTTAACACGTCGTACTTTTAAATGAATACCTTCTCTTTTTATTATTAATTAAGCCTACTTAAACAAAAATACAACTACATATTTCATGTACATTCAAGGAAGAAGGACGCATGGTTGATTTATGAGTTGTCTGCAGTTCGGTGTAAGATACAGAAGCTTCAAACTTGAAGGACAAAAGGATAATTAACGATACCAACAAATTTAATAAGTTACATTCAAAACGGCGAACAAGATCTACCATCTTATTATTGGTGAGTTCACTACCGAACTCACATTTCAAATTGACTTCGAAGGATATTCATCACGCGTCCAGTGTGATGGGAATTGATCTCCAAACAATCGCGTTAATTTTGATAGATGGCGCTATGAGTAATACAGGGTGTACTTTAAATATGAAACCGGGGTCTAACCCTTACAAAGTATTTTGTGAATTAAGGTAAACCTGATAGTTATTGGACACGGTAATTTTTTATACAACGTAATGTCATATAAGAAAATTAAATCAACTAGGAATAACCTTGAAGTATTGGCTAAAGAATAGTGTTCTTAATTTTAGTAGGATTTGCTTATGATAAAAATTATAAATTCTTTAAATAATTGATGTACAAGATGTATAAGATTACAATTATTGGACACTTATCTTTTATAGCAAAATTCATTTTATTTGAACCGATAAACATTGAACCACAAACGTATGTTTAATAATTATATTCCAGTTTCATTCAAATACATTTGATATGATTCTTCCACATCAGATTTAGGATATTGGCAAAAGTTCGTTTACGGTTTTAGATTCTCTAAGTCAAAATAAATTAAGTATTTGCAACGAGTTTTAGCATAAGTTAATTACGCACTTGAATGATTCAATCTGCGGTCTTTCTCGCGGCGGAATCTAACAAACAGTTAATGGCTGTAGCTACGGGGATGATTGGAAAAATATTCCAGAGTTGCCGGCCAAAGCTGACTGCCTCTGGGTTACTTCTTAGACTTAGAAAATGTTCCAAGGTTGCCGGCGAAAATCCGACTACTCGAGGGATATTTTCCGTACTCTACTCTGCCTGTTGTAGTCTGCGTGTACGCCGACTTGCACATAGAGGTGAAACTATTGCTTTGCCTATTGTAGTCAGCGTAATCCCCGACTTGTTACGCAAGAGTCCATCGAAATGTAAATCTGGAGGGTTTATATCCAATTTTGACCGTGACGTTGCACTTTTTGCTTATGACGTACTGTGGCCTTGTACGTGACGCGTACAAGTAATACATTTATTAAGACATATCGTTACACAGGTTCAATTGGTTTGATTATGATGTTAAAAAATAATATATAGGAGTTTTCAAAATTAATTTACAAAATAAAAGTTAAACTTACAAAATAGAATTTGAAGGAAATTGCAATATAATTTAAAGATTTGTTAGAAAAGATGATTGTTATAGTTTTATACCCTTTTCTTTTAGCCTAGAAGTCTTTAAATTTGTCACATCCTTTACGTTTCCTTTCTTCTTTTTCGCGATTTAATCTATCACTTTTTTTCTCTCTACACATCTCCTGGAAAGCCTGTGATGTTACTGCAAACGGCAATCCCTCGGTTTGTTTTTTTTCCTTTCTGGTATGGATGGAAGACAGTCCGTGAAAGAGATCTTCTTTTTCCAATTGTAAATTATTACTGTCTTCATTAGAATCCGCAACATGAGAAGTTGATTTCTTTGCAAAATGCATTCTATTGAAGCTGTATTCATATTATTGTCAATTGATAAGATTATCGATGCGTAGTTTTCGTTTTCTACATTGTTTGCTTCCAAAATGTCAGTAAGATTTTTATTCTTGCCTAAAAACTCGGAATTCAGAGCTGTTACACTTAGGATTTCAATTGTTTCGATAAAATCAATTGATGCAATTGACGTAGAAGCCTTATTATAGAAGAATTATTCTATTTTCAATCACGTTAATTTGTTTTTGTTGCCTATATTGCTTTTAAGGTGTTACTATAATTTAAAAAGATCCCAAAAACATTCATCCTCTTTGGCGATTATATCAATATTTTCAAATTATTTTATTCTCTCTGGTCCTACAATTTTGGCAAAATCATTATATGTCATAATTCCACCTTCATTTTGTTCATTAAAAGAATATTGTGATTTACCCAAGCATTTACTGTAGTCGACAGCGTTAGGATCAAAAAGGTACAATCCACAATAATTGAATCCGTTATTTATAGTTTCTGATTTCACGAATTTATTGACCACTCGTTTGAAACGTGGAGCAAAAGAGACTTTGTTCAAAATCTCCCCAGGATTCTGTAAGACTTTTTTCCAGGTTGACTTAAACGGACTGAATACTAGTACGTTGGCAGGTTGTAAAATTCGCGTAGAATAGAGTATCTCATAAGGCTAAATACCTATTTCAAAATAGTTGATCAACGCAACTCCATAACTATCCCAAAAACAGTCGCTATCACTTTCCCAGCCTATGCAACAGTTTTTGCCTCTTTCGGAGCAGATTCACCCTTCGTAGTCCATTATTTCGACTGTGTATTGGCTTCAAGAGTCTACTGGTGACATGTGCCATGAGATAAGTTGAAGGTCCGAAAATTTGATACGATAGAGGAGTTCGAAGCTGAGTAGTGGACGGTACTGAACAGGTTAACATACCAGGATTTCCAGAATACATCCCTTTCCAATGGAACTACTTGTAAGGTGTCTGAGGTAAGTGAAATCGTGGTATTCTTCAATTTTATTTATAGCTGCATTTCTGGAGCTTTTGGTTATCACCCTGTAGAGTTGCGAAATCGATGACGGTTTGTCTTAAGGTGATTGACTTAAATTAAGGGAACAAGAGGAAAAAATCGCGTAACAAATTTATTCTTAACAATGATCACGATAATAGAACCGTTGCCAATTGCCAACAAAGAACGAAGAACAACCAAGGAAAAAAGCACTCCATCCGAGAAGCGGCCCAAAATTGCTTTACGTAAGTAGTAGCGTAGCTATTATTACTGCAGCGTAGTTATAAACGGACTTAAACTGAATAGCTCTAAGGTGTAATATAATTTAGAACATGTTATGCGGAAAATTGAACCAAATTGCTTAAATAAATGTCTAAATTACGGGCACTTCGAAAGCTTAAACGATTTTCTACATATATACACTAAGCTTGTAAACGGGCTTTTCACTTTTAAGCGTAACAGTTTGAATTTAATACACCCAGAGAAACGTTTACTTATATCAAAGTTGTCCACCTCAATTCAAGACAATTACTGCTTCAATTATCTACAATATAATTACTGCTTTAAATCAAAAGAAATATTTCCTTAGCGTTTTTTCTCCGCTTAAAAAAAGTGTATACTTGTAATGAAATAATTGTATTTCTTTGTTTAAAACGTTTGTTTAAAACAGTACGACATATCCGTACATAATGCAGTAAATTATTCTCATTGCCTGTGATTTTAAAAAGGATAAGGTAGATTACAATATGTACGCATGAGGAAATCTAATTAAGATATTCTCTTTTGTACATTTTTGTCGAATTAATTGCTGCAAACGCCTCTACAGAACTGAATAAATCATATTGCTCCAAATTCTGACGCAACAGCAGACCTCGACTATTGGCTTAAACTGCCATGGTTAATTAATTGAAATTGTAAAAGCCATCACCTATCCACCGCACACAGACACGTTTCGCCGTTTTCGGCTCCTCAGTGTGTCCTGTGGAAGGCAATGGCATTTCAATTGAAATGCCATTGCCTTTCAATTAGCATTTCAATTGAAATGCCATTCCCTTCCACAGGACACACTGAGGAGCCGAAAACGGCGGGTGTCCGCCTGCAAGGTATACTACTTTGTTCTGCCGCCATTTTGGTAAATGGTAGCTTTGACAGTTCATATTTGGCAGTCGTGAAGTAAAGACGTGGCAAATTTAGTATGGGAAAATATTCGATAAACCAACGTGTTTTAATCGTTAAAACATTTTATGCAAGTCAATCATCGATTACTGTGACGATGAGAAAGTTACGTGTAATTTTTTGGGAGAAATAACGTGCCAACAAAACGTACTATTTATCGTGTAGTGAATGATTTCGAAGAAAGAGGGTCTGCAACTGATAGGCCCAAACGTGGACTGCAACGTAGTGCTCAGGAACTTGGTTTACGAAGAACAACTTTGGCCACAACTATGTACAAAGATTTACATTTGTTTCCATTTAAGATTCAATTAACACGAGAGCTTCATCCACAAGACCATTTACGCCGCCGTACATATGCCAATAGAATGTTACAGCTCGCCCATCACAACCCTGATTTTCATGAAAAACTCATAATGAGTAACGAGGTGCATTGTCATTTGAATAGATATGTGAATAAACAGAATAGTCGGTTCTGAGCAATGGAAAACCCACGCATTATTCATGAGTCACCTTTGCATCCATTAAAAATGACAGTCTGGTGTGCAATTCGGTCAGGAGGAATCATTGGACCTTACTTCTTTGAGAATGAAAACGGCTTAACGGTAACTGTCACTGAAGAACGATATCGTGACATGATTGAAAACTTTTTGACGCAAGAACTGCATGCTTTGGTCTTGATTAACATGTGGATCCAACAAGACGGTGCCACATCGCATACAGCTAGGATTACAATGGAATCACTGCGAGACGTCTTTCCACAGCAAGTTATCTCAAGCAATGATGACATTGATAGGCCTCCACGGTCGCCGGATTTTACTGCTCCGGACTCCTTTTTGTGGAGATAAATGTACTCAATTATGCGCATTTGTGAGGCTAACAGAGGCGGACATTTATTGGATATTGTATTCCATACATAATTGCCAATATTAAATAAACAATTCATCGACATTAGATCCATTCTCTTTCATTTAAGCAAAATTTGTAATCAAACAAAGTAGTATACCTTCCAGGCACCCGATATTACGCATTTTTGTAGTCTTGAAAAAATATTTTCTTGAATAGAGACTGATTTTTGCAGGAAATACTATTTTCTTGATGCAGGAAGCCATTTTCCTACGCATACACTGCATTTGACATTCCAATTGCTGTTTTTACACCAACACTTAATTTATTTAATGTCGTTAAAAGGGCGAAAGCGATGAAGCGATAAGAATTAACACTTTTCAATTTTCATATATAGATACATAAACATATAAGGAATGAAAACACGGTATAAGTAGTCTTTAAACTTACACAAAAGAATCGGGTGCAGCTACATGAACGGTCTAGGCACGCAGCTATTCTATTTTAACACTTTTATAACGCCTGGGAACCGTGTAAAATCAGTAAAATTTTTTCACTTTAAATTGATGGTCGTGCATAGTTAATCGTTTATTAAAATCTAGTTACGGAAGTAAGGGACTTGGATCGTTTTAATAACGGCCTACGTTGATTCAATATATCAGTAAGTTTATTTATGTAGGTACGTTTTTGGCATAAATTAATGTTATACTAATTTATAAATTGATGAATTTATCGATTTAAAACTGATCCATTTTCATTTGGATATTTGATATTCGGTTTGTCAAAATTGATTAATTTTCATAGAATGCAAATGATAACACTGTTAAACACACATTTTGTGATATGGAAATGTTTAGGTGTTTCTCATGTATTTCAGCGCCCCAAAACCGATCACTCAGAAGTTTTTTCATATTATTTGTTATTTAAAACACCAATATTTGTATTTTTCGAAAGTGAAATAAATTATTATTATTATCATTACTACTTATTATGTGATTTGTGGATGTTGTAACATACAATTCAAACTGTCGTTTTTCGCTATTGCCAACTGTGGAATATCAAAATCACTACATTTAGTGACATTTACTATAAGACAGTTGCAATTTCAACATTTTCAATACAGATCGATGGGTCAAGCCCACAATTACCAACGTGTAATCCTTATAAGTAACTTGGACAAATATGCGGTAACAGCCAGAGGCGTGGCGAGCGCATAAGAGTTTATACATAAAATAGAAGGTAAGAAATAAATTATAAAACGTGCTGAAACACTTACCGTATTAAAAGTCTTCCGTGAAATCACAAACTGGGTAACATCTGTTAAATATTTGAATCATTAGATATCTTTCCACAGCTGTTTCAGTCAAGTGAGTGCGACGTGCGGAATATATGTTTTTTAATGACGAAAACGACCGTTCGACATCTAGCGATGTTATATTTGCATATTTAAAATAATCTTTGAAACAACTTAATGCATCTTCGCACGCACCTTCACAAACTTGTCTTAATATAAGAAAATCGGAGTCTTTCTCTGAAACACTTTCAAATTTTCGTATTACACACCAATTTGTTTCGCCTTCTACAGCGCATAACTGTGCGTGAACATCATTCGCAATTTGAACAGAATCCACTAGCGATATCGAAGCATTTTGTAATTTTTCTATTCCCTTCGCTAGTCCGAAGTAATTGTGAATAGTTTGTAAATCTCTTTTAATCTGAGTAGCTTGAAATATTTCCTGGCTTTTCTTGATTGCTGCAGCTCCTGTCGGATTAAATTTTAAAACTACCTTCTTCACTTGATCAAAATATTTGTTGTAGTAAAACGCAGCCTGCAACCTTGTTCCCCAACGTGTAACAATCGACTGTGGTGATTCAGGTAAATCAGGACGCAGTTTGTGAAATAGTCGGGTACGTTTCGGAGACTTTAGAAACACTGCCTTTGTACTAGCAATCAATGCATTTACTAGTGGAAAACATGTAGGAATCGTTTGTGCCGCAAGATTTAGAGTATGGATTTTACACGTTACATGTAAGAAGTTACCACTGTGTTCTTTAAGGGATCGGCCCAAAGAACGCATGTTTGCGGCACCATCACTCATAAGCATTAAAAGTTGTTTAGTTGAAACTGCAAATTCGTTCAATGAGTTCACCACCTTTAAAATTTCATCGGCAGTACAATTTATAACTCTTTTGGAAGCAAGTAAGGAGGAGGATGACGGTCGATGTGGTTCCATTGTACGTACCATTACATTAACCACAAAATGTTTTTGACGATTTGTTGTTTCGTCCACACACAACCACAGTTTTTTATCTTTCAATTCCGTTTTCATTCTTTTTTCTATATGTTCACGAGCAAATGGCACTACATTTCGTTTCGATGTCCGGCTAAGATAATTTACAGTCCGCATATTTATTCCAGAAGGAGACAAATGCTTCTTTCTCTAATAAACGAAACGATAGATTACATAAAATAAGAGTAACACATAAATCAAATGTAAATTTTTCTTTTTCTCGTATGCCACTTTTTGCAGAAGAACACTGTTTGCTTTCGATGTGACGTTGACAATGGCTTCTGGACCAACATATTAAAGGGATTTTACAAACTAGACATTGAATTTTAGCGCCATCAAAAATGAAGTCCGGTATGTCCAGTTTTTAACTGTGTCTGCCATTGGTCGTTTTCGCGACGTACCTAACTGCGACATTTTTAAAGCAAACATAAGCGTACAATTACGGAATAAGTTACGACAGCCTACATATACACAGAACTACTCGCATACAGCGTCGATTTAGTACTAAACGCTGTGAACGCGTGAAATAAATAATCGCCGACTCCGCACCACATATCTACTACACTGACTGTTACCGCTGTTTTCCCAGACTACTTATAAGCGTAATTTAATCGTTGTCTTTTCGTTATTTAGATGATATAAATACCGAAATAACCGGGTATACGAATAGTGATGCTAGCGATACGGTATATACCTACAAAGCGCGAAAGGGGAATATATGAAACAGCGTTACTTAGGTATTTTAATGGACGTCTACCTGTTTAAGAGTTTAATTAATGTTGTTACATGATAAACTAAACGTCGATAGGCGTGGCGGTTTCGTGATTGAGCCCGAGGAATAACAACAACGTATTAACCCCGACGATGATGGGCCGGAGTTTCTACCCGGTATTAATTACCCGTAAGACGACTACCAATTTCGTAGCAGTCGATATTCATGCACTTAATACAATATGTATACTACATGTGTATGTGTACATATGAGTAAGTATAGCGGGTGTCTTAGTTTAGTTGTTAGTTTAAGAAATGCTTATGTGGGGTTGTATGTTTTTTTTTGAATTTCGTGAAATTTCTTGTATAAATATGATTGTTTTCATAATAAGAGGATGATTGTTTAATTTCATAATTTCAAACAATTAACTATGCTCTTTAAGACATACAATATGATTAGAGTAACCAAAACTTGCGGACTCGCATAGGCGTCGGTATTACGGGTTAATATAAGAATACGAAAAATTCATAAATAAACTTACTTGCTAATTATTCAACAAATTAGAGGCATCAGGATGTGAACTACTGTAAACTTGCATCATTACATATGTATCCACAGTTACTTCTTTAAACCTTGTGCGTCGACAAGAACAAATATTCTTATACATAGAAAGCGATCTCTCCACATCTAAGGAAGTGACATTTGCATGTAGAAACTGTTTTTCAAAATCACTTAAAAGTTCTCTATTCTTACACTTATTATAAACGACCTCTAAAGTATTAAAATCGGGATTTTTCTTTAAAACATCTGCCAACTTTTGACTAGCGCATAATCCTGGCGTATCATTTAATGTGTGTAATTTATTTTTTACACTCTCCACTATGTCTAATGATTCCTGCAATGACAATTCAGTACATTGTAGTTTTCTGATGGCATCTAGTAATACTGTATAATTAGTACATATTGTTGTTAAATCTTCTAAAAGTTGAGGAATTTGAAATTCTCTTTGACTTTCTCTAATTGCTTTGGATTCATTCCGATTAAATCGCATTATAACTGATTGAATTTGTTGAAAATGGATCAAATAGTAAGAAGCTGCTGTTAGCCAAGTACCCCATCGCGTTAAAATTGGTTCAGGAGGTTCTGGAATACCTGGACAAAATTTACGAAATTCTTTTAAACGTTTAGGAGATTTACGAAACACTGCTTTAGTACTTCCAATCATCTGATCAACGTTTCCATAATGTTGTCGAACAACTTCACCAACTAAATGCAAAGCATGCAGCACGCAGGTTATATGTATTAAGTTAGGAAATATATGTTTTAAGGATCGCCCAACACTTAACATCGTTGCTGCACTATCTGTCACAATCATCACAACTTGATCTTGGGCAATTTTAAATTTTTTCAAAGCGTTCATTATCACTTTTTGAATATTTTCCGCGGTACATTGTTGAACACGTTTGCAAGCTAACAAATATCGAGATGCTGTGTTCTCGCTAGATAAAACGCGAGCTATTACATTCACAATACTGTTTTTCTTTATATCGGTCGTCTCATCCACGGTAATCCATATTTTTTTGGAACTCAAATCACGTTTACACACATTTTCTAGCATCTCTTTCATTCGCGGCAAATGATTTTGTAATTGTGTTTGTGAGGGTAATGGGTACTTTGGAACGTATTGTCGCCAAAACGTTTCAAAAGCTGCTTTTCTCACCAACGACAACGGAATATTACAAGAGGTAAACATAATTGATAAATGTATGAGGAATAGTGTATAAGGCATTTCAGTTCTTGCATTTCTCATATGCTTAATACCATTGACATGCCTCTGGCAATCAGTTCTGTCCAATGCAGCCAAACGAACATTGCATATTAAGCAAAAAACTGCACTACCGTCATATTTTAAATGGGGAAAAAGTGACACATACTTATGTACATTAGTAGCAAATCTATTACGAGGCATTGTTTTCTTAGGTATGTAAATATTAGTTCTATATGAAACGATGCATTAATTATGTACTTGATATAATACTACAACACACAAAAAACACCAGCTATATTTTCAAAAGCGACACGTAAGTACATAACCTTGACCGTTCGACTAATCTCTGCAACAGCTCAACCGGTACTAAAACGAAATCTCTCTCAGTGCGGTTTAACATGATTTATATTCAAGGTCGACACTACATGCCTGCTTCTCTACCGGTTTAGTTTATTTATGAATTTTTCGTATTCTTATATTAACCCGTAATACCGACGCCTATGCGAGTCCGCAAGTTTAGGTTATTCTAAATATGATCCTTAAAAAATGTACACGAATAAAGTAAAAAAATTCAAATTCGAAAGTTTCATTGCTATGGATGACTTGTTTATAAAACATTCAATTTGCCGATTTAAAAGTCTGAAAGTGTGCTTGAAATGGCAAATAACCAGGAAGACAGCATACCACAAGATGTTCCGAACCAAGCTGCGATTGCAGTGTCCAATTTATTGCCAGAAAAATCAAAATTAGTTTACGAAAAGGAGTACAAAACATTTTGTGAATGGAAGACAATTAAAAACGTGAAAACTGTTAACGAGGAAATACTGCTAGCCAATTTCTTAGAAAAATCAATGAAAGTAAAGGTGTCCACCTTATGGTGCCGTTACTCAATGCTCAGAGCAACGCCATCCATAAATGAAAATATTGATATTTCCAAGTAAGTAAACCTACGTTAATGTTACGTGTCATTCCTTTCAATTCACTGGACTCAATTCGGATTCTTGATAAAGCGTCAGCTATAACATTCTCTTTTCTCTTTACATAATTTGTTGTAAAATCTATCTCTTCAAGTATGAGTCTAAATTTAGTTAATCTCGAAGAAGGATTGTTAATACTAAATAGATATATCAAAGGTCTATGATCTGTAAAGATTTGAAATTTACGTCCGAAAAGGTATGGTCGAAAATGCTTTACGGCCCATACTATAGCAAGAAATTCCTTTTCAATTGTTGTATAATTTACTTCAGCTTTGTTTAGTGTTCTACTTGCATATGCCACCGGTTTTTCATCTGCATTTGAAAGTGCTGCTCCAATAGCAAAACCTGAAGCATCAGTTTTTAAGACAAATTAATTATCCTCGGAAAAGTTAGGATATTGAAAAATTGATGGATTGATTAAAGCATTCTTAAGGGTTTCAAATGCTGTTTTACAATTGTCATCCCAATTAAATAGAGCGAATTTGCGGGTTAGTTTATTTAAAGGATTTGCCATTTTTGCAAAATTTTTTTAATAAATTACACTAACTGTCGCGCCTGTATCCAAAAGTAATAATAATGTTTTTGTTCAATAGCCCACTTCTATGTAATTCATACCATTCATACTAAATACAACATTTTCATTCGGTTTCGTTACGAAAAAAACGATTTCACGCAGAGTGTCCTGGCATTCGTCAACCACCGGAACCAATTCTTACACGTTGGGGAACATGGTTGTAGGGGGCTTTTTATTATGCCGAACATTTCAAAATAGTAAAAGCTGTTGTTGCACAATTCAATCCTGCCGAAGCTGCAGCTATTAAGGAGAGTCAGTCAAAATTTCGAGATATTTCCGTTGAAACAGATTTACTACTATAAAGGATTAGCTGACGCAATGGACTAATTACAAAATAGATCGTTATCATTATTGGAGTCTCTGCAAATTATGGGCGGAGTGTATACACAGCTACTGACTATACATGACGCAAATATAATCGCGTTTTAGAAAAGTTCGAGAGTGTGCTACGGAAAGATCCCGATTTTAGCACACTAAAACAAATTTGTGGTGGTGTATCGAATAATCCACTGACTAAGTACAAAGAGTATTTTAATCATGCATGTATAACATCGGTAAATGTTGAACGCTCTTTTTAAAATATAAACTCATTTTCTCACCACGGCGAAGATCGCTCACCGAGACAACTGTGAAAACACATCTAATGGTGTCAACTTTTTGTCACTCTTATCCATATGATGTTAATACTGATAATGGTGCTTCTAGTTTTACTGTTCCGTAGCCAAGGCTGCTTAAAAGGGTGAGTGTTTCACTACTTTTCACATATTATAATTATGTATTAGTTCTGTTATTTTTTTCCCTATTTTCTCACTATTGTTTTTGTATACTAGGCAGGTACGGCTATGGCACGGCTCCCTGTTACCGGACTCTATTAATGAGTTCAATAAGTTGTCATCGCTTCCTGCCTGACCCAAAGGAAGATCACTTAAGAGTTGCCCAATTTCATTTCCAAAATCAGTAATTGATTTATCTTGCTGCCGTGCATGGTGTAACTGGTTGGAAAGAATGGTAGCCGATTTTTTTGTGACAACATTTTCTCTAATATCTCTTATTAAGGAATCTATCGTATCATAACTTTTATTCAATCGAACATTCGCATTCTCAGAAATACGTAGTTTCAAAACGTAATTTATTAATAATTTGACATCATCGGGGTTTAACAATTCTGAATACAATATAATTGAATCTATTAATTGTTTCGTCGTAGTTTCGGATCCATCCATTGATGGTAACAACCCTGAAGCGATTTTCAGATTAAAACGTTCGCCCATTTTTAAATTTAATCTATCCTGGAGCATACAATTAATGTCATTGATTATACCTTCAATATATATCTAAATTTTTTAAATCTAAACCAACTTTTAATTTTAATTCATTTAATTCTAAAGAGAACTGCTCTAATTCTAAATGTTTTCTTCTCGTTACTTTTTCGTTTTCTCGTCTGTGCACATTTTTCACAACGTGGACGCCATGATTCCATGGCCGCTGCGAACGCTTCTTCACGAGTCGGTTTTGATCACTGGAAAATCGCTGATGCAATAACGGCACGGCTGGTGAATGTACGGCCACGTATAGTGTCTTTCATCGTTGGAAACAGACTAAAGTAGCTAGGAGCGAGGTTAGGTGAGTAGGAAGCATGAGAAATCACTTCAAAGTTCACTCATGGCACCCACCTGGAGGACACTTTTCGCATTTTCAGGTCGTCATGCAGGATTGTGTGCGCAGATCCCACGGAAATACCAATTTTGGAGGCGATCTGTTCCACACTCATTCGGCGATACCCCAAAACAACATTCTCCACTCGCTCGATCATGTCGTCAAACCGGCTTGTGCGAGGCCGAGATTGTCTTGGCTTGTTGTCACACGGCGTTCTGCCTTCTTTGAACTATCGCACCCACGAAGGCACGTTAGACACCTCCATTACACCATCACCAGATGTCTCATTCAACTGGCGATGAATTTCTATCGGTGTCACACCACGCAAATAGAGAAAACGAATGATTACACGCTGATCTTGTAATGAAAACGTCGCTATTTGAAGTATCAAAAACAATTCTCAATCTCGCCGCTGCCGCTAAAGGTTCTGTGTGCCATCTCTGTCACGCATTGACAAAGAGTGCCCGCTTATTTTAAAACAAACCGCATGTTTCTATCTGTTTCCAGTTCTGAGAAAAAAAAATCGGAGGTGTTATAACTTGAATTCACGTCGTACAACCTATCGGTATCAACACTTTTGCAAAAATACCACAAATGATAGCGAAATATTTGAAGTTACTAAATTACCATCTTTATACCGGACACTGTTTTCGATGAACTTTCGCAAATTTACTAGCCAATGCAGGAGCTATTAACTCTTAAAAGGCACGGAGGGTGGAAGTCTTCTATAGTGGCAAAACACTATATCGACGAATCAATTGCTTAAAAAATATCCACGTCAAGAAAAATTTTAGCAGATGTAAATTCAAATGAAGGGCCTGGAACGTCCACTGAACTTGACCCTGACGAAAGCAGAGTTAACTTTCCTTCTTTCAGAGTTCATCACATGTACATTTATTTTATTTTATTACACAGTAATAGTACAATTAACATTTATGTAAATGAATTACCTATGCAATAAATTTTTTTGAAAATTCAGGAGAATTGGAAAACATATTGTATGATGCACGTGAATAAAGAAATTTTATCTGCTCAAAAACATCGCAAGCAAATAGTTCTCACAATTGAAAATACCGGAATGGATCAGGAATTTGTGTGGTTCCAACAGGATGGCTGCCCTGCACATAATGCACTCAGAGTGAAGCAATTGTTATTGAATTCTTTTCCCAACACTCTTATTATTCACGATCTCCCGATCTATCTCCAAACGATCTCTTTCTGGTGAGATATATAAAACGGAAAGTATACATTGCAGAAGCTAGCAGTCCTGAAAATGTAAATGTTTCGAGAGCCACAATAATAGAAGCTGGTAATTCCATGATAATCAACATGCTTCGAAATGTACAAGAAAATTCTATAACGAACTCGGACAATGTTTTGTTGTGGAAGGAAGAACTATTTAATTTGTTAGGGTTTGCAGAGATACTACCAATATCTGCAATTTGTAGGACTAATTATAGGTAGTTAAAGGAGGTGGATTCAAACCGTCTGATGGTGTCCTATACCTCAAAATACATTAGCTTCCCTTACTATACCAAAATAAAAGGCTATTACTACGAAAAAAAGTAAACCAAAACCATCTGCGACTTAATTTTGCGCGATGAAATCAGCAAAAACACCTCACTGCAGCCGCTCCATGTCTTCTCACGAAGTAGGCGCTGCGGTTCATGCGCGCTATCCACGGCAAATACGTAGAAGCAGCACCAGCAGCAGCCTCCTTTTAATAAACAATAATGGCATAATAACCGCATACACAGAAGCGAGAACGGGTAATGTGGTACCTAGAAGAGGTAGGTAATGTATATCGGTAATATTGCAATTACTAAGATGGACCAATTTACCTTAAATTCGCCAATATTCATTTAGGGGAATTTTAATGGTCGGTTAGGTGTCGGTCGATGCTACCCATTAAACTCTGGCTGAACGTATACATTGTGCTATTACAGGCACGATCTTTTAGTAATTTACCTGGTTTAAAAGTAACATAAATGGAGTATAGCGATCTTCTTTTCGAAGTGTATTTACAATGAAACGTCCAAAGTATAGGTGCTAGGTAGCATACAAGGTGTATCTGAGTTAAAATGAAATGCATATGTACAAATGAATCACTGCATCCAGTCTTTTCAGTCAAGAGTTCCATCAAATCCTTCCAGACTAAGTTCCTTGGACTGGCAGTGAATTCTGGTTTAAGCTGGTCGCAGGATATCAGCCGAATAATTAACAAATTATCATCCGCAATATTTGCAATTAAAGTGGTAAAAATGACTTACTTTTCGCATGCCACCTTCTTCTAAGTCAATGGGCTACTCTTCTGAAGAAGGAAATCAGATATTCCTAAATAGCATTGGCTCCATTCCTTAACTGGCGCACTCAATAGGATTCTGGTCATCACCGCTGGAGGATTAGCAACGCCGAAGACGTGTGAGTGGATCTCCATCCTTCGGAGTCAGAAGAAGTTTCAAAATATACGCGGTCCGACGAGACAACTCTCCAACGACGCAATGCTTGAGGAAGGGACAACTCTGAAGACTTCAAGATTGCAAGTGTAACGATGCCATGCCTTTCAATCAACTCACTGTAAGGAATTTCAAGAATTTACGCTGAATCTATTCGAAAACATTTATTTGAGAGACAACGTAGGCATGGGGAAGGATCTTGATGTCATCAATGTTGACAGTTGCGAAAAATAAATCCTAATGATTTAGTGGCCGCTGAATGGATTATATGTAGCTTTTTTTGTGAAAGATAAAAAGAAACATTTACCGATATCTAATGTATGGCAGTGGTCCTCAACCTTTTAGTACTGGTGACCTAATTTTCAATCGGAATTCTCATCGCCGCCACCGCCTCCCCTCAGAGGTTGAGTAATCTATTCTGCGCAGAAAACACGGTCGAATTAATCGAAGAAAATCCTTGTCGATACCGAAAAACCTCAGTTTTTTCAACAAAATGCGATGGTCTATGACAAGGGTCTCCAAACTTTCCAGCCTTAGAGCCATACTGATTACTCCAGTAAGTTCCAAGGGCCAAAACCGTTTTAATTTTCCTCCCATTATCTATAATTTCTAGAGATGGTAGTAATTGGAGTATAAAAAGGCTAGCAGCGCGACCCCGTGTCAGTCTGCCTACACAGTAAAAAATTTTAACACTTTTCTGACTAATTTCATAGTCAGGAGAGGTCCACTCCTTTTTGGAGTTAATTTTACTAGACTTATTTGGGTTAAAATTTGACACGCAATTATAGTAAAGTTTTATCTTTTAGAATGGCGTTACTTTGTCAAATGTATTTGTCAAAATCACACAATGCCTCGAGTCAAATTTTACAAATTTTGCTAGGCGAAGTGACTAAGCTTGTAGTTAAAGCAACACTCTCAATATCAATGATTTTACAACTTTTTTAGATACACTGTCTATTGGATCTTGACATATATTATACTTCGTTCTAGTCATTTTATCAAGTTTCTCTTTCTTCGAGTGTTAATTTTATAAAAAGTGTGCATGGGAAAATAAAGGTGAACCAACATATGTTTATATACCTATATTTAAAGCATATTTTTACAAATTTTTAAACTATACTTTATAACAAATACATTTACTATGATACAAGGTTAAATAGCCTTACAGCAAAGCATACTTTGGTACAATTATATTAATATTTTCATTGTAAGGTTCGTGTAGTTCATAACACCTTGGATGGTACCAAATTTAGTAAAGAAACTACTTCACGTAAACCGCTATTGAGCACCTGAATATGATAGCCGTGATACATTTCTTTAAAGCCAATAGTCGTCCATGGAATACAGAATGCATACGGTTTATCACCAACAGAAAGTAAATATAATTTTATAAAATGTTGGGGTGTTATCAAATTTTCCTACTAAGAATCTACCACTTTTAAAAATAACACCCTTTACCTTTGTGTAGCTGAAGACATATTTGAGAGTTTGGAAATTCTATATTGATCACATTCCTAAATTCATGAACATTTTCAATAATTCTGCTAAATGTGATCTCATTCTCATTGATTATCTTATCTTTCCATATGATATACATCTCTTTTTGGTGTCTGGTGGCTAAGCTATTTGTGACAATTCTATAATTTTTAAGTTTATGTGCCATATTTTTTAAATAATTATGTTTTGATTCAAATCTCATAGACCAAATGTGTACTAGTGGCCCCATTTTCGCATTAACATATGGATAATGTATAAGGAAATTATGTTTAGGAGATAAGTTCATGCCAAATTGATTTATGAAATATTTGTGATGATCACTTATCAAAACCTTCAGAGAATGAATCATTGGTTCAGTAAGTTCAAATGGCGTATAATATTTAATGCATCATTGGTATTGTAAGGAGAAATGGGACGAAAACTAGAGCGATGTCGATTTAAAGCCTTATTTTCACGTCATTTTTGGAATTCCGAAAACTTCAAACGCCCATATCTCCAAAACGGTTAGAGATATCGGGCTGAAATTTCATTCCGCAAATGTGCGACCATAGTGCTACAAATCGGTACTGTCAGATTGAATTCCAATTTTCACATTTTGGCCATTCAAAAATTTCATCACTTTGGGTAGAAATTTTTACGGCTCTCTTGTATCTCGACATCCGAACGAGTTAGGAGGTTAGGTTTGGGTCCGTTCGAAAGCTCTCGGCGAGAGCTTTAAAACTAAAAAAGGTCAACCCTCTAGCTATAACCGTTCCGACGCTAGAGCGTCTCAAATTCAAGAAAAGAAGATTCCTTTTTTTAAGTTTGAAGCGCTGTAGCTGCCTAACCAAACAAGCTAGAAGGTTCTGCTTGGTCGCAATCGATTCAGCGGTTAATTTTCTATCTGAAACCGTCAACTTCGCCGACCAGAGATGCATCCCTACGGAGAAATGGGACGAAAACTAGAGCGATGTCGATTTAAAGCCTCATTTTCGCGTCATTTTTGGAATTCCGAAAACTTCAAACGCCCATATCTCCAAAACGGTTAGAGATATCGGGCTGAAATTTCATTCCGCAAATGTGCGACCATAGGGCTACAAATCGGTACCGTCAGATTGAATTCCAATTTTCACATTTTGGCCATTCAAAAATTTCATCACTTTGGGTAGAAATTTTTACGGCTCTCTTGTATCTCGACATCCGAACGAGTTAGGAGGTTAGGTTTGGGTCCGTTCGAAAGCTCTCGGCGAGAGCTTTAAAACTAAAAAAAGGTCAACCCTCTAGCTATAACCGTTCCGACGCTAGAGCGTCTCAAATTCAAGAAGAGAAGATTCCTTTTTTTAAGTTTGAAGCGCTGTAGCTGCCTAACCAAACAAGCTAGAAGGTTCTGCTTGGTCGCAATCGATTCAGCGGTTAATTTTCTATCTGAAACCGTCAACTTCGCCGACCAGAGATGCATCCCTACGGAGAAATGGGACGAAAACTAGAGCGATGTCGATTTAAAGCCTCATTTTCGCGTCATTTTTGGAATTCCGAAAACTTCAAACGCCCATATCTCCAAAACGGTTAGAGATATCGGGCTGAAATTTCATTCCGCAAATGTGCGACCATAGGGCTACAAATCGGTACCGTCAGATTGAATTCCAATTTTCACATTTTGGCCATTCAAAAATTTCATCACTTTGGGTAGAAATTTTTACGGCTCTCTTGTATCTCGATATCCGAACGAGTTAGGAGGTTAGGTTTGGGTCCGTTCGAAAGCTCTCGGCGAGAGCTTTAAAACTAAAAAAGGTCAACCCTCTAGCTATAACCGTTCCGACGCTAGAGCGTCTCAAATTCAAGAAAAGAAGATTCCTTTTTTTAAGTCTAAAGCGCTGTAGCTGCCTAACCAAACAAGCTAGAAGGTTCTGCTTGGTCGCAATCGATTCAGCGGTTAATTTTCTATCTGAAACCGTCAACTTCGTCGACCAGAGATGCATCCCTACGGAGTAATGGGACGAAAACTAGAGCGATGTCGATTTAAAGCCTCATTTTCGCGTCATTTTTGGAATTCCGAAAACTTCAAACGTCCATATCTCCAAAACGGTTAGAGATATCGGGCTGAAATTTCATTCCGCAAATGTGCGACCATAGGGCTACAAATCGGTACCGTCAGATTGAATTCCAATTTTCACATTTTGGCCATTCAAGCAGGCCGTATGCTTTTGCGTTGTGTCTAATGGTCTAATAGGCTGGAAGTGGGAAGGGTGCTTGCAAAATCACATGTAGGAGGTAATGAATTCGATTGGCTAAAGCATCGCTAATCCTTTTTGTCTAGGAAAATAGTAAATTTTCACATTGAACCAAGCTGTTAACACTACGAAATAGTAACATTTGGCCGCGAAAAGACGAGTGCAAAAATTGTCTTCAGATTTTTGTAAAAATCAACACGAAAACATCTGACTAGGTATAAATTGACACCAACACCGGCAAAATTTTAAACTGTGTAGGAAAGGCGAAGGAAGCGAAACTGTCTGTTGTGAAATAAAGTAGTGCGTAAAGTAGTATTGTAAATAAAGTAGTGCGTGATTTAACTTGCTGTTTTTGTGTGTGATTTACTAGTATGGAGAAGAAGCGAAAAATAGACAGTGAATGCAGAACATTCAAAGATCAATGGAAGTATCAATATCTCGTGATTGAATCCAGTAATGAGGCGCTATGTTTGATTTGCAATTAAACCATAGCCGGCCTTTTTAAATCGGTGAGATTCTAGCCACTTTTCACATATCAGGAAAAGCAGATGTACGTAAGGCTAGGTTGAAGATTATAGATAAGGGAGTAGCAAAGATAGAATCACAGTCCTTAACAAGGAAACGGGGAATGTTATCTTCACCAGTTGACAATCTGTTCCTTAAACCATTTATACACTGCATAATTTCATCATCAGAAACAAATGGTGACAAAACCTCAAAATCGGCAAATTTGACAAATTGAATAGCGATACATTTCTCAAATATTTTTGATAAGGTGGGCTTATGTTTATCAACATTCCAGATGCTAGGAGAAACAGTCTGATCGAAACAGAAAATATACCCGCAGCGCTGGTTTTAATGTTG
This sequence comes from Dynastes maya, assembly GCA_029619315.2. NCBI lineage: Eukaryota > Metazoa > Arthropoda > Insecta > Coleoptera > Scarabaeidae > Dynastes > Dynastes maya. Next base: position 3,042,120 of record JAROYE020000001.1, on the reverse strand, counting down.
TTCATCATGTCAGAATCTCTAGTTTGCAATATTCTTTATTTCAGCCTTTCCGTATTCGTATTTCAAATACAGCCTGTATTCTTAAGAGCCCAATCGGTGTTATAGCGAAGCGTAATATCGGATGATTGGGCCGTTTTGTCCGCCCTTTGTTTTGTTATTACCTACCAGTATTGTATCGTTGTAATGATGTAAGTAGATAATAACACGCGGTGAAGAAATCAGATCGCTACAGTCAGATAGCGCCCAATAGGCCTCCGATGATACGTCATCGTGATCGAAAAGTCTTCAGAAACGCCTTTACTGTATTGGAAAACGTACATAACCCCGAATTCGACGTCTGTCGGTTCTTCTTTATCTGTTATCTGTTTCGACCGATCGAAATTCCACGATGCTGCCGTTTGGGACGCCACCTACCGGCTATTACCACGCATTAGTTCCCTGCCGCTACCCCAATAATTGTCCGTTAAACGAATTAGACCCGTTATACGTTTGTTTTGCTCTTTATTGTTTCTTCTATAGTTAACAGCGCGATCTGCATGATCGAGTTTTAGTACACTCTCGAACTCGTAAAGAGATTGCTGGGTACCTATGAGACGACTTTGCTTCCTCATCGAGTAGCAGCATTGTTCGGCCACTGGTTTTTTAATTTGTTTTTAATGAGGGAAGCTTTTAGGAAGGAAGCCGAAAAATAGATAGCTTCTAACCGATATTGAATGACGAGTAATATTGGAAGGAACTAAATTTCTTCATAATTATCATTTAATTGTTTAAGGTGAGGATGTAATAGTTCTTGTAAGTTAAAACAATGAAGGAATCGAGAGGAAATGAATATCATGGTGACATAGTTTTAGGCTATAAATATTGTATTCATTCTTTTGATAGAGTACCAAATAGTATGAACACACGAAACAATTGTAACATCTTGCATGTGGGAATGCGTTCCGGCTTATTCGTGGTGGTTCGTTACCACCGAAACTGGAAAGGCCTTAGCGCTCTTCGATTACGTCACGCTGTTTAGGGGATGTATCGCCATGCACGATATAAGCCTAAGCGATAAAAGAATCGTTTTTCTACTCCTTTCTTAAGTTTTGAAGGGCTTCCAGTTTAAAGAGGATGCCAGTCATCAACTGAGCGTTTCCTTGCATCCCATTCGATTTTATTTTGGAAAAACGAAGTTTCAAAGCAAACAGCAAACACGTAGCTGTGCACCGTTTTCGTGAAAGTTGTATTTGTAGTGTATATTTAATCAACTAATTATTAGTATTTGTAATTGTACATGTATTTGGACGAAGCTAGGGTTCAAATGATACATTAATTGCAATCCTATTCGAAATTTTGTTCAATTTCACGAGAACATTGACGAGACATGCTATTTAACCAGGGTCTTAAATTTCCTATTATGTGGTGTTTTACCTAATCTATCATTACTTTTCCCACAATCGTTTTTAAGTAGGGTATTTGTAGAACAAGCTTATTATTAACCTGGGCAAATATGCGGTAACAGTCAGAGGCGTAGCGAACGCATAAAAGTTTACACATAAAATAGAAGGTAAGAAATAAATTATAAAACATGCTGAAACACTTACTGTTTTAAAAGTCTTCCGCGTAATCACAAACTGGGTAACATCTGTTAAATATTTGAATCATTAGATATGTTTCCACAGCTGTTTCAGTCAAGTGAGTACGACGTGCGGAATAAATGTTTTTTAATGCCGAAAACGACCGTTCGACATCTAGCGATGTTATGTTTGCATATTTAAAATAATCTTTGAAACAACTTAATGCATCTTCACACGCACCTTCACAAATGTGTCTTAATATAAGAAAATCAGAGTCTTTCTCTAAAACGCTTTCACATTTTAGTATTACACACCAATTTGTTTCGCCTTCTACAGCGCATAAATGTGCGTGAACATCATTCACAATTTGAACAGAATCCACTGGCGACATCGAAACATTTTGTAATTTTTCTAATCCCTCCGCTAGTCCGAAGTAATTGTGAATAGTTTGTAAATCTCTTTTAACCTAACTACCTTGAAATATTTCCTGGATTTTCTTGATTGTTGCAGCTTCTGTCGGATTGAATTTTAAAACTACCTTCTTTACTTGATCAAAATATTTGTTGTAGTAAAACGCAGCCTGCAACCATGTTTCCCAACGTATAACAATCGACTGTGGTGGTTCAGGTAAATCAGGACACAGTTTGTGAAATAGTCGGGTACGTTTCGGGGACTTTAGGAACACTGCTTTTGTACTAACAATCGATGCATTTACTAGTGGAAAACATGTAGGAATCGTTTGTGCCGCAAGATTTAGAGTATGGATTTTACACGTTACATGTAAGAAGTTACCACTGTGTTCTTTAAGAGATCGGCCCAAAGAACACATGTTTGCAGCACCATCACTCATAAACATTAAAAGTTGCTTAGGTGATTTGTTCAATGAGTTCAACACCACCTTTAAAATCTCATCGGTAGTACAATTTATAACTCTTTTGGAAGCAAGTAAGAAGGAGGATGACGGTCGATGTGGTTCCATTGTACGTACCATTATATTTACCACAGAATGTTTTCGACGATCTGTTGTTTCGTCCACACACAACCGCAGTTTTTTATCTTTCAATTCCGTTTTCATTCTTTTTTCTATATGTTCACGAGCAAATGGCACTAAATTTCGTATCGATGTCCGACTAGGTAATTTACAGTCCACATATTTATTCCAGAAGGAGACACATGCTTCTTTGTCTAGTAAACGAAACGATAGATTACATAAAATAAGAGTAACACATAAATCAAATGTAAATTTTTCTTAGTCTCGTATACCACTCTTTGCAGAAGAATGCTGTTTGCTTTCGATGTGACGTTGACAATGGATTCTGGACCAACACATTAAAGGGATTTTACAAACTAGACATTGAATTTTAGCGCCATCAAAAATTAAGTCCGGCATGTCCACTATAAAGTTTTTAACTGTGTCTGCCATTGGTCGTTTTCGCGACGTACCTAACTGCGACGTTTTCAAAGCAAACATAAGCGTACAATTACGAAATAAGTTACGACAGCCTACATATACACAGAACTACTCGCATACAGCATCGATTTAGTACTGACGCTGTGAACACGTGAAATAAATAATCACCGACTCCGCACCACAGATCTGCTGCTCAAGAAAAGCCAGGAAATATTTCAAGATAGTCGGGTTAAAAGAGATTTACAAACAATTCACAACAATTACTTCGGACTAGCGGAGGGAATAGAAAAATTACAAAATGTTTCGATGTCGCTAGTGGATTCTGTTCATATTGTGAATGATGTTCACGCACAGTCATGCGCTGTAGAAGGCGAAACAAATTGGTGTGTAATACAAAAATTTGAAAGTGTTTTAGAGAAAGACTCTGATTTTCTTATATTAAGACAAATTTGTCAAGGTACGTGTGAAGATGCACTAAGTTGTTTCAAAGATTATTTTGAATATGCAAATATAGCATCGCTGGATGTCGAACGTGTTCTTTAAGAGATCGGCCCAAAGAACGCATGTTTGCGGCACCATCACTCATAAACATTACAAGTTGCTTAGTTGATTTGTTCAATGAGTTCAACACCACCTTTAAAATCTCATCGGCAGTATAATTTATAACTCTTTTGGAAGCAAGTAAGAAGGAGGATGGCGGTCGATGTGGTTCCATTGTACGTACCATTACATTAACCACAGAATGTTTTTGACGATCTGTTGTTTCGTCCACACACAACCGCAGTTTTTTATCTTTCAATTCCGTTTTCATTCTTTTTTCTATATGTTCACGAGCAAATGGCACTAAATTTCGTATCGATGTCCGACTAGGTAATTTACAGTCCACATATTTATTCCAGAAGGAGACACATGCTTCTTTGTCTAGTAAACGAAACGATAGATTACATAAAATAAGAGTAACACATAAATCAAATGTAAATTTTTCTTAGTCTCGTATACCACTCTTTGCAGAAGAATGCTGTTTGCTTTCGATGTGACGTTGGCAATGGCTTCTGGATCAACATATGATGGAATTTATCAATGAGAATAAAATCTGATCCATTAAATTGATTTTTTTGCTGCGGTGCCTTCAATATTATTACTTGGGATACTTTTGGCCGTGTGTTATAAATTACATTCTTTCTGAGGCCACTTTGCATTGAAATCTGGTCCTCGCTGTAAAAATGAGACGAAAGAATTCGTTAATAGTGCAAAGCTATTTACAAAAAATAAAATGCCAAGTCAAAATCGTGCTTCATTTTGACTTACTTTTAAAGAAAGGCCAATATTACACCGAGTCCCATTGTTGCAATAACTCTTGTATCGTTTTGATATATGATGAAGATAATTCGGTCGCAATTATGATGCACAACAAAACAAATGTAGAGACTACCATTGTTGAGGAATACAAAACCGAAAACGGGGATAACAGACAGTGAGTGTAGAATTTAGATACTTCTCTAGGTTTAATTTGATGCTTGTGAAAGCGACTGTATATACCGTGTGATTCTTGACGGTTATATCATCTGTTTGGCACGCGCAGCACGTGTCCTATCTATACCACAAATACACACGCACGGATCTCTTCCATTTCTCAAGATTCAGAGTATGGATTTTACACGTTACATGTAAGAAGTTACCACTGTGTTCTTTAAGAGATCGGCCCAAAGAACACATGTTTGCAGCACCATCACTCATAAACATTAAAAGTTGCTTAGGTGATTTGTTCAATGAGTTCAACACCACCTTTAAAATCTCATCGGTAGTACAATTTATAACTCTTTTGGAAGCAAGTAAGAAGGAGGATGACGGTCGATGTGGTTCCATTGTACGTACCATTATATTTACCACAGAATGTTTTCGACGATCTGTTGTTACGTCCACACACAACCACAGTTTTTTATTTTTCAATTTCGTTTTCATTCTTTTTCCTATATGTTCACGAACAAATGGCACTACATTTCGTATCGATGTGCGACTAGGTATCTGTGTATCCACCGTTTATTAATTTAATTTCTCTATTCTTAGTACTAAAAATCTTGCAACAAAAGCAAAAAGCAGCATTTAGTTTAGAGGAATTTTATTCCTCTAATTTAAAATGTATGCATATTCTTGAAATGTAGCAAGAATATATACACATTTTAAATGTTCATAAGAAGTGAAATTTTAACCCCACTGGGTGTTGTAAGGGGGTGATTGGGTGGTTGAAATCAGAAGCAACCTAATAATATACATTTTTCAAATGTGGAATTTCAAACCCCAAGAGGGGTTGTAAGGGGGTGCTAGAGGAAAATTGGATAATTAAAAATTTTTTTAATTGTAATATTCGGTTTCAGCGCCCTAAAGTACTACTAGAGAAAGGAGGGGTTTACCCTCTGGGTTTCGTGGGTGTGTCTGTGTTATTAGCAGTCACTTTTTAAAATATACGCAAAACATAATGTTTCTACTTACTTTGCAATCAGTATTTAGAACAGCACAAAATTCAACCGCCAAATCGACTTTTTTAACGAATTAATTTCGAACACGAACAGACCAAATATTACGCTCAACGGTATACAACCCATAAACATTTTAAAAATTGTCGCAGGCTTTTATATTATCCACCAATATCGGTATTTCGCCGAAATAAGTGTTTTTCCCTTTAAAAACAGAGAACGAGAATCGTTTAAAGCAAAATGAAAAGAAAATACAGAGATCGAAAGAGAAGCTCCAACACCTTTGATGGCGTGACCTATTTCTTTCGTGGTTTCCCAAAAAATACTATTTTGTAGCTGCCTTTGATGGTATTTTTTTATAATTCCCCGATTTTGCATTATTTATTTTTGGGTTCATGTATTTTTTTCTTGTCCGTGCCGTCTGCCGCCCCGTGCAATTGCGCGTGTTGTCCCCCCGCACGGTACGGCCCTGATCTCTATAAATGAATGTCTTTCTCAAGAAAATATATCCACATTGTGTTTAATCTTTAATTACGCATGTAAATATACAAAGTACTTATTTCTTAAAGCCTTAATTTATTCCCATTTAATAACTAAACTAAAATAAGGCATATAAATGATATAACTGAATTACATTCGCAAAAATATCTTTTTCAAGAACCTACCACCAGCACTTTAGAAATATAAAAATAATTCTTCCCAATATAAAATCATGAAAATTTTACCCAATATTAATGATCTTTCCTCCCCTTACCATCAACCCAATACTGCACTGGAAAAGCTAACACTTTCATGAAACAATCTCTCAACTCCGCCAAAAAACTCTTGTTATTGCCCTTCTTCCGAATGCTATCATCGCGAAAACTGACACCCGGCTCAATTTCTCTTGGGGAAGGCTCGAAATGCGCCCTCTTCCGTATTTTGGAAGTGCGAAGATCTGCGGATATGATGTCCGAAATCGTCTCTTTGGCGCCTCTAACCTTGAAATTGCTTCCTGGTTCTTCTAGGTGCAACGCGAACCTGGTGTAAGGCCTAGAATTTTCATGTTTTTCGAGATTCCTTAGTATGCCATGATGTTCTCGAGTTGGTGTAGACGTCCTGCGTTTTAGACTGAATAGTATTGATGACGATGCCTCGCTGACTGGATAAATTGTTTCATTTTCCAGATAAGATGGGCAAGGATATGTTTGATTTAAGAACGACCTGTAGGGCAAGTAAATGGTAAGCAGATTATACAAACGGTACTAGGAAAGTTTTGCAATACAGCTTTATTTATTTATTTTTTTCAAAATAATTTCCACTACATTCAATACATCTCTCTATCCTCCGAAACCAATCCTTAAACCACATCTGCCAAGTGTCACTAGGGATCAAGGCACACTCGTAGTCCCAAACTCTCAGAAGGGCCTCATCACTGGAAAACCACTTCCCCTTCAGCTTCATTTTCACATGTGGGAACAGTGCAAAATCGCAAGGAGCAAGGTCTGGACTGTAAGGAGGGTGTTGAAGAAATTTCAGTCCTGTAGTGCTCAAATATTCGATGCAAGCACCATGTCATACGTTGCATCATCTCCTCTTCAGTCAGACTAAGCGGCACCCAGAGACAACAAAGTTTCCTCACGTGCAAATGATCATGCAGAATCGAACGAATTGCTGGTGAATTTAGGCCTAAAGTATCCTCAATCTGCTGGTAGGTCATTCGCCTGTCTTCGTCAAGCATTTGCCTCCGTAACCGACGTTCGCGGCCTTCCCGCCCTCTCAGCGTCCTCCAGGGTGAAATTTCCCCTTTGGAATTCTCTGTACCACCTGAATATAGTCGTACGATGTGGACAAATATTACCTAGTGTAAGAATCATTTCTTCTAAGCACTGGTCTACGTTTAAACCACGCGCGAAGTTATACCGCAAATTATCCGTATCGCATTTCGTGACCACGATGCCACTTTACACTTTCACTGCTAATGAATAACTGACCTCACCGACTTGGCGCAGCGTTTACTGTGTGAGTATGAACATGTCACAACCTGCATCAGCAATCAGACTTCTGCGACACATGGTTATATATTGCAAAACTTTCCTACTACTCTTTGTAAATATAGATCATTTTAAAGATTTCGATCTTAAAACTGTGACGACTTTAGCGCTAGATCCCTTCAAAATTTGAACTTTCTTTGCTTTGAGCGCTCCATAACCTCTATACGGTTTGAGCAATCGCATTATACTCTTTTTTCATTTCTATTTTACATCTAAATATGCATCTTTTGATATAACGTTTCATAATATTATTTTTACTTACATTTCTTTTTTAATAGAGCCTTCAACACGGAAATTTTCACGAACTTTGCTGGAATACTTAGCACTATACACTTTGACACTGCAAGATGTGCAAAGGGATATCTAATAATAAAATTTTTATGACAGGGCGTTCTTATATTCTCCACAATAACAATATTAAAAGCTCATTAGAACTATTTACACATTATTGGATAATTCATTTAAATTTGTTGACCAACAGATTCATACTTGATTACATTAAAAATTCAGGGATTAAGTAATTAACAAATCGGAGACTCGATTCCTGAATGATGTACTCTTAATTAATAGAGTAAGATAATCGTTCGTCGTGCAATAGGCGTGCCATTTCTTCAATATTTATAATACCAAAAAAGATATAATAAAGTGAACTAATCAAGAATTATAATATCTGTAAGGCTGTGAAACATTCTCTTAAGCAGCATAATCATGTAGGTTGGCGGATTGCATTGGAATTACTGAACATGAGAAGTAGTGGATAAGAATCGTAAAAAATTGATAGCATTAGATATGTTTCAATAGTTGTCTCGTGGAACCGTGTTCGCAGTGGTGAAAAAATGTGTTTATATTTGGAGAAAGATCGTTCGACATCTACCGATGTAATACATGTATGATTAAAATAATCTTTGAACTCAATTAATGGATTAGTCGAAGTACCATTACAAAGTTGTTGTGATAAAATTGGAATCTTTCTCTAACACACTCTCCGTGGAAATGTTTCGTAAATTTATTTAGTCTTTTAATATTAATATGCTTTTATAGTATTTTCGTGTTTCTTAGATTTACGCGTAAAGGCAATGTTACCAACGTGAATTATCATTACATCTGATCGTTTGCATGCATGATTTAGTGACAGTATTTTTTATGTTGGAATTTGTATAATTTTTGGTTTCTTTTTACTAGTATATACAGGTTGTCCATGGATGGAATTACAAAGAAGAAGAACTTTTTTAATTTGTGTTTTACTGAAAAAAGTTATTCTTTATAAAAAATTCCGCTTTCCTCAAAACGTCCAAAAACATAATTTAGATTAGACTACAGACATACACTTACTTATAAATTCAATATTATCGCAGCTGATACTTTTATTTTTCAATTTAACAACAATAACTCTATGAAATAAGCAAGTAAATAAGTACTACTAGCTATTTTATGTTTATGTTTATAATAACACTTGGTTCATAAGTTTTAAACATCGGAACGTAATCAGGGACACAAGTGCGTACTCGGTTGAAGTGTCTGGAGGTATGTACATGCAGAGAAATGGTTTCGTGCATCAAGAAAATTTTCTTGTAAAAATCTAGGACGGCATGACTATATCTACTGGCACTAGATGGCGCCAAGAAATATTTCAGTTGCTGTATTTGAAGATTAGTGACATAAACTGAGAGATGTAAGAGGCAGAAGCAAAAATCGTTAATGCTTTTCTCTTCTCTCATTGTTTTTGCCGGTAATAATTCCTTAAATACCATGAGCTATTTATTAGCATTATCTTGGTTATTGTTTCAAGGTACTTTTTTCATGTGTACTTCTACATAAAGTTCATTTTTGTTTGAACATTATTCTACAGATAACCTCTACTTTAGCCTTTTTTAAATCACAAGTAATGAGAATAATTTACTCGATTATGTACGGATATGTCGTACGGGATTCGGCAAATGATTCTAGTGAGGTCGGCTAATGATTCGCCAATACAACAACGTATTTATATTTTTGATTTTTTGCAGGAAAATTTTTCTAAAATTGCAACACTGTCAGAGATTGAAAATAAAAACACAAGAAAACACTTAGTAATTGTTTCACAAAACAGTTGCAACAGTTACTAAGTGTATTCTTTTGATTTTATTTTTTATTTCACCAAGTGCTAACCAGAAAATCCATCGAATTCATTGTCAGAGGCACCACAGAGACAACAAAGTCAACGCTAAAAAAGTAAAACTTTGGCTTGGAACTTTGGTGGGAGGTAATTTTCATCAGTTCGAATCTCTGTTGATAGAGGGCCTATTAATCTCTGCGCGCGTAATTTGAATGTGTTTTCACGTAGCTCTATATTGTCCACGATTGTAGGTATAAATTAACATTACTATTTGAAAATTTAAGATATCTATAAAGTTATAATCGTAAATCTTGTGCTATAAATGCGAAGTTTCGAAAAATAATTATAATAGTTTACAACGATAAATACGATAAATTCCAAATTAACACCTTTTTTGAAATTTGTTAAATTATAAGTAGAGCGGACCAAGAGCGCCACGCGCCAGGTTCGCAATCAGGCTGCCGGGCGCATATATGTATGTAAACATAGGTAATTTCAATATGTAATTATTAGGACGAGGACCAAAACCACTGTCTATTACGTCGTGAAGACGTGCAAATATACACCTGCAGTTTGGGTGTTCGTTGATAAATAGGGCGTTGTTCACAGTGGGCCACCACAAAAAAAAAGTTCATTCATCGACGGCTACGAACTAACAGCGCGCTTATTCATTTACGGATGACGCGCTCTATTCATCAACAAATGACGAGTCTGCAGATGTTACGTTTGCACCACTTCGTGGCATACTAGAAACAAGCGTCGGTGTGCTCGCTTTAGTGATTATGTCTAACGTAACTATTAAAACTAAACGGCCATTACCTACGAAAGTTAATAAATTTCTTAGTGAATTCGTGGATTTACACTACAATGGGAGTACAATTTTCTGTAAAGTTTGTAAAAAGAAACTACTGTGCTGGAGCAAACGTGATTGTGAAAGACATATAAATAGCGCACACCACAGAAATAAAAGAAATGGTGTGTCACAACAACGTCAATTTCAATTAGAATTGCTTTTAACGTTTATGGTATGTGGTCTACCACTTCGTATACTTGATAAAAAAGCATTTCGAAAATTCTGGGGTACATACAATACCGAGTGGATACTACCATCTCGGACAGCGTTACGGAGAGATATTCCACGAATACGTGATGACATTGAAAATCGAATTAAAGCCGAATTAAAAGATAAACAACTGTGGCTATGTCTTGATGAGACGACAGATTGCAAAAAAAATTCTATTTTGAATATAATAGTGCGCGTATTAGATCCTATTAAACCAAATTTTGCAATTCTATTAGCCAGCAGAAGATTAAAACAGTGTACTAGTAAAGCAATTACGGCCGTAGTTCTCGAAACGTTACAAAAATTTCAAGTGTCAACCAGTCAACTGTTGTTGTTCATGAGCGATGGTGCAGCAACAATGTGTAGTGTAGGCCGTTCCCTTAAAGAAAAGTGTGAAGGACTTTTACATGTTACGTGTAAAGTCCATGCTTTACATCTTGTGGCACAAACTATTCGAGAGTGTTACCCGGAGGTGGATGCATTAATAGCAAACACAAAAAAAGTGTTTCTCAAAAGTCCTAAGAGGACTAGGGCTTTTTATTATAATGAACATTTTCAAGAAGTCAAATCCGTTATTTTGCAATTCGTCCCTGCCGAAGCTAGAGCTATTAGGATGAGCCAGAAGGGATTTCTCGATATTTCTGTTGAAACACATCTAAAGAATATTAGCAACAATTACAAAGGGTTAGTAGACGCGATAGAAAATTTGCAAAATTCTGGATTGTCGTTGGTAGAATCAGTGCAAGTCGTGGACGAAGTTAGTACATTGTTACACAGTATAAACGATGCAACAAGTGGACGAGTTTTAGCTAAGTTCGATAGTGTTTTAAAAAAGAATCCGGACTACACGAGATTAAGACAAATGTGCGATGGGGCATCTGCAGATTCCTGACTAAGTCTAAAGATTATTTTAATTACGCCTGTCTTACTTCGGTAGACGTGGAACGGTCGTTTTCGAAATATAAGAACATTTTTTCGTCTCGGCGAACATCCTTCACCGAGGCAAATGTGGAAACTTATCTGATGGTGCAACTTTTTAAACAAGCCTATCCGCATTATTAAGAAGGATAGAATTTATTTATTATATCTTTATTTACAGTTACATTATTAAGTACAACAGAATAAAAAAAGCGTTCAGTTTCTCAGTTATTTCCTTATTACATCCCATTTACAACGCATACCGTTTTCAATCAAATAAAAAATCATAATGAAAATAAAAACACCTCAGCGTGTATATATATATATATATATATATATCCGCTCTAATTACTAAACATTATTATTGCGTCAGCTTTTATTTTTTTACTCTTGTGTATTAATTTCGAAATATCACATATCTGCTGTGACTCACATATACGCTATTTACAATAAGCGGCCGTTGCGCCTGATTCCGATTCTGTTGGATGGCGCAATTTGGCCCGCTCTAATTATAAGCACTCGCAATGCAATTGCAAAATACAGGCTGTCTCACGAGGAACTGCATCGATCAATGTATGAAAGAGTATACTTTGGAAAATTTTAAAAACTTCGCAGTACACTAAAACCAACATGTAGTACTGAACTAAGATACTTTTAATAATCTGACACTTCCGGTTATACCGACTCTAATGCAAGGTAAAAATAAAAATGTAAAACCAGTAGTTAAAAGAAATAAATTATTTTGAAGAACAAAAAATAAGAGGGTAATACACACAAATGATGTATGATTTTTTATTAACCTGTGGGCCAACAAATGTGGAATCGGAAAGAGCCTTTTCCGCAGCTGGCTTGATTTGTAGCAAGACTAGATCACAATTAGGGGATCCGTGTCGGTTTGATGCAACAACTATGTTGCTATTTCTGACCACGTTTGAAATATTTGCATTTTTTGAAAATTTTTGACAGATGGATGAGTGCATGTAAACTTTTATAATTGAGAAAGTATTTAACTTGGAAAATTTTACAAAACTGTCGACCATATAAGGTAAGATTAGAAACCGGGTGAATTTTTCCACAAACATTATACAGCATGTCCGACAATTACGACTATATTTTCAAATGGAAGAAGTTTTTAAATTTAATTTTATCAAATACAAGTACCTATTTTTCTTTCTTATCACTAGAGTAACCAAAACTTGCGGATTCGCATAGGCGTCGGTATTACGGGTTAATATAAGAATACGAAAAATTCATAAATAAACTTACTTGCTAATTATTCAACAAATTAGAGGCATCAGGATGTGAACTACTGTAAACTTGCATCATTGCATATGTTTCCACAGTTACTTCTTTAAACCTTGTGCGTCGACAAGAAAAAATATTCTTATACATAGAAAACGATCTCTCCACATCTAAGGAAGTTACATTTGCATGTAGAAACTGTTTTTCAAAATCACTTAAAAGTTCACTATTCTTACACTTATTATAAACGGCCTCTAAAGTATTAAAATCGGGATATTTCCTTAAAACATCTGCCAACTTTTGATTAGCGCATAATCCTGGCGTATCATTTAATGTGTGTAATTTATTTTTTACACTCTCCACTATGTCTAATGATTCCTGCAATGACAATTCAGTACATTGTAGTTTTCTGATGGCATCTAGTAATACTGTATAATTGGTACATATTGTTGTTAAATTTTCTAAAAGTTGAGGAATTTGAAATTTGGATTCACTCCGATTAAATCGCATTATAACTGATTGAATTTGTTGAAAATGGATCAAATAGTAAGAAGCTGCTGTTAGCCAAGTACCCCATCGCGTTAAAATTGGTTCAGGAGGTTCTGGAATACCTGGACAAAATTTACGAAATTCTTTTAAACGTTTAGGAGATTTACGAAACACTGCTTTAATACTTCCAATCATCCGATCAACGTTTCCGTAATGTTGTCGAACAACTTCACCAACTAAATGCAAAGCATGCAGCACGCAGGTTATATGTATTAAGTTAGGAAATATATGTTTTAAGGATCGCCCAACATTTAACATCGTTGCTGCACTATCTGTCACAATCATCACAACTTGATCTTGGGCAATTTTAATTTTTTTCAAAGCGTTCATTATCACTTTTTGAATATTTTCCGCGGTACATTGTTGAACACGTTTGCAAGCTAACAAATGTCGAGATGCTGTGTTCTCGCTAGATAAAACGCGAGCTATTACATTCACAATACTGTTTTTCTTTATATCGGTCGTCTCATCCACGGTAATCCATATTTTTTTGGAACACAAATCACGTTTACACACATTTTCTAGCATCTCTTTCATTCGCGGCAAATGATTCTGTAATTGTGTTTGTGAGGGTAATGGGTACTTTGGAACGTATTGTCGCCAAAACGTTTTAAAAGCTGCTTTTCTCACCAACGACAACGGAAGATTACAAGAGGTAAACATAATTAATAAATGTATGAGGAATAGTGTATAAGGTATTTCAGTTCTTGCATTTCTCATATGCTTAATACCATTGACATGCCTCTGGCAATCAGTTCTGTCCAATGCAGCCAAACGAACATTGCATATTAAGCAAAAAACTGCACTACCGTCGTATTTTAAATGGGGAAAAAGTGACACATACTTATGTACATTAGTAGCAAATCTATTACGAGGCATTGTTTTCTTAGGTATGTAAATATTAGTTCTATATGAAACGATACACTAATTATGTACTTGGTATAATACTACAACACACAAAAAACACCAGCTATATTTTCAAAAGCGACACGTAAGTACATAACCTTGACCGTTCGACTAATCTCTGCAACAGCTCAACCGGTACTAAAACGAAATCTCTCTCAGCGCGGTTTAACATGATTTATATTCAAGGTCGACACTACATGCCTGCTTCTCTACCGGTTTAGTTTATTTATGAATTTTTCGTATTCTTATATTAACCCGTAATACCGACGCCTATGCGAGTCCGCAAGTTTTGGTTACTCTACTTATCACATTGATCTTACAAAAAAAAAATAAAAAAAAATGTCATGCAGTTCCTCGATGAGCGCACTGTTGGCTGATTATCACAGATTGCTGCAGATGACCGATTCACTACAAAAAAGTTACCCGTGAGATAGCTAGATGTTTTATATCTCTTTTCACGCAGCATCCTGTGATGCATTTTTAAATGACGCTGTGTACCGAGTAGCCGAGATTGGTGGGAAATTTAAATTATTAATTTGGATATATTGGTGGAAAATTTAAATTGTTAAATGTTATATTTCAACATAGACAGCCAGAAATCGGCATTTCGTAAATAAAAATTATATTTTACAGGAATTGCATATGTAATTAAACTCTACTGTACACCACAATAAGGGTTGGGACCAATGAAAAGCATATCCCTTGCTTTTTTCGCCAGCTTATCAGCCTTTTCATTTCGCTGAATCCTTTGATATGTTTATAAAGACCATATTGGCAAGACCATATTGCGTAAGCAGCAAACAATAACATTGTAAGAATAAATCTACTAACTTATATTGTATTACTGTATTATTAACACGTTATTAGATTATCAATAACGGTCCTTTGGAAAAAAAAAAAACATTCCTAATCAGTATTGTTTACGTTTAAAAGAAACGATCTCCTCATGTAATAGCCTAATGACTTTCCGAACGTTATATTATTGAATCTCAATGGCGGACTGTTCGTCGAGTTGTTGGTCTCTCTATAGGGCTTCTTTGATTTTTACATTAAGCAACAGCGGGGAACATACTGCTGTGTCATTCACAGGTAATTAGAAGGACGATGAAGTCTTCAACGGATAAATTGGGAATCGTTCCGAGAGAAATTATACATACCTAGCATATAAGTGGATTGTTTCTTGAGTGTTTTTAGATTCTCTTAATAGAAGATGTTGGTGAGTAAAGTTTTAAATTTGAAACTTAGACTCACGGATGAAAATGCCAAAAACCATACCAATATGTGACATAATCAGAAATTAAAATCTTTAAAGAAAGCAAATGCTTGGGATCTAGTGAAAATAGTTGAAATCCTCTTTATAATCAAGTGATAAAAGGCATAAATATTTGCTTCCAAATAGCCAACTGAATCAGTTTCTTTTATCACATTATACAAAGCAAAAACGTTCCGTTTGAGAGCTGTTATTCGCACAACTCACATCTACAATTAACATTGTGGATACAAATAATATGCATTTCAGGAATTCTAAATAAATAAATGCTTTATCTTAAGAAAATAAATCTATTAATTTATGAATAGTCTGGGCAAACAGCGGTAATAGTTAGTGTAGTAGATATGTGGTGCGGAATCGGCGATTATTTATTTCACGCGTTCACAGCGTCAGTACCAAATCGATGCTGTATGCGAGTAGTTCTGTGTATATGTAGGCTGTCGTAACTTATTTCGTAATTGTACGCTTATGTTTGCTTAAAAAATGTCGCAGTTAGGTACATCGCGAAAACGACCAATGGCAGACACAGCTAAAAACTTTATAGTGGACATGCCGGACTTAATTTTTGATTGCGCTAAAATTCAATGTCTAGTATGTAAAATCCCTTTAATGTGTTCGTTCAGAAGCCATTGTCAACGTCGCATCGAAAGCAAACAGCATTCTTCTGCAAAAAGTGGCATACGAGACCAAGAAAAGTTTACATTTGATTTATGTGTTACTCTTATTTTATGTAATCTATCGTTTCGTTTACTAAACAAAGAAGCATTTGTCTCTTTCTGGAATAAATATGCAGACTGTAAATTACCTAGTCGGACATCGATACGAAATGTAGTGCCATTTGCTCGTGAACACATAGAAAAAAGAATGAAAACGGAATTGAAAGATAAAAAACTGTGGTTGTGTGTGGACGAAACAACAGATCATCAAAAACATTCTGTGGTTAATGTAATAGTACGTACAATGGAACCACATCGACCGACATCCTCCTTCTTACTCCAAAAGAGTTATAAATTGTACTGCCGATGAGATTTTAAAGGTGGTGTTGAACTCATTGAACAAATTTGAAGTTTCAACTAACCAACTTTTAATGTTTATGATTGACGGTGCCACAAACATGCGTTCTTTGGGCCGATCTCTTAAAGGACACAGTAACTTCTTACATGTAACGTGTAAAATCCATACCCTAAATTTTGCGGCACAAACGATTCCTTCATGTTTTCCACTAGTAAATGCATTGATTGCTAGTACAAAGGCAGTGTTTCTAAAGTTCCCGAAACGTACCCGACTATTTCACTAACTGTGTCCTGATTTACCTGAACCACCACAGCCGATTGTTACACGTTGAGGAACGTGGTTGCAGGCTGCGTTTTACTACAACAAATATTTTGATCAAGTAAAGAAGTTAGTTTTAAAATTCAATCCGACAGAAGCTGCAGCAATCAAGAAAAACCAGGAAATATTTCAAGATAGTCAGGTTAAAAGAGATTTACAAACTATTCACAACAATTACTTCGAACTAGCGGAGGGAGTAGAAAAATTACAAAATGTTTCGATGTCGCTAGTGGATTCTGTTCAAATTGTGAATGATATTCACGCACATTTATGCGCTGTAGAAGGCGAAACAAATTGGTGTGTAATACGAAAATTTGAAAGTGTTTTAGAGAAGAACTCCAATTTTCTTATATTAAGATAAGTTTGTGAGGGTGCGTGTGAAGATGCGTTAAGTTGTTTCAAAGATTATTTTAAATATGCAAATATAACATTGCTAGATGTCGAACGGTCGTTTTCGGCATTAAAAAACATTTATTCGGCACGTCGTACTCACTTGACTGAAACAGCTGTGGAAACATATCTAATGATTCAAATATTTAACAGATGTTACCCAGTTTGTGATTTCATGGAAGACTTTTAAAACGGTAAGTGTTTCAGGACGTTTTATAATTTATTTCTTACCTTCTATTTTATGTGTAAACATTTATGCGCTCGCCACGCCTCTGGCTGTTACCGCGTATTTGCCCAGGTTACTTATAAGAAAACATGCTATTAATTTGTTGATGTCAAATCAGAGAAATGACCTTCCTGTGCCGAAAACCGACCTGTCCGTTTCACTATTTGGAATATATAGAGAGTTCGCTAGTTTTGTTTTGTCAACGCTGTAAATATTCACGAGTATTTGTATATTTTAGTTGCTGTTATTATTTTTTTTCTTTTCGTTATTTTTCTGTTGTTATTATTTCTGTGTTTTTAATTTCATTTCATGTATTAGGCAAAAGGAAGAGTGCTATTTTGTACTGTGAGGCCAATAAATTTATTATTATTATTATTATTATTATTATTATTATTATTATTGTTATTATTATTATTATTATTATTATTATTATTATTATTATTACTATTATTATTATTATAGTACCTGTGTGGCTAGTAACTTCAGACATACTGCATAGCATTACTAGGCATTGTTTGGCATTGTGATGAATTGCATGGCATTACTTGGCATTGTTTGGAACTACTGCGGCATAGCTATGGCATTACACTACAATTCAGACAAAATGTTGGCAATGAAATCCCCTTCGTATATAGCACATATATCACAAACAACCCATAATTTTCCATTGCCCCTATATCTTTACGCTATACATTGTAATCAAAATCGAGAGCACTTCTTTCAGAAGTTGCACATTGACCAACCACGTCCTTTTGGGGCCAATCTAATTAGCTACTGAGTGTTAAGCGAGATGAACCGGCAGCAGTTCAGCTTGGATCGTTTCCAATAACTATACCATACCTATTTCGCAAGGGGCTTCTTATCTTTAATATATCTTTTTAACAGAATAATGTTCTTTCGCTAAACGAGAGACCGTACTCTGTGGAAGGCGGTCCAATTTATTCGACCGGCGAATTTTTTAGCGGAGACCTGATAAGGTCCATTGAACGTTATTCTCCAAGTGAGCAAGAACAAATTACAGTATTAGTAAGAAGTTGGTAGTCTGTATAGTAGTAGTTACGAGAAGGAATTATTTATGACGTATAATTGTAGAGTGTTGTTGGTCTTTATCGGCATATCGAACTTAAACCAACTTAAACAGTTCGTTCAAGTGAAGTACAGCTCAACAAAATGAGCGTTGTAGGTGACATATGAATAACATCAATATAAAAGCAATCTCGGGAGACAACATTTAATTTTAATGAAAGCTACAGAAATGGATTTAACGCCCCATCAGGTCTACAATGGTGACGAGAGTGGACTGTTTCGGAAAGTCCTTCCCAACAAAACTCACACACACAGAAGCGAAAAAACGTTTATGTAGGCCGTCTCGGTGGTCGAATGGTTAGCATACTTGCCTTTCGATCCGACGGTTGTTTTTTAATTACGGATATACATCAAGGTATGCCTTCTTCTCGGACAAGGAAGTGAAACCGTAGGTTCCGTGTGAATACGATGTTTGGCACGTTAAAAATCCCTACCAAAGGTTGGAACGCCTCTGGATTCGGCAAAATTCTAGTGGGGTTGGTTAATGATCATAGTAATCGATGCCTAGAAGTGCAAGGTGTATTCCGTAACCCGACGCTTCGCCCAACACACAACAACAACAACGTTTATGTAACTTTCTCTTTACTTACATATTGTCACGAAGATCTTCACTGCGGCACAGCTGCTTTTGTTAAGCTTTACTTGTATAAAAACATATTTCCTTCTTAAACGTAATGGCAGCGTTAATTGCGTTTCTCTTCGGGAAAAAAGTAACATATTATATAAGGCGTAGACCAAAAGCCTATAAGCATCCGTGTAGCCAATGCAGTCGCGAAAAATTAGCTCCTTGTTATGAACGGATCGCTGTTGAATGGTAACTGATTAAATTAATTAAACTCCTCAAAAAGTCTGCGAGATAAATTAAAGATTATCAGATTTTAAATGGATGATGGAGAAACGAACTCATTAGAGGGGGATCGGGTATCACGTTATGTATTTTTTTCTGAAAATAATTTGGATAATCGTGAAGATTGTGTAGAATAGTGTGGCGTGAAAGTTTGCATTGAGTACTTTATTGTTGGATACGAAACAATTGGCACTACTGTGTGTTTCTTCTTAGATTTTAAGTACAATAGTATTCAGTACGTTCTATTTTCCTTTTAACATATGTGCCTATTGTATGCGACTCATTGCATTGTTTCTGGGTGGTCTAATGGATAAGATTTGTATATTTTGTTTACGTTCGAGTTTTGTCCCTTTTCCTAGAAGTTATTTGACCATGTTTTTAGGAATTAAGAAATCGCATATAACTCGTATTGTTCTACTTCCCCTATTTTAGCTGTACGCCATACGGGCACATTTGGTGTTATGTATGTATCTATGTACTTAGAAATGAAGCTGCATTTCGATATTTACATTTCAAGATTCTAGTCTCAACTCTCCTAGCAGTAAGACGTAACTGTATTCCATTAATATATGTACGTTATATACTTTATCATTAGAAAGTTAGAATAAAATTAGTAATAGTAACTTCGATGGTTTTTATTTCGTGAACACACACGAACCAATCTATTTTCAATGTTTTTACATAACAGTTTGTAGTTAGAGTGAGGTTACTCACACAACGTTTAGGTTGAGGTCAGTTATGTTTTGACTTGTATTGATGTAATTTTTTCACATTTTGAGAATCAATATTACGCACAGAATCTGTTGATTCAAAAGTTTTAAATTACGAGCGTAAGTCAAATATTATCTACACTTTCGCCATAACAAGCTTTGAAGGTTATCGTAGTGGCGGACGCTTGCGCATGCATTGAGTTGGCGTCTTTGTGGTCATGTGTGCCGAATTTAATCACCGGCATGTCAGCTCCGCTATTAGTTTGCATCAAAGGGGAACAACGAGCAATGATCCGATTTTTGTGGTCAGAGGGTGTGAAAGGCGCTGAAATTCACCGGAGACACAATACGGGGACAGCTCTTTATCTCGTAAAAGCGTTTTTTGTGGGTCTTTTGTGAGCTGGACGGTAGTCAACCTCGACCACCGACGACAACATTCAGCAAGGTCGAGAGATGGTCACAGCAAATAGGCGAGTATCAAATTATCCACGATGAACTCAAATTTCGTAAAGTGTGTGCGCGATGGGTACCACAAATGTTTACCGCAGAAAACAAAACCAAACGTTTGGATATCTGCCAACGCTTACTGGATCGCTTCAACGCGGAAAGCGACGCATTTTTAAGCAGAATAGTCACCGTTGATGAAACGTGGGGTCATCACTACGAGCCGAAGTATGGAATGGAAACACCCAGGATCCCCTAGCACGAAAAAATTCAAGGCCTCGCCATTGGCTGGGAAGGTGATGCTAACCGTGTTTTGGGACGAAAAAAGCCCTATACTGGACGATTACTTGGAAAGGGGAACTACCATAAATAGTGCGAGGTACACTGATTTGTTGGTGAATAAGCTGAAACCAGCAATTCGAAACAAACGCCGTGATCTACTCTCAAAGAAAGTTTTGTTGTTGCAAGACAACGCCCGTCCTCACATGGACCATAATACCATAGAAACTATCAACAGGTTGGGCTTTGAGAACCTGGAACACCCTCCCTACAGCCCTGATCTCGCCCCCTCAGATTTCCATCTCTCTGGACCGCTCAAGGAAGCTTTGAGAGGTCGTCGATTTGCCTCAGATACAGGCGTTCAGGATGCAATCCAATGTGGCTTCACGACCAACCGAAAACCTTCTACCAGGAAGGCATACGGAAGCTTGTGGCTAGCTGGACCAAGTGCATTGCTAAAGGTTGTTTAATACAGTTGTAGAACTAAAAGTGTAAGTAATTTTTGACTTACCCTTGTATAATAACATTGTAGTGTATCGACATAGCTTCCCAAATCTATCATAAGTTAGTTTCAAATTTGCTCTGTAGGCGCAGCATTAATTGAATGAAAGTTCGAGGTAGGCGCCGTAAATCCTCGGCCTGATATAAAAAAAATAGTATAAAAGGGAAGCAAAAAAAAAACTAAAAAAAGAAAACACAGTTTTAAGAAAGGATTCTGAAGCAGTAAATAAAGAAAACGAAAAACTTAAGAAAAACCAGGAGGAGATTATGGAAAGCAGGCTAGAGATAGTAGAAAAATGCCAGAAAGAAAATAATGTAGTGCTAACAGGATTAACGTTAGAAACTTGTGATACAAAAATATTAAACGGCGTCATGGAAAACTTTCTTGAAAAGCATTTGGAGATAGACTTGGACGTTAAAAGAGCAAATAAACTTGGACATAAGGTATGTTTGATCAAACTAAATAACGAAAGGGACAAAAAAAAGGATTCTTTATTAATAACAACTTAACCAGGCAAGAGATGCAAATAGGGAAGAAAATACGAGAGACGGCAAGAGAATAAAAACAAAAGGGCAAAACGGTTAAAATGGGATTCAGGAAGATAACAGTGAATGGTGAAGTATGGAAACGGAACAGAAATAACAACAAACTAGAAAGCACTCAAACAAAAAACTAAAGGGGCCAGTAATGATGGAACCCCAATGGTAAGGAGTGGAGAAATAAAAGATAATATGGAAAAGATGAAGACAATACTGGAGGAGAAAAAGGATAAGAAACCAAAAGGGAGGGGATTTGCTACAGCACATGTACATAAAAAAAAAACAACCAAGAACATAACAATGAAGAAAACAGGAAAAAGAACGGCCAATCAATAAAAATACTTCACTCGCACTGGACGCACGTTTCAATCGAAAAGCCATCATCATCAAAATCGTAAAACTGAATTGTGTTTACTGATGATGATAGCTTGGCTATTGAAACGTGCGTCCAGTGCGAGTGAAGTATTTTGGTGAGAGTTTTAGTGAAGCGTTTCAGTGTTCCAGTGCCACAAAGTTCGAATACTTGAAAAGGATTGGATTACTACAGAAAAGACATGGGTATCACCAGCTTACATAATGTTGGTTACAAAACGACAAACCTCTCAAACAAAGCCCAAAAAATAGAAACCTGAAATCCGAACTAGATCTCCTTCTAAAACACAACTAGAACCAATTGGAAATGAAAAAAAAACGAGTTGAAGAATAACGTGTAAAGAAACACGAGAAAAACAGGAAACCTGAATTTGGATCAATCTTTTGAAACTTAAACAATTACACAGAAAAGGAACAAATCCTCTTGAAAAGCTTGAAAAACTTGTGTTGGCACCCAACCCCAATAACATTACCTTCTTCCCAAACCCACCACTAACACAGCATATTTCCCTCAATTCTTCAAATGCATTAAGGTTGTTAAAAACTCTTTTTCTCTTTGCAGAAAATTACATCCTCAAACTCATTCCCATCGAAATAACAAACAACCTATAATTATTCACGCGACACTATAAATTGGCGTCTTTCTTTATATAGACATTCACCATATTGTATGGTCTCCTTGATTGCATTATACTGCTATGATCGTTTGCTTTACCCCTATGGACTTGCAATTATAGAGATAAAGAGTCATTTTGCATTAACCTGCGGACACGGTTATTTACGCGTTGCGTTTCATAAACAGCAACGTCATTATGGATTCATATACACCGACACGAAAAGGTTCTGTACTCGTACAGACCATATAGATACTAACCTGGGCAAATATGCGGTAACAGCCAGAGGCGTGGCGAGCGCATAAAAGTTTTCACATAAAATAGAAGGTAAGAAATAAATTACAAAACGTGCTGAAACACTTACCGTTTTAAAAGTCTTCCGTGAAATCACAAACTGGATAACATCTGTTAAATATTTGAATCATTAGATATGTTTCCATAGCTGTTTCAGTCAAGTGAGTACGACGTGCGGAATAAATGTTTTGTAATGCCGAAAACGACCGTTCGACATCTAGCGATGTTATATTTGCATATTTAAAATAATCTTTGAAACAACTTAATGCATCTTCACACGCACCTTCACAAATTTGTCTTAATATAAGAAAATCGGAGTCTTTCTCTAAAACACTTTCAAATTTTCGTATTACACATCAATTTGTTTCGCCTTCTACAGTGCATAACTATGCGTGAACATCATTCACAATTTAAACAGAATCCACTAGCGACATCGAAACATTTTGTAATTTTTCTATTCCCTCCGCTAGTCCGAAGTAATTGTTGTGAATAGTTTGTAAATCTCTTTTAACCTGACTATCTTGAAATATTTCCTGGCTTTTCTTGATTGCCGCAGCTTCTGTCGGATTGAATTTTAAAACCACCTTCTTCACTTGATCAAAATATTTGTTGTAGTAAAACGCAGCCTGCAACCATGTTCCCCAACGTGTAACAACCGGCTGTGGTGGTTCAAGTAAATCAGGACACAATTTGTGAAATAGTCAGGTACGTTTCGGGCACTTTAGAAACACTGCCTTTGTACTAGCAATCAACGCATTTACTAGTGGAAAACATCTAGGAATCGTTTGTACCGCAAGATTTAGAGTATGGATTTTACGCGTTACATGTAAGAAGTTACCACTGTGTTCTTTAAGAGATCGGCCCAAAGAACGCATGTTTGTGGCATCATCGCTCATGAACATTACAAGTTGCTTGGTTGAAACTTCAAATTTGTTCAATGAGTTCAACACCACCTTTAAAATCTCATCGGCAGTACAATTTATAACACTTTTGGAAGCAAATAAGAAGGAGGATGGCGGTCGATGTGGTTCCATTATACGTACCATTACATTAACCACAGAATATTTTTGACGATCTGTTGTTTCGTCCACACACAACCACAGTTTTTTATCTTTCAATTCCGTTTTCATTCTTTTTTCTATATGTTCACGAGCAAATGGCACTACATTTCGTACCGATGTCCGACTAGGTAATTTACATTCCGCATATTTATTCCAGAAGGAGACAAATGCTTCCTTGTCTAGTAAACGAAACGATAGATTACATAAAATAAGAGTAACACATAAAACAAATGTACATTTTTCTTGGTCTCGTATGCCACATTTTGCAGAAGAATGCTGTTTGCTTTCGATGTGACGTTGACAATGGCTTCTGCACCAACACATTAAAGGGATTTTACAAACTAGACATTGAATTTTAGCGCCATCAAAAATTAAGTCCGGCATGTCCACTATAATGTTTTTAACTGTATCTGCCATTGGTCGTTTTCGTGACGTACCTAACTGCGACATTTTTAAAGCAAACATAAGCGTACAATTACGAAATAAGTTACGACAGCCTACATATACACAGAACTACTCGCATACAGCGTCGATTTAGTACTGACGCTGTGAACGCGTGAAATAAATAATCGCCGACTCCGCACCACATATCTACTACACTGACTGTTACCGCTGTTTGTCCAGACTAGAGATAACAACAGAGACCTCATGTATGTGGAAAATATCCTTTATTAGTTTTCAACTTTACACACATTTCGACTTCGCTTAAAATGCTTTAAAACACTTTTCTCTTATCAAAAAATTCATGGACAATGTTAAAATTTTACAACATTTACTATAAAAAATGAATATGGAAATACTCAAAGTTCAGAGCGACGGAAATCAGTGTACGACATCCGTTTTCTCAGCCTAGACGATTGGACGTAATGCAAACATAGTTCTTTAATCAACTTATCGTTGAAACACACTTCCTCCGCTAAAATATTGAAGAGAAGGTAAGAGGTTTCGAGTAATTTGTTGGTCACTTCCAAGCTGAGTTTCCTATCTTTAATTGGTAACACCTAAAATAAAGAAGACGATTAAAATTTATAAGATTTGGCATTTATCTGTCAATTCACTATCAAAATTGATATCCAACTGTCAATAACGGAAAGGAATAGAGCGATGATCTTCAGAAATGCCAAATATTTAAAAGGCTCAGACATATGGATTCAAGAAGATCTACCCAAAAAAATTCAAAATGAGCGGAAAGTATTGGTGGAACAAATGAAAGAAGCTAGGCAAAAAGGCTTTAAAGCAACCATAAGGTGCTATAAGCTAATAATAGATGAAAATGTCGTCAGAAGCGAAGCGAACGATTTGCGAGAGATCACCGGAAGGGGACTCTCTGAACGAACAACTGCGGAAAATAACAAGAACAAGAGCAACAAAAAAACTAGTAAACGAAATTAAAACAGGAAGTAAAGAGGACGACAACGGCAACGAGCATGATATAGATTTAAGGTTACGAAAAGACAAATTAAGAGGCGGAAATTGAAAACTGGGAGTAAGAAACGTACAGAGCATGAGTAGAAAAGAGGAGGAGCTTATTGATGAATTTGAAAAAGCAAATATGGTATTTTTAAACATGAAATAGACCAGGCGATGAAAAGGGAAATGAGATGGAATCATTGGACAGATAAACATAAGGGACAAAAAGATAAACAAAAGGAGCTGAGGATAGATGCATGGAATGTACGAGGTACATACGAAGAAGGAGCAGTAAAAAACAGTACGAATTAGATATACTTGCCCTGCAAGAAGCAACGCAAATTGGAATCAGGATAATCAACTTAGGCAAAAACACCGTATTTAAAAGCAGCGGGCACAACAGACATTTTGGCGTTGGCTTCCTGGTTCATGACAATATTAAAAGTTTGGTAGTAGATTTCAAATCAATATCGGAGGGAACATGCTATTTGAGATTACGCGGAAAATACAGGAAAATCAGCATTATTAATGGATACGCACCAACGGAAGAAAAAGACACAGAAACAAAAAATGAATTCTACGAAAAGATAAGCGAAATATTAGAGAATATCCCAAAGTATGACATAAAAATGACAATAGGAGATCTAAACGCGAAAGTACGAAGAGAGGAATGGTGTAAGAATGTCACAGGAGCCAAAAGCTTATTGAGGCTGGTGAACGGCATTGAAATGAACCAAACAATAGAAGATGAATGGACATCAATTCAGAACGGAGTAAAAAAAGCAATGAACGTCTGCATAGGAAAGAGAAAACATACAAGGAAAGAAGAATGGTTCAACGAAGAATGCAAGAAAGTCCTAAATGAGAGAAATAATGCGAAAATAGAAAATGACCAAAAAGGAACAGAAGAAACAAAGAGAAATTATGAACAGGCGAGAAGAAGGGCAAAAAAAATATGTAGGTCAAAAAGAGAGCAACTAGAAAAACAATTAGAAAAAATAGAAGAACGCTACAATAATGAAGAAGTAACAAATTTTTATCAAGAAGTAAAACAGTCCAGACAAAGTTCGGACACCAGAACGATTTGCTGTAGAGATGAAGAGGAAGGGTTAGTAGAAGTAAAAGGAAAATTGGACGTATGGGCAAGATACTTTAGTTGCTAAATGGCGTAGAAGGACAGGAACGAAAACATGAACAAGGACCTTCAGAACTAGTAGAAGGCAATGGGGAAGAAATAGAAGAACCTACAGAACAAAAGAACAATAAAAGTGCTGGAGAAAGTGTAATTCCTGTAGAGGTATTAAAGCAAGGAGGAGAGAAACTGCAAAAGAAATTAGCGCAATTGATACGAAGAGTGTGGAATGAAGAAAGAACGCCAGATGAATGAAATAACGCACTCATTTGTCCAATCCTCAAGAAAGGTGATAAGACACGGTGCGAAAATTATAGAGGAATTGCACTGCTAGACATAGTATATGAAATTATGGCCAAAATTATATGGAATAGATTAAAGAAATATGAGGATGAAGTGGTGGATGAATATCAAGGAGGATTTAGACGTGGAAGATCGACTTTTTCTGCCTTATTATCACTGCTATTACCAATCTCCTTTTCTTAATATCCCTAACTATTTACATGAATTCAAATCTATTGCCGACACTCTGTATCCATTTTATTTCTTTTTGTCAAAATAAATCTTTGTATTTTATGAACCTGACGTCTAATATATTTGATTCCAAGTTAAATGCACTTTGATCTTGTTTTACGTATATTCAAACTTGCAACCGTTATAGTAGTTAGTGAAAACATTGGTTCTACCAAAAGAATCCTTCAAAGGGTTCCATTACAGAAAAGGTTTGGGAATTTAAGCTAAAAAATGTAAATAGAATCGGCTTACGTTAGCATTACTGCTTACAGTTGTTGCTCCGCTAAATAATCCATGTTCGTAATCCTCATGAATCTTAGTAGTTGATCTAAACTCCTTAATAATCCCATTTATATCCAATTCATCTTGAAAAGACGTTATACACTCTGCATTGGTGTTCCTGTAGGTCATGCAGCAGCAAAATCCTGAAGATAATAAAAACCCCGGTGGCGGTGAAGGGAATTGAATCAATTCTAAAGGTTTGCTCATGCAGATTTTATGCTGGGATTGCTTGTGAGTGCAAGACAGAGCCTTATCCAAACTCGGCGTTAAGATTTTCTGCGTCCTAAAGTAGTAAAACGGCATTATTTTATATATTTCTCGTATCAGCAAGCGAACTCACAAACTAAAATCATTTTTGTCACCATCCGATAAATCTAATCTCTCCTGTAAAGCTAAAAGATGATAATTTCGATCTACGTTCCAGATGGTCGAACGATCGTTAGCCTAAAATATTTCATATAAAAACCTATCCAAAAAGATTAGAAATAACCTCGAAATACCTGCGTAAAGAATATTTAAAAGAAAAACTTACCAATACATTTTGCAATCGAAGCAAATCTTCATTGAAGAAGAACGATTGCGATCCGTGGTTGTTATCCTTCAAAGAATTACCTTTCATGATGTGCGATTAATTAACACTTGATAGTTGATTAATTTGAACTTAATTATAATGAAATATGTTTGTTTTAACACTTTTTATACGCGATAAGTCCATTAGGGTATCCCTGAAATGTTAAAAGGTTAAATTTTTGATGGAATTTTTTATTTGACAGATACGGTAGGTTTCGTTACATACTGCGCAATACAGCTTTTTAATTCACTCTAATTTCCTTAATAAATATTAACCAAATTACATTTTTAAGTGTAAAATATCTCTTGTAGAGGCGTTTTTCTTTTGAAGAATTAGTAAGAACATAAAATTCAAACATAGGTTTTCAGGTGTTTGTGAGTTACATATGCTCTCATATGAAACGGAAATTTAATTATTTTAGTAGAATTTTTTAGTAAATTTATTACATAATCCTTTTTAAATTGATAATTGTACTGTATTTATATTTACTTTTAGATTAAATTTTATTTTTTTTCAAGTATATTTAAATATTCTCTGCTGGCGCCATCTAATGTCCAACAGCACAAATAAATTCAGGAATTATTTGACAGATTTCTTTGTCTAGGAGCAAATAAAATTCTTGGCGTATAGATGGCACCAAAAACCTTAAAATCAATAGCTAAACTTTATAAATATTAATCAAATAAAATTTTTAATGGTAAAATTGTCTCTTGTAGAGCCTATTTTTTCTTAGTTAAAGAGTTAGCTAGATTAGGGAGAACCTAAAAAATTCATGCTTATTTTTTTCAGGTGTTAGTGAGTTGAGCTTCCATATGAAATAGAAATTTAACTAATTCAATAAGACAGTTAATAAATTTATTATATAATTCATTTTAAATCGATATTTATACTGTATTTAAATTGATTTTTAAAGAAAAATTTGCTTTATTCAAGTTTATCAAAGTTTTTCCTGCTGGCGACATCTAACGTTGAATAGGATTAAACTAAATCAAGACTAATTTAACAAATTCCTATGTTTAAGGACAAATAAAATTATTGGTGTATAGCGGGCGCCAAAACTCGGTTACAATTAATACAATAACTAATCTTCGTAAATAACATTTTTAGTCTTCATAATATTAACCAAATAACATTTTTAGGGGTAAAATATCTCATAGGAGTTTTTTTTTTCTTAGAGAATTAGTGAGAACCTATAACATTCATACTTATTCCTTCGGGTGTTTGTGAGTTACATATGCTACCATATGAAATGGAAATTTAATTAATTTCATAAAATCTTTAGTAAATTTATTACATAATGTTTTTTAAATCGATAATTATATTGTATTTGAATTTATTTTTAAATTAAATTATACTTTTACTTAAGTATATTTTCCCTACCAGCGACATCTAATGTTGAATAGCATAAACTAAACCAGGATTCATGTTACAAATTCCTTTATTTAGGAGCAAATAAAATTTTTCGTGTTTACATGGCGTCAAAAACTTAATTTCAATAACTAACCTTTATAAATATTAATCCACTAATATTGTTAAGGATAAAATATCTCTTGAAGAAGTTTTTTTGTCTTAGAGATTTAGTGAGAACCTATAAAATTCTTGCTTATTTTTTCAGGTATTCATGAGTTGCATATGCTCCCAAATGAAATGGAAATTTAATTGAGTTGATGTAATTTTTAGTTAATTTATTAGATAATACTTTTTAAATCGATAATTATACTGTATTTAAACTAATTTTGTAATCATCATTTGCTTTTATTCGAATGTTCAACATTTTTCTATCAGCGACATCTAATGTTGAATAGAGTAAACTAAATTAGGAATAATTTTACAGATTCCTTTATTTAGGACCAAATATTCTCGATATGTAATGTTATAATCTTAATTTCAATAAGTTTATATTTCCTAAGGTAGATGTCACTATAATTAAAATTTGTTAAATAAAAAAAAAATTAAAATCTATACAAATTTTATTATTAACGTTTAAAAATCATATTTTTTTTTACCTAGATACATACACATATAAAAGACAAATCGCTACATCAATTCTATGGAGGAGAAAACACCATATCCATTGTACTAACGTTAGTTTCATTCATATTTGAAAGATTATTTCCGGTCTCATCTATCGACATCACATCGACAATCTCTTGTTCAGCTCTTTTCGCAGCAATTGTTTTCAATAATGCTTTACCGCCCTCTTTAGTCTAGAAGATTTAATAAATACAGAGGAAGTTAAATCCTTATAAATTTTCAAAGAAAAAATTGATATAATTATCAATAATAATTTTACAAACCTGTTCATTTTCTAAACATTTATTCGCATAAGTATATGCTTCATCGAATTCTCCTTTATTTAAATGATAGCTCGCTAAATACTGCAAGGCATTGTAATACTCCATCTGATCTTCGTATGTTGTAACCTTCTGTTCATCAAATTTTAAGCAGTATTCAGTATAAGCAGCAGCTGCATTATCGGAGAGTTTAAGTTTATTATACAGACTGCAAAAGAAAACGATGCAAAATCGATTTAAATTTATAATAATAATATTCGTTACCTTCCTAATTTAACCAAAGCCATTCCTTCGATATCACCAACATTTCGTGCTTTATAATAGCATTTTAAAGCGTTCTCGATTTTATCCAATTTTTCGTACGTTTCACCTAGCGCAATGATCATTCGACTATCGGTCGGCCTTAAATGCTGTGCTTGTTTGTAATAATACATGCAATAGTAAGGCATCTTTAAGATCTCGTACGTTTGTCCTAAGCCGTACCATGCACGATAGTCTCTATGATTAATTTCTGAAACGATTCATGTCATTCTTATTTTTAATAGGTTTTAGCCTTCGAAACGAACCAATAGCATGTCGATAGCTTTGGATAGCTGCGTTCGTGTTCTTCATCTCCATGAATTCGTGTCCCATGAGTGTCCATGCCGACAGATATTGCGGATTCAGCTTTAAAGCTCGTTGGAAGTAAAGTACAGCTTTCGCATGGTCCGATCTGATGCTATAATAGTTTCCTGTGAAATTTAGTTCGTTAAATCACCCGTAATAGCTTCTGATTATTTTACGATACTCACCGATGATACAACACGTCTCCACCCTGTATTTATCAATGGATACAGCCGTATGAGCCAAATCAGCCAATTCGCTTTTCATTTCTCGAACATACAACAGATTTGAATACGTGTCTAAGTTATCTAAACGATATGGATCTTCCGATATCAATTCCTTGAACGTTTCAATAGCTTTTTCCAATTCTAAAAAACCGATCAACCGAAAACTAACGTTAAACACAAATAAAGCATTATACCTCTTCTATTATGATAAACGATAGCAGTTTGTGCGATTAAGAATGAGCTTTTACCGAATCCCTGTTCGTGTAGCTTGCAATATATTTCTAAAGATTCATCGTTGCATAACTGCTCCAAATAAGCATACGCGAGAAAGAATTGCTTCATCCAATGATCGGGTAGCGCCAGAGATTTTAATTTATTCTTATTCGGTAATAATTGAGCTAACTCTTGCCATGCAGCCCATAAAATAGGAGTAGAATGTACAGCTTCTACAAAAACATCAATAGCAAGATTCGTTAAATCTAATTTCTTCAATATAATTCCATAAAGATACAAACAATATCCGTCTAATTGTTTCTTGTGGTAATCTTCCATTAATACCGCACACAAATCTTTTAAAACCGTATTTTTCGTAGGATCAGGTGGACAATTCGCGTCGGTCATGTTATCTAATTTTTTCTTCTCGATCGATAAAAATCTAGAGTATAAATGTAGAAATCGTGCTTTTGGATTCGTCGAAGCTTTCGTATAATGGGCACATCTATCGTATTCTTTGACATCGAAATATGACTTCGCAATGGAATATACATCGTATTCGTTATTGTAAACTTCGGAAAATTTGCAATGCTCCTCTGGTAATTTTATGTGTGATATCGAGAAGTTTAATTCAGATAACCATTTCATACAGTGATGTAAGCCGCGAGCAGAACAATCTCTTATTCCTCGGATTAAATCTATTTTTACTAAACGTAAATCCAGTTTATCTTCGGTTGTTGTATCCATTTTATTTTGTAAGATTTTTAAACATTATTCTCTTTGAGGTTAGATCAATTTTTTTGTTGTTTAAAGATCGAATATGTAAAAATCGGTAATGTCGGTAAGATAGATTGTGACGTATATTTTTACGCTGGCATCTAGTGACTAAGTTTGAAAATAAAGCAGTTTAAATTTTAACGAGAGTTTCGATTGTTGATAAAATACTGCAATGTTTAATTATTCGTGTGCATTTTATCACAGATGAAGGAGCTCTCTAATCGGTGATTTTACAACTTCATTCGTTGTCTAATCACAAATTCCTCGTTGGAAAGATCCCCCTTACAGTTTAGCTTCTTGCGCCATCTATCAATCAATTAATTTCATCTACGATTCGCGGAACGCTGGCGACATCTGCTGTCGAAAGTACTTACTAACAGGTAAGGCGGCTAGAGAGTACCGTTATCGATTAAAAAAAAAAACGATATCTTCTTGTTTATTTCGCAGCAATTCTTTTATGCTGGTATCAATTATTGAGTTATACAAGGAATTAATCGATTACAAGAAAAAAACACGATGTAATAATTATAAATGCACATTTTATTATAAAAATACGGAATACACTAATCAATAAATCATTATAAAAATACTTATGAACATGATAATTTTAATATTAAATGTTTTTGTAGCATATAGCATAGGGTACTATTCTATGACCGCAAAAGATTGACCAGTACATGCGAAAGCAGATTTAACTTTTCGATTCACAAATATTTGTATCGGTTTCGGGATATTCTTTGTATCATCGTTACCACAACTGCCGTGTTCGTTCCAACCCCAGCTTAACAGTTTCCCATCTTTCGTTACTGCCAGATTATGCTCGGAACCTAAACTCAACTGACTGACATCTTTCAAGTTCGGATTCAATTCGGGTTTATAAAGGATCTCCTTATAGAAGCCTAGTTCCCCGTAGGAGTTTCTACCCCATATAAAGACTTCACCAGTCTTAGTTAATGCGGCTGAATGAGTCCAACCAGCATAAACCCTTTCGAGACCTTCACTGGAAAATACTTCTATGGGTACGAATGAGCTTGGTCTGATGGAATCTACACCTAATTGACCGTACTTGTTATCACCCCATGCGTAAACGGTACCATTGGATCTTAAAGCGATAGTATGGTTTTGTCCGCAAGCGACGGACTCGATATCTTGCAGTTCAGGAACTTTTGATATACTTAAATAGTTATCGTCACTAAAATTATTACCCAAGCCTAACTGCCCCTTTGTACCAGTTCCAGCGACTAATAAGCATTGGTCTTTTGTAATAACGGCACTGTGCCGTAATCCGCAGCTGATATGTGTGAAACCAGTTGCGAGTTTCTGCGAAACTTGCAACATCGACGGTATACCAGTGCAGGTAATGCTTTTCGAAAGGCCAAGTTGCGTATAAGCATTATTGCCCCATACGAATAACTTGCCGTTGTCAGAGAGGGCAGCACTAAAATCCCATCCGCAACATATTTGCACAATCTTACGATCCTTTATGATCTCAATCTGCTCGAACTTGCCACTATCGTCCGAAATGCCCAACTGACCTTTGGAATTCCAACCACAACAATAAACATGTCCATTTATATCTAAGATCAATGTATGGCCAGCACCACCTGTTATTGATACAATATTCTCAGGTTTCAAATCACAGTGCGATAGATCGACTTCGACGGGTTCCAATTGTGCATCACATTTATGACCTAATCCCAGCTGTCCATAACTATTAGCACCCTGCGCGGAGAGAACGTTTATTCAATTAAAAATATCGAAATCGCCGCGATCAACTACTTACCCATGCATATAATTTCATATTGCAACGTAATTTGTACTAGAATTCCAGTTTTGATTTAAAAATTCGCGTAGCTTCAAACACGCGTCCCAAAGTCTTTAAGAAAGTAAGGTTAGGTTTGATTAATTTGTCAGCTGTTAGATCTAAAATTTTTTTTTCGCCGAGTGTATTATTGGATTGGAAACATATTCTGATTGGTCGATTTGAGTGAATATCCAATAGATGGCACAATAGGAGCTTATCAGTAAAGTAGACACCGATATATTTGGCTAATTTTATCATTCACTCATAGATGGCGCAGGTATATAAAATGGAAAATTAAATTTATTTATATCATTTATTTATTTAAGCTTGCCGAATATATAGGTATTCTTTAAATTGAATTTATTAACTTATATTTTGTATTAAAATACATACAATAGTAATACAATTATAATCTAAGGATTATAATTTCATTAGCATCATACGATTTGGTTCAAAATTTGTTGGTCTTCAAGGTCGTTTTACACCATGCGTGATCCAAATGAAATTGTTTTCTTTGGCATGCCTAAATATTGCATATAGAAGGATGTAAACATAATTGAAATGCGTAAGTATATATAAGATGTAAACACAATCGTTTCACTGAATTAGTGAAAGGATAAAATCCTGCCTCGAAATAATTTATTTTAAAAATAAAATATTTTTCACAAGGAACGTCCTTAACTTTAAAGTCAAGCATCTTTGCAACACAAATGAAGGGGCAAGTAGATAAAAGGGTTAAGTCCCATTAAAAAAAAAATCAACTTTTTGTTGTAATGAATAAGTTTATTCATTGGTGTGACATAAGGTGCGTTTATAGCGGAGCTGCGATATGCGGTAAGAACAGCGAGTTAGCAAAACAGACCAATCGGTGAGCATTCTGCCTTCGCGTAAATCCTGTTTTACAAGCCGTGATTTATCGGTCAATTAATTGAACAAGTTCTTGACCAAGAAATCGGTAGAAATATGCCGTTTTACATTCTACAATAAATTGTAGTTTTTAACGATCGTGAATGCTCGTTGAGTTTCGTTAATAATCGAATGGAGGAATTATTAAATAGGACATTTTCAGGATGTTGAAAATATGCTTTCCGATTCTTCTTCACATAACATGCCTCATACACGTATGTCACCTCGTAGCAGAAACCATTCAAAAGAAGTATCCGATGGTGGATAAGTTAATAGTATCTACCAAAAAAGTGTTCATCAAATCTCCCAAACACATCCGTGTATTCAAACAATTGTGTCCGAAATTACCACCACCACCTCAGCATGTAATAACGCGATGGGAAACATGGCTCCAGGCAGTATCTTACTATCAGAAATATTTTTCACAAGTGAAAAATGTCATCTTGAAACTTGATTCAAATGATTCTGCAGCAGTTCGAGATAGTCACCAACTTTTTTCCAATTCGGACGTTCAACAACAAATAGATGAAATTTCCATGAACTATTCTGAAGTTGCACAAGCTATTGAGCAGTTAGAAAACAGTCACTTATCTGCACGAGACGCATTAAATTGCATAAGCAATTTACAAGCCGCTCTAGAAAACTTGACGAACACTATAGGAGTCGATGTTGCTCAAAAAATTGGTGCAATTTTAACGAAAAATCCCGATTTACAAAAGGTTCGGTCTATAACTGAAAATCAAGAGTGCCCAGATGAGGAAAAGGAATATCTGACATTTGCAAATCTTACTTCATTGGATGTCGAACGACCATTTTCGAAGTATGCGACAACGTATTCACAATACCGTCGACGAATGAAACGACAATGGAAGCGTTGCTGTTACAATTCTACGCAGCTTACCAGGGCGGTTGCCAGTAGCCACAGTGGACATCCAGACGACAGGAAAAGGTAACAATATTATTTTTCACGAATATTGTATATTACGTACCTACTTTTATAGATGCGCCACTGCCGGTACCACCTTTTTAACAAACTCTATAAATAACTAACAAATCTTTACCAGGAAGAAACTTTCAAAGAACTCGGACAGTAAAGATGGGGTAGCCCCAATTAGGGAAGTACATATTACGTAATCATCATTTGCGCGACAACAATTTGTCATTGCCGTAGATATTTTGAACAGTAAGGCGTGTCCAAAAATTCACAAAGGAAAAACGACGAATATTTGACGTACCCTCGTATACAGGGATGTTTGTTTTTCAAATCGGATGTGTTTGAAGTATTTGTCGTACAAATATTTAAACAAAGATAGCGACAGCTTGTTAATCTAACTGCTTAAAGATAATGAACGTTTAATAATAGAAAAAAATGATCTCCGTTAATCCCTGATAAACTCAAGAATGAATAGGCAAACCTTCTCGGAATTGGTCAGGCTTTCCATCAGCTGATTCACAACAAAACAACGCGCAAAACGCATGCGTTGAACGATCTACGAGAGAGCACAAAAGAATAATACGAATAATACAAAAATATTTTAATTAGTTCCTAGTTATCATCGTGAAACTCTTGTTTATATAAACAAAAAAATCATCCGAGAAAACGTGTTAAACTTAAACCGATCACACCATAAAAATAGTGCAGTTTCCAGTGTTTAATCGTGCAGATCGTTTCCTAAAATACACCAATTATCCAAAGTATGAGAACGATATCTAACCTAGTACTTAAAGCACTATTTTCTTTGATCGTTGTGATACGTACAAGTTATAGCGCTTTACACCCTTTCATTTTCATCCCCGGGGATGGTGGATCTCAAGTAGAAGCTAAGCTAAATAAATCGAGCTCCGTACATTACATTTGCGCAAAAACCTCATCCGATTTTTTCAATATCTGGTTGAATTTAGAACTCCTAGTGCCCGTTGTGATCGATTGTTGGGTCGACAATATCAAATTAACTTACGATAATGTGACACGAAAGACGTCGAACACCCAAGGTGTTGAAACGAGGATTCCTGGATTTGGAGGCACCGAAGCCGTCGAATGGTTGGATCCTAGCCATGCTTCGACGGGGGCGTATTTCAAGGATATTGCCAACGAACTCGTCACTTTAGGGCATGTTCGGAATGAGTCTTTGAAAGGAGCACCATTTGACTTCAGGAAAGCACCAAGTAAGTTTGAGAAATTAAAAAATATAAAGTATTGGTAGTAGATTTAATATAAGCTTTCTACTTGGCATTGTTCAAATTTCGCGGATAATTTTAGTTGATATCCTTTATTATCGGAACCACCAACTTAAATCTTCCGCGAAATTTAAACAATGTTAAATGGAAAGTTTACTTGATACCTTTTTTTTCGAATGAAGTAGATCTAAAAATTAGTTTTTTTTTCAATTTATTGTAATGAAATAGATCTAAAAATTAGTTTTTTTTTTAATTTATTTTAATGAAATAGAACAAGTGTTAACAAACAGCCTAAATTATTTTCTTTTTCATACAGTGCTGTTTAAATATAATATTTAAGAGCAAACAAGAATTACATAAATGTTATTTGCAAACTAATTTAACCCAAGGTTATAACCAATAATTTGTTTAATTTTCGAAATCAAACGAAATCAGCGACAAACATTACGTCTAGGATTTCGTTAATATATTCATAATATT
This sequence comes from Dynastes maya, assembly GCA_029619315.2. Lineage (NCBI taxonomy): Eukaryota > Metazoa > Arthropoda > Insecta > Coleoptera > Scarabaeidae > Dynastes > Dynastes maya. Next base: position 3,004,514 of record JAROYE020000001.1, on the reverse strand, counting down.
ACAACATTTGTAACCGTAAAAATATGTAATGACGTTAGTAGATGTGATTTGTAATAATAACAAGGATTTTGTTATTTATTTTCTTAGATTTGCGTCAAATATTTTAAAACTCGAATTTTTTAAATTAATTTATACAAACCGCCATCAATTTAAATCAAATATTTGAATACGTCGGTAATACAGTTACGGTTTTTTATCGGCTGTGCCATTATTGTCAATTATTTGTTAGTGTAAACAATTTATAGAGGTTATAATATAATTTGTGATCCTTTTTTTATAAAAAAAATTGTATATTTATTTCATAATATTTCACAAATTCTCATAAAAATGGATTATATCATTCAACATAAGCAAAAAATATAGTTGGTGAATTACCGATATCTGTGAAACAGTTTGGAAGTGTAGTGTTTTGGTTTTATGAATCGCAGTCCTGTGTTTATATCGAGTTCACAGCAACTGTCAATACAGGATTTTTATATTTTGTATGTTTTATCAGTATATTATTATAGCGATAGTACATCTCAGAAGTGTTCGGAAAGAAAGTTGACATAATACATAATATATTAGTAGAGTTTGTTAAAAAGGTGGTACCAGCAGTGGCGCACCGCATAAAACTAGGTACGTAATATACAGTATTAGTGAAAAATAATATTGTTACCTTTTCCTGTCGTCTTGATGTCCACTGTGGCAATTGGCAACCGCCCTGGTAAGCTGCGTAGAATTGCATCGGCAATGCTTCCATTATCGATTCATTCACCCGCTACAACATGAATGACGCTGTGTTTCTGAGCATCAGTTGTTTCATCCACACATATTTCTTAACTCGTCTTTTATACATTCCTTTACTGTACCTTGCACACATGGCAAATTGTATCGTAATCGCATAGATGTTGGCAGCTTCCATGAGGGAACGTACTTAGCCCAAAAAAGACGAAAGTTTTCATTATCTACTAGGTGTTGTGGGACGTTGCACGCACTTAACATAAAAATAAAATCATATAAAAATTGCCAGTATGGAATACTGTTTCTTAAATTCAATACATGACGTTTATCTTTACAATGTTTTCTACATTCCAACCTATCGTGACTTAGCAATCCGCTATTGCATATTGCGCAATAAATATGCGGACTTCTATATTCTAATCCAGTGAAATGCCTAAGATATTTATTCACATTCGAAGGGAACGTTACACCCTTTGGGCGTCTCATCTTCGCGTACTTATTTGGCGTGCAACGTACTGTCACTTTGAACTCTCTCGCGGTACTATCGAGATCGACTACGAGTTGAAAATTACCCCTATTCACGCCGCTACCGCTACGCTGCTACCATCCGGTACCACCTTTGAAACAAACTCTATATATTAGTAGAATGATTTTGTTATTTAATGTTATCCTCTTATTATTTAAAAAATAAATAAATTTCCTTTGTTTGCATTTCAATATTTTTTTTATTTTTATTTTAATTCAGGATGCCAAAAAATAGAGAATTAACCCCAGGTGAACGCACACAGATATTTAAACGAAGGCAAGCAGGACAATCTTTAAGAAATATCGCTAAAGATTATAATATTTCCCATGAAGGTGTTGATGAAATAGTTAAAAATATTTTGAGCAGAGGATCCAGCGAAAATCGACCGCGGACTGGTAGAAAACGAAAGATGACGAGGAGAGATAATTAACAAATGATTCAGGAAATTCGACAAAAATAGTGCTAGAGAGCTTAAGGATATTTTAAATTTGCCTCTAGGAACAACACAAAATCTAGGATTTATAAAGCCAACATACACGGTCCTATCTCCCGGAAAAAAACTGTACATTTCAAACGTAAACGCACAGAAACGGTTGCGGTTTGCAAAAGAACATGTTAGTAAACCAAAACATTTTTGGGAGTCAGTGCTTTGGTCCGACGAGAGTAAGTTCAAGTTAATATCATGCAAGAGAAGAAGGTTGGTATGGAGAAAACCAGGAGAGACTTTTAACTGCAACTTAATGCAGCCTACTATAAAACACGGAGGAGGCTCTATAATGGTATGGGGTTGTTTTAGTAGTGCTGGGCTAGGATATTTGAAAGTAATTGAAGGAATTCTTAACGCTCAAGCATACATTTACATCTTAGAAAAAGAAATGTTAGACTCTATTGATAAATTGGATCTAATGGGGTCCTTTATATTCCAACATGACAACGACCCCAAGCATACAGCGAAGGTTGTGACCAAATTTTTAGCGAACAATTCTGTTAGTGTTATGAAATAGCCTCCCCAGAGCCCCGACCTCAATCCCATAGAGCATCTGTGGGCTGAGCTCGATAGAAGAATTCCAGCAGTAGACAAGAAATCCAAGAACGAATTTATTCGGGCAATCCGGAGGGGGTGGTCGGCTATTCCTCAAAAAAAAAAGTATTCCAAATAGACTACGAGCTGTTAGCTTCTTCTTTAAAATTAGATTTGTTAGCTGTCAGCATAATTTCCGAACTCCGTTTTATTGTTATTATTTTACCGTAATATAAATAATAAATTCTTTCCGTTATATATGCTACAAAAATTACGTATTCTCCTTAGTATTAAACTAGTGTTTTTTCTGGGAAGCGTATTATTTAATTAGTCTATAATTTCCGTCGCGCCATTTTGTTCCTATTATATTAAATTATAATATAATTCGTATCAAACAAAAGGTGCCTAACTTTATCAATTTTATGAATATATCATTTATATTTTGGTATATTTCCAGATGAAAATCAAGAATATTTCGTGAAATTAAAACAGCTAGTCGAAGAAACTTATGAACAAAATAGCGAAACGTCTGTAATATTGCTTGCGCATTCGATGGGTGGTCCCATGGCCCAGTACTTCCTAAACCTTCAAACGCAAAGCTGGAAAGATAAATATGTTAAAAGCCTGGTTACTTTAAGCGGTGCTTGGGGCGGATCTGTGAAAGCCGTCAAAGTTTATGCTATCGGTAAGCTTTTTTCCTTCCTTATAAATCGCTGGGATCAATATGTGTATATCGTTTTAGGTGACGATTTAGGTTCTTACATGTTAAACGGTAAAGTAATGAAGCAGGAACAAATAACTAACCCTAGTTTAGCATGGTTAATGCCTTCGAGGAGTTATTGGAAAACTGACGAGGTTCTTGTTCAAACCGATACTAAAAATTACACGTTAAATAATATCAAAGATTATTTTATGTAAGTTATTCAATTTTCCATGTGGAAATGAATCAAAATATGATTGGCTTTATTTTTTTTAGAGACGTCGAGTATCCGGAAGGTTGGGAAATATATCAAGATACTTTACCGCACAGTTTAAACTTAACGGCCCCCGGTGTTGAAGTCCATTGTATATACGGAACAAACGTATCAACTGTCGAACAGTAAGTTGCAATTTTTATAATTAATTTAATCCCTTCAATTAATTTCGATTTTACAGAATTTTTTATAAGCCGGGTACGTTCTACGATAATCCAACGCTATTAAACGGTGATGGCGATGGAACTGTCAATAGACGATCCCTAGAAGGTTGCAGATCTTGGTCTTCGAAGCAGAAACAACCAATCCACGAAGTTGCTCTTCCAGCAGTCGATCATATGAGCGTCCTCAAAGATCCCAATGTTTTAAAGTATATATCGAACTTGGTTAATGATATTTAGCGAATGGGATTTTACGTTAAAACCTTTAAAAAACGACTAATTTATTTTTATTTATTGTATAATCTTGTCTTCCGATGCTGAAATCTGCTTTTGCGTGGTATTTAGTCTGATTTAAGGGGGAAAAAAAACATGAATTTTTTATACGATTTTATTTTTTTATATATTTTAAGTATTTCCTATTATTGATATTAATATTTACGCTGACTTGTTGCCAAATTAGGAAAAATTATACAAAAATAGTGGTTTGTATGTATTCCTTTTCGAAGGATGAAGTAGAATATGAATCAGAGTAGCTTCCGTGTGATTTTGATTAAAAAAAAAAATTATAGAAATCGTTGTTTCAAGTTACACATTTTGTTTTTTAATTTTATTGTGTTTTTATAAATGGCTGTTTTACTTTGTGAGTTGAAACAAAACAATAAAGTAATAAATTAAGGAGGCTGTGCTTCATTTAAGTCCTGAGATTCCCTGTAAAAAACTCAAATTTAAAATGAAACTCGCTACATTCTGATTTTCATTTGAACACTAAAACCAATGTCTCTATACTCAGTAAGATAGAAATTGCAACAGCTAGAAAGGATTGGAATTTCCGGATGAGATTTGGTAGGAATATTTATAATAATTAATAATGTATGGGGCCGCCTTACTGATTTACACATTCATTTACACGCCGTGGCATTGATTGAATAACCTGGTTTATCTCGTCTTGAGGTATTGCCTCCCATGCAAATTGCACCTCATGTCTCAAAGCCTCCAAAGTCAAAGGAGGACGCTGCAAGTTTCGCAAACCTTCTACCCATTATGTCCCATACATGTTCGATGGGAGAAAGATTGGAGATCTTCGAGGGCAAAAGATTAATCTGGGCAAAACCTTGCTACACGAGGACGTGCGTTATCTTGCTGGAATAATGGATCTTCGAGCACTTGTAAGTATGGCAGAAGATGTGTTCCAACCACCTCCGCAATGTACCGTTGTGCTGTCATATTGCCTCGAATAAACGCCAAGGGAGACCTGCTGCAATAAGTAATCGCACCCCAAACCAGAACACCCCCAATGCGGTGTACGTGCCTCTCAACGGAAAATCGAAGATTCCGTCGTTCACCCCGTCTTCTTCTGACTCGCTGACGACCGTCGTGCATGCCTAAACAAAATCTTGATTCGTCACTAAACACAACACGACGCCATTCAAGATTCCAATGCATTGGAAAATGCTCTTAACAATAACAAATTATGCTTGCTGTACCGGAAAGAGTTAATTCTATGCCGTATGTCTTTTTAGATAGCTGCTCCGATGTGAATACTGCATGCGACACGTTTTACGCAACCCTTTATTCTTTACTTGATATCTATGTTCCCATATTTTTCCCTAGAAAACGAACTTATCCTAAATGGTATACACCTGAAATAATAAATAACATCAAATTGAAATCTAATTTCCTCCGTAAGTAGCGACGTTTCGGGTGCGCTGCTTCATTGTGGCAGTTTGTAGAACCTCGTAGTGTTATAAAAAGATAAGCAACAGAAGCCTATTCCAACTACCTTAATACCGTTCAAGATGATATTGCTAACAATCCTACGAATTTCTGGTCATTTATTCGCGATAAAAAGCAAAGGAGTTGCATTCCTGGTAGTATGGTTCTAGACAATAATTTCCAGGAAATCGTCGACGCGACCACTGAAGTATGTCCTAACATACTTCAGTGGCGTTTTCACCGATCCGTCATCTGCCAATATTCCTCAAGTTGGGTTTAATCGTTCATTCTGCGTAAACATTACTGAATTTTCTGAAAATTCTATTTTGCTTTCGATAAATAAACTAAAGAATAGCCACAGTCCTGGACATGATCAAATTCCCTCGTTTTTTATTAAAGATTGTAAACACCTATTGGTACATCCTCTTTTCAAAATCATTAATTTAGTCTTGAAAACTTAACTTCCCGATTTATGGAAGGTTGCACGCATTGTACCCATATTTAAATCCGGAGACGCGGCTGACATATCCAACTATCGCCCAATAGCTATCTTATCGAATTTTGCCAAAATGTTTGAACAATGCTTATACACTGCTATTTATCCTTGTGTTAAAAACAGCATTTCTTCTTGCCAACACGGCTTTACTGAGAAAAGATCTACTGCAACTAATCTATGTCGGTTTACTCAGTTTTTATCTCATCCTATAGATTCTCACGTGCAAGTTGATGTCAAAGCATTTGACCGCCTTGACCATTCCTTAATTTCATATAAACTTATGTCTTTTGGGTTTAGCGATTCGCTTGTGCACCTGTTTCAATCATATTTGTTCAATAGACTTCAATATGTTTTTTATAATGGCTTCTGTTCTCGTCAATACATTTCCTCTTCGGGAGTCCCTGAAGGGTCTAATCTTGGACCTATGATTTTCAACTTATTCATTAACAATATAAGCACATGTGTATCGTCGAATGCATTACTGTTCGTTGACGACTTGAAGCTATATCGTAAGGTGTCCAGTCCCGAGGATTGTTACTTCTTGCAAAGCGATCTTATAAATATTTCTCAATGGTATACATCAAATAATCTACCTCTGAATATTAGCAAATGTAAGGTTATTTCATTCACACGTGCATCTACACCAATTACTTTCAACTATGAGTTTAATCAAGTTAACATCGAACGTGTCGAATTAATTAAGGATCTAGGGATTTTGTTAGATAGCAAACTCACTTTTGCGCAACACATTATCAACATCTCCCATGCGGCTGGAAAATCTCTTGGCTTTATTGTGCGAAATTGCAAAGAGTTTACCAATGACGTAGCCTTGAAATCTTTATACTACGCTCTTGTCAGATCCCGTCTGGAATACGCGTCCATCATATGGTGCCCTTGCTATTTAACGCATAAACGCCAATTGTAATTGGTCCAACGCAGATTTGCTAAACTCCTCTGGTTCCGGCAAGACGGCGTGTACCCACCGAGAGGCGTTGATCGTACGTTACCGTTGTCCCTCTCTTAACTTTCGGCGCATATCCTCCGGTTTGGTGTTTCTCTGGAAATTGTGTAATGGCTCCATTGACTGCTCGGCACTACTTCAAAGATTACAATTTATAATCGCACGCTCTGGTGTCCGGTATTCGAATACGTTTTATCTGCCGTTTCCCCGAATAAATGCTCTTTTAAAATCACCTATTTATATGTCTCGTACAAACTTTAATCCCATATCTTCACAATGTGATATTTTACTACTTTACATACAGTAAGGATAGTCACTGCTCTTTACTTTAATAATTGTTCGTAACCTGTTACTCTTACTTGCTTTTTGTACTCGTTCTGTAATTTGTTTAATTAATTACTTGTCCAGTAATTGGAATTTTTTCTATTGGGCAATAAAGCTTATTATTATATGTTATTTCGGCTGACATAGCATTCACGCTATCAATATACATCTTAAAACAATTTCCATTAAGAAATATGTCACCAGAGCAGAGAATATTCAATTACAGAGGTGGTTTGGCATCTGCACTCCGGTTTCTGTCGCTACTTTTTAGACGACATGACTATATCTCTTGGCACTACGTGGCACCAAGCGACATATTTTAGTACTGTTTCTGGAAATTAGTCGCAGAAACTCGAGAGGCAATTAAGAGTGTATTCATATCAATAAGTAGAGACACCCTCTGTCGGCATGCTGAAATCAAATGACCTTGAATAAAGTTTGGCGCGTTCTTCCTTTAAGGCTGGATAGATATTGCTACTAAATTGCGCAAAAGATTACAAATTTGAATATATTATGGGCACTATCTCAAATTAATGTGATATATATTTAAAATTAATATAATTAAAATATTGTATATGCAAGCACGAGTGGTATGGAGATATCGTAAACTGGTATAAAACATTTCAACCTGCCTTTAGCAAAGGAATAAATAATGTATAATTAAAAAATTGAATATGAAATGATTCTTATTAGAAATATAGATACGTATCTTACTCTAATACGATTATTAGATTATTCTATTGACTGCGCTTTCTGATTATATTAAAAATATCCTACAGATCTGGGAGCGGCGTGGCCTGGCTTGTGGGATCTTCCTTGACCTGTCAAAAGCTTTTGACTGCATTGATCATTCTTTGTTACTAAAGAAACTTGAATGCTACGGAGTACGCGGAGTGACTAATTCTTGGTTTTTATCATACCTTTCTAACAGATATCAAATGGTCAAAGTAAACAGGGGTGGTGCAACAGCGCAGTCTAGACAAAAAACAATCAGTATGGGAGTGCCACAGGGTAGCGTACTTGGTCCTCTGCTGTTTATAATTTTTTAAATGATATGTTCTTGTCAACTTGTGGTACCGATTGCACAATAACTAGTTATGCAGACGATACAAATCTATTAATTAGAGCGGACACATATGAGGATCTGTTGAAAAGTTGCAACACACATTTTGAAATTGTGGAAAAATGGTTTATATTAAATAATTTAGTATTAAACAAAGAAAAAACTTCGTGCATAATCTTTAGAAGTAATACTATTACATCAATACCAGATGAAATTCTCCTAGGCAATAATACTTGCAGAATAAGCAACTCCGGTAAGTTCTTGGGGATTTTTATAGATCAACACCTTAGATGGAACTTACATATAGACGAACTCTGTAAATCATTAGGCAAAACTTGTTTTCTGATCAAAACTCTGTCGCACGCGTTAGACATTGGTGCTTTAATGACTGTATATTACGGGAATTTTTATTCCAAAGCCAAATTCGGCATTATATTTTGGGGTCAATCGACTGATATCAACGGAATTTTTGTTCTACAAAAAAGAACAATGAGATTTATCTTTGGTAAGAACTATCTAGAAACTTGTAGAGGACTTTTCAAATTAGGTAACATTTTAACAATATACGCACTTTATATTTTGGAATGCATAATATTTGTCTGCAAACATAAATGTAGTGTTAGTGAATGCTTTTTGAGCATGAATATTTAACAAGGAATAAAAATAATTACAGGCTACCTCAACACAGACTGACTGCTAGTGAGAAGTCTGTACAGTATGCTGGTATGACTTTCTTTAATAAGTTACCGAATAGTATAAAAACTATAACAAATACTGGTTTATTTAAGAAGCAGTTAATAAGGCACCTTTGCGATATAGAGCCGTATTCAATACGAGAATACTTAAATTATTAGAACCATGCAGCTTTCCATTCTCTCCTTTTATTACAATTTCTCTTTGCATTTCTTGCGTTGCAATGTTACTTTTGTGTTCATTTCCTAGCCAACAGTTTGTGATCTGCTTGTTAGTTGAGTATTGTCTCTCTTTGTGTACACATTTGACTGTTTCCTCTAACATTTGTTTGAAGAAATACATTGCTATTATTATTATTATTATTATAGTAAATTTGTTAAAGGTTATACACAAAAAATAGAAACTATTAATTTTGTAGCAAAGTATATATTTGTATTTATGATGACAATCAATATCCATTGCGATCTATAGCGAGTAAACTTATTTTATACTATTCTAAAGATAAATAAAATTGTTTCAAACTTATCTGCATAATCATACTTTAATATCGACCATTTCACTTTCTATCATATCATATATACTGCTCAATATATTTTTTTTTACTTTATGAACATTTTGAATTTTCTTCAGTTTTCTTAATTCTGAGGCAACTAATCTGGAGAGGTTATAAAAAATAATTACAATCAATAAGATAATGATGAACGATACTCACGTTCCAAATTGATCTAAATCATCTTTTTTCATATCTATACTTCTATAAAGTGCATCGGCTGTTCGTTCTATTAAGTTTGCGGAATCATTCTCCTTCTTTCGTTTGTTACATTTTAATTTAGTGAAACTTGTACTGTTATACGTACATCCAGACGAATTATCACTTTCAATCTCCGGAATGCTTATATTAAATTCTTCTATACTCCTATCGCAAACCCTATTAGCGCTTTCAATCAACAGTGGATCCTATTACGTATAATATAAAATAATTACGAAATTTCTAAGAAATATTGCAATATACCCGTAGCATAGTTAAATTGCTTTCTCCGCTTCGTCTCTTACCACTATTATTTAGGAATTGTAGATGTGAATAACACCACCAACTCGGTTTATACACCTCATTAGTTTCCATGCCGCTGTATTTCGATTTGTTTACCTTTCCGACTTCATGAAAGTATTGCGTTCGCAAATTGGATATTTTTTTCTTGACATCAACCACAGTTATTTCGCAATTTAAAAGATCACTTAATTTATTTGCGATTTCCTCTAATTTTTCTTGTTTTTTTACTTTATTTTTGTAAAGAGGGGATGTCATATCATGTAAAATTGATTCGCTTCGATACATACCTATTAGTAACATAGTTGAGTCTCTGTTAAAATCATACATCTGGAATAAATCTTTAAATAAATTCTAGCGCGGATAAATGTGTATGTTTTTTTTACTTTTACGGCGATTATCGCGTAATGGATAATTTGAATTAACTTAACTATAAACGAAATCGAAGTAACCTAACCTTATATTTGTGATATGTGCCTATAATGGATCTACTCAGTGTTGCCAGATTAGAAAAAATAAGAAATTCGTGAGCTTGCTTACAAAAAATCGTCAGATATCGTGAGAAATGATTTTTTACATGTAAATACGATTTAATTCGTTTTAGTAATAGGAAAACTAAGGAAGTTTATAAAAACAATATTTTAGTACTTTAAAATAAAACAAACTGTATAAACAACGTTGGCGGGGGTACCAATATAAAAGTATTTTGGCAAGACAAAAAAAAGTACTGAAAATCCCTAAATTCTACTAATTCCACTGCTTTGCATATTTACCCAAAACGACATCATTTAATCTTAAATTATATCATATATTTACCCAAAACGACTTATATCATATATTTACCCAAAACGACATCATTTAATCTTAAATTATATCATATATTTACCCAAAACGACATCATTTAATCTTAAATTATATCATATATTTACCCAAAACGACATCATTTGATCTTAAAATAATCAATTAACCGCCTATTTTTAGGATTTTATTGCGCCAAATTAATCTTTATTTTCTGTTCAAAACGATAATAAAATATTTTTTTTCAGTACATAAATGCATATTAAAATGATTATGAGAAATGTTAATAAGAAAATTTACGGGGACAAAAGAGGCACAAAGCAGGTGTACAATTTCTTTTGCATCTGAAAGTTTTCGTTGAATGATTGAATAAAAAAAGTACTCATTTTTAAAAAGCAGCGCTTTGGTACTGCAGCACCAAGAAAGTACTACAAATTGTGCTTTAGCACTGCTTCCGGCAACGCTGTGTACAAAATGTAGTTACAAATACACATAAGTATAGGCAATTAGCTGTTAGCAACTTCGACAAAAAAATATTTTATTCGGAATCTGTGTCGTGTAGAATTTGTAGTTTGAATTTTAAATATTGCCGCTAGATAATTTAGATGTAAGGTTGGCAATAGTGGAAGGAAGGATGGAAGTTGGCAAGATGGAGGCATCGTTGTAAGGTAGAATTGTAGCGCTGTGTTTTGTTAATAAAAGTTAGAAGAAGAAGCGCGCATTTTAATTTCGAAAATAAAGATATTAGAATCGGTATCTTCTTTTAACGTGTACATTAATTGCAATTGATTGAGTTTTTCTATAAGGTTTGAATCAATTTTAAAATCATAATTGCCACTATGTAAAACTAAACTTTTTGTCAGTAGTAATCCTTCCAACGCGTCGCTCTTAAGTCTATTCCTCCGAGTTTTCTGTAGATTGATTTGTGAGAAAACTTTCTACGGCAGCACTGTGGTGCCGCAAACATAATAAATTAAATACGAATGTACTTAATAAGTTAGGAAATTTATTTTTACCATTTCCTAACTTAACCACAGATTCTTTTTTCCAGATTTCAGTAACATCACACCCACCCTCTTCTGTCGCTCACCATTTTTTTTTTACATCGGCTATTAAATAGAAATATAACATGTAGGTATTGGTACATTTACGCATGTATAAAGAAAAGGCGGCAAATTTAAAATAAATAATATTCATAACACTCTGGCCGATTGCTTCTTCATTTCCCTTAGAAAATGCGCCGATTGCCCTCTATGAGATTTCGGACCGCCTCGATGTTGGCCTCGGTCACACTTGTCCTTGGGCGGCGATCATGGCTCTCGTTCTCGATCTTTTCGCGCGCTCCATAACATTTTTTGTGCCATGCAAACACACGGGTTCTTGACAGGGTGTTGTCACCGAACTGTGTTTGGAATCACCGCAAAATTTCGATTGGGTTCACCCCCCCCTTGGCCAAAAACTTGATGATAATTCGCTGCTCCATGGAGACATGCACTTCTTTCTCGCTCATGGTTTCTTTTGATATTAAAGGGACCCGAGAAAGTTGCGGTCGGTTCTCCCCTCTTCCTAGCGGTACAGGCTACCTGCACATCAACCCCTTCCAGGTCTAGTAGCCCTCTGGAATTTTTAAAAAAATCAGTCCCGTTTATATTTGGTACACCCTCGTAATTTAAAGGACGCCTTTTAAGTGTAGGAAAATGCTAGATTTTAGATTTTGCAGAAATACGCAGGCTGTTCCATTAAAAACAATGAAATAACGTGAATCAAAGCAAGGCTATCGATGACCTTGTAGAACCTGGTTGCTATAAAAAAAGTTTCGATATCCTATGGAAAACAAGAAATACCCAACCGAATAAAAATTGAATAATCGCTCTAGCATGTAAGACACTTAAGATATCGGCCTTTAATGAAACAGCGCGATTTCCCAAAAATCTTAAATTATGTGAATTTTCTCAAAAACTAAGAAAAATGGGTATAGAGGAAATTGAAGAAGTTGGCATGAAGTGCGGAGATGCATCTAAAAACTAATAATATACTGGATGTTCTATTTAAAAAGCCAAATTTATATGGTGCGTAGCGGAAACTGAACATCCTGTATAGTTGAATATAATTTTATCTTATGCAGAATATTTTTGATTCGAAAACGTTTTCTCTAAATTTCTAGGGAAATGCATTATCTGCCGTCCACGCACTAGGTGGCCACGCTGTATAAAAATACTTTTTGATTTAATCGTGTACAGGGTTCTTAAAGTACAACGATATATGAATAACTACGAGGGTAAGTCAAATATTATCTACACTTTCGCCATAACAAGCTTTGAAGGCTATCGTAGTGGCGGACGCTTGCGCATGCGTTGAGTGGCCGCTTCTGTGGTCATGTGTGTGGAATTTAAGCTAGCTACAACAGCATAAGCATGTCAGCTCCGCTATTAGTTTGCACCAAAGAGGAACAACGAGCAGATTTTTGTCACAATACGGGGACAGTGCCTTATCTCGTAAAAGCGTTTTTTTTTTGTGGATCGAAATGTTTCAAAGTGGCCGTACGAACGTAACACAAAAAGAGCGAGCTGGACGGCCGTTAACCTCGACCACCGACGACAACATTCAGCAAGCTCGAGAGATGGTTATATCAAATAGGCGAGTTACACATCAGTCACGGTTCTGCCTATCAAATTATCCACGATGAACTCAAATTTCGTAAGGTGTGTGCGCGATGGATACCACGATACCGCAGAAAACAAAACCAAACGTTTGGACATCTGCCAACGCTTACTGGATGTTTAAAGAAGATGTAACCTCACCTATAGTAACTCGCCTATTTGCTATAACCATCTCTCTGTTGCTATTTCCATAGAAAATAACATTTACCGAAAATTTGAGTTCTTATTTCATAACTTTTCTCTTTCGTTTCAGTGTGTCATTTGTGATTAGCGTGAGGAATCTTGAGAGCAGCCGTGTTGAAATTACCAAGGCGACTCAGCGCTGGATTAGGGCTTTGTTCCTGTTTCTTAGGGGGAAATCATAACTTCGATGTAAAAAATTCGTTCTATATTGATTTATTTCTATTTCTATTACGGTGAGTAGTGAAGAGACTTTAATTTTCGCCGCAGGAGCTTCGCTGGATTAGAGCCTTGTTCCTATATATTTGGGGGCGAGTTAGTTGTTTAAATTCTAGATGAAAACGATCAGATTCTAATCTGCTTTCCTGTTCTTTCCAGTATGTACTGAAGGGTCGCCAGGCGTTAATTGCTGCAGATAGTTGTACTTCCACCTTTATCAAATTCAAAGAAGGTAAGAGAATCTTGATATAAAAATCGTATATTTTCAGAATTTAATCTTTTTCTTTCCAGGAACAGAGCAAGCTGCTGGGCGACAAACAATATTCCTTCTTTTATATCGGCGCATCGCTGGATTACAGTTATGTTCCTATATTTCAGAGATAAATCCTGCTTCCTCAATGTCGATCATAGTACCAGATAATGCAAATAGTTAGTTTTTATAATAAACTATAAACGAAACAACCTACGACTTATATCAAGGGACTTGTTATTAATTCAATACTTAATCGATGGTTGAAACGCCGTTTAACTTTTCTTTCTCTTCCCTAGGTAGTGCAATTGGGCATTAGCAGTATTTTACATCTTTGTAATTGAAAAAAAATTGGGAAAAAACAGGAAATTTACAAAAGAAAACACTTCCATAGAGAGGATAAATATCTTTTAATTTTGATTTTATATCTCGAATAATTTAAAAACAATTCACCTATTTACAGGACCTGTAGCTCCAATCCACACTTCGATATAACAAAATATTACTTAAAATTAATAGATATACATACGTGCAAAATGGTAAATCTCAAAAAGGAAATCTTATAAATAAAAATATCACAAAAGATCTGTAAATATCATTTCTGATGATTAGGAATAATTTTTTTTATAATGTCTACAGGATGTTTGAAAAAAGGACACTGTATATTGTATTCATTTTCAAAAATAACAAAAAAAAAACCAATTAAACGGATAGAATCTTACAATTACTTTTTTAAACACCCCGTATACCCGAAATAAAAGCAAAAATAAATTTTATCTACAAGTAGAGTTATTTAAAGTAGTTTTAAACAGTTGCAGAACAGTTTTAAACAGAGAAATTTGAAATAAATACATTTTCAGCTTATTAAATAAAATTTTAAAGCTACAATAAAGTGATAAACATAAAAACACATTAAACTAGTTCTAAACCGTTCCAGAACCGCTTAAAACTGACAAATCATCTCCATATTGTTTCCAAATCTTTAAATAAACGTAAAAATCTACGGAGCATCGTTAAACTTATCATATTAAAGTATATTTTACACATTTCGTATCATATCAGCATCAAGAATGTATAAAAATAGTTTAAATACTATATAAATGCGCGTCTTCTATACAAAACGTAGGTTGATTTAAGCTTACGCTAATAGACAATAATCATTATCAATAGGTAAATAGATCAACGATAAATAAGTTACATGTACGCAATGTAGGTACAAGAGGGGGAGGAATATACAGCACACCGACTCTAGAAACTCGTATAAAACCGGTTATGCATCATTTGTTTCAAGGACGCCGAGATCGGTAAATGTCATGAGTTCCACGGTCCTCTGAAAGTAGAACAGACAAATTAAGCGTTTGTTTTTGATTTTTCGTAAAAAAGTTATTAAAATAATACGTTTATTTTATAAT
The DNA here is from genome assembly GCA_029619315.2 of Dynastes maya. Lineage (NCBI taxonomy): Eukaryota > Metazoa > Arthropoda > Insecta > Coleoptera > Scarabaeidae > Dynastes > Dynastes maya. The sequence continues at coordinate 2,989,292 of JAROYE020000001.1, read as the reverse complement.
TCTCTATAGTTCTCGAGAGTTTGCAAGTAACTTTCAAAGCCACCCTGAATGACTTATTATTAGAGTTGCTGACTGGCGCCAACGGGCAGTGGCGGAGATTCGATACAACCTTCACGTTGCCGTATTCGTACTATTTTGTAGTTCTACGTTTGTTTTAAAAATGTTGCCTACGTCGCGAAAACGGCCAATGTTGGACAAAGTTACAGAATTTATAGCAGAAATTACTTAAACTATGATGGCGTTAAAATTCAATATGTAGTTTGTAATATCCCTTTAATGTGTTGGTCCAAAAGGGATTGTCTACGTCACGTAAATAGTAAACGGCATTCTTCAAAAAAAAAATTGCACACGGCACCATGACAAATTTAAATTTAATTTATGTGTTACCTTTATTGCATGTAATCTACCGTTTAATTTACTAGACAAGGAAGTATATGTCTTCTTTTGAAATAAATATTCGGACTGCGAATTACAAAGTCGGGCATCGTTACAAAGAATTGTACCATCTGCTCGTGAACATGTTGAAAAAAGAATTAAATCGGAGTTGAACGACAAAAAAACTGTGGTTATGTGTGGACGAAACAACCGATCGTAAAAAAGCATTCTGTGGTTAATGTAATGGTACGTATAATGGAACCACATCAATTCACCACCTTCAATTCTATCAGCTTCCAGACGAGTACAACAATGTACTGCCGAAGAAATTTCAAAGTTAGTGTTAAATACGTTGGAAAAGTTTGAACTTTCAACAAACCAACTGTTGACGTTTATGAGTGATGGTGCCGCAAACATGCTTTCTGTAGGCCGGTCTTTTAAAAAACATTGTGCTAACTTGTTACATATTACGTTTATAATTCATGCTTTCAGTCATGTGGCAGATAGTATTAGAAAATGTTATTCTGATGTAGACGCTTTAATAGCGCATACAAAAGCAGTGTTTATCAAATCCCCAAAACGTATTCGCAAATTTCACAGACTCTGCCCCCGTACGCCTGCGCCACCAGAACCTATTCTTACACGTTGGGGAACATGGTTACAGGCCGCGTTTTATTATCATCAATATTTTGAGAATATTAAGAACGAGGTTTTACAATTCGATCCAAAGGAAGCTGCGGCTATCAAGGAAAGTCGGTCGAAATTTTAAGATAGTCATATTAAAACAGATTTAAAAACTATTCAGAACAATTACTTCAGACTAGCGGAGGCAATAGAAAAAATTACAAAATCCTTCGGTGTCGTTAGTGGAATCTCTGCAAATAGTGCAACATGTTCACGTACAGCTATGCGCGATAGAAGACGCAAAAAATGTTTGTGTTCTTGAATGGTTTGAAAGTGTTTTAGAGAATGATTCTGATTTTGGCACATTAAGACAAATTTGTGAAGGTGCGTCAACAGAACCGTTAAGTTGTTCCAAAGATTCTTTTAATTACGCAAATACAACGTCACTAGATGTAGAATGGTCGTTTTCTGCATATAAACACGCTTTTTCCTCACGCCGCACTCGGTTTGCCGAAACAACTGTGGAAACATATCTAACGTTTCAGATATTCAACAATTATTCACTTTGTGATTTCACGCAAGACTCTGAAGACGGTAAGTGTTTGAGCACGTATTATATTTTATTTCTGACCATTTATTTCGTCTAAACTTTTATGCGCCCGCCACTGGCTGTTGGCGCAAAGTGAGCAACTCTACTTATTATTGAACCGAATAAACAGAAAATTTACTTACTTAAATAACCCGAAATCCCTCTCAGTCGCCCTCAAATAAGCGTAAATTCCGAAGAAGATAGTTGCTGTGGCAAATATAATTCCATATTTGTTCCTATAATGCAATAGCAGCCAATGAGGGATGTAATTGTGCAACCTAATCCAGTTATTGTGCCTGTTCCTATTTTGTCGTTTTCTTAGCCATTCTTCTTTCTTACGTTGATCGATTCTGAAATAAAAAAAAGACGGTAAGAAAGTCCTGTTAGTTTCGTCAAAAAAAAAAACAAAAAAAAAATTAAATATGCATGAATATAAGTACAAATTAATATCAAGGACGCAACTGAAGAACTAGTGAATGGTGTTTACGATTATTGTTTATTATTTTTTTTGATTAGCGTCAATTAATGACAGGCATCAGGATAATAGAGGGTCATATGTCATTGATAACAGACATAAATATTCACAGAACAACACAGCGTTTTTTTAAAAAAGCAATACGTTTATTCCATACAAAAATAATAGAGAGACAATATAACGATTGCAAAAACAAAATAAATAACAAGATAAGCAATAATTTGAGTATGCTACAGTTGTGGAAAAAAATACCCAGTATGGAAGATATTGATGTTTTATGATTTTTAAGATTATTGCAAATGGTACACAAGGGAATCCTAAAAAACACCCAAATTGCTTCGCTTATTGCAAAAAAAAAGTAATAAAATATTCAATTTTTATGCTATTTTCAAAGCTTTTGGCGAATGTCAGAATAAATCTCGAACATTAAAAAAAAATGTTTGAAAATTAACAGTTTCGAAGTCCAAATAAGGGATACTAATGATAAAAGAAAGTCTTCCAAGCATAGAGCGGCCCAAATTCCATATAATCGGTATGCAAAAGTATAAATGATGCCTATTGTATGAAACTATGTTGTGAAAAATTTGACATCGTAAAAGTAAAAATTGGAGATCCTATGGATTCTTGAATCAAGGGCGCCAATATGTCGTGCGAACCGTACAGCATTTTCAGCCAACTTTCAGAGGCTATATACATAAATGTATTAGCAGTAAGGAAAGGAGGTTTAGGGATATTGCAGATATGTTTAACCTTTGCAAACCTATCGAATTTCAGCCATGTGGCATTGTTAGTTCTCTTGGTATTGAAGCTGAAAGTCAAGGAAAAATTTTGCGCGACAAATTTGCCTGTATCATCAAGAGCTGACAAGATGCGGAGCTGTGCTTTGATAAACCTTCAGAGAATATTCCTGCGATAAAGCCTTCCAAGTCTCAGTACTCCATCTTGAATACTTACTTAAATATAATAGTTTAAATTTGCTATCAAAAATTTACGTATGAAACTTTGACAGTTTTTAGGACCGCGTATCTCAAATTTGACAACTCCAATCTTATTGTTTTAACTACCATTAGAAAGGGCAAAAATTGTTCTCTCAGAAAGTGTTACTTTTATTTTAGATACATCAACCAAGAGTTCAAAATAACAAAAAATTCTAGCATTTATGTTTTTTTTTTGTTTTCAGCTTTTTTGTTTTTAGCTAAAGCATTGATTATTTTCTAAAACTCTGCAGGATAAACATATTAACACAGAAAAAATGTTTTTATGCTTCTCTTTTAAAGTATTAACTATTTAAACAAACTTTAAGTAAAAGAATAAGGCCACGAAACTCAGGAGTTTTATTTATTAGAATCAACATTATTGGCCAAGGAAACAAACAAGGGGAGATTGAAACAAAATTCCTATATCAACTGTTACGTATTAAATACATAGCTGAACAGTCTTTTTTTAATAGAAGTGTGTAATGCTATCAATATTGTCAATATAAATTGCGTTTTTGTTGGTTTAATGAAAGACCATTTAGCCAAACATCAATCAGACCTTGTGTTTCCTTCAGCATCAAATCTAAAGAAGGCAAGTCAGTGGCTTTTGTTGCTAAAATTGTGCGGTCTGCCTAGAAAATAAATTGTACATCCGAACTACGAACAGAAACATCATTGATATAAATTAAAAACAAAGGCGGTTCTAAAACAGATACCTGAGGAACTCCAAATCGAAATATAGTAAAAATCTGACGACATACCGTTAAAAAAAGAACATACTATTGCGTATTACTATAGTAATAATTACTGTTATCTCCATCTCGCACTCTCCATCCCCGTCGGATAAATAAGAATAGATGGGGAGAAACTTCCAAAGGTATCTTCGATTACGGGGTACATTATACTTAATAATAATTGTCGCCTTCATTTCGGTCGTGCGCATTGTGCTCGCGTAAAGATAGAAGAGAGGACGAAAGGGGCGTTTTGGGAAAAGTTAGGAGCGGAAAGGCTCATTTCCGGTGCACGGTCGGGGTAAGGGAATCGCGCGTACTGGTTGCGTTACTCTTCCCATGTGCCAGGACGGCAAGGAAATCGCGACTCGGGAAACGGAACGGGACGGTCTTCGTAGGGACTACGTCGAGAGCTCGTTACTCAAATAATGTTTGATAACATTCTTGCTTGCAATAGGAAAATTTACACACTCAAAAGTAATATCGCAGAATACCGCCCGTCCCAATATGCTTTTCAGGGCCAAATACCGCTTTCAATTGCTGAAATAAGATTATTCAAAGCATCCCAAGTTGACAGCAACTTCGACTTCCTGAAACTATAGCTTTGTTCTAACATCCTCGGAGAACCGTAAGTTTACCGTCCAGTACTTGCGCAATAAGCCAACTGCAGCTCTTTATCCGTATTGTGCATGTGCTGGACGGTACATTTACAAAACAATAAACAAGTCTTATACATCAACATATTTAACTTTTTTATTTAAATTATTAAACGAACCGTTTTTAGTGCATTACCAATACAATTGCATCACCGATAGCTTTTAACATTTGTGAACTAGAATTTTTTAAATTATAAATTATGTCCCTTACGTCAATGGAAGATGGTTTTCAAAAGGAAAAGAGCAGTGCACATTAATGAATATTCCATTGGTTACATTTTACAATTTCATTAATCATATACATTGAAAATAAAGAAAATATGTTAGCAACGTCATCTAGGGAATGGAAATGATAATAGTTTTTAGTAAAAAAACTTCATTATCGATTGAGAAAAGGCGGAACAACCTTCATTACTGATTGATTCAATTTAAAATCTATACATTTATACTACAGGATACTATTTGTCCGTGTTTTGTAGGGGAAATGTAAGTTAATAATGATAGCAAGGGCTGTAGGGTAGTATGGCAAACAACAATATTCTCGACACACTCCGCACCACACGAATTATTAATTAATTAGCTCGGAAAGGACGTTACGAAGACACATGGATCTTCATCCTCAGCCGCGTACCGATTGATGTGAGAGAACATATATTTAATCCAACGAGTACCTACTTTTGCCCCTTAGACTAAGAAGCAAGTTAAAATAAGGAGAAAAGGCAGAAAAAGGTCTTGTCATCACGAGAAACGTCAAGTGTAGCACGACGCAGGGCATAATATTAAATTAGAGAACCTAAAATTGATAAAAAACGTGATTTCGCCGCTTGAATTGAGACTATGTACATAAATAAGAACACAAACCTAATCAATAAAGAGAAGGCACCTTTACACTTCTCCTATCTGTTCGATTCATTACGGTAAATAGGCCTTTGATTTATGGTTCTGCTATAACGCAGGTTGTCTAGTCTTTAGGTAAGGGTATAGGCGGAAAGAACAGAAATTTGACGGGTAGAAAGGGACATAACCGTTGTTTCACTCGATTTTTAATTTTATTAGGGTGGGACAGCCACATGTCTTGCGTTTCGTGATGATAAGACCTTTTTCCCCATTTTCACCTTATTTTAACTTGCTTCTTAGTCTAAGGGGCAAAAGTAGGTACTTGTATATATTTTTCTTGAAGAGTAGGGATAGAGCGGGTTGGTTAGATTTAATGTACGTTCTCTCACATCGATCGGTACGCGGCTGAGGATGAAGACCCATGTGTCTTCGAAACGGCCTTTCCGAGTTAGTTAAGTAATAATTTGTGCGGTGCAGAGTGTGCCGAGAAATGTAATTCATTACACATTTAGTAAATATGCTGTTGGATGATTTACATCCTAATTTATTTTAAAGTAAACAAATTCTTAAAAAAAAAAACAATCAAAACGTTAATTTTACAATCTTGAGCTTTTCCATGGACTTAAACATATTTATTTTGGTGATGACATTAACAAATTTATGGTAAAAAAATAATTTTCCAAGAATTTGGGTTAATTTCGTAGATTTCATAGACAAAAAAAAATATTTTGAGCAATTTTGTAAAATATCGTGGTGATTTAGAATAACATTTCAAGAATTTCAGATTATGTGCAATCTGTCCTCGGATGAAATATTCCACTTTTGCAAACTTTCTTATTTTTATTTTTTTTTTATCATTCTTAATAGTTTTACTTATTTTACGATGTTGAATGCAGTCCTCGAACTTGCAATAAAACTTGTAACAATTTGTAAAAATTTGTATACTGAGTTTAAAGAAAAACTAGAGCTAATTTTAAAATAATAATTACGGATATTGTGTTGTCAGTATCAAAGTAACCTTACCATTTTTAAGTGACATTTTCGATAAGAAATAAAATGAAAATAAGAAAATTTATTGTACAAGGCACCAATGCAAGAACTTTTTCAAAATAAACTCTGGCAAATAATCAATTTCAAACGAATACGTAACAATTAAAATTGCTTAATTGGGAGAGCAAAACTAAGTGATCTTATATCTCCTAAAATAAACATTTCCGGATATTAAATTATTAGAAAAAAACCTTTATATTAACGCACTCTTTAATCACCTAACGTTTGAAAATGTTATTCTAAATCACCCGGTATACAGGGTGTGCTAAATGTAAGCTAACATATCAATATCTAATTTTTTGATAATTTTTCTATAAAATACTTCAAATAAGCAATTTAGAGTTTGAGTTAAGGTTCAAATTCGAAATACTTTTGAATATACACAAAAATACTTTTTGTTTTTAACGGCATACCATGGAGAATTACATTTTTTGATGCTCGATTGAATTACAAATTGAACTATAAAAACCGTGTAATATTTGAATGATTCTACATCAAATATAACATCCCCTCTTCTTCTCAAAATATAAATATATCTCTCATACTAATTATTTTTTCCACATTATCACATTTATCTACACATATTTATATACAGCGTGATCCTTAATCAACTTTTCTACGTGCTCTAAAAAAGCCAGTGACGAAAGCAAACGAAAGCAGATATTTTACAAACGAAACGATCTTATACAAGACAGCTCTATATTTTACGTACTCTTTCTGTATCCTCTTCTTGACCTCCTTTTCCATTTTATCGGGTGAATATTTCTCGTAATATTTCGATGCCGAGACTAGGATCTCTTCGAAATCTAAATTATCGGGAATCTGCGAGAGTAAGCAGTGAATGCTAGCCATTTCACATGGTTCGCTTAATACTTCTTGCCTACGGTAGATGACTAGAGCTGCCGCTACGTATAGTGGCATCAAAGGTGGCGATGCCAAGAAGAAATCGTAGAGTCTCACGACGTCACGGTATTGGTTTAAGGAATGTCCGAACCACGTTAAGTACCAAGGTAATGCGAACATAGTACCAACTCCAGCACTTCGTAAAGAAGATAAATGTTATTATTGTATTAAACAGTTGAATTGGTTGAAATTAAAAAAGACATTTCATGGAACGTACTTATCCATATGATCGTATAATTGTTTATCCACCTTCTGTATTATCGGGTAAATATAATTAAGTCTATACGAAGTTTTCTCCATCGTCGCTTCCATACATTCCCTTAAATGCTCTATACTCAACACTTCCATTATTTTAAAAGCAGCTACTTCGCCAACAACTAATAGAAACGTGATAGCAACGTCATGGTAACCCTTAAACGAAGCAGATAAATAGTAACTTATATATTAGCTTCTAATGGAAAATATAATACCTGATAATACCGCAAATGTGGATATTTCATTATAACGCGTAATATCAACACCGTTAATTGATCTTGTAAAGCTAACCTCTGCTCGTACGGAATGCCTGGTGGAAATCGTTTAAGCGATCTATTTACATCTAATACTACCTGGTTATATTCGCTGTGATCTAACAATTCCTTTAGCGAAGGGACTTTTTCATCGCAATCCGGATCTATGTTTAACAGTAAAGGCCATATTCGTCTTCTTTGTAAATCTGTGATTAAAAAGAATTGCGATAAAATATTTACAAAATAGGATATATTACCATTCACTAATCCATATCTTTCTATCGCTAAGCAGCTCCATGTCTCTAGCTTCCAATTATTACTTGCTAAAGCTTCTTTAATTCGTTGCAATTTGATTTTTTCCTCTGCTGTTTCGAGTTCTTAAAAAACGATCGATTAAATATGTTACATCGACAAACTATAATTTAATAATCTTACCTTCATCGAATTTTAACTCAGACCGTGTATCAATTGTCTCATCATCATCATCGTTTTCCTTGCTATCACCAGAAGCTGAGTTTGTTCTTGTTCTTTTACCCTCATTAGAATTGTCATCATTCAGCAACAAAAACGATTCCTCATTTGCATTTGTACCGTTTGAGTTCGATTCAGACTCCATTTAGATAATATTTCGCGTTTTAATCGGGTAACTGAATCACATACCTGTGCGGAATTTAATTTATTGCAAGAATTGGGGAAAATTACAAATTGAATACAAAAAAAATTATATATCTGTCAAAAGTCAAAACTTTACCACTTCCACTTCCCACCATCGAACTGTGATAAGGAATTGTGATAAGCACTGTGATAAATAAAAATATTACACCACATTGTTATTTGTTCATAAATTATAAATACGTAATGAGTCACACGTGCTAATTTATTCTTGATTATAATTAATTAATAATTACACTTTGCTTTACCGTTTAGATCTACGAAGATTCTATTAAAATCTACAGCTGTGACACGAAATCACTCTACATTAATTGATTAAATTTGACTGAATAAGTTGAGATAAAAATTTAATTCTTTTTACAAATATATGATCAATTATCAATTCTTTAAATAAATTTAACGATTGAAATATTATAATTTACACTTGGGACCAAAATAAGCACATAGAAGTCTTCCATATGACAATGATTGGAACAGTGCTAATATGAAACAAATTAATAAGAATAAATCGTAATATTTATACTTGTTTAAATATTTATTACATGAGAATTTATTTTTGTTAACGGAATGCTTTGTAAAATTTACCTTGTCCTTTCTTTTTTTTAATTTCCAGTTCCATTAGGAATATAGTAATTTTATCGTTAGGCGATTACCCACCTCAACGTAGTTTGGCAGCATTGGTTGTTTTTGAAAGTTATTTGGCGGTGTTAGGAAAATTAAATTTGTGTAAAAATGGAAAATATGACACTCGAAACTAAGCAAATCGAAGATATAATCGACGCCAGAAAGCAGAATGGCGAATATAATTTCCTTTTCAACAGAAGCAAATATTCGACTTCGCAAAGCACTTGCCGCTATGCTTATTCGGCTCCCCGGGGGTTCCTCGAAGATAAACTGATGATCCCGGACGAATCCGCGATGTGGAACATCGAAGGCGATTTGAATAGCGACCGTGATAGTAATGTGACAAGCATAGGTCCAACAGATTCTGAGATAACCGTGGTGAGGGTGAAAAGGGAAAGTTTGCAGTTGAACGAATCCGAAAATAATTGGGACATGCACGATAAAGCGATACCCGGTGATGGTACACACCTCGGCGAAAGTCCTTCGTTGGTGAATTTAGTCACGCTTGTCCATTCTTCAAAAGAATCTACGAATGCTAATAACAACGCAGGAGAAAACGTCGAATATATGGTACCTTTATCGTCATGGGATCCGCTGGATGAGATGCCTGAAACTTTAGAAATTGATTCGGATTCAACGAATAGCGTTTCAATTCAAAACATTCATAGTAATGAAGAAGGGAGGCCCGTGAGCGGAACGCAAATCCAAAACGTTGAAGTTATCAAATCTCCCGCTAAATCGAGTCATTCAAATTTCGCGGGTCGACTGTCACTGTTCCTTCGAAAATGTTTCAAAAAGCAAAAACGTGCTCCACAATCCCAATAATTATCGCAAAATGAAGACGAAGGTTAGATGCTGAGTGGTTTTAAGAACTTTGCATTGAGGACGGGGTATTTTTTACGGACAAGTATTAAATGGTAAGTGTACAGATTATAACCTTTCAAATATAGGTTATGTTAGCTGGCATTAACTAAGATTACAATTTTATTTTTGCATAAACATAAAAGGTTAAATATTTAATAAATTCGGAACATATGTTTGTCAATGTGAGAAAAATATTTTAATTCTAATGTGTCTTGTTATATCCCTACTTTAAAAATATTTACAAGTATGTGGTTTTAATGCGTACTCTAAGCTAAATTATGTGGAGTACTAGGAACGGAAGAAGAATTATAGCTTGTAACACAAAATATAAACCATGCATGTTCTACCGTAATAAATTCATTGATACAGAGTGGTTACGAAGGTCTTCTTCTCGGTTTAACAGATTTTTGTTCTTGTTCATATAAACAGTTTTATAAGTATCTAATTCTCAGTTACCTTCTTAATTAATCTTAAGCTTTTTAATTTAATATTATGCCCGGTTTCGTTTATGTGTTGTGCTACACTTGACGATTCGATTTTTCCACGGTGGTAGTGAGCTATGTGTTCTTTGCATCTGGTGCCTGTCACCTGTTTCGTTTGCTCAAAATAGGGTTCATCACAGTCACCTCAAGCAATTTTATATATACACATTTCGAACATTGAATACGTTAAACAGTGACATTAGTTCAAATAAATAACCAACTAGTTCAATCACAAGTGTTAAAGGTCGCGGTAGTCATCAAGGAAACTTCAAAAATACAAAAATTTACAGGGCGTTCCATTAATAAAGACACCTATCTTGTACTACACTTACATGAATCATGCTGTATATTCCAAATTTCATTTAGAAGGTGTGTCTTTTCATGTGAAACTCTAAAATAACGTCAACATTGATTTTCTTCCATATTTTTTACGTTTGTTCCTTGTATACCACCGGCCGTAATTATTTGCCCAACTAGATTTTTGTTTGGATTCTAGAAAATTATTTATTGTTATTTAGAGGGTATAATTATTTACCTAAAAATAAAACAAATATATCACATTAAATGATTCCGTAAGACTCCTCTGATACTTAGTTATCGATTGAATCTCCTTAATCCGATAATTAGGGGTCCAGGTAGGACCATAAAAAGACCCGAAATGTAATACAAATATCCTTGACTGTATTTATCGGTTTATGTTTTGTGTTATACGAGGTAGGCCGTTACCTACGATCACTGTGACGTATTTTGAAGTAGATCGTCAATCATTCACACGTTCGGATCGTTTCTTGCGTTTTGAATTGGTTTATCCAAATTATATTGGTTTTATTTTAAAAAATACTGTGTAGTGATATTTCCGTATTTTGTTGGTGATATCTGTAATGTTTTTCTGATGTTATATAAGCGATAAAACTTTTTCTGAAACGATAAAAACGGGATAACCTAAAAACTGTGGCGTCGGCTGTTTCATATATTTTGTTTGTGAGTTACACTTTGTAAAAGAAGATATTATTTATTTTTCAACAGCTACAGATTCAATGACCGGTGAAACTATAACTGTAAGTCAAAAAAATCCTAGGCTTAAAAAAATGCCATTCCAACTCAATTCCCTAACCGCCCTTTTATATTCTTACGTTATACTTAACAAAATTATTTTTGAACATGAAGAGATGTTTTTAAATGTGTGTAATAAACATTCTGTTTTAATACAATATGTTTTAAATTATATCACCGAACGTAGCCATTTGGATGCTGATATGTGTAAATGTCATATTCACAGCAGTGAACGTATTGCAACAATTATAATAACTTGTTCTACAAATACCCTACTTAAAAATGATTGTGGGAAAAGTAACGATAGATTAGGTAAAACACCACATAATAGGAAATTAAAGACCTTGGTTAAATAGCATGCCTGTAAATTTTGTCGTGAAATTGAACAAAATTTGCAATTATTGTATTATTTCACCCGTAGTTTCGTCCAAATACATGTACAATTACAAATAATAATAATTAATCCATTAAATACCCACAAATACATCTTTCACGAAAACGGCACTCGGTTATGTGTTTGGTTTTTGCTTTGAAACTTCGTTTTTCCAAAATAAAATCGAATGGGATGCAAAGAAGGCTCGGTTGACGACTGGCATCCTCTTTTAACCGGAAACCCTTCAAAACTTAAAAAAGAAATGCAAAAAAACGATTCCTTTACCGCTTGGGCTAATATCGTACATGGCGATATATCACCTAAACAGCGTGACGTCATCGAAGATTAGCATTCTTCCTTTAGTTACTAGAATTTCGCATGTTTTAGTTTAGGGTTACATGGTTGACAATAGAAATTCCGAATTTATTCAATATTTTTGTATAGTACGGAGTCTCCGATACTTTTAATGTTTACAGTACTACCACACAGCACTTACTATAATCGCTTATTTTATTTTAGGGATATACGAGAAGCATTATTTGAACCGATGACGGACTGTAGTGCTTACGAAGTATTAAGTGTAATCCTACCATGTGTATTATTAGTATTCATCTGTACAACATTCACAACAATATTCCATAGTAAATTAGAAAACACCAGATGGAGATACGTTTGTGATTTCTGTATTGTAGCCGCACCGCAGATCTTTAACATAACCGTACTAGTCCCGTACATCGGGATTGTAACACACTTCGCTGCTCTCCTATGCATAGCGATAGTTTTCCTTGCGTATTCCAAACGTAAAGGGGGCAAATATAAGAATTTACAGTACGAAGAAAAGAAATACTTTATCACCAACGTACGGTCGATGATAAACTTGCTGACGGTCATTGCAATATTAGCCGTCGACTTTAAAATATTCCCTAAACAGTTTAAGAAGCAATTGAAGTACGGGTATAGTTTAATGGACGTAGGGGTTGGTCTGTTTGTATACGCCAATGCTATAGTCGCACCAGAAATTAGAGCAAGGGATAACAAGTTGAAAAAATCGATAATCGATACGGTACCTTTAATCGTTTTAGGAATCGGACGATATATCGCTACAACTGCAACTAACTACAACGTCTCGATAACAGAATATGGGAAACACTGGAATTTCTTCATCACATTAGCACTTACACGAATCATCAGCTCTATTATATTAGTATTTCTACCGATTAAATGGAGCGTCATCTATGGTATACTAATATTAATCTTCCATGAAACCTTGTTACAAAACGGTTTAGCTGATTACGTCCTCGGTAGTGCAAGCCGTGGTAACCTCTTTAGCGCTAATCGGGAAGGTATTATATCAACACTCGGTTTTGTCGCTCTGTACTTTCTATCAATTTCACTTGGGATTTGGATGAATCTAAAGGAGAAGGGAGTCAATTCGAAGCTATCCTCCGCCGCAAAATTTACTGCCGTATCGATCATTCTACTTCCGCTAACTTTTACGCTAGAAGATCATTTCGGGTTATCACGTCGATTGGCAAATTCGGCGTATTGCATATGGATCTTATTTATCGGCGTCTTCTTGACCACTTTGTTCTATTTAGTTGAACTATTACAAAGATTCATTTACGAGAGATTCGGTTTTACGAATCACGTTCATGCACCTTTCTTATTAGAAGCTATCAACTATAACGGACTAATTTACTTCCTACTGGCCAATATACTTACTGGATTCGTTAACATGTCTTGTGATACGTTGCTCATGGGTCCGCAGGGGAGTCTTCTCATCTTGATTGTCTACGTCAACGTAACGTCGATTGTAATAAGCATTTTGTACGTACAAAAAATCAATTTAAAGCTAATTATTGCTTATTTATTGAAGCCAACGCGGAGATCTATGATATAGCATAGATATTGTGAAGAAATCGTTATTTGTTGAAACATATATTTTATTATATACATATATTTATATTTGTGAAATATTTATTAATAAAAAGAATCATTTTCAACGCGATTTAAATACATCCCTACCTTTGGAAGATCACCCAATCCAATGAGGGGATTTCCAGCGTCATCTGGCGGTGTTTATCTCAATTGCATCAACGTCAAAGCGCACTTTTGGGATACAAATGATAAAGAAAAACAGAGGGATACTTGTAAAGACAATATATTACAGATAGGAAAAATAGTACACAATAAAAAAATTATTCTAACCTAAAATTTGCTAAAAAGTGTAAATTTTAAAATATTTTTGAGTAAGATTAGAAAAAAAAGAAGGATGAAAAGTATCACATTATACCGGGTGTGCCAGATTCAATGTTACAAGCGATATCTTCCTTATTTGTAGAGATATAAAATCGAGCAAGGTGTCGTCGAAAATAGTTTGCAGAACGCTAAAAGATTCCTATCCTTAAGAAACCTTCCACAAACCATTTTATAATACAACGGTATAAACAAGATTGCCATTACTGGGCTCCAGAAAATCCTCATTGGATGCGTGAGACTCATTTTCAGGTAATGTGGGATGTCAACGTTTGATGCGGATTACTTAATGGATTGGTCCATATATCTTTGAAGGAATTTTGACCGGGCATCGTTATTTAAATTTTTTACATAATGACCTTCCCGAGTTAATGGAAGACATTCCATTAGCAGAGCGCAATGATTTGCGGTGGCAACAGAACGGCGCTCCGCTTCATAACTCGCGGTTGGTTGTATAGTATTTAAATGATGTATATTCCAATAGATGGATTGATATTAACGGTCCTATTCAATGGCCAGCTCGCTCGACAGGCTTAAGCCCACTGGACTTCCTTTTGTGGATTAATTTTATGAATCGTTAATGTATTTAATGTTTGTATAACTTTTTGTAAGAATTGTATTTGTATCATATATTTCTTGAATGCAATTTTCGTTTATACCGTAACTTCGTATTTTAGTTACAAAGTCAAAAGGATGAGGGTTGCAATTAAAAAAAAAATGCTTTGGGAAAGGTTTCTTAGAAGGTGGTTTACTAGAGGTAATTCTAAAAAGTATATCTTTTCGGATTCTGCAGACTATTTTCGACGACACCTTGCTCGATCTTATATCTCTACAAATAAGGAAGATATCGCTTGAAACATTGAATCTGGGACACCCGGTATGTATAATTAATAAAATTAATCACAGTTATTTGAGATTACATTTATTTCGAGAGGTTTCAAATTTATAAGTTTAATAAACTATAAAATAAACAGATATCATTATTTTGTTATGAATAGATGTTTAACAATTTTAATTTGATAATTCAAAAAAAAATTACATCTATGAAAATTTGCACACAACCAAAGTGTAAGGGTTTAATATTTGTCTATTATAAGTAAGTAGTGCCTTAAAAAAGATGTAATACTACAGTCGTTGGCTATTAACTTAGGACTACTTCAAATAATTTAGAAATTTAATTCTTTCATACGGATTACTTTAGTTTTTGTTTTGTGTGGTGACGGCCCACCGGGGTATATCATAGCGACACGCCCGTCCAATTTTAAAGATTTATTTGTATAAATATCTACGGTTTTTTACTTTTTTATAATTTCCTAGTGGTCCCAAGTTAATGGCCAACGACAGTAATTACTAGAGCGAGGTAATCGTCTCTGCGATACATAGGCGTTTCACCGAAGTAGCGGGCTGTGTGTAGAAATCGATTCTCGCTTTGTCAGCGTCCACCTGTTTATTTTTCTTTCAGTTTAGGAAACGAGTGTGCGTTGTGTTTTGTGTTACGTGTTATTCGTTATAAATATATGATTATTAATTTTAAATATGTAATGTGAACAAGGCTAAAAAACGACCCTTTACTGGCACAGTAAATAAGTTTATCTGTGGCTTTCAGGATTTGTTCTATGACGGTGCTAAAATAGTTTGTAAAGTGTGCGAGAAACATTTGATGTGTTGGGACAAGGCGGACTGTAACAAACATGTAAATACCAAAGAACACAGCGATAGAGGGCGTGGCAACGAGATCATGATGATAACCTGTAATTCGTCACTTCACATACTCGAATAAGAACCGTTTCAGAACTTTCGGTATAAGTACAACGCCGAATTGAAGTTACCAACTACGAAAACGGCACGTAAGCATACGCGAAGATGTGGAGAAGTAAATCAAATCCTCATTAAAAAGTCAGTTGCTTTGGTTATGTGTTGACGAGATTACAGATTGTAAAAGAAATTCTATTCTAAATGTTCTAGTAAGTGTACTGGACCCTCATAAACCGACATTTTTACTATTACTAGCCAGCAACAGACTGGAAAAGTGTACTGGTGCTGCAATTGCGAGGGTGATATTGGGTACGTTAGAAAACTTTCAAGTCTCACCACGTCAAGTGTTGATGAGCGATGGTGCCGCGACAATGCGTTCGGCAGGCCGTTCTCTGCTTGAACACAGTTGCAAGTGTTTACATGTTACATGTAATGTTCATGCGTTACATCTTGAGGCAGGAACTATTCCACAATGTTCACCTGCAGGTGCATTAATAGCATCTTTGATCATTTACAAAAGAAGTGTTTCCCAAATCTCCAAAACGTCTTCGATCATTTCACGCACAATGTCCTGGTATTCGTGAACCACCATAGGCGATTCTTATACGTTGGGGAGCAATAGTTGCAGGCAGCTCTTTATTATGCTGAATATTTCAAACAAGTAAAATCTGTTATTCTACAGTTCAATCCTGCCGAAGCTAGAGCTATCAAAGAAGAGCCAAACAAAATTTCAAGATATTTCCGTTGAAACAGAATTACAAATTATTCGTAATAACTATAAAGGATTGCATGACGCAATAGAACAATTACAAAATAGACCGTTGTCGTTGGTGGAGTCACTGCAAATAGTGAACGAAGTAGATAGATTGCTACGCACTATGTATGACGCAAACTTTAGAAAAGTACGAGAGTGTGTTAAAGAAAGATTTTATCACATTAAAACAAATTTGTGATAGCGCATTAACTAATACATTAACTGAATTGAAAGAGTGTTTTAATCATGCATGTATTACATCCGTAGATGTCGAAGGAACTTTTTCAAAATATAAACACATTTTTTCACCACGGCGAACATCGTTCAACGAGACAACTGCGGAAACATCTACTGCTGTCGACTTTTTACGACTCTTATCCAGTGGGTGATAATACTGATAATGGTGCTTCTACTTTCAAAATTTTTCAGACGTTGTAATCCTTGATTGGTTCTGTTATTATTATTCGATTCATTACTTTTTTTTTTGGCATTGTACTTACTATGCCCCACAGAAACATTACCTCGCTTTAGTAATTACTTTGAGCTGCATGAAATATTTGTACAATTGGAATGTTATTTTTTCACCATCTTGAAAGATCGAAGATATAATTTAGATTTTCAATTTCATTGAGCTAATTTTAAAAACTTTAAACCTAAAATTTTATAATTCGTCCTTCAATCTCTTCGTTTTCTTATCATCTAATTTATACTCATATCTTTCATGAGCATTTTCAGGAACCTTACAGACTTGTTCTTCTTTGCTGCTGTCCGTAGCTATTTCTTGAGTTTTCTTACCTCTTACTTCTGTTTCACCTTCGATATCTTCCAAGAACTTTTTAAATTTCGGGTGTTCTCTGATATGTTTCGCTGTAAGTGCAACTAATCGCAGGAATTCATCTTTATCGAAGGAATAATTTGTGAATTTAGCATGAGCGCCACCATCTGGATGTTGTCCCTGGAAATATTGAGATTCTAATGGGTTAACGTTTGTTTATTGGGAAATTTATATTGCTTTACCTGATCTTGTTGAAATAATTTGCTTTGTATCTCCCATGTGGTATATTTTAGACCTCTTAATCTTGCGAGATCTTTGTAACAGTTAGGATCCTCACAATTATATCTATTTGAAAAGAAACGATTAGTGTTCCGATGATTATACAGGTTGTTTATTAAACATACGGCAAAAATTCAAGGGGTTATTCCATGAACTATTCTAAGAATATTTTGTACTTTTACGATTTTTGAAAAGCCCCTTTGTTTCGAAGATACAGGGCGAGAAAAATTTTCGACAAAACCAATTTTGATATTTTTGAAATTATTAATGTAGCCGAAATAAAAATATGGCGTACAACACTGGACTTACCGAGTATAAAAAAAATTGTAAAAACGCGTTGTTATCTTTTAAAAACATTCCGATTACAAAGAACGGCTGTTTTACCCACTAACAATAGGCAAGTGCAGACATAGAAAAGTAAATCAGTTAAAACGTGGATTTCATTTGAATACGTTTCATGATGGATCATTTTGTATGTGTCAAATTTCTTGGGACTGATTGACGTGTATTTTCTGTCTTTTAATACTTAAACTTTTGTTAGTGAATGCCTTTATCATGAATCGCTATACGAACGCCGAGATGACTGACATATGGCAATTCATTAGAAGCTAGACGGTTGTACATTGAACTATTTCCTGACCGTAACGTTCCTGATAGAAAAACCTTCCAAAGTATTCTTCAACGTTTTCATGAAACAGGCACATTGAAACGAAGTGGAGGACCAGGAAGGTCAATGACAGTAAGAACGGTAGAATTAGAAGAGAATGTGCTGGACATGATAGAGGAAGATCCAGGTACTTCTACTCGAAAAATTACAAATACTTTGAATGTAAGTAATGGGACTGTTTGGAAAATTCTTAGGGAGTATTTGTTGTATCCATACCACATACAACGCGTTCAGGCGCTTCTTCCTGCTGATTTTCCTCCGCGGATTGCATTCTGACAGTGGCTTTTGCACACATTGGTTCAAATCCCTCAACTACTGACACTGATTCTTTTTACCGATGAAGCGAATTTCTCAAGAAATGCAATAAGGAATTTTCACAATAACCATGTTGGCTGAAGAAAATCCACATGAGGTACTTGACGATCGTTTTCAACATCAGTTCTCGTTGAACGTTTGGTTAGGAATTGTGGGTGACTGGCTAATTGGACCGGTATTTCTACCAGGAAGACTTACCGGCAAGGTGTATTGAAACTTTTTGGAACAAACGCTACCTCTGCTTCTGAAGGATGTACCATTGGCAATAAGAAATGCAATGTGGTTTATGCATGATGGCGCACCAGAGCATTTTACTGTGGTTGCTCGTGAGTTTTTAACAGCAACATACGGAGATCGTTGAATTGGTCGAGGTGGACCTCACTTATGGCCTGCTCGATCCTCGGACTTAAACCCCCTGGATTATTTCCTATGAGGCCGTCTAAAGTCATTAGTTTATTCTACTCCAGTGGAAAATGTCGAAGATTTAAGAAATCGGATAATTGCTGGGTGTAACTCAATGAGAAACGACTCTGGTGTTTCTGAAAGAGTTCGGCAGTCAATGAGTAGATTGGATTCTTGCATCCTAGCTGGAGGTAATCATTTTCAACAGTTCTTGTGGATTAAGAAACTTTAAATGTAATTTTTGGTAATAAAATGTTGGTTTTGTCGAAAATTTATCTCGCCCTGTATATTCGAAACAAAGGGGCTTTTCAAAAATCATCAAAGGACAAAATATTCTTAGAATAGTTCATGGAATAATCCCTTGAATTTTTGCCATATGTTTAATAAACACCCTGTATATTCATAACGTAGAGAAAAGATTGAAAGAATAGCCTAATGGGGTCTAAATAAAAAAAATTAACACTTCTACTTACAGCTCAAATACAGCTGCCCAATCAGGTAAGAACATCAAATGCGTAAGGCCAGCTCCATGTATCCCGATAAGCATATCACTATTCCTCGTAATCTCCAATTGTTTCCGAAACGTTATCTCCTTGTTATAAATCACTCTCTGCACAGAATATTCCTCCCCTTTCAAAGCTTCGATTAGCTTATCTTCATTTAAAATCTTACGATATTTTGTGTCCCTTGATAATAACGTAATCCTTATTCTTTTATCTTTACGCTTATGCAACGGAATATGTAATCTATGCAAGATATGTTGCGAGAAAGCGTGAAACAAACCGCTACTTTCGCAGCCGTGTATAATAGGAGTATTATAATATAATCCGAAGATCATTCTTGGCAATAATGGAAATACTATGTTTTTAAAACAAACGGTTTCGCCACGGAACATTTTTAAATCCCAGATCGGGTGTTGGGTGAACGCTTTCCAGGTTTCTTGAAATGCTGAGTGATACGTAAAGGTCTCCCACACTAATATATGAACATCGGTTGTAAAAGCATCCTGTGCGCTAGCGTTTAAATGTAACGACGCATATAAATTTAAGAAATCGCAGAAATGGTGATACATGTTTACTGCTAAAATATTACGTTGAAATTGGGAAAATTTCGTAAAGTATTCACTTACTTGCATCTATCTTCATGACGAATGTTGGTTTTTCAATAACGATATCGCAGTCGTTTTCAATAATTGGTCGTCGTCTTAATTGTTTGAAATGTTGAATTTCTGGTCCCCAACTTTGTAACGGACTTATATGATCTAGGTGTTCCTTTACTCTTTCCGAGTAGAATTGACAATATCCACCTAAAACACACTATTTAGCCCGAAAAAATTATACTACTTTACCATCGATAAGTTTACCTATATCGTCATCGCCTAATATATCCATTTTATAACGTACAGGGTCAGTACGTTGCAATAAAGAAGTAAAATTCATAAAAATATTTCTTCCTCTACAAAATCTTAAATGGTCTGAACATTCTAATGAGCTGTCATCGGCAAATAGAGGCTCGCAGATCACTTTCATTTCCTGTAGCTGTTGCTTGACGTATCCAAAATCTGCTTGTGCATAAAATGTGTTAATTTGGTCCTGTTTCGTTTTCACCCATCCTTTATAATCGCCGGGGCAATGAGGTGTTGAGTAGCGATTTTTAGCGGCACAATTATATTCATAACCCCAGCAACGATTGAGATCGAAGTCTTTATTGTAAGAGCACTCAGGATCGGCTTTACAATCTTTGTACAATTCGGGAAAATTTGAGAAATAATACTGTAAATGTTCATATGGCAAATCTATCATTGAATAATTAAAAGCTATCGATTCGCATAATAAAACACATAACAAAACGTATAAATACATTTTCACTTAATAAATACAAAATTCTAGGTACAAAATATCTAAAATACAGACTATCAAATACGAATACTGACTATTTCATGATTTAAACACCGAAAATGGCCAAAATTTATAGATTTTACTTTCGTTGATTCAAGCACATGTTTTTATTGCGATTTTTATGACTGATAGGTGATGTAATCACGCCAGGAAATGATTGATTATAGCGCTTTCATCATGTTAAAGTGAAACAGATATATTAAAATGTTGTTGCGAAACAAGAACAGATATTGTGACTTTTTTGAGGAAGAGTAAAAATATTAGTGACTTCTTCAAGTGGAACGTCAGGGGCAGTCACTGTGATTTATGTTTTTGATTGAAAATTGGAATCAATAAGTGTGTTCTCTTATTTACTTTATAAATTCGAAGAAATTTTATTCGATCAGCTTGGTATATGTCAGTAACGTGTTTTAAAAAACAATGATTTACGCCATTCGAAGAAATGGGACTTCGTATACAGAGCGATTCGTTGGGAATTGGAACTGTCAATTATGTGCGCAAATTAGTTGTTCCATTGTTTAAATGATAAAAATCTTGAGCCTGTTATTTGTTGTATTATCACAAAATTATTGTGTCGTTATAAAATATGCTCATAAAAAATTAGCTTAATGATTTTAGTTAAAAATAAATATTCGATATATACAGTATGTTCAAAAAAAAAAACCTGACAAACTATAGGGTTGTTTCAACAGAAATAAAAAAAAATAATCAGACGCGATTCGATTGGCTAAAAATACTCCAAAACTGTTTTCTGACTGATTTCATAGTATGTACATGATTGGTTCTGACTAGTTTGTGATTTCTGCTGGAACAAAGGTTAAAATAGCATTTAAATACTATGGGAGTGAAATTGAGGTGATTACATGTCGGCACAAACTAATACACACAACACTGTTTCAAGTGATTTATTTTAACAACGCTAACTTCTTGTTACAACTGTGAAGGAACGTTAACTTCGTACTTAAAAGTATGTCAACCTTATAGAACTAAAAACTATCTTACCAACTTAGTATACTTAAATAAAACTAAAATATTCTATCGCTTATTTTAACAGAAACATTTGTAAATCAATTTATTTTGAATTTGTAATACCTACAGCTTGCAGTGAATAATATACCAATTTCAAAAATCAATCGAAAATTGTCGAAATCTATCGATTCTTTAGGAAGCATCTACCGAATTCGTTACAACTAAAAATGGCAACACTGTATTAAATTCGCATGTATAAGAAATTAGGGATTATGTTTTTTATTATCGGAACCACCAATTTAAAAATTTCAGCCGGGGGAGTTCAGTCTGAAAAAGATTCTCGAATAATTTGATAAATTATTTCTAACGATTTTAAAAAGCAACGCAAGTATACTCAATTTAAAAACGCATTTTTTTTTACTCAACTCTTCAATCAGTTTTGAGCAATAAAAAACCGCCCCTTCATAAAAAAAAAATTTGACAGCATTTATCCAAATGTCATAATTTGACATTTACAAGGACAGAGGAAATGAAAAAAAACTATATTGAAAATTCAGTTATTTACTATTATTTAAAATACTACAAAAAAATACAATGCGATATATGTGAACATGTCAGTTTGCATTATATTTGGTATATTTTGCTGGTAATTTAACAAAAAAAAAAAAAATCATAACACTCCTAATTCAATATTAATTATATGTATATCGACTACATATGGCGTTATCTGTGCTTATCTTTGGAATTAAAACCACGTTTGTATACCTATTACCCATTACGATTGATATAATTAGTAGACCATACTTACATGCAATGGAAAATAAAAATTATTACTTTTCGATATGTTACATTTACACAAAGATATTATAATTCCAAAAATTTTAAACATTCTCCAAACGGTTTCAAGATAATACATAAAATGAATATTAAAAAACATATTTCAATACCACTTTAATGAAAACAACGTAAATAAATTATTTAAAACCCGGACACTTCACTATCGTATCTATCACTTATCACCAGTTTCGACGCCTGCTTGGGTCATTAGATCACCAATATTCTTTTCGAGATCGTCTATTCTATTTCCCATCTCGTCGATTCTCGACAAGATTTGCTCAGACATATTTTGGAATTTATCTTGGATCGTTTGGAGAAGACTCTGAACCTTTAAATGTGGAAAAACTCCGATAACAATGAGGTTAGATTTTTAATTCTTACCTACGTATTGTGTTAATTCTTGCACATTTTTCGGGTCGTTCGTATTAGCCGTAGCATAAGCGTCACTATCGTTATTCATCTCGACCTTATCATCTACCATCGCTGATTCAGTAGGAAAATAAGGAAAAATATCTACAAAATAAGGTTTTCACCGACGAGTTTTTGTTATCGTTGAGCGCAATCGCATTAGGCGTGAAGTTGGATCGGTATTCGGTGCCATTGAGATGCCAGGTACAAAATTTGCATGTTTGGAAAGTATTTTAACTATTTTATCTTTCATGAAGGATGTCGCATTCATCTAAAACCTCGAGGAAACACGCGATGGTATAATAAATCGAATAATTTGAATAAAATAGATGATTTTGGTTAGAATTGGTTAAAAACTAAATATCCCTAGATTTGTAAAATTTATACCTGATATGAAATTATATTCTATATTTAGAAGCTTTTGGCGATAAAATCCAATTAAAATTAAATTATATTTATATCTATTTAGCAATCCTTATCTATCATTTAGTTTTTTAAATACAACATTCGTCAAAATTTAAAAAAAATTACTAAGAAATTTCGGTAACATTAAAAAAATTTGAGGATAAAATTAAATATTTTTAAAATTCAAATACGAGGGATAATCGTAAAATAAGGTTCCCAAAGCCCTACAGCAGCAATAAGACGTGTTAGGCGAAATCCGACAACATTGGCGTGTGCAGCAGCTCCCCCACTCTATATACATACCACTCCCGTCTCGCTACGCCGTCCAGTGTTGGCTAAGCAGTCGTTCGAGATGGAACTCTTGATCGCCGCTACCGCCAGGTGCGAAGTTAGCGCTGTGATACGTTTTTTAAACGCGAAAGGGGTTTCACTTGTAGACATTCATCGTCAATTAACCGAAGTTTATGGAGAAAAGTGTATAGCTGTTCAACCCGCCGCAAATGGTGTAGGGAATTCACTGGAGGTCGGACAGAAATTCACGATGAAGAGCGAAGCGGAAGACCATCAGTTTCAGAGGAAATCGTTGAAAAGGTCGGGAGCATACTGCTTGAAGATCGGAAGGTCACCATTCGTCAACTCGCTCTTCGGAATCCTGAGATTTCCAACACTACAATTGAAAAGATTTTGACTGGCGGCAGAATTTTACGACATGGGGATACAGAAGTTGGAGCACCGTCAAGAAAAATGCTTGGATAGAAATGGCGATTATGTCGAAAAATAGCTTAAGTTTTTACCTTTAAAACGATGTGTAATGTTAAGGAAATAAAGAATGCTGTCTATTTTTTAAAAATATGGGAACCTTATTTTACGATCATCCCTCGTATAAATCCAATATATTACCAAGACAACCGCTAGTGTTTGTATTGTCAAAATAAACACAAACAAACTAAGAACATGTTAAGTGGAATCCGTACCAAAAATATTAATTGGTAAGCTGTTCCATTTTACTTAATTATCTATTTCACTTTTCACACTAAATTTTAGCGAACAAGAAGCGAAATTTATTCAGGATAGGATAAATGGCGTAGAAAGGAATATCGCCGAACTATGTTTCGCATTCAGTGGATATTCCCGAAAAGCAGCTAGATTGAGAGATAAAGGGGACGAAATCGCCAAAATTACCTTAGCCTATGCCGAGTCTGAGGAGATAAATAAGACTTTAAGCAATAGCTTAGTGAATTTTGCGAATACGATCTCGATGATAAGCGATTATGGCAATCTGAGAGTACAAAATATTGATAAGAAGGTTGTTGAAGAGTTTTCGCAATATGAGAACGTTTGTAAGAACGCTAAAGAGGACGTGAAGCAAATATACAGCGTGAGAAGTCGCGAAATTGCAAGGAAACGACAATTAGATAGAGCTCGTGAAAGGACACCAAAGCATAGACAGCAAATTGTGAAGCTTAAACGTATTATTTTCAAATATAGTGAAATTATTTTTGTTTCAGATTCAAGCGGAAACGGAATTAGTAAAGGCGTCAACGGAAGTGGCGAAAACAATACACAACCTAGAAGAACATGTAACAACCTTTGAAAAACAAAAATTGCGCGACTTAAAAACTATTTTACTAAATTACGTAACCGTTGAAATGGGTTACCATGCTAAATGTTTGGAATTACTAACTAAAGCTTATCAAGATGTAAAATCTATAGATGAAGATTCTGATTTAGAGGTAATGTAATAAAATACAAATCTAATTGCTTATATTGGCAACACTTAGCGCCGATTTTGACATTTCAATTTTAAAACGTCAAAATCCTACCTTTTTATTGGTCAATATTTGATAGCAAGTTAAATTTTCACAATTTTCTTCAAAACGCGGTAATTTCAAATTTAACCCTTTTGTATCTCCCGCAGGACTTTCAAAAAGTTAGAGGGAAATTTGAAACGGTAAATTACAAAGAAAATCGCATTCTCTAACCAAAATTTCGAACGTATCTGGAGTATTTTTCTAGGAATTTAAAAGATCGCTGCGAATGCCCGACGTTTTACCGAACACAGCGAATAAAAGAGGTTCATTGTTTCGAGCTTCGCACTCGCTCGGATCTTTAAGTTCCTTATTTTCAACACCGAAGAAGAGACATCAAGGAATACCAGTTTCTACGATCAATAAGTCCAATAGGCGAGTGTCTAGGAGTGAAGAAATGTTGGATTCCTCTAAGCAATATTCAGAATCGGAGGTTACAGAAACGGGAAGTGAAGATGAGTCTGAGGATGAAGAGGAAGAGGATAACACGGAAGATAACGTTTCTAGATTTGTTGCGAGAAAATATTTGAAATAAAAGTGATTAAATGGAATTTAAAAGTGTTTTACTAATAAAAAAATTAAATATAACAGCGCCATCTTTAAGATAGTATATGATAATAAAAAAATTACAGATGTCACTTTCGTTAGAGTCATCTATTGTCCAATAGTTAAACTTAATTTGTTAAATATTCTTTACGGCTGGTTTCATTTCAAGTATTTTTTTTACTTTCATTAAACTTATTGCAGTTTAAATGTTAGTAAAATGACATTATTATTATGAAAAGTGAATTAAATTGATTTAATCGAGAATGACGCACAGGATTCTGTAAGTCAAGGAATTAAAGTTTAGGTGTCGCCTACATACTTATAGATGACGCCACATACCCAATTTGTATCATTGTGAATTTTTATTTTTTTTTTAGAAATATTTTAAATTTACGGACACAGAACATGACTCTTTCCATTCTTGTCATTAATTAAATATCATCTATTAAATCTTTGACTATGTTAATCTTCAGAATTCCGATAATTTATAATAATTCAAGATGATATTCCTTCAAATGATATACATTTCCAGATGTTTGATATGTAATTGTACTCGATTTGGGCCAATTTACACATTTTCCAATTTTCAAACAGCGATATTTCTTTAAAAGTAATATTTAACAAAAAAATGTTAAATATAAATCTCGTCTTTTTAGCAAATTTTGACGGCGACAAAATTATAAACGCTCATAACTCAAAAACGGTTACAGCTATCGACAAATGGTGAAAAGAAACGTATTGAAGGGGTCAAAATCTGTCGGATTAAATGGCCAGATGAGTCATTTTAGCGTTTCCCCGATTTTGAAGTGTCTCAACAACGGCACACAATAAAACGATTTAGCTCATTATTACGACCAATAACGGTCGTGTTTGAGAATTACACCGTTTGGCTCTTAAAATACATCCAAATTGATTTAATTTATATGCGAAGATGGTATGATAAATATCTGTCTTAAGTAAGACAACGATATTGTTTTGCATAATCTCCTTGTAGCTCTATATACTTAGTCTAGTGGTGTCCAAACTTTTTTAAGCCATCCAAATAATAGGATTTGCCATACTCTGCAAAATAAGTCTCTATTTCGGCAATTACCTTTTCATTTGACGTGAACCGCTTTGGGCCAAGTTTGGAAAAAGAAAGAAGTCACAAGGAACCAAATCTGGTGAATATGATGGATGAGGCACCAACTTCTATGGTAAATAGACTAGTTTTGCTGTTACAATTGCCAACGAGTGGACCGGGGTGTTAGCGTCATGGTAGAGAATTTTTTCTTCGCTAGGTGGGGCCGTTTCCTCTTTGGTTCAGCGTTGAATCAGTTCAATGAACCAGCGTAGTGCTGTGCTGTGCTTGTCCTTCCCGTCTCCAAATAATCAATTAAGATCATGCATTGCGAATCTCAAAAAATTGTCGCCAAAACTTTCCGGTTGATGGAATCGCTCGCTTTCTAGAGCTTTCAAAACAACACTACTCGATGAATCTCTCCGAAATGTTGACATACGTCGATTAAAGAATAGTACTCACAGTTGGTAATGCAGATTTTGACGCAAAACACCATCTGTCTCCGAACACGGATATTTCTCAAACCATCCTGGTACATAGTGTATTCAGAAAGTGTACTTATGATGAATAAAATTTGCAGAGTTTGCTTAAAACTGTTAGTTTTTAAGAAGATAATACGTTTTAAGCTGAATTCATGCCTTCCAGTATTCGTGGAAAAGTTAAAACTTTTATAGGCTATGAGACATTTGCTACAAATTACAATATTGCTCCCGGAACTTTTTGAATGCATTCTGTATTAGTCTCTATCGTATATAGTACATGAATTCTGAGCGGCTCAAAAGCTGACATGGACCCTGATTGTTGTCCGGTTGAGTTGAGCCAACGGGCCTGTCATCCGGAGATTTAAATAATTTCATGAGATCGCGTTTGACATTTCGGGATTATCATCGTGTCGCACGAGACCAGTAGCCTTAAGAAGATGATTAAAACAAGCTACTATTACAGCTACTTCTCTAACGAAGATGCACGCATGACTTCCAGCTGTTATTTTGTCTGGTTGTTATATACTACCTGATTTATGTATATATATAAATGCGTATTAAGAATCGTATCTTATGTAGAGGATATCTATATAATCAGTGATGTTAGATTTACGGAAAGATAAACGTGTCAATTGTAATATTATAGTATTTACACTCCAGCGAAGATGTTAACGGTATTTACCAAAACCAAAATGAAGAACACAGAAATAGAAAAGAGGGCGTGTCAAGGAGGACTGCCTTTATTTTTGATTTACTTGTCATGATGATAACCTGTAATTTATCACTTGGCTTATTCGAAAGAGAACCGATCCAGAACTTTTGGTATAAGTACAACTCCGAGTTCAAGTTGCCAACTACGAAAACATAGCGTAAGCATGTTTTATTTGTATGCGAAAACGTGGAAAAGAAAATCAAATCTACATTAAAAAATCAGTTGCTTTGGTTATGTATAGAGGAGACAACAGATTGTAAAGGAAATTCTATTTTGAATGTTATAGTACGTGTACTGGATCCTCGTAAAAAGACATTTCCACAAAAGTGTAGAGTAAATCGGCCTAATTTGGGGTGCTTTTTTTTTGTATGCCCATCACTTTTTTATTTTATATTTTCTTGGGCTGTAAAATCAACTTATATATAAAGTGAATCCTTATGCAACATAACATATTCTTAAAAAATCAAAAAATTAAAGTGTCGTACGAGTATATTATAGTATATTATGTAAAACAAACAGATTTGCTGTAAAACACACTTTTATTATTGATTTACCCACAAGTTACAAAATTTTAATACATGTATCATGTATGAGTTTACTGTTTTTCATTTCACTTTTTTAATAGACCTAGGTGTAGATCCTTCTTCCTTCATGGATATTTTCACATAACGTTTCAAACGTGTTTTGGGGCACATTAAAAGTGACAGCAGCTTTCATTCTCTCAGAGTCCCATTGCATTCTGGTTACCATCTATAATAGAATAAAACGGGTTAAGATGTACAAAATTAGGAACCAGCCACTACCCCAAATTAGGACTCACCGCGTATTAAAATGTAACCTGTAATTTTTTGTTTGTAAACAAAGCAAACGCATGGGAATGAAAATTATTCGTTACTGCACTAGATGCTTATCAAATAGAAGTGACAAAACATAAAATACCACTTACCGTTTGGGAAATATGACTGGCAACAGGAACCACTAAAAAACTTTTGTCTATACATGGAAATTAAAATAGTCTGTCAGGCGACTGGACAGTACGTCAGAGAATGGCTGCCACACTCAAATGCTACTAGGTGGTAGCATCTCTTGAGCTCGAGAAACGTGATTACTCCAAATTGAGGACATACGCAAAATTAGGCCGACTTTGTTTGTGAGGGTGACACTTAGTACGTCAGAAATTTTTCAAGTCTCACCACGTCAAATGTTGATGTTTATGAGCGATGGTGCTGCGACAATGTGTTCAGGCGGTTCAGGTGGTTCTCTTCGTGAACATGGTTGCAAGTGTTTACATATTACATGTAAAGTTCATGCTTGTGGCAGAAACTCTTCGGAAATGTTCATCCGAGGTAGATGCATTAATAACAAGCCCAAAAAAAGGGTTTCACAAATCTCCAAAACGTCTTCGATCATTTCACGCACAGGACACACCTAATGTAGCTTTAAAAGAGTTTAGATTTGCATGGGTAATATTTAGTGTGAGACGCATTCGTCTATTTTCTACATTCGTCTTTACTTCTACTTCTAGCTGTAACATTATTCCATAACGATGTGATATGTTAATACCTTTTAATACTTCACATTTGTATGTATTTACTGGATAATAGATAACCATATAATCAATCTGAGAACATGTATGTTCATGTACGTTTGTGTGGACTCTGGTTGGTTGTGTTAGAGGGTTGTAAAGATTAACGGATGCAAATATGTCAAGCGACAATAGATAGTTGATCCCTTTTGTGTATCTATATTGAAATCTCCACAAAGTGTGATATGATTAGATTGAGTAGTAATTATTGTAATGTTATAATTTTCAACATCAAACGTAGCTGTCATTAGCGGCACGTATAGTGAGTTCAGTATGTCCACTCGTTCAACCTCAAAATCCCTCCAACTTCTTTTATGGTCTCCTATAGCTCGAGCGGGTGTGCTAGGAGATTATTTTAGGCTGCATGCGTGATACACATAACAATGTTCTACGCTCAACTGCTTTTAAGACGGCATTATTGTCATTGGCGATTACTGTATCTCGTTTTGAGTTATACATATTTAGGCTATTTAGATCTTAAGATGTAATATTCCCTTAATTCATTACAAAAGTATCTATCCTATCTTGCTTTTTTGCCAGAAATCATCCTTAGGTTGACCATCTCTGTCATTTCGATCAGCTGTGGTATTCGTGAAGCACCACAGTTAATTCTTACACGTTGGTTATTATACTGAATATATCAATCAGGTAAAAGTTGTTATTTTACAATTCAATCGTGTCGAAGCTGCAGTTATTTAGGAAAGCCAGACAAAATTTTAAGATATTTCCATTGAAACAGAGTTACAAACTATTCCTAACAACTATAAAGGATTATCTGACGCAATAGAACTATTACAAAATAGAGCGTTGTCGTTAGTGGAGTCACTGCAAATAGTGGACGAAGTACATAAACTGCTACGCACTATATATGACGCACAATGCAATCGCGTTTTAGAAACGTTCGAGAGTGTGTTAAAGGAAGATTCCAATTTTATCATATTAATACAAATTTGTGATTGTGCATCGACTAATCCATTAACTGAATCCAAAGGATGTTTTAATCATGCATGTATTACATTCGTAGATGTCGAACGATTTTCTTTAAAATATAAACACATTTTTTCACCACGGCGAACATCGTTCAACGAGACAACTGTGGAAACATATCTAATGCCGTCAGCTTTTTACGACTCTTATCCAGTGGGTGGTAATACTGATAAAGATGCTTCTACTTTTAATACTCGGTAATTTCGACGCAGCCTACTTGATAACGCTGCTTAAGAGGGTGAGTGTTTCACAATTTTTCAGATATTATAATTCTTGATTGGTTCTGTTATTAATTATTATTATTCGATTTATTACTTATTTTTTGATATTGTAGTTACGGAAGGAAGCGAACGCCTATGCCGTGCAGAGACATATGCTTCGCTTTACTTATAATTTAAGAAAATATATACCGCGTTAAATAAATATTTTTATTTGCTTATTTTATCTAAAAAATATGTTTGCATTTTATAATATATTTCAAATCGATAAAACAGTTATATAAAGGAGAAACATAAAAAAAATTCTAAATACTAAAATAACTTCCCACTTATATCCGGTACAGTAGATCCGACCAAATTTACAATTTACCAACGCAACAAAACGAAAAAACTAAATAAAGGAATTGAACATGTGTCCGGATACATTAAAAGGATTTAAAATATATCTCTTTCGAACAATATTATTATGCATAACAAAGACGCCAACTTTTTTTGGAAATACGGGAAATGTAGGTGGCTGTCACGGTTTCGTACAAAAAAAAAAAAAGAAAAAATACGAGAGGCGTACGTCCATACGATCCAGATTTAAATAATTTCAATCTTATTTGTCCGATTGCAGAAATCTAGTAGGCGAAATGACGGCAATTCGAAAACTTTCCCGGTGAACTTTAAAACGGAAGATCTCAATGGTAAAAACATAAATTTAGCAAGTTAGGCGCCGTCGTTTGTTGTAAATTATTTTGCTGAAATGTTTCGAAATATGGCGCCAGAAATTGATGGAATAATTTCTATTTTTAAAGTGGGTCTTTGACGTAGAGGTTTCAAGTCGAAAAATTATTATAAATCGTTCGTTTTTGTTTGTAAGTTAATGGAATCACATTTAATAGATTTGACTTTTACCGTTCGATGTGGATTAATCAAACGGCAATCGTTGGGAGCCAGCCGGTGTAGCAGATGACGACATTATCGGGAAGATCTAAATTTATCAAGTGTTATCCGATTGTTACAGAAATGGATTTCTTTGGGATCTAGGACGTCTAGGGGGTGTTAATTTAATATTAAAGAAAATATTTATATGTTGGCATCTTACAAATTTGTAAAACAATACTTATGGAAGCTTTTCTCTGCAAGATATGGGAGATTAGTCGATAAGAGATGAAATGTTGAGATCAGTTCGTATTTGATGATTTTTTACGTATCAGGATGTGTTTGCGATAAGCCCCAAAGTCTTGTTTTGTAATACTTTTAGACTCCTAAGATGTGAGTTGCAGGCTGTCGACCAGATTAGCCCTCCATATCTTGTAATTAGCCTCAAATGTACGAGGGCGTATTGAAAATTAATGCCTCCATGGCCATAATTTATAATGATGGGCCAGACAGTGTCAAAAGTGGTTTGCCATTTACCTTAACTCCTGGTACATAAGTCTCCCTAGTGGAGAATCTCAGCAAGATCGCGTTTGCGCACGACAGTTCTAAAAATGGCGACCGGCATGGACGTGCGGTGAAAGCAACGAGTTGGGTGTAGCTCTCGTTGACATCCATCGAAGGTTGAGTGCTGTGTATCGTGACGCGTGTGTGAGTACTGTTAGGAGGTGGGTAAGGACTGTGAAAGACGAAAATCCTGCTAAAACGGATCTCCAAGATCAGGCATGCAGTGGCCGACCAGTGTCTGCGTGTGATGAAATGCAGATGGCTCTCGTGGATGAGCTGGTTCGTGAGAATCGACTGACATTGCCAATAGGGTGGGTATTTTACAAGAAAGAGTACATCACATCTGCAATGTGCTGAAGTACTGGAGAATATACGCACGTTGGGTGCCCCGAATGCATACCGATGAAATGAAAGCCAACCAAAAACAAATCTGCGAACAACTCTTGACTCGATATGAGGCAGAAGGTGATGATTTTCTCCACAGAATTGTGACCGGCGATGAGTCGTGGGCACATCATTACGACCCCGAAATGAAACGTCAGTCCATGGAGTACAGACATAAGGGTTGGCCACAATCGAAAAAATTCAAAGCAGTTCCATCTGTCGGGAAAGTCATGATTATCGTTTTCTGGGATTGCGATGGTATCGTTCATATTGAATTTTTGGAACGTGGCTGTACTGTCAATTCCGAAGGATATGTTAACACCCTAACAAATCCGAAGCGACGGATGCGTAGGGTTCGTCCAGACAAAGTGCCAATTTTGCATCGTGACAACGCTCGGCCTCTCACAAGTCAGAGAACGCGTATAGCACTGGAGAAGCTTGGGTTTCATACCTCATCTACCTTATAGTCCAGATCTTGCGCCTTGTGACTTTTTCCTCTTTCCGAAGGTTAAGGAACATCTCAAGGGCAAGCGTTTCTTTTCGGACGTAGAGGTGATAACGTAGGTGCGGAA
Source organism: Dynastes maya (assembly GCA_029619315.2). NCBI lineage: Eukaryota > Metazoa > Arthropoda > Insecta > Coleoptera > Scarabaeidae > Dynastes > Dynastes maya. Next base: position 2,955,993 of record JAROYE020000001.1, on the reverse strand, counting down.
ATGGTGCTGTGCGAAGACTTCAGACTTTTTCCGTGACGGATTTGCGCAACTCGTAGTACGTTGGCGTAAATGTATTGCTGTCAATGGCAATTATGTGGAAAAGTAATTATATCAGTGGGTAGATGATAGATTATACTATCATTTCGCACTTATATGTAAACAATATATCTATTACTAATAAAGTTATAGCCATGGAGGTATATGTTTTCAATACGCCCTCGTACTTTGTAGACCAAAAATTTAATCCGGAGTACAAGAGGACTCCTGCTGCAATGCCAGTAGTGAATTCCACGTAAGTCTTTGATCAAGGACCAATCCCAAGTATTTAACCGAACCCATTCCGTTTATAAAGATGCTCTAGGTGGGAGGAATTCTTCCCTTCGTTGATCTGAAAACCCGAACGGTCCAACCAATCAATTATTTCGTTTGTTCCCGCCTGAAGGCGCCTTCCCAAAGCATCTTCATTCCTTGAGGACTAATAAATCGCCGTATTGTCCGCGAAGTCCACATCTTGCTGTTCATCTCTCAACTTATACCACTAATTTTCAAAAACAGCATTGAAATACTTTTGGCGCCACGTAGTGCCAAGAGATATGGTCATGCCGCCCTGGAAAGTGGCGATAGCAACCCGAATACACATGCCATATTTACCCATGCAATGATATAACTTTTACCGTACAACGTTTCATAAACATTTTCGAAAGATACCAGTTAATGTTATGTTTTTTTCTTTTTATTGCTATTTTTAAGAAAATACTGGGAGGCGTAAGGATAACGAAAGGCGAATGGAGAAGACGCACAAACATAGAAGTAATGGATTTGTACAAAAAACCAAGAATAACACAAAAAGTTCGAGCACAAAGAATTAGGTGGTTAGGGCACATTACTCGAATGCCGGAGAAAAGAATTGCTAGGAAAGGACACGAAGGAGAGGGATTGAAAAAGAGAAGAGGACCATTATTGCAATATTTCTTTTATTGGATATCCTTGTAACTGACCTGACGATGTGTTTTTTGAATACGAAACCGGTCGCCTAGTTTTTCAATAGAACTTTGTGAGATCTGGATAATTTTTTCATTCCTACCATTAATATGAAGATTTTCACATGTACGCATGAGGAAATCTAATTAGATAACCTCATTTTTACGTTTTTGTCGAGTAAATTACTGCAAACGCCTCTACAGAACTGAACAAATCGTATTGCTACAAATTCTGACGCGGCAGTAGTCCCAACTACTGGCTTAAACCGCCATAAGTTAATTAATTGAAAAGTAACGCCATCACCTATCCACCATCTATGGACGCGCGTTTCGATGTTGTACATCTCGTCGGCATAGCTTTGTGGAAGGTAATGGCATTTCAATATTTTAAATCGTTTATACACGAAGTAGATGTTTACATGTACGCATGAGGAAATCTAATTAGATATCCTCATTTGTACGTTTTTGTCGAGTAAATTACTGCAAACGCCTCTACAGAACTAAACAAATCGTATTGCTACAAATTCTGACGCGGCAGTAGCCCCAACTACTGGCTTAAACCGCCATAAGTTAATTAATTGAAAAGTAAGAAGATTTTCTTAAAACTAGATGATTTACTAAGAAACATTTTTCTGTCTTGGATTTTATATATATATAATACGAATGAAATTTCAAGAAAGTTATTTTCTTGTATTATATATTTTTATAGTCTTAAAATAAAAATATTTTCTTGAATAGAAACTGATTTTTGGAAGAAAATCTATTTTCTTGATGTAAGAAACCATTTCACTGCGTGTATTGACATCTAAATATTAACGTAATAATTACTTACAATAAAACTAAATATTTTTAAACGTTCAATTTCATGCTATTTGAAATATTTTTTCTTCAATCTATAGCTCAAGAGCTTTTTTCGTTACCATGTAATTAAATGTCCCCTTCCATAAGCTTTATATTTAATTAATTTTCAATATAATACAATAGTTCCCTCCTATCTTTTTAATAATTTCAAAGAACCCACATGAAAACAATTACTATAGATACCTTCCGGCAATTTGGAATTAATGGCAATCAATTTTGTATAATCCACCAGTCGATGACGCAATTTTTTAATGTGCGTTATTGAAATTGGTCGGGATGCGAATGGAACGGCACGTGAACATGTGTTTCGTCGGCCTACTACGATGCAGCTCCGTCTGACAAACAGATGACACTCGTCTCGTTTCAGATATTTATCGAAAGTCATCCAGTGGGAACGGTTACCCGCATTTCGCTTTTCACGTAGATATTGCGTATACATATGTCTGTATGCAGGTTCCTTTTAGTTTGAATATATTTATTATTTAATAAATAAGTTGGAACCAGCAATTCGAAAGAAACGCCGTGGTCTACTCCCAAAGAAAGTTTTGTTGTTGAAAGACAACGCCCGACCGCACACGGCCCATAACACCATAGAAACTATCAACAGGTTGGGCTTTGAGACCCTGGAACACCCATCCTACAGCCCTGATCTCGCTCCCTCAGACTTTCATCTCTTTGGGCCGCTCAAGGAAGCTTTGAGAGGTCGTCGATTTGTCTCAGACACAGACGTTCGGGATGCGGTGAAAAAGTGGCTTCACCACCAATCGAAAACCTTCTACCAGGAAGGCATACTGAAGCTTGTGGCTCGCTGGACCAAGTGCATTGCTAAAGGTGGAAACTATATCGAAAAATAATGTATCTGTTGTACACCTATCTTTGTTTAATACAGTTGTAGAACTAAAAGTGTAAGTAATTTTTGACTTACCGTCGTATTGAATACTTTAATACTGGTAAATTTGAAAGCATTTGCTGCTATACTTGCTACCAATTCTTATACCAAAATTATCATTAAATGATATGTACTATATTTGAAATAACATCTTCCCGAAATAGAATCAAGCAGAACTGAAATATTTCAATTTGACAACTTAAGGTCGTCGTAGATTTGAATTTAGGGAAACCTGGACAATTATCACACGTTTCAAAAGGAATTGTAGATCAAGTTCGTTGGCAACACTGTAATAAGCAGTGATGACAAGTGTAAGGTACTCACTAGTGTTAAAAATATCAACACCTCTAGTTCATACATGTCCCATGCTTTTGCATTTTTATTAGCATCCCCCTTATGACCAGTGACCTTTCCGAATCGTCCTGTACAATATCCAGTACGCCATTAAACATTTTACGACGTTTAAAACTGCCTACAACCCTCCATCTAGCATAGAAATTGGCACACGTTTTCAGGTTGTTTACGAAAAAGAAAAAAAAAACATACGAGCTACGACGATTACAACGACAAAAAAAAATAATTGGCTATCATCTGTTATCCACACCTACACTTTCCTCCGTTGCGTAGCTAATCTAATCTTTAACGGAATAAAGGGCATTCCGCCCAAAGATAGAGGGACACACGCGTCATGTGCATGCGCCTTTACAACCATGGGGAATATAAACCATCCAACAGGTGTCGTCCAATTAAAGAATCTCCTCGTCTCAGGTCAGGTATATGACAGAGTGTAAGGCGTCGCCGCAAACGAAAGCAAAAACAAAAGACGAGCCGCAAAACCGGAACGAAGATGACCAGCACTTCTTCTAGTTTAATAATTTCTGTGTATACAGTGGTTGGTAGAAAGTATTGGAACGATATGGACGTTTATAGAGCTATTCTAAAGGCTATGAGAGTGGAAGTTCTGTTATGCACACATTATTTATTTGCAAAACATATGTTCCGAATTAATTAAACATTCTGTGTGGTGCAGGGTGTGCCTATACCTTTAGTGTACGCTATACTACTCTAAAATCCTTATTTATATTTGGGAAGAATGGTTTTAAAATTTTGCTGCACTTATTCTCACAGATGTCCGAGTGACAGAAAGAAGCAAGTTCCATTCTTCCAGTTTTTGGAATAATCTCAGCTCATGCAGAAGATATCTCAGCATGCGTAATACTACCTCCATTTTTCGACAAATACCCGCGGATTGAACTAAAATGCAAACAACATGATGATTTGGTGTGAAATTTCCACAAATTATGGTCTACAAGATTAGATAATTACCAAACTTTACTTTTTAACGGACACACAAGGGCTGGGTAAAGCACTTTGATAAAGTGCCTTCTTGTAGTGCTTGAAATACTTTTAGAGCTTCAAGCACTGTGCTTCAATCACTTTTGAAAGAAGGTATTTGGTACTTGATGTTTGAAATACTTTATTTAAGTGCTAGGAGGTTTTAAAACACAAATTGAAGTGCTTTTAAAGTAGATGAAGCATTTTGAAAGTGGTTGAAGTACTTGTAAAATAATTGAAGTCATATTTTTAATATTTCAGATACTTTTGCTTGAAGCATTTTGCGAAGTGCTTGGAACACGTTGCCAAGTGCTTGAATCACTTTTGAAGTAATTGAAGTACGTGTAAAATAACCGGAGTTTTATTTTTGGTCTTTCTGGTGCTCGAAGTACCTTAAGGGTTTCGAATACTTTACAATTAGTAGTTTGTATTTGATATTTCTATTGTTTACTTGGCAGTTGGTGCTTTAATTTTTCAAATACTGATGTATCTTAAAGTTTCTGGCGTAGTGCTTGGTATCTGATATATTTTTCTGAAGTCCCTTATCTAGCTTTTGGACACACTATTATAGGCTGCGTTTATCGTTTATTAATTATTAACCTACATAAAAATAATCCCTGTTTAATTACATTATTAAAGAAATAATTTAATTATATTGTAGCATATAAAAATAACTTTCTCATTATTTTTCTTTTATTGGATATTCTGAGCTGGCCTGAACACTAAACCAGTCGCCTGATTTCTGTGAGATCTGGACAATTTTTTCAATCCTGCCTCTAATATGAATATTTTCTTAACTTAAAGCTAAATGATTTACTTGGAAGAAACATTTTTCTGTTTTGGAATTTATTGATTTTCTAACCCTAAGAAAATGTTTATTTAACCTGTTTATTTATGTTCTAAAACACTCAGTGATGCAGAGCGTCGATACGCTCAAATAGAGAAAGAGGCTCTAGCTGTTACCTGGGTGTCAGAGAGATTGGAACAATTTCTGTACGGCAAAGAATATGTGATAAGAACAGACCACAAACCACTATTGTCGTTGTTGGAAAAGAAACCGATTAATGAATTAACGGCACGATTGCAACGATTTCGTATGCGACTCATGAAGTTCCAATATAGAATGGAATTCGTTCCCGGGAAAGATTTCCATGTACCGGACGCACTTTCTAGAGCACCCTTGAATGAAGGATACAACGATGAGGATATCATTAATGACGATAAAAAACTCGTACAATCGATAGTCCATGAGGTAGATCATTTAAGTAACATTTTAAGCGCTCAAAAGGAAGATCCAATATTGAGAAAGATATCCCAATATTTGACTAATGGTTGGCCAGAAAGAGAAAGATGTGATGATAGTGTACGAGAGTACTACAAATACAAAGAAGACATCTCGATTTGTGACAATATCTTGACATATAGGGACAGAATTATCATACCGAAAAAACTAAGGAGAAGAATACTACAAGATCTTCATTCAGGACACTTGGGACAAAAAAAACTAACCTTAGAGCAAGAAATTCTGTTTGGTGGCCATACATAAGAAACCATATAGAAGAGTTAGTGCAGAACTGTGAAGTTTGCCTGAAAAACTCCAAACCAGGCAACGAACCTATGTTATCCTTAGAAAACCAATCTTTACCTTGGAAAACCATCGGAGTTGACTTATTTGAAATAAACGCTAAAACATATGTAGCAATACAAGACTATTATAGCAGATATCCAGAAGTTTATGAATTGGAAAACACAAGAAGTGAGACGGTGATACAACGCTTGAAAGAGACATTTCGAGACACGGAATACCTAAAGTTGTAAGATCGGACAATGGAAGGCAGTTCAATTGCCTAGAATTTAGAGAATTCGCCGAGAAGTATAATTTTAAATGGATTTCCAGCAGTCCACGTTATGCACAGTCTAACGGTTTGGCCGAAAGCGCCGTTAAATCGCTGAAGAGGATATTAAAGCGAAGTGAAGACATTTTCTTAGGTTTGTTAGCATATCGAAATACGCCTTTATCGTGCGGGGCATCACCAGCACAGCTACTCATGGGAAGAAACCTGAGAGAAAGAATACCGATACACAACAAACACTTAAAACCGAAGCTTCCAAACCACAAAGAAATGCAAGCGAACATGAAGGTGCAGAAACAGAAACAAATAAGGAATTACAACAGAAGGCACAGAGCTAAGTCATTAAAACCGCTAAAGCCAGGACAGAGAGTGTTCATAACAAACGAGAAGACGGAAGGAATTATTGTTAATGACAGAACAGAACCAAGATCATACGATGTAGAGACGCCTACAGGGATAATAAGAAGAAACAGAAAACATCTTCAGCGGCTTGGAGAAGGGAAACCCAAGAAGAACAACGGAGAAGAAGGATCGACCAAGAAAACACCTACTAGAGAACAGCGCAGCGAGGAAAAGTTAGTGACTGATACAACTAAACAGGGAAAACAAAACTACATACATGGCAGACCTAGAAGAACCATTAGAAGACCCAAATATTTGGAGAGCTACAGCTAAGAAGATGTGGTGTAGGGTTAATAGTTGTAGGTTAAGTTAACATGTATGTATATTAACCGGTATTGGTAATAACCATATACAACATCATGAACGTATGTAACGGAAAGGAGAGTAATTAAATGAATGGCGTAAAAGTAAATTGCTTTTTATTCTACTACTATCAACCAGCGTAATCACATATAATACAAGAGTAATACAAATACAAATAAAATTAAAAAAAAATATTTATTTAATACAAATAAAATTTCAATTTCGATTTTTTGTATGTACAAATATTTTTTATCTTCCCCTGTATCTATACACAAAAATTTCATCTTCTACAATAATACCAACTGCTGTTGTCGTGTGACCTGCAGAAGGTGTAACATTGTCGGCGTTGTCCAGTATCCCATATGGTCTATGGTTAACGCTACGGTACGGCACGTGACGACATAAATAACCCCGACCAATTACCAAGGGTATATGGTTAATTAAATGATACGTCATAAACGTTGTTGTTCTCTTCTATTCGATCGTTTCTCTGCTGCTTTTTGTCTCGTTCTCGATTTTTTTTCTGTCCGATATAGAAAATTACGGCGCTAATATTTATAGAAAGAGACCTACAGCTATGCCTACACATGGTTCGTTTGCGGAACTACGGGTCGAAAGAACAGCCGGACTATATTGGGTAAGTTTAGATGAGTTATGATGTTCATTAATTATATCTAACGAATCTAGATTAATTTTTAATAGGTAGATAAGTGTTTCTAGATGCTTTTGTTTCTAGTTGTTGTATATGGATGTAGTGTGGAACTTAATACTTGGAAGAAATAAAAAAAAATTAACCATTTTTGATTTTCTAACCACGGTTATCCGTACAGTACAATTTTATTTTGGTCCATTTACACAAGGGGAAGTCCTAGGTTTATATGTCTTTTTAAAAATTAGCAATTTCAGCTTATGAATATCGGATGCATTGGCACAACGCATGAAAGTAAACATGTCCAAACAGTATATTCTCATCAGTAGAGTTTGTTAAAAAGGTGGTACCGGCAGTGGCGCACCGCATAAAAGTAGGTACGTAATATACAATATTACTGAAAAATAATATTGTTACCTTTTCCTGTCGTCTTGATGTCCATAGTGGCAATTGGCAACCGCCCTGGTAAGCTGCGTAGAATTGCCGTCGGCGGTGTTGTGAATACGTTGTCGTACACTTCGAAAATGATCGTTCGACATCCAGTGAAGTAAGATTTGCAAATGTCAGATATTCCTTTTCCTCATCTGGGCACTCTTGATTTTCAGTTATAGACCGAACCTTTTGTAAATCGGGATTTTTCGTTAAAATTGCACCAAATTTTTGAGCAACATCGACTTCTATAGTGTTCGTCAAGTTTTCTAGAGGGGCTTGTAAATTGTTTATTCAATTTATTGCGTCTCGTGCAGATAAGTGATTGTTTTCTAATTGCTCAATAGTTTGTGCAACTTCAAAATAGTTCATGGAAATTTCATCTATTTGTTGTTGAACGTCCGAATTGGAAAAAAGTTGCAGACTATTTCGAACTGCTGCAGAATCATTTGAATCAAGTTTCAAGATGACATTTTTCACTTGTGAAAAATATTTCTGATAGTAAGATACTGCCTGGAGCCATGTTCCCCATCGCGTTATTACAGGCTGAGGTGGTGGTGGTAATTTCGGACACAATTGTTTGAATACACGGATGTGTTTGGGAAATTTGATGAACACTTTTTTGGCAGATGCTATTAACTTATCCACCATCGGATACTTCTTTCGAATGGTTTCTGTTATGATGTGATATGCGTGTATGAGTCATGTTATGTGAGGAAGAGTTGGGAAGCATATTTTCAACATCCTACCAACTCTCAGCATTGTCGCGGCTCCGTCAGTAACGAACATTGTGACTTGAGTTCCTGTGATACAAAATTCTCTCAACGAATCTTTTATTATCTTGACAACGGTTTCTATATTAGTTTTCTGAATCCTTTTACTGAATAACAACAATGAAGCTGGTGGACCATCATGTTTTAAAGGACGCGCTACAACATGAATGACGCTGTGTTTCTGAGCATCAGTTGTTTCATCCACACATAGGCAGATTTTCTTATTTCTCAACTCGTCTTTTATACATTCCTTTACTGTACCTTGCACACGTGGCAAATTGTATCGTAATTGCATAGATGTTGGCAGCTTCCATGACGGAACGTACTTAACCCAAGAAAGACAAAAGTGTTCATTAGATACTAGATGTTGTGGGATGTTGCACACACTTAACATAAAAACAAAATCATAAAAAAATTGCCAGTATGGAATACTGTTTCTTAAATTCAATACATGACGTTTACTTTTACAATGTTTTCTACATTCAAACCTACCGCGACTTAGCAATCCGCTATTGCTAATCCAGGGAAATGCCTGAGGTATTTATTCACATTCGAAGGGAACGTTACACCCTTTGGACGTCCCATTTCCGCGTACTTATTTGGCGTGCAGCGTGCAACGTACTGTCGCTTTGAACTCTCTCGCGGTACTGTTGAGAGCGACTACGAGTTGAAAATTACCCCTACCCACGCCGCTACCGCTACGCTACTGCCATCCGGTACCACCTTTTTAACAAATTCTACTCATCACTATCGTTAAAAATCTTTGCTGGAATGGCTCAGCAGCAAATGGAGTGGCAGTTATGTTTCCACCAACGATTGACAATTGATGAATATCCTTACGTGTTGTCTTGTCTATCCAGATAGGTTTGAGCTTTGTTGCATGGTATTAAGAGTGAAATATAAGTGGTATGGAAGGCGTCAAAAAGATTTTGAAACTCTACAATCAAAATATATTCAATTTTCATCTCGATAAAAAATTTGGGAAACATTTATCAGCAATACAGGGTATCTGGAGCCCATCATTTCATCACATCTTTTATGCCATATTTTTGAATTCATGCGTCATGAAAATTATTATAAGCAATAAATATTAGTGAGAGTTAGATAACTTTATAGGACTAAACCCCAGCTTTTTCAAGTCCAGGCGGAGGTGATGATGCTCCAATTAGTTCTGCCAAATATGTGCCAAACTTTTCGGAAAATGGATTCGGTTTATGGAATAATTTGGATCGTTCCAATCGGTGAGGCCTAAATAGTTGGCATAATAGATTCGATTTATGGCGCTCTTATCCGATAAACCCATATGCGTGCCACCTATCTTAAGAAAGATCTTTTACGCGTCCCAGTAGTCCAGCGGAAATTGGGGCGGGGGGTAGTAAATCTACAAAAGTTTAAAGTTATTTGTACGAGGGATGATCGTAAAATAAGGTTCCCATATTTTTAAAAAATAGACAGCATTCTTTATTTCCTTAACATTACACATCGTTTTAAAGGTAAAAACTTAAGTTATTTTTCGACATAATCGCCATTTCTATCCAAGCATTTTTGCAGACGGTGCTCCAACTTCTGTATCCCCATGTCGTAAAATTCTGCCGCCAGTCAAAATCTTTTCAATTGTGGTGTTGGAAATCTCAGGAATCCGAAGAGCGAGTTGACGAATGGTGACCCTCCGATCTGCAAGCAGTATGCTCTCGACCTTTTCAATGATTTCCTCTGAAACTGATGGTCTTCCGCTCCGCTCTTCATCGTGAATTTCCGTTCGACCTCCAGTGAATTCCCTACACCATTTGCCCGAAGAGTGTATAGCTGCTCACGTGTTGAGCAGCTATACACTCTTCGGTTAATTGACGATGAATGCCTATAGGTGAAACCCCTTTCACGTTTAAAAAATGTATCACAGCGCGAATTTCGAACCTGGCGGTAGCGGCGATCGGGAGTTCCATCTCGGACGGCTGCTTAGCCAATACCGAGCGGCGTAGCGAGACGGGAGTGATACGTACGTAGAGCGGGAGAGCTGCTGCACACGCCAATGTTGTCGGATTTAGCCTAACACGTCCTATTGCTGCTGTAGGCATTTGGGAACCTTATTTTACGATCATCCCTCGTAAATAAAGAGTCGCTACCACGGTTTTATTTGAAAACGCCCAAATGTTTAAAACCGGGAAAATGGGTGACAAATAAGGGTGGTAGGGATTAAGTATACACGACACATTGTGTGGTGGTGCTAATTAAGTGTAGAATTGATCCAAGGCCTAATAGTTATCCAATACAAACAAGTACTAGTTGCCTAAAAGAGAAGAACAAAAGAAAAATAAGAATCTAATAAAAGAAAAGAAAGCTACAAGTCACATACCCAAGTTGGAAGCAGGCAAAGAAGTGTGGACGCTGCTGTGTGTAGATAAACCGAATGTTTGGCGGGTAAGATCCAGGTAAATCTTGATGTACTCTATTACAATATTGCAGAAGCCACAAATCCTGCACTTAGCAGTAACCAAACATACTCAAAAATCACAAATTCCAAGAACGTTCAATGTTCCAACACGCACTCCCTACTTACGATCAAAAAATCGGAAACTGTCAAAATCAGAACTGTACCCAAAGAACAAAGAATGAATTAAACCAAAAGCAATGAACCAGAATTATCGCAAAAAAGAAATAACACTAAAAAAATCACCTAAAAGATGAAAATAAAAATATTAAATTGGATATTTCTAAATTTTTAATCAAATTAAATTTCAACCGTTACAAATTCCCCAGCTCATTTAGCACTAGGAGCACAAATTTTCCCAAGATTTGCTGAATAAGGAGGTACGTGTGGTTTAGCACAGGCTGGCGCTCAATCTCCAAAGGAAGTTGTTGGATCGCCTTCTATTACAGCTGATGGCTCTGGAAAAGTCAAATATTCAGTTCAATCAACAAAATTTTAGATTTCTAATGAAATTCGATGCAAAATAATGATTTTGGCAATAGTGATTGTGTATCTAATCCTGTATCAATTAAAACAAAAATTTCACAAAGAATTTACGAGGGTTGTTCTCTTTACGGTGAGTCTAGAAAGTAAAAAAAGCTAAATTATGCAAATAGAAATGATTTTATTTATTCATAAAGAAGAATCTTATTCCTCTGGCACAAGTTTGACGAACTCCAAGGAATAAGTGAAGGAATGGATTAGAAAAACAAAAGATTGAGTCCATGAAATGTCTTTACCTCAAAGATAGTCCAACAAGTGTAAATTTGCTCTTGCAACGCTTTAAAATAACTCGTCTTCAGGCAATCTTTCTTGATCAAAACGTCTGAATCCATAAAATTGAATCGGAAAAACTTATTTCCATATGACATCTTTTCATTAAAGAAAAAAAGAGTCGAAATAATCTCACCAGACCAAGATTATGTCACCATACAGAGCACATTTATTCTTCAAAATAATACGACCGGGTATTCTCATAGACACGACCATAGACTATGCGACGTCACAGCTTTTCGAGTTCGAATTTCATTCAGTAAAACGCGCTACGGAATTTACAATACAATAGCTAAAGTACAAAAGGCGGACACTGTAAATAATGTCAGGGAAGCGAAGATGATTGAAACGTTTCAAGTGATTCTTTAAGGCCTTTAGGCTGCGCTCGCTTTAGAAATTTAGACCACTTGTTGTCGCTGTATTGTCGCCGCTATCGCGTTAGCATTCTTTCTCGAAGTTATTGTACACTACTTTTTTTTTAATTTTAAAATCTCTGTTGATTTTCCCACGATGTAGGATGCAGTGTAAGTGGTATTGTGGCTTTTTTTTTGTAAAGTAGTTGTATTGAACGGGTTAGTAACTCGCAATTATGGTGCTGTGTTAATCAAAAGTGATTTTGTACAATTTGTGTTGTACTTTGTACTTTTGTGTTTATTGATTAATGAACATGCACTAACCGTTTTACTCTTTTATTCTTAGTTATAGGTTCACGAGGCACATTACATTATTTTCCTTAACATTACTCCTTTCCGTTTTTACAACATACATACCATTTCATACTCTCGATCATCCTTCCGACTATCCATCATTAATACTTACACACAATTATTCTCTGAATGTATAATATATTACATACTAAAGTTTTTACAATGAAACCAACACAGTCAAGATCGTCGACATAATAAAAAAAAATATTTAATTTTATAAACTAAATATTACACGTTGCAAATACATACAAACAAAAATACAATGATTTAAAGGAATTTTAAATGCGCTAGGAGACACATTGTAAACACAGCTGACATAACTAAATCGTTTATTTTATTTCTTGGGGAATTGTCATTACATTGTTTTAGCGTAATAAATGACACAATTTAAGGCAAGAATTTTGTTCGAGACCCCCTCATAATAAAACGGCGACTGTTAGGAGTTACGCCAGTGTTACTGGCTTTTTTCTCTATTCGTAAAGCACCAAGCTTAAAAATATAAAAATAATTCTGTTTTTATGTTTTGACATATATTTGAATATATAATTATATTTGAAAATCAATGTTAAAAGGATCAACCAATACAAAAAAAAGAAAGATTTCAGCTTTATGTTTACCAATATTTCTAGCTGCCTGCGCCATCTATCACCAAGTAGCACAATTTCTTCTTTGTTCTTCGCGTTTTACGGAAGTTTCCACCATATTCGAGAGAGTGCTAGATGGCATTGGAGCTTTCTGGAAGTTTCAGATTGGCTTTCTATAAGCAGCGAAGCGAGACGAGGCATCATTTCCAACTTGTGTGCTGTATTGTTAGCTACTGAGTGCAATATCGGTTATTTTGAAATTTATTGGTTTGTTAAACATGGATAAATTTTTAAAAAAGATCATTACAACCATCTACGTCTGGAAGTGACAAATATAAAAAGAAAAATGGATTGTACAACGATGAATATCTTAAATATGGTTTCACCGTTATTTCCAATAAACCAGAGTGTGTTGTATGTAGAGAAGTCTTGTCAAAAGAAAGTATGAAGCCATCAAAGCTACTTCGACATTTAAATAGCAAATATCCAGGCAAAAAAGAGAAGCCCGTGGAATTTTCTGAAAGAAAGCTAAACTCCCTGCACAAGGAGCAAGCCACTTTTACATCAGCAACCACTGATAACGAAAAAGCATTAGTAGCAAGTTATCGAGTTGCATTTCGCATTGCAAAATCCAGTAAGCCACATACCATTGCTGAAGATCTGATCTTACCAGTAGCTGTTGAAATGGTGCAAATAATGGTTGGTGAAAAAGAGGCTGTAAAGTTAAAAACAATACAGCTCTCCAACAGTACTATCCAAAGAAGAATAAGTGACATGGTAGAAGATATTCGAACACAAATTGTTGAAAATATTAATTAATATTATTTTGGAAATCCTCTCGTGACCTTCTCAGTTCTTTAACGCGACCCTCCGGAGGGTCGCGCCCCACACTTTGAGAACCATTGGACTAAATAATATCTACGTGTTACTTTACATTAACTATCGACAAAGTGCGTCGCAGAAATCCATTGTTTTCGTTACACCTTTAACGAAGGGCCAATCCTAATTATTCAAACAACCTGATGATCGCATCGGAGGCGCCCCACCCATCCACTAGATCCAATTTTTTCGTCACGTGTGTAGTCTTGCGGTCAACTTTAAGGTGGTACCGATTACTTGAGTAATCTATTGTTCACGCGTGGTTGATTGACCCGTTGGAATCATCGCATTGTCTTTCTGCACTCAAGTGGCGTTTCTTCGTTCATTTACAGTGAAACGTATGTTTTAGTACCATCGAGGGGTTATTAAATGAATCGTTAATAGTAGTAGTGTGTGTATATACCGGGTGATACATTTATATATAATCTGCACCCCGAATTGTTGTCGCTATTCTCTAGACGGCATGTTTATGTTTCTCGACGCTAGGTGGCGTGGGGAGATATATCGTGATTCTGTTCGTGGAGAATGGCAACATATACTCGAGAGGTGAAAAACAATAGCGAGGGAGAAGGACACCTACGGAACCGCTTTGTTGTTTTTTGTTGTTTTCTTAATCCCTTTGCTTTTCAGCTGCTGTGTAGAAAGCTTAAATACAAGCTTTCTACATGTTTACTTCCCCTTATCAATCTGTTATCAATCTCCTCCTTTTTGGCATTGCTAACTATTTTGATTATGTAAACATTTCGACTCTTTCAAATTTATATATTTTGCCGTCATCTTGCTTGGGCCTTTTAACCTACTATTCGTATTAATCACCATATACGAGGATGGTACGGGAAGAACGTGTCTCTTACCCGAAACAGAAGCCTATTTTGCAGACTTTGATCAATTCTATCGTTTGGATGGCTTAAGAAAGTTAACATCGCTGGATTAAGTGTAAAACAACTGCATTGTCTTTCTTAGCACATGTATTTGTCATACCATCCTCGTATTTAGATCTACTGTCCTCTACCTTTAAGCTGAACTTCTTAGATGACTCCTGTAACCCAGTGAATACCTCCACTAACTCCTTCTTGGATCTCCGAATGTTCCATATATCGTTTGAGTCAGCGTCATTTTTATTAATCGTAAAACTTATCCTTTATTTTCATCTTAATGTTCTATATAACTTCTCTTGTTATAATGTCGTAATTTGTTTATAATATAAATGGAATATATAATACAAAAAAGAAGAAATAGTCTATGACAGACTTATTATGTCTAGAACCGCATTGGTAATCTCCTGAAATTCCTTCTTCTCATGTCTCTTAATCGTTTTCTAATTAATATTGCTGAAGCTTTGTGTACCACTTCTAATATTGCTATCCCCCTTAAATTACAGCACTCACTTAGAAATACGAAGGTAAGTCAAAAATTACTTACACCTTTAGTTCTACAAAGATAGGCGTACAACAGATACATTATTTTTCGATATAGTCTCCACCTTTAGCAATGCACTTGGTCCAGCGAGCCACAAGCTTCCGTATGCCTTCCTGGTAGGTTTTTGGTTGGTCGTGAAGCCACTTTTGCACCGCATCCCGAACGTCTGTGTCTGAGGCAAATCGACGACCTCTCAACGCATGCGCGAGCGACCACCACCTCGATAACCTTCAAAGCTTGTTATGGCGAAAGTGTAGATAATATTTGATTTACCCTCGTAGAATTGAGAAGCTGTCGGCATTACTCTTTTGTCCCAGACCTCTTGAATGGTGCGTTTATAATCCCTTGAATTGCTTCGCCTCCATATTTTAACATTTCCGCAAGTAATCCAACTTTCCCCAGCGTTCTTTTATTCTCATTAACACCTCATTGATTTATTCCACAGATGGATTTCGTGTTTCAGCTGCTTTGAACGTTCTGTATACTTGAATATAATTTTATATATTGCAATACATGTCTTCGAATAATCCTTTTTTTTTAAATTTCTTCTCTAAATTGCTCTAATTGCTGTGTAAACCTTGCCATACTAGGTCGATCTTTAATTCCACGATGGTACATAGCTACATACCCATTGCATGTATATAACAAATATTATATAAATTGCGTTCTATTTTAAATTTGAGAAACAT